>CM060897.1:140966409-142465784 GCA_030762935.1 Hymenopus coronatus
CTACTGACAGTCGGAAGTATGTAATGTTACTTCAAAGCTATTCCTGACTAACCCAGGGAAAATTATGCAACGCATCATCGGACTTCAACATAGCCGTAAAGTTCCTGCGGGATGGTGTGTTTGCTGTGCCCTCTGCAAAGTGCTAAACAGTACTAACAATAGAAACTGAAATAGCCCGCCTGGGTAGTGTGGTGGTAGCGTGTCTGCCTCACATTCAAAAGGTCGTGAGTTACCCGGATAAGGTTTTTTTCGGGGTTTTCCCTTACCCTGAGAAGACGAATGTCGAGTAACTTTAAGCTCCGTGGACCCCGAGATCATTTGAGCATCATTTCACCAATTTCATTCATCGTCCGATATGACCAACCAGGCTAAAGGACGGTAAACTATTAAAAATAAAAAAAAAAAAAAAAAAAAAAAAAAAACTGAAACAGCTCTGAAAAAACGAGACCCTGTTAATGGAAAACTTGTCGCTAGATGGCAGATACGCCGTATAATGCCAAGGAAACGCTTCCGTTTATGGAGTCAAGCTTCTAGATGATAGGGGAAATATTTTTTCATGTTTCTGTTGTTTTAAATAAAGAAATAAAAATGCCCATTTTCATATAAAATTATGTTTTTGTTACAGCAATGGTTTATAATTAATAACTTATAATGTATAACTGGCTCTTCTTTCGAATAGTCCGTGGTGTAATGGTTACCATACTAACTTCATATACCCAAGGTCGCGGGTTCAAACTCAGCGGAGAGTGATGAATCTTTTCGGACGTAAAAATCCTTAGCATGGCTTCCTTCGGAAGGGAAGTGAAGCCGTTGGTCCCGTGTCGTAGATTTACGGCACGCAAAATGACCTCAAGTCTGATAGAGGAGTCTCTGAGCAAAACTAAGCGGTCTTTCACGCCCAATATGATGGAGAGAATAACTTAAAGTTTATCCTCAATTTATTTATTTATGCTATTTAACCGTACTGAAGAATACAGTGCAGCCAAATTATCCATATTGTATCACTTAACACAACGTACCCAACAGTATTCTAACGTCGATAAATTACACTAGAAATGAAACTGTATAACTATGTGTACAATCTCTAAATTACTAACTATCGCGTCACATGTTGCTAAAGTATACCCTGTTTAACATTAACCAATAATTTCACTTGGAAGCTCAAAATGGCAGAGAAGTGACGAGACGTTTGTTGCTACGACTACTACTGCTCGCTACGAATTTCCGGTCGAACTTAAACTCTGGGCGGGCTTCGTTCCTCATTTTATACCTGTCAGTCATGTGGCAGGAACTTCCAGAAAGCGTCGTACAAAACACCGCAGATGCTAAAAACTCACTCGGATGTAACAATGCAGGGCTTTGACATCAAAGAACTCTCCAACACCACACTGTCACCGTGCACAGGTGTAACAATCACAGCTGCGATGCCAAAATGCACTTGCCGCTGGAACACGTGTCCAATAACGCAGGTGTAAAAATGGATAACAACATATGACTTATGAAGCAATTGGTTCACATATGTTCGGCGATTACGGGCGCAGTCACATCACACCCTCCTCAGGGCTGGTCGTCCCGACCAGCACCATCTCAACAGATAAACTATCAAGGTGACCTACTAATTTCTTATCACGGGCAAATAATAGATGCGGCAAACCATAACGTTTATCCTCTACACCACAAGGTATAGCCCTTGCCACGGTTGTTGAAAATGGGGTAGGGCGATATAGCACAAAAAAAAAAAAAAAAAAAACTCTGCTAGGAATCTCAGCTATTGGCCTGCCGGTCTTAACGGACGCGCTATGTCATGCATGCCGTGAAACTGGTCTATGAGATTATCAATGTAGTCGACTGCCCCAGAAGGACTTCCAAACCTCAAACGATTGATAGACGTAGCTCCCTGCCAAATAGCAAACTGGCTGGTGTCAACCTGGTGGCAACATGGGTTGAAGAGCGGTAGACCAACAAGAAAGGCTGTCTTTATATCCCAATCTCACAAAAGAATGACCACAATTTTCCTCAAATGTTCTTCCAGAGTGTTAATGCACCACTCAACCATGCCATGTGGGTGTAGAGCTGTTGTGCGCTTCTTGTGCACTTCAATTCGTTCTTGCTTTTGTAGAAAAGCAAACTGGGCTTGTTATTACATTTACATATAATGGGGGAGAGTATATAATTAAGAGAGTCTGTGATCTTTTACCTGGTGTGGCATTAAATATCGCATGACTGTATCATATAACCTGCAGAAATGGTCTATCTGAAAGGAATCATAGATCATTGGTAGAAATGGCTAAATGCATGATGCAGGAAGCAGGCTGTGATAAAAGGTTGCGCAGAGGATTTGTTCACTGCAACATCATTAAGAATAGAGCTCCCCACGGTGCATTACAGGTGTGAGTCCAGAGCTGATGTGGACAATAGAAAATATCTTGTGTTCCATTCACATGACTTTCTCTACATCTCTGCAACAAATTATTGTTAAAAAGCTTGTACTTCTATTTACTTCATTTTAACCGAGAAAAAATTAGCAGAAATAGTCTTATTACTTGCTTCCTTGAAAGTAGAAGCGAGATAACGGAGTACGATAGGTAAAGTGAAGTCAAAAGCCGGTTAATATGTGACTGAAGTTCCTTTTTTTTTTTTTTTGGACAGGAATTGACCAATTCCTGTATGAGAAAAGTACGTTTATCAAAGCTGAAATTAAAATTAAGGAATACCTAAATAAACGATCAACTCCACGAAAAAAATGTATATAGCTTAACTTGCGTGTTTTAACGTGCTCTACATTTTTTTGCGTTCTAAGTCTTTGTCCATCTCTTACGGTTTAGGAGTTAAGTAAAATTCCGTAAAATTCGTTCCAGAATAAAGTAGTCTTCAGAGGCTATTCCCAGAAAATACAAGATAAACATTTCATTTGTCATGTAAATATATTTAATATACGACATTTTAATGAAAATCGTTAGCCATTTTTGAGAAAAACATTTTCGAAAAAAGTTCCATGCAAATGGTAGTTGGGGTGGGGGATTTTCTTGAAAATCTTCTTGTTGCATCCTTGGAAGATACTGAACTTAAATATCAAGTTTGGTATTTAACGGTCTCTTTGTTTTTGAGCTATGCTGTCCACAGACACACACATGCGCGCGCGCGCGGACATTTTCCCAAAAATGCTTTTTCTGGATTCAAGAGAACCCAGATCATATATCTCCAAAGAAATCTCGGTACCGAATTTTTGAGTGCATTACAAAACCTTCTCTATACACTATGTGCATAGTACATGTAGAGAAAGTAAAAAAAAATAGCAGAAATTGTCTTATTACTTGCTTCCTGGTAAGTAGGAGCGAAATAAGGGAGTACTATAGGTTAAAGTGATAGTAAAAAACTGGTTGCTATGTGACTGAACTCCTTTGTTTGTATGGACAGGAGTTGACAAATTCCTGAATGAGAAAAGTATAATTTTTCAAAGCTGAAACAAATAACAAGGAATATCTAAAAAAAAAAAACTATCAACTCCACGAGAAAAAAATGTATATAACATAAATTGTGTGTTTTAAGGTGCTCTACATTTTTTGTGCGGTCAGTTTTTGTGCATCTCTTACGGTTCAGCAGTTATGTAAAATTCCGTAAAATTCATACAGAATAAAGTAGTCTTCAGAGACTATTTCCAGAATATTCAAGATATACATTTTATTTGTTAGGCAAATATCTCTTATATGATATTTTAATCGAAATTGTTAGAACCCTTTTTTAGAAAATAAAAATTTTCGAAAAAGTCCATGTAAAGGGTAGTTGGGGGTGAGGGATTTTCTTGAAAATCTTCGTGTCACATCCCAAGTTTGGTATTCAACGGTCTTTTCGTTTTTGAGTTATGCTGTTCACAGACACACAGACAGGCACGCACACACAAGGATCTTTCTCCTAAACTGCTTTTTACTTTCTCTACAAGTACTATGTACATTGTACATAGTGTATAGAGAAGGTATTGCACTCCACTAAAAATTCGACACCGAGATTTCACCGGAAATATATGTTTTACGGTCCCCTGTATTCAAAAAAGGTATTTTCAGAAAAAGGTCCGTGTATCCGTGTGTCAGTGTGTCCGTGTGTCTGTGAACACGATAACTCAAAAACGAAAAGTCGGTAAAATACCAAACTTGGCATTTAAGTTTAGTATCTTCCAGGGATACGACACGAAGATTTTGAGAAAAATCCCCCACCCTCAACTATCCTTTACATGAAAATTTTTTCGAAAATTTTCATTTTCTCAAAAATAGCTCTAACGATTTTGTTTAAAATTTCGTATATTAAAGATATTTACCTGACAGATAAAATATATATTTTGAATTTTCTGGGAATAGTCTCTGAAGACTACTTTAATCTGGATGAATTTTACGTAATTTTGCATAACTGCTAAACTGTAAGACATAGGTAAAAATTTAATATACGAAAAATGTAGAGCACATTAAAACACACAATTTTTGTTATATACATTTTTTTTCGTGGAGTTGATTGTTTTTTGTGATATTCCTTGTTTTTGATTTCAGCTATGAAAAACTTAACTTTTCTCATACAGGAAATTATCAACTCCTGTACATACAAACAAAGGAACATCAGTCACATAGCATCTAGCTTTTCACTATCACTTTAACCTATGATAATCCCTCATTTTGCTTCTGCTTTCAAGGAAGCATCTAAGACTATATCTGCTAATATTTTCTCGATCAGCATGGAGTAAATGGAAGCATTAGCTTTTTAGTAATATTTTTGCAGAGATGTAGAGAAAGTCATGTGAATGGAACATCAGATTTTTTTTTTGTATTCTGGAGGACCCAAAACATGCATTTCCGGTGAATCTTGGTATCGAATTTTTGGATACAATACAATACCTTCTCTATATAGTATGTAGGTACATAGTACGTGTAGAGAAAGTAAAAATTGGTGTAACATTTTCTTACGTTGTTTGGTTGTACTGCCTATGTACTCCTGTCACCAAAAAGAGTCATGCCTTAAATGCTACCCGGCACAGCGCCTTGTTTACACAATTCGCGATACAGTTGTGTAGCGGCAGCAAAAAGCTGTCACGGCTTCCAAATCTCAATATTTCTATCCAGTATGATCAATAATCATAATCAAATACATAACTTAAGCTTCTTCAGCAATAAACTAGCAATATTAACTAAGAATAATATGACACCAGACATGATCGATTTGTATTGTACGGCATTACTAAACCTGCCATTTTCCATGTGTGTTCACGTAGCACTGTGGCAAAACGTAGGTCACTCCTCTGCTGAGGGTCACATGTCGGTTCTCAGAAGTAGCAATCTATTTTCCTTCCCTTAATGCTGTTGAATCAATACGTAGCGGCTATTTATTTTAGACATACCTATTTCATACACGACATTCGATACTGTTAATAATGCCTTCGTGATTATGATGCTTCTCTAAGGATTTATTCTAGCGAAAAGCAATATGCTGCACACGAAAACATTTGGTGCGCAGGATGGTACGCAAACGCATCAGACACAAGCAGTTATCTCTCAATGGAAAAACATGGAATCGTTATGATATGGAAACAAACTCTAAAAGTATTGTTAAGAAAACCAATGTTTTGAAACATTTTTAGGAATCCTATTTTGGGCAAATTTGATTTTTGGGAGTTAGGAGCTTTATTCGTTTTGTTATGTACGTAATACTCTCACCACACCCTTCACAAGCCGATCCAACAGGAAAATGCCAATCGCAAGTGAAATAACGTGATATTATCAGACAAGATAACATTTTCTTCCACACGTAAGAGAAAGATGATTGTCTATCGGCCAAAGGGGTCCCGATACGACGCAAAACATTTGGTTTCACAATATTCCATCATGGTCGCGTATCTGTATCGAGTTGGGCTGGCTATCAAGGGAGGTCTAAGTGTGATGTGGCAGCTTGACGTTACTCTGAACGGTGCTGCACACAGTAGTACTCGATAACATTTTGATTCCAGTGAGGATGAAATGTCCTGATGAACTTGTTGAATTTGTACAGGATAATCATCAGGTCCACACGCCTCGAAAGGTTTCAAATTGGTTTCCAGAGAGGCAAGATATCTGAGTGGTAAAATGTGAGAATATGTGGTTTAACCCATTACCTGCCAAAATTATTTGCGGTTGAATTTTTTGAAGACAACACCATTTCATTAATGACTCAAGTCAAAATATACCAAAAATGAGTTATTGACATTTTTTAATATAAAGGGTAAAAGGGTGTCCCATTTTTGGGACATTCGCAGAAAGTGTTGGCAAAACATACATTAAAAGGTGAACTTTTAGCTTTATTTTTCACGATTTTTCCACGTGATTTTTTTTTTTAAAATCTATGTTATAATTCATTATAGTATAAATGTACAGTGTAAATGTTGTATATTATTGAATTAGTGAAATGGGGCAAAATACTTAACATGAAGTGGAACGTCACATCGTTTGCAGATTCAGGTGGTTTTCTTCTTGCACAATGCACATCTTCTTTGTGTAGTAATGGGTTGAATCAAATGATTTCTGGGATCAAACAGCACTTTGATACTTACTCTACCACCCAAAAGTATATTTTTTTTTGAGGATTTCTGCACCTTGGAGTAGATTCAGTGTTCTTGCTCAAATAGGCCAATACAATCCTTCATTGAACATCCAACAGATACCAAATTTCTTCATTGTTTGGACTTTGGTAAGCCCTCCAAGTGTTGACATCGCAGTGTCTATCATTTGGGTAAACAATGGCCGCCACCACCACTTCTTAGAGTGGATTGCTATGCGGTACAGTGACATTTGTTTATCTAGATCAACTCCTCCCATATGGAAATAGTATTCCTGAACAAGCTTGCCATGAAATGTATATGTTTCTTTTCTTTCTGTGAATGTCTGGAAACATTTGATAGGGGCTTAATTGTACTGAAGTTTCCTTATTGTCTTTCCATTTCACTATAAGTACCTCATTTGCTTTGTCGAATCGAAGGTCAAACAATCCTCTCTCTGTATTTTTTTTTCTATTTGCTAGCCATGAGAGGACCTCTTTTTATGCAGTTCTGTCTCATTTCTGTTCTGTTGCTTTGATTTTGCTATATAAAGAATATGCTGAGTTTATACATTTCATCAGATTTGTTTATTTTAGAGTTATCATTCAAATGCAGATTTTTTTTTTTTTTTTTTTTTTAATTTCCCTGAAGTGACATTTTGACATTGATTATATACCAATGGTACTCCTACATCTGGAGCTTGCTGCCAATACATTTCTTGGGGTTGAGTTTGGTAACCAGAGAGCAACAATATTCCTATAAAAACTTTCAACTCCGCTTTTGTAATAGAAAAGTACAGGTGATTTTTACTTTCTCCATACGCACTATGTACATAGTGTATAGAGAAAGTATTGCACCCCACCCAAAAATTCGATACCGAGATTTCACCGGAAATATATGTTTTAGGGTCCCCAAAATCCAAAAAAAAGCATTTTCACAAAAAGGTCCGTGTGTGTGTGTGTATGTGTGTGTGTGTGTGTGTGTGTGTGTGTGTGTGTGTGTGTGTGTGTGTCCGTGTGTCTGTGAACACGATAACTCAAAAACGAAAAGTCGGTAAAATACCAAACTTGGTATTTAAGTTTAGTATCTTCCAGGGATGCGACACGAAGATTTTGAGAAAAATCCCGCCACCCCCAACTACCCTTTACATGGAACTTTTTTCGAAAATTTTGATTTTCTCAAAAATGGCTCTAACGATTTTGATTAAAATTTCGGATATTAAACATATTTACCTGACAAATGAAATGTATATCTTGAATTTTCTGGGAATAGCCTCTGAAGAGTAGTTTATTCTGGATGAATTTTACTAAATTTTGAATAACTGCTAAACCGTAAGAGATGGACAAAAACTTACTGCACAAAAACTGTAGAGCACATTAAAGCACACAATTTATGTTATATAAATTTTTTTCGTGGAGTTCGTCGTTTTTGTGACATTCCTTATTTTTGGTTTCTGCTATAAAAGACGTATACTTTTCCCATACTGGAACTTGTCAACTCCTATCCATATAAACAAAGGAGCTTCATTGACATAGCAACCAGCTTTTGACTATCACTTTAACCTACGGTTGTCCCTTATTTCGCTCCTACTTACAAGGATGCGAGAAATAAGACTTTTTCTGCTAATTTTTTTATCTGATTAGCATAAAGTAAATAGAATTATAAGCTTTTTAAGAATTATTTGTTGCAGGGATAAGGAGAAAGTCATGTGAATGGTACACATCAGATTTTTACTTTCTCTATACGTACTATGTATATAGTGTTTGTGTCCATGTGTCTGTGAACACGATAACTCAAAAACGAAATGTCGGTAAAATACCAAACTTGGTATTTAAGTTTAGTATCTTCCAGGGATGCGACACAAATATTGTGAGAAAAATCCTCCCAACCCAAACTACCCTTTACATGGAACTTTTTTCGAACATTTTGATTTTCTAAAAAACGACTCTAACGATTTTGATTAAAATATCCTATATTAAAGTTATTTACCTGACAAAAAAAATGTATATTTTGAATTTTCTGGAAATAGCCTCTGAGGACTACTTTATTCTGGATGAATTTTTCATAACTACTAAACCGTAAGAGATGGACAAAAACTTAACCCACAAAAAATGTAGAGCACGTTAAAACACACAATTTATGTTATATACATTTTTTTTTTCGTGGAGTTGATCGTTTTTGAGATATTCCTTTTTCTTGGTTTCAGCTTTGAAAAACGTATACTTTTTTCATACAGGAATTTGTCAACTCCTGTCCACACAAACAAAGGAACATCAGTCACATAGCAACCAGCTTTTAGCTTTCACTTTAGCCTATGGTAGTCCCTTATTTTGCTCCTACTTACAATAAAGCAAGAAATAAGACTATTTCTGCTAATTTTTCTTGATTAGCATGAAATAAATAAAAAATAACCTTATTAACAATAATTTGATACAGAGATATAGAGAAAGTCTTGTGAATGGAACACATCAGATTTTTTTTTTTATTTGCATATACTATGCTTTGGGTCAAAATACAAACCAGAACATCATCAGAAATAAATTCCTCCAAAACCTCAACAATACTTATCCCAATTAGGACCTCAGAAAAGCTACTTATATCTTCTTGTTACCTTGTTCTTCTTTGTTTATTTTATAGATTGGTGTACACTTCAGCCAGTTTGGTCCCACTTCAATTTTTTATTTCTTTCTAGTAGCGGTTCCGATACATTTTTTCTCTTCCTTGAATGTGTGTTAGGTGCTGAGCAAGATGGAAAATTATGTCAACAGATTCTGGTTTTGCCTTATACTTTAGTCATCTGGAGTATAATGAATCACCTCCAAAATTCCGCACACATCCCTCATCTTTTGGTCATCAAGTTCATTTTCTTGTATGTCTTCCTCATCAGTCATCTCATCAGCATCAGGAGGTATATTAACAGTTGCAGCATCATTCACTTCCTACCCTTGTTGTTCCAACTTTTCAAGATAATGCAGTGCTTATGCAATAGTAAGCCCCTTTTTGTTCCTGTAAGACATAATCCTGATTGTAATTGAAAAATAAATTATGTTGTAAAAGGAATGAGATGATGGCGATGATGATTATAATAATAATAATAATAATAATAATAATAATAATAATAACAACAACAATACTCACTCTAGAGTTTCAGCATTTCAAAACACTGCCACAACATGTTGACTCATGACCTCAAAAAAGCAGAGTTTCATAAGCTATTAGATTGCGCCAATGTCCCAAAAAATGGGACGTCATTAATATTTGCTACTGTTACCTACTTTAGTTACTGGAAATGAATACTGTGACCAAGTGACTCACTTCTTTGAATCACAAAAAGTGTTGTTAGTATGATTACTTTAGTAACAATGTTGATTTCATTACATTAACATGCTTCAAACATTTACAAAGCAAAATCCAGGAAACACATGTTTTTAATGCAAACCTGGTGGCAGAGAATGACACTAAAGAAATAATCAGCACATTCAACTATTTTCTAGTTATTAATAGTACCAAAATCTGCATAAGAAGTAAACCTAGGTAATTTAATGAGCTGTAAGGAGTGTAAATTGAATGCGTCCCAAAAAAGGGGCATTGGCAGGTAATGGGTTAAGATAAAAAGGGATCTGCGCTCCAATTTACCTGTAGATGGGCGAAGGAGATCGCTGAAAATGGCTTCCAGGCACAAATTCAAGAAGCCTGGATTCTTGTAACTTCTTGTCCACATTACTGCAGGCATTTCATTTTGTCTATACCCCAAAAATTGAGGGCATTTATACGGACTGAGGGTTCATACACCCGATATTAATTATGTTTATTTTTATGGGTTAGTTTTAGAAGATAATAGTTTATTTACCTTTTCTTGGTTATTTAATACGATTATTAGTAGAATTGTGTTTTTGTGTTTATAGATATGCCCTAACTTCTAATACCAAAGCTATTTTAATGCAATATTATGTTCTACATGTCCAGCCATAAAATTAATAGACATAAAAAATCTGATGTGTTCCATTCACATGGCTTTCTCTACATCTCTGCACCAAATTATTGCTAAAAGCTGCTTCTATTTACTTCATCCTAACTGAGAAAAAATAGCAGAAATAGCTTGCTTTCTTGTAAGTGGAAGCGAAACAAGGGACTGCCATAGGTTAAAGTGATAGTCTAAAGCTTGTTACTATGTGACTGAAGTTCCTTTGTATGTATGGACAGGAGTTGACAAATTCCTGTCTGAGAAAAGTATAAGTTTTTCAAAGCTGACCAAAATCCAGGTATATCTTAAAAACGACCAACTCCTCGAAAAAGATGTATATATCATAAATAGTGTGTTTTAATGTGCTCTACATTTTCTGTGTGGTAAGGTTTTTTCCATCTCTTACGGTTTAGCAGTTATGCAAAATTCCGTAAAATTCATCCAGAATAAGATAGTCTACAGAGACCATTCCCAGAAAATTCAAGATATACATTTTATTTGTCACTTAAATATCTTTAATATACGACATTTTAATCAAAATCGTTAGAGCCATTTTTGAAAAAATCAAAATTTTCGAAAAAAAGTTCCATGTAAAGGGTAGTTTGGTGTGGGGGATTTTTCTCAAAATATTCCTGTCGCATCCGTGGAAGATACTAAACTTAAACACCAAGTTTGGTATTTTACCGAGTTTTCGTTTTTGAGTTATTGTATTCACAGGCACACGGACACAAGGACGCACTGACACACGGACACACACACGGACCTTTTTCTGAAAATGCCGTTTTTTAATATTGGGGACCCTAAAACATATATTTCCGGTGAAATCTCGGTATCGAATTTTTGGGTGGAGTGCAATACCTTCTCTATAAACTATGTACATAGTGCGTATAGAGAAAGAAAAAATGACGGCAGCTCAGAAGAAGAGGAAGAAGACGAGGAAGAAAAGTCGGGAATAGAAGAAATACAAGAAAGTGAGTAAAGCGTAGTGTAAGCAGTAACCAAGGTTGAGAGAGTTTACAGGATACTGGCATCACTGGGAGTGTGATACTTGCTTTGTAGTAACTACTATTGCAGCGCAGAAACACGAGAATAACGCACACAACATCTGACTGTCGTTCCTGCTTCGGTGTACCAAAACTCCAGTAAAGGCAAGTAAGTTACTTGCATCTAACCTCCCCTTTAATAATGGCATTCGTCAAGAACTAGAGCGCGACTTTTACGGCTCATGCATTGATACGAGTGGTAGACACATTAGACATTCATTTCCAGAAATAAATATACTGATGTCAGCAATACAGAAGGTTTTCTTGAAATGTCCTTATCATGTACAACGCTAAAAGCAGAATTATATTTTGCATCTCTGCCTCCGGAGCCAGTGATAACAAGATGGGCGACATGGTTTGAAGCTATGATTTTATAGAGTAAGCACTTCGAAGCTGTGAAGTCAGTTATTGAGTACTTTTCTTCTGACGCTGGCCCTACAGTGTCTGTGAGTGAATTCTTGTCAGTATGCAACATTCTAAACTGCTCAGGTCAGTTTCATACATCGCAAGTCAGTTCAGTTAGCTTTCTTATAGCATCGAGAAACTGAAGACTTCAAATATGGCTCTTCAAGAAACTGTGGTCTAATGGAAGATGCAGTTCAGAAGGTCAATGTTTTAACATCTATGATCACAGCGGGGACTTTGAATTAAGAAACAACTTGACTTTAGGCTCTTGAGACTATTAGAAAATTTCTTTTCTTCAAACACACGCAGATTCATTCTTAAATACATGTTTCCAGACTCTGTGGGGGATAGGGAATGATTCCGGTTAAAGAAAACTTCTGCGCCTCAACCAGAGATCGAACCCAAGGTCTAGCGGATGAAAATTCAGCTCATTGACCACTCAACCACGAAGGCAATCCTTGATACTTTCTTTCGCTTATTTAATGGTGAGATTGTACAACTCCCTGAGAATATTATTCCTGGCACAATCTCTCGGCATAAATACCAATGACTTCTTGCAAAGTAGAGCCAATTGCTCTGTGAATAAAAACATAGTGCCAGACAGAATACTGTGAATCGGAATACTTGGAAAGTATATTTTAATTAATTGTATATCCCGTTCCAATATGACTTAAATGCCTGAGTGGGAGACACTTGTACCTCAGTATTTTGTTGCAGAAGTGAGCTGGTCAACAATTTGACTAAGCTATCTGCGAACATCTATTTTCTAACAGAAAAAAATGCTTATTTTACATGTAATTGCTCAATTATTTGCTTATTTGTATATTTCAAAAATGTTGTTTACATATTTATGTGCATATTTCGTAATTTGATATTACATAAAATCCGGACTCTATTTATTAGTATATA
Source organism: Hymenopus coronatus (assembly GCA_030762935.1). NCBI lineage: Eukaryota > Metazoa > Arthropoda > Insecta > Mantodea > Hymenopodidae > Hymenopus > Hymenopus coronatus. Next base: position 140,979,281 of record CM060897.1, read on the forward strand.
AGGTCGAAAATAAATAATATAATACTACCAACTCTATACGCTACCTAACGCAGATCGTTGCGCGTCCCAGTCCCTTTTTGTGCAAAAGATGATCTGCCTAATTTTTCGCAGCATACACATAATCTCGTAACAACATTAACCAGGCCTGACGCACCCGCTCTTTTACTTTAACTGCAGAGCTCAACTTAGAACCCAACTTACAAAAATAGGGGTGTAGTCACTCAATAATTTTAGGCTAGACAGCGGAGGGAAAATCTCGCGCATTTCAACCTACAGAGATCTATTGTGGCTATCACCCTCAGGAGGAAGGGATGAACTGGGAGCAATAGATTTTTTCGGGCGTAAAACTCGAAAATAAAAGGCATTTATCCCATTTTGTAGATTTATTACATTTAAAGGAACCCCAAGCAAGAGAGAGGGAGAGAGAGAGAGAGAGAGAGAGAGAGAGAGAGAGAGAGAGGAAACCATGAAAACCTCATGGGTCAAACTAGGTGGTCACCGGAAATCGAATCAGAGATATCCCGAAATCAAGTCTCACATGTTATCGCGGCGCCGCCATGCTCGGGTCTTTGTGGTTAGTTTAATATTCTGTGCTGTTCAGGGAGTTTTCTAAACCATCTATCGTAGCTCCTCCAAAGTATCATGATGTTGAGCGGGCCGAAAAATCCGCATCCACAAGATTGTGCTGAAACCCAAGCATATTACGGTCTGGGAACAGGAGCACCATAATTCAACCCACCATACAACGGCGTACGCCTTACAAGACATAAGTATTGATAGCATAAAAGTAGGACGAATAGACGAAAACATATAAGATGTTTAAAACATTTCAGAATTTCAGATATCCCGGAATACAACCATACTAATTATCAGGATTATACAGTCGTACCGTCCTGGATACATAGTTTGAGATATGGGACCTATGGTCAATGGGTTCTAAATTTTTTGCTACAGCATAAAATGTGTTATAAATTAGCACGCTACTTCTCTACCTACTATGGGCTGGGCCTTAACATTCAAATTTCGGAAAGCGTAGGGTTATGACATTGTTTAGCACGATCGTTAGCGTCTGGGTTTCGCAATAAAAGGGATTTGAACGTTCAAAGATACCTTATTTTTTATGTTATTTCCCTTGTTGAAATTTATAATGAACCTTTCATATTTTGCGTTACTCAATATGATAAATAAAATAAATGTAATGTATGATTAGCTCTAGGTGCAAGGTTTCGATATTAATTTTATTACACTAAACACCTCAAGAGGAACACTTCTCTGCATCCTTGAAGGAATTTCTAAAATACAATGCATCATACATTGACGTGTTATATATGAACACATTACAATTGTAGTGCAGTTCACAAGTTATGAAGCAATATCATCACTGTGTCAAATGAACTTAAAATGAAATACAGAATAAAGAACTAATTTCAATAGTAAAACCAATAGCTACACAAAAATAGTTAAGAACATTTAATAGAAACGAAAGTGCATTCAACATTTTCATCTCCTCATGCAAGGCGAACAAAAGGAGGGTTTGAGAAATATACAATATCCAAAGTACAAAATTCAACAGGTTACTAGAGAAACTGTTCAACGCAACGACCTACAACGTCCCTGCAGATATTGTACCTACGAAGCAAAACACCGTACGGCCACAATAGCTTAAGTGGTTAAATCTTAAAGGGATTTAGTACCCATATAGACAAAATCGAAGTATAGCTGCACGAATCCTAACTATGGCAGAGGCTTTTTTATTCCCCCACTGAACCATAGCTTAGTTTTACGTTTCAAATCATACTTTACATAAAATTTGCATTAAATATAATTGTTTTAATAAATTAACCCCTGCGGGTTTCTTAACAATTATTGCATTGGATATTGAACGCTACGTAGATTTCAGTAAGTTTTTTTTAAAGTAATTTATAGTCTTGGCTTCAAAAATGTAAGTTGAGCGTACTAGTGCTATCATGTTGTGAACTTATTTGAGAAAAACAACAAAAATAGAAAAACTAAACACTGGACATTTCAGGGAGCCGTGCGATCTTAGTATAATGGGATTCGATGACCAGCGCAATACCGACTCACCTACCAATGCTTTATTGCGGACCGCTCTAGCTAACTGCATATGATAGAAAGCAAACCGAACGGTTATTAGTGGCGCGCCTCCTCAAAGAAGTTAATATTGTCAAAATTGTTAAGTCCAATAGTTTTAAATATTGTATTAATTGTGCACCAATACACATTCCTTCGACTACTGGCATATAAATCAGGTATTCTAAATGAAAATACAATTCACATGTTCGCGTTCTTTTTAATTACAAGTTGTTTGCGATCCAGAAAACATGCTATAAGTTTTACATTTGGCAAAAGGGACAACAGGTTCCCTGTCTCAAAATGTTTATCTAGGACCCCTCTACAATCCGCCCAATTTTTGCGGTTGATTTCTGCGACATTCTGTATATAATAGTTTTGAAGAAAATGCGCCTAAAGGGATCAGTATTTTGTTATTTTACTTTCACCAATACCTACAGTAAGAATTGTATGTCATCTAGATGAAGATATGTAGTGTTCATTAGAAATACGTTTTGAGGAATCTGGATGGGGAAAGGCTGCGCGCGCGCGCGCGTGTGTGTGTGTGTGTGAACAACAAAACTATAAGCCGTTAAAATAGCGCATGGGTTAGCATCACAGTTTGTTGATTCCGAATATCTTTATTGTACATTCTTTAGCATAGCCAAATACAGTAAGACAAAGCTCACGCACAGTCACGATCAGAAGAATCAAGTGGCGCTTATATCGATGTTTAGATACGCTAAATGCATTCATACTAGTGCTATCATGTTGTGAACTTATTTGAGAAAAACAACAAAAATAGAAAAACTAAACACTGGACATTTCAGGGAGCCGTGCGATCTTAGTATAATGGGATTCGATGACCAGCGCAATACCGACTCACCTACCAATGCTTTATTGCGGACCGCTCTAGCTAACTGCATATGATAGAAAGCAAACCGAACGGTTATTAGTGGCGCGCCTCCTCAAAGAAGTTAATATTGTCAAAATTGTTAAGTCCAATAGTTTTAAATATTGTATTAATTGTGCACCAATACACATTCCTTCGACTACTGGCATATAAATCAGGTATTCTAAATGAAAATACAATTCACATGTTCGCGTTCTTTTTAATTACAAGTTGTTTGCGATCCAGAAAACATGCTATAAGTTTTACATTTGGCAAAAGGGACAACAGGTTCCCTGTCTCAAAATGTTTATCTAGGACCCCTCTACAATCCGCCCAATTTTTGCGGTTGATTTCTGCGACATTCTGTATATAATAGTTTTGAAGAAAATGCGCCTAAAGGGATCAGTATTTTGTTATTTTACTTTCACCAATACCTACAGTAAGAATTGTATGTCATCTAGATGAAGATATGTAGTGTTCATTAGAAATACGTTTTGAGGAATCTGGATGGGGAAAGGCTGCGCGCGCGCGCGCGTGTGTGTGTGTGTGTGAACAACAAAACTATAAGCCGTTAAAATAGCGCATGGGTTAGCATCACAGTTTGTTGATTCCGAATATCTTTATTGTACATTCTTTAGCATAGCCAAATACAGTAAGACAAAGCTCACGCACAGTCACGATCAGAAGAATCAAGTGGCGCTTATATCGATGTTTAGATACGCTAAATGCATTCATAAGAGACACCCGAGGGTGGCTTACGAACTAGTAGGGACATTCTCCGGTAGCTCATAACCAGCACAAACCAAATATTAACATGATGACAGATGGTTCAAATCATATGAGGAAAACACTTTTCCCAATTGAAGAAGGACTGTCTACGCTAGATCCTGAAGATTCCTTCTCGGTTAAAGGTGTTACAGTAATGCGATGCATATTCTCTTACCGGTTTATCAACTCTACCGCTTTCAAAGGTACCTTAATGCATAAAGGCTATAAAACAAAATTCGTGCTCAAATTGAAAAACGGAAGAGGAAAGCCAGATTTTCATATTTCATTAACAGTAATCATATTTTCACACACATTTGCATTGTTAAGGCTAACACTGCGTAGCGGGTGAATATGGCACCTTGTGCGCGAGTACGAGAGTCTAGACTGCGATAGATACGGAACCTTGTCCGTTCACATTTATCTTTTGATTTCATACCAATTATTTTAATAACTCGTCCCACCCATCTGGCTACGCTACTGTAATTTTATGATGCCAGAAATTCTCCAAGCTGTTTCACTGCTACAGAGATGGGATAAAAAATAATACTGCTGGGCAAAGTTCCGCATCTGAATTAACAATGCAACTAATAATGTTATTGCATTCAGAAATTGCATTTGTTTAACTTGTGCTGGATATATTAAGTATATTCTGGAACCAGCACTGAATTTTGGTTGGTTACATCTAAATTTAGTTACATTAAAATGTTTCTAAGACATACACGTCATTAAAGTTTGGTTAGTTATACATATTTCTAATATGCATACAACGGCGCTTAATATTATATACAGCATTACAGCATGACCATTTTGGTGCAATTAATTATACTGCGCAATCATAGGGGTTTTTCCATATTTGATTTTTCATAACTTTAGCAAATACTACAGTTCTCTTCACCACACATGATTTCACAAATGTAAATACCCACGTTCTACTCGCCATGGCCGAGTGTTTAGACCATTCGCCTCTCACGTAGACGGCTCGGGTTCGATCCCAAGCGACCGCATGTGCCATCGCATTCCACCGATGCTGCATCTTCATTCATGTATCATCAGTGTCACCGCCTGCGCTGCCATAAGTAGTTAAAGCGGGCGTTAAACACTACAAAAAAAAAAAAAAAAAAAAAAAAAAAAAAAAAAAAAAAAAACACGTTCTGTTAGGAGCGCGCGAAGGGAGTTCTTGCATAAAGGGTATGAGAATAATATTTGTCATACTATGCTACCATGCTCCTTTGCTGTTCAAAGTTAATGGCGGCCATACGCACAACTCACAGAACCCACCTCAGCAATCATTGTAAACTAATAGGCGAATATTATAAATACGATTTCAATGCATCTGTAGAAATAGAGCTGGTATTGTGTTTCGGTTAAGTAGTGTAGGAGAAGTAAGAATAACTCCAATATTGAGCACTCTGCTTACAAACGTAACCTTAATAGGCAACTATAAATATGTATGATTAGGATGGCTGAAGTCGTTGAAATGCGACTCTAGTAAACAACGAAGGATTCAGAAACTGTATCGAATCCTTTTGAGTACTAATTTTTTTGTTTTTGTTTTAACGGAACTGCGTTATTTATATAATTTATACAAAATACAAGGTACGTCCAGAAAGTAAGTTCCGTTTCAATTTATCTCCACTGCAGCGTGCGATCGCATTTCCGCACATGTGCGGTAGGCGCTGTGTATCAAGGAGAAGAAATGTGCGCCATTTTGAGATCGCTGTCAGCCACATACGCTTTGTTGTGCTTGTTTACAATGTCGGTGTTGTTTGAAAATCCCGCCGCTTGTGAAATCAGATCTGTGACTCGTTTTCTGAATGCAAGGAAAGTGAAACCAATTGAAATTTATCGGCAAATTTGCGAAGTTTACGGACAAAATGCGATGAGTGATTCAATGGTGAGAAGATGGGTCCGACAGTTCAATGAAGGACGTAGTGAAATGCACGATGAAGAACGAAGTGGGCGTCCATCTTTGGTTACAGAAGAACTGGTTCACGCGATTGGTGACAAATTCCAGGAAAACCGCGAGTTTACAATTAGTGCTCTCGCTATGGAATTTCCCCAAAGCTCACGATCACTAATTCATGAAATTGTTACCGAAAAACTGAAATTTCGTTAACGTTGCTCACGTTGGGTTCCAAAGATTCTTACTGAGCAACACAAAACAAAACGGATGGGTAGTGCACTTCAGTTTTTAACCCGTTATGATGAAGACGGCGAAGAATTTCTGACACAGATAGTCACAGGAGATGAGACACAGGTTTCTTACGACACCCCTGAAAGTAAGCGGCAATCAATGAAATGGAGGCACACTTCATCACCAGCAAAGGTTAAGCCGATACAAATCTTGACACCTCGAAAAATAATGTGCACAGTGTTCTGGGACTGGAAAGGCATCTTACTCATTCATTTCTTACCGCGTGGTCAAACAACCAAAGCAGATGTTTATTGCGAGACACTTAGGAAATTGCGCCGCGCAATACAGAATAAGCGCCCAGGATTGCTGTCAAAAGGTGTTGTTTTTCTTCATGACAACGCACGACCACACACTGCAAATGTGACGAAAAACCTCCTACAGGGATTTGGCTGGGACGTGTTTGACCATCCTCCGTACAGCCCTGACCTCGTTCCTAGCGACTTTCATCTGTTCTTACATCTCAAGTCTTTCCTTGGTGGTCAACACTTCAACAATGACGAAGAGCTGAAAGAAAATGTTTCCAGCTTTTTGAAGACACAGGCGGCAAACTTCTATGAAGAAAGTATACAGAAACTTGTGCCACGCTATGACAAATGCCTGCAAAATTTCGGCAGTCATGTGGAAAAGTAGTTTAAGAGTTGTAGAATTTTGTGCAATAAATAATTATTCTGTATCTGTACACAATTTAATGATATTATCAAACGGAACTTACTTTCTGGACGTACCTCGTATAACATTTTACAGTTTAATTGAGCCTCTTTCTGATAAAAAAGAAAAAAACCCTTTATAGCAGCAAATTACAAGGTTTTTTTACTTCGCATAGCGTTGTAATATTGCCGTCATCTTACATACAAACGCTTCAATTTTACAACTTAAATTTTACAACTGAATGCTTTATAAAATATTAATTGCAAATGCTGCAAATAAAACAGGAAAATACGCCTACCTCAGCTGTCAATCATTCCTCCCAAAATTAATAATATTTTCTATCAACATCCACATTTAACGACATCTGTATAAATCTCGAATTTTATTACCATGTTAAAACATACACGCATTAAATGCATTAAATGCATTGTTAATGTATAAATAAACCTACAGTGGATCTAAGGAAACATTATATCTAGATGTTAGAAAGTCTCACTCGACAAGAAGGAAATTAAAATGTTTCAGGCACAAGACTCGAAAATAATTATTTTAGAAATTTTGAGTGAGCTCAGCATGAATACATTCCATATATAGTTAACTATGCAATTATGCATACTATGTGAGAGGATTCATAGTATTCAAAGCACATAATATAGACAGGAAATTAATAACATAAAAGACGACATTAATAGTTCAAAAGGCATTCCTAAAAGTACCGAACTCCAGCGAATAAAGTATTAAATGGTATCACTTATAGAAAACAAAACCGGGCTTGTAGGCCGTGGTCCACTGGGCTTCTCCCTTCGTTCCCCAGACGTTTCGCCTGCGTCTGCGGCAGGCATCATCAGTGGCGTGTACATCTCCGTGGTCTCTCAGTAGCGACTACTGAGAGACCACGGAGATGTACACGCCACTGATGATGCCTGCCGCAGACGCAGGCGAAACGTCTGGGGAACGAAGGGAGAAGCCCAGTGGACCACGGCCTACAAGCCCGGTTTTGTTTTCTATAAGTGATTCTAACACCGGCCGTGAAAGCCTTCGAACTTTAATATTAAATGGTATATTAAACAGAGCACAACGGAGTTGTAATCATCTAAATGTCTAGAATAGTGACTTTAATCTGATTCTCCATTCCTGATAACAACAATCTCAGATTGCTATTGTTCAATGTCAGAAAATAAGCATGCGGGACACAAGATTCGAGCCCGCGACAGACGTCGCTATTGAATTCAACATATAGCCACGGCACCTCCTCGCTTATTCTTCATTTGGTAACACAGCGCTCTATTCGTTTGATAGTATGAAGCAATCTGTCCCCAGCTGGGCAACAAATTTCATTGCAAGGCGGAAAGTTCGTAGCATCATGAGATATTGTTTAGATATTTTGCTTTTGTTTTTAGATATTTCTTTAGGTTTATTTAGGGGATGAAATTCAATTTAATTATCAACAAACTCCATGAAGAATTTAAACTTTTAATTAAAAAAATTAATAAAGGATCCACTTTTACTTTCATTTCCATCTTTTCTATTATTTTGTATAATAATTTTATTCCCTATATCAATATGAGTATCGCAGTGTTCAGTGTGAGGTATAAGTTTGTTTAGTTCCATTTCTTAATGACAAACAGATTGATGAAATAATCAAAACGATATAATAGTTATAAATATTCGTTAATAGATATTTGGAGATTATTGTCCGTTCATACATAGCTGACCGTGGACTGAAAACTCAATACATGGTGGTGCACAGACACCATTGATGTTATAAACTTAAAATGATATACCTAATATCTATTGAAGTTTAATAATAGCATTTAATAGCAAACTCCTCGACCTTAATACACTGGCAGTGTGATTCTTTACAAACTATATCAACATAGAATCTTGTTTCCAATGAATCGTAATTTTGTCTTCTTTCGGATTTCTATCAGACCTCAATTAATCTTTTTCGAGGACTCCTAATTGCATTCCTTTTGTTAAACAATTATAAAGGCAAAGTCATTGGTATTATTATATCAAATTGGAAATTAAGGCAATAAAATACGAGCTTATGTTAATCTCGAATCCATGATTTGCAAATGATAGTGATAAATCATGATTATTACACCACCGAGGTAACAAGTAGTGCTTCTGTTGCTGTTAATATTTAGGCTGGCTTAAACTTTAAGGATCGCCTGAAAATTAGAATGAAATGTCGCTGCTTATAAAATCAGCGATGGCTCGATGGCTTACGACTGCCGTTAGTAGATATTAGAATAGTTATGCCAGTGATATGAGTGAAGCATTCGCTTGGATGTAAAAACAGAATAGATAAATTTGTCCGACAGAGTGACTTGTGATACATGGAAGAAAAACAGTTGATATTTTTGGCTTCTAACTAAAAAATTATAATGTATTTTAAATTCACTAACAGACCTATTTGCTCTCTAAAATTAAACCTCCAGTTACAGTTGCATAATACGCATTTGATGTTGACATTTTTCTGAGGAACTGATTTTCCCATTTCCCCAAGTGGCCAATATAGTGGACAGAGCAAGGTGCATTTGACGCAGCCAACATACGGGGGATACAAATAGATAACGTGCATGTATCTGGTGAAGCGAATAGTCTTTGTGTCGTATAGCAACATAAAGCTTTTGTCTTCGCCTACAAGACAAAGCGCACACACTGGTCGTATAAAGGAACAAACAATTGAAGTATTCTTATCTACAACTAATAGTCATAAAATGTCAAAATACACCACAGAGGTAACTAGAGGTAGGATTGTTGAGATGTGGGAATCTGGCCGTCCCATTTCTGAAATTTCTATTGCATTTGGCAGAGAAGAAGATTGTGTAAGACTTGGATACAGCGCTTTCAAGAAGAGGGTGAAGATGGGCTGAGATGTCGTCCAAAAAGTGGCAAACCAAGGAAAACAAATGACGAGCAGGATCTAGCGATAAGGCAAGCTAACACAAGCATCCTTTCTGGTCAGAAGCTGCAATCGGTCGTCAATTAGGTCTTTCCGATGAAGCATCTACTGTGCGAAGACAACTGCATATAAGTGGAGTTCATCATCGAAGGGCAGCTAAGAAAATAACTCTAACACCTGATCATCGAGAAGACAGAGTGAGCTTCGCCCTTCTATATTTTCCAATGCCATGTGAATTTTGGAAGAACATTATTTGGACGGACGAGAAAGTGTTCTGTTCCGATGTTGACGGGCGGTTGACGCTTTGGCGACCAGACAACACTCGCTATAGCCCTGAGCAGTAATCGCTACTAAGAGAAGTGGGAGGATCGCTGTAGCATTCTGGGGTTGGATGTCAGCTGCTGGTGTTGGGGAATTGGTGCAGACATCTACCACAATGGACTCAGAAGAACATATCACCATACTCGAAGACTGTATGCTGCCCACTGTTCGAGCAGTGTATTCTATACATGTGGTGCGCGATAACAGCAGCGTCCACACCTCAAATATCACCAGAGGGTGGCTATATGAGCATCCGGAGGTTTTAACAATCCGTTTGCCAGCTAAATCATCAGATTTAAATGTGATAGGGGCATAATTGTTCGAGAATGGGAAAATCAACAAGAAAGATCAGTAGCAGCTCTATGGAATCATGTGATGGAGGTATGGGAAAGTTTAAGGCGACGTCCAAGAATATGTCAGAATCTGGTGGCATCTGTGTCAAACAGATTGCATGAATTGCTGGACAATAATGAATAGTGGACTACATATTGAAAATCTGAACCTGTCTTCTCCTGTAGTTTACATCACATACACAGTTTTTGGATCAAACGGAGAGCCAATCTGTAATCTTCTATGATTATGATAATTATAATAACAATAATTAATAGTGTTAATTTCAATAAAACTACTGTTAATTATAATTAAAATAATTATTATTGCTATTAACTATTTTCACCTTAATACACGAATTAATATTTTCGCTAACAATTTAAAAAAACAAACAAGGGATTTAACAAGTCAAATTAAAGCTTTTTTTAGCTCTGGGGCCCCATTTTGCTACACACTTGAATATATTAAGAATTGTACCAAAATATGTTGTTCATTCTATCTGTTTTATTAGCGTTTTATGTAAGGTTTTTGGAAAAATAATCAAAATAAAAACAAAAAGGTTACAATGTGGAGGTTTGATGCCAATTCGGCACATTAGAAGGTAATAAGTATAATTATTATTATTATTATTATTATTATTATTATTATTATTATATTAAATGTGCTGAAGTAATAATAAAATAATATTAATAATAACATTAACAATTATAATATACTAATGATAATCGTCGGAATATTAATAAATATAATAATAACAATATTAATAATGTTACTACTAATAATAAAATGATGGTGTTAATAATACTAATACTACCCATAATAATAGTAATAATAACGACAATGATGATGAAGGCAATCACAGATATAATAATAATAATAATAATAATAATAATCGGAATAATAATAAATATAATAATAACATTATTAATAATGTTGCTACTAATAATAAAATGCTGAGAATAATACTAATACTACTAATAATAGTAATAATGACGATAATAACAAATATAATAATAATAATAATAATAATAATAATAATAATAACAATAATAATAAATTGAAGATAGTAATTTTGATGATAGCTACAGTAATAATAATAGTAATAATAACAATAATAATAGCAATAGTGATAATAATCGGAATAATAATAATAAATATAATGATAACTACTAATAATAAAATTAAAATATAATAATTCTACTAATAATAGTAATAAAAATTATGATACTGCTACTGCTACTGCTACTGCTGCTGCTGCTGCTGCTGCTGCTGCTGCTTCTGCTGCTGCTGCTGCTGCTCCTGCTGCTGCTCCTGCTCCTGCTGCTCCTGCTCCTGCTCCTGCTGCTGCTACTGCTGCTGCTCCTGCTTCTGCTGCTGCTTCTGCTGATGATGTCAACGATAGCAATAATAACGACAAAAGGTATAATAATGAACGTGACAATATTTTCAAAAGCCTATTAATGGAATATATAACTATTATATCGTTTTGATTATTTCATCAATTTGTTTGTCACTGAGAAACGGAATTAAAAAAAAACGTATACCTGACACTGAACACTGAGATACTCATATTGATATAGGGAATAAAATTATTATATAAAATAATAGAAAAGATGGAAATAAAAGCAAAAGTGGATCCTTTATTAATTTTTTTAATTAAAAGTGTAAATACTTCATAAAATTTATTAATAATTAAATTGAATCTCATTCCCTAAATAAATCTAAAGAAATATCTAAAAACAAAAGCAAAATATCTAAATCATTTCTCAGGATGCTACGAACTTTCCGCCTTGCAATGAAATTTGTTGCCCAGTTGGGGACAGATTGGTTCACACTAACAAACGAATAGAGCGCAGTGTTACCAAATGAAGAATAAGCGAGGTTCCGTGGCTATGAGTTGAATTCAATAGCGACGCCTGTCGCGGGTTCAAATCTTGTGTCCTGTATGCTTATTTTCTGACATTGATTAATAGTAATCTATTTAATACTTCGAGATTGTTGTTATCAGGAATGGAGAATTGGGTTAAAGGCGCTATTCTAGACATTTAGATGATTACAACTCCGTTGTGCTCTGTTTAATATATCATAAAATACTTTATTCGCTGGAGTTCGGTACTTTCAGGAATGCCTTTTGAACTATTAATGTCGTCTTTTATGTTATTAATTTCCTGTCTATATTATGTGCTTTGAATACTATGAATCCTATTCTCACATAGTATTGTATTTGTGTTGCATAATTGCATAGTTAACTATATGAGGAATGTATTCATGCTGAGCTCACTCAAAATTTCTAAAGTAATTATTTTCGTGTCTTGTGTCTTAAAACATTTTAATTTCCTTCTTCTCGAGCGAGACTTTCTAACATGAAGATATAATGTTTCCTTAGATCCACTGTAGGTTTATGTATACATTAACAATGCATTTAATGCGTGTATTTTTTAACATGGTAATAAAATTCGAGATTTATACAGATGTCGTTGAATGTGGATGTTGATAGAAAATATTATTAATTTTCGGAGGAATGATTGACAGTTGAGGTAGGCGTATTTTCCTGTTTTATTTGCAGCATTTGCAATTAATATTTTATAAAGCATTCAGTTGTAAAATTTCAACGGTACTGAAGCGTTTGTATGTAAGAGGACGGCAATATTACAACGCTATACGAAGTAAAAAGCCTTGTAATTTGCTACTATAAAGGCTTATTTTTCTTATCAGAAAGAGGCTCCATTAAACTATAAATTGTTATATTTTGCATAAATTATATAAATAACGCAGTTCCATTAAAAAGAAAAAAAAATGAGTACTCAAAAGGATTCGATACAGTTTCTTAATCCTTTGTTGTTTGAATCGCGTTTCAACGACTTCAGCCGTCCTAATCAAATGCATTTATAGTTGCTAATTGAGGTTATGTTTGTAAGCCGAGTACTCTACACTAGTCATTCTTATTTATCCTACACTACTTAACCGAAACACAATACCAGCTCTATTTCTACAGATGCATTAAAATCCCATTTAGTTTTTGTTGAGGTGGGCTCTGTGAGTTGTGTGTATGACCGCCATTAACTCTGAACAGCAAAGGAGCAATGAATCATAGTATGACAAATATTAATCTCTTACCCTCTATGCAAGAAGGCCGTTCGTGCGCTTCTAACAGAACATGGGTATAATTTTGTGAAAAGTATATTGTCGTCAGTTGCCATATGGTTTGAAGTGCTTGTTATCTGCTGGTGATTTGCAGTACTTTTTTCTTTAAACTAGCGAAAAGTCTTGCCGAAAAGCAAAAACTACCTTTGGAAAGATTCGATAGAGCATGCAGTGGCGGACGAAATGTAGGTTAGTTGCATTACATGTGGCATCGACCCGCGATACAAATTGATCCGACTGTACTATTGTTTTTCCAGCGACGGTTTTTCGTGGGTTTGTTTCGTTGTTCTATGGATCGGTCGTGTGGCCGTTGTGTGGAATTAGAAGCATTGGGCAAGTCATTCGGGTTTTAATGTTTGGCCAGGGGGCATTTACACTCTGTAATAGCAAGTACAGTCCTAATAATATGCGTCTTTATATTCTTTAGTCTATCAGTATTCCCTTCTTTTATTTTCGTTTGAGCCGTGAAGCGTCAGCATCTTTTAGAATTTACCGCGGGAGCACACGAGGGATTGAGACGCTCAAGCTAGCCAAATTCAGAGAGACAAAGCTTGTGGTAGAGTTTTGAAATAAACAGATTTCTTTTAATTCTTCACTTATATGTACACGCTGCTGTTTGAAGTTTGTTTAGAGCATAAATTCTCTGAAAAATAAGCAGGAAAATAATGATATTTTTAAAATTTCTAATCTAAATTTGAAATGGTTTTATACGGAGACATCGCATTTTGTGTATTGTTGGCTGCTCTGCTCAAAACATGCGAACATTTGCAGGCAAGCCTGGTATTCTCGTAGGCTAAGCAGAAGTGTAGGTCACGTAGTATTTTAGTTGCCTTGGTCACATATTTTGTATTGGTTAACGGGATTTGTAACAGTTAAAGAAGAAGAGGAGTAAACGGAAGGTGGTGTGAAGTGTTAAAATAGATAGATGAGCGGGTGAAAATGGCGTCCGTAGAACATCTCTCGGATAGTGAAATTAGGCAGAAACTCGCGGAGTATGGTTGTCCTGTTGGACCAGTAACAGAAACGACACGGAATATACTAATCAGGAAATTAAAACGTCTTATGGTGCAAGCTGGGGCTTCGGGTGATGCAATTGGTACCAAGTCCTCACGGAATTTATCGCGTTTCAGTTCTGCCGAAGAGGAAAGTGAAAATGAAGATACAGCAACAGTTCGGAAAACTAGTGCAATGCCACCGCCGAATTCGTCAATTACGAGGGCCACAAGACGAAAATCTACAGGTAGATTAAGCGATACTGCATCATCCAGAGTACTACCACGACGTGTCAGTGAAATTAACCTCCGTCAAGATCTCTTTGCTTCGAAACCAAGTACTTCTGACACCACTGGAATCAGGACGATTTTTGGGAGCAATACTTCAGCTTTTCGCACCAGCCGTTCACACACATCGAGCAAAGATGATTTTGATACAGGATCAGATTCAGATGTTCCCGTAGACAGAGGACCTCACAGACGTTACACCATGGGTGACACATCAGTTGCTGAAAGTCCGTCAGACAGAGAACCACTCATTGCTTCGTCTTTCACGAGTCTCACTACAAGATCTAGATACCTGGACAATGCTGATAACACTGGCAATAGGAGTGGAGCAAGCGAACGAAGTGGGTCGTTGTTCAAGTCCAGTTTATCTGATATGACTAGCTGTTACACTGCCAACCAGCCATTCCAGTCCAATTTTGTCAGGCGCCTTTCAGGGATGACTGCCAGTAAGACAAATAGAGGTACCTATCAATCTTTATTACAAATAATCAGTATTATGGTAAGCTGTTTAGCTCAGGTGACACCAACTGATTTCTCTTTGAGTAAAGCAGAGACAGCAATCTTGTTTGCTGATCAACTGAATCACCAGTAACAGTTTACTTTGGTTACACCAGGAAATATTACACTTTTAAGAAACGACACTTTATTCACTGTGAAGTGTCTAAAAGCCACAATCTTAAAACATGCTATGTAATGCATAAATTTTAAAGGTATAAGGAAAGGATGATAAAAGTTTACTTTATAACTACAGAATAATTCTGAGATTTTCTAAGGATTGGATTAATAGAATGTTAATTTTGAGCCATAGTTCAATTTGGATTATGTTTTGGAAGTGTTTTGATGTTGAGTAATTCATGTTTAAAGTTTTTACTAATTTCTTGGACTTGGCATTTTCATGTCTTACAAGGTAAGCCAACGCTTTCATTGATCCAGAATGTATATTACGGTAAGCAGAATGTTGTCCTGCCGAATGATATTCGAGGATATGAATGCTTGTTGTGGACATACAATATTTTGAGTTGGTTAACAGCTGTGAATTGATAAAGAAATCAGTCATATACCAAGATGTGCACAAGTTAATGTGAGCCGAGTTATTTTCAATGTATTTGAATTTTCCTCTGAGCAAATTGTTGAGCTATTTATTAAACACAGGTATTTGGCTGAGTATATGTGCACGTGTAAATATGAACCAAAGGAAAGCATTTGTACACTTTTTAGTGCAGCTGCTCTGTTGTATATTAAGAATATTAATGTTGGAATATTAAGATAAGCAAAAGAACTTGTGTTT
The DNA here is from genome assembly GCA_030762935.1 of Hymenopus coronatus. Lineage (NCBI taxonomy): Eukaryota > Metazoa > Arthropoda > Insecta > Mantodea > Hymenopodidae > Hymenopus > Hymenopus coronatus. The sequence goes on from CM060897.1 coordinate 140,995,127, forward strand.
TTGAAAAACAAGTATGAGGCAAGTGGAGGCTGCCAGGCATAGCAAACTACAAGGTCCTTTGTCTTATAGATTTTGTCGGGGTTAGATTATGTGTGTGTATGTGAGTGTGAACTGGAACTAGGAAATAAATAAGCGGTAACAATGAAGTCTCCGAAAACTATATATAAAACTATTTTGAAAAAAAGAAATGCAAATTAAGAGTTTGTGGAGAAAACAAAATGTCTGAAATTAGTTCTGTAATGAAAGTAAACTTTTACTGAAGGGATAGTTTTGTATGAAAAGGAATGCATTTTAATAATAGTATTGCCACAGAAGTCAACGTGTCATGGTGGGTACTGTGAAACATTAGGTAGACTACTGTGTGAAACTTGCTCAATATGTGATAATGTAAATAATTGCGCCTTTTAAATAAGTGATGGTTAAATTGCTTCCTGTATTGTGTTCTGGCATGATTTATTCTATACCAAATATTTTTGTTGCCTTGCGGTGATTATTTTTAGTTCTACTACTTTTTTTCTACTTTCACTTTCTATTTTATGCTTTATATCTATTATTATTCATATGTGTTATGTTTATTTACTGCTTCATGGTGGTTATTCATTGGTACTATAATTCTTACAATTGTACTAGTTACTTGTTTCCTATAACAACAGTGGTTTTCTGTTCAACAGTTGGTGCCTGGCATTGTGCATTAACAGCATCTGCCATGAGTTGTGGATCTCTGCAGGAGCATTATCTATGTTTTTACTTTCTCTACCATGCATGTACAATGAAGGTATTGTATTCCATGCAAAATTTTGATACCAAGATTTCGCTGGAAATGCATGTTTTGAGGTTCACTGAGTGAAAAAAATTATTTTTAGAATGAGATCTGTGTGTGTCTTTGCACACAACTACCCTTTATTTGAAACATTTTTCAAATATTTTGACTTTCTAAAAAATGGCTTTAATGCTACTTATTAAAATGCCATATATTAAAGCAGGCATCCCCAAGTCAAGTCAAGGTCGCTTGAGGGCGCGCAGGGCTAACATTACACTCACTGTGGGCCGCACATCTACACGGTATATTCGTGCAGTGGTGGTGTAAATGCAACATATTAGTACTGTGGTGTCCTACTTACGATGGCTGGTACATGCATGTTGGGAAGACAGTCGTCCACACCTGTGATGTTTTGAGCAGAAAAAACTTCTAAACACAATAACTAAATATAATTTTGCAACCACATTACTTGTGGTACCGTTACATTTTCCTACTATAACCTCAGTGATTCATTTTGTAGAAACCTTGGACTTTGATGAATATATGACCATACTGCGACAATTACATGAAGGATTCGAACATAGATTCCAGGACATTATACCACTTGAGAAACAATTTAAATTATTTGCAACTCCATTTTCAGGGGATATCCTCAATAGTCCTGTTAAACTGCAGTTGAAAGTAATAGATATGCAAAATAATATTTAGTTAAAAGATAAATTTTAAATAGAAAAAATATCAACCATTTTTACACCTCTGTAATATGCGAAAGATTTCCTAATCTCCACAATCTAGCTGGAAGAATTTTCTGCATGTTCGGGATAACCTATGTTTCCTAATCACTGTTTTTCTTAATGAGTGTACAAAGTCACATCACAGAAGCCAGTTAAGTGATGAATACTTGAAAGCATGTTTGCGATTGGGTAGCTCGCAAACAATAGTCCCACGTATTGAACAGCTGGTTGAAAACAGACAACTGCAAAAATAACGGCAATTGTTGGATGACTACTTGAGCTATTTTCATAGAGACATTTATTTGAAGAATATTATGTTTATTTGTATTGTTTACTTCATTGAATTGCGTAGTATCACCAAAGTCTAAGTTATATTACATTATTTATTTAGTTTATTAGTTGTGTATGAGTATTTATATTTCGTTAATTGAATTTCCTGCCCATTAGATTTTATTTTGTATTATATTAGATATCAGTATTAAAATGTCTAAAATACTGCTTTCATTATTATGTAATTGACAGAGAAAGTGTAAGTTAATTTACACAATCGCAGTGCCGCCACTGTAGCACCTCCATTTCATGTCTACAACCGGACAGTCAGGGTTTGAGGGCTTTTGCTGCCGCCCGAGCGGCAGGCTGTTGGGGACACCTGTATCAAGGATATATACACGGGAAATAAAAATGTATATCCTGAATCTCTTGGGAATAGCCCCTGAAGTCCTCTTCACTCTGTTTGACTTTTTGCGTAACTGGTAAACCGTAAGCAATAGACCAAAACTTACTGCACAAAAATCGTAGATCCCTTTAAAACAAATAATTTATCATACAGTTTTTGACTCTTCTTTTGAACTTTGAGGTGCGATTTTTCTAAGTTCAACGTTAGCCCAATATTTTTTTTAGCTTTTAACAATGATTTCATGCCGGAGAAGGTTTTTTTTAACTAAAACTTTTAAGTCCTTTATTTACTTTCTGCTCATGTAGCCATACTGAAAAATGCACAGCAGCCAAATTGTCCATCTTGTATCAGTTAAAACGTTGCTGCCAACATGTCTTTCTTCATCAATAAATTACACTAGCTGTATAACTAAACCTAATTACTATGTCTTGCACAAGTTCCTGGAAAGGATCTGCTGAACGATTTTTGGTGTCACTATGCCACAAATGTGAGCATCAAATATTTTTGTCGAATGCAGCCCCTGCATAGATGCTTGCATAGTAATTATTACTAAGAAATTTAACTCCTTTAACCTGCAAGGTCATATCGGACGATGTGAAAAATGCTACTCAAACTCATGGTTCATTGAACTTAAAGTAACATAAGATTTGTCTTCTCAGGATAATGGAAAACATGAAAAACCTTATCCAGATAACTTGCCCTAACCGAGATTCAAACTCAACATCTTGAATATGAGGCAGACTGTGTGAGACTGGGTATTATTATACTGTTATTGTTGTTGGTTGCCAAATAATGGTTGAAGACAGGCCTCTGTATCATTGAGCTAAACTGGCAGATATGTTTTACTAATTGGACAAGTCATTTCTAAAACTGTTATAATATGTAAGAATATTTCCAAGACATAAAACCTTTGCTTCTATACTAAAATAAATTCTGCTCGATTGCATTGGCATGTCTGTAAAGCAATAAAAACCAAGAGAAAGCATGATTAGGACTTTTCAAAAATGACCAGCTGTTAATCTCTTCCAAATTTTTGTGTAAATGTCTGGGGATTATTTGCAGAGTTTAGCTAAGAATTAACGAATGAAGATATGTTGGCTGTTATGCAAGAAACAATAATTTTTCTGTCATTTCTGTTTGCTTCATATTGCTTCATATGCGCATTGGTGAACTTTCGGAGTTAGAATAATTGCTGGTCTCCTTAAGTTATATGTTGTAAAGTATTCCCAAACCTTTTTGTAGAACTAACCATTTCTGAGATATTCCCTGTTACTGGTTTCAATTTTCTAGTACTTAAACTTTTCTTAAAATGGAAGTCCTCATCTGTATCATATCTCTTTTTACTCTTGGTTATGAAAGAGAACCAAACATCAATGTCAATCACATAGCAAGAGCTTTTATAAAATTTAACTATTTCTTTAGCGCATTGTACTCCCTTATTTACCTTCTACATATAAGTAATTAAGTTTTATCTTGATTAGCACAAACTAGAGAGAAGAACAAGCTTTAGTAAGAATAGTCTGCAGCAAAATATATAGAGAAAGTCATGTGACTAGAATACATCTGGTTTTTATATATTATTTAAAGGAAGATATTAGTTTATATATTATTTTAGAAAGGATAGTCAGTAATAAAATACATTTAAGAAGCAAAATTAACGTCATCCACTGCTGAGTGTCTAGAGTTGACTTTGTTATAATGCATTTTGTAATGGATTAATTTTAGAGGTGCAAGGAAAGTCTAGGTTTGCTCATGAAAGGAAATAAATTGCATGTTTTATTTAGCCTCAAAGATTAAATAAAAAGAGAGCTGAGAAAGTATTAAAGGTTTTTAATAACACATGATGAATAAAACTGTATAAATAATACATAAATTTAAAGGTAATTTTAAGTGCTGTTGTCAAATTAAATTAAATGAATCATGTACTGTGGGTAGCGTGACCTTCAATTCCACGGAAATTCATTCAGTGTAGTAGTGGTATGCAACATTTTGCGTTAGAAATATGTAATCCACCGCTCATAGGTTAATATACATATTGTAGAGTCATGGGTAGAATAATTGCTCTATATGTCTCATACATTAATAGTTCTTGTGTGAAAATATATATATATATATATGTGTGTGTGTGTGTGTGTGGTGGTTTTTTGTTTTTTTTCTCCCACAGCTTTGGTAGCTGTAATATAAAAATTTGTAAACGTATAATTATGGTTATTACTATATTAAGAGCAAAACAAGATGTCCTAAACTTAATGAATACTGCTATAAACACATTATAGTGATAAAGTATCAGAATAAATTTATAATGAAACACTTCAACATTTATAGCACAGAGTATGAACAGGCTTCTTGGTAATTAATTGGTATCTATCAATTAAAAATCTGATGTATTCCATTCACATGACTTTCTCTACTTCTGTATAACAAATTATTGTTAATAAGCTTATTCTTCTATTTACTTCATGCTAATCGAGAAAAAATTAGCGGAAATAGTCTTATTACTTGCTTTCTTGTAAGTAGAAGCAAAATATGGGAGTATCATATGTTAAAGTGAAGTCAAAAGCTGGTTACTAGGTGACTGAAGTTCCTTTGTTTGTATGGACACAAGTTGACAAATTCCTGTATGAGAAAAGTACAAGTTTTTCAAAGCTGAAACCAAAAACAAGGAATATCTCAAAAACGATCAACTCCTCGAAAAAAAGTATATAACATAAATTGTGTCTTTTAATGTCCTCTACATTTTTCTCTTCAGAGGCTATTCCCAGAAAATTCAAGATATACATATTATTTGTCAGGTAAATATCTTTAATATATAATATTTTAATCAAAATCGTTAGTCATTTTTGAATAAATCAAAATTTTCGAAAAAAGTTCCATGTAAAGGGTAGTGGGGGGTGGGGGGATTTTCTTAAAAATCTTTTTATCGCATTCTTGGAAGATACCAAACTTAAATACCAAGTTCGGTATTTAACGGTCTTTTCGTTTTTGAGCTATGCTACACAGACACCCACACACACAAGGACCTTTTTCCAAAAATGCTTTTTTTTTTTGATTCAGGAGGACCCAAAACATGTATTTCCGGTGAAATCTCTGTATCAAATTTTTGGGTGCAATACAATACCTTCTCTATACACTATGTACATAGTACGTGTAGAGAAAGTAAAACAAAAAAATCTGGTGTGTTCCATTCATATGACTCTAGCTAATCCACAAACGACTATTCTTACAAAAGATTATTCTTTTATCTACAGTATGCTAATCAAGATAAACATTAGCAGAATTGGTCTTATTACTTGCTTCTTTATAAGTTGAAGGGAAATAAGAGAATGCACTAGCCTAAAAGAATAGTCAAATCTTTTAAAAGCTGGTCGCTATGAGAAACAATTGAAATTCAGTTCTCTTTACTTGCTAGAAGTAAACAAAAGAGATAAAAAAAGAAAGATGACTTCCCATTTGAGAAAAGTTTAAGTACTTTAAAACTGAAACGAATAACTCAGAATATCTCGAAAATGGTCAATGCTACAAAAAAAAGTTATGATAATTGTCTGTTTTAATGAGATCTATATGTTTTATGTATTAAGTTATAGTCTATCTCTTATGCTTTACCAGTTATACAAAAGTCATCCAGAATGTAGAGGTCTTCAGAGTCTATTCTCAGAAGCATACATTTCGTTTGTCATGGATATATCTTAAACGTATGGCATTTCAATCAAAATTGTTAATCATTTTTGAGAAAATCAACATTTTAAGACAATGCTCCCTGTAAAGGGTAGTTGGAGGTGGGAAAATTTTCTTAAAAATCGCCATGTCGCATCCTTGGATGATACTGAATATAAATATCAAGTTTGATATTTCATTGACTTTTCATTTTTGAGCTACACATACTGCCCACAGACACATACTCATGGACGTGTTTCTAAAAATTATTATTTTTTTTAATTTATTTATTTTTTATTATTTTATTTTATACATTCAGGGGCTCTGAAAATGCATATTTCCAATGAAATCTTGGTATTGAATTTTTGGGTGGAATATATTACCTTCTCTGTCCACTATACATTGTACATACATGCTAGAAAAAGTGCATGGAGCAGGCCTGTTTGCTCTGGTACAAAATTAAGCAAGTTGGTGACACCAGGTTTAAGCCATGGCAGTAAAGACGTACATACACGTTTTCAAAAGAAAATCTAAGTCAGTCAAGTTGACTTTGATGATTTGACATGAAACCTCCAACAATCTTTTGTATTGCTAATTTTGGAATAGGTGTGAAACAAGTGATAGTGCACTTTAGTACATTACACTACTACAGCAATGAGCATCATAATTATTTTGAGTGCCGTTTCAAAGCTAACAATTTTTATATGCAAGAACAGTGTGTTATTAAGAGTAAAATTTAAAATACTGTTGGAATTTTCAGTTACATCATCATCGCGAATCCTTTCAACATCCCCAGCTAGCATTTTTGATGTGAAGGAGAGTGACATCAGTGATGTTGGTTCACCTAATGGAATATATGGTTCTATATCTAATAGGTGAGTAAAATTCTTTGAAATACTTCCTTGTAATACGTGTATAATAATGATGTATATTTCCTTCTCAGGGATAGATTTTTCTACTTTTTTGGTATTAAATGCATTTTTCCTTCAACGAGAAAGCTTAATTAGAGGATTTTGAAACAAATGTTGTGTTATTTATGGACGCTCTTTAACTGCTGTGGTTCTCAGCGTCTCTTTCTATATTGGGCGTGAAAGACCACTTAATTTTGCCCAGAGGCCTCTCTTTCAGGCTTGAGGTTCTTTTATGTGCCATAAATCTACGACATGGGACCAACTGCTTTACTTCCCTTCCGAAGGAAGTCATGCTAAGGATTTTTACACCCGAAAAAATCCATCGTCCTCCACTGGGTTTGAACCCACGACCAGGGGTGTATGAAATTAGCATGGAAACCATTACACCAAGGAGGGCGATGTTTTGAAACATTTTATGTATGATGGTTGATTTGAAAGTTTGAAAATCTGACTAGTGAAATTGCCCCAGAGGCTTACTTCCGTAAACACAGAATTGGCACTCTCGGTTTTTCAGCTCCTGAGGTTGTGTTAGAGTCTGTGAAACTGCAACGTTCATCCCTTGTGTGTGCGAGCACACCAAAGTTTTCAAGAAATTTGATAGTTGTTGATTTGGAGGGTTAGACTTTCTGACAGTAGGTGATCCTGCAACAAGAAGATAGAGGTCAAATGTAAAGAGGATGGTGTTGTTGTCAACCTAGATGATGTCACTGTATGCTTGGATCCTATCTGGTGAAGGATGGTATGTGACTGTGTAATTGACAAGTTTGTTTTACTTAAGAAATGGAAGATTTTTCAAAAAAAAAATAGATAAGTTTGTACTGTCATTGGAAGAACATGCCAAACAATAAGACATTTAGAGAATATCTTGCTTCTAATTGCCAGGGAAGATACAATGCATAATAGGTGGAAAAAAGAGAAGAGCAGCATGAGAGTGAGGGAGAAACTAGCAGATGAGGCTGCAGCTAAGAAGGCAAAAATTGGAAATTATTATGCAGTGAGGTTGCCAGGTCAGCCTACTAGCAGAGCTATGTAATGGATAAAGGTCAGGTGGAACGAAAGCCAGGCTGTTGGATTGATGTAATGTAAAGTATAATAATAAACAACCAGTTTAAGTATAATAATAAACAACCAGTTTACTTGATACACAAGCTTTTAGCATAGTCAAATATAAATTATCAAATACAAATATAAATTATTATACAGTGATAACTTAATGCTATTTATGCTGATATATGGTGGATTTTGTGACAATGATGTGTTTTAACAATTGAAAGTTGGTTGAGTCGATTTTGTAACTCTGCATCACTTACTTTTTATTTCAGAAAACATATTTAAGAAGCCATGTGCTTCCATTGTCAATTCCTTTGGTCGACTGCCGGCATTGCTTGCTGTGGTGGTTGTCTCTGTCCCTGGTGGTGGTTTGATGAACCTCTGAATCAGTAGATTGCCTGGCGGGATTTCAAAATTAAAAACGTGGTTCTTGTTTTTCCAAATATATATGTTTTTCCAAACTTTTAATTCTGTCTTCCTTGTGATGTTTTTGAGGATTTTTGGGCTTCTATTTATGGTGTGTTTCTCTTTCCAAAAATGCCAAGCCACTGCAGATTTGTCTTCTTGTTTGAGTTTAATATTTCTGTGGTGTTATTGCATTCGACCAAAGGAATTGACAATGGAAGCACATGGTTTCTGAAACATGTTTTCCGAAATAAAAAGTAAGTGATGTAGTGTTACAAAATCGACTCAACTAACTTTCAATTGTTAATGCTATTTGTTACATTAGGTGCTATCTTTCTTCTTAAGTGGCTATCGTTACTAAATACACCTTAATTCCTCTAATCTGTACAATAGCTTTTCTATTAAATATTTCTTAAACTTTGTTTTAAAGAGGTTTTCCTTTGCTGATTTTATGTCCTCTGGTATTGAATTGAATAGTCTGGAACCATTTACAGTTGGATTCTTTTCCAGGAACGTTTTAGTATACCCTTGTTGACAGATGTCATTTTTATATTTATTTTATTATGCTTGTGAATATCACACTTTTACTTTCTCTACACATATTATGTTCATAGTGTATAGAGAAGGTATTGTATTGCACCCAAAAATTTGATTCAGAGATTTCACCGGAAAAATACATGTTTTGGGTCCCCCTGAATCCTAAAAAAGCATTTTTGGAAAAAGGTCCATGTGTGTGTGTCTGTGGACAGCATAGCTCAAAAATGAAAAGACCATTAAATACCAAACTTGGTATTTAAGTTTGGTATCTTCCAAGGATGCGACACGTAGATTTTCAAGAAAATCCTCCCACCCCCAACTACCCTTTACATGGAACTTTTTTCGAAAATGTTGATTTTCTCAAAAATGGCTCTAACGATTTTGATTAAAATATTGTATATCAGAGATATTTACCTGACAAATAATATGTATATCTTGAATTTTCTGGGAATAGCCTCTGAAGACTACTTTATTCTGGATGAATTTTACTAACTGCTAAACCGTAAGAAATGGACAAAAACTTACCACACAAAAAATGTATAGCACATTAAAACACACAATTTATGTTATATAAATTTTTTCAAGTAGTTGGTCGTTTTTGAGATACTCCTTGTTTTTGGTTTCAGCTTTGAAAAACTTGTACTTTTCTCATACAGATATTTGTCAACTCGTGTGCATACAAACAAAGGAACTTCATTCACCTAGTAACCAACTTTTGACTTCACTTTAACCTATGATACTCTATTTCGCTTCTACTTACAAGGAAGCAAGTAATAAGGCTATTTCTGCTAATTTTTTTTTCGATTAGCATGAGTAAATAGAAGAATAAGCTCATTAACAATAATTCGTCACATAAGTAGAGAAAGTCATGTGAATGAAACACATCAGATGTTTTAAAAATCATGTTTGAGTTGATCGCAAATAGCACTGTTCTATATTCAAAAGTGATACAACTGTAAGCACAGAATGGGATTTAACACAATCTCAACATGAATGCCTGGTGTGTATGTGATGCATTGTTCTAATGCATTTTTTTCTGTAGAATCATTATTCTTTTCTTGTTTGCCTTGGCTGGTGACTCCCACAGCTTGTTATTGTATTATGTTTGTGAATATCTCATTTTTTAAAAATCATGTTTGAGTTGATTACAAATAGCACTGTCCTATACTCAAAAAGTGATACAACTATAAGCATGGAATGTGATTTAACATAATATCTACATGAATGCCTGGTATGTATGTTATATATTGTTCCAATGCATTTTTTCTGTAGAATCATTACTCTTTCCATGTGTGCCTTGGCTGGTGACCCCCACAGCTCAGTGTAGAGCCTTGAGGAAAGAATGATGGGAATTTGACAAAAATTACTGTGACTGCCAGCCAAAATATGGTGGACTTATCAGAACTGTGCTTATTAAGATTGAGGATTTTCCACAACCAGCATCTTAGATGGATTTACTCAATAAACCACTGTTGTGTGTGTTACCCTTTTTTGCTTTCTCTATACGTACTATGTACATAGTGTATACAGAAGGTGTTGCTCTCCACCAAAAAATTTGTTACCAAGATTTCACCAGAAATATATGTTTTAGGGTCCCCTGTATCCAAAAAAAAATATTTTCAGAAAAAGGTCCGTGTGTCTGTGAACACGATAACTCAAAAACGAAAAGTCAGTAAAATACCAAACTTGGTATTTAAGTTTAGTATCTTCCAGGGATGAGACACACAGATTTTGAGAAAAATGCTCCCACCTCAAACTACCCTTTACATGGAACTTTTTTCAAAAATTTTGATTTTCTAAAAAATGGTCCTAACGATTTTGATTAAAATGTCTTATGTTAAAGATATTTACCTGACAAATAAAATGTATATTTTGAATTTTCTGGGAATAGCCTCTGAAGACTACTTTATTCTGGATGAATTTTGCATAACTACTAAACCGTAAAGAGATGGACAAAAACTTAACACACAAAAAATGTAGAGCATGTTAAAACACACAATTTATGTTATATATCTTTTTTTCGTGGAGGTGATCGTTTTTGAGATATTCCCTTTTCTTGGTTTCAGCTTTGAAAAACTTATACTTTTCTCATACAGGAATTTATCAACTCTTGTCCATACATACAAACAAAGGAACATCAGTCACATAGCAACCAGCTTTTGGCTTTCACTTTAACCTATGGTACTCCCTTATTTCGCTTCTACTTACAATAAAGCAAGAAATAAGACTAATTCTGCTAATTTTTCTCGATTAGCATGAAATAAATAAAAGAGAAAGTCATGTGAATGGAACACATCAAATTTTTCCTGAATATTTTGCTATAACTGCCTACTGAAATTCAATGCATAATTATGTATGTTTCAGTTACAGTGTTGAAATATTAATGCTAAGAGGTAATATCTCAGGTAATACTGCCTTTTGAACTCCACCACATCGCAATATTGTGCTTTTAATGTTTGCTCAGGAGTAGTTCTTGTTTACTGTATTCCATGAGGTTTTTATTGCTTTAGTTTTGTGTTTCATTGTTTACTACTGTTTTTGTAATCCCATTGTTCTTTGTGCTTGCTTTGACTGTATTGTGTTTCTGTACCAGAATGTGAATAATATATAAGGTGTAATGGGTTTGAGTGCACAGACTTCAATGGCATCTTCCTCACGTTAAGGTGAAACATAAGTTTCAGCACCATTTTGCAGTGTAAGCATAAATAAACAATAAGGTTGTTCAAATGTTTGATTGTGAATATGTCACTACTCCTTTATCATCTACTTTTGCAATTAGAATAGTAGGGTGCAGCTATAAAAGATAAATTATTCATGTGTTTACTATTTATTGCTAAAATGAGTCATTTAGCCACAAAATGATATTAAAGAATTAGATTCCAGCATTTCAATTGGAATAAATTCTTGGGCTATGCTTGGCAACTGTGCAGCATTGGGTGTATTTGTAGAGCAGAAGGTTAGGAATGATTATAGTAAAACTACCTAGCACAACAGTGTGATTCAGATGTGTCAATTGTATTCAGAACTATGGCAGTCTTCACAAATCGAAGAGTATCTAGATATGCTTCCTGTTGTGGTAGAGCTCAATTATTATTTCTGGAGACATTTGAAGACTAGGGTACCATGATGAGGTTGCTACCATTAATAAGCTTTGAACATGTGTGTTTAAAGCAGCCTTTGAGATTGGGCAGAATGCAGAAGCTCCAATGAGGGTAAGACAAATTTGGCTAAGAATATGCAGTGCCTTCATATATTCTAATGGAGCACATTTTGAGCATCTGTTGTAAATGAACCTATATTGTTGATGTTGCTGTTATTGACCATTAATAAATATCTGTTTTGCAAAGATTTTGGTTTAATTCTCCATGATACACCTAAATGTGGTATTAATTCCCATTTGAATTTGCTTTATCTATGATCATTAGACTAAAGCTTTGCAGCTTTTAGTTCAGGTCTCATGAATACGATTGGACAGCTTGAAAGAAAACCACCACACCATTTGTTAGTGGCAGTAGTTAATGATAATTACAGGCATGTGGTAAACTGAGTTTCAAGCACAAACCAAAACAAAACATTGTCCTAGTTCTGAAGTGCTACTCTGTTTACAGACTGTGCAGATAATGTATTAAATAAGTTTCAATTATCTCCTTTAACTTTCTGGATAAATGAAGTTAGTTATTGGACTTCATTATTTGTCATATTTGGACCTCCCAGCATGCGAAGTCTATATATTCATTACTCTAACACCATATATAGCCCGGGTGGTGCTGATGACAGCAGTTTTGTGCCACTCAAGTACTATTAATTACTTATAATGAAGTTCTTTGGGTGGATTGCAAAACAATATTTAGACACAGACATTATGTAAGTAGGCATTGCAAAGATAATGTAGAGTATTAAGCATTGTATAAAGTCAATGTTTAAGAGCCAATATTTAAACAAATTCATATTGCAACATGAAGTTACTACCTGGATGCAGTGGATTACATCAACTGTATTGCTATCTGTAGGCCGGGTAAAATGTTACATTTCTTAAATAAATAGAAAAAAATCAAACGCCAAGAATAAGGCTTCCAAATTATGGTATGGAGAATATTTCCATGGTGACCTTTATAGGTTAAAGGAGGGCCAACCTCAAAATTTTAATATTGAAGCCACTTTTCATGTACATATTTATTTTGGTTGCTCAATAAACTAAACCACTTTTACTTTTTCTACATGTACTATGTATATAATACTGTATAGATAAGGTATTGTATTGCACCCAAAAATTTGATACATAGATTTCACTGGAAATACATGTTTTGGGACCCCCCTTTTTAGAAAAAGGTCCTGTGTGTCTGTGGGCAGCATAGCTCAAAAACGAAAAATCTAATAAATATACCAAACTTGGTATTTAAGTTCAGTATCTTCCAAGGATGCGGCACAAAGATTTTCAAGAAAATTCCCCCACCCCCAACTACCCTTTACATGGAAAAAATTTAAAAAAGTTTGATGTTCTCAAAAATTCTCTCTAACGATTTTGATTAAAATACCATATATTAAAGATATTTGCATGACAAACTGTATATCTTCAATTTTCTGGGAATAGCCTCTGAAGACCTTTTTATTCTGAATAAATTTTACTGAATTTTTCATAGCTGGTAAGCGGTAAGAGAGAGAGAGAAAAACGTACTAAGCAAAAAATATAGATCTCATTAAAATACATAATTTATATCATACACATTTTTGTTGTGGAGGTAACCGTTTCCAAGATATTCCTGGTTATTGGTTTCAATTGTAAAGTACTTATACTTTTCTCTGACAGAGAGTGTCCATTTTTCTTTTGTTCTAATCCTGGCTAAGCAAGCAAGTGATTTGCAATGACAAATCACATAACAGCTTTTAAAACATTTGACTGTCAGTTTAGCCTTGTATATTTCTTAGTTCTCTTCTACTTATAAGGAACTAAGTAACAAGAACATTCTGCTGATGTTTCTCTCAATTAGCATTGTTAAGAAAGAAGAATAATCTTTTGTAAGAAGTTTGTAGAACAGCTAGAGAAAGTCATATGAGTGTAACATAAGATTTTTATATAGAGGAAGATATGTTTTAATACCAGGTGAATATAGCGTTGCAGGTTGCAGTGTTCAATGCAAGATCTCAAGTTCATATTGAGATGACCTACCTCATTGGCAACTTAAAATTTTTATATTAGGTTAATTGATGATAATTATTTGTTCTTCCACACAACCATGTGCAGGATAAGGTTGGAAAGGTTGAATCAAATTGAAAATTCCAGACCAGCATTGAAGAGCAATGGCATTGAATTTTTTAATTCGATTCCACCTTTCCAATCTTGACCTACTCATGCTTGTGTGAAAGAGCATTTGATTACTTAATAGTTGGTTAATCTAAAAAGCCTGCGACTTGACAGTCTGGGAATTAACTATGCACATGACATAACTGCTGCCTCATGGTCACTCTGTTATACTTTTGTATGTTGTGAATCACTGTCACTTTCCACGTCCAGAGGCTGCATTCCCAAGCTATGTTTTTCCTCTTTGTTGGTTGTTCCCTTAAATTCACTATTTTGGTCACTCATTTGAATTGCTTATGTTTATAATGACACTTTCTTTTACTCCGGAATCCTTTTCTTTGGGAAGCATATTGTACATCTTTTGTAGTTTATTTTGTGTCACCCAGAATGCATCTGCTGGTATTACTGGCAGAGGCAAACTACATTACACTTGTTTATGGGAAGTATAGAGAAGAAACGGAAAGAATTGAATGAGCACCTAGGCCTTGAATACTCTAACACCGTCAGGTTCGAAGAATATAAGGGAGACTGCATAGAAAAGATAAAAGAGGCAATTGGTATGCAGAAAAGAAATATCAATTCTGTCACCAGGCTGACTAGTGCTCGTTTGTGAGTAGTCCTTTCCTTTGGTTTATTTTGTATAAACATAACTACTAACGACTGCACCACAAGAAGGTGAGGGATGGAACACTAGGTTTCTGTTCAGATCGGTTCCTTCAAGCCTTCAATTGATGGAATTAAAGGGTCTCTTCCCTGTAGTAAAAAACAAAAACCCTTCCGCAACAAAATAAGCTCCATTATCTGTCTTATAAATCTTCTACACCAAGATGAAAATAAAATCCCATATAGCAGAACAAAATAAAAAACAATGTGAAACGAAAATATGGAAGATGTTTACTAAACCCAAATATAATACCAAACTCCCCAATCTTTGCAGTTGCATCAATTCGACTTGAAACTGGCCATGATTGCTTTGCAGCACATCTATATAAAATTAAACTACTAGCCTCTCCACACTGCATAATTTGCAAAAACTCAAATACAATAATGAGCAAGGACCATCTGGCTCTGCACCGATCTTCCAAAAAATAGTTAGGACACCAATCAAGATTATGAATACTACTGAGAAGCCTGCAAGCGAATGATGACAAATCAAGAACTCCAGAACATTTGAATACTATTACTACTAAAACACTTTCAGTTCCTTCCTCTAAAATTTCTCCCCCCTTCTATGCATTCTCTAAAACACCTTTTATATGCTCAACTGCATTATACATGTTTTTGCTCACCACTTCACTTATTGCTTTAAATGTCAATTCCTAAACCTTAATGAATGTAAATGTTTTATTGCTGTGGCTGACATAACCCTTAACCTGTACCCATATCAAATCAATTGGATTGAAACATCAGGAGTAAAGTGGCAGATGAAATATTTGATGCATAGCTCTTGGCTGTTTAATCTATAATTAACTTAGGGATTTGAGGCTTATGGTATTGAACAAGTTCCATTAGCTCAATTTTTTTCAAGTCTTCCAGTGATTTCTGGCTATCCTGATGAGGAACCTGAATGTTGTGTCTACTTAGCCAATTAATAATTTGCACTTTTTGAGCCCACATTATTAGTGCCTTGTCAACAATTGGTAAATGATAAGGTTTGTCATCCCTTAGGATAATTAAGAGGCTGTATAAATTAGCCAAGACAGATTCCAAAACCATTTTTTGAAACAATTATCATACATCTCTTGGTACTTTTCAATCTGTTTTGATTTGAAGACCCAAAGAGAATTTGGAAGAAATCTATCAGAAGAACAGTATGGTCAATAATAAGCCTCCCTCCCTTGCATAATTTTATTGGCGTTGTACCTGGAACAGTCCCACCTGTTTGTCCATCTGTAGGACAGTATCCAGTATTCATTCAGATTTTAACTAGTCATTCATCACCATTTAAGTCCACCTCCCTTCTACTCATATGTCTGTCCTCTACATAAGGGTTTTTCTGGTGCAATACTTTTGCCAGTAGAACCCTGTTTCATTCAGAGTTCTCCTTAGAGAAAAACTGAATTCACTGAAGAGGTCGAAGCTTTTAGGTGACAGTAACAACTTTTGGATTGTTGGATACTCTTTTCTTTTATAATGGCTATATGCATGGCAGGGAATAGCTCTCTTTTGAAAGGAAACTAATTTTGGTATGTACCTTTATTTCAAATTTTTACTTACTTTTTTTTTTTTTCGCCCTCCGTGGTGTAATGGTTACCATGCTAACTTCATATACCCTAGGTCGCGGGTTCAAACCCGGCGGAGGACGATGGATTTTTTTCGGGCGTAAAAATCCTTAGCATAGCTTCCTTCGGAAGGGAAGTAAAGCTGTGGGTCCCGTGTCGTAGATTTACGGCACGTAAAAGAACCTCAAACCTGATAAGAGAGGCCTCTGAGCAAAATTAAGGGATCTTTCACGCCCAGTATAGAATGGGACGCTGAGAACCAAAGCAGTTAAAGAGCGTCCATAAATAACAGGCCATTTCATTTTCCTTACCATTTTTAGTTTTTTTACATGTACTATGTACATAGTGTATAGAGTAGGTATTGTATTGCACCCAAAAATTTGATACCAAAGCTTCACCAGAAATACATGTTTTGAGACCCCTGAATCACCAAAACAAGTCTTTTTAGAAAAAAGACTTGTTTGGAGGGGTGGGGGGACATTTTTCAAATTTTGTTTTTATCAAAAATAACTCTTAACGATTTTGATTAAAATATGTATATTAAAGTTATAGACATATTAATGTATAGTTTGAGTTTTCTGGGAATAGCCTCTAAAGGCATGTTTATTCTGGATGAATTTTGCATAACTGGAGTTGACCATGAAAATTTGTAAACTCCTGGCCATGCATAGAAACAGATTTCAGCCACATGGCAACCATCTTTTAAAAGATTTGACCGTTGTTTTAGCCTAGAGTATTTCCTTATTCACTGTCTACTTACAAGTAAGCAAGCATTTAAGACAATTTTTGCTAATGTTTATCTTGATTATCATAAAGCATACAGAAGAATAAGCTGTTTAACAAAAATTTGTTACAGGGATATAGAGAAAGTCATGTGAATGGAATGCATTAGATTTTTCCTTACCATTTTTAACTCTATTCTTTTGTTTACTTTTAAAGTTGCCGCAGTTCTCTCAACAATCTTTTGCACTGGAATAAGAGATCCACCAAATTCCTTTTGTTCAAAATGTATTGCATTTCCAGTGTATATGGAATAAGAATATTTTAGGCCCTTTCCCTGGTATAAGCTTTCTGGCTCTACTAGGACTGTAAGCTATTTTGAAATAAAGTTATAGTTAGTTATGCATCAAAATCTAAAGTACTAAAATCTTATACCTGTGTAATAAAACACTGAAACATGCAGTGGTAACTTATTTCAAATAATTAATGAAATCCCTCCATAATGCTATCATATATATTTTGTCTTAAATAACAATCACTGTACTTATATATATATATATATATATATATATATATATATATATATATATAAAGTAAAAGTGTTGTGAGCAGTTGATTTATATACACAAGCAAAAGCCTGACATCAACTGAGGAGTGTAAACATATTGCAATAAGTATTAATATAAAAAATAATAGTTGCAACAAATCTTCACTTATCTTTTGGAATCCTTGCCTGGACTAGTTTCGCAACGATTTCATTGCATTATCAACATATCCTTTTGGTCTCTTTTTTGATGTTGTTTATTTACACTGTTATGGTTACTGCTACTAGGTGGATTGTGTACTAATGCATTGCTAACTACTGGAATCAAAACAAATTTGGTAAGAGTGTCAATTGGAGGTATATCAAAATTCATTGCATGATTTCTATACTTTAATATAAATATTTTCTCCCAAACCATTAAATCTATGGGCCCATTTAAGTGTTTTAATAATTTAACATCTGGATTTATTTCATGATTAAATTTCCAAAAATGTTCTGCTACAGCTGATTTATCAATTTGTTTGTATTTAATATTCCTAAAGTGTTCTTTTACTCTGGTTTCCAAATGACGTTTAGTCTTACCAATATAAACAAGGTCACAATTTAAACAGTTTAATTGATAAATGCCAGATTTTTTATTTTTTTGAAATTTCATCCTTTTTAGAAAAGCCTAACAAATTTTTTATACTGTATTTATTTTGAGGAACCAATATTATGCCATGCTTTTTGAAAATATTTGTGAATTTTTTATTTGCCCAAGAATTTGCAATGAATTTTGATATACCTCCAATTGACACTCTTACCAAATTTGTTTTGATTCCAGTAGTTAGCAATGCATTAGTACACAATCCACCTAGTAGCAGTAACCATAACAGTGTAAATAAACAACATCAAAAAAGAGACCAAAAGGATATGTTGATAATGCAATGAAATCGTTGCGAAACTAGTCCAGGCAAGGATTCCAAAAGATAAGTGAAGATTTGTTGCAACTATTATTTTTGATATTAATATTTGTGTTATTCTTCACTGTTACTAGCTTCTTTTTACATTTATATTGCAATAAGAGTGATATCACACCCCATTGAGAGATATTTTTATAATACCTGGATGAGATAAGGCAAGCTTCATTTGCAGGTGAATGACTCACATAGAAAATCATTGTTCAAATCCTGGTTATGGCATTGAACTTTTCAGGTATATACATCTACCTTACCCATTTCTGTCACATAATCAGAAATTTTTGCAGTGCATCCAAGAAGCCTTCTTTGGTTGATTGCCTGTCAAACAAAGAGCTTTACTTGTAGAATATTTCACAATTTACTTAGAATTTAGTCTGTTGGTTAAAAAGAAGCTGAATACTTGCATTTTGCTCAAAAAAAAAAAAAAAAGAAATGGCATGTTATTTATGGATGCTCTGTAACTGCTGTGGTTCTCAGCGTCCCTTTCTATATTGAGCATGAAAGACCGCTTAATTTTGCTCAGAGGCCTCTCCATCAGGCTTGAGGTTCTTTTACGTGCCGTAAATCTATGACACGGGACCAACAGCTTTACTTCCCTTCCAAAGGAAGCCATGCTAAGGATTTTTAAACCTGAAAAAAGTCCATCGTCCTCCGCCGGGTTTGAACCCGCGACCTTGGGTATATGAAGTTAGCATGGTAATAATTACACCACGGAGGGCGACAAATTTGCTGTTCAATTTTAACCCATTCGCTTACTTTGACGGTTTCGCCCCATATTGCTTAACTTATGCATTCTGTACAATAATGGGTATTTCCATCATCAGTTTGCAACTATTTTATGCGTGCTACATTACCAATCTGACTG
The DNA here is from genome assembly GCA_030762935.1 of Hymenopus coronatus. Taxonomy (NCBI): domain Eukaryota; kingdom Metazoa; phylum Arthropoda; class Insecta; order Mantodea; family Hymenopodidae; genus Hymenopus; species Hymenopus coronatus. The sequence goes on from CM060897.1 coordinate 141,014,463, forward strand.
ATTATATCATCTGTTTTGGTCCTACAAGTGTCCAAGAGATGTCTCTGACTGAAAAAAGTTGTCTTGGGTATTTGTATTGAATTAGCAAAGAAAGCTCCAAGGGGGTTATTTCTCCTAGAAGCAACCAAACTTCTCCATTCCATGAGTGGCAGGGCGGTAACAATAGCGGATCTGTACAAATTAGAAAATGCAATTACTTCTTTGAGGATAGTGATGCGTCTTCAGATGATACGTTTACTGGTGAATCATCAGATTCTGATTGTAGTAAGAAATAGGAAGAAGCCTATATACCTGCTTTTCCAGACATTAGTGTTAGTGTCTGACATAATAACTTACAAATTTGTGAGGGATGTGATATACGAGGGCCGTTCAGAAAGTAGCCTCCGATCGGTCACAGTGCAGGTAGTGGGGGGAGTAGCGACGGCATCTGTGCATTCACGCTCTCAGCAGGTCAGTCGGCATCAAGCCGTGGTCGAGTGAAAGTCGTACCTGCGCTAGTTTAGTGTTTGTGGCCGTTTGAAATGTGTACTGCAATAGAAAACCCCGCCAAATGTGAAGTGCGTGCTGTTATAAGGTTTTTTACAGCCAAAGGATATTCTGCAGCAGCTATTCATCGTGAGCTTTGTGCCGTGTACGGACCAAGAGTTATGAGTGAAGGAGTGGTCCGTGAATGGGTACGTTTATTTAAAAGTGGACGAGAAAATGTTCATGATGAAGAGAGGAGTGGTAGACCATCATTGGTCACGGACGAACTCGTTCAGACAGTTGATGCAAAATTTCGTGAAAACCGACGTTTCACAATGTCGGAGTTGTCTTCTGATTTTCCACAGATTTCTAAGACACTCTTGTACGAGATAGTGACAGCAAGATTGGGTTACCGTAAGTTCTGTGCACGATGGGTGCCCAAAATTCTTACCGACCACCACAAAACTCAAAGAATGGCCTCTGCATTAGACTTTCTGTCACGTTATGAGGCCGAAGGTGAACCATTGTTAAACAGAATCATGACCGGGGATGAAACCTGGATTAAGTACGTGAACCCTGAGGCAAAAGAACAATCAAAGATGTGGGCACATTCAAATTCGCCTACCAAACCAATAAAAGCCCGGCAAGATTTTTCTGCCCAAAAATTGATGGCAACGGTGTTTTGGGATGCAAAAGGGGTGTTGTTGGTTGAATTCATGGAACGTGGGACGACCATTAATCAAGACGTGTATTGTGAAACACTAAAACAATTACGACGGGCTATACAGAACAAGCGCCGTGGTATGCTGACTTCCGGTATCGTTTTTTTGCACAATAACGCCCGTCCTCACTCTGCTCGCAGAACAACAGCCCTTCTTGAGTCCTTCAAGTGGGACGTTGTCAACCATCCACCTTACAGCCCAGATCTGGCGCCAAGCGATTATCACCTCTTCATGCATATGAAGAAATGGCTTGGGTCCCAGCGGTTTGATGACGACAAATAGCTCAAAGATGCGGTCACAGGCTGGCTCCAGGCACAAGCGGGTGATTTTTATGCAGAAGGAATTTCAAAGCTTGTGAACAGATACGATAAGTGCCTCAATCGTTATGGAGACTATGTAGAAAAATAGTGCAAAGATGTATTGAATTTCTTGCAATCAACCGGAGGCTACTTTCTGAACGGCCCTCGTATATTACTGTCTGTTTCAAGTTTAATGCCCATATATAGGTGAAATATCAGCTAGGCATCTTGATGAAAATCCCAAAGAGGCTTATGTTGTTAGCAAAACAGTAATTTTTGCTTAAAGAATGGTATTTCCAGACACACATTCTTTAATAAAAATGGTATGTCAATGTGTTGAGCACTTTTCACATCACTGGTTGATTGGTAATGCTTCAAAATCAACCATAGTTCAATAGGAAATGGGAATGCAATGAAAGTATTCTATTATAACATTAATGATTTTCACTAACTGCACCTCATTTGTTTTATCCCACAGTCAACATGGTTCTAAGATCCATTCAAAACGGGACATCTACCAGGAGTTCAAGACTACAGAAGATGAGATGAAATTCTGGCGCAACTCACAGATTGTATCCATGGTATTGGTCATTTTTGCTGCATTGTTCTTTGTTGTCCTTGGGGTGATGTACCTTAATATGCACACACATGACCCTGTCAATTTCAGCCTGAATGATGAAGGTGAGAAATTATCATTTCTATGTAAAGAGCAATTAAATTCAAAAGGGTGGTAAGTGGATATTACAGTTAAGGGTAGTATTAGGCCTCCAGATGCTTGCATAAATATGTATAGTGATTCCTTAAAACATGTAACAACAGAATTGATTATGTGAAATGAAAACTCCAAATATTGTTTCAAAAGCTTTTATTGTGCACTTTTTATTCTATGTAAAGAGAGTGTCATTTTTTTGGAATCTAATAAAACATATCTGCCAACTTATGTGGTGCCTGTAAAAAGTATGAGGCCGAGGCATTTTAATATTACGTAACCAGGGACATGACAAAACACTAGATTCTATTGAATTGTAAGGTAATATAAGTTTACAAAGTGAATATACTGTGTTAATTGATGAAGAAAGCATAATAGGCCAGAGCTTATCTGTGTCTCCTCACTTCATGATCATGGCCCCCCTTTACTGGGCTGATACAAAATGCATAGCAGGTGGATTTGAAATATGATTACACCACTAGTGGAAGGCTGTGCCTTGACCGAGTGGTTAGACCACTCGCCTCTCACTTAGATGGCCCGGGTTCGATCTCAAGCGACCGCATGTGAGATTTGTGGTGGACAAAGCAGCGCTGGGGTGGGTTTTCTCCAGGTTCTCCGGTTTCCCCTGCCATCGCATTCCACTGGTGCTCCATCTTCATGTATCATCAGTGTCATTGCCTGTGGTGCCATAAGTAGTTAAAGCGGGCATTAAAACACTACAAAAAAAAAAAAAAAAAAAAAAAAACACTAGTGACCTCTAGCAATCACGCTTAAATGTGCATAATAACTCAGGAATGGGCAAGGTTAATTGTAAAGTCAACTGCATCAAGTAAATTATTTGCATTTTGTGGCTAGAGGATATCTCTCCTATTTTTTGTGATCATTTTTATTTCTAGTTCATATGGTAAAATATAAAATCTGGACAATAGCTTTTTTGGCCTAGGAAATGCTATTCTTTGCTTTAATACATAGTTATTATGCTACCAGGGAGTATTTCAGTCTGTATAACAAAAAAAAAGTAGTACTCCAGGTTTTCAAGGATTCTTATAAAACAGAATGCTCATTTGTTACAGTGGGTCCCAAGGACCTATGTTGGGCACTCTGTCCCAGTGACTGAGGACCCATCTGTAAGTAAAAACAGAATGGAGTGGAGTCTCAAGAGAGAAATGGCAAATATGACCCTGGTGCCATTAAAAGCATTGTCACTTTATCTATGCATCATATATTGAAGTCATATGGCTGCAGCAACAAATGGCAGTATGCTGCATGAACTGAAAGACCATGTGATATGTCATGTGTTACAGAATCATGTCCTGTGACATGGGTATAAAAACTTCCATTGAATTCAATAAACTTTCAGATCGCATTGCAATTGTCACCCATTATGAAATACCTTGCAAAAATGAAGTTTTATTTCTCCAGAGAAAATTTATTATCGTAAAGTCAAGTCTGGTTATATGCAACAGAAAAAAATCACATTGTATTATTCCAGAGTATTGCATCAGGTTACAGTTCAGCATGATGGGCTGCACAATAACATTGTCTGCAAACGATGCTAACTTATTTTTAAGAAATTCAAGGAAAAGTCCCCACCACCACTTCCTTTACTGTATCAAATCTTTGATCTCAATATCTACCTTAAATTTTTCTTACTTTTCTCTCTCATTTCTTTGGTTTTAAAATCATTTGAAAAGTGGTTTAATTGTGCATTTCATTTCCATTGAGATAGTGATTTTAAAGTGTTTAAATATTGCCTTTGTTCTTTTCTTTTTGCACATAACTGTTTTATATATGTATATGCCAACTTTTAATGTGTATAATTTCTCTGCAGTTTATAATAATGTAATCAATATTAAGTATAAATTTTAGACCTACAATATATAGACATACCATTGTCCATTGGAAGATAGAAGTGCAGTTTACTGATTCTATTTATTTAGGTGATGTATGTCCAGTATTTCTTACAGTGAAATTACATTCTAAACAGGTCTTTGGTCCATAATAGTGACCTATATAAAGAAAATTGCCACAGCTACCAACTTCTCTCTGTGCCTAAAAACATATGAATACATTACAAAAGGAGTCAGAGTTTGGGTCCCAGACTCACAATTTCATATGGGAGCGATACTGGTGGTTATGAAGAATGCTCCAAAACAGATGTGCCTGGCAAGGTAACTTTTTACCATTACTGATCAATGTGAAGGTGCATTGTTCTACAAAAGAAACTAGATGTTTTATACACATTTTCTTGGACATTTTCTTTATGCTGGTCCCTGAGGTGGCAAAGGATTTCCTTATACTTCTTTTGTTACAGTATGACAATTTGGAATAAATTTAAAAGTGGGCAGGAACCTGAGGATTAAAGAAAGCTTCCAGCATTAACTTTGCCTCTGGTAGTATCCATAGGAAACTTTTGTTTTGAAGAGATGCTTAGGATTTCCACTCACCTGATTGTCATTAGGCATTGCATCATACAAGTGGTACCAAGTTTTATATCTGGTGATTATATTGTTCATATGCCTGTTAACAGCTAATTTTGAATACGAAATGAATCATACAAAATCTGCCACATAAGTCATGACCTTGGTGGTAAGTAATCTATAGCGTTTGACTCAGACTTCACCACTGTCTTACCTGCAATGTTTGAAACTCACTTTTTCCTTGTATGGTATTCAGAAAACATATATCGCGAATACAAGACTTTATTTTGAAAATGATAACTAATTTATTTTCAGTTTTTGATCCTAAGAAATTGTTTGTGTTACTACATAATCCTCCTAATAATGCATAATTAGAATTTGAAGATCATCCAGGTGAAAAGAAATATAAAAAATATATAAATATATTCAAATTTCATAAAGAAACTATCTCTAAAATTAATGTTTTGGAAAAAAAAAGTTGTGTTGTATATGGATAAATATGGTACATTGTACACAAGTGCTATAGATAATAACAATCCTTTACCAATAGTGTACATCAAAAAGCAAAATAATATTCTGGGAACTTTTTGAAGCTAATCTTTCAAACAAAAGCATTCCTGTGTTAGTTCCTTTGTTTAATTTGCTGCAAATTCACAAAAAAAACTGCCTCAAGAACTAAAGACAAAAGTTAAGATCATTCCAGTAATGCAGGTTATACTGCTTTTGGAATCTCACTGCAACATCTTTTGTGAAGTCAACATAACCTGCACTTCCAAAACAATGATCACTCACCTGCCAAATTTCTCTTCTTTCTGAAGAATGTTTTTAAAAATGAATGATGAAAATAGAAGCAAAATGCTTGTAACTTTTTCAGTGTACTGAGGATTTCTCTGGTTTAAAAAAAATGGCATTGATACCTCTTCTTCCTGAGTATAATTATGTAGGTACTTATTAAAGTAGAAATGTAATTGAAGTGGCCAACTCCAATTCCAATAGGCAGTCCAAACAAGTTCTTATTACTTCAACCCCACTAGGACTGAGCTCCCTGAGGTATTTTCTGGAACTAGCAAATACCAAGGAGATATCCTAATTGTAGGTCTGGAATGTTACCTTTCCAAATTTCTTTTTGCAATTTTTATTTCAAGTTTCATCAATGTCCACCACCTTATGAAGTAAAAACTGGCATTAAACATTACTACTCCCATTATCATAATTGTACTGTGTATATTGCTTATTTAGACAAACTTAAGCAAATCAGCACATGAAAGTTAAAGTTTACTGTTTGTTTTGTGTACATTTCCAAAGTTTGCAAACAGTTAGTGCTTAAATATTAAAAACAGATGCACTATTAACAGTGAAGTATTCATCATCTTGCAGTTATGCTGAGTCACTTATTTACACTCACCTCCACTTAATTAGTTGAAAAACACTGAAATGTTTTCAAGAGCATTTGCTCTCATCATTAGCAGTTTGGTGACTGACGCTCTTTTTCTCTTCCTCCTCTTTCTGTTTCCCATCCTGTTGCCATCAGGTGTTGTGGATGTAAAGTTTTACACTTCATTCAGTGGTGGGATTTCAAAATTTATTACTTAATTGCTGTTTTTTATTATTTGTATTCTTCCCAGATGTCCAATTCTATTGGTGATGCTAATGGTTTTAACAATTTTATATTTTGGTCAATGTTGTGACTTTCTGTCCTGAAATGGTGCGACACAGCAAATTTGTTTGCTTTATTTTTAATCTCTATTTGCTTTAGTTTTATGTTTCTCTGATATTCCTTTAATCTGATGTCCAAGTTTCTCTTTGTTTTGCCTATGTAATATTTTTCATGGCCTTCACAACTAATTTGGTAGATTCCAGATTTTAATGTGTTCTGAATTGTATTTTTTAGAAATTTGTTTAGAATGTTCTTCAGGCTGAAGTTAGTGCTTAGCCCTGACAAACAAATTTGTCAAGAATTTCTGGGGCAGAAGTGTAAATACTTGCTCTAGGTATCTTTGCTATTCAAATACCTTTTGGCAGCAGTTTGACTATATTCTTTGATATTGTCTCCCATTAGAGAGGAAATTGTAGCTGTGTTTGCAGTGAAATTATCTTGGACTTAGCTCATTAATATGTGGATTAAAATTGGCTTTCTTCTTATGTATTGCCTTCTTATACAGTTTGCCTGATGAGAAAAATGGTAAATGATTTTAAGAAAATAAAAAGGAAAACGATCATATAATGATATGGTATATTTATTTGATTTCAGGAAACAATTTCCCTATTTGTGGAGCAGATATCAAAAGATCAGTTACATCCGAGGTAAGTTATGACATTAACTTCCTCTATTTGTCAGCAGTTTAAGACAATTTCCCTGAGTTTCATAGAGTTTTTATTACTTTTAGTATAAATATATGTGCTACATTTGAGGTTGTGCAACAAAGCTATGGTTTGTGCAAAAATCCTACTTCCATGACAGTGACTGACAAGATGATCATGTGCTCGATCTCAAGCAACCACATGTGAGATTTGTGGTGGACAAAGCTGCGCAGGGGCAGGTTTTCTCTGGGTTCTTTGGTTTCCCCCGCCATCACATTCCACCGGGGCTCCATCTTCATGTATCATCAGTGTCATCGCCTGCAGTGCCATTGCAGTAAAAGCGGGCATTAAACACTACCAAAAAAAAAAAAAAAAATGATCATGTGCCCGTTAAAGCTAATGTGAAAAGTTTACTTTCTACAGTAAGTTAAATTAGATAATCTTTTATTGATCTATCTAGTTAAATAACTCCAGATACAACTCTTTAAGAAAAATAAATCTGTGGCACTTTCTCTTTTTCTCTCCCCCTCCAGTCAATCTGGGTGGTTCAGTTGATTAGGTAATGGCTTCATCCCAAGGTCACATGTTCAAACCCATCTGCAGGATGAGATTCTGGCACACCAGTTGCACTGATATGATCCTGGCAATTGGCAACATTGTTAAAAACAAAATAATTTACCCTCCCCCTCTATCCAGCAAATAAGTCTTGAACATATTATTTTCTGTATCTTTTGCAAGGGCTCCTCTGGCATTGTACTCACAACTATACTACATATTGAAAAGCATTTTTGAATAGCACTTTGATAGAAAATTAAAAGGGTGTGGCATTTCTTAATTATTTAGAAATGAAGTCATTTAGGATTTTCATTCTACCTATAGTATAAGTTGGCATGAGCTAAGTAAAATATGAACCTTTAAACAAAACTGCCACCACCACCACCGCCACCAAGAAATATGCTTCTAGTCCTGCTGAACCAAAATAATCAAGTTCCATCATGCCATGTTGGCATATTGGCCACTTTTTCCAGTGGATCAAGGACATTTCTAATTTGCGAGTTCACTACTGTGCACCTGATGATGAGGGATTAACTCATCACTCATGATTAACTCATCACTCATAGGTGGCACTATAGGATAAAATAAGGGACCAATGACTGTAGTTCCATTCTGAATGAAGCCATGCCAAGGATTTTTACCTCTGAAAAAAATCCATACTGCTTTGCTGTGTTTGAACCACAACTTTGGCTATTAGCGGATAGTTTGGTAAACACTGCACCATGGAGGGTGACTCTTCACATGAAAAACGTTTGTGATTTTTTATTTTCTCATGCTAAGTTTCCATTAAAATTTATTTTTAAAATATTTACATTACTAATAAATTGCACATAATGCATTTTCTGTAAATAGCCTGTGAAATCTACCTGAAAGAATTTTGTAAAACTGGTTAACCATTAGAGAAGATAAAATAATTATAAGAATTACTGCTTTATAAGTAAATTTGACATATAATACTTTCAAAAATACTTTTTTTGCATTGGAAATTGATTATTGGAGGTGGCCAGCAAGAAACTGTAGAGAAACAATAAGAAATGAAATAATTAGAGAGAGGCAAATATAATATCTTATGAAAGATGCATAAAATATGTCCATAACATAACATGGGCATGTGATGAGAATGAGAGGATTACTAGGTTGTCATTTGAGTGGATTCCATTAAGAAGAACGTAAAGCAAAGCAATAAAAATATGGATGAAGGATATGAAGGCAATGGAGAGATGTGCAGTGAGTAAAATTAATAAATGAATGTGAATTGATATTGTCATGTTATACCGGTAAGGAGCTGGGTATTGGATTTATTACTACATATCAATTGGTATTATTTTAGTATTCTGTCACATTCTTCTAAATTCATGCAGAATCATATTTTACTCATTTATTGATTTATGAAATCTTTGTTAAACTTCTGTACGTGACCAGATGCTGTTGGTTTCCTATTTCCTAGGAATGTCCCATTGGACTTTACTGTGACGTCAGCTTCCTTATGGAAACTTCTAGAACAATGTTGCAGTAAATGTCATGTACCTCTAGGAAAGTCATGAACACCTACACAACTTCGGGACAGCATCAGATCATAAAAGGTAATATCCACTCGGACAATATCAAGACCCCGATAGGGTCCAAGAGCCGATATAAGCAAGCTAGAGAGGCCCATTCGCTCTTCTTGCTGCTGTAGTGTCTATGCTAAAGTGCATGTAACTTTGATATGAACATTCTGCAGCTCCTCCCAGATTAACGTTGACACTCCTCCAAGGTAAGCCCCGATGGGTTCCATTAATAAGTATCTTTGCTTTGAGACACGCAGTCATTATAATTATTGCTTCCCAATTATTGTACACCACCATCTCGGGACCATCCATTAGAATATATCATGCAACCAGTAGCTTAAGTGAGTGTCTTTTGCTGTCTGATCCTGTCCACCTATGCTTCCCAATCACTCCCAGTGACAATATTTAGTAGTTGGAAAATATGGATAACATGGCAAATTTATATACAACTAGAGTGTCTGATTTTAATCCAACATAAAAAAAATACAAAAGCCACATTGAAATTCTGGCTGTGTGTGTTTGGAGAAAAGCACTTCAGGAAAAACACACATCTTTGCAATTTTAATTGATGTGGAATTTCATGTCCAAATGTTGTATGCAGCCTCATTATTACATCTCTATAGAACACTTCTACCAAAAGCATTAATTTGTGTAACACTTGTTTGCCTTTTCACCTTTTTACACTTTTTGCTCCAACTTTGCCTTTGTTTGGGAAGACCGGTTTCAGGGTACTTTAACTCTTATCTTCAGTTCTGGGGATGACTGACGCTACATGCAACAGGTGGTTGTGTGCAGCTTGGTGTTGTGTTGCCCTCTATTCTTGTCAACAGGATGATGTCATCAACAGTGGGGATCTCAAAATTCATAAGAGAGTCTTCTTCTTTGGTGATAAAGATATTTTCCCAAATTTGTAGTTCCAAAGGTTTTTTTTACACATTTAACTAACTCTATTTCTTCCTTTATGTTATGATTTTCAGACCAAAAATGATGTGCTACTGCAGATTTGTCTACATGCTTGTACCTAATGCTTCTCAAGTGTTCTTTCATCCTAGTTTCCAAATTTCATTTTGTTTTTTCAATATAAATTTTATTGCAGTCTCGGCAGCTCATTTTATAAATTCCTGATTTTTTAGTGTTCGGTGTGGTATTTTTCAAAGGGTGATTCAATAAATTCCGGATATTGTATCTATTTTGAGGGGCCAGTTTTATATTGAAGTCTTTAAAAATCCTTTCGAATTTCCAGAACATTTTTGGGTGAAAAGTAAATTTGCAAAATTTCACGGATGGTTTGTCCAATTTTTCCAGAGTGGTGATTACATGTACTCTTTTATTTCTTTGGTGTCTGTAGATCAATTTGTCTATGATGTTAGTATTGTAATTGTTCAGTTTGGCACCTGTTGGTACTCTGTTTTATTCAAAGGGACATTGATAAGCCTATGAATCAGACTATGAAAGATGACAAGTTGATGTTGTACTGGTTCTGTTTTATGTAACTGTCAACATGTGTTGCTTTTCTGTAAATGCCAAATTCTAAGCTTGTTTGAGTTCTCATGATTTTCAGATCTAAGAAGGGCAACAATTCATCTTGTTCTTCTTCCATGGTGAACACTATAGATTTTTCTTGTAAATTCAACAACTTTATTGCATCATCCATTAGTTTTTAGGAATGATGGCAAACACATCATCCACATATCTGTGCCAGGATTTGAAGATCTGTGGGAAGGCTTTAGTGATTTTGATTTCTAAACTGCTCATATATAAGTTAGTTAACATAGGAGAGAGAGGGTTGACCATAGCCAGCCTACAGTTTGTCGAAAAACCTTGTTGGAAAATGAAAAGCTATTTTGTTTAATGCAAAGATCTGTCAAAGTGATGTATTCTTCAATTTGTTCTGGTGTCATGTCAACTTTCTTGAGCCATTGCTTTAATAAATTTGGAATTTTTTCTACCGGATGCTCGTGAACAAGGATTGGATGTCGAATGATACCATCCTCTTCAGTTTTAATCACATGTTCAATTTTCTTTACAAAGTCCAAAGAATTTTTTAAGCTTAATGTTTCAAATTTATCAATCTGTTCAAACTCTTTTACCAGCCATTTTGCTAATTTGCAAGTTGGGGCATCTATGTTGTTGATGATTGGACGCATGCTATCATCATTCTGTGGATTTTTGGTAAACAGTACAATTTATGGTCCTCATCACCATCATGAGGTAAAAGTGTACATTTTAACCAGATATTTCTGTTTGAGGTGAAATTGCATATAAGCAACTCTTGTGTGTTGGTTTGTTTTAGCTCTCTTTATTTGGATTACAAACTTAACTACACCAAATCATGTTTCTTTTTCTGTAAGTAGGGCAGCAGAGTAAAGAGAATACCAAGAATGTAAATACTGTATTTATCCAAATACAAGACTTATGTTTTTTTTCAAAAATATTAATGTTCAGAACTGGGGGTCTCTTCCATTTCCAATATATATTTTCCAAATACCACATGGGGGGGGGGATAAGTTTGAAACTTCTTGGGTAGGGCAGTGGCAAAGCTTGGGGGAAATGGCATACATTACCACTAAGGTCGCAATGTATGCAGCAGATTTTGAGCATTTCATTTCATGCTGAAAATTAGCTGTTAAGGAGCCTATAAGAATTCTCAGTGTAAAAAAATATTATTCTCTGAGACTAAAATAAAATTACAGGATTTCCTTTCACATCAGTGATTGCATGCTATGTTGTATTGGAAATCAATGGTCAAGCAGAAAGAGAGGTTAGTGGCACATTTCCCTCCTCGGTCCTCACACATATACCGCAATGTGAATTTATGCATAAATTCAAACTAGGTGAAACATATGATATATTGAGTATGTTGCCTTAACAGTAAATAGCATCAATAAATAATCGCTATTACAGCTACGCTGCACCGCCACCATGTTCTATCATTGTACACTTCATTCTCCGTCTCCTGCTCACAATGTGAATTTCTACTTAAATTCAAATTAGGTAGAAACATTTATGATGTGTTATATTAAGTATGTTCTAAATATAAAATCACATCATTGTTAGTTACCCTACCACCACTGCTGCCATCACGTTCTATCATTGCATATACCATATTTTTTTTCTCCCTCTCTGTCTCTCCTGCTCACAAAGTGAATTTCTGTGTAAATTAAAAATTCAAATTAGATAAAAACATTTACAATGTGTAATATTAAGTATGTTGTCTAAAAACAAAATCATATACATTATTGTCATTACAGTTGCGCTACCACCACCGTCATGTCATATCATCACATCCATACCATACCATGCATTTCCATAGTCTCCTCTCTGGCAACTGCTCAAAACTGAATTTCTGTGCAAATTGAATTAAGTACAAAAAATAATAAGGGACTTAATCAGCTTAAGTGACCATTAGTTTGTTCATAATGTATGGAAAAACTTTAAATTTTATTTAGAAATTCTTCTTTTTATATGCCTATGTCTTTTAAACATGCCTTATGTAAATGATAAGCTAAATTCCAAAATTAAGTTCTGAAAAGTGGGGGTCGTCTTGCATTCAAGGTCATCTTATATTTGGATAAATACGGTAAGACTATTACAATTTTCTCATCCCCTGTTTATCAGTTTTGAAGCATGGTGGTTTTTTTTTTGTTTTTTTTCCCCTCTCTTCTTGAGGGGGGAGGGGGGTATCTCACTTGGGCCTGTGTGCTGAAGGTTCAGTTGCACTGCAGATAAAAGGGTTTATTGCATTAACCCTGTAGTTAAACTCATTCTGCACTCCTGTGTTCCTTACAGGGTATACATGTCCAAAGTGTATTGGAGTGATAGTTTTCTGGTTCCATGGAGAATTTTTTAAAACTCTTGTATCTCTTTGATATGTGATATCCTGTTTTGATTTAATAGCAGCACAATCTACAGTCTATGTTGCCCTGAAACCTTCCTATTAAGTGTAGGTGCTTTATTATAGTTTTTAAGTGAAACTTGCTGCATTTGAACAGCTTATCAGTAATATGTTTACATGGTTCTTTAATAAACAGTTTCTCATGCAGTATTCCTGGAAGCCTGTTCCAGGTCAAAAAATCTCATGTGTTCCGTTCACATGACTTTCTCTATATCTCTGTAACAGATTATTATTAATAAGCTTATTTATTTATCTATTTCTTGCTAATCGAGATAAACATTAGCTGAAACAGTCTTATTACTAAGTTCCTTCTAAGTAGAAGGGAAATGGAATACACTAGGCTAAATAGATGGTTACATGTTTTAAAATGTGGTTGCTGTGGAATTGAAATCCATTTGTGTAATCAGAATTAGACAAGTTCCTGTATGAGAAAAGTTTAAGTAATTTCAAACTGAAACCAACAAAAAAGGAATATCTCGAAAATGCTTAACTCCAGGAAAAAAAATGTATATGACATAAATTGTATGTTTTAAGAAGCTCTACATTTTTTGTGCAGTAAGTTTTTGTCTATCTCTTATGGTTTACTAGTTCTGCAAAATTCAGTAAAATTCATCCAGAATAAAGAAGTCTTTAGGGGATATTCCCAGAAAAAATTCAAGATATGCATTTTATCATGTAAATATCTTAAATTTAATGATTTTAATCAAAATCGTTTCAGCCATTTTTGAGAAAATCAAAATCTTCAAAATTTTTTCCATGTAAAGGGTAGTTGGATGTGGGGGGATTTTCTTGAAAATCATGTCGCATCCTTGGGAGATACTGAACTTTCAAGTTCTGTGTATAGAATTTTTGGATGCAATACAGTACCTTCTCTATACATTATGTAAAATGGAAATGGCCTGTTATTTATGGACGCTCTTTAACTGCTTTGGTTCTCAGCGTCCCATTCTATATTGGGCATGAAAGATCGCTTAATTTTGCTCAGAGGCCTCTCTTATCAGGCTTGAGGATCTTTTACGTGCCGTAAATCTACGACACGGGACCGACAGCTTTACTTCCCTTCCGAAGGAAGGCATGCTAAGGATTTTTACGCCCGAAAAAATCCATCGTCCTCCGCCGGGTTTGAACCCGCGACCTTGGGTATATGAAGTTAGCATGGTAACAAATACACCACGGAGGGCGACTATACATTATGTACATAGTATGTTTAGAGAAAGTAAAAATGTTTTTACACTAGCTATTTATTACATTTCTAACCAAATACCTTAGTGTTTCCGGAGCTGGCTCTGGTGTTCTTTGCAGTTATGTCAATCTTTGCTTTGCAAGTTCATCTGTTTTCTCATTGCCTTCAATTCCTTTATAACCTGTGACACATGACAAACTTTGTTGTATTCTACCAGATCAGATAGGGCAGTAGTGCATAATTGACAGTATTGTAGACACTATAGATCTGTTTAGACTGTTTAGTGCATCAGAGAAAATAATGATCTATTTATGGAGGCATGTTACTTCCTTTACTATAAATCAGGCAAGGGCTGAATGAAAACTTTGTGAGATAAGAGATGTGTAATGTTTCCAAAGCATTATGACCTCAAACCTTCTTGTAATAAACAAAATGAATAATAATAAAATAAAATGAAAATAAAATAACTTTGGCATGAAGGTTCATCAAACTCCCAGACAAAACAAATTCAAACAATCCAGTATCAGGCACTTTGGCTCATCGCAGATGCATCATGATATGTCTACAGTGACAATCTGCATAAAGATTTAAACATACCAATCGTTGATGCAACACTGAGCTCCTGTTGTAGATGTCTTTTCTGCAGAATAGAAAACCACCCCAATAATTGCTCGACTGCATTCCAGCCCAACTTCCACCACCTCAGCATCTATGAGATTAAAAATAAAAAGACACACACAGACTTCATTGACATCTACTTTTAAATTATATTATTGTTTATGCTTGGGAATAGTCATAGGACTGCTACCTCAAAACACATTTCTTGTGTATTTACACATATGTATATTGTACCAGCACAATTGTATTGTACATTATATATAATAGAATTATCTTGAATTACAAAATAAAAAATGGAGGTTCATGAAAATCTTTGCCAGACATGAATAAAAAGAAGTCTTTTGGGTGCAATAAAATTCTTCCTCTGTCTTGGGTAAGAGGCAGAGAAAGCAAAAGATATGCAGGTCATTGTAAATGGCTTAACCAATTGATGTACCATTTTTATTGAACAATTTGTGCCCATAAATATCTCTCTCTCTCTCTCTCTCTCTCTCTCTCTCTCTCTCTCTCTCTCTCTCTCTCTCTCTCTCTCTCTCTGTCACATCCTGTGTCAAGTATTTGCTAACAACATAAGCTTCTTTGGGATTTTCACCAGGATTTATTTAACCTACAGATGAGCATTAAGCTTGTATGTCACATTCCTCGCAAATTTATAAGTTGTAATGATGTCAGATACTGGGCACTAATATCTGGGAAAGCCAGTATATAGGCGCCCTCATTTTCCTCATTCTCACTATCATCAGAATCTGATGACAGCATATCATCTGAAGGCACATACATCACTATCCTCAAAAAATAATTGCAAAAGCTTTGCATTTTCTAATTTGTATAGATGCACTATTGTTAGTGCCCTGCTATTTTTGGAATGGCAGAAGTGGCTTCTAGGAGAATGATTCACTCGGAGCTTTCTTTCTTTCAATACAAATAACCATGACAGCTTTTTCAGTCAGAGACATCTCTTGGAGACTTTTAGAACCAAAACATGATATAATCAGTCAGATTGGTAATGCAGCATGCATAAAATTGTTGCAAACGCTGATGACGGAAATACCTGCAATTGTACAAAACAGATAAGGTAAGCCGTAATGGGCAAACCTATCAAAGTACATGAATGGGTGAATACATCATTAAATTTGAAGTTTCACAAATCAGGAGATGGGAGGAGAGAGAGCTTTTTTTTTCAAAGAAACAAACTATTTACACCAATCTCTTTCTGACGATTTTCAATCATAATTTAAAGAAAAGAAAATGTGAAATACTCTTTAAGTTTCATAAAAATTATGAATGCTGTTGGTAATACTTCCTTAAAAGCGTGATTTAATACTGTTTCATTTTTACCATTAGCATGACGTATCTGCTGAGGCACTTTGCTTGGAAAGCACAGATCTGGAGCGCACAATAAGGCTGTTAAGAGTGGTCCATCCTGAAGCAACGCAGCGAGCAGTAGCAGAGCGCTGTGGGACAACCGACAAATCACTTCCAGCTCGCATGACTCATCAGGAAACCATCAAGTGGCTTCTCCATCAGGATCCAAATATGGTAGGTTTTCAGATTTTATTTAAAGAAACATTGCAAATTAGGTTTACTTAATTTACAGAGATTCTTAAGGTTTGAACTTTATCTAGAACTTGCCTATAATGAGTAGAAGTATTATACACCATAGAGAAATTTTATACCAAGATTTTGCCATAGATATTTTCAGAATCCTGAATTTAAATAAAAAAGTATTTTAGGAAGTGTGTGCATATGTATGCTAAGTTCAGGGACTTCCAAGGATATTATTTGAAGATTTTCAAAAAAATCCTACCCCAACCTACAAGGAAAAATGTTTTTTATTTTCTTGTTTTCCCAAATGGCTGTAATATTTTCTTTATTGAAATACTACACGTTGAAGACATTTGCATGATAAATAAAATATGCATCTTGGAAATTTCTGTGAAGACTTTTGTTGTGAATGACTTTTGTATGGTTAGAAACAAAATCTTAATACACAAAAATTATAGATCTGGTACAACTTGTAAAGTAAGTTTGTAATAGCATCATTCATTTCCAAGAAATGTTTTGTTTTACTTTGAATTTTCAAAACGTTTAAACTTTTTTTCAAATGATAAGGTGCTTTTTATTTTTTGTCCTAGTTTTGCAAAGAGCATGGAATTTCAAATTGTGTTTACAGTAACCTGGTTTTTTAAAAGTCTGACTAGTGCTTTAGCCATTAGTATTTTTATATTTTCAATGAAAGACCAGCATAAAGCATCCTGCTTTTAAACATTCAATTCTCAACATGAAGCCTCTATCCCCCTTGGTACCTACAACAAAACATGTAATGAAATATTTCTTCAAACACCTTGATTAACATGCAAGAGAAACAAAAATAAACTTTCACAAGAATAGTTTGAAGAAGCTATATTAAAAATCTGATGTGTTCCATTCACACGACTTTCTTTAGCTGTTCTACAAACAAACTTTGGCACTAAAGATTATTGTTCCTACTTAATGTTATTCAAGATAAGGAAATTCACTAGACTAAAGTGAGAGTCAAATTTTTCAAAGGCTGTCACTATGCGATTGTCATTCAAGTTTGCTTCTTTGTGTGGCCAAGAGTAAAACAAAACAAGCAAGCATGACTTTCTGTTTGAAAAAAGTAAAAGTAAAATAATTTATGTTAAACATATTTACATGGTAAATTAAATGTGCATCTTTAATTTTTTGAGAACAGCCTATGGAGAAGACTGTTGCATAACTGGTAAACCTTAAAAGAGAGAAAAATTTACTACACAACAAAACACAATTTATGTCATATACTTTTTTTTTCCACCACTTGCTAACCTGTTGGTCACATGATAGGACCCTTCCAGAAACAGTCGTATGCGCAAACCTTTGCAGGGGCCACAAACTCTCACAGGTGTAAGAATGCAGGCTTTGACACCAAAGAACCTTCAAACAGCAAAATGTTTCCACTTGCACAGGTGTAACAATCACAGCTTCAGTGTCAAAAGAACTTTTTGCCAGCACTCGTTCCACTAATGCAGGTGTACAATGTATGCCAACAATCAGCTGTGACTTATGAAGCAAGCCGTTCACATATATTTGGTGATTATGGTCACAGGACATAGTCATACTGCTCCTTCCTCAGGGATAGTCGTCCCGATCAGCATCATTGTAACAATCTAGACAATCCAGGGGCAATGTTATTTATCCTCTTAATCACATCCCTTGCCATTGTTGTTGAATCTTGGGGACAACGTCCTTTGGACTGAGTAGGGTAATATAACCACACCAAATCACCCTGCAGGAAACTATGGCTGTTGACCTGCTGGTTGCTTGCATTTGATATATTCCTGACCTATTTTCGAATATACAAAATTAAATGCACAAATTGTGAAAAGTTCTACATAGGACAAACCAAAAGAAGTTTAAAAATCAGACCTAAAGAGCACTTTAGAAACTTAAAATTGAAACAAGAAGATAAATCTACAGTAGCATTTGGAAAGAAAACCACAATCTAGATCCAAATCCAAAATTGCTAAAAACCATGTCAGGCCACAATGAACTCACAACCGGGGAAAACATCCTCATGTGGAAAAACAAAGATCGCCTAATAAACTTTGAAATCCCGCCAGTAGACAGCTTAGTTAAGAAGTTCATCATTTCGCCACCAGAGAAGAGAGCACAAGCAAACACAGCCAGCAATGGCAGTTGGACCTGTGAGGTTGAAAATGAAAGCATAGGCTTTCGAAACTAGTCCCTCATAATAACAATGTAAGTGACATAGTGTTAAAAAACCAACTCAACAAATTATTACACACATAATTCTATTGCTTTTTATTGTAACTTATTATAGATTATTCCACTCATTGGTATACAGGCAAAGCTTAACTGCCTGCCTATTCATCATGATTATGGTTTCCCCCCAGGGGCCTACTACGGTAGGTACGGGTTTGGCGCACCCGGGGTCCCGAGCCAACCTTGACTCCCTCAGTGGGCAACCTCTGAGTGGTGAGAGAGTCACTAGGTCAAATGCCCACCCACGTGTAGGCCGTGCGTGGAGACCCGTGTCGGTGGAAAGGAATATCCTGGTTGGTTGAGGGTTGCGTATCTGAGCCTGGGCCTTCTGTCTTTTCAATGACTAGGGAGGGTACGCAACTTAATACACCACTTTGGTTTCTGCTTCACCTAAATGGGAGGCTAGGGACTAGCCCACCCCTAGTCAATTGGCCAGGACTAGGTATTATACCGAACTCCAGGGTGAGTGGGACGGCGAGCCTGCTTTATCCCCTGTGTAGCCCTGTCATCCCAGTGGGATGACCCCTTGTTGGACTCTGTGGTGGGTGGGGAGCACCGGGGGATGAAAATAAAAATTTACATTAATGGCAAAATCAAAAAAATCCATTAAATATGGTACTAAGTTCAGAAAAGAAGTAGTCGAGTGTTGTGGTCCTCGCTACTTGATTGTCAATAGAACAGAGGAAGGAAGAAAGTTCTCTAGCGTAAGCCCTTTTATTATTCAAAAGGGTATTGATAACATTGCTGGTCCTGTAAAATCTTGTATAAGAGCTCGTAATGGCACGCTCCTGGTAGAAGCAGAATCAGCATCCCAGGCTGCAAAAATACTAAAGGCCAAAATGTTAGCTAGCTATCCAGTAAAGGTCGATGTACACAAAAGCTTGAATTCCTCACGCGGTGTGGTAAACACCCGCGCACTGGACGGTTTGACCTGTGAGGAAATTCAAGAAAATCTTGCTCCTCAAGGCGTAATATCTGTGTATCGGGTTCAAAGAAAAGTAAATGGAGAATTCGTGCCTACCCGTACCCTGTTTATTACCTTTGATCGGCTAGATCTCCCACAAAGGATAATGGCAGGGTATGAATCCATTGAGGTAAGACCGTATATACCGAACCCGCTCAGATGTTATAAGTGTCAGCGCTTTGGCCACCAGTGAATTCTGCAATGGCGAGTCTACCTGTGTGAACTGTGGCAAAATCTTGCATGACGAAGAATGCACGTCAGCTTCGTGTGTTAACTGTAACGGTGAACATCCATCAAGTTCCCGCAGTTGTCCCCGTTTTGCAGAGGAAAAGACGGTCCAGGAGATACGGGTCAAAGAGATGGTGTCCTTCTTGGAAGCCCGGAAACTCTTGCAAATCTGCCAACCCTCTGTCCCGAAGTATGGTACCTATAGCTTCGTTGTAGCTAAATTGGTACAAAGTCGGGAAATCGCAACTCAAACCTGCGATATAAACGGGGTCACGATTGCAGAAAAAATTCTCACAGCCAGCTCACTTCCTAGGCCTTCGACTTCAACATCTAAGTCAGTAGTAACATCTGAAACTATAAAAAGCGCAAAAATCAAATCGCCGCCAAAGCAGTCGACCTCAACCAACAAGTCTGGCAAGCTAATAATATATAAAGAACCAGAAAAAAAGTTTAAGAACACCTATGAGAGAACTGACTTCCTCAAACAAAGTGTAAAGCCTATTCCCAAAGCAACAAAGGGAAACAAGAGTACACGGAGGTCCTCTTCTGAGGATTCGACTGGGAAGGACTCAGGTCGGCGACTATCACCTTCGCTGTTTTCAACTTCCAATCGGTTCGAGGTACTCGAACCGAAATTTTCAATTGGAAAGGGGCCTCCCAAGTGGAGGAGATGGAGGAAGGTGATACTGCCGTCATTGCCAGAAGGACAGTGACAAAGAGGCAGGACCATCCTTCCGTAGAAGGTGTCTTGCCAACACCTAAAAAGAATAAACTCAACCGACCTCCGCAGCCCTCAAAATAGAAACAACCACAATGTAAAGCTTATCCCATTATAAAGAACATGGCTATTCTACAATGGAACTTACGTGGAATAAGAACACATCGACCTGAGCTTGAACTGCTGCTTAACCAGCATGATCCTTATGTCGTATGTTTGCAAGAGACTAAGCTCCGTCCACAAGACAGCTTCAAAATCAAACGGTACACCCCAGTAAGGTGTGATCTATCATCGAAAGAGGGTGTACCTGTGCATGGAGGCACTGTGATGCTCATCAGAGATGATATATTTGCGCAATGTGTATCATTACAGTCCGACATCCAGTCAGTAGCTGTAAGGATTAAACTGTCACATACCAGATTCACCATTTGTAATATATACCTTCCTCCGAGTCACTGATTTAGGGGATCTAATTTCTCAATTACCAACACCGTTTCTATTGGTAGGTGATGTAAATGCCCACCATCCACTTTGGGGCTCACCTTGGGCTTGTGCGAGAGGTAAGTTAATTGCTGATTTCTTGAATAATTCTAACCTAATTCTCCTGAACACCGGAGAACCTACATTTCTTTCTGATGCTTTCAACAGTTTTTCACACCTGGATTTAGCAGTTTGTTCACCAATATTAGCATCTTTCTTACAGTGGAATATCATCTCTGATCTACATTCTAGTGACCACTTTCCATGTCTTATCAGTCTCTTGCCACAAGATACATGTTCCACATGTTTACCTAGATGGCGTATAGATCAAGCCAACTGGAACCTTTACTCCCGGTTGGCTGTCTTTTATTACGAGCACGACTCTGTGAATGTCTTAGTGGAGCACCTCACAAAAAATATTCTTGATGCTGCTGAGCAGTCTATTCCACGGTCGACGACCCAAACCAGTCATCGATTTCCGGTACCTTGGTGGGCTGATGAATGCCGGAATGCCATTCGTGCTCGCAGGCGTGCTCTCAGGATTTTCCAACGTCGCCCAACACTGAATAACCTGATTGAGTATAAAAAGATGCGTGCCAAATCTAGGCAGGTTGTTAAGGATAGCAAAAAGACATCATGGAGCAAGTTTGTAGCGTCATTCAATCGACATACACCTTCCTCTATCGTATGGGATAAGTTAAGGCGCGTGGACGGAAAAATTACTCATTACTTCCATTCAGCTACCGTCCAATTTCCCTCACCAGTTGCGTTTGCAAGGTGATGGAACGCATGATCAATGGACGGATGACATGGTGGCTGGAAACTCATAACCTACTGACCAACACCCAGTGCGGTTTTCGACGACGGCGTTCAGCAGCTGACCATCTTGTCTCGATTTCGACGCAGATAATGAATGGATTCATGAAGAACTGTCTAACCGTTAGGGTGTTCTTTGACCTCGAGAAGGCTTATGATATCTGTTGGCGGGCAGGAATAATACGTTCCCTACACAACTGGAACATACGTGGACGCCTTTCGTTATTTATTCAGGAGTTTATGAGGGACAGTGTTTTACAAGTAAGGATCAGCTCGGTTTTATCAAATATTTTTGTTCAAGAGAACAGAGTGTCACAGGGATCGGTACTAAGCGTCACACTGTTTGCTATAGCAATTAATTCAATCTCGAAATGTATTCTCCCAGGAGTATCGTCCTGCTTATTCATAGACGACTTTGCCATCTATTGTACTTCTCAGCGCACACCTTTTTTGGAGCGCCGTCTGCAGTGGTGTTTAGACAACCTCTCAGATTGGAGCTCTAAAAATGGCTTTCGCTTCTATGCTGAGAAATCACTCTGCGTGAACTTCTGGCGCCGCAGGAGGCGATTACCACCTTCGCTGCAGTTTGGCACAGTTTTACTACAATTTGCGGAAGAGACAAGATTCCTTGGGTTGATATTCGATAGAAAACTGTGTTGGTCACCACATATAGCACAGTTGAAAGCGCGCTGTAACCGTTCTCTGAATATTCTACGGATACTAAGTGGCAAATCTTGGGGAGCGGATCAGACAGGCTTGCTGCGACTTTATCGCTCACTGATCCGAGCCAAGTTAGATTTTGGAAGCATAGTTTATTCTTCGGCAACACCATCTATGCTTAGAAGATTAGACACTGTCCATAATCAGGGTATACATCTGGCTGTTGGAGCTTTTCCAACCAGTCCATTAGCAAGCCTTTATGCTGAATCGGCGGAACCCCCTCTGCAGTGTAGACGAGATATTCTATTAACAAATTATGGCTGTGGGCTAAAGTGCATGCCTTCGCATCCAACGTTCACTCCTTTTTTTAACACCGAGCTGGACGAACGTTATAGAAATATCTCAATTAGTCACGGCCCCCAGGTGTTCACTTCCGAATGCTTCTTCATAAGCACGATATCGTAATGCCTAGAATGTTTCCCAATGGAGAAAGGGTGCACCCACCTTGGTTACTTACAACATCCCACGTAAACCTCGGGATGACGGCATACCGAAAGTCTATAATGCCTTTTTCTAGTACCCGTAGATGTTTTTTAGAATTTCCGTCAAACTACAATGACCGAACTTGTATATATACTGACGGAAGTAAGTGTACCGTTGGTGTTGGATGCGCCTTTGTTTATGATACTGAACAATATACATTCGATAAAATAAGAACTATAGCTTTCCTGGCGACGTGTTAATTCAAAATCTTCTCGGGCTTCTAGCCAGGTATTACCTGGCTAGAAGCCCGAGAAGATTTTGAATTAATATACATTCGGTTTTCATAGTGGTACATCTATTTATACTGCGGAGCTATATGCAATATATCGAGCCATTCTGCACGTTGGCCATTGAAATTTAAGTGACTGCCTTATATTGAGTGATTCCTTGAGTGCACTTCAGAGCCTTGGTGATCTCTACAACTATCATCCTATCGTGCAGCGTATCCAGGATGCCCTCCACGTTTTATATAATTCCGGGGTTAATTTGGAGTGTGCATGGATTCCTAGTCACATTGGCTTGCTGGGGAATGACTTGGCAGATTTTGCAGCAAAGGCGGCAACCACAGAGCCCAGTACAAAAATTTCTTGTATAACATCGGAAGACTTTAAGCTTGTTGTGCGCAGGGCGATACTTTCGTGCTAGCACGATGAGTGGTCAGCTCTCTGCGGAAACAAGCTTAGAGTAGTGAAAGACCTTCCAACAAACTGGGTAACTTCTTCTCGTCATTCTCGACGGGAGGAAGTAATTTTGGCTCGTTTGCGTATTGGCCACTGCAATTTTACACATAGTTTTCTTTTTAAGAGTGAATCTCCTCCATTGTGTCTGCTTTGTGGAGAAGATTTGTCTGTCCGTCATGTGTTGCTAGATTGTGTTAATCTAGCACATATTCAGGAATCACTGCAACTGCCGGTCAGTCTTGCAGAAGTCCTGGCGGACGATAGTCGAGCGATAGCTAAGATTTTTTAATTTTTATCGAAGATACCCTTCAAATTTCGGATTTAGTTGTTTTTATCCTTGTTTTTGTATTACTTTTTTTCTTTTCTTTTCTCTAATCACCAATCTGTGGTTTTTGCTATGATAAACTTTTTACCCTAATTTTTAGACTAATCTTTCGTTCTTATTAATAATATTTCTTATTGAGCTTTATCTCTAGCTTTTGCCATGATTTGTTTAATAAGGGCGCTGATGACCTTGCAGTTGAGCACCCAAAAACACTAACCATCATCATCATCATCATGATTATGGTTTCACTTTATCAGGCTGTTATAAAATACGTAGTATGCAGATTTAAAATTTAAATGTACAGCTATTAACCCCTAGCAAATGAAATTAGCCTATAACATCCCATTCAGGGTCAAAGCCTCCTGTGAATGTAGGGATAGCTAGAGAATCTCCTTAGCGGTTTGATTCCTAAAGAGGGTGCTAGGGCTATTAATGAGTATTGTTTGGGCTTTATCTCAGTTGTCTTGTTATTGGTTTGTTCATGTCATCTTTTCACTTTTACACTATCCTTTGTGACTTCACTGATTTCATTGATTAAAGGCTGGTTCACAGCAACCAGTAATGGTAACCAGAATGAGAACAGAAAAGTTGAAATACATGCATCTCAAAGAAAGCATTCACAATTCCCAGGCCCTGGAAGAGGGAAGCGTGTCTTGACCAAGTTTTAAGCTTCTCATTGTCATTACCAGGCACCGCATATTAGATGCATATTGTGCATTATTTTATGTAGAGATTATTATAAGTGGCTGTGACGAATAGCTGCTAGAGCTCACTGTAGTTGCAGTTCTTTTGAATTATAATATTGGCTAACCTGCATTATGTTGGCTAAATTGGAGACATAAAAATATCATTGGTCAGTTAAAAATAATTGCAATGTGCAAAATTGGCCAGGAAAAGAAGAAAAATAAATGCTTTCCCATTCTCATTACTAGGTTATTGTGAACCAAAATTGTGTGTGTTTTATAGCTTCCCATTCTTGGTTTCATTCTGGTTATTATAAACCAGCCTTAATAACCAGCAGTAAATGGGTGCAAACAGTAATCAACTGTGAACTGTAAAGTCAACTCCCTCATGTAAAGTGTTTATCTTATCCTGTTTATGTTCCATAGCTGCTGTTCCCATTTTTTGTGACAGAAATAGCCTAGAAGGTGTGCATTGCTTTAATACATGTTTGTTATGACACTAGAAAGAATTTATGCATTAAAAACTTCATGTCATCACAAAATTATTATGCTACACTAAATGAGGAAAAACCTCACTGATTACAATTTCAGGAAATTGGCAAATATGACTTCTATAATAATGAGTTGGGAATTTGTAACACACTTCAGTTTTTCATAAACTTTTATTTCTTGTTTTACTCTGTTCAAGCTAGTTGAAATTTTGTATATTTGTTCCTACCTCCATCTTTTATGGAAGCACATGGTCGGAGTGATTGGTAAACATCGCTTCTTTTAGACTTGTGGGTCTGAATATTCAGTAATTTTGAAAATTTAGAAGCTAGTAATGTGTTACATAGTCATATAAATGGATTGAGAATTTGTAACACTACATCACTGAAAAACACTTACTTGGGCATGTTTCAGGAATGGGCTATTATTCCTATTCTCAGCAGTGGGAAAATTGTTGAGACAGGGAACAATATCTATTCCCGAAACACACTCAAGTAAATTCTTTCAGTGATGTGTGACAAATTCCCAAATCACTTATTATATGACTAAGCATCACAGTTACTAGCTTCTAAGTCTTCAAAATTAATAAATATGACTTCTTCAAAAACTATGTAAAATAATCCATATACAACAGATATGAGCACACTGCTGATAACCATATGACCCGCCTACAGTGCCATAGGTAGTTAAAGCGGGCGTTAAACACTACCAAAAAAAAAAAAAAAAATATGACAGGAACTGGCTGGGAACATAAAGTCCTTTCATGCCAGTAAAATGCTTATCATATCAAAACTCTTCTATCGGTTCAAATAACATGAATACCAGAATTGCATTATTCTGCCTACTAATTCCAGTACAAGCCTGACAGACCAAGAAAAACAGCCCTTGCAGTTTTAACCCATTCACATCATCACACCATTTGACGACCAGGATTTGCCTGTACTTTTTTGCCATATGAATCATATGACGTGTTGGGCTTGCAATGCTGCATTGGTCTGTATATTTGCATGTAGTTCAAGTTTTTTCTGAAGATATCATTTGTATGTTTGGAATGTTTGTAATTCCCCCATTGTGATCTAACAACTGTGTTTCAATCAAGGAAAAACAATCTGGTTGGTTGTTTTGTTGGCATCTAATGTTGAGCAGGTGGCAGTGAAGCCATACACTGTCTTGCATTCCAGTATTTTGATGTCATATTATCATGTTGACTAAAGGTTGGACAGCACAGTAAATGGTTTCCATCCATATCTTCTTTAACACATTGAAGCCCAGACGTTTCTCTAATTGAAGGGCTAAGAAACCCAGGGTTTTTATGCCTACTTTGAGTTATTATTTACTTTACATTAATCATATCTGCCAAAAAGTATTGGTATATTCTCAAGGTATGGTATTCAAGGATTTCTCAACAAGTATAAAAATAGTCATAAATTCCATATTAATATTTTATTTTAAATTTACAAGTATGAAATATGAATTTGAAAATATTTGCGTAAAGCAGCTTACACTCCACTTATTGAAAGTTAGAAAATCTCTCCCTCGAAATTAGAATTTTCCACAGCTTCATTTGTAGCCTGAATTTCAGCTTCAGTTCACAGAAATCGAGGAAAATGCAGCATTTTAGCATTTAAGAACACAAAACGTAACAAACGGATCACCACCTTCAAGGAAAACTACCCAAGAGCAGCCAATACTACTAACCCTCCTAAATTTCCTAATCAACTGACAAATGGTAGCACAAATCAGATGAGTAAATGATAACTGATGCATGTTCTTTGCCACATAACCCAAGACCGAGTTAAGGTCGTGGTATTGAATTACAAGTGTTAGAAATACCTGCCTAGAGCTATGCTCGGGTGTGGGCCTCATGAACATTTCGCAAGGCCCGAGCTATACTCAGGCTTCAATGTGTTAAGTGTACAGAAAGGACAAAGGAGATCTCATATACCAATCCTGAATAAATGTTATTTGTGACAGTCATGGCCTGCTAGTCTAAAAGTTGCTACAGAGGATTTTCTTGGTAATGTAGTGATTCTCGTCGTGTTATATAAATTTTCCCATGGTTTTTCTTTTGTTTGTAATACATTATCTTCTTTAATTTTGTTATTATGTGTTGATATAATTATTCTTTTGATAGAAAAAAAAAGTAGAGTGATAACTTATTGGATCAGATGAATTTTATGTAATTTTACTACCTTTCTTGGCTAGAAAATCAGCTGTATTCTGCAATGTGCTGGTATCCATTGAAGTATTAATCATTTATTTAAATTCATTAGTTGTTTTATGATTTTGCAGCATTCTGCAATATTTAAGTTATTAGGTGTTACATCAGATGTTATGGATATAATAGCTGCTTTAGAGTCAGATAATAGTACAACTTTTTCAAATTTATTTATACGATATAGTAGGTTTTGTAAGCTCTGAAGTATTGCCAAAAACTCTCCATCAAAATTTGTAGTATTTAAACTTTTGTAGAAAGAAAAGAGAGGGCATATTGCACCTGCACCAGTCCCACTGTTATTTGGTAAGCTAGAACTGTCAGTATAAACATGTAGCCATTCATTTGTAGGGTATCTTAAATTTATAATTTCAAGTGTCATTTGTTTCAGAACACACTAGGTTTCAGATTTTGTAAATTCTTTAGCTAAATGTAGATAGTGTTCAATATCACATAGTTCTAATGGGTTAATATTTGTTTGTATATTTTCTTTTAAATAAGGAAGTTTTAATGTATGTTTGACTTTTTTAATTTTATTATTTTTTTTTTTTTTTTTTTTTTTTATTTATTTATTTATGCTAAGCTTTATACAGGTGAATATGACCGGTGTTCAGCCCTGGCTCTTTACCGGTCATACTCATATTTTACAATAGTTTATTAATTCTAGTTTATTACACCATTTTGTCTATTTACTGTCCATATCCATTTATTTTTCACTTTGCATAAGAATTGTCCAATCTTCTTACTATCTTTTTGAAACATTTCAACTACTACTACATTTCTATCTATTTTAAACCATTTCTTATTAATATACTTTTTTCTCCAAATTTCAGTTCCTTTACATTTAAATAAAATGTGTTCTATATCTTCATTTCCACCACATATAGGACATTGATTTTGTGGAATACCTTTCCTTAGACCTTTTAATCTCCATACTCCTGCTTTCAGCCATGCAATACCTTCTCGCTCCTCTTTATTTGTCACATCAATGTACTTTTCCCTTCTCCATGAGACTTTCATTGGTATATAGAAAACTAAAGATCTCTTTTCAGTTATTTCACTAAATATTTTTTGTATTTCTATATCCTCAAATCTTTTCCTTGCCAACTTCCAGAAGTTATTCACATTATTTTCTCTTCTTCTCCACATTTCCCCTAACCCACTACTTTCCAGGTTATTTCGAAGACAGTCTACCCATCCCTTGTTCTTTAAACTTTTCTCTTGATATACTAAACACTGTTTTAACAAATTCCTTTCTTCCAATTTCAATATCCTATGCCAAAATTTCAATGCCCTTTCCATAATCTTTCCCTTACTTGCCACTCTACCCAGCTCTATTTGTGCTACCTGCCTAACAGTTGCATTTGGTAACCCCAGTATTTCTTTGCAAAATTTCCTATGCACCTCCTCTATGCCTTCCCATCCTCCTTCTAATCCCCATACTTCTATCCCATATAGCATTTTTGCCTCAACCACCATATTGTACACTTTTTCTAACCATCTAATATTTATATTAGGTGCTTTGTATTTGCAACTTCTAATAGCTGATAAAGCTCCTTTTCCTTTTGCCAATGCAAATTTCTTTTGCTTTTCCCAATTGCCACCACTATCAATTTTAACTCCTAGATAAATACATTCTCTCACTACCCTGTACTCCTTTTCATTCTCATTCTTCCATTTTTCATATTTGCTCAATTTTCCCCCTTTTTGAACATTACAATCTGCGTCTTGTCCTGGTTCACTTTTAAACTCCACTCTTTACAGTAATTATTTAATTTTTGCAAGGATTGTTTCAAGCCATTCACTGTAATTGCACCTATAACTAGATCATCTGCAAACAGTAATCCTGGAATCTGAATATTATTAATTACTGGCATCGAGTTATTATTTCTCCCAATTTCTGTTAATACATCATCTATATATAAATTGAATAGGACTGGACTTAACTTACATCCCTGTCTAAGGCCTTTCTCTTGTTGGATTTCTCTTGTTACAACCCCTTAATTTTATTAAGGAAAGTATGTTTAGGTTTATTTGTGGTTTTCTTTTTTCCCAATCGTTAAAAGGTAGTCTGATTAACTTTTCATATTGTAAGATGGCTGCTTGTTCAATGTCAAGTTCAAGTCTTGGATTATTTGTTAAAATTTGTAGAGCAAGTACTGGGTTAGTTTTAACAGTTCCAGTTACTAGGCGAAGAATTTGATTTTGTAGAATATTAAATTTTTCTATATTTGCAGTTATTAGTATCTCTTCACAATATTTAAATGTTGGTTTAATATACATCTTGTAAAAAGTCTTTGAAGTTTGTGTAGTACTTCCCCATTTCTGGTCTGCCAGTCTTTTTAATAGTGATAATTTTTTCCTTGTTTTTTTTATTGTATTATCAATGTGTTTTTTCCGTGTTCATTTTGTATCAAAAACAATACTTAAATATTTAACTTTGTTGTTTCTGTGAGAGTTTTTCCATTTAGCTGAAGGGAAATATATATTGGTTTCTTCCGTAGTGTGAATAATTGATGATTTTTTTTTCTGTGTATTAATTTTCATTAAATTATTAGATGTGCAATTCTGTAATGTCGTCAAGGATTGTTGTGCTATATTTATTAATTGTTGATTTTGATTTTTCAGTTTAGGATTCCATAAGATTATATCATCTGGAAACATTAAGACTTTTGATTCTCTTTTTTGTAATTGAATCCCGGATTCCTAGAGGGGCCCATCTCCCATTTTATGACATTTTGAGATTTCATGTGCAAAACATCTATTTTGTACGCATGTATGGGATCATAATTGCGGCCCAACTCCACATCGTTATACCTGAAATCAGGGTTTCAACATTCGTTGGATTCAAAGACAGACCCAAATGACGGAGTTGGGCCACTGTTGGAATCCGACAACCTAATTTATATAATTCTCACTATGTGGCAGCACAATTGCGGCGTAAGAATCACGCAATACATAGCTGACTTTTCTTCTGCTAGCGGTGCATCAGAGGATGTTTGTGAAATAAAGGGGAAGAGAAAATGAAATGAAAAGACTTGGACTCAGAATAAAAGGAAAAGAAGTGATGAATATACGAATATGGCTGGAAAACTTACTCCAACTCGTATAACTGGTGAAATGTGCAGGTTAGTTCTGCTTGTATAGTTTATGCCTATGTGTAGTTTATTTTGTAATTATTTTAATTCCTTTCTCTTTACATACTATACCCCTGGATATTCCTGTATTTTAGGTGTCAATGTTCTTGTTTGTACTACTTTTCAGTAGAGTGCAAACAAATAATGTTGGAGGAATTTAATAAATGTGATGCACAGGATGCATTCTTATCAGGCATGATTACACCTGTGGAAATAAAGTGCAGACATCCTAATTCACGAGAGAGTGGCCATCGAAGGTCACATCATTTCATTTATAATGGATGTTAGGAAATATGTAGAAATAGAAAAAATACATGCATAATAGAGCTAATATGTCAGTCATTGTTTTGAGTAACAAAGTATGTTGTTTGATTAACAAAATATTAACCAGTGTCGCTGCTGATTATGAGAATTTGTAACATGAACATTATTTGTTAAAGAAATATAGTATTTTTTTAATAAATTTTTAGGTTGCTGTGGGTGCAGAGTACAAAACCGTATGTCGTGAAGGACTTGCCAGCTTACATGGTGTATCTGTGAAGTGACTAAGAAGATTAGCTACACTGAAGGCTCAAGGTTTGACTCCTGTTGACCATCGAGGAAGACATAATAATAGGCTTCGAGCAAAATTAGAAGATATATTAACTAAAATTGACACATCAGATGCTTTCCCTACAGGGTGGTTCATTACGGAAAATCAAGGGATAATGTAAAGAAGAGATATTTATCAGCTGATTTGTCTCTTACAAAAATGTATACTGAATTTTTGCTCTTACATGATCCAAATAAATATGCTGAAGTAGCGGCTAGAAATCGGAATGTAGAACAAGTAAAATCTGAGGTTGCCTATAGGTATTATGTTAGGTATTTTAGAACTAATTTTAATTATTCCTTTGGTAGACCAAAAACAGACATTTGCAGCTTCTGTAACCAAAGAAAGATCCAAATTCAAACCAAGAAAAATAAAATTGTAAGGCATAGACTACAGAAAGATCTTGCAGTCCATAAAACAAAGCTAAGGTATTTTATTCTAAATTAAAAAAGTCTGAAGAAGCAGCTCAGAATAATGATGAGGTGGAAATGTTATGTTTCAATTTTATGCAAAATATACCATTTCCATACTTGCCAGTAGGTGAAATGTTTTATTTAAGGCAACTCAGGTTATATATATTTACTTTTTCTACATGTACATAGTGTATAGAGAAGGTATTGTAATGCATCCAAAAATTTGATACCGAGATTTCACCAGAAATACAGTCTTGGCTCCCCCTGAATCCAAAAGCATTTTTAGATACAGGTCCGTATGTGTGTGTGTGTGTGTGTGTGTCTGTGGACAGCATAGCTCAAAAACAAAAGGACTGTTGAATACCAAACTTTGTATTTAAGTTTGGTATCTTCCAAGGATGCGACACAAAGATTTTAAAGAAAATCCCCCCACCCCAACTACCCTTTACATGGAACATTTTTCTAAAATTTTGATTTTTTAAAAAAGGCTCTAACGATTTTGATTAAAATATTGTATATTAAAGATATTTATCTGACAAATAAAATGTATATTTTGAATTTTCTGGGAATATCCTCTGAAGACTACTTTATTCTGGATGAATTTTGAGAAATTTTGTATAACTGCTAAACTGTAAGAGATAGACAAAAACTTGCCACACAAAAAATGTAAAGCTCATTAAAACACACAATTTATGTTATATACATTTTTTTTGTGCTTTTCGTTTTTTGAGATATTCCTTGCTTTTGGTTTCAGCCTTGAAAAACTTGTTCTTTTGTCATACAGAAATTTGTCAACTCCTGTCCATACAAACAAATGAACTTCAGTCACATAACAACCAGCATTTGACTATCACTTTAACCTATGGTACTCCCTTATTTCGCTTCTACTTTCAAGGAAGCAAGTAATAAGACTATTTCTGCTAATTTTTTCTCGATTGTATGAAGTAAATACTAGCATAAGCTTTTTAACAATAATTTGTTGCAGAGATATAGAGAAAGTCATGTGAATGGAACACATCAGATTTTTGCTATATACAATGGTAAAACCACAAGATCTACCATGTTTTATTGGCCTGAAACAGAGGCAAAAAAGGGGACAAATGAAGTTCTCAGTTCCTTAAATAAATATTTTGATGAAAATTTGGATAAAAAAGTAAAAATTTTGTATTTGTTTAGTGATGGGGCTGCTGGGCAAAACAAAAATCATGCCATGGTTGCATTTCTTTCATCTTTAATAAAAATGGGGAGATTCAAGAAGATCGTTCACATGTTTCCTATAAGGGGACCCACTTTTGAGCCCTGTGATAGACATTTTGGTGTGATAGAAAGAATGAGAAGGAAGAAGTGCAACATTACATGGAATGGGTAAACATGATTAGGGATAAGTTTGAGCGATTTTAAAAACCATTTGTTCAAGTTCTTTAAAAAGTCTGTTGTTAAAAATGATTACAAATTTAAAATTTCTGAATATTATTCATTCACGTATAGCTCTGACCATGAAAATGAAATACAGGTTACAAAAACATATCAGATCTAGTAACTTCAAATTTCAGACTCATTAAACCAAACGGTGTACCATATTTTCCACACAAATCTCTATACACTTCTGTAGTTCCTACAAACCCAGCAAAACTACAAGATTTAAATAAAGTAGTCATGCATTTCAGGCCAGAAGTGGTTGAGTATATACAAACACTACATTCTGGTGAAAATGTAGACTCTGAGAGTGAAATGGAGTAAATATAAGACTACATTTATTTCAGACCAGATGTTGTTGAGTGCATAGAATCACTCCACATTTGAGAAAATTTAAAATATTCCAGTGAAAGGAAGTAAATATGTAGAGTAAAAATAGGAATAAAATAAATTAATATGACTTTTATAAGTTGCTTTATGTTTGTTCATCAACATAATGGAAAGACACAGGAATACTGTTATTTCAGGCAAAATGTGGTGTCTATGATATCAGATTTCAAGAAGGGCCCAAATTTTAATGTTTAATTTTTATTGTACTAAGTTAAACAGCATTTTCAATGTTTTATTTTTATATGGATCATGGATAATTAAATTTTGGACCAGAATAATTTTTCAATTGTGAAATACCCAATTTAGAAGATCTAGACAGTTTTTTATTTATTTCCCAAAAAAATGATCTCGCGGAATTGGGCCCCTCTTGTAATACATGATTCAATTGATATGGAAGATCATCAATATAAATATTAAAGAGTGAAGTACTATTGCCTTGAGGTACACCATGGTGTGTCTGCTAGTATTTTGATAATTTATCATTATATTTGGTAGGAATAAAGATTTGAATAATGAATTCACTGATCCAATATAACATTTTGCCTTGGATTCCTAGAATTTTAAGTTTATCAAATAGTTTGTATCTCCAAATATAATCATATGCTCCTTGAAAGTCAATAAATATTGCTAGAGTGTCTTCTTTTTTATTTAATGCATTTTCAATGTCTTGACTAAGATTTAAAATCTGTTCATTTGTTGAATGGTGTTTTCTAAATCCTACTTGTTTAGTTGAAATTAAGTTATTTTTTTCTTGAAACCAATTTAAACGGCTGGAAATCATTTATTCCATGATTTTTGCTGATACTTGGTAAGTGCTATTGGACGATAACTTGAAAAATTTTCTGCTGGTTTGTGTGATTTCAAAATAGGTATTATTATTGATTTCTTCCATTCACCTGGTACTTTTGTATTCCATGACAAATTATAGAGATTGAGGAGTCTTAATTTTGCTTTTTTTCCCAGATTTTGGATGAATTCTGTATGTATATTATCAGGTCCTGGAGATTTTTTCAATTTTAAGATATTAATTACAATGTTCAATTCTTTAATATTGAATTTCTGATTAAATATATTATCTTTAAGTTTAGTTGTTGAATTTATGTATTCTTTAATTTTTTTTGTTCTTTTTTGGTATTTGCAGATAATTTATAGGTATTAGCATAGTGTTTATTAAATTTATTGGCTATTTCATTGTCATCTGTAATTATTTTATTATTATAAATAAAAGGTATTTTTTATTGGCTTTCATGTCTTGAATGTTATGTATGAATCTGCATGCTTTTTGTGCATCTTTTCTATAGTCCATGTTATGTTGAAAATTATTAAAATGATAGTTTGGTGGTGTTGATTTCTTTTTTGAATTGAGCACTTAATTTCTCCAATTTTGTGCTTCTTTCGGATCTTTAGATTTTTCTGCTGAGATTCTAACCTGGTCTCTTTCTTTTTTCATATTGTCTAGTTGTGAATTCCAAAAAGGTTTACAGTTTTTAGTAAATCCTCTTGGTATGTGTGTTTTTTTGCTGTTTTCAAAATTGCATCACATACATCTTTGCTTAGTTTATCTGATTTTGTTGATTCAATTACTGGTGTTTCAAATTTGGTTTCTAATTCATTTGTAAAATCTTTCCAGTTTTGTTTTTTTTAAAGTTTCATCTAGGTTTACGTTTTATAGGAATTAAATTTTTCTTTTCAAGTTGAATAGTGGCAATTTATAGTTCTGTGTCCTGAGCCTAGATACTCTTAAGATTTGTTTGGAAGTTGATGAGTATAAATCTGAGGATACTAAAAGTAAGTCAGGGTTGCTGCCAGCACCAGAATAGTGGATAAAGGTTGGTGGATCTTTTTTGTGGTAAATAACTTCTGTAGTTGAATTAAGTAGGTCTTCTATGATCTTTCCAGAATTGTATGGTTTGTCATATCCCCATAGTCTTAAATGGGCATTGAAATCTCCAATTATGATTGTATTTGAATTTATTGTGATATTTTCAAGATTTGGGGTATTATTTGGGGGGATTATGAACAGAATAAATTTTGAAGTGAGATTTATTTTTCCACATGTCTAGTTTAATTATTTCTATTTTATCTATATTGTTCATCTGTTTAATGATTTTAAAAGATTTTTTCGAACTCCAACTAGAATGCCACTGCTTATTTTTTGTCCCTTAGGAAGCAAGTGCATACTAAAATTTTGAAATTGATAATATTTTAGTTGTTTTAATATTAAATTGCTTCTTGAATTGTAAATGTATCAATGTTATGGTCATATATAATTTTACTTACTTCATGTTTCATTGCTTGCAATAGACCTTCTGTATTCCATTGTAAATGTTTTTTTGTTTTTTTTTTGTCATTCATATTTTGTTGTTTACATATAATTTTACTTACTTCATGTTTCATTGCTTGCAATAGACCTTCTGTATTCCATTGTAAATGTTTTTTTGTTTTTTTTTTTGTCATTCATATTTTGTTGTTTACCTTGGAAAAAGGTCCCCACCTGGAAATTCGAATGGGGGACTGTTTTACATCCAGAATGTTTCTTTTTCCTATGGGACATCACTTTATCTGGAATGCTTTTGTTCAACTTTTTGTAGCTTTTTAAAATTAGGCTCCATAAATGGAGGTTACATCACCTAAGAAAGGTATGGACAGGAAAGAAAATGAAATTATCCCCTAGGCCTCGAATAATCTAATACCATCGGGGTCAAAGAAAAGAAGAGCGGAGTCAAGCAAGACTGAATAGGAGAGGTAAAAGAGGGGATCTGATATGTGGAAAGGAAGAAATATCAGTCCAGATCAAAAACTCACTAAGCAGACCAGTGCTTATTGGTGAGCAGCCCTTCCCTTTAGTCCATCACATAATTTTGTTTGGATCGGTTCTTTTAAGTCTTCAAATTATAGAAGCAATTAAAAGGTCTCCTTTCTATTATAACAAAATTGATATGTGATTACTAACAGCTGCACCACGTGAAGCTGAGGGATAGGACATTAGGCTTTTGTCCAGGTCAGTTCCTTCCTTTAAGCCTTCAATTAATTATTAAAGGAATTAAAGGGCCTCCTCCCTGTTAGTAACAAAAGTCTTTCCACAACCGGAAAAACAAATCTTTTTCTTAGTATTACTTTACTTGCATCAGTAACCATCATGACTGCAAAAAGAATCGTAATGAGGTGGGATTGAGAAAACTGATACAAAGTGTGTTAGTAATAGTGAAGGTGGTGATTTTTCTGAATATAAAACAAGAGTCTGAAGAAGGTTCTAGTCACACGATAAGGAATCTAGTGCAGAAAGCAGTGATGGAAATCAATGATGACCAGACCTTTTGAAACCATTTGTGTTACGAGGGTGAGTCAATAAATAAGCTGCAAACGTCTGTTTCTCTTATACCATTTGTAAATTACATGCACATTTTGTGCCAGCAGATAGCAACATACACATGCTTGTCATAGAGGTTGGGTCATATCTTTCTGGCATGTGGTCAGTCAGTGGCAGCCAGTTTAAAATGGTGGGTGTGTTGCATGATTATACCCGAGCAGAACAGCCAATTGTCCACAGAAATGCATCACAAAATGTGTAAGTTTATAGTGACAAGGTTTCTCACAGAAAACTGTATTCAATTGAATCTAGCAGTTTAACCAGGGAAGGCAAGGCATCTAAGATTGGAAGCATCCTGGCGTCCTGCGGAGGTGTCAACTTCAGCCATAGTGTAGTGTGTGGAACAAATCGTTCATAATGACAGTATGTGATGATTGATGACATAGCGCATGCTAAGGGTTGTTCACATTGAACCGTTTACATCGTCATGATGAGCAGTTGAAGTTTCAGAAAGTTTGTGCATAGTGCAGTTGACTGAAGAGCACAAAATGAAGAGTATGGATCTATCTTTACAGCACCTCATTCGGTACAATGGGGAAGAAGATGACTACCTGACACAAATTGTTATAAGTGATGAGTCTTAGGTTCACCATTTTCAACCAGATTCAAAGAGATCTTCCATGGAATGGAAACATTCAAACTCGCCAACAATAAAAAAGTGCAAGTTAGTTTCATCAGCCCACAAGGTATTGTATTGTGGGACATGCAGGGTGTCATACTGCAGACATTCCAGCTTCACTGTGAGACTGTGAATGCCATGGCATACCTCACCATTCTGCGGAAACTCTGACAGGCCATTTGCCACAAGCGACCTGGACTTCTGGATTCTCCTGGATGACAATGCCCTCACTCGACAAGATTAATAGAGGAGCTGTTATGAACATTTACATTTCATTGTGTATGGTTGGAACATCCACCATACAGTGCCGACTTAGTCCCTAGTGATTTCCATCTGTTTGGGCCCCTAAAAAGTTAGAGTGCATGTCACTTCAAAACTGATGGTGCCATAATCCGAGAGGTTACTCATTGGCTGCGACAGCAACTAAAAGGCTTCTTTGCTGCTGACTTTCAAGGACTTATAAAGAGATGGGATAAGTGTCTCAATGTACAGGGTCATTATGTTGAAAAGTAAAGTAAATTTGAGTTAGTTTTTACTTTCTGTATACAAATAGTGTATAGGGAAGGTATTGTATTGCACCCAAAAATTTGATATCGATATTTTACCGGAAATATATGTTTTGAGACCCCCTGAATCCAAAAAAAGCATTTTTAGAAAAAATGTGTGTGTGTGTCTGTGGGCAGCATAGCTCAAAAATGAAAGGACCATTAAAAACCAAACTTGGTATTTAAGTTTGGTATCTTCCAAGGATGTGGCATGAAGATTTTCAAGAAAATCCCCCCACCCCAAACTACCCTTTACTTAGAAAAAATTTTGAAAATTTTGATTTTCTTAAAAATGGCTCTAACGATTTTGATTAAAATCTTGTAAATTTAAGATGTTTACTTGACAAATAAAATGTATATATTGAATTTTCTGGGAATAGCCTCTGAAGACTACTTTATTCTGGATGAATTTGACAGATTTCTGCATAAATGCTAAACCGTAAGAGATGGACAAAAAATTTAACACATGTAGAGCACATTAAAACACACAATTTATGCTATATACATTTTTTTCATGGAGTTGATCCTTTTTAAGATATTCCTGATTTTTTGTTTCAGGATTGAAAAAAATTCTTTTCTCACACAGGAGTTTGTCAACTTCTGTCCATACAAACAAAGAAACTTTAGTCACATAGCAACCAGCTTTTGACAATGACTTTAACCTATGGGACTCCCTTTTTCCATTCTACTTATATAAAAGCAAGTTATAAGACTATTTCTGCTAATGTTTTCTCAATTAGCATGAAGTAAATAGAAGCCTAAGCTTTCTAACAATTTGTTGCAGAAATGTAGAGAAAATCATGTGAATGGAACACATCAGATTCTTTCGATTATTATTGCCTCTATCCAGTTTTACGACTTACTTATTGACTCACCGTCAATACAATGCTGAACAAAGTATAATGGAAATTAGACTAAAGCTGGCAATAATCCCATTATCCTGATATATGGTGGACTTTGAGACAGTGATGTGTTTTAACAATTAAAATTTAGTTGAGTCGATTTTGTAACACTACATCACTTACTTTTTTATTTCGGAATAAAAAAGTAAGTGATGTAGTGTTACAAAATCGACTCAACTAAATTTTAATTTTTAATAATCCCATTGTTTACCCTTTTCTGTAAATAATGGTGTTTATAAAGATTTACTAAACATGCATGCATTCATAGAAACCATCTGCATTTTCAATTTTTTCAGAACATCTGAAACCATTGTTTGATAAAATGTGTGATGAATACTGCTTACATAACAAGGCAGCGAACAGTTATGACAGAAATATGTTGAAAGATGATGAAAAATGATTTAACACAATGGCAGATGAAACTAATTATTAGTGTCTCAAATGCAAAAATTGTAAATTCAGTTGCATTGGAGCAATACTGATGCCTTGACACCCCAATTTTTCCTGAAATAAGGAGTAGGGGGAGATTCAAATTTTTAGGTCTCTTATGACACCCAACAGCTAGCTCACCACCCTAACTGCTAGAGGATTTAAATCTGGTTTCTTGGTAGTTGAGTGGGCATTTAAATATGATGCAGTTGGATTAAAGCTGGTTAGAAATTTTAAGTGTTCAGCAAATATTACCTGTTTAATAAATTGGAGTTGGGACCAACCATTATTGCTTCTCAGTGGTTCAGAAATGAACAAATGTGACACATTATTCTTCAGCATATTAACTGAACAGATTCTATGCAGCACAGAAATATTGCATAGCTTGAATAGTAATGGCTCCATTGACAAATGCATGACATTAAAAACATAACTGTTTGCTTCCTCCCTCAAAATCCTTTACTTATTTTGTTTGTTTGTTTTTTCTTTTTTTATTCCCAGTTAATATCTGCAATTTAAATTTGTAGCGCTATTATTTAGCTACATCATTTGCATATAGATATTAGTTGATATAAGCAATAATGGTCATTTACTTTCAGAATGGATTGGAGTTGGAGCGATTGCTACGATCTCTCAAAATATTGCTATTGGTAAACCCACAGTGGGGAATATCTGTGATAGATCCAACAGGCATGGCTGGTATCACTGGTTCAAAACACAATAGTTTGATAAATAATGGCGCTCTTGAGGCATTGGATCCTGATATCCCAATCACCTGCTATCTGCTAGAGAAAGTTTATGCTGTGATGTCAGCTCTCATATTTATAGTTGTTGGTAAGTGGCTCTTTTTGAAAATCTTAGAAAGAAATTTGTATGTGTGCAAGGGCTATAAAGCATCTTCTAATTTTAATTCATAATTACTAAAATACTAAATAGGACTTACCAAGGCTATGAAATAAAAATACCAAAATTTTATAGTTTTAAAAGAATTTACTTGTAATGTTTTGACCTTCTAATATGTAAAAAGGAAGATATTAACAGAAGTAACACAAATATTAATACAAGAATTAATAATTGTTATATTAATATTTTGACCTTCTGTTTAGATTGCCATAGAGTAGTAGAAAATTGTTGTTACCTCACAGAAAATGCATGTAAAATAAGACATGCCACAGATATATTTATTCCAAACAATATATATAAACCCGGCGGAGGACGATGGATTTTTTCAGGCATAAAAATCCTTAGCAGGGCTCCCTTCAGAATGGAAATAAAGCCATGGGTCCCATGCCATAGATTTATGGCATGTAAAAGAACCTCAAGTCTGATAGAGAGGCCTCTGAGCAAAATTAAGTGGTCTTTCATGCCCAGTGTAGAATGGGATGCTGAGAACCACAGCAGTTAAATAGCATCCATAAATAAAACGTCATTTCTAAACAATATGTACATTTATAGATGGTCACGATTTAGCAACTAGGAAATCAGAAGGTGCAACTAATCAAAATCTAATCTGCTCATAATGCTGTGATATAAAAATATACACACCTGCTTGAAAATAATGACTAAATAAATATAATTAAACCTACAATCATTCTTCTGGCACATATTTTGCATGCTCTCATGTTTGAATCCTCCCCGCTGAATCTTATTTCTGGCCTTCAGGTATGGCCAATACTTCTTCCTGAGGTGCTTTGTGTTGCTACATCTAGTTGTGTTAAGAAATAGTTTTACTCAGTTTTGCTGTATATTTACCAGGTCCTATAAAGGAGTCTTTCAAAAACCTTCATTTCTAATTTAAAATCTCAGCTGATTTGTGTAACATCACTATGCACAACCAGATGTAACTTATTGAACCCTCAAATGTGCTCTTTGGAATCTTGTCTCCAAATCACTCATTAAATGACTCATCATTTTGAGTCCAACCATGTAAACATTTCTCCAATATGTCCGGAATGAGAAGAGTAAGCCTCTTGTACACAGATTGAAACTCATATTTATGTTTTTTATATTGACATAAGTATAACACACAATTTACTAAAATTAAAAACAAAATTTCCCTACCATGAAAGAAAAATTCTTATTATGGAATGCCAAACAATGAAAACACTTTACTTCCCATTAGTGTTGTATGTGACTGCTTTTCTAGAGAGAGAGAGAGGGATAGGGATGGAGGGATGGATGGGAAGGATGGAGGGATGGATGGGAAGGATGGAGGGATGGATGGGAAGGATGGAGGGAGGGAGGGATGGGATGGGGTGGATAGCAAATATGCCTCTGTTATCTTGGTACTTACAAAATGTTCCAGTAGGTTGCAATGCTTTCATGAGACCTACATTTGGAATCAATTTCTCACTTTTGTTACTATTATTTATTTCTATTAATGAGCCATCTTCAAATTTTTTCCTTTTAATTAAAGCATATACATATTGACAAATTAATATATTAACCGGACAGTGCATGCAAGTGTGTATCTGAAAAGCAACCTCAATATATGCCACAACATGGACTGCATTAGTACTGGGAGTCTAAAAACAAATGACTGGTGACAGCAAGCTGGATGCACAACAGATGGAGGCTCTTGTATTACTGACGACTCATACATTAGCTCTCTCTCACTGTTGTCAACTGTTATGTCAGTGTGCTGCAGCAACTTGTTACATTTTATAGTATACCATGAACAAAAAAAGGTTGAAAATCATTGGTTTAGATTGTATATGAGGCTGAGGTGAATTTCGTCATTAATTTTCAATGATCAACACTAGCTGAAACTTCTTAGTCAGAACTTGGAAAATTGTTTTTAAATTTGGATGTAACAGTTTTCTTTCAAGAAGTGTATTTGCTCTGAATTGTAAATCAGTTGAAGAAAGAGGCATATGTCAATCTGCACAATCTCCAAGTCCACTTGGTAGAGCCTCTTCTTTTTCACATTAAGAGCAGTTTGACCACCATGACTTTTACCATGACAACCTAAAGTGTGATCAGTAGTTTCTTTAGGAATTTTTTACACTTTTCTGCCTTATTAATGCTTATTCTTCCATCCAAAACTGTCATACATTATAAATAAATAAAAATATTTGATTCACTACCTTTAATTCAACAAACACTTGACATTTTAACTCTTGATATTAAAATTGTCTGAACTTTAGCAAAACAACAGCTGCTTAAAGAAAGCAAACACTTGGAACAGTAAGTTTTTAACATTATCTTGGTGTAACTGACCGCGTTGACAAATTATTAAACTAAATAATGCATAGTCAAGCTTTAAAAAAGTGCTAACCCTAATTTTTTGTATCATATGCATAAATTTATATATGTATTTATATTAAGAACAAGTTAGTTAATTCATTTAATTACTTAGGATGCATTTGCATTATTCAACAAATCTCAGACTTATGTATGTTTTTATTTTAGTTATTGTAAAGTTGAAAAATTACTGACTTGAAACATTTAAAATATTGAATAATGAATCAAGATTCTGATATTAGAATGGTTACTGTAAGTTAAAAAGGCTTTGAAAAATTAACAGCTTACATTGGAAAGCTAAAATTTCGGTATTAGGCTCTTTATTAATATTGGTTAAACTCTCAATTTTTTTTTTTCAACTTCACCTCAGTGATCAAATTCATTCCATTTGAT
Organism: Hymenopus coronatus; assembly: GCA_030762935.1. Taxonomy (NCBI): domain Eukaryota; kingdom Metazoa; phylum Arthropoda; class Insecta; order Mantodea; family Hymenopodidae; genus Hymenopus; species Hymenopus coronatus. The sequence continues at coordinate 141,057,213 of CM060897.1, forward strand.
GGTACTGAGAATTAGCCAGGAATCTACAGTTTAAGGCTCCCTGAATCCAAAAAGTAGGTTAAATATCAAATTTGTTATTTAAGTGTTGTGTGTGTGTGTGTGTATATATATATATATATATATATTTAGTTAACTATTTTCAAGATATTCTTTGCTATTTTATTGAATTTTGAAATTCTAAATATCTGAATATTTCTTTTCCTGCTGTGACATACAACAAAATGTTTAAATACAAATTGAAAGTTTATCTGGTTTAACAAGAAAAGGCTAGAGTAATAAACTATAAAGAATAAGTTGCAGAAGAATAGGTGGAGAAGGTAATGTGAATGCAACACAAAATATGTTTTCCTATTTCGTCATACTAGTACCTTAAATACACTAGCTTATATTCTTAATATAATTAATTTTAGGATTCTCCATCCTGTACGGTGTGCACAGCCTTATCGTATGGTACCTGCACCGTCGTGTAAATGACAGAAAAGAAGTATATAAAATGGTGGAACGCATTATTGATGTTTTGATGAGTCATCACCAGGCTTCACCGAGTCAGCCCTATATGCCTATAAATCATGTGCGTGATCAGCTGATACCTCCTCCTGATCGTAAGCGTAAGTATCATTAGATATAATTGAGCGAGAGCGATTTGATAGGTCTAGTAAAAAGCAAGAATAAATGTTTATTCCTTAGACAACTCACCTTACCCCTCAACATAGTCTCCTTTGAGGGGTATACACTTTGTCCAGCTTTTTATTCTCTCGGAAAAACAGGTTTTGTCAAACTCTTCAAAATACCTGTTGACTGCAACTATCACTTCCTCATTTGATGAAAATTTTCCCACCAAGCCAAAATTTCAAGTTAAGGAACAGGAAGAAGTCACTTGGGGGCTAAGTCTGGTGAAAAGGTTGGATGGGGTGCCAATTTAAAGCTCAATCCATGCACTTTTGCCATTATTATCACTGATGTGTGGGACAGTGCATTATCGTGGTGACAGACCACTTTTTTGCATGCCAACCTTGGTCTTTTTTCAGCCAAGGCAAGTTTCGAATGATCCAACAATGAGGTATAATAGAGTCCAGTGTTGGTTCTGCCTTTTTCCAAGCAATCTGTGAGGATTATACCTTGGGAATCCCATAAAACAGTGACCATCACCTCACCAGCTGACAAAATGGTCTTTGTCTTCTTCAGTACTCTTTCACCAGCCTTTGCCCATTGTTTTTACTCAGGTGTGTAATGATGCATCCAAGTTTCATCAATAGTCACAAAATGTCTTGTAGATTGAGTTAATCATCCCCAGATATTGTGTTGAAATGTTATTTCTGATGTGCTTTTGGTCGACTGTGAACAATTGCAGCACCCATATCACACACAGCTTCTTCATAGCGAATTCTCAATGCAGGATATTATGCATTTTCCCAGTTGAGATGCCTACAGTTTCAGCAATCTCACAGATTTTTATTCAGCAGTCTGCATTGCCATATCATGAATTTTATTAATGATTTCTTGTATTATGGTGACCTCAATTGGACGACCGGAGGCATGTTTTGTCTTCAGTACTTGTCCAACCGCAATTAAATTCATTAATCCAAAAGTAAATGGTCTTCATTAATGAGACAGGTCTGTGTGAACTTCATTCAATTGTTTCAATTTGCATGGCAGTCCATTCCTTCAAATGAAAATGTTGAACAGCACACAAAACGTGGTTTTCTCCATTTTCAACCCCATTTGACACATTACCAATTCAGATGACTGTCAACGATAAACTGTATGCTGTACATTGTTGACATTTTTCATATGATCCTTTGAATAGTCAAGCTTACCAACCATGAAGTGGCTATGCCATGGCCGAGTGGTTAAACCTCTCGCCTCTCAACTAGATATCCCGGGTTTGATCCCAAGCAACCGCATGCAAGATTTGTGGTGGACAAAGTGGCAGGTTTTCTCGGGGTTCTCTGGTTTCTCCTGCCATCACATTTCATTGGCACTCCATCTTCATTTCATGTATCATCAGTGTCATTGCCTGTGATGCCACAAGAGTAAAAGAGGGTGTTAAACACTATCAAAAAAAAAAAAAAAAAAAAACACACCACGAAGCCACAAAGTTCCATTTTTTCATGCAAATTTACCAGACTTATCAAACCACCCTTATATTACATAACTAAGAATTATATTTTTGAGAAATACTTAATTTGACACTCCACTGCTTAATAACTTACAGAAATAGTGTATTGGAATCTTACCTTAGCAGTAAGATTTCACAATAGAAATGTGACAAAAAGTTATTTTCAGATAACAGTTATAACTGTCACAGTTGTAGTTTATTAAGGATTACATATAACAGTTTCCAATAACAATTAAGGTTAATTGTTTTCATGGTTGTTATGTTTGCAGTTACACTGCATTAAAAATTACCATTAGTGATTACCCATAACTATGCTTCAGAATAAGTAATGTTATGCAGACTTCAAGGACTTGAAACTTCACCGCCACTGATTATTAATGATTTCTTCTTGGGATCTCAGCCAGGTAAATTAATCCAATACTTACCTAGCTGACATCCGGAGAAGAAATCATTTAATCAGACTTACTTTTTATTTGATGTAATCTAAAAAGTTTCCCTTGTTGTGTCAACACTTTGAATACCTGGCAGTTTAGAATTGCAAAACACATTCACACTTGTTTCTACATTTCTGCAAATGCATGTAGCTTGTACAGAAGAAGTGATCTTTATGGTGCATTAAATGTAAGCATTGCATGATACAGACTTATCAAAGGAAAATACATCACTATTGTCAATATCAACATGGCTAAAATTATTGAATTGAATTTATTTTGTATAAATCATTCATACCTTGGGCTACTCTCTGAACTTGGTACCCTGCCCTCTATATGTTTTAAAAACAGTTACAAATTTTGAAAATTTTTGCATGCCCTCCTTTCCTTTGTATTTGCTGTCTCATGAATTTCTTTGTTTTCCCCATTTGTGCTTCTCCTCTTTTCCCACCCATGTTCTATTTTTACTTTCTCTATATGTACTATGCACATAGTGTATAGAGAAGGTAATGTATTGCACCCAAAAATTCGATACCAAGATTTCACCAGAAATATATGTTTTGAGACTCCCTGCATCCAAAAAAAGCATTTTTAGAAAAGTGTGTGTGTGTGTGTGTGTGTGTGTGTGTGTGTGTGTGTGTGTGTGTGTGTGTGTCTGTGGGCAGCATAGCTCAAAAATGAAAAGACCATTAAAAACCAAACTTGGTATTTAAGTTTGGTATTTTCCAAGGATGCGACATGAAGATTTTCAAGAAAATCCCCCCACCCCAAAACTACCCTTTACATGGAAAACATTTCGAAAATTCTGATTTTCTTAAAAATGGCTCTAACGATTTTGATAAAAATCTCGTAAATTTAAGACATTTACTTGAACAAATAAAATATATATCTTGAATTTTCTGGATATAGCCTCTGATGACTATTTTTTCTGGATGAATTTTACGGATTTTTGCATTACTGCTAAACCGTAAGACATGGACAAAAACTTACCACACAGAAAATATAGAGCACATTAAAATGCACAAGTTATGTTATATACATTTTTTTCATGGAGTTGATCGTTTTTGAGATATTCCTTGTTTTTGGTTTCTGCTTTGAAAAACTTATACTTTTCTCATCAGGAATTTGTCAGCTGCTGTCCATACAAACAAAGGAACTTCAGTCACATAGCAATCAGCTTTTGACTATCACTTTAACCTATGGTACTCCCTAATTTCGCTTCTACTTACAAGGAAGCAAACAATAAGACTATTTCTGCTAATTTTTTCTTGATTAGCATGAAGTAAATAGAAGTATAAGCTTTTTAACAATAATTAGTTTCAGAGATGTAGAGAAAGTCATGTGAATGATACACATCAGATTTTTTATTTAATTTTGCTCTTTTACTTTCTACTTTAGCCTTGCTTGAATGTTTCTCTGGCATACATACACACAAACTTTGATGCCATATATAACTCGCAAACAACATAATGATGGAACAAGAACTAAAAAAATCTGATGTGTTCCATTCACATGACTTTCTATATATCTCTGCAACAAATTATTGTTAAAAAGCTTATGCTTCTGTTTACTTCATACTTATCGAGAAACAATCAGCAGAAATAGTCCTATTACTTGCTTCCTTGTAAATAGAAGCGAAATAAAGGAGTACTATAGGTAAGTGATAGTCAAAAGTTTGTTGCTATGTGACTGAAGTTCCTTTGTCATATGGACAGGAGTTGGCAAATTCCTGTATGAGAAAAGTATGTTGTTTAAAGCTGAAACCAAAAACATTGAGTATCTAAAAAACAGTCAACCCCACGAAAAAAAATGTATATAAGATAAATTGTGTGTTTTAAGGTGCTCTACATTTTTTGTGTTGTAAGTTTTTGTCCATCTCTTACAGTTTAGCAGTTATGCAAAATTACGTAAAATTCCTCCAGAATAAGTAGCCTTCAGAGGCTATTCCCAGAAAATTCAATATATACATTTTATTTGTCAGATAAATATCTTTACTATATGAAATTTTAATCAAAATCGTTAGAGCCATTTTTGAGAAAATCAAAATTTTCGAAAAAATTCCATGTAAAGGGTAGTTTGAGGTGGGGGGGGGATTTTTCTCAAAATCTTCGTGCCGCATCCCTGGAAGATACTAAACTTAAATACCAAGTTTGGTATTTTACCGACTTTTCGTTTTTGAGTTATCCTGTTCACACACACACACACATCCACGCGCACATGCACATGTGCACATGCACACACACATACACACTTTTTCTGAAAATGCTCTTTTTGGAAACAGGTCACCCTAAAACATATATTTCCGGTGAAATCTCGGTATCAAATTTTTGGGTGGAGTGTTATACCTTCTCTATAACTTTGTACATAGTACATATAGAGAAGGTAATAAGTTGAAACTGCCCATTCATAGATTAGCGTTATACGAAAAAAGTCCACTGTTTGCTGGAGTGAAAAGCTTATAACAAACTACCAACTAAAATCACGGAAATAAAGAGCAGGAATTGTCTCATTGAAAAACCTATTAATTGACAAAGTATACTATCAGTCATTGAATACATGAATGACATATCTTTTTACTTTCTCTACACTTACTATGTACATATTGTATAGAGAAGGTATTGCACTCCACCCAAAAATTCGAAACCGAGATTTCACCAGAAATATACATTTTAGGGTCCCCAATATCCAAAAAAAATCATTTTCACAAAAAGGTCTGTGTGTGTGGGTGTGCGGGGGGTGTGGGTGGGTGTGTGTGTGTGTGGGTGTACAGGATAACTGAAAAACGAAAAGTCGGTAAAATACCAAACTTGGTATTTAAGTTTAGTCTCTTCCAGGGATTGCGACACGAAGATTTTGAGAAAAATCCCCCTATCCCAAACTACCCTTTACATGGAACTTTTTTCGAAAATTTTGACTTTCTCAAAAATGGCTCTAACGATTTTGATTAAAATATTGTATACTAAAGACATTTACCTGACAAATAAAATGTATATCTTGAATTTTCTGGGAATAGCCTCTGAAGACTGCTTTATTCTGGATGAATTTTACGGAATTTTGAATAACTGCTAAACCGTAAGAGATGGAGAAAAACTTACCACACAAAAAATGTAGAGCACGTTAAAACACACAATTTATGTTATATACATTTTTTTCGTGGAGTGCATCGTTTTTGAGACATTCCTTTTTTTATTTCTGCTATGAAAAACTATACCTTTTTCATACAGGAATTTGTCAACTGCTGTCCATACAAAGGAACTTCAGTGGCATAGCAACCAGTTTTTGACTATCACTTTAGGCTATGGTACTCCCTTATTTTGCTTCTACTTACAAGGAAGCAAGTAATAAAGAGTATTTCTGCTATTTTTTTCTGATTAGCATGAAGTATATAGAAGTATAAGCTTTTTAAAATAATTTGTTGCAGAGATGTAGAGAAAATCATGTGAATGGTACACATCAGATTTTTAACTTCTTTTTTGTTCTGCAAATTGCATAAAACATTATAGTTCCTAGCATATTACACTATTGTTCCATCACAGTTAAACACTGTTTGTGTGTATATATGTATATTGTCAATTTATATTTATTGTAACTTAATTGTTAATTTATTTATTTATGCTAAGCTTTATACAGGTGAATATGACCGGTGTTCAGCCCTGGCTCTTTACCGGTCATACTCATATTTTACAATAGTTTATTAATTCTAGTTTATTACACCATTTTGTCTATTTACTGTCCATATCCATTTATTTTTCACTTTGCATAAGAATTGTCCAATCTGCTTACTATCTTTTTGAAACATTTCAACTACTGCTACATTTCTATCTATTTTAAACCATTTCTTATTAATATACTCTTTTCTCCAAATTTCAGTCCCTTTACATTTAAATAAAATGTGGTCCATATCTTCATTTCCGCCACATATAGGACATTGATTTTGTGGAATTCCTTTCCTTAAACCTTTTAATCTCCATACTCCTGCTTTCAGCCATGCAATACCTTCTCGCTCCTCTTTATTTGTCACATCAATGTACTTTTTCCCTTCCCCATGATACTTTCATTGGTATATAGAAAACTAAAGATCTCTTTTCAGTTACCTCACTAAATATTTTTTGTATTTCTATATCCTCAAATCTTTTCCTTGCCAACTTCCAGAAGTTATTCACATTATTTTCTCTTCTTCTCCACATTTCCCCATAACCCACTACTTTCCAGGTTATTTCTGAGACAGTCTACCCATCCCTTGTTCTTTAAACTTTTCTCTTGATATACTAAACACTGCTTTAACAAATTCCTTTCTTCCAATTTCAATATTCTATGCCAAAATTTCAATGCCCTTTCCATAATCTTTCCCTTACTTGCCACTCTACCCAGCTCTATTTGTGCTACCTGCCTAACAGTTGCATTTGGTAACCCAAGTATTTCTTGGCAAAATTTCCTATGCACCTCATCTATGACTTCCCATCCTCCTTCTAATCCCCATACTTCTATCCCATATAGCATTTTTGCCTCAACCACCATATTGTACACTTTTTCTAACCATCTAATATTTATATTAGGTGCTTTGTATTTGCAACTTCTAATAGCTAATAAAGCTCCTTTTCCTTTTGCCAATGCAAATTTCTTTTGCTTTTCCCAATTGCCACCACTATCAATTTTAACTCCTAGATAAATACATTCTCTCACTACCCTGTACTCCTTTTCATTCTCATTCTTCCATTTTTCATACTTGCTCAATTTCCCCCCTTTTTTAAACACTACAATCTGCGTCTTGTCCTGGTTCACTTTTAAACTCCACTCTTTACAGTAATTATTTAATGCTTGCAAGGATTGTTTCAAGCCATTCACTGTAATTGCACCTATAACTAGATCATCTGCAAACAGTAATCCTGGAATCTGAATATTATTAATTACTGGCATTGAGTTATTATTTCTCCCAATTTCTGTTAATACATCATCTATATATAAATTGAATAGGACTGGACTTAACTTACATCCCTGTCTAAGGCCTTTCTCTTGTTGGATTTCTCTTGTTACAACCCCTTCCTCCACTCTTATACAAAAAATATTTTCCTTATATAATGCTCTAAGGGTGTCCACCATTTGTTTACTCACTCCTTTAGTCAACAACTTATGCCACAGCAATATCGTATGCTTTCTCTAAATCCACAAAAGCCATATAACTTTCCTCTTTTGTCTTTCAAGTATTTATCTACCAGTATTTTTATAATAAATAAATTATCAACTGTCCTCCTCCCTTTTCTAAAGCCCATCTGAAGTTCCGAGAGGATATTATATTCTTCAACCCATGTTTGTATCCTGCTTGCCATAATACCAGTAAAAAATTTTCCTACATTTGATAATAATGCAATGCCTCTATAGTTGTTTGGTTTGTCAACACTACCCTTGCCTTTGTATATTGGATGTATGATTGCTTTCCTCCACTTATCTGGTATATAGCCCTTCACCTTAATTGTGTTAAATAAGTCTACTAAAACCTTAACTCTGTTTATTTCAGTGCACCATTCCTTAAGGAACTCTGTCGGGATTCCATCTATTCCCGTTGCTTTATTTCTCTTCATTATTTTCACCTGTTGAATTATTTCTTCACTTCTTATTATATCATCGAGTGTATCTACATAGTTATTACCTATTTCCCAATTTCCTATCTTATTTTTACTCTTTTTCTCCCCATACAAATTTTTAAAATATTCCATCCATTCTCCTGGTTTTATACTTGGTTTTGTTACATATTTATTATACATTGATTTCATAACCATCCATATCTCTTTTGCATTATTTTCATTTAGGATTCGTATCAAATTACTTTCATATTTTTTCATCCAGCTTGTTTTCTTTTGTTCCAGTAATGAATTATATAAATCCCTCCCTTGCATATACTCTTTCTTTGATTCTATGTATCCTAATTCCCTCCACTTTATGAGCAGCTGTTTGACTTGTCTTTTAGTTACTCTACATTCTTCATCAAACCAGCCCTCATCTCTTTTGTAAACCTTCTTTCTCATTTTCATTTCTGCCCCAACCCTTAGCATAATGATATTTAAGATATCCATAGCGCTTTCAATTTCTTGTTCCTTTATCATAAAACTTATTCCACACTGACATATCTGGCCATAATTAGAATTTAGTGTCTGTCTAAATTGATTGCAATACTCTTCCTTCCATTTGTATCTACTGTATTCTTCTATGTTACACTTTTCCTCCCTTAAATTATAGACTATTTGCTCTGTGGGTGTTTTTATGTCTACTATCAATGGAAAATGCCCACTGTTGGAACTTAAATTTAGAACCTTAAAATTACTTAAAATATACCCCATATTAATTGGCCATAATGCATAATCAATCACACTTTGACCATTATTACTAACATACATATATTCTCCATTCACATCTTCTCCATATTTCCCATTCAAAATATCAAAGGCATTCAATTCACAGAATTCTATAAATTTCATATACCCTTTATCAACTATCTTATCTTTGCTGTATCTAATTTTCTCAGGTTTCTCTAATGTATCATTACTCATCCAGCTATTCCCTCCAACATCATTTTCGCCAATCCTAATGTTAAAATCTCCCATTAATATAATCTCAGAATTACCATATCTCTCCTTTAAATTTTCTTTTTCTATTTCTAGGTGTTTAAGGAGGTCCGGATTATGAAAGCGCGAAGGAAGAGGAGGATTGTATACTATGCCTATACATATAACATTTTCAACTATTTGTTTCTCCTCTAATACAATCCATAGTATTTCTTTTCTCCTTGACCAAGTTTCTTTAACTCCTTTACTTAACGTCTTTACAAAAAAGCCTATGCCTCCAGATGCCCTCCCCTTTCTTGCTACCTTATCTCCTTTTATCCCTACAAAATCAAAATCCTTTACGTAAACCTGGTCCTCTTTTTAACCATGTTTCAGCTACCGCGAGATAATCAAGTTTCGTCAATAATTGATTTAAACTCCCCGCATATATTTTGTTTTTAACTCCCTCACAATTCCAGAATCCAAGCCTCCTTATATTCTCCCTTCCCTATTGTGAGCCTGATCTAAATCTAAATGTTTCTAGTGTTCTTTTACTCCTTAATTGTATCCCTTCTCTGGAAGGAATCGCTTTATTTCTGTCTAAAACTAGAATGCTGCCATGTTCAGATGATATAATGCTGTCTTCTTCCCCTTCTGTATTCTCCCCGCTACTCTGTTGCCACGCCTTCTTTCCCTTCGAAGCCAAATTACGTGCTGCTATTACTTCCCCTCTTCTCGGTGACACTATTTTCTTGGGTGACATCACTCTGGTGGCTCCTCCTCCTGTTGCTTCCTCTGTTGACGTCATTACTTCGTCAGCTGTTACTTCTCTCATAAGGATGTTGGATGGCGTCCTATCTGCATATGCCGTTCTCATATCCATGCTGACAGGCAGATTTCGGTTCAAACACACACTTTCCCCGTCTTCACCCACATCCATTCCTTTTTGCTTGGACTTTGATCTTCCTGTTGTACTTCCTAAAGTTGGCGTTGACATCTGCTGAGTAATTTCCTCTGTGCCTGATTGGGGTTCTCTTAGTTCCTTCTTGTCCAGATGCGATGTCTTTTCTCCGTCAATCCAGAATTGGAAATTTCTAATATAAGCTCTTCTTCCTTGGGCTCTTGCTTCTTTCATTTTTTGTACCAAATTTCTTTGCAGAGCTCTCTTCTTAGGTGCTAAATATTAATAGAAATGTCTGTTCCTTTTAATTTCTTGGCTCTTTTAAGTACTTCATGTACTAATTGGGCTGTTGCAAATTTCACTATAATTGCTCTCTTGCCAAGTTGTCTTCCAACTCGATAAGCTTCAATAATTTCCCATCTATACAATTCCAAATCCAGCTTTTCCTTCGTTATTTCTAATATTTCTTCTGCTGGCCATTTATACCTTCTTTCCTTAACTCCTATGAACACTAAATTAAATCTTCTCTCCCTTTCTTCCAATCTTTCCATTCTTTCCTTAACCATTTTAACTTCCCTTCTTGCTTCCTGCACCTCAACTCTAACATCTTCTTTGACATCTGTTGCCATCTTTTCCAATTGTTTACCTATTCGTTGTTCCATGCCTTCTATTTTGTTCATTTTCTTAGTCAGGTTTTCCAGCATTGTTATTATATCTGCAGGGCCGGGGTTTACCTCAATTCCTCCAATCACTAACAACAAAGTTATAACACTTGCTAAAACCAATATGTTTGTCATCTTCTCTCCAAAACTGTTTTTACTATTCACCAATTTTACTTTTCTAAACTGTCCAATTCTTGCTCTATACACTGTAATGTCCACTCCCATCGTGTCTTAGATCTTTCTTCCTTCACCGCAGGAGCACCTCTCAAAACACAACCTTCCTCTATCACTGCTGGCTTAGCACTCCAAATTGTTAATTGTACTTTTATACTTGACTACTCACCTGTTTATGAAGCCTTTACTCATTTATTTTAAACATATGTGACAATAAAGCATCTTATCATTCCCTTCTCCCTTTATCACTTTTCTTGACTAATTACATTACTTTTCTCTTACCTTTCCCCTTCTGTTCAGTTTATTCCTGCTGCATTTGCCTTAGTCCTTATCCCCATACCTCCTCTTGTATCTATATCTTTCTGCCTTTTGCTCTGTCTAGTCACTTGCTATGCCATAACAAGAGCAAAGAATTTTGAGTTAAAGATGCAATAAAGCTTTTAATTGCAAAAATAATCCTATGGATTTAAATCAAATAAGTGAAGAGTTGTTACAAATTATTAAATTAATATTTGTATTACTTCAGTGTTACTAGGTTTTTTATACATATTTTTATATGTATATATATATATATATGCCATATCTATTTTCTCTTTGCTTTTTGGTATCATGCACATTATAAATGTTTCTTTTACTTCTGTGTCCCTGCTACCACTTTGTTTTTCCATTCTTTTATCTTAACAAATAGCTTCTCTTTTTCATCACAAAGCACACCCACTCAGCTCTCATGGCTTTATCCTCCCATTTAAATATTTCATATTCTACCCTGTGTTATTTCATCTAATTCGTTTTGCCCATTTGTCATGCCTCTGTTCTTTGGTATTGCCCCTCATGACCTGGTTTTTCTCTCCTATGCCTGCCACTTGTCCTACTGATAAACTCCCAATCCTAGTAATCAATGCTTTATTTGATAAATACCTATCTGTGGTAGTATTTTATTATTAAATGTAAGGAATACACACTAATAACATTCATTCATTTATTTATTGCATGTATTAAGCAACGCTTTTCACTTTTGTCACTTCTGTACATAACGAACATCACATGAAAACTATGCATGTCCTACTTGAGGCAAGGAAACACTGTTCCTTCTATCCTTGTCTCTCTATGTCTTGTTGATTTTCACAATCTGAACATAGCAGAAGGTATGTGATGCTCAATGCCACTAACACCTGAAATGGGAAAAAAAGATGATTGATTACAAACAAGGGCTTTAAGTCAAAATGTGTAGCTGAAGAATTGAAAGCCCTAAACTGCAAACCGTAGCAGAGAGGAGTGGAGCCCAAGATACAGGCTGTCCAAAATGGTGCTTTAGGCACTGTTTTCGTGTGCAATTTTCAGCAAAATATTGAAATGGTTCAAATATTTTGTTGCTGTACTTTTTATTTGAAATACGGCAATTTTCTGATTAAAACTGTATCCTCCATTTAGAAATATGTGCCCAAGTTTCTTACTGTAGCCTTCTAAGTTTTTTTTTGAAAAATTAACAATGTTCCCTCCCCTCCACAAAATGCCAATCAAATATTTTGACGTTTTTACTGTTTATCAACATCATACAATTGCCGGGAGTACACATTTTAGGGTTCCCTGCATCCAAAAATAGGTCCATGTATGTGTGTGTCTATGTACACAAAAATAAAAGGTTGGCAAAACACCAAACCTAAGTGTAGTATCTTCCAAGGATGCGACACGAAGATTTTGAGGAAAATTCCTCCCACCCCAAACTACCCTTTACATGAAAAAAAATTTTGAAAATTTTGATTTTCTCAAAAATGGCTAACAATTTAGATTAAAATACTGTATATTAAATATATGTACATGACAAATTAAATATCTTGAATTTTCTGGGAACAGCCTCTGAAGACCTCTTTATTCTGGATGAATTTTGCATAAGTGGTAAATCATAAGGGATAGACAGAAACTTGCTGCACAAAAACTGTAGATCGCATTAAAACATAAATTTATGCCATATACTTTTTTTGTGGAGTTGACCATTTTTGAGATATTCTTTGTTATTGCTTTCGGTTTTAAAATACTTAAACTTTTCACATGGGAAGTTATCAATTCCTGGCAATGCAAAGAAAGAAGAGTTCATCCACATGGTAATCAGCTTTTAAAAGATTAGACTATCACTTTAGCCTAGTGTTTTCCGTTATTTCCCTTCTACTTGGAAGACAGCAAATAATAAGACCATTTCTGCTAATGTTTATCTTGATTAGCTTGGAGTTATGCAGTGAACTAGGTACAATTTATTTACATAAGAATCCGCTCCCAAGTAATAATATTAGTTTTGACTTGTGCTAAATTGTGGTGTATTCTGTTGGTTTTTTAATTATAGCTTTGTTATAGGCCTAGCAAAAATTTGGGACCAAGCAGTACAGTGGCTAGACAAAAGGGAATCAAGAGTGCGATGTGAAGTGCAGACAGTTGCTGGAGAGGAATTTCCAGTATGGCGGTGGCTGCCTTCTACAGCAACATCTCCTGCACGCAATATTAGTTTTTCAACACAAGGGTAAGCATCTGCATGCCTTTAAAATTGCTTTCCATGCTATTTATTAGACTAAGATAATATGACAGAGGATGTACTGAAGATTCATGAAAAAAACCTGGTTTGAATGGTTTGCAGCATCTTCATAACCTCCATAAAGACGTGTATGCAAAAAAATGAAGTTTTATTTATGGATGCTCCTTAACTGCTGTGGTTCTCAACATCCCATTCTAGACTGGGTGTAAAAGACTGCTTAATTTTGTTCTCTATCAGGCTTGAGATTCTTTTACGTGCCATAAATGTAAGGCATGGTACCACAGCTTTACTTCCCTTCCAAAGGATTTTTACATCCTCCACCAGGTTTGAACCCACGACCTTGGGTATATGTATGTAATAGAACTGTTACAATAAGAAATTTATAATACATATGCTGTTGATATTTGGAAGTTGTAATTGCTTATACAAGCATGTGTAAAGCAAAATTGTTATTGCAGTACTGTTACTTTAAAAATTCAAACTGAAGCAGTAACTTTACAAACCACCAAAGTTCGGTCACCAGTACCCTTGTTTCAAATACTCCAGCTAAAGAGAAGTAACAGATGTAAAGATCTTTAGAAGCTATAGCAATTTTGCAGGCTTCCTTGGGCAAAGTCCATATAATTTAACTTCAGTGAAGGCCATATCATGTTCTTTCTTTCGTTCTTTTTCTCTATATTGTTGGTTTGCTATCACAAAATAGTGAGTAAGAAACTCCCCCCACCCCCCACCGCACTGATCAATTTTGTGAAAGAGTATTGTTCCATCAGTAGAAACTGCATGTGAACAGAATTCATGAGCAAATCCATGCTATTTAATAATCAACAATAAGCTTAATTATGGTATGGTAAATCAGCACAAACACTGGAATTTCCATTAGCAAGCTCAACAACAGGCTAACAGATTATTTCAATGAAGTAATTTTACCTGTTAAGACAGCTGATTTTCTTCTTTTCTCTGGGTTAGATATCTTATCTTTTTGCATATCATTAATATCACAAGAAGCATGAGAGGAACAATAGCTCATTGGACCTGACCTAATTGCTTCTTCGGGTCTTCTTCTCTTTTTTTTTTTTTTTTTTGCATAGGTTCTAGTATAATTGAATCATTTTAGTTTTCAAATTTATGAAAGCAAATGCATTGACAGGGATATAAATATGGGATAATGTATGGTGAATAAAGAAGGGATAACCACAGAATAAATATTTTTGTGCCGTGAAGGTGTCATTTCATTATTACTGTAACTTTTTCACTTTCATATGTTGAACTTACATGCTTTTTAAAGTGTGCAAATAATCTCTGAAAAAGGCCATAACAATTTGAAACAAGCAAGAAAAAAAACTTGAGTATTATTACTTGGGAGCGGATTCTTATGTAAATAAATTGTACCTAGTTCACTGCATAACTCCAAGCTAATCAAGATAAACATTAGCAGAAATGGTCTTATTATTTGCTGTCTTCCAAGTAGAAGGGAAATAACGGAAAACACTAGGCTAAAGTGATAGTCTAATCTTTTAAAAGCTGATTACCATGTGGATGAACTCTTCTTTCTTTGCATTGCCAGGAATTGATAACTTCCCATGTGAAAAGTTTAGGTATTTTAAAACCGAAAGCAATAACAAAGAATATCTCAAAAATGGTCAACTCCACAAAAAAAGTATATGGCATAAATTTATGTTTTAATGCGATCTACAGTTTTTGTGCAGCAAGTTTCTGTCTATCCCTTATGATTTACCACTTATGCAAAATTCATCCAGAATAAAGAGGTCTTCAGAGGCTGTTCCCAGAAAATTCAAGATATTTAATTTGTCATGTACATATATTTAATATACAGTACGAAGAAAACATTATTTTGAACTTGGTTCTGCTTTAAAGAAATCAGTTAATTTAGCTTATTTCACTTTTCTTGCACTAAGTGCATCAACCTCATTTTGCAAACTTATTAATTAATTTAGAGCTTTTTCACTGCTAGTTTTAGCACTGATGTAACGCCTACACACATTTATTGCCCTTAAAACTTCACTCATCTTAGGTATTTCAAGATTTGAGTCGTCATCCAGATTACTGTGTGTCGCTTGAAGCTGGTCCACTTTCTTGATCACCACCATGTTTTTGCACACATCAGCAATAAGCTCTTCATCCTGTAGTTCCCCACACACAACTAGATGTCATCAAAATACCACAAAGGTATGTGCCATTTCCAAATCAGCATATCTCCCTTCCTACTGACGGCGGCATACAACATTTAATAACACTGACTGATGCAGAAAATGAAAATCCCAGCCAAGGAATTCAGTTTGGTTGCCAGGCAGAATCAAACACTGCTTCATTAAATCTACTGGAAGAAGCTGTCTCTGATGATGGTGATGATACTGGTAATGGTAGTGGAGCCTATAAATGAGCTAGCTGTACTGGAGGGTGCAAATGCCTTTCCCTGTGCATTTTGTTGATTTGGTAACATTTCAAACATTTTTATCTTTACTTCTTGTTTGTTTCTGTATTGTCGCGCTCTACCAGCAAATGTATTATTGTCTTTTGTTTCCGAGGCCAAAAGCCACATGCTCAGCTTGCGTCTTTGTCAATAGAGATAAGGAAAATACCCTCAAGTTTCTCTTAAGATAGTGTATACCATATGCTAATTATAATTACGTAAAATGCAGTTGTATTTTACTGAAATTTAATATGTATCACAGCGAATTACATATAACTGCATTATGTATAAATAAGATTCTGTTAACAGGTTTCTAAATTACATTTTGCCAGAACCTATGAAAATTTACGTATAAATGAGAATTACTTACAATTGGGTTACATATAAAACAGGTTCAACTGTAATATGTTGTGGGCTCCATAGATTACCAAAATAGGATGAAGACCAGGACATATGAAGAAATTGTAAGGAAGACTTCTGAATTGGATATAAATAATGCATTAATGTAATGTTATATAATATAGTTAACCTGTTCATTGTATTTCTTAATTGTAATGTGATTTAATGTAAGTATAATATGTAAAAATCCTATGTAATATTACATAAAGAATAATATTTCATTGCAAATTATTATAATGTAACACAAATAGTAAATTATTTTGCACTATCCTGATATATGGTGGACTTTGAGACAGTGATGTGTTGTAACAATTTGAAATGTAGTTGAGTCGATTTTGTAACACTACATCACTTACTTTTTTATTTCGGAAAACATGTTTCAGAAGCCATGTGCTTCCATTGTCAATTCCTTTGGTCGACTGCCGGCATCGCTTGCTGTGGTGGTTGTCTCTGTCCCTGGTGGTGGTTTGATGAACCTCTGAATGAGTAGATCGCCTGGTGGGATTTCAAAATTGAAAACCCGGTTCTTGTTTTTCCAAACTTTTAATTCTGTCTTCCTTGTGATGTTTTTGAGGATTTTTGGGCTTCTATTTATAGTGTGTTTCTCTTTCCAAAAATGCCAAGCTAGTGCAGATTTGTCTTCTTGTTTGAGTTTAATATTTCCGTGGTGTTCTTTTGCCCTTGTTTTTATATTTCTTTTTGTTTGGCCGATGTAGATTTTTTCACAGTCATTACAGCTGAACTGTTTTCTTGTGGGATATCATCTTTTAATTTAGAATTTAAAATGTTTTTTATAGAGTAATTGTTTCTAGGGGCTAGAATGATGTTATGTCGTTTGAAGATCCTCTGGAATTTGTAGAAAGTTGTAGGGTGGTATGTAAACTTCTTGTAGATCTTATTTTCTTTCTGGTTATGAGTGAGTGTGCTGACTTCTTTAATTCTCTTTCTATGTTTGGCCTTATTAACTTTTTTGTACACCAGTTCTGCCCGAAATCCATTCTCTGTAGCTATGTCCAATATTTTAGTAAGTTCACATTGGTATTCTGTTTTGCCCATTGGCACATGGCTTCTGAAACATGTTTTCCGAAATAAAAAAGTAAGTGATGTAGTGTTACAAAATCGACTCAACTAAATTTCAAATTATTTTGCACTAGATACATTATCATTGTGTTCCTGAAGGATTCAGTTTAGCAAAAAGACGTGTAATTCTTATTTATGACATTGTCAAGTCTATTTTACAATATTTGACAATTTTTCTTGTATATTCTTGAATTAGAAAACAAGTTTGATAATGTACAAGCGGCTATGTTTCTTCTTTGACCATGTGAGCAATTGCTCCTTTTCAGTGGATATTAGCAATTTGTGACAGAGCTGTGTGCCCTAACCCCTACCAGTTTGAATGTGGTATTATTGCTTGCCATGAAGCAGTTTTCACTCAACTCATCACACTTGCCAAATACAGGTTTTTTTCTCTTTCCTTTTTTTGCCTGGAATGTTAGCTTGCCCCTTTGAGATTTCCTGTCATGGCTAATGCTAAGGTCCAATGTGAGCTGCTCAATTTGCCTTACTGGAAAAGAAGGATTTCTTTGTGGATAAGTTGATGTTGAATGCCAAAATGTTCCTAAAATCACCCTCCCAAATACAGGTTTTTAATTACAAGGCACCAGAGTTTGGTTTCCTCCACCACAGTCATTTTTACCAGATAGGAACCTGGATGTCTGCAGCCATATTTGGGCAAGATATGTCAGGTATTAGATGCTTTATCAGGAGACAGCTGCTTCAATTTTCAAAGTAAAGAAGACATACAATGATCTAAAATTAATAGCAGCACATTATAATGTGCTACCAGAAGCAGTCCTGAAGTTAAAGAAAAAAAAGTGATATGGTAGTATCATTCATGGCTATTTTTTAGAATGCAATAAATCAATGCTGCAAGTACCAGGAGAGAAAGGAAAAAGTGTAAACGTATTGTGAGTGCTAATGTAGGCCTAGAAAAACTGGAGTATTTGTAACATCCTGAAGGGTGAAAGTTCTGTTTTAATTTACACGAGTCCTTCCAAAATAGCTTGTTTTAAATATGCTCCATTCACTTCAGTGGAAGTAGATGAAAACTTCTCACAGGCACTTGACTATGACAACATCTTGAAAAAATCTGATGTATTCCATTCAAGTGACTTTCTCTACATCTCTGTAACAAATTATTGTTAATAAGCTTATTCTTATATTTCATATTAATCGAGATAAAAATTAGCAGAAACACTCTTACTACTTATTTTTGTATAAGTAGAAGGGAAATAGTGAATACACTAGGCAAATGTTTGAAAATGAGGTTGCTATGGAATTTAAATCCGATTAATTGCGTGGCCAGAAGTTGACAAGTTCCAGTATGAGGAAAGTATAAGTATTTTAATACTGAAACCAATAACAAGAAATATCTCAAAAACAGTGAACTCCACAAAGAAAAAATATATATATATATATATATATATATATATATATATATATATATATATATTACATAAATTGTGTATTTTAATGAGATCTACATTTTTTGTGTAGCACCATTATCAGTTATGCAAAATTCATCTAGAATAAAGATGTCTTCAGAGGCCATGTCCAGAAAATTCAAGATATACATTTTATTTATCTCACAAATATCTTTAATATACAATATTTTAATCAAAATCATTACAGCCATTTTTGAGAAAATCAAAATTTTCGAAAATAGTTGCATATAAAGGGTAGTTAGGGATGGGGGAGGGATTTTCTTGAAAATCTTTGTGTCACATCTTTGGAGGATCTGAACTTCAATACCAAGTTTGGTATTTAACGACCATTTTGTTTTTGAGCTATGCTGCCCCACAAAAAAAAAACCGCACACACACTAACACACCCTGCGCGCGTTTCTAAAAATACTTTTTTTTTTAATTATTATTATTCATGGAGATCCTAAAACAAGTATAGTTGAACCTGTTTTATACATAGCCCAGTTGTAAGTAATTCACATTTATATGTAAATTTTCGTAGGTCCTGGCAAAATGTAATTTAGAAACCTATTAACAGAACCTTATTTATACATAATGCATTTATATGTAATTTGCTGTTTGAGTTTTACGTAATTATAATGAGCATACAGTCTACATTGTCATAAAAGAAACTTTAGGGTATTTTCCTTATCTCTGTTGACACACACAAAAAAAAAAAAATAAAAACACACACACACACACACGCACACGCGCACACACACGTGCACACACACACACACACACACACACACACACACACACACACACGTGCACACACTTTGGCCTCGGAAACAAAAGACAATAATACATTTACTGGTAGAGCACGACAATGCAGCAACAAATGAGAACTAAAGATAAAAATATTTCATATCTGGTGTTTATTGTTAAACAGCAGTTTGTCTTTCTGTTCTCAGTTGCTTTTAATCAGCCATGGAGAACAGAAAAAGGAAATGTTATATGCTGGATCAGAAAGTGAAATTCATACAAGAGGTTGAGCTTAATCCACACAAAACCGAAATTGCTTCAGACTTAGGAATTGCTTACTCCACACTATGCACCGTCATCAGTTACAAAAAAGTACAAATATTTTGGATGAGTATTTAAAACTGGGTGCCAAATCAACAAACCACAGCCGTCAGCATGAAGAGAGATATGCTGATTTGGAAATGGCACTTTTCGCAACGTGCTGCTGCTCTACCAATCAGTGGCAACATGCTGAAAGCAAAAGCGATAGATTTAGCTAAAATAATGAACATCATGGCAGATTTCAAGGCTTCATCAGGATGGTTGCAAGGATTTAAAGATTATCATAGAATTACAGAGAAAACAATTTGCGGCGAGTCGAATGCTGTGGATGACATCACGGTTCAACACTGGAAGAAAGAGGTTCTACCAGGAATCATAAGGGATTATCAGCTTCAAAACATCTACAACTGTGATGAGACTGACCTTTCTATAATCTCCTTCCCAGCAAGATATTAGACAAAAAGTATGACTCATGCCATGGAGGGAAGAAAAGTAAAATTTGCATAAACAGTTCTTCTTGCCACCAATGCAGATGGATCAGACTAACTTGTTACAGGAAAATCCAAGAATCTGAGGAGTTTTAAGGGTGTGAAAACAAAACCTATTGAATATGAATCCAATAGGAAGTCTTGGATGACTTGATTTTAATGGAACAGTGGTTAAAGAAACTGGACATTAAAATGAAAAAGAAACAGAAGAAGATCCTTCTTTTTATGGGTTGATGTACAGCACATCCACCTCAAATAGTTTTAGAAAATGTTTGAGTGGAATTTTTCCCTCCTAACTATACCAATCGTCTACAGCCGCTTGATTTGGGCATCATTGCAAATTTCAAAGTTCACTATAGAAAAATGCGGGTTCAACATTTAATAACACTGACTAAAGCAGGAAATGAAAATCTTAGCCATGGAATTTATTTTGGCTGCCTGGAAGCGGATGTCATCCTCCACAATCAAACACTGCTTCATTAAATCTGGTGTCTTGACAGGAAGAGGGTGTCTCCGATGATGATGATATTGGTAATGATGAGCCTATAAATGAGCTAGCTCTACTGGAGGGTGCAAATGTCGATATCTTTGTGCATTTTGATGACATCTAGTTGTGTGTGGGGAACTACAGGATGAAGAGATTATTGCTGGTGTGTGCAAAAACATGGTGGTGATCAAGAAAGTGGACCAGCTTCAAGCGACACTCACAGTAATCTGGATGACTACTCAAATCTTGAAATACCTAAGGTGAGTGAAGTTTTAAGGGCAATAAATTTGTGTAGGTGTTACATCAGTGCTAAAAGTGGCATTGAAAAAGCTCTAAATTCATTAATAAGTTTGCAAAATGAGGTTGGTGCACTTGGTGCAAGAAAAGTGAAACAAGCCAAATTAACTGATTTCTTTAAAGCAGGACCAAGTTCAAAATAATGTTTTCTTTGTACGTATCTTTGTTGTTTGTAAAATTTTGCACATGTTGGCCCATTGTATTGCCTTTTTTTCTTTTTTATGATGCATTATGAAAATCTTAGTTGTAAGTAATTCTGAGTTACAATGAAACTTCCCTTGTTCCCTTGATATACACATAAATCAGGCTCAACTGTATTTTCTTTGAAATCTCAGTATCAAATTTGTGGGTGCGTTACAATAACTTCTCTATACACTATGTACATTACATAGTACCTGTAGAAAAAGTAAAAACATTTGGTTGTTGCTTGTAATCAAGTAAAGTAAGAATAAGTACTTTAGGTGATAAATTATGTTAGCTGTTTTCTTACTAAAGAGTGATATTGTTTTCCTTTTTAATAAATGATTATTTTAATTATAATACTTGCTATTTTCTGTATTATAAGTGCCTTTTTGCCTGCCAATTTTAACCAAAATAAATGTCTGAACTTCCAAGCTCTAGGCAGAACAATAACTTTTGCTGGAGATGTAAAAATTATTTTAATATGTGTTAAAAAGGAAGCTTAATGGAAGTGAGCTGGATTTCATTTTGTCTATTCTTTGCTCATGTTTTAGATAGTGTAGCAATGCTGTCCTAGATGGCTATGAAACCTGTTGTGTTTGTTTCAGGGAGAGACGTGGGAACAATAAAGTGTGGCAAGGACAGGCATTTGAGACTATGGCTGGCAGTCCAAACTCACTTCCCTGTTCTCCTACACCTTGTCTTAAGATCAGGCACATGTTTGATCCAGATGTGTAAGTATGTCCCATATATCCACATTTTATGTGACATTTTACTTTATATTTTAGGACAAAATTAAGAAGCATACATACATGATAGGGTTTATTAAAAAGTAATGGGAAAAACCTTTTTTTGGACACCATGATTCTTTTAGTTAAAATTTTACACAAACTTTTAAAATAATCTCTTTCTAAGACTACTCACTGGTTCCAACGTTCTATCCACTTTTCAAAACATTATATTAAGCCCTTGTTAATATAGTTCTGTATCAGTTTGAAAATGGTGCCCACAAAATGTTTTTTCACTTGTGGAAATGGATAGAAATTGCAGGGTGCTAGATCCATTGAATATGGTGAGTGGAGCAATGATTTTGATACCTAATTGAGTGGTTGCCCCTTTGTGTTGCTATGGTTCGATGAGAGGGGCGTCGCCCTAATGTAGGATGCATCCATTGGGAGCAAGTTCTGATCTCTTACAGCCATTTTGCTCTTGAATGGTCCTTTAAGGACATTACTGTGTTATTGATCAGTTACTGTGGTTTTTTAGGAACCACGTGGTCATAAATTATCCCAATTTTGTTGAAAAACACAAGGTGCATGACTTTCCCTCCGCTTGGTTGCTCCTTTGCTTTTTTCATCATCTAGAAAATTTTTATGTCATTCAAAAACACGTGTTTTTGGTAAAGCTTGGTCTTCATATGCTTCTTGTATCATTTGCAGCGTTTCAGTTCCAGATTTTTTTCAGAAGAACACAAAGCCGAATTGCTGCTCGTTCTAACTTGAAATCCATGTCACTGAAACACATGCTTACACAATGGCTCCCCGTGATAAACTGAGCAGCGCATGGACAGTGTCAGTCAAGCTCAGACCTCTCTGTTACCATGATTGTTGAATTTTGACAGGTGGTTGTTTAAACAGAAAAAAATAATTTCCATTACGTTTTGATACATACTCGTATTGGAGTTTTGTTTTCATATTTTGCATAAACGTGCCCAACCTACTTGAGCTGCTTTGGATTTTAACTGTATTATATCACTTAAGAAAGAGTGTGATGCATCTAACAAAATAGGCCAAACTTACTATCACTGTTACTTAACTAGCACAATGAAAGATACAAATGATTGTTTAATTCACTTATATGCAAATTAGCTGGACTATTTCTCTATGAGAAATTACAATTTTTGGATGTCTCTTCCTTCCATTCTTGAACTAACCAATGAATTACAAATACTGAATCAAAAGTCCCTCTCTCACACACTGCAGCTCCATTGAATATTAACAAAACAGAGTCCACTTTTCTCTTGCCTCCATATTTTTTTAGCATTAACATCCATTCTTGTTGGAGCTCCCATCTCGTTTGTAAGACTATTAACCCTTTTAGTGCCAGTCATGATCTAATCGTGGTCTGAAAAAGATTTAGCTCTCTGTGTCATTTGATACTCATTTTATTACTAATTAAAACCTTGCATTCTTGTCTAAAACTGCTTAGCACTTTTCAAACACTTTTTGCTATTCGGGCTGGCACTAAAAGGGTTAAATAGAGCATTATTGCCCAGTTGTATAGCTCTAGATATCTAATTAATTTATATTTTTTCAATAAATCTTATGAAAGAGATAGTTTGCAGCTTTATATGAAAGTATGCAAGTTCCTTTGATAACAGTCTATGCCACAGTTTCGTTCCAAACTCAATAACAGGTGGTGCACTGCATTTTAGCATCATCTGCAATAGTGACCACTTAAGTGCTTGAAGCCACACAATTGGTTATTTATTGTTCACCATGGTGACAATACAAAGTATTACTACATGACTTTCATTATTAGTGGGTATACAAACAATTCTTACCAAAGTTTATATTTCTCTCTACTTCACTTTGAGATAAACATTTGCAGAAATAGCTGCAGTATACTTTTCATTGTAGATACAAAGAAAATAGTGATTCTTAAATATTTAACCACTGGATGCTATTTATTCTGAATTTAAATTCCACACTCTTTCCATTCACGATAAACACTGAACATCAAAAGAACTTTGAAGGAAACAGTTTGAACTATTAATATTGGATATCTTGGAAATAGCTTACAGCACAAAAACAGTTATTTAAAATAAATTGTGTGTTTTAACCCTTCATGTTTGGGGAATAATTATAACCACAAGACCTCAGAGGTTAGGTTATCTTGCCTATCAACTGAGCTGCCATGGTTGGATCTGCCTAATGCTTTCCATAATCATCGTCTGCATTATGCGGGAATGTCAATTGTTGCTACTTAAAGCATGTTCAGGTAGAATTTCCCGCCTCTTGAAAAGTTTTTGATCGTGTACATATGCATTTATATGATAGATTTTTGCGTTTTAATGCAAAAATGGCAATCAAATGAACACAAATCAACACTAAAATAATTCCCATTTATAAAAAAATTTTAGTGCAAGTCAACTGGCTTAGAAAAGGAAAAAAGCAACTAAGCAACCTGTTAGATGCAATAATGGCTCTAAAAAATCAAGTGATTCCAGTGATAACAACAACCTGAATTTGCAGGTAACACATGCTGTTAATTCTATTTGGAAATATGTAACTGATGAGGACACTGCACTATTAAAAATGATACGAGTACATAATGTAGATAAGGATCTCATTGAACCATCTGTTTGATGGACCACATTGAAAACCATGTGTTAGAAATGCTGTGTGCTATGCAACAACAATCAGGAAGGAAACAGTTAAATACTGCGAAACACAGTGAGAAGCCACGTGTCCATCCAGATAAGTGTTCAAAACTTTATCATACACAGAAAAATTATTTAGAATGAATTGTGTAATACCAATATTTATGTACATAGCGCTTTATTCATATATTTATTTATTTATTTATTTATTTATGCTAAGCATTATACAGGTGAATATGATCGGTATTCAGCCCTGGCTCTTTACCGGTCATACTCATATTTTACAATAGTTTATTAATTCTAGTTTATTACACCATTTTGTCTATTTACTGTCCATATCCATTTATTTTTCACTTTGCATAAGAATTGTCCAATCTTCTTACTATCTTTTTGAAACATTTCAACTACTACTACATTTCTATCTATTTTAAACCATTTCTTATTAATATACTTTTTTCTCCAAATTTCAGTTCCTTTACATTTAAATAAAATGTGTTCTATATCTTCATTTCCGCCACATATAGGACATTGATTTTGTGGAATACCTTTCCTTAGACCTTTTAATCTCCATACTCCTGCTTTCAGCCATGCAATACCTTCTCGCTCCTCTTTATTTGTCACATCAATGTACTTTTCCCTTCCCCATGAGACTTTCATTGGTATATAGAAAACTAAAGATCTCTTTTCAGTTATTTCACTAAATATTTTTTGTATTTCTATATCCTCAAATCTTTTCCTTGCCAACTTCCAGAAGTTATTCACATTATTTTCTCTTCTTCTCCACATTTCCCCTAACCCACTACTTTCCAGGTTATTTCGAAGACAGTCTACCCATCCCTTGTTCTTTAAACTTTTCTCTTGATATACTAAACACTGTTTTAACAAATTCCTTTCTTCCAATTTCAATATCCTATGCCAAAATTTCAATGCCCTTTCCATAATCTTTCCCTTACTTGCCACTCTACCCAGCTCTATTTGTGCTACCTGCCTAACAGTTGCATTTGGTAACCCCAGTATATTCATATATGCCATTTTTTGCATCAAGCAATAAATTGAATTTTTTGAAAATCATAACTCAGCTATGTTCCATTATATTTACATAACATTAGTGATATGTGCATGAATAAGTGCTAATAAAATAGTATTTTTAATTTTAAAGAAATGTTTAAAGTTTGTTTGATATGGCCTTAACCTTACGATTAAAGAAATCTACATTTTTTTCTATATGTTCTACATCAAACATTTATAGGTTATACAAGATTATACAAAATTCTTTCCAGAGCAAGAGTACTTCAAAGGTTATTTCTAGAAAATTTTTCATTTAAATATCTTAAATATATGGTATTTTAACCAAAATAATTAAAAGCCATTTTTGATAAAATTGAAAATTTCAAACTATCTTCCATATACCAAATTTGGTATTTAACCAAGTTTTTTTGTTTTTGGGTTATGCGCATTCTTTCTCCCTCCCTCTCTGACCTTAGGCGCCAAACATGACTTTCATTTTGTACAATTCCTCGGTTGCCCTTAAATTGTCTGGTCTAGGTAATCACTCGTTTCTAGTACAGTGTAGCCTCCCCAAAATTTGCCTTCAAACGAATTAAAATATCTGAGGGTTTAACCCCTTCATTGGATAAAAACTTTATAAAATGCATTGCACAATAGGTAAAGGAAGGTTCATCCTCCCTAAAACACCGACCTTTAACCCACTCCACCATCCTGCTTGGATCTATCTGCGCAGTACTCTGGTTCAATTAGCCTTCATATTTGAATCACCCTCGTACAATTCTTATTTAAGCCTAAGCACCCTGCATGATCTTCCATGGTTTTATTTATACATATACAAGGTAAAGTTGCCTTGAAAAGCGACCATCTGAAGCCAGTAACGTATCTATTTATTTTCTAGTCTTGACATGATGAGCCTTGTGTGTCTTAGGTTCTTTCTATAAGGAAATTAACCATTGTAATCTTCAAGATACTTGAAGATTCATGCTACTAGAGAGTACCAGAATTTAAATATAGCTTTATTACAATTAAATATATGCAGCAAAGCGCCATTTAAATCCACTACACTTTACTACAGTATGTGGCGCAAAAGGTTAAATGGAGCTATAAATATAGTTATTTTGAAATTACTTATTTTAAAGAATAGGGATTGAATAATGAATTTTGAAATGTCGCCAATTGATTCTAGTAATAACAAATTTGTTTTACTTCCAGTAGATAGCAATACTGGTCGTCTCCTTAGTGCGGTGGTAGCGCAGCTCACCAAGCGGGAGACCTGGGTTCGATCCCCAGTACCGGCATGCAGATTTTTCCCCGCTGGGAGACCTGGCCCAGGGTGCACTCAGCCTCGTAAGGTCCCTAGGGGGCCATTTGAGGAGCTACTTGATGGAGAAGTAGCGGCTCCAGGTCATGAGAATCGCATTAACCGGCCGGGGGGGCTCGAGGTGCTGACCACGTCTCACCCTCCAATTCTGCACCCCATCCATGACCTCTGTAATGGACCGGGATGGGGGATGCAGTGGCCGGGCAGTAGGCCAAGGTTCCCCGAGAGCTGTCGTGCCAAGGAGTTATGTTAGATGGTAATACTATAGTGTGAACATTCCATCGCCTTGTAGCAGTAACCTTTAGAACACAAATAAACGACTAAACAAGGAAAAGGAAGCTGATGATTTAATCAAATGATTGCAAAACATGGTCTTCCAAATTTCTATTTTTCGAAAAGATAAGTGAGGTGCTGTAACAAAATATACATAAATAATTTATTTGCCATAGTTGCTTCGCTATTACAAGTTTCAATTTTTACTTATTCTAAATTAGTGTTGCCAAAATTAGCTCAGATGTTTTGCTTCTCTTTATCTTCCACCCTCTACCAGGCATTTTTCCAAAATCCATTACAATTGTTTTCATAAATATCCCCTATGCCATGAAGAAGATTATAAATGAGTGGGTTGGTGATAAACCTGTGTGTTCAGTGTTAGAGCAATAAGTGTCAGGTTAAGATTATCTGGGGATTGCTATCAAGTTCATAATAGGGCTTGTTCTTGCTTTCAGTTTATTTATGCATAGTTTGCTAGTATGCTGTACCAAACTCGGCACTTCTCACAATTTATATGGTGGTGAGAGAGTCACTAAAGTTTGAAACTCTTGCTGAATCAAGGGTTTAATAGACATAAAAACAAAAAAGTGCCCACTAGATTAGACATTAGAGGGTCAAGTGCAAGGAAAAGACTATTGTGTAGACTCACCAAAGAATCTAATAATTTAGAGGTAAAACAGAACTATTTACTTTATAGTAAAATTCACAAAAGAATTATAAAGAAAGCAAATCAAATGGCCATTGAAAAGAAATCTCACAACAAAAGTAAAGCAACATGGCAGTTAATTAAATGCAAATTAGGTCTTCAAAATAAAAAAAAATGTGAATCACTAAGCAGCAATATAATAAAACAAATGGCAGTATCGCTAAACCATTATTTCACAAATATACCAAATGAAACCTGCAAATCACCTCCATGCTTGCATGAAGCTCTTAAATTTGCAACTTAATCTAGGTTATGTAACAGCTAACAATGTAAAAGATAATATCGCTGCTTTGAAATCTAAAAACTCAAGTAGATGGGATGAACTGCCAACCAGGCCACCAATACTAATTGAGGATTTAATAACTGAACCACTTACAAAAATATTGAACCATCTTTTCATTTTGGAGTATTTCCAGAGAGAATGAAATATGCCTTAATACCCCTGCACAAAGGAGGTACATATGAATATCAAAACTATCACCCTATATCAGTCTTGACCAGTTTCTCAATATCATTAAGAAATTATTATATGTCAGACCAAAAAGCTTTCTAGAGAAAAATAAAATATTAAGTAACTGTCAACAGGCTTCAGAAAACGCCTATCTACAATTACCACAGTAACCACAATAGTAAATAAAATATGGCTTAATATAAAAATAATAGTTGCAACAAATCTTCACTTATCTTTTGGAATCCTTGCCTGGACTAGTTTCGCAACGATTTCATTGCATTATCAACATATCCTTTTGGTCTCTTTTTTGATGTTGTTAACAACAAGGATTCCAAAAAGATAAGTGAAGATTTGTTGCAACTATTATTTTTATATTAATATTTGTGTTATTCTTCACTGTTACTAGCTTCTTTTTACATTTAAAAATTTGGCTTATTTACATCTACAGAAAAATACAGCTGTAGTATTCTGCGACATTTCAAAGGTATTTGACTGTGTAAGCCAGACCTGGGGAACTGCTGACTCAATGAGCGATCAGTTGCTCAAGGCTTTGCACTGATAAGAGTATATGTGTAAAGGTTGGGAGGGGTGGGAATAATGCAAATAACCCAGTTCAGTGACATACCATTCACAATGAGTAAAGGATGTATTATGCCAACTTTTAATCCTAAATGGGAAGAAAAGTATTTTGCCATCTCAAAAGGTGGAAAATCACGTTGTTTGGTTTGTGGTGTAATAGTAACATATCCTTCACATAATAACATTAGGAGGCATTTCACAAATGCACATGCACAAGAATGTGGTGAAGAGAAGTTGATAGGTGTGGCTCGTGAAGGTGCTGGATTGCCTTAAGGAAAATTTACAGCCAAAAATGTGAGTACTAACAATATGACAGTTGACTAGCAAAACATAGTTTGTGCCAGTTTTTAAACTGCAAACAAAATTGCCAAATCCTCTAAACCTCTCTCCAAAGGAGACTTCATAAAGTAATGTTTAATAACTGCTGCTGAAGAAATTTGCCCTGATATAGTGAATTCCTTTAAAGCTCTTAGCTTATCTCGTCGAAGTCGCCGAGCAAATTGCAGATATTGCTTGCAATTTGTGTAGTTTAACATCCTTTAAGCTAGTTTGGTCATATTGAACAATGAATGAAATTGGTGAAATGATGCTCAAATGATCTCGGGGTCCATGGAGCTTAAAGTTACTCGACATTCGTCTTCTCAAGATAAGGGAAAACCCCCCAAAAAAAACTTATCCGGGTAACTCACCCTAAGTGAGATTCGAACTCACAACCTTTTGAATGTGAGGCAGACATGCTACAATCATACTACCCAGGCGGGCACTTGCAATTTGGAGAAACAGCTGAAACAAAAATCGGTAAGCTAGTGTATTACTTATTAGCATTAGACGAGTGAAGTGACAGGAAAGACACTTCTCAGTTAGCTGTTTTCTTAAGGAGAGTTGATGAAGATTTCAACATCAGTGATGAATTTCTAGATCTTGCATTGTTAAAGGACCAGACCACAGGTGAGAATGTGCTCAATACTGTGTTAAAGATAATAGAAATCTTTAATCTTCCATTGGAAAAAGTAGTTTGTGTTGCAGCCAGTGGAGTGCCATCCATGATGGGTCACACATCGGGATTGTAGGAAGATTTTGAGGTGTTTTCACAGAAAAAGGAATACACCTAGATGGCATACATGTACATTGGTTTATTAATCGTCAGGCTATTGTGTGCAAAATCAGCAGTGTTGGATACAGTAATGTCAGTTGTTATGCAAATTGTGAATACCATTAGGTCAAATTCATTTCGTCATCAACAGTTTCAATTTAATCATTACGATGATTGATCTAAAAGCTTTCATGGAGAAGTTGCAAATCTGGATACATCAAATAGAGCACCCTGATTTATATCATTTTCCAAGACCATGGACACAATGGAGGTTGTTTAACAACCCATTTTCATTCAATGTTAACGATGCACCACAATCTTTGCAGATGGAATTAATCGACCTCCAGAACAACGTACCTCTGCATACTTTAGTGCTGTTGTTTCCAAATTTGTCTCTCTTTGGCAGTTGTAATATAGCTATGTTTGGTACAACGTTTTGTGAGCACTTTTTCAACAGATTGAACAATGTCAAAACTGCTTCATGCAACGGTTAAAGAGATGAGAATTTAGTGCACATATTGCGATTGTAATATTCCAATTTAGAACCAATATGACAAAATAATGAAGCAAAAAAGGTTACAAGTTTCACCATTGAGCTCGGTAGAACTTCAAGTTTACATGATTTACAAAGTGTTTTAGTTTAATCCAGATTAATAGATTTCCAAATCATGCAACTCTAAATAGTATTGTAAAATTTGAAAATGAAGCACTACAACACTTATGTAAATATTGTATTGCATTTACTTTTGAGTTTGTAATAATTTACAATTTAGCAACATGTGTATGCCGCTGACTGCTTTGTGTGTATATATTGCATGCCACTGTGTCCTTAATGCATGAAGGCAGTTCCGATGAGAACCGGTTTTCACTCGTGCTAATTCACAAGTTCCCCAGGCCTGGTGTAAGCCATAAACTTCTCCTAAAAAGCTTGAGCATTATAATATAAAATAACAAAACCTTCAGTGGTTCAAATCATACTTACCAAATCATAAACAAAGATTAATAAAAAAAAATGCAGCTGCAAATACACAAATCACAATGGAGGGCTAATGCAAATGGTGTTCTGCAAGGTTCAGTGTTAGGTCTTCTGCCACAATATACTCTATACAAATGACTTACCTCACAGTATAAATAGGAATTCAATATTGTGTGCAGACGACACTTCAGTTACCTTACAAAATACAAGTCATTACAAAATACAAGTCATAACAAATTACAAACAAATGTAAATAAGATATATTAAATAACTTAAATGAGTGATTCTCATACAATGGAATGAATTTAAATAAAAAACTGTTGTAAATTTTAACTACTGTTAATACAATTCAGGATAAGATAACTCATTAAAAGAAACAACAAAAGATTACAGCAAAATATTAGGAATATAACTAGATGAATATCTAAAATGGAACATCCATATTAAATACTAAGAAGCTAAATTCAACCTGTTTTAATATGCTATGTCTGGCACATATAATGAATATAGAAACAAAATAACACTCTATTATAGTTACTTTCATTTGATCCTGACCTGTGGCATATTATGGGAAAGTGCACCTGGGTGGGAAACAGAATTCAGAAAAAAATAATATGCATGTCACATCAAATGTTGAAGACTTGTGTAGATCATTATTTAAACAAAATTTAAAATTAACAATGCCCTCAATATATCTCTTAGAGTTGCTCACCTATGACTATAAAAACTATGACAACTTCATGGAAAAACAAAAACAAAACCATCATCACTATAATACCTGGAAAGAATCTAGCTAAGATAAAGAATTTATGGATGACACAATGTTGGAATCACCTTGTATTATTACCATAAATTCACAAATCAATCTTTCCAATATCTCTTACAATAATATCTTGTTTACCATATACATATTACAATTTAAGTTGAAGTACATTTTTGACAAGTCACCAGTTTACGAGCTTAGGCTCACAATGTAAATTTCATGTGATAATAAATATTCAATTCTGTTCTAGACTGCTATAGCATACCAGCAGGCTTTGGTTTGACAATGTTTTCCTTGATTAATTATTATTGTCAAAATTGTGGTTGCTGTATAAGTTGTGAATAGTATATGAATAAAATATTAATTCCTATATATTTTGTTATATTTAAATGTTACCTTTTCACTGTGATTATTTAACAAAGGCAATCCATTCAAAGAACTCATAGTTGAAAATATTTATACAGCTTTTGCATTCACACTGTAGTTGTGCATTATAAATATTTGCACTAAAAATGTTTTACTTTTAATAGTCGAAAATGCTCTTACAGATGTCTTAGTGTTTTGTGCCTTTCTATAAGAAGGAGAAAAGAACAACTAATAGAATAAGTTACAATGAACTAAGAAGTAAGTTTTACAATTGGTTTCTCAAGGAAACTTCATCAGCGGTTTGAAGTTAGCACTTCACCAAGGCACATTACAAATAAGTTCCAAGAGAAAGATTCTGAAAACAGGTAGATTACCAGCATATTTCCAGATTATCTTCCACACCAAATTCTGGTAGTAGTAATATGAGGTACGTCCAGAAAGTAAGTTCCGTTTGGTAATAAAATTAAATTGTGTACAGATACAGAATAATTATTTATTGCACAAAATTCCACACTCTGAAACTACTTTTCCACATAACTACAGAAATTTTGCAGGCATTTGTCATAGCGTGGCACAAGTTTTTGTATACCTTCTTCATAGAAGTTTGCCACCTGTGTCTTCAAAAAGTTGGAAAAATTTTCTTTCAGCTCTACATCATTGTTGAAGTGTTGACCGCCAAGGAAAGACTTGAGATGCAAGAACAGATAAAAGTCGCTAGGAGCGAGGTCAGGGCTCTACGGAGGATGGTCAAACACGTCCCAGCCAAATCCCTGTAGGAGGTTTTTCGTCACATTTGCAGTGTATGGTCCTGCGTTGTCGTGAAGAAAAACAACACCTTTTTACAGCAATTCTCGGCGCCTATTCTGTATTGTGCGGCACAATTTCCTAAGTGTCTCGCAATAAACATCTGCTTTGATTCACCACGCGGTAAGAAATCAATAAGTAGGATGCCTTTCCAGTCCCAGAACACTGTGCACATCATTTTTCGAGGTGTCAAGATTTGTTTCGGCTTAACCTCTGCTGGGGATGAAGTGTGCCTCCATTCCATTGATTGCTGCTTACTTTCAGGGGTGTGGTAAGAAACCCAAGTCTCATCTCCTGTGACTGTGTCAGAAATTCTTCGCCATCTTCATCATAACAGGTTAAAAACTGAAGTGCACTACCCATCCGTTTTGTTTTGTGTTCTTCAGTAAGAATATTTGGTACCCAACGTGAGCAAAGTTGATGAAATTTCAGTTTTTCGGTAACAATTTGATGAATTAGTGATCGTGAGCTTTGGGGAAATTCCATAGGTAGAACACTAATTGTAAACTTGCGGTTCTCCTGGATCTTGTCATCAATCACATGAACCAGATGGATGCCCACCTCGTTCTTCATCGTGCACTTCACTACGTCCTTCATTGAACTGTTGGACCCATCTTCTCACCATTGAATCACTCCGCATTTTGTCCGCAAACTTCGCAAATTTGCCAATAAATTTCAATTGGTTTCACTTTCCTAGCATTCAGAAAACGAATCACAGATCTGATTTCACAAGTGGCGGGATTTTCAATCAACACTGACATTGTAAACAAGCACAACAAAGCGTATGTGGCTGACAGCGATCTCAAAATGCTGCACGTTTCTTCTCCTTGATACAGAGCGTCTACCGCGCATGTGCGGAACTGTGATCGCAGTGCTGCAGCGGAGATAAATTGAAACGGAACTTACTTTATAGACGTACCTCGTATCTCGGCAACAGGTTTAAAAAAAAAAGAGCACCTCCATAAACTAGTGCGTCATAAACTTAAAAATCTGATGTGTTCCATTCACATGACTTTCTCTATATATCTGCAATAAATTATTTTTAAAAAGCTTATGCTTCTATTTACTTCCTGCTAATCGAGAAGAAATTAGCAGAAATAGTCTTATTTCTTGCTTCCTTGTAAGTAAAAGCGAAATAAAGGAGTACCATAGGTTAAAGTGATAGTAAAAAGCTGGTTGCTTGGGACTGAAGTTCCTTTGTTTGAATGGACACGAGTTCACAAAGTCCTGTATTAGAAAAATATAAGTTTTTATAGCTTAAACGAAAAATAAGGAATATCTCAAAAACAATCAACTCCACGAAAAAAATGTATACAACATAAATTGTGTGTTTTAATGTGCTCTACATTTTTTGTGCAGTAAGTTTTTGTCTCTCTCTTACGGTTTAGCACTTATGGAAAATTCCGTAAAATTCACTCAGAATAAAGTAGTCTTCAGAGGCTATTCCCAGAAAATTCAAAATATTCAATTTATTTGACAGGTAAATATCTTTAATATATGATATTTTAATCAAAATCGTTTGAGCCATTTTTTAGAAAATCAAAATTTTCAAAAAAACCTCCATGTAAAGGGTAGTTTGGAGTGGGGGGAGTTTTCTTAAAATCTTTGTGTCGCATACCCAGAAGATACTAAACTTAAATACCAAGTTTGGTATTTTACCGACTTTTCGTTTTTGAGTTATCGTGTTCACAGACACACACACACGGACCTTTTTCTGAAAATACTTTTTTTTTTTTTTTTTTTTTTTATACAAGGGACCCTAAAACATATATTTCTGGTGAAATCTCGGTATTGAATTTTTTGGTGGAGTGCAATACATTCTGTATACACTATGTAGATAGTACGTATAGAGAAAATAAAAATGTGCAAATCCTACACAAGAAATTACATTGACTAATCATTAAATACATTCAGAGAAGGTGAAAAAGAAACGATTACCTAAACTATGGTATAGAGCAATGGTTCCCAACCGGTGTGCCCCGGCACCCCAGGGTGCCGTGTGATTGGCTAAGGGGTGCCGCAAGATATTGAGATAAACAAAAAAAAAAAATACCTTCTACTGAAGCCTTAAGTCTTGTAAGGTCTTGAAATAAAATAAGTCAAATCAATTACTCTCATGCACGGCAGATGGTGATAGTGGTCGATTCATTTCAATAATTCAGTTATACTAGTATCCCACAGATGGCATTACAGCTATACCCTGCCGAACATTCCCGAGGCTACTCGCTTCCTTACGAACATTCCCGAGACTTCGACAGATGAATATATAAAAGTGTACGCCGCTTGGCGCTTTCAGTTGTCTTCCTCGCGTTGATTCACAGTGTTTAGCTATGGATAAGTTCATTGTTAAACGTAAACACCAGGACAGTGAAAGTGAACAGTCAGCTCCTACTGCTTGCTTTAAGAAGCCAAATCTTACAGTTTCTCCCGGACCGTCGAATTCACCACATAAAGAAGACAAACGAAAGAAAAGAACACACCAGGACAGTTACTTAGCGTATGGATTTAAGTGGAATAACAACGAGGAAAACCCTATCCCTGTGTGTTTAGTTTGTGGCAAAACACTTAGCAACGAGGCCATTGTACCTAGGAAACTGAAGCGGCATCTTACAACAAAGCATCCTAGTGTGTCACAGAAAAGTGTAATGTATTTTTCACATATATTAGAAGGGGAGAAGAAAACAGCTGTGCGAATGGTAAAGAGAATGACCATAGGTGATACTGCTCTTGAAGCCTCATTTAAAGTATCAGAACTGATAGCTAAAAAAGAAAAGAAACCTCATACTCTTGGAGAGGAAATCATTGGCCCTGGATGTCAAGTTATAGTTTCAACAATACTTGGCGAAGGAGCAGCTAATCAGATTTCGAAAGTTCCTCTGTCCAACAACACAATCAGCCGCAGGATATCTGAAATGTCATGCAATATCAAGGAACAAGTCACGGAGAAAATAAAAACTTATAGAACATTTGCTTTGCAAGTAGATGAGAGTCTCGATATTGTGACAAACCGCAACTCCTTGGTTTTATCAGATATATTAATGAAAAAGATATTAGTGAACAGTTTCTTTTCTGTAGACTGCTGGAGACTACAACCACAGGCCACGATATTTTCGTTTCTATTAATTCCTATCTCAATGACCATGATCTTTCATGGAAAGACTGCTGTGGTATATGTACAGATGGTGCACCATCTATGTCTGGGAAAATTAAAGGTTTTACTGCCAGAGCTCTCAATGAAAATCCATCCATTATTATAACTCACTGTTTTCTGCATAGAGAGGCATTAGTCGTGAAAGCGTGTAATGAAGATTTTGCTGAAGTGTTTAACCAAGTTGTGAAAATGGTGAACTATATGAAGTCTCGACCTTTAAAGTGCAGAATTTTTTTAGCAGTTATGTCGCGCAACGGATGCAGCTCATACCTCTTTGTTACTTCACACAGAAGTAAGGCGGTTGTCGTGGGGTCGTGTATTGAACCGGTTTCTCGAACTTAAAGAACAGCTAAAAACTTTTTTTAAGGATGAAAATCAAGACACATTTCATGAGCTCTTACTAAGTGATTCTTGGTATTTTGAACTGTCGTATCTGGCAGGCATTTTTCATAAGCTGAATGAACTGAATGTTTCGATGCAGGGTCGACATGAAACAATAATCTCCTCAACCAATAAAATGAAAGGTTTTAAAAGAAAACTTAGTTCTTGGAAGTCTGCAGTTCAAAAAGGAGATTTGTCGAACTTTCCATCTCTTCTTAATGTGGCAGGAGATAAAGATCTGGGTAAACTGAAAGACCGCATTTGTGATCACTTATCAAGATTGCAAGATGCAATAGATGCATACTTTCCAACTATTTCCACTACGAATCTCGACTGGGTTGTCTCACCATTTGATTTCGTAGATAGTGCAGAGAAAATAGATTTCACTGCTTGCAAACGAGATGAATTTATTGATCTTTGCGCTGATTCGACACTCAAAGGTAAGTTCACCAAGAGTGAGGCATCGGTGGCTAGTTTTTGGCTTCAATGGAGAGAGGAGTACCCTAACCTAATGAAGAAAGCAATTAATGCACTTTTGCCCTTTTCAACATCCTATCTATGCGAGCAAGCCTTCTGTGCTATGGTGACAATAAAATGCAAAGCAAGAAATAGACTTAATAACCTTGAGGATGATTTGCGTGTTTCACTGTCAACTGTAAGACCTGACATCACATATCTGTGCTCTAAGCATCAATCACAAGTTTCACATTAATCATTAATTGAACAAAATTTATTGATGTATTTTTACTCAGTGATTGTAGTAGAGTTTACTGTATTATGTTATGGTGTACGTTATTATTATATAATATTTCAATAAATTAACATATTAAGCTTAATTTTCTTTTAATTCAAGGAAGGGTGCCCCTGGTGTTTAATGTTTTTCCCAAGGGTGCCGTGAACTTCAAAAGGTTGGGAAACACTGGTATAGAGACTAAAACTAAAAAGATATACAAAAACTTGTGCCACGCTATGACAAATGCCTGCAAAATTTCTGCAGTTATGTGGAAAAGTAGTTTACAGATGTACAGTATTGTGAAGCTACTTACAGTGAAGGCTTGATACAATATCTCGGCAACAGGTTAAAAAAAAGTGAAAAAAGAAAGAAAAAGAGCACCTCCATAACTGGTGTGTCATAAACTTAAAAATGTACAAATCCTACGCAAGAAATTACATTGACTAATCATTAAATACATTCAGGGAAGGTGAAAAAGAAATGATTACCTAAACTATGATATAGAGACTAAAACTAAAAAGCTGAGAGCATAACATTTATAAGATGTATAGTATTGTGAAGCTACTTACAGTGAAGGTTTGAATCATTACAGTTAGAAGAAAGTAAGATACTTAAAATAGAATTCTTGCTGAAGCAAATAATTATAATTAAACGGACAGATGTGTTCATAAATGATTTTGTATTTTTTCCTAATACACAGATTATTGCTGCTAAGTATTCATTATTGGCTTATGTTGATGGATAACTAATGAATGTATAAAAGAAAATTTGATTTCCACAAATTCGTCCAAGTTGGCATTAATTGATTTAATATATTCTTTTAATATCACAGATAATCAGATCTGTATCTTCTCTTGTACCTAAAAAAGAAATAAGTTAAAGGTTATCTTCATTAGAATGAAGTAGATAGAAGAATAAGCTTTTGCAAGAATTTGTAGCAGAATAGGAAGAGTTAAGTCATGTATAAGGAACACATTAGCTTCTTTAACTTATAATTAGGCAGAGTTACAGGGATTCACCATTCCTTAAAGAATTGTATGACACTGAATGTACACAGGCATATTTTCAGCAAGATTCCACTACAGTGCATATAGCTGAGCTCTCATTGAAATGAGTTCAGGAAATTATTGAAGTTAGTCATCAGTAGAGGATTATGGTTGTCATGGTCTCCAGATTCTACAATACAGTAGAGCCCCGGTAATTCAGGCTAATTGTTACTGAGGCTACCTCGAATTACAAAAAACTCAGATTATAAAGAAATATAATTTAAACAATGGGTAAATCATGGATAAATATTTAATGAGCACAATAATGGTTAAAAAATAAATAAAAGGTGATATTGTACATGCCTGTGTTATATAGTGGGCTCATTACAATGCAGTATGTACGGGTACTCGCCATCTACAACAATGGTCAGTTACTTACTGCTTTTACTTAAATGTATTTTGATGACTACCTTTTCTGAGTAGAGATTTTTGTACCAATACAGTTTTTTTTTTTCCCCCTGAAAGGATGGTATACTGTAGAATTGATTGACAAGTGGTCCTGATTAATGAAGGGTCGACAAAGAAAGAGCAATCACGCTCCTCCAAACTAACCGCACCCGTCAATCTGTAATAGAAATGCATTAGCAGTCTGAGGCCAAGGTTATTTCTGTTTATTATGAACTAAAACTCTAAGTGGGATAGTTTTACGTGCATTGTACATGGAAAATTAAAGAAAGTTAAAAATGTATCACATTCAGAAGTGTGTAGAACATACATGCGAACAACATCTAAAAACAGGATTTCACTCTAATTTTATGTAAAATTGTAATTTTCTTAAGATCAGCTCGAAGTATACAGAACCTCGAAATACAGGTGCTCGAATTACCTGGACTCTACTGTATGCAATTTATATTTTTGAGGGACTTTAAAAATGATTTAAAATAACAGAAGAACTGAAAGACAAAATAAACTGAGAAGTTGCTGTAAATTCAGAAGAATTAAATGTATTCTTGCAAATTTTGTTAAAATGTGTGAGAAATGTGTGGCAGCAGAAAGGCATTGTTTCCAACATTTTCTATGATGAAAAGTGCTTATTGCATTATAATTTGTATGGGAGATTTATGCGCTTCAATTTAAGGAACAAAAACTTTTGGATTCTGGCAATAAGCTGCATGCTTACTGATGCCAAATAAATTATCATTAAATCAACCCTGCATCCAAACAAAGGCTCTGTAGAAAATATGTAAATGAACCAAGAGACAACATGGAGGTACAGATGCATTCCATATAAGGATGGAAATGGGCAGAAAAATAGAACACTACTAAACGCCTGATCAAATCAGAGAGAGGAATTTTTTGACACCTGTATTAAGCATTTGTAAATTTTCCATAAAATCGGAGTAAAATATTGTTTTTATGTGCTCTGCATGTACATTTATGTACTCTCAAATGTGTTACATGTTGTACTTTCTTTCAATTTACCATATACAATACAGGTAAAACTGTTCCACTTAGGGTTTTTGTTATTAATCCACAGAAATAACCTTGGCTTCAGACTGCTAATGCATTTCTATTATAGATGGACAGATACTTATAGGTTTCGAGGAGTGTGCTTTCCCTTTTTGTGTCAGGACTGCTGACAATCAGTTGTGCAGTGCATACCATCCTTATTGTTACCGCTATTGTTGTCTCTATACTCAGCGACAATGGTCATTAAAATATGCTGAAATAAAAATACACATTTTACAAAATAGACTGACTAATTTTTAATTTTGGTAGTGTTTAATGCATGCTTTTACTATTTGTGACACCGCAGGTGATATCACTGGAGTCTTTAAAAAAGCTAGGCAAAGGACATTTTACAAAATAGGCTGACAATTTTTTTTTAAATTTTGGTAGTGTTTAACGCATGCTTTTACTACTTGTGACACTGCAGGTGATATCACTGGAGGCTTTAAAAAAGCTAGGGAAAGGAGAAACATTAACAGAGCTTGCTGCTGAGCATGCAGCCAGTGAAGTGACAGTTGTAGATTGGTGTAGAAACAGAGACAAAATTGAGAAGTTTTCATCTAACAAGTCAATGAGGAAATTTGCATGAAAAAACAAATGAAACTTTATTCATTTGGTTTACTAAACAAAGACTAAAGGGAAATCCAATTTCAGGTTGTATTCTGTAAGAAAAAGCTGTGTTTTTAAGGAATGAATAAAGGAAGATGATGATTTTACTGCAAATTTAGGATGAATAAGTGAAAGAAGCAACATGGCATAAGGCAGCTTGAGATTTGCTGTGACAAACTTTTTGTGGATTCTTAAACTGTTTCCCAATTTTGTGAGAAATTATGAAAAATTATACAAGAAGAAAATCTTGCTCCTTATGAAACAGGACTAAATAATAAAATACTTCCATCTAAACCTCAAGCCTCAAAAAGAAGAAAAGGCTGTACCATACTACAAAAAATGTAAAGAGAAGTTCTTGAGCATCAAATGCAAGTAGAGACCATAAACTGAAGCTACTGGTAATAGGGAAGTCTGCTAAGCCTAGAGATTATAAAAATATCACTGCTTCTGCACTGCCTGTTACATGTGTCCATCAAAAATCTGCTTGGATGGACAAAAATATTTTTAAGAAGTGTTTTTTCAAGATTTTGTTCCAGAGACCAAAAGATACCCAAAGAAAAAGTGCTTGCCTTTCAAAACCTTATCGTTTGACAATGCTGGTGCACCCTGATGAGTAAGAACTACAATGAGATGGTATTAACAAATTATTCTTACCTCCTCATGTGACAAATTTAATACAGCCTATGGTCCAAGGCACTTTACAATGCCTGAAAAAAGAGAATCATTGTTGTTGGCTTCAGATGCTTTTACAAACAGCAGAAGGTGAAAGAACCATCAAAGAATTTAAAAAAAAATAAATAAATAAACTATGTAGTTTACTGGGTAGCTGATTTATGGTCTGCAATAACGAGGAAGACACTAAAAAAAGTCTTGGAACCAGATTTTACAGAATGAAACAGATACCAAAGATGATGTATCATTGTCAGAACTGATGAAAAAGCTTCCTGGATGTGAAAATGCGAATGTAAGTGAGGTTTCAGAATGGATGAATGGTGATGAACAGTTTGAAGTGATCGATAAGTGCAATTGTTAAAATGGTAGTGAGCTAGAGCCAGTCAAACCAGCTTTAAGTCTCGCTTGTTTCTCGCTGTCATTAAATGTGCCTCTCAGAGCTAGTAGATTGCAGCTGAAAGCATAGTTGGCATAAGAGCGCTTGACCAACGAAGGAGTGGGAGTCTCAAGTCTCCATTCTCGCAAGTTGTATTATTTCATCTGTTTAAATGATTTAAGATTTGAATAGCCCACCAGGATAAAGATGATATTTAAATAACCACACTAGGGAATTGGGTAAAAACGAAATGTGGTATAACAGAATCTGCAGATATGTGTACGTGGTCTCCATTTTTATTAAAAATAAGTGTGTATAAATAATACTACTCCAAAGACGTTTATGTTGCAAGAAGTAATTCTATTTCCGGTTATAATCTGAACATGTTCATAAATAGTAATATAAAGCATAGTATATAATGTAATTTAATTGTTATAACCACAGTTTGATACTATTATAATTGTTTACCAATTTACATGTCCAAAGTTCAAATAGTTAAGTTTATGATTTGTATTTGTATTAAATTTTGAATATACATTGATCTTGTAAGAATATTGCAGTCACTGATGACTTTTGTTGTTATAAAGTGACCTTAAATATAAATAAATAAAAAAAAAAGTATAGGTATGTCATTAGTGATTAATATTACTGATTCAAACTGTTTACTGTGAACACTTTTGGGATATATGTACAGTTAAACGTTGAGTCATCTTGTGTTACTACTGAGGCCCAGATTTTTAGCTTTTAATACATGCAGTTTTAGGCTTTTATTAATCTCCTTAGGTTTTTAAACAATTTTGTTAGCTTTCTAACAATGTTCCTAGCCTCTTTGTTTGTTTATTTTTTTGTTTTGTTTAGGACTTTAAACAATTTATAGCATAATATAGATACAAATCTGATGTGTTCCAGTCACATGACTTTCTCTACATCGCTGTAACAAATTATTGTTAAAAAGCATATTCCTCTATCTACTTTATGATAATCGAGATAAACATTAGCAGAAATTGTCTTAAACACTTGCTTCTTTGTAAGTAGAGGGAAAATAAGGGAATACACTAGGCTATAACGATCTTTTAAAAGCTGGTTGCATGTGGTTGAAATCCGTTTCTATGCAGGGCCAGGAGTTTGCAACTTTCTGTGTGAAAAAAGTTTTAAGTAATTTAAATCTGAAACAAATAACAAGGAATATCTCAGAAATGGTCAATTCAATGAAGAAAATGCATAAGACATAAATTGGGTGTTTTAATGTGATCCACATTTTTTTGTAAGTTTTGTCTCTTATGGTTTACCAGTTACGAACAATTCAGTAAAATTCATTCACAATAAAGCAGTCTTTAGAGATTATTCTCAGAAACTTCAATAACATATTTTATTTACCATATAAAAATCTTAAATATACAGTATTTTAATCAAAATCGTTAATGCCATTTTTGAGAATCAAAATTTTCGAAAATTTTTCCATGTAAAGAGTAGTTTGGGTGTGGGGATTTTCCTCAAGATCTTTTTGTTACATCCCTGGAAGATAGTAAACTTAAATACTAAGTTTCCAACTTTTCATTTTTGAGTTATTGCATTCATGGCCCCCCCCCCCCCCCATGGCCACACACAGGGACCTTTTTCTGAAAATCCTTTTTTTGGATACAGGGGACCCTAAACCGTCTATTTCCGGTGACATCTCAGTATCAAATTTTTGGGTACAATACCATACCCTTCTCTATACACTGTGTACATAGTATTTTTAGAGAACACATTTTACTTCACAGAAGCATGCTATTAATATGTACAGTAATTTAAGGTAACTTTATTATAAGTATACTCATGCTTGAACATTTAGCATGTATTTTTAATATATAGCACTCATTTAAAACAAACTTCATATTTCAGTAGTTCTGCTGTACACAACTAGTCACATTTGCAAATTTTCTGTTATTACTTTCTCTACACATTCTATGTACATAGTGTATAGAGAAGGTATTAATGCACCCAAAAATTTGATACCGAAATTTCACCAGTAATACATGTTTTGGGTCCCCCTGAATCAAAAAAAAAATCTGATGTGTTCCATTCACGTGACTTTCTCTACATCTCTGCAGCAAATTATTGTTAAAAAGCTTATGCTTCTTTTTACTTTATGCTAATTGAGAAAAAATTAGCAGAAATAGTCTTATTACTTGTTTCCATGCAAGTAGAAGGGAAATAAGGGAGTAGCATAGGTTAAGCTGGTCAAAAGCTGGTTGCTATGTGACTGAAATTCCTTTGTTTCTTTGGACAGGAGTCGTTTGATAAGTTCCCGTTTGAGAAAAGTATAAGTTTTTTAAACCTGAAACCAATAACAAGGAATATCTCTAAAATGATCCACTCATGAAAAAAATATTTAAAATATAAATTGTGTGTTTTAACACGCTCTCATTTTCTGTTTTTTAAGTTTTTCTCTATCACTTATGGTTTGCCAGCTATACAAAATTCCGTAAAATTCATCCAAAATAAATTAGTCTTTTACTTTCTCTACACTTACTATGTACATAGTGTATAGCAAAGGTATTGTAATGCACCCAAAAATTTGATATCAAGATTTCACTGGAAATACATGTTTTGAGTCCTCCTGAATAAAAAAAAATACATATTTGGAAATAGGTCCTTTTGTGTGTGTCTGTGTCTGCGGACAACATAGCTCAAAAACTAAAAGTCTGTTAAATACCAAACTTGGTATTTAAGTTCAAGTGTGCGACACAAAGATTTTTAAGAAAAATCTCCCCACCCCAACTGTCCTTTACATAGAAATCTTTTCGAAATTTTTGATTTTTCAAAAATTGCTTTAATGATTTTGATTAAAATATCCTTTATTAAATATATTTGCATGACAAATAAAACATATATCTTGAATTTTCTGAGAATAGCCTTTGAAGACCTCTTTATTCTGGATGATTTTTATTGAATTTTGCATAACTGGTAAACCATAAGAGATAGACAAAAACTTATTACACAAAATACGTAGATCTCAATAAAAAATGCAATTTATGTCATATACTCTCTTTTTTTTTTTTTTTTTTTTTTTTTTTTTTTTTTTTTTGTGGAGTTTGTCATTTTTGAGACATTCCTTGATGTTGATTTTAGTTTTAAAATACT
Organism: Hymenopus coronatus; assembly: GCA_030762935.1. Lineage (NCBI taxonomy): Eukaryota > Metazoa > Arthropoda > Insecta > Mantodea > Hymenopodidae > Hymenopus > Hymenopus coronatus. Next base: position 141,101,661 of record CM060897.1, read on the forward strand.
AAACTTTTCTCATACAGGGACTTGTCAACTCCTGGCCACACAAAGAAATCCATTTCAATCCCATAGCAACCACATTTTAAAACATTTAACTTTCGTTTTGCCTAGTGTATTCCCCTTACTTCCCTCCAGCTTATAAGGGACTAAATGATAAGTCTGTTTCTGCTAATGTTTTAGTATGAAATAGATAGAAGTATAAGCTTGTTAGAGATATAGAGAAAGCCATGTGAATGGAACACATCAAATTTTCTGTTGTTTTTTAATGTTTTCCTATAGGCAGAAAAAGATCTTGCAATATCGCAAGTTGTCGCGATAAACTAAAGAAATTGTTAAAACAAAATTGTGATTCAAATGAATTAAAAAAAAAAATGTATACATTTTTCTCCGTGGCTAAATAAATAAAACTTAAGTTTAGCGAGTTTTAAGTTTGTTATTTTTTTTTAGGTTGAATGAGATTCACACATTAGAATCCAAACCGCTTGAAACATAAAATTACTTTGAAACTTTCTTTCTTATAAGGAAAAAAATAGGTTAAGACCTAAAAATCTGGGACCTAGTTATTACGTAACCAGTTTATACAACAGATCATCCGTAAACTTACTTCGTCTGTGTAGTTACGAGAATCCTTGAGTCACCTTGCTCGTGAGCACTAGTTCTCAATACACGAGACTCCTGTTGCAACACTCGAGAACAGGCATGGCTTACAAGTAACGAGCAAGAGTGGCACGGGTTTTGTCTGCCTCTATAGTGAGCCCACTGAAGACATTGCAGCGAGGAATTTCCTGATAACTCACGCCGAGGCTTTGGCAGCACTAAATGTGGCACTGCTTAACATTGAGCAGCAAGCGGAAGTTACACCAACTGACACCATACTTCTTAGAAGACATTGTTGCTATAAAATAAGGCCATATTTTGAAACAAAGGACTTTGTGACATATTTTTGCAACTTGTAAATGTGTGTCCATATATGTCCATATAACACAGGCATGTTCGAAATTGTTTTACATACATACACACATACTCTCACTCTCACACACACACACACACACACACACACACACACACACACACACACACACACACACACACACACACACATCACACTCTACACTCATACCCCATTCCAATCTGTAGAGCCTATTATGAGCTAAGACTCAAAGCCCAAACTCAAGGATGTAGATCATGTCAACAATTACATGAATTTATTTACAAATAATAATACTGATAATGAATTTTCAGAGGTGTCAGTTTTGCATAATTTTCAATTACATGTCTGTTTCCAAAGGTCACTTGCATTCTTAGAATATTCATGTTCATTATATTTACAATGTTACATTATTACCAGTATTTTTTGATTGAATGAAATCCTTCTCTGTATAGAAGGTGTGAGTAATAAGGTATATTTTCAATTCTGATCTAAACTTGTTTTTGTTCATTTGCAATTCTTTTATAGTAGAGGGAAGTGAATTAAACAAAACTACTCCTTTGTAGTAAACCCCTTTTTGGAATAACTGCAAAGTATTTGTTGATCTATGTAAGTCCTGCCTATGTCTGGTCTCTTTGTTGTGAATATCTGTAATTTTTGTAAACTTTTCTGGGTTATTTATTACAAATGATAATATGGCTAGAATATATTCACAGGCTAATGGTAAAATTCCAAACATTTTGAAGAGTGGCTTACAGTGAGTTGATCGCCTTTCCCCTGCCATTATTCTTATTACCTTTTTTTTGCATAATGAATACTTTTTTAGCATTTACTGAATTTCCCCAAAATATTATTCCACAGGTCATCAATGAATGAAAATATGCATAATAAGCTGTTTTTAGTATGCTCTTATTTATAAGCTGAATTAAAGATCGGATAGCAAAACATGCAGAGCTCAGTTTGGGTAAGATATAATCAATATGGTCTTTCCAATTCTTGTTACAATCAATCATAAGACCTAGGAATTTTGTATTACATGCTTCTGCAATCTGGTTATTTTCATATTCTATCCTTAGGTCTGCCATGTTTTTATGCTTTCTGCAAAAACTAATGTAGTTAGTTTTTTCAAAGTTTATTACTTTCAAACCAATCATTTAGTGTTTTGAAAATTTTATTAGATGAATCTGGGAACTGACTGGCATTGTGTTCTTTAATTATAATACTTGTGTCATCTGCAAAAAAAAAAAAAAAAACTGGATAGGCATTGTTGTTTATTACTGCAGGTAGATCATTTATATAAACTAAAAATAATGAGGGGCCCAGAATAGATCCTTGTGGGACACCATGTTTTATTTCACACCATTCAGAATATGCATTGCTGTTATTTGAAGTATTTATTATAACCTTTTGCTTTCTTTTTGATAAGTAAGATGTAATCCATGTAATCCCTTTGCCCCTAATTCCATAGTGTAATAATTTTGATAGAAGTATTTCATGATTAACACAGTCAAATGCCTTTGATAGATCACAGAATATTCCTAGTGTTAAGTTTGCCATCCAATGACTTGAGAACTTGAAGATGGCATCACTAGTTGATATGCTCTTTCTGAATCCAAACTGCTCTTTTGCTAAAATATTATATTTATCTAAATGGTGATGAATTCTTTTAAACATAATTTTCTCAAAGATTTTCGAAAAAGAAAGATACTGGTCTATAGTTTGACGTTTCTGAGATCTGCCCTTTCTTGTATGATGGCTTAACGACTGTTTTAATCAGTCTGGAAATATTCCTGTTAACATGGATATGACTTAAAGATATGCAAATAATGTCAGCACATATCTTTAGTGTTTTGGTGCTTATTTCATTGTATCCTGATGAATTCTTGCTTTTCAGAATTTGTATTACTTTCTTTTTTATTTCGCTTGCACTTGTGGGTACTATCTCTAAGGATGTAACATTTTCCATACAGGATTCCAGAAGGTACGAATTTGGATCTCTCTTAGGCTGTTTCTTTGTCAGTAAATTTTCTGCCACCTGACTGAAATATTTATTAAATGCATTTGCTATCTGCTGGGGATTATTTATGGTCACTTGGTTTGCTTTAATTTCTTTTATATCATTTTTCAAGTGACATTTATGAGTCTGTTTTTTAATAATGTTCCATATAGTGCTAGGCTTATTGTGAGAGAACTGTGTTTGTTTTTCATAACAAAGTTTTTAGCTGCATTTATAACCTTTTTACTTTCTCTACACGTACTATGTACATAGTGTATAGAGAAAGGTATTGCACTCCACCAAAAAATTGGATACCAAGATTTCACGGAAATATATGTTTTAGGGTCCCCTGTATCCAAAAAAAGTATTTTCAGAAAAAGGTCGGTGTGTTTGTGAACACAATAACTCAAAAACGAAAAGTCGGTAAAATGCCAAACTTGGTACTTAAGTTTAGTATCTTCCAGGGATGCAACACAAAGATTTTGAGAAAAATCCCCCCACCCCAAACTACCCTTTACGTGAGCTTTTTTTAAAAAAAAAATTGATTTTCTAAAAAATGGCTCTAACGATTTTGATTAAAATATTGTATATTAAAGATATTTATCTGAAAAATAAAATGTATATTTTGAATTTTCTGGGAATAGCCTCTGAAGACTACTTTATTCTGAGTGAATTTTACGGAATTTTGCATAACTGCTAAACCGTAAGAAACAGATAAAAACTTACCACACAAAAAATGTAGAGCATGTTAAAACACACAATTTATGTTATATACATTTTTTTCGTGGAGTTGATTGTATTTTAGATATTCCTTGTTTTTTGTTTCAACTTTAAAAACTATACTTTTCTGATACAGGAGTTCCTCAACTCCTATACATACAAACAAAGGAACTTCATTGACATAGCAGCCAACTTTAGACTATCACTTTAACCTATGGTACTCCCTTATTTTGCTTCTACTTCCAAGCAAGCAAGTAAGTAATAAGATTATTTCTGCTAATTTTTACTGGATTAGCATGAAGTAAATAAACGCACAAGCTTTTTAACAATACTTTGTTACAGAGAAGTAGAGAAAGTCATGTGAATGCAACACATTAGATTTTTAGAATTCTGCAGTACATTTTATAGTGTTGTCTACGTCTACCACACTTACTTTTTCTAGTTGCTAAATAAAGTTCTCTTTTATGTCTACATGATATTTATATACCTTGAGTTAGCCAGTCATTTTTAGAATTGTTATTAATTTCCAAAGTTTCAAGCATACATACATACATAACATTACAATCTGTAGATCCTATCATAAGCTAAGACTCAAAGCCCAACTCTAGGATAACACATATTCATGATTTACCCATTGATATAGTGATATTTGCATATAACCTGAGTCTTTTGTAATTTGAGGTAGCTTCAGCCCCAGTTAGTCAAATTACTGCAGTTATATAAATTGAACTTTTTATTTATGGGCGCTCTTTAACTGCTACGGTTATTGGCATCCTCTTCTATGTTGGACATAGGTTTAAGAAAACATTATAATGGTTTAGAAGAAAACATTCTGGTTTGTTTTCTTTTCATTTTAAATTATTCTTATTCAGTGTTCCAGTGATACTCAAAAGCAGTTGCATATTTTGATCTTTCACATGTTTCACCATTTTAGTATTTTTGTTATTCTGGCCTACTTTCAATATTATGAAATAAAATACTCATCTTCTCGTGTTTACTGTTAAAATATTTCTCCTTTTTATATACCAAGAATATTTCATTGTTGAACTTATTTAAGCAATTTATTATTCCCTCATAAGCAGATATAAAATCACAGACAATTAAGGTGTTCAAAATTATATGGAGCAGTTATTATTGACTTCACTGTAATTCCCCCCTTTTGGTTCAAGGACCAAAGAAAGCAATCTTTCCACATTTGCATTGCTGATGGCTTGGAATACCAATACAGATTCTTATATTTTTAATAACTGTGAAAAAGAAATTAGAGACACAGGAAAGTGTCACAGAAATCACAGAATAATATGATTATAGCAAATACTAGTTTGAAGTTTGTCATTTAGATAGGTTGTTTAATATAGAAATACAAACTTTTTTCCTTTCTACTTTCTCAACAAGTATTATACATATAGTGTATAGAGGAAGTACTGTGTTTCACCCAAAAAGTTGATACCAAGATTCACTAGAAATACATGTTTTGAGCCCCCTGAATAATAGGTCAGAAAATCTCCTTTCTCCCCCCCCCCCCCCAGCCCCAGTTACCTTTTCCATGAAAGAAAGTTCGAGCATTATGATTTTTTTCAAAAATGGCTTTAATGATGTAGATTAAAATACTATATCTTTGATGGGTGATCCTAAGAGTACAAGTCAAAAAATCTGATTTTTCAGGAGAGCCAAAAAACTATTTTACATTGTACTTAAACATTAAAAAAAATATTATAAAACTTGTTTCACTACTTTAAAGTTGCATATAAGTCCAAAACTTTATATTAGCAAAATTAAATGATTTGTACCATTTGTACCTCGAAAGTTATGAGTGCAAACTGACTTGTACTATTATGATCATAAAGGAGTACAAAAAACCATGGTAGTTAAAGAAAAAGTATAATTTTATTACAAAATGAAGTATAAATACACATAATTTTTGCAATCACTGGGAATTTAAGTAGTAAACTTCAAAATGAATATATTTTTACTTTCTCCATACGCACTATATACATAGTGTATAGAGAAAGTATTGCACTCCACCCAAACATTCGATACTGAGATATCACCGGAAATATATGTTTTAGGGTCCCCAATATCCAAAAAAAGCATTTTCACAAAAAGGTCCATGTGTGTGTGTGTGTCCGTGTCCGTGTGTCTGTGAACACGATAACTCAAAAACGAAAAGTCTGTAAAATACCAAACTTGGTATTTAAGTTTAGTATCTTCCAGGGATGCGACACAAAGATTTTGAGAAAAATCCCCCCACCCCCAACTACCCTTTACATGGAACTTTTTTCGAAAATTTTGATTTTTTCAAAAATGGCTGTAACGATTTTGATTAAAATTTTGTATATTAAACATGTTTACCTGGCAAATAAAATGTATATCTTGAATTTTCTGGGAATAGCCTCTGAAGAGTAGTTTATTCTGGATGAATTTTACTAAATTTTGAATAACTGCTAAACCGTAAGAGATGGACAAAAACTTACTACACAATAAATGTAGATCACATTAAAACACACAATTTATGTTATATACATTTTTTTCGTGGAGTTCGTCGTTTTTGTAACATTCCTTATTTTTGGTTTCTGCTATGAAAAACGTATACTTTTCTCATACAGGAACTTTCAACTCCTATCCATATAAACAAAGGAACTTCATTGACATAGCAACCAGCTTTTGACTATCACTTTAACCTACGGTTGTCCCTTATTTCGCTTCTACTTACAAGGAAGCGAGTAATTAGACTATTTCTGCTATTTTTTTCTGAGTAGCATAAAGTAAATAGAAGTATAAGCTTTTTAAGAATTATTTGTTGCAGGGATATGGAGAAAGTCATGTGAGTGGTACACATCAGATTTTTGAGACTGCAGAAACAAGATTTTGCTGCAAATTAGTTTAATTTTCTTCAAATTCCTCAATGTCAGGCAGGACGTCCTCTGCTAAGCTGCTCACCTTTAGATCTCTATAGAAGCCATGGAATTCTGGTCTGATAAGTGGTAGCAGAGAAATTAAGTCTTTCTTTTTTTCTCTAGAGATGGGAAGACTGGCGGTTTAACATTTTCTGGGTTTCAGTACAGGTTAGGATTACCTCTTCTCAAAAATGACAAAGATTTGAAGCTGTCATTTTCATCCAAACTATTTTTGAACAATATTTCTCCAGGACTTTTTGTATATTGGAACCATTGTACTTCCTGCCACTTGAAGGGTTCACCAGTTGAGTCTTTCTTCCTCAGAACCAACGATGATAGTAAGAGTGATGCAAAGTCCAAAAATGCATCATGTGTCATCTCATTTACAACAAATTTGTTCTTCTTTCCTACAGTTCCAACAAGTTGAAACCAATAATACAGATGTGAAATAGGGTATTCTGTTTTTTTTTCTTCTGCTTCTCAATTTGTGCATGATCTGCATCACACTCCATATGACTGTCCACTGACCATGAACTTGTGATCTATAACTTCCAAGGACATTTTATTTTGCATCAATGTTAAAAACATAGCAGCTACATGTGAATTCTTGTTCTGTCCCCACATGCAACAGAGTACAGACCGACAAGTTCTTCATATAAACATGTTGCAATCTGATTTGCACCATGTGTACCTTCTCCCTGTGCCTTGATCATGAATGGTCAGGTTATATGTCCACAACTGTGGCTTGTAAAAGATACTGTTCAGGTAAGGAGTTGGAAGGCACTGCTGTAAATCGAAAGTATAACTTTTCATCGTACGGTTCTGTTTACAAACTTCTTTATCGCTCTTTTTGGAGTTATAGGCCATGTCAGCCAGCTGGTGATGTTGATTTAATTCTGACTCCCTTGTTCCTTTTCTGCTGGGTTATTTGAACATTTAACTTTCATGTTTAATGTGTCACATTTGTGGCAGGCATCTACCTGAGGGATTTTAAAACTAAGATTCAATTTATGAAACACTCGGGTATAAATTTTTCGAGACACCAGGCTAGGATAATGAGTATATTTTCTGAATGTTTAGATGTCATAGCAGGTACTTTTTCTGATTTGATAGTGTGATTCATAAGATGGAAAGGATGTAATATGTTGTACTACAGAAGTCATCACTTCAATGGGATACGTCCTGCTTGCACTGAGACCTTGTTTCTCATTCAGAGGTATTCCTGAGAGTGCCGTACGTTTCTGCTTCACTGCATTTGTCATAAACATCTGACTCACATTATACACCTTCTTGAAGCATCCTCGACAAACTTTTACTCTCTCACCATTAATCTGAAGAAGAAACATATTTGTAATTTGTCTATTGTTTCTCTTCCCAGGCTGAACACTTTCCCTTTTTCTAAATGTTTTTTTTGTCAGAGGTTTTTCTATAAGATTTGCCGTGTATGCTACTCTTTTAGAATATTCTCCCAAATACCAAAATTCCTGGAATAGCATGAGCCTGATATCCTCGAGGATTCTTTCTCTGCATCTTAAGCAATATGGTTCTAAATGTTTCATTTCCCTTTTCTTAATTTCTTTTCCTGTTATAGTGACATATGCCTCACCTTATTTCACTTTTGTTTTTGTTCCCTCAATTTTCTTGCATACAATTTTGGAACACACATGTTATTGTTTCCTTCATTAGTTGTCACAGAAGGAAAGGTAGATGCACTTGGAGAACAAGTATCTATAGCACTTTAATTAGAACTGGAAGAGCTAGGGTGTCATTTACTGAGTCTTCACTATCGAAATCGAAATCTGAGTTAGAGCCTCGTTTATCTTCTCCTGGGTCATCGTCAGCATCCATATTTCTGTTGTAACTAGTATAGTTTACATGACCATCTGAAAATAAAAATTAACTTATGCATAAATGGGTTTATAAACTATTATGTAAAAAATAAGTAATCATATAGTTAATTGCTTTTCCATTTTTATATTCTTATTACTGAAATTACCTGAAGAGTTAAAGGAAACATCGCAGTGTTTAACATGATTCTCATTTTCATGGTTAACAGCTTGCAATTTTAAATTTACATAACTGATGTCAATGTCACTGCACGATGCCTCTGGAAAAAATTTGATGTAGTACACTCACGTGACTTTCTCTAGCTGTTCTACAAACTTCTTACATAAGATAATTCTTCTTTCTGCATCTTGCTAATCGAGGTACTCATTAGCACAATGTTATTATTACTTAGTTCCGTATAAGTAGGAAGAAAATAAGGGAATACACTAGGCTAAACCAATAGTCAAATGTTTTAAAAGCTGTCGTTATGCGATTGTCATTACAAATCACTTCTTTTCTTGATCAGGAGTAGAACAAAAGAAAAACGGACACTCCCGTCTGAGAAAAGTATAAGTACTTCACAACTGAAACTAATAACAATGAATACCTCGAAAACGGTAAGCTCCACGAGAAAAATGTATATGACATAACTTGTGTATTTTAAAAAAAAACCTATATTTTTTTGTATAGTAAGTTTTTGTCTATCTCTTACGGTTTACTAGTTATGACAAATTAAGCAAAATTCATCCAGAATAAACAGGTCTTCAGAAGCTATTCCCAGAAAATTCAAGATATACATTTTATTTGTCAGGTAAATGTCTTTAATATATGATATTTTAATCAAAATCGTTAGAGCCATTTTTAAGAAAAAAGTTCCACGTAAAGGGTAGTTTGGGGTGGGGGGATTTTTCTCAAAATGTTTGTGTCGCATCCTTGGAAGATACTAAACTTAAATACCAAGTTTGGTATTTTAGCTACTATTCGTTTTTGAGTTAACTTGTTCACAGACACACACACACAGACCTTTTTCTGAAAATGCTTTTTATGGATACAGGGGGTCCTAAAACATGTATTTCCAGTGAAATCTCGGTATCAAATTTTTGGGTGGAATACAATACTTCTCTATCCCTATGTACAATGTACATATGGGGCTAGAGAAAGTAAAAATAGATTAATTACTAAACATAATATTGTAAGAAAATCATTCTCCTTTTTATTATCAATATCTTCTAATTCAATTGTAAAATCAAATTTAAGAATGTTAAATATTGTTAATTATAATTATTATACAAAAAGCATAGTAAACAAAAAAGTGCACCATATTATTTACCACTTTTAATTTTCAATTGAGTTATACTGTTCAGTTACTTGAAATATTACAAAAACAAATAACCATGACCGTTACCAAGATCCTGAATGTCAGAATTGACGAAATCTATAATTTATTTTACATCAATTTTATTGTTATTAGTTGTTGCCTCTGAAAATTGGATTAACTAATATGGTACATTATTCTTCATATGCTTAATTAAAAGCAATTTTAAGACTTTCAAAAAGGTAATAACGTTGTTTTGTATGGAAACACAAAAGGTGAGAATTTCCTGAATTTTATCTGATTGCAGATATTAACTAGTTCAGAATAAACGTTAGGAAATTGTGTTTACAGCTTAAATAATGTAGTTCAATTACCATCTCTGTTCACTAGGGCTATCATTTTAGCAGTGTACATCTTTAAAACATCTGCCACTTTCAATAATAATGTAGAACTGCAAGTCAGATCAGTTTTCCCAGCAAGATCAACAATAAAAATGCATCCCAGTACACGACTGTTAACAATGGTGAAGAAGAGCTTTTTATTACTGTGATGAAAACAATTTTGGGACAATGTTAAGACATTTAATCCATTTACATCTAAATGCTACACATGTGACTCACGTTACATGTTACAGTGATTGAAGATGGAAAACAGCTGTGGCACAAACTATAAGTCAGATACCAATTACATTACTATTGTGTGGTGATAAAGAGTACAAGTCAAGTTGTACTGTTTTGACCACACATGGTTTTGAGGATTTATCTTGTACTGTTATGTGTATTAGAGAATTACGAGGGCTGATCAACAAAGACTGAGACTGATTTTTTTTCACAGATGTTTATTATTCAAATTCAATGTCTACATGATCTTTTTCAAAGTAGTCCCCTCCTACTTCAATGCACTTTTTATAGTGTCTCTACCAGACCTTGAATGCGTTCTTTGTCAGGTCCTTGAGAATTGCCTGACTTTTCTTGAGCACTGCTTCAGAGTTCTCAAATCGAATACCCCTAAGCTTTGCCTTAAGTGATGGGAAAAAAAAAAGTCACAGGGTGCAAGTTTGGGGCTATAAGGCAGATGTGGTACACAGGTAATGTCGAATCGAGCCAGAAACTGCATGACTTGATTTGCGACATGAGGCTGTGCATTGTCATGTTAAAGTCGCCACTCAGTCCGAGAAAGCTCTGGTCGTTTCTTTGCAATGTCTTCCTCAGTGTAGCCAATACTACCATGTAGTATGCTGCTGTAACAGTAGTGTGAGGGGGAACTGCATGCTGGTAAATCATTTCATTACAGTAAAAAAAATGTGATCACCATTATTTTCCCTGCAGATGGAACAACTTTTGCCTTTTTTGGTGTTGGAGAACCTGGCAATTCCCGCACTGTGCTGGCTTGTTTTCCTTCAGGATCATAATGATGCAGCCATGACTCACATCCGGTGATAATCGGTTTAAAAAATGCATCCCCTCCATCAGCAAAGAGACGCAGCACCTCACGGCTTGTCTCCATTCGCACAGCCTTTTGTTCGAGAGTCAACAGAAATGGCACCCAACGAGCACAAACTCGGGTCATATGGAGATGGTCATGCATAATTGTAAATACACTGCCATAAGAAATTCTCAACACTTCACTGAGGTTAGTAATGTTATATGCCAATCCTCTCAGACAATCACAGCAGCTGTGTTGATGTTGACTTCAGTCACAGCAGAAGCCAAAAGCTTAACTCTGACAAGTCTGCCTTCTTTGAAGTCCTTGAACCACCTAAACACTGTTGCACGAGATAGTGCATCTTCACTGTACGCTTGCTTCAGCTTTTTATAAGTTTCGGTGGCTGTATGGTTTAAACGAAAACAGAATTTGATTGCGCTGTACTGCTCCTCTCGTGTCACCTCCATTATCTGGTATGCGAAATGCATGTAGGGTCTACAAAATAGAGCATTACTACCAACCTACCAATACGAGAGTGCTGCTGCCTACCGACATTATACATAAAAGCCCGCTCTTTTCAAATATTTATGTTACAGATACGAAACTATCACGGAAGCTACAGGAAAAAATCAGTCTCAGTCTTTGTTGATCAGCCCTCATAAATGTTTTATAGCAGGCTTTGACTTGTCATCTTTTTACCAGACATAGACTTCGAGCTGACGAGAAAAATGTACATATCTCAATTTGGCCAAATTTGACTTGTACTCTTATGATCGCCCATCAAAATATTAAAGATATTTAAATGACAAATAAAATGCATACTTTGAATTTTCCAGGAATAGCTTCTGAAGACCTCTTCATTTTGAATGACTTTTGCATAACTAGTAAACCATACGAGATAGACAAAAACTTATTGCAAAAAAAATGTAGATCTCATTAAAACACACAATTTATGTCATACATTTTTTTCCACGGAGTTGATGTATTCCTTGTTATTATTGGTTTCAGTTTTAAAATACCTAAACTTTTTTCATTTGTAAATTTTTCAACTCCTGAGCATGCAAAGAAACAAATTTCAATCACATAGCAACCAGCTTTTTAAAGATTTGACTATCCATTTATCTTAATGCACTCCTTTATTTCCCTTCTGCTTACAAGGAATAAGACTATTTCTGCTAATATTTATCTTGATTAGCATGAAGCAGATGGAATAATAAACTTTTAAACAATAATTTGTTACAGAGATGTAGAGAAAGTCATGTGAGTGGAACATCAGATTTATTTCATTTTTCTTCCTGAACCAGATTACTGTACTTGACAGCAAATGGTTATGAATTTGTTGCAGAGAATATGGAGAGGAGTGGCCTGTAAGAGTACAAGATGCTATATTGGAGAAATGTGGAGAGGAAGGTGTGTCAGTGCTGCATGTGGCAGTGGATCGTATCTCACGCGAGGGCTGTGTGTACCTTAAGTGTGCTTCACAAGAAGATGCTGGGAAGGCATACCGTGCTCTACACGGCTGGTGGTTTGACAGTAAGTTACTCATTGCAATTATAGTGCATACAAAACAGCTCAGCAGCAATATGATATGTCAGGAAGAGTGATGTTGCAGCATTTGTGCTTCAATTTAAAAATGTGGAAAATACTAGATGCAATTTTGATGTTAACCCTTTTGGTGCCAGCCTGAATAACAAATGCTGTCTGAAAAGAGGGAAGTAATTTTAGAGTGGAACTCAAGGTTTTAAATTATTATTAATAAAACGAGTTGCAAATGTCTTAAAGAGGTGAATCCTTTTTTTTTTTTTTTTAGTGAGTCCTTTTGTCTGCTGTGTATGTCGAGCTAGGATTGTTAGGTGCTAAAAGCTTGGGAAATATTTATTTTTTATGCACTAAAAATGTTAAAAATATGTGCCAAAACAAATAAAATATTTTTTTTAAAGATCTGAATGGCTGATCTAATAGAAAAGTACGTCACCAGTCATCATTCGTGGGAGGGATCACCAAATACTGTAGAGTTACAGTATACGACCACATGCTTCCTCAAATTTTCCATCCTGAAAGATTCATGATTGTGACAAAGTGCCTTAAATTTCGAAAATGATTGCTCCATGTCACAAGAAGTCCAATAAAATTATAACATTGAATGTCACTCACATCAATTTCTTCATGTTGCTATCCAACATATTTTAAATTTTATACATTATGTTAAATCCACATTATGTTAATTATTTTCAAGCACTGCCTTGCATTTTCTTTTTAAATTTTGTGCTGCAGGACCAAAAGGAACATTTCATTTTTTTTCCACTTCTTGAACTGCTTAAAAACTATTGGACTTCAATGATATTGAAGTTACGAATATTCAGATTTTTCAGATGTTGAATTTGAATTCAGATTAGTGTAGTGAATTTAAGCTCCACTAATAAAGTTTAAACTTTTTTTTAGAATATGCCTACACAAGCAAATTTAGGTTTACAAGATAGCACTTCACCTCTTGTTAAATCCACTATTATTTTCGAATACTTCCATACATTTTCTCACAATACACTAAAAATTTAGAAGGCTAGCTGATGTACTGGATAATTAATAAAAGATTGTTTTTTGTAAAGCACGAAATGACTGCCTTATGTTTATTACCACTTAAATGTTGGTCTGTTGCTTTACCACAGGGCTGACAATAAAGGATTTTACCATCAGAACTGAAAATATGCTTAAATTCCGCAGCATATTGTTGCACATGATGTCTACATTTTCTCTCTGGGCATGTGTAATCCACTATGAAGTCGAAACTGTCAATATGTAACTTCCCAACACAACTAGAAGGTCTAAACTTTGTGGATTCTCAAATGACGAACCAGTGACTAATAATAATAAATAATAAATTTTATTGTTGTTCAATTTGTAGAGCAATAGACGTCAAATTATATAATTATAATACAGTATAGACAGTATGATACAGTATATTCAGCTTTAAAGATATTTATAGGTAATTCTTTTTAACCCCCCAACTTGTACATCTTTAATCCCAGAACTACATGAGAGATATGTGACTTGGTTAATCTTTGATAAGGTGTTTCTACACAAGTGCAACTCCTAGTATTATAGTTGTGCACATCTCTCCTAACCGCTTATGTTGAAACATTATTTCTAACATACAATAATACATCATAAATATATAGGTTAACTACTGTCAAACACTGCAGTCTAATAAATAATGGTTTACAATGGTCTAATTTACCTGAGTCAGTGATTTTCCTAACAAGCTTTTTCTGTAACAATAAAATGTCGTGTACACTTCCACTATTTCGCCATAACAATATTCCATAAGATATAATACTTTGAAAAAAAGCTAAATATCCTGATCTCACATAGTTAATCTGAAATATGATTTTTTAGATTCCTGATCCAATAAATAACTCTAGAAAGCCTTGCTGATATATTTTTTATATGTGGTTCCCAAGACAATTTACTATCAACAAGAATACTTAAACATTTAACAGTCTCTATTTCATGATTCAGTATATTTCTTAAACCAAAATACATTTCCTGAGTTTTACTTTCATGTACTAGAAAACCATTTGCTCTGAACCATAAGAAAGCTTGAGAAAGTGTATTTTGTACTAAGGTTTGAAGCGAGTTTAAATCTGAACTTTCATTTAGAAAAGTGGTGTCATCAGCATACAATATTGTTGGAGAATTTACAAAAGATGGCAAATCATTTATCATCAACATAAATAGAAATGGCCCTTACACAGACCCTTGTGGCACACCAAACCTAATATTAATTAAGTTTGATCTCCCTTTGCCAATGCACACTAACTGTTGACGATTTTCAAGGAAAAACTTAAACATGTTTTTTAGTGTTACTACTCAGGCCATAATAAGATAGTTCATTTAAAAGTATTTCATGCTCTACACAGTCAAAGGCTCTACCTAGATCGCAGAAAGTGGCTCGAGCAAAACCCTTATTTTCAAGCACTTGTAAAAAAACCTAACTAGGGAGTCTATAGCATCTGTAATCGATTTATCTCTCTTAAATCCAAATTGTTTGCTACTAATTAAATTTAAACTATCTAAATATAAGCTAACTTGATTATACATAATTGTTTCAAAAATTTTAGAAAAAACAGGAGTTATAGAAATTGGCCTATAGGTAGCAGAACAGTCCCTATCACCTTTCTTGAAAATAGGTACAACTCTAGAATTTTTTAATAAATCAGGGAATTTACTCTCTATCAGGTATTTCTTAAAACAATAGTTAAGAGGGCAATTATACAATCAATAACTTGTCTTAACAAGCTACAGGACAAATCATAATAATCAACACTATCAGAAACTAAATTTTTTTACAATTTTCAGAATTGCATCAGGACTTACATTTGTAAAGTCAAAATTACATTGAGAGGGATTTACAAGACAGTTTTCTAGTGAAGTAATTGCATTTTCTGTAGGCTTGTTTATTGAACAACATATTTCCTCAACAGACTGAATGCAAAATTTGTTGAACTGATCTGGAGATATGGCAATATTATCTTTTTCTTTGGTGTGTGCTACGGAATTTATTATCCTCCAAGCTTTCTTATATTTATTTTTAGACCTCTCAATACTGGGTGTGTTATACACTTTCTTAGCTTCATTAATGGCTTGTCTGTAGTCGTATTTAGCTCTAGAATACAATTGCCTATAAAAATCTGACTTGTTATTCTTGTACAACGAAGAATACAGTAATACAATACTTTTCATCTGCCCTAGTTGTGGCGAATACCATTCATTATTTATCTTCTTCTTAAAACTCCATTATTTATGTTCACTTTACGTTTTTTCACAGGGAAGTTCCTTTCAAAAATATCTATGAATGTAGAGAAAAATATTTTAAAAACAATGTTAGAGGAGCAGTGAAGTAAACTACTAAATATTCCAACTGAAATCAGAAAGAGCATGTTTAAATCTATTTCATTTTACTTGTTGGCCTAGTGGTTCAAGTTTTAAAGCATGGGACTGAATAACCTGGTTTAAAATTTCTGATCTCAATATATACTAGATCATGATCTGAAAATGGAAAAGGAACAACATCAGTGGACAAATGGGTTTTATCAATATTTGTAAATATATTATCAAGACATGCAGAACCCTTGGTAGGTTTACAGTTAATATAGAAAAGATTACATTGCCTAAGCATGTTTTTTAACTCTACAACAGTTTTCTTATCATGCAGTATATCAGAACTGGAGTAGACATCTCCTCCAATGACAAGATTGAATTTTTTCCACTTTGGGTTACAGAAAGATATACACAGGTCCTCAAGTTTATCAAGGAATATAAGGGGATCCCCACTCGGTGCTCTATAGGTTACTATTATTATTAGCTTAAGGCTCTCAATAACTAAACCAGTTGCTTCGAAATGCAGTTCACTGCAAGATGCATTTAGATCCAGCCTGCCACAATTATATGCCAGAGATTTTTTTTACATAAATTGACACCCCACCATGTATGTGGTGTTCTCTACTAAAGCTATTAATTAAAGTATAACTGTCTAAAATTTTGTAGCTAAGTTCCTCCTTTTTACACCAATATTCGCCTATGCATATGACATCAAGCATGTTTTCATTTGAAAATTTGTTAACAATTAAGTTCTTAAAGTAAGAACTAAAGCTTTCCTGGCGACGTGTTGATTCAAAATCTTCTCGGGCTTCTAGCCAGGTAAAAACTTGGCTTGACACCAACGTTTCGAAGAAGTGCATCTTCCTCGTCTTCAGGGTGAACTGATGGTTTGAGCTTGCGGAGACTGGTATTTATAAGAGCTGGGATGAAGCTAACATCTGATTGGTTCGCGAGATATTATGGCCTGGTATTTAAGATGACTGAGACATGGGCACGGACTTCGTAGAAAACTATTTATAGCAGTTATTCGGCTAATGTTTTGTATTTGAGCACGCACCTGCTAGAAAATAAGTCTTGGAAGACTGCAGGTACAGGGTTAGGTGTTAAGGCTCTTTATCATCGGTGTCCATGCTGAACTTAATTGTAGGCCAGAATCGCGATTTAGATTATTTGTTTCAGATGAGATGGCTAAAGCTTCTTTTACTCTCCTTTCCCAGTAGTTCGAACACTTTGCCACTCTCTTGGTGTTAGTAAAGTTAGCTCTGTGGCTCTGTTCTATACAATGTTCAGCCAGTCCAGATTTTTCGGGTTGCATAAGCCTTATTGATCTTTGGTGTTCAGAAACGCGTGTGGCAATAGTGCGTCCTGTTTGGCCAATGTACGCTGCGCTGCATCCTGGTGTCTACCACATTCCTTGCGAATGCAGCGCAGCGTACATTGGCCAAACAGGACGCACTATTGCCACACGCGTTTCTGAACACCAAAGATCAATAAGGCTTATGCAACCCGAAAAATCTGGACTGGCTGAACACTGTATAGAACAGAGCCACAGAGCTAACTTTACTAACACCAAGATAGTGGCAAAGTGTTCGAACTACTGGGAAAGGAGAGTAAAAGAAGCTTTAGCCATCTCATCTGAAACAAATAATCTAAATCGCGATTCTGGCCTACAATTAAGTTCAGCATGGACACCGATGATAAAGAGCCTTAACACCTAACCCTGTACCTGCAGTCTTCCAAGACTTATTTTCTAGCAGGTGCGTGCTCAAATACAAAACATTAGCCGAATAACTGCTATAAATAGTTTTCTACGAAGTCCGTGCCCATGTCTCAGTCATCTTAAATACCAGGCCATAATATCTCGCGAACCAATCAGATGTTAGCTTCATCCCAGCTCTTATAAATACCAGTCTCCGCAAGCTCAAACCATCAGTTCACCCTGAAGACGAGGAAGATGCACTTCTTCGAAACGTTGGTGTCAAGCCAAGTTTTTACCTGGCTAGAAGCCCGAGAAGATTTTGAATTAAGTTCTTATCCCCCATGCCTTGAATATTAAAATCTCCTCTAGTCCTATATTCATTACTGCATTACATTACATTTGAACTTAATTGTTGGCATATGATTGTCGTCATTCACAATTCTATTTAACACATTTGATGGTCCAATGGTAATATTATTATGCTGAGCTGCTGTAATACTTTCATCTGGATTTACATCCACCACTCGAGCTACTAGTTTTCCTGAAGCATTGAAGCTATGACATTATTTAACCCCATCCCTAGCAAAGTCCCTTTCACAGAGCCACAAATTCCCATCCACCATTAAACAGTTTCTTTTTTCACAAAGCCAGTTTAGTTCATTGTTTATTCACATAATTCTCCTAATAGTCGCATCATGTCGGCGAAGGACACCACTACCAAGATCTTCACGTCTGGAACCTGTGACCTGATGCTATCTATTACCTCCATAGTTTCCCCTATTGTCTCCTCCGCCATTACCCCTGGGCTTATGTTATTTGTACCTGCCAGAAGTAACACTAACTCTGGTTTCTCTTCTTTTAGGTCCATCCTTTCAATTTTATCTTGAAGCTCCCGCAGTCTTATTCCTGGAAAACAATGTACATCATAACCTCTGTCCTTGCATAATTCACCTGAAAATTTTAAAATCGAGTCACCCACCACAAACATTTTCCTCTTCGGAATTTAGTTGAGTCGATTTTGTAACACTACATCACTTACTTTTTTATTTCGGAAAACATGTTTCACATGGCTTCTGAAACATGTTTTCTGAAATAAAAAAGTAAGTGATGTAGTGTTACAAAATCGACTCAACTAAATTTCAATTGTTAAAACACATCACTGTCTCAAAGTCCACCATATATCAGGACTTTCCTCTTCATCGATTCCTGATCTTTACTTTTGAAATTTGCATTCTTCTTTCGTTCGTTCCCCGCCTCCATTTCTATATCTTCTAGGACTTGAAAGGGATTCTTCACCGGTACATTTGGATCTTGGTATTGCTTCGATTCTGTATGTTGTGATCCCCTTTTTGTTACCGTACGAATGTAGAATTTCCACAGTCACACACTTCAGTCTTCCTTAGCTTTTCCATTTCCTTTCGCAGTTCGCTGGCCTCGCTTGTGGCTTGTGTTAGATCCCTTTTTAGCATGTTTATCACCATGTGTAGTGACACTATGGTTTCTGCAACCCTCGCAAGCTGTTCTGACGCGTGCAGGTTTTCAAGATCTGAAATTATTATATCCCTGTCTTTGATCTTGCTGCCTTTATTTCCACTTGAACGTATCTTGATGTTACTTGATTCCTTCACTTCTGAGAACATTTTACCGCTATATTCATTAATTAATGATTGAAAAACGTCTGTTTGAACGCATCTGTACTCCTACCGCTGCCATCTTGCACGCGAAGATTGACTGACTATTGACTATACAGTTTAACAAGTATCAGTGTAAATAATAGCCAGGTTGTGAAATGATAACAGGTGTTTATTTATTTGTTTCAAGCATATGGCAGGGGAGGAATTTGCAGTATGTTTATATTTTCTTCAAACTGAGGAGATACTATAACTGACATATCAGATCTTCCAATAATTAACAACTAATTACATCATCTGGCATGTGTAATTGAACATTTCAGAAGGGGAACATTACTTGTTAAAAATAATTCTACTGCTGCTTTTGTGATTTTATGAAATATGTGAACATCATTTTAAAAAAGTTTCCTTTATGCGATTTTTGTGTGTTATGTGAATATATGAAAAATATTTATGTGCAATAAAACTTAAAATGTAAAGGCATTTTTGGATAAAGGTATGTGTGCACATGTGGGATGGGGGTGGACAGCATAGTTCAAAAACCAAAAGAGTGTTAAATACCTAACTTGGATGCTACACAAAAATTTTCAAGAAAATCCCCCCCACCCCAAACTACCCTTTACTTGGAAAAAATGTCGAAAATGTTGATTTTTTCAAAAATAGCTCTAACGGTTTTGATTAAAATCTCTTATATTTAAGTTATTTACATGCCAAATAAAATGTATATCTTGAATATTCTGGTAATAGTCTCTAAAGACCTCTTTATTCTGAATGATTTTTTATTGAATTTTGCATAACTAGTAAACCATAAGAGGTAGACAAAAACTTACTACACAAAATATGTAGATCATGAAAAAACACACAGTTTATGTAATATACATTTTTTTTTCGTGGAGCTGATTGTTTTTAAGATATTCATTGTTATTGGTTTCAGCTTTAAAAAACATACTTTTCTCATACAGAAATTTGTCAACTGTTGTCCATACAAACGAAGGAACTTCAGTCTCATAGTAACTAAGTTTTGACTATCACTTTAATTTATTGAGCTTCTACTTACAAGGATGCAAGTAATAAGTTTATTTCTGCTAATTTTTTCCAATTAGCATGAAGTAAATAGAAACATAAGCTTTTTAACAATAATTTGTTGCAGAGATGTAGAGAAAGTTATGTGGATAGAACACATCAGATTCTTTTTATTAATGGTGGTATCACTTTTTTGTGTGTGTGTTTGGGTTTTTATTTTCTTTTTAGTTTTAGTTATGGGATTTCTTTTTTGTATTTTAAAAAATAAAGCACCAGACCAAAACAGGATGCTGTTTTAGTAAAAAATGTTATACTTTCATTTAATTAGCCTGCACTTTCTGTGTAGTAAGGTTTTGAATGACTATTTATTGATTATATTGGGATTTTTTTATTTTATTTTCAGACTTTACTTTTGCTTATAATTTTTTAAAATTATTGAAGAGACTTCTCAGTTATATAATGCATATTATACAGTAGACAAAAGAGTTTGCCAAAAATGAAAAAAAGATTAGGCTGTCAATGTCATTTGGCACTCTTTTTATTACAAATAATTTAAAACCCTGCATCCTCCCCTAAAATTGCTTGGCACTTTTCAGACAGCATTTTGCTATTTGAGCTGGCACTTAAATATAAAACATCACCCAGTTGCTTATACATAATACATCTCCCCAAACAATTGTTTCCTATTCATTTTAACAATAATTGATCTGTACACATCTAGGCAAGACCCATTCTTTGGGATTTCTTGAATATTAAGTCTTTGTATTTTTCTCTCACCCAATTTGTCTTAAATGTCTCTCAAAGACCTTTTATTCTCAAAACTTGCTCATATCTGTCTTCCACGCTCAACCTCCTTCTTTCCAAAATCTAGTGTTGTTTTTATCTAATAGCCAAACATTTCTCATGCCAATTTCTTCTTATACCATCGCATCTCCACAATCCTTTTATTATATTACCTATTTATCATCTAAATTTATACATTTAATTTAATATTTATTTGAGTTACAAATAGTTAAAAGCCAATTTGAAGCACTGTAATAATGTATAAAATAATACAGATTGAGTTGATGATGCCTTCAACCGAAGGTGAAACGCATGGGGAAAAGTTTTAGGCATGTGAAGCCATAGAGTGTCTGGTCGACTCTATCTGTATTATTTTACAATTTACTTGAATGCTAAATTCCATACAGTGTGCTGGTGGCAACTTCTTATAGCCCAGACCTTTTCTGTGTATACCACCACCATCCATTTAACATATATATTTCATCATTAAAATATCTGTATCATACTATTAGTTTACCATGAGCTCTCTTAATTACACCTTATCTGTTTTCTTTGTTCATTTCATCCTAACATTCCATAAGAATCCCTTAAACTTCTTAATTGTCCTTTATCCTTAAAAATCTTTCTTTATCCCTAGCTCTCTCCCCAACCACCTCTGTTTACTCAACTCCACTCTCCATTCATTTGTCCCTTTACATTTAAACATTATGTGCAGTTCATCCACCCCACAGATTGGACATAGTCCCTGCCTCATACCTCATCTCAAACCCTTGAGTTTCCATACCCCCAGTCGTAACCATGCCAGCCCCGATCTCTCATTTCTACTGCACACTTTAAGATACTCCTCATTTTCTGCATTTTCCTTCACCTCGTTATACTATTGTAACAATTTTTTTGCTCATTTGTGCCCGTAGATTCTTCCTATCCATATCTTTCAATCTTTCCCTCACTTCTTTAACTCACTATTTAGATTGTCCATTAGGTACCACAAATCTCCTAGCCCATCCTTGGTCAAATGTCCTTAATCTTACACAGCCACATATTATTTTCCATCCTATTCCTCTGAAACTTTAAACATACTTTCAACATCTGATTCTGGCAATTGCTGAATATGATATAAGTACTTAAGTACCTCTCCATTATTGGTCCTCTAACACTTAACTCTCCCTAAATCTGCCATTACTTTTGCATTAACTGTACAGTCGGATTCCCAAAATTAGCTTGCAAAATGATTTTGATCACTAAATCCAGTCTTTCCCACCCCTCCCCAATCCCCCAAATTTCTACTCCATATATCCACTTAGATTCTACAGTGGCACAACATATTCTCTCAAACCACTCCTCACTCATTGTTGGTGCCATATGTAAATATCTTCTTATGGCACTCATAGCCAGTTTTCCCTTTGCCATGGCACTTCATCCTGCTTGTACCATTTTATCGACTAGATAACTTCAAATTTATACATCTATATCAGTACTTAAAATTCTCTTCACTATTATGCCTTTTCTCCTACCCTTCCTAACCTTGCTAGTGCCATGCTCCATGATGAACTCTTGGATAATCCCAAAACTTCCTTGCAAAACAGTCTATGAACTACATCCATTTTTAGCCATCCCTTTGTCACTCCCCAGATTTCCACTCCATAAAACATCTTTGACCCAATTGCTGCTTCTAAAAGTCTTTCCAGGCAGTTGTTGAATAGCTGTAAGATAAAGGTAAGAAAACTATTTAATTTCCTTTCTTTGTGTACTTAATTCTATTTTGGAGAATACAACCAGTTTCCATTTGGCCAGTATTCACCGGGATTCAGAAATCAGACCCTATGTATATGAAAAACAAAAGTTTGTAACTAAATAACTCAAATGTATGGAACTACAATGTTTTAGCTGTATAAATAATATTCAGTCAGCTTACCTCTGTGGTATGGTGGTATTCAGTGTGCCTCATATTCAGGAGGTTCCAAGTTTCAATCTAGGTTGAGGCAGGTGACTTGGATAAGGTTTTTTCTGGAATTTTATTCTCAGATGATGGAGCTTGGCTCATTGAACGCTATTAATTCATCACCATCCAAATTCATCTACCCACTTAAATGGCATTAAAATTTGCACAGTTTTTAAGAAAAATAGCAGTTGTTAATAAATAAATATATTATTATGCTTTCTAATATTCTGAAGTGTGTGTCAAACTACAGTCATGAAGGTGTTCCTAGAGAACACCCTTGTCATCCACTTGATTTATCTGCAAAGCTACAGAGAGTTCACTTTTGATGGAAAGAGTTTATAGTAACAAGAGTGTCCACCATTTTGGGAGGGGGGGAGGTATTTGTCTTTACACTGATCTTGAACTACGAGTATCTGACGGGAGTGTAGATGAATTGTTTTGTTCTGGATAACATAATAATAAGTAGAAACAAATCTCATATATCACCGTTGCTTAGAACAGGATAGACAAAGTGCTGTCTCTATACACTTTTCTTCATAGATACCAACTATAGTTTCTGTAGGTTGATGTCAATTCATGTTTGAATACAAGAGAAGTGTTCACATTTATGCAGAATCTATGGCCTCAAATTGTAAAACAGTAGTCTAAAGCCATTGTTGCTCTGAATATTGGCTGCGCAAACATGGTTCGATTGCTGACAAATGATTGGCTTTGCTGTTGGCTTCAGGCTCTAGTTATGAATATATTATAGTAAGGGCCAGTTGTACGAACTCAGAATAAAGCTCTGTTAGACATTATTCTATAGTTAGGTGCTAAATTGTGTTGTACGACAACGGAATAGAGACTATCAAGGGAATAAACATAGAATAACTTATTCCATGATTCCTTGCGGGAATAAGCCAACATTCCGAGAATAGAGTATAAAAAGGAAAATGGCCGTTTGTGTATGCAACACAATTTTGACCAATATAAACGATTAATTTCTTTATAAGTTTTTAAGGACATATTATACCTAAATACACTCTATTGTAGAGATAGTCTGATAAATGTACACGGCTATAATGAGATTAAAGTTGAGAAAGGATATCACACAGACAACTTGGTGGTTATAAGATAAATATGACAAGAAGATAGTTAAAATAAAGTTTCATTTATAAAACAGTAAAATCTACCTACAATATTATCATCAAAATACCTCTATTTTTATGGAAACAATTAAATTTAATCTAACCCAAGATAAATATTAAATAGTATAGTGCAGCAATTCACCAGCACAAAGCATAGCATTGTAAAGAGTGAGGTTACATTTTATTGATGAAATACAAAGGATAGATCACTTCTAGGGCAATAAACTTCAAAACATAAGATAGCCACGAGTGTTAATATTAGCAACATTCTGTACTATATTCAGATTTTGGAGGTTATGTGCAAGTTTAAAAATGATAACACTACAAGCTTTGTGATGTCGGGAGGAGATACCCAGATTAAAAGATGCCTTTAGAGCTCGTAAATCTAAATATATTATTTTACAATAAATTTATAATTTTTCGTATTATATGCTGTAGTTTTAATACATTAGAGACAATTTTGACTGAATAAAGAATACCTTCCGTAAAATATAATGTTCTCGGTTTTATTGGTTTGGTTGACAATTTCTAGCTGCTGTATTAAATATTGCCATCAGTAAAGTGCGAACTGTAATGGTTTAATGTACTATTCGATATAACTACTAATATTTCTGTTGGTTAATAATACCTGTATAGCAAATTGTTTTTGTACTTATCTTGGTGCAACGATTCAATTGTGCATATCCTAAGTTAATAGTGGCATTGGCAACACTAAAATGTAATTTTCAAAATTCGCTTAGTAAGTATTTTAATGAATAAAATGCGGAAATCAGGCTACTACGTTGGCTGTTTTGAGTATAGAAACGGAAAGATGTTATATATCAGCACAAGATACAACTTTGCACATATGGTAAGGTTTCATTCCCAACTCCTAACCGATTGCAAGAAGTCACAGTATACATATGTGTTTATGTTTTGTAAAGTGTATAGCAATTCTATATCCAAACACGCTTGTGAACATTCATAATTATTTCATAGTACCGTAAGTAGTCAAAATAAGAAATAATACATAGTTATAGCTGATTGTGAAAACAATGCAATTTTTTAGCAAAATAAAGCAGTAATTACGTATCAAGTTGGCCATGAATGACTCGCAATATAGCCAACATTAGTTTTAAATCTACAAACAGTGGAATAGATATCTAAGGAATGAAATTGCATCGCACAACCCGGCACCACATTTATACTATGAATAGTGTATTCCAAGAATAACTATTCCAGGATTTATTCTGAGTTCGTACAACCGGCCCTAAGAAACCTAAATGATCTTGTAGCTTACATCTTGTAATCGATTAGAGTATGGAATGTGTTCCATTCCATGCTAAATCAATGTGTTTCCTTGTTAATTGCTTTTTCCACACAATCAGTCAGTATGTAGGGCAGGATTTGGTTAGATAGAGTCACACTGAAGAAAATGCAATGCCATAGCCAGAATTTGAACCACAGATCTCTCCTATCTGTCTGGTTGTTCTAACAATTGAATTACCATAGCAACATGCTGATATGACATTGAATTCCCCAACTGACCTGCATTGTTCCCGATCAACTAGAAGGAGAGCTCAAGTTATTGTTATTACTTTCTCTACACGTATTATGTACATAGTGTATAGAGAAGGTATTCTATTGCACCTAAAAATTTGATACCGAGATTTCACTGGAAATACATGTTTTGGGTCCCCTGGAATCCAAAAAATGCATTTCTGGAAAAAGGTCTGTGGACAGCATAGCTCAAAAATGAAAAGACTTAAATACCAAACTTGGTATTTAAATTTGGTATCTTGCAAGGTTGCGACATAAAGATTTTCAAGGAAATCCTTTCACCCCCAACTACTCTTTACATGGGACTTTTTTCGAAAATTTTGATTTTCTCAAAAATGGCTCTAATGATTTTGATTAAAATATCGTATATGAAAGACATTTACCTGACAAATAATATGTATATCTTGAATTTTCTCGGAATAGCCTCTGAAAACTTCTTTATTCTGGATATATTTTGTGAAATTTTGCATAACTGCTAAACCGTAAGAGATGGACAAAAACTTACTACACAGAAAATGTAGAGCACATTAAAACACATAATTTATGTTATATACATTTTTTTTCGTGAAGTTGATCGGTTTTAAGATATTCCTGGTTTTTCGTTTCAGCTTTGAAAAACATACTTTTCTCATACAGGAATTTGTCAACTCCTGTCCATACAAACAAAGGAGCTTCAGTCACATAGCAACCAGCTTTTATCTATCATTTTAACCTATGGTGCTCCCTTGTTTCACTTCTACTTAACAAGGAAGCAAGTAATAAGACTATTTCTGCTAATTTTTCTGAATTAGCATGAAGTAAATAGAAGCATAAGCTTTTTAACAATAATTTGTTGCAGAGATGTAGAGAAAGTCATGTGAATGGAACACATCAGATTTTTTTTTGTAATGTATTGTTTTAAAGCGACAACAAAAAGATAGTTTTGCATGTGAACAGAATTAAATTGCATGTTTTATTGAGCCTTAAAGACCAAAAATAGAACCTGAGAAATTATTGAAGCTTTCTAGTAACACATTATGGTGAGTAAGTGTATAAATAATACATAATTTAAAGCCAGTTTTGCTATTATTACCAGTGTAAATTAGAAATCATTATTCTGCAAATGACTAGTGCTTAATGCAACTCTCAAATGTAAAGTTTCATGTTTGTGAGAAGTAAATAAGACAAAATTTAAATGTGTCAATATTGCGATTTTAAAATGACATGTTTAGTTCAGGCTTGAATATTATGGGAGCATACATTTCAGTTGCTAATTTTAAAGTGTCTGACAATTGAGGGGCTCAGCGCCAGAGGGAGCTATCCCAGAAATAGCTAAATTTGCGAAAAAAGGAGTTTTATTAGAATTGTTGGTTTGGAAAAAAATGTAATATTGCGGTACAACTTTTATAAATCCAGTACTTGGTCCACATTTTGAAATATCCTAGAAAATACAAAAAAGTGATATTTAAAAAATTTTTTTATGTATTTAGCACTGCAAACTGTATTATTTACTAAAAACTTACTTATGCAGAGAGAGAAACTGAACATGATATTATTCATAAAACACGAACAACTGAACTACACAATTTCTTCAACCAGTTCAATTGATTCTACATTGTCTGATCTCAAATCATTATAATGGGTACACTGCTGGGATATATTTTTTGATGGACTGTAGATCCCATAGTTTCAGCGCAGGAATATTCCTCCCCTCTGGATATAGTAATGGCAGCTCCGCCATCACTCTAGACATGAAGGATGATTTGCTACAAGTTGAGTACTATTTTTTAGTCTTCTCCCTGGCATCTTTTTGAAAAATTTGACTCTTTTCCATTTTTCCAATTCTGAGAAAGTATTTTTGAAGAACAACGCTGTAGATCTTTGTTACTTTCACAGTAGAAACTTTCAGAATATGAAATCATCATTTTTGATTTACCTTTAATAATGTTGTTATTCAGGAACTGGTAGTTTCTAAAATCTATCTTCATTTCAATAACTGCATATGGTTTTGCAATCCGAGCCTTGCTGACCAACTCATATCATTGGCCTGGTATATAAATGTGGCTTGTATGTCTTCAACTTCTTCTCCAAAATCCCTGTCACTGGGTAGGAAGGTGCGTCCTGGTATCAGAAAATAATGTTGAATCTCATCATACATATCCATGGAAACAAGGGCGTAATAAAGGTTAAAAATAGTGTTATTCTTGTTGCCCTGAGAATGAATGAGAGAAAAAAATCGGCCTTCTTTTATGAAGAGTGCTAGCTGGATTTTTCAATATGGTATATAAGCAAGATACCTCTTCGGACGATCCTCTAGAAGCTGTATTTTCTGGCCACATACATATAAAGGTATTGTCAGCGTGGCATATGTATACCCCAAGATTATACACCCATAGCTGCCTAAGGTAAAATATTGTCTGTTAGGATTTTTGGTGTGGATAGTGCTTGTTTAAATCATATGTTATCAAACCGTAGTCACAGTCTTCATTCACTGTACCTGCTTTAAACTTCTTAAGTAATGAATAAGGTTTATCAGCTTTACATTGATGTAATCTGACTTGCAGAGGAGAATCTTCAGTTTCTGAAGCCACCCACTCGTCACATGTATTGCATGTATCAGAAAGAGGTAATTTAAATGTAATGTTGTATTCTGTATTAAACACCTTAGAATAGATATACTGTGAAACAGGAGTTACTTCTTTCTGTGCACATTCTTTTTCATACAGTCGACACATCTAAGCTACAGAATAGACATTGCTTATATACACTTTATTTGGATTATCACGGCGAAAATAGTGACTTGTATATTTTGGAAATTGCTTTATATGATCCCTAACAGATTTCAACTTCATTTCATGTGTTTTATTATGAACATTCCCATGTTTAGCTCTCTGATCAAGGTGAGACGTTCCCAACATAGCATGTGCTTCAGTTTCACAACCATCTTCATCATCACTTGTCTCAGTTTGCTTTAACTTGTTATCACCCCTAGCAGTACCCCGTCTATTTTTTGAAATAGCAGAAATCTCACAGAAAGCTTTCACACACACTCTCTTGGATTCATCATTAAGTACTTGAACAGTATTCTCAAAAGAATATTTACACCAGGACACCGCTTTCACCATGGTCATTCTTATAAACACTGTTGCACTCTCTTTGATGAATTAATCCAAACAAAAATGATCGCCCAACTATAAAATTTCTTACAAATTTCTTATTTTGTATCGTGGTCTAATAATTGAATAACTCCACCAGTTGAGGTTAGAGTTGGTAGGAGGGTTGCTACACAAGCATCCAGCTCCTTGTTTGCGAGCAGGAATTTGTTCCTTCGTTGTGTAGCTTTCATATTCCTCACCACTGTTTCTTTTTCGTTTAGCTTGCATATTAGTTTCTTTCCTTCACTTGCTATACTATTTATCTCCATTTTGAAAAATAGAATAAGCTACAACATATTATAATACCTAAAATTTCTACTATTTACAAAATATTCTTGATGTTTAATAATAATCTTGCATATTATTCTGTTCCACGTATTAAGGCCTAAAATATTATTTGAATATAGAACTTGCAAAATGATTATTTCTTGGCCTATAGTTTAAACAATAAACAACACTATTGCAATAGTTACAGTTCTATAAGGTTGATGACTTTGTTCTTTAAATAACAGATAACTTCATAGTGGGATATCCCCATCTGGCACAAAGTTTCTCACTTTGGAAAATTACACAGTTTCTGTAAGTTACTGTAGATGGTGCACTGTTACTGTTAAAATTACCAAGATTTCTACAGTAGATGGGAGATGGTAGAAGCTGTCTAAAAACAAAAAAAACTCATTTTTCATGATGTGTGGGATAGATCCCTCTGGCACCGAGCCCCTCAATTATTATGCAAATAGCTGCTTGTGTCATTTAGAAAACTTTCTTTTGCTGAAAAAAGTAGAATTAGTCAGACTTTGAACATAACCACACAATATAAGTTCATATCAATGGGAATATTTGTGAAAGCAGTCTTTGGATTTGTAGAATGTGAAGTGTTAAAACTTTTCTGCTGGCCTTATTTATTGTTTTCTCATGAAAAAAAGAGTGTGGAATGATGATTGTTATATTGACTTGAGCAATATCTGTAGACTCAGCTAATCACATTATGTGAAAAGGAACTACATATATTTGGAAGGGAGCAAGTATAAAATTGCTCTCTCTGGACAATTTGTCGTTGAAATATACCTAAACATACACAAATCCATGACATTTTAATTTAGTATGAAGAATTTTGGTGCTAATCATCCAGTTTGTGTTGAATATTTTTCATTTTTTTTTTACTTTCACTACACATACTATGTACATATTGTATAGAGAAAGTATTGCATTCCACCCAAAAATTCAATACCGAAATTTCACTGGAAATACACCTTTTAGGGTCCTCTGCATCCAAACAAGCATTTTTGGGAAAAGGTCTGTGTATGTGTGTGTGTGTGTGTCTATGTCCATGTGAACTCAAAAATGAAAAATCTGTAAAATACCAAACTTGGTATTTAAGTTTAGTATCTTCCAGGGATGCAACACAAAGATTTTGAGAAAAATCCCCCCACCCCAAACAAAGCTTATGTGGAAAAAATTTCGAACATTTTTATTTCCTCAACAATTACTCTTAACGCTTTTGATTAAAATACTGTATATTAAATATATTTATATGGCAAATAAAATGTATATATTGAATTTTCTGGAAATAGGCTCCAAAGAGCTCTTTATTCTGAATGAATTTTGCGTAACTGGTAAACCCGAAGAGATAGAGAGAAACTTACTACACAAAAACTGTAGATCATGTTAAAACACACAAATTGTCACATACTTTTTTTTTTTTGGAATTGACCATTTCTTACATATTCCTTGTAATTTGTTTCAATTTTTAAAAATACTTTTCTCACAGATTGCAACCACATGGCAACCAGTTTTTAAGAGATTTGACTGCTGTTTTAACCTTCTGTATTCCCTCATTTTCCTTTTATTACAAGGAAGCAAGTAATTAAGAAAATGTTTGCTAATGTTTAGCTCTATTATTATAAAGTAAATAGAATAATATGCTTTTTAACAATAATTTGTTACAGTGATGTAGAGAAAATCATGTGAATGGAACACATTTTCTTAAATCAGTTACATTACCTAACCAACAGGCCAGGAGTTACTACTACCTATAAACTTTTAACACCAGATATGTAGAACCAACCCATCTTCACTTTCCAGCCAATTCCTCTTGAATCAGGATTCATTCCTGTTGATTTACCTGAATTGTATTGGAGCTAGGGAAAGTGAGAGTAAGGGACTGTAATTGAAAGAATATTAAAATATGTCTTTAGAGCCCAACTGTTATCAGTAGCTTGTTTGAATTTTCAGGAAACTCGGAAATACACAAAAACATTCTTTGAAAAAATCGAAGAACTGTTGATAAATGGGTTAGAGAATATATGAGTCCTAGGATACTAATTAATGAAGGGAGTTTGGAAAATAATTAGAAAAAGGCTAGAATATATAGGGCACAAACATTATATACAAATAAGGTACACTTAGTTTTTTACAATGAATGGAAATCTGAATTAGGAATTAATGTTTGTGAAAAGAAAGAAACAGAAGATTGCTTTCTTTCTTTTGGGAATATGGAAATTAAGGAATGAAAAGAAAAATGTGTTGAAGGAAATATGTCTAATGTGCTATGATAGGGAAGATGAGATCCCTTTATTATTGAAATGTTTTCAGGTACAGACCATTGGAGGAAATAACTGATTTATAGGAAATGGTTAAATAGAAATAAAGAGTTTACAGTGAAAAGCTATTTTAAAGACTAATCAGAACTGAGAAATGTTGAAAAGTTTTTATGGAATGCAAGAAACAAATGAAAGTGGTCATTGAATAGTAAAGGCCATTAACAGACCAACACCTAGGTAAAATTAGCTAGCACTTATATAAGCCATCCAAGGTGAGTAAAGTCCTGTACAGGGGAGCGCCACATGTACATGTAATGTCTTCCCCACCCGCCTGTGCAGTCCAGTTGGGAAAGTGCGAGCGATAGTTCATGATGGCATTTTCCCTGTGTGTGTTAAAATCTTGTATATATTCATACCATAAGCAATCAAATATATTCTCAAATCCATTACAATACAATAAATTTGTACATCTCTTTCACTATCTCATATGCTTGGCATTATTCCATGATGTCTCCCTCACTTGCCGTGTTAGTCTTGGAACTAGTGGCTATTTCTTCTCCCGAGTCAGCATTGCTGTCGAATCCTAGATTGATTACTATGCTTTCCATTTTTTCTTCCATTAGTACATCTCTAGTTCAATATGTTTCTTGAATAATTTTTACCTTCTGAACCAAGTTTTTCCAGTCATTTTCTGTTATTGACCTTATAGCATTCTAGGAAATTATGCTCTTTGAGCCACTATGTCAGAGTGTTCTCTCAGTAAACTCTGTTTATCTTTACACCTTTTAAATTTCAATATTTTGTTAAGTGTTTCTTTACATCCAAAGAAATTAATCTCCTTCTTACAAAAGTTCAATCATTTTTGCTGTATATTTCTTTTAACCTCGTAATACTCCTGATATTTTCTTCTAATGACACACTCGTCCATATCATCCAAAACGACTTTGTTTGCAAGAGGTGTAACAATCTTGTGAGGTGATGTAATTATGCTCGTCCCACCTTCTTCAAGCCTTCCTTTCTGTGTTCTTGCACATTGTGCATATCATTGTCTTAAATCTAACCGGTAGAAGCGACAAGTTCAGTAGCATTTGTAATAAGTATTTTCTGAACTTCTTTCTTCTCATCACAAAACTTAAGAACATTATAAATAACATGCTTTGTGTTCCATCATTGTCACTGAACACTGCGAGGTGTGCTAGTGAAATAAGCCAGAATGTACATCATTTCATGACACATGTGTGAAGTCATATTGCTTCATCGCGTTAGTTCACCTGCTCTCCGCTCCTGATGTAGAATTTCACTTGCCTTGGCCGGGTTCCAATAAGCCCAAATTGTATAAATTGTATAATCACTACGAAAATTATGGCATGTAATACTAGTGTCTGTTTGCAGGTAATTTGGTGACAGTAAAATACCTTCGACTGGAACGCTACCATGAACGCTTCCCTGATGCAGTTCGAGCTACTGTCCCTATGCATCCGTCTAATAACCAGAAGTTAAGTTTGCAGGCTGGTCACTTTTGGCAGAGTCCGCTTGAAACAAACTGAGTTAATTGCAGTACATCATGAAACATTTTAAATCTGCTAGTCCTGCCAAATGCAAATCATAACTCACTCTGCAGTCAATACCATAGTGCTCACTAACATTAATATTATTTTTCTCAAGTGTAGGTGTTCTCTCATGATTGCCAACAGCTCTGACAATTTCAATACAGCTGTATATCATTATATTGAAGCAAAACATAACAATTATAGAAGTGGTATTTTTTAGAATAATGAATGAATTTGGTGTTGAAGAGCAAATTTCTTTATGGACTTAATTTTACTCTTCATCTTCATTAATTACTTTTAATTGTTCTTTGCATCATTAAATGTTTGTGATGTTGCATGTAGAGAAGCTATAATTTTTGTATCATCAGATGCACGATTTGTATAAAGGACCAATAAAAGTTTTATGGAAACTATTATTTCTACATTACCTTCAAAATGTATTCTCCAATAAGTTGTACTCGAGGTTAGACCAGTATAAATATGAACTAAAAACTATTGTTTCAGGCAGTTGCAGGGTACAGCATTGCCATAGTAGTCAAGTTTTAAAAAACTCTTAACATCAACATAAAATTAAATTAATAACTCAGAAGTTTGAGACAAGTGAAGTTTTAATCAATGTGATAGTTGAAAATGAGTCCGAATAGTAACACTCACCTCACTTAAATGTAATTATATTCAAAACATATGTTTCAAGGGCAATTTCAACTGAAGAAGAGGGCAATTGCCCTTGAAACATATGTTTTGAACATAATTACATATAAGTGAGGTGAGTGTTACTATTCCGACTCATTTTCAACTATCACATCAACATAAAAGCTTCATTTCCTTGGTAAACCTTATAAAATGTATTTACAATTGGTAATTGCATCCCCATTTTGTGTTGATAACAACTCCAGGATCACAAGTTCTAATACTTCAACTGTGTAGAAAAATTAAAATAATTCATTATAATTATTTTTAAAAAATTTCTGAAACTAATTCAGAAGTATTGTATTAAATATATGTTTACCAAAAAGAAATACTTAGAAGTACTTGCTTATCTTGCCTAATACACGTTCAGAAAATGCTATGAATGTAACAAATAAATGGCATTTAAAAGCATCGTAGAAGTATGCTTTAGACTTCCAGGATACAAATTTGGGCATTTATGATGTAACAGCTTTTGTACTGTAATTTTATTATTTCTTCTGTGCATGACAATGCAAGGTAAAGTATTTGGCCAGAGATTAAAAATTGGCTCCAAATTAAAAATATATTTTGTATTGACTCTTGGTGGGTTAACAGTTCCATATTAAACTGAATGATGCTCAAGAAAACATTGCAGACTTCTGTAATCACTTGCATATAGTAGGTAATATGACAGTACCTACAATTATGATTCTCTTGAAACTATATTTTTGTGTGATTAAACATCAAACTTTTGTTCTTCATAAAGTCTGCTTCTTTGAGGGCAATATTTTAAGTGATTATTTTGTGAAGATTGTAACACAACCATTAAGATGAAGATGATATTTATTTACATTTTCATGTGATGCAAGATTTATATAGTTATATTTTATCACTGTGAAAAAATATTAAATTTCCCTTTATTAAATTACATTGACACCTGTATATTGCAAATTACTAGCTGGTCCAGTTCTCCCAATGTTGCTCATTTAATAAAAAGTGTATATATTTTAATGCTTGTTGGAAAACATTAAAATATATGTACTTCTATAAATCAAGAGCTCTCGTGAGTGATCAGTAGGAAATAATTTGAATATCACATTTCAGGAAACTGAAATCAACATCCCATCTGCACATTCATCCAGCACTAGCCTAATAAAATATCTATTCAACTTTTACAACTGTCAGAAGCTTGTTCTTGAAGCTTTAACAATTTTTCTCTACATAAAGTGAATTTTATTATTCAAAAATTTTCCAAGCAGTATTCTAGTCTAATAAGACTGTCTTCTTCGAATTCTGTTCATATTCAGTGAACAGTGCAAAATTGTTAAGTGGTAAAGTCTTACTGTTAGTGAAAAGTGATAAATTTTCTGTAAGTATAAGGAAATGATTAATAAAAGCACATTGATAAAGTGAGTCTAATTTACACTTGAATTGCTTCACTGAGTAATAAATTACCTGGACATGTTTCGCAGGCTTATGTTGCCTACATCATTAACAGCATTCGACTGGCTGGCCTGTTGTTCGTATTTTTTGTGGACTCCTCTCCTTTCTCTGGTGGTTGATAAATGAAGTTGTAGAGCGGGTTGTCATCAGTGGGAATTCCAGTCGAAATCTGTTGATGATGTAGGCCTGCGAAACATGTCCAGGTAATTTATTACTTAGTGAAGCAATTCAAGTGTAAATTTGACTCATTTTATCAATGTGTAATTATGCTTCACTGTGTACCACTTCCAGTATTTTGATTTTTTTGATGATTAATAAAAGGGTTAAATTTACACACACTTCACATATTTATTGGGGAGGACAATGTTTTGCAGAGTCTTTGCCTGCATCCACAGCTCCACGAAACATTGTCCTACCCAATAAATAGGTGGTGTGTGTAAATTTAACTGTTCTATTAATTAGATATGCCTTCACTGCAAGTAGCTTCATAATTTACATTACTTGTAACCGGGAAATGAGTTTGTTTTTTCATTTTACAGTGCAGTTATACAAGAGTAAATATTGCACTTCATATGAAATAATTAAAATTATCTTTCCCATCTTGCAAGTTCTTTCCTGTGGCATTTTGTTCATGCATGAAGAAACATAAAAATGAACAATTTCCCAAAAGCTTTTCCTTTTAAAATAACTGAGAAAGGAAAGGAAAGGTGGAAGTAGATTTGAATATACAGACACATTCCTTCAAAATTAATTAACACAAAAATTAAAAATCTTTTGTAAGATTGAGGGTAATAAAAAATAAATAAACTAAGTTTCATTATGATACATATGCTTGCACAAACCCACATTCCCCTTCCACCTCTCCCCCTTCCCTCTCCCTCTTGCTCTGTCCATAATCTAGGGGTAACATGGTAGTCTCTGGTTCCCAAGGTTGCAGACTCAACTCCAGAGGAGGGCATGGATTCTTCAGGCCTAGAACATAAGTTCCTTCAGAACATAAGTAAAGCCAGCATGTAAAGACCCTGAGGTTTTGCCCTGAGTAAAATTAAGCAGACTTTCATGCCCAATATAAAATGGAACACAGAACCACAGCACTTAGAGCATTCATAAGCACTTAAGAGCTTTCTCTCATATATGTCTTAAGAGTTTGAATTCAAAGAATCATGACCTCCACCAGGTTCTGCTATACAGAGTTTTATGTGTAAAGTCTATCTTGAGTATCAACATGAGCAACAACTATCTTAGTTATCCTTATAGATGTCATCAAGACTGCAAAGTAATTGGGACATAATCGTATGAACACATCATTGGCTAGTGTAACAAATGGACACTTCTTTCTACCATATATAGTTCAAGTGCAGTTGAATGTAATACAATTTCATTTTCTGTCATCTGCAAAGCCCATGCTAGCCACTTTAACTACCACATTGATTATAGCTGTAAACTAAACTGCTTAAATTGTGTGTCCAAATTGAGCCTGAGCTATCAGAATAGATCACCAGATCTTAATGCTTGATTTTCTCCTTGTTAGTGTTGTGTATAAAGATTCCTCATAAGTGAACAGGTGGGACTTTGCATCACTCTACATTCCTGTACTTCCTGTTTTATGTATATGTTTATGTACATATCATTAATTTTAATAAATAAACAATCACAATCAAAGGGAAACTAAATGAATACCGTTACAAAAGCAATTCAATCAAAACAAATATATGCATATTTTTGAAAATAGAAACCAAAGAGAAGAACAAACAATAAGTTCACTTTGGATCACAGCATTAATTAATAGATGAATGATCATCTAGATGGCATTAGAAGTGACCTGATGTTGACTGCATGGGCATACAATCTGATTACCATCATTTGAAGGCTGTTCCAGGTCAAGGCAGGCAGTGATATGTGCACAGAGGCTGCCTGAAGCTGAAGTTAAACAGTAACAAACATAATAGAATGGCTCCAAGAAAAGAAATAACAGCAGAAAAACTTGCTGGCGTTATAGCAGTAATACAGGCAGGGCACAGCATGACTGAAATAGCTGAATTGCAGAAAGTATCTCTTGGTGGTGTGTAATACACAATTTCCACATATGCAGATACGGGTCATTTGAAGGATTGTTCAAGGCCTGAGTGACCCAGAAAAATCTCAGTTCAAACAGATAAGTACATCACACTTATAAGTAAACATAATAGATTTGTGGTGGTAGCATGTCCGCCTCATACACAACAGGTCGCGAGTTCAAATCTTGCTTAGGGTAAGTTACCCAGATAGTTTTTTTTTTTTTTTTTTCCCAGGGTTTTTTCCTGGTAAATCTGCGTTCTGACTCTAAATATCATTCCGTCTGCTAGGTGGAGTACCAACATCGGATTACTGTATCTGTTTGGTGCCAGCCGTTACCAACGTAAAATATTTTAATACATCGCTACATATGAAAGTGAAATGTGCAGATTGTGGTGAAGACAGAGAATGCAATTTAAAATCAAGCATACGTAAACTGCACAGCAAATATCCTCGAACTGATATATGTGTAATTTGCCAGGAAATATAGAACCTTAGATTTGTTTCGCTTTAGTTAACTGTATTTTGCACGGAGGTGCCTTGTTCAATTCCCAATTGTGGCGGGTAGTTTTTCTTTAACCACAATTATTCCATTTCCCTATCGGTCTGGAAGTATGCATGTTAGTGAATGTGTGAATTTCATTAAAACTATCACTCTAGATTAACCATCAGCATGTGAGAATGAATGTGCATGCGTTTGAAAATGGAAGACGTTAATTATTTGGCTTTTGGAAACTATTCCTATGAAAGATTATTTTTGTATCTACTTCATGTTAATTAAAATAAACTTTTACAGAAATAACTCCATTACCTACACGTTTCATTGTGGCAGTAGTCTCGTGGTTAAAATGTTTAACAGTGATGTTCATCTATGAGTTTATTAATTATTATTATTATCATTATTATCATTATTATTGTCATTATTATTATTATTATCTTCACCGCAATTGTAGTTATCATTATTACTGTTGTGATTATTATCATCACTATTAGTTTAGAATACATTTCAAAATAAATGGTTAATTTGGAATGATAGTTTTAATAACATTCTAAATGGCAGTTTTTAATAAAAATGTAAGACTACTTGCGGATACTTAATGCTAAGTCTCCATGGTTTGATCAAGGAAAATAATATCTAGAAACAAGATGATATTAAGTCATCAAACTTGCCATTTCATCGCTCACTTTTGTTGTGGGTACATGTTTACAGGAAGTGAGCCAGGCCTAGGGTTGTCTGAATTACAAACCTTTCAAGGCCCAGTCCCGAGGAAGACCACGTTACTCGGAACTAAACTCATAATTTTTCATACGTCTTAGAGCCTCGGCAAGCCATAACTCTTGAAACGTGTACTGCAGGCATACTTGTCTTTACTTACTGCTATAACTCTAAAAGAATGAGATTACTAAGGAGCTCCCCCCTCTCCCTCCCCTTCTGTAGCTTAACGTCCTTTAAATGGTTGGTCATATCAAACTGTGAATAAAATTGCTGTAATGATGCTCAAATGATTTTGGGGTCCATGGAGCTAAAGTTACTCGACAGGCTCAGGATAAGGAGATTCCCGAAAAAAACCTTATCCTTGTAATTCACCCTAAGCGAGATTCGAATTCGCGACCTGTTGAATGTAAGGCAAACATGCTACCTTCACACTACCCAGGCGGGTAAGCTGTAAATTGTTCACATTTTTGACAGATTTCGAGCCAAAATACTAACTCGCATTTGTTGTATTATTACTACTCTCCACATGTACTATGCATATGGTGTATAGAGAAAGTATTGTATTCCACTTAAAAATTCAATACCGAGATTTCAACGGAAATACATGTTTTGAGAACCCCTGAATGAAATTTAGAAAAGTGTGTATGTGTAAGTGCGTGCAGCATAGCTCGATGGGATACGAAGATTTCGAAGAAAATTCCCCCACCCCTATTACCCTTCATATGGAAAAATTGTAGACAGTTTTGATTTTCTTAATAATGGTTCTAACGATGTTGATGAAAATATCCTAGGTACATTAAAGATATTTTTTGACAAATAATATGTATATATTAAATTTTCTGACGATAGGTATATCTTAAATTTTCTGACGACAGCCTCTGAAGACCTCTTTATTCTGGGTGAATTTTATTGATTTTGCATAACTGGTAGTCCATAAGAGAGAAAAGCTTACCACACACAAAATGTAGATCCTGTCAACACATATAATTTATCTCATGTTCCTTTTTATATTTGTAGAACTGAATGTTTCTCAGATTTGCCTTATTAGTATTGATTTCAGTTTTAAAATACATTTACTGTTATATAGGAATTTGTCAACTCCTGGCCATACAAACAGAGGAACTCCAAACATATATCAAGCGGCTTTTAAAAGATCTGACTATCGCTTTAGCATGGTGAATTCCCTTATTTCCCTTCTACTTACAAAGAAACAGTAACATGACCAATTCTGGTAACATTTATCTTGATTAGCATGATGTGGATAAAATAAATTTTTGTAAGGAAAGTTTGTGGAATAGCTAGGGAGAGGCATGTGAATGGAACACGTCAGATTTTTTATCCAATCATCATTGGTAGGATTTCGAAACCTCTATTTTCGGTGACATTTCGACCTCTTATTGTGAAAAGTAAATATCGCAACTTTCAGCAACATAGGTATGTTAGGTTTAAAATTGCGAAATATGCAATGCAATTTCTAATTATATGATCTCCACTTTTTTCTATACCTACATAGTTTACTATTTTTATTTCATCTACATGTTAGTGGCTTACACTCGTGCGTTTTACATTTATATTTTGTAATATACCCCATGCGTACTTATCGTGTGTGTAAGTTTTTATTTTGTTTAGTATTCTTATGTTTGACAAGTTTCCCAACTCAAAACGCACTTTATTTATGTTTCCTATACTAAAACAAATTTGTTAATTTCTCTGCAATGTCCGTTGCTTAAGTAGAAGTAGTAATGTATTTCATCCTAAAATTCGATGCCCAGATTTCACAAAAATTGCATATTTTAAAACTCCTGTTCCGGGGAAACAAGAAAGAAAAAAAAAAGTTTTAAAAACGGACTGTGTGCGTCTGCATATGCCTGTGAACGCATATTTCAGAAAGAAAAAATCTGATGTGCTCCATTCACATGACTTTCTACATCTCTGTAACAAATTATTGCTAATAAGCTTATTCTTCTATCTACTTCATGCTAGTCAAGATAAACATTATAGAAACGGTGTTATTACTTAGTTCCTTATAAGTATGGGAAAAAAGGGAATAAACTAGCATTAACCGACAGTCAAATGTTTTAAAATGTGGTTGCTATGGGATTGAAATCCATTTCTTTGTGTGCCCAGGTGTTGACAAGTTCCCGTATGAGAAAAGTTGGTATTTTAAAACTGAAACCAATAACAAGGAATATCTCAGAAACGGCCAAATACACGAAAAAATGTATATATCATAAATTGTGTGTTTTAACGATATATATGTATTGTTAAGTAAGTAAATTTTTGTCTATTTATTCAGCAAAATTCTCCAGAATTCAGAGGCTACTCTCAGAAAATTCAAGATATACATTTTATTTCTTATGTAAATATCTTTGATATACGATTATTTTATTCGAAATCGTTAGAGCCATTTTTTAGAAAATCAAAATATTCGAAAATGTTTCCAAGCAAAGGGTATTTAGGGGGAGGGGGGATTTTCATGAAAATCTTCATGTGTCATCCTTGGATCATACAGAACTTAAGTAGATACCAAGTTTGGTATTTAGCGGACTTACATATACACACGTGGACGCGCGTATAGTTTTTTAATAGGGAGTCTCAAAACATATATTTGAAAACTCGGTATCAAATTTTTGGGTGTAATACAATAAATACCTTCATTATACACATAGTGAATGCTGAGAATGTAAAAAGTTGACGTGTTCCATTCACTGTCTGTAATAATTTGTTGTTAAAAAGCTTATTCTTTTATCTAATTCATGCTAATCGAGATAAAAGTAGCAGAAATGGCCTTATTACTTGCTACCTTGTAAGTAGAAGGGAAATAAGGGAATATTCCAAAGTGGTAGTCAAATCTTTAAAATCTGACTTCTATGTGATTAAAATCTCTTTGTTTTTATGGCCACGAGTTGATGAATTCTCCTAAAGTATAAGTATTTTAAAGCTGATACCAATACTAACAAGGAGAATTTCAGAAACGGTCAACTCAACAACGAAAGAGAATGGAAAGAAAAAACATATATCAGAAAATGATTGTTTTAACAAGATCTACATTACATATGCAGTACATTTTTGTCTATCTCTTACAGTTTACTAGTTATGCAAAATTCTTCCAGAATAAAGAGGTCTTCAGATGTTATCGTCAGAAAATTACAGATATACAAATTATTTGTCATAAAATATCTTTAATGTACCTAGGATATTTTAATCAACATCGTTAAAACCATTTTTAAGAAAATAAAAATTTACGACCATTTATTCATATGAAGGGTAGTTGGGGTGGAGGAATTTTCTTGAAAATCTTTGTGTCGCATCGAGCTATGCTGCACGCACTTACACATACACACTTTTCTAAGTTTCATTCAGGGGTTCTCAAAACATGTATTTCTGGTGAAATCTCGGTATCGAGTTTTTAAGTGGAATACAATGCCTTCTCTATACACAATGTGCACAGTACGTTTAGAGAAAAGTAAAAATACTACAAATACGAAAGTTGGTATTTTGGCTCGAAATCCGTCAAAAATGCTAACAATTTACAGCTCGCCCGCCTGGGTAGTCTGCCTCACATTCAACAGGTCGCGAGTTCGAGTCTCGCCTAGGGTGAATTACGATGATAAGGTTTTTTTCGGGAATTTCCTTATCCTGAGCCTGTCGAGTAACTTTAGCTCCATGGACCCCGAGATCATTTGAGCATCATTAAAGCAATTTCATTCACAGTTTGATATGACCAACCGTTTAAAGGACGTTAAGCTACAGAAGGGGGGGGGAGCTTAGTAATCTCGTTCTTTTAGAGTTTTAGCACTAAGTAAAGACAAGTATGCCTGCAGTACACGTTTCAAGAGTTACGGCTTGCTTAGGTTCTAAGACGTATGAAAAATTATGAGTTTAGTTCCGAGTAACGTGGTCTTCCTCGGGACTGGGCCTTGAAAGGTTTGTAATTCAAACAGAATAGGATTGCAACCCTAGGCCTGGTCCCCCAGGTAGTCGCGGTTACGAGGCCGCTTGGGTAGGTTGTGACGGTCCGAGTAACCTTACAACGCAGTGTAGGTGAGGTTATTAAGTCGTAATTGCCGTTTTTTTTCTTTGCTGTATCTGGTGCCTTTTGTGTACATGATGGCAACTAGATATGTACGTCAAAATACGTTAAAGGGTACATTTAAAAAGGACGACCAACGCCCATCTGCAATGGATATCCATCGCTGGATTGATGCAGTATTGCATGTAAAGGCTTCTGACTTACTACCTATTCAGTTGGTAAGGAAACAAAATGCAGTTTACAACGGCTACCTCCAATGTCACATGGGTGAGTCTCAAATTGAATTGTCAAATGGGGCAACTACAATTGTAAACATTGCACTCGCAGAAGAAGAACTAACCACCGTACGTGTTCTATATATTCCACTTGAAATACCCAAAGACTGTGTACTCGCATAATATGGGAAAGTGAGGTCAGTGGAAAGGGAGAATTGGGCAAATCGGTTTTCTTGTGGAAACTGGAATCAGGATTGCTTATGTGCAGATACACAAAACGATTCCCGCCAATATATATGTTGTTGATCACGAGGCTTATGTGACTTACCCCGGGCAAGAACAGGTGTGCTACTCGTGTGGCAGTTCTTCTCATCTCCGGCACGCGTGTCCTAATAGAGGTATTCGGCGGCCCATCATCCCGCGGATGATGCGACACAAATGGACATCGAGTCTTCTGTGCCTGTACCTTCCTTGCCTTTTTCCAGCGGGTCGATGGTGCAGGAGCAGCGTGCTCATATTGCACAGTCTACTGGAGTGATGGAAGAATCTGCAGTCTTACCACAGTGGAACAACACAAGGCTCTTACGGACTCGGAAACCGACTCTACTGACGAACACACTGAAGAACATTCTAAGTTGCCTGGTCAATCTGCCCGAGTGCCACATCCTGCTGGTGATGCTACTGTGGTTGCTGGAACGAGTGGTTTGCTGGTACATAGGGCAATGACACTGCCCCTCTTGGTGCTGCAGGGACAGACGCCGCAAATGTCTCCAGCTCAGTTGTCCCTTTGAGTGATGGCAATTGGATTGATGCAATGGAAGTAGAATCCTCTTCAGCAAACGGATCTGTGGGGCCACCACGGGAAGAGACATGTACCGAAGTCCCGGTGGTTGGTTCTGCGAATAAGCGTCGGAAAAAGCATTAGGATAGCAAACTTATTTTTCCTCTCCTTCGGAAGCAGGAGTAGAGGTTACGCTGTTGCGCTCTATCAGATCACGAAGATCAAAAAGTTAACTGTCAGTTTCATTGTATGAGTCGTACCTTACGTGTCCACAGCAAACTTCACTTGCAGTTCTTCACCTACCAAACTATATGCATTACAGCGCTTTCTTTATGACTATGACGTTGACATTTTGTTCCTGCAAGAAGTTACCTTCACCGATTTTTCTTCCTTACGTCATTATGCAGTACATGTTAACGTGGGGACAGAACGCCGGGGTACGGCACTTCTCACAAAACCTGAATTGCTCTTCAGCCCATTGAAAGTCTTCCCTCGGGACGTGGCATCAGCGGTGTCTATTAGGACTATGGATTCATTAATATCTATGCGCCTTCAGGAAGTAAGAAACGTAAGGAAAGGGAAGATTTTTTTCGCCTTGACTTACCCTATGTACTTCGTAGACTGCCTCGTCACTACATTTTAGGTGGAGGCTTCAACTGCGTCCTTCGACCGGAAGATTGTACTGGGGCCTGCCGACCTAGTGCCAGTTTGCAACCGTTGACGGCTAATCTCCGTATGAAGGTTGCATGGCTGTTGAGACAAAAATTGGCTGCGCCTACCTATGTCACTCCTAACTTTGCCTCTCCTCTGGATCGTTTCTATCTACCTGAGGACTTGCTGGAAATGTTAATTCCATTGTTCACTATCCTTCTCAGAGCATTTAGCGGTCCTACTCAGCATTGACTTACGTCTCTCCTTTCTACCTCTTGGACGCTCCTAATGGAAAATTAACACCACCTCTCTTATGCTCAATGCTATGACGGAAGAATTAACAGCCTTATGGAAGTGCTGGTCCCGAAAGGAGTATCACTACAGCGATATCGCCGATTGATGGGACCTGTACGTCAAGCCTTGTTTGCGGCGTTTCTTTAAAGGTAACTCTTATGTAAATGTGAGGGATGAAGAACACACCTTGCAGTTTTTCTTCCGGTGCCTGCGAGATCTTCAGGAAATGCCCTTGGACGGCGGTGCCCTTCGTGCGCGCTCCAACTTCTACAAGGCCAAAATCTTAAGTATTTATAGGAAGTGCATGGAAGACTTACAAGCTAGAAGTCGTCTCAATAATTCGGTGGATAAGGAACATATCAATCTTTACCATCTTATACAGACGTACAAACGTCGCTCCAGTCTCATACTCAAGGTGCAGGATGAAGATGGACAACTGTACACTCCGCAGCCACAAATTGGTCGTACCTTTCCTCTCATTTTGAAAGGTTTTTACAGCGGGAGAC
This sequence comes from Hymenopus coronatus, assembly GCA_030762935.1. Classification (NCBI taxonomy): domain Eukaryota; kingdom Metazoa; phylum Arthropoda; class Insecta; order Mantodea; family Hymenopodidae; genus Hymenopus; species Hymenopus coronatus. Next base: position 141,146,475 of record CM060897.1, read on the forward strand.
AACTGAAACCCACTCACTCACTCTCTTCGACGCCTGTAAACCTACACCTCTCGCTCTCTCTCTCTCTCTCTCTCTCTCTCTCTCTCTCTCTCTCTCTCTCTCACACACACACACTCTCGGTGAGTTGCAGGCCCTTGAACGGCCCCACTGCAAAATTGAAGTGTATTGTGCTCTTCTGCAGGGAAAGACCTCCAAAACGCCTGGCCAAGATGGTTTACCCATGGTGTTTTACCGTCAATTTTGGGGTCTGTTGGGTGACGATTTAACTGAAGTCTTCAACTCCCTCTTACGGCGCCGACTTCTCTGTGCTTCTCAAAAATGAGGTGTTAAGAAGAAACCCCACTCTTCAACTTTTGATGAATTTAGACCCATTACACTGCTTAATTATGATTACAACATTTTGGCTCGCGTTCTGGCAAACAGAATTCGCCCTCTAGAGGTGAAGCTGATTCATCCTTCCCAGCATTGTGGTATTCCGGAACACAACATTTTCGACGTTTTGTATGCCTTACGTGACTCCATTGCCCAAAGTACTCAGGGCTACAAACACATATTGTTGTCTTTGGATTTCAGACGAGCTTTTGATAGTGTCAGTCATGACTATTTATTCAAATGTTTAGCATGGCATGGTTTAAGTGATGTCTTTTATCTCCACATCCAATGTTTATATACGGATATCTCTAGCTGTGTGCAGGTTAATGACTTTCTCTCTCCTGAGATTCCCATTGGTCGTTCTGTTCGGCAAGGATATACAGCATCTATACTATTATTTGTGCTAGCCTTAAATCCATTTCTTTGTCATCTACACACTAAGATTGTTGGAATTTCCTGGCATATGCTGATGATGTAAGCGTTGTCCTTGCTGATGAGCTCGATCTTCGCTCCTTATGGAGTATCTTGCAAAGTTATAGTTCTATTTCTGGTCTTGAGATCAATGAGCAGGAGTCCAAGGCGCTTATCTTCGGACGATGGGCTACGCCTCCACGTTTAGCGCCACTGCAGATTGTTTCCCAACTCAAAATATTATATGTTATCTTCACAGCTTCCTTGGGACCAATGCAGCATCTGAATTGGAAACCCATAGTTGGCAGGATAAAAAAACTCTGCCAAGGACCTGTATCATCGAAATTTGTGTCTATATCAGCGAGGATAGGTGGTACACATGTACTTACTTTCCCAGTCTCTCGCTGCCTAAGCTCTATGCAAGACAAATCATATGTGCGGTTTCTTGGTTCATGCGGCAGGTCTGTATTATTCGAGTGCCCATGTCTACATTGTATTTATCTCCGCAAAAAGGTGGCATTGGGCTGATAAATGTTGGCTTTAAGTGCCTGGCATTTTTTCTTAGTCGTGGGTGGCATATACAAGACACAAATGTCAGCTTGTCTGCCACGTGGTTGCAGTCTTGGTCCACTACTGTTGACCTACGTAGTCCTGTGGATCTTCGCTCTATCCCAGCTATATTACAAACATATTTCTTGGAATGGTGTTACTTAAGTCCCTCTTGTTCACAACCCGGAGGGCATCTGGCACGACGCATCTATCAGGAACTGCTTCCAGTATGCAGAGGTCCATCAATGCGTCTTGAACGAGTCGCGCCACTGCATCTGAATTACCAACAACTGTGGAAGAATTTCAGCGGCGCTGTCCTTCCGTAGGCAGTTCGCTCCCTTTGGTATCAAGCATTCATGATATCATACCCACACGACAGCGTCTGGCAGCTATTCACCTGAGTGTCTCCCCGACATGCCCTCATTGCCATCAACTGGATACTGTATTACATAGTGTTGCTACTTGCTCCACTGTGTCTGCTGTGTATACCATCGCTATAAGCTTTTTGGGAAAGTTAGGCGTACCAAATTGTGCTCCAGAAACCTTTCTTCGTTCGGATTTTCCCCATCCGCAAAGGCGGCAGAAAGCCTTGCTATGGATCATTGGGCACACGATCTTTTATCTACTTTCGCAATTCCAGAGTGGTGTGGATCCGATGCAGTACATGGACTACATGAGTAGGACGAGGTGGAAGATTAGCGTGAGGAGCAATTTTCGACGGAACTTCGGCAGTTGCTTGCGAGTTCTTGATAATTAATATAAATATATAATAATAAAAAAAGTTATTGACTGAGCCTACTAAATGTGGAAGATTTTTTTTTCTAAGTTTTAACGTCCTATAACCTGGTTGGTCATATCGGACGATGAATGAAATTGGTGAAATGATGCTCAAATGATCTTGAGGTCCACGGAGCTTAAAGTTACTCGACATTCGTGTTCTCAGGATAAGGGAAAAACCCCGAAAAAACCGTATCCGGGTAAATCACCCTAAGTGAGATTCGAACTCACGACCTTTTGAATGTGAGACACACACGCTACCACCACACTACCCAGGCGGACTATGTGGAAGAATTGTCTTTGCTTTTAAGGGGAGGGAAAAAATGTTACCCACAACAAAAGTGAGCGGTGAAATATTGCCATTTCAACAAGTTTGAGCACTTTATATCATCCTGTTTATAGATATTATTTTCGTTGATTAAACCGTGGAGACTAAGCACTGAGTATCCGCAAGTAGCCTTGCAACATTTTTATTGCAAACTGCTATTTAGAATGTTATTAAAACTGTCATTCCAAATTAACCATTTATTTTGAAATGTATTCTAAACTAATAGTGATGATAATAATCACAACTAATAATGATAACTACAACAATTGCGATGATGATAATAATGATGATGATAATAATATTTATTGTGATGATAATAATAACCATAATAATAACAATAACAACAATAATAATAATAATAATCATAATATTAATACTAATAGTAATACTAATAATCATAATAATAGTAATATTAATTACAATAATAATAGTAATAACAACAAGAACAATAATACTAGTAATAATAGTAATAATAATAACAAGAATAATAATTAATAATAACAAAAATAACAAGAATAATAATAATTGTGATGATGATGATAATAATAATAATAACAATAATAATAATGATAATAATCATAACCATAATAATAATAACATGAACAATATAATAGTGATAATAATAACACTAATAATAATTGTGATGCTAATAATAATAAGCATAATAATATTAATAATACTAATAGTAATACTAATAATAATAATAATCATACTAATAATCATAATAAGCATAATAATCATAATAATAACAAGAAGAACAATAATACTAGTGATAATAATATTAATAATAAGAACAAGATAATAATTAATAACAATAATAATAATAATAATGATGATAATAGTAATAATACTATTAATAGTAATAATAATCATCATAGTAATAATGACCATAATAATAATATTAGTACTAACAGTAATAATAATTTAACTAATAACAATAATAAGAAGAACAAAAACAAGAATAATAATAATTCCGTGGTGTAATGGTTACCATGCTAACTTCATATACCCAAGGTCGCGGGTCCGGCGGAGGACGATGGATTTTTTCGGGCGTAAAAATCCTTAGCATGGCTTCCTTCGGAAGGGAAGTAAAGCTGTGGGACCCGTGTCGTAGATTTACGGCACGTAAAAGAACCTCAAGCCTGATAAGAGAGGCCTCTGAGCATAATTAAGGGATCTTTCACGCCCAATATAGAATGGGACGCTGAGAACCAAAGCAGTTAAAGAGCGTCCATAAACAACAGGCCATTTCCTTTTCATTTCATTTCTAATAATTAGTAATAATAATAGTGATAATATTAATAGTAGTAATAATATTATTAGTAATAGCATTACTAATAATCATAATAATAATGACCATAATAATAGTAATAGTAATAATAATAATAATAATAATAATAATAATAATAATAATAATAATAATAATAATAATAATAATTGTGATGATAGGAACAGTGATAATAATAATCATAACAATAGTAATAAGAACAACAAGAATAATAATTAATAATAGTGATGATAATAATAATAATAATAATAATAATAATTAATAATAATTAATAATAGTGATAATAATAATAATAATAATAATAATAATAATTAATAATAACAAAAATAATCACAACAAGGACAACAATAATAATCATAATTGTAGTAATAATAATAATGATAATAATAGTAATACTAATAATAACCATAATAATCATCATAATAATGATGTACCTTTACCACAATCCGCACATTTCACTTTCCATTCCCACTAGGGACCACGACGTACATTCATATGTAGCGATGTATTAAAATATACCGTTGGTAACGGCTGGCACCAAGCGGATACAGTAATCTGATGTTGGTACTCCGCCTAGCAGACGGAATAATATTTAAGAGTCAGAACGCAGATTTATCTTTTTCCTTATACTGAGAAGGCGAATTTTGAGTAACTTTAAGCTCCATAGACTGAGATCATTTGAGCATCATTTCACAAATTTCATTCACCCTCTGATAATGACCACCAGGTTAAAGGGCGTTAAGGTACCTACAGAAAAGAAAAAAGACAGATTCAAAATAGCAACTGAAATCTAATCTGAAGTAATGGAAACATATGGTGACAATTGTCAGTTTCAACCATTAAGTGATAACTACCTTGTGGACCTAAATAGATGTGTGGCAGCTAAGCAACAACTACAGTAGCCTATCAATAAAAAAAAAAAAAAAAAAAAAATGCCTAGCCTGGAAAAACCAACACAGGATTGAACAGCGGAAGTGGGAAAACGTCCTTTACATGTGAAAGTCAGTTCCAGTTGGTTCCAAGCGCTGGGTATTTGTTCATCGCTTTGCAGGAGAACGTATGTTGTCTCACTACTGCATCAAGCCAACTGTCAAACATGGTGGAGATTCCTTGTTGGTTTAGGGGTAATTCAGTGGTGGCTGTGTCAGACATCTTGTAAAAACTGAGGACAAATTGTGCCAAAAGCAATACCATAGAATCCCCTAATACCAAAATCCATACCAAATAGTATTTAATAAAGGGTTATGTCTTACAGCAGGATCACACCATACACTTATCATTAGAGGTCGGATTTTTATGTAATTTCAAGGTGCGAAATATATACATATTTATGTAACAAAAAACATCAAAATATGTAACGAAATATGTAATATCAAAAAATATGTAAAATTATGTAATATTCTAAATGCTAAGATTACCACCTCATGTAGAATGCAAATTACTTAGAATGTTGTAATTTGATGGTTCTGTAAGTACGTAAATTAATTACGAGTTAAAATTTAAAGACTAAATATAGAATTAATTATAGGGAAAATGTTTTGTTTTATGCAGAATTTACCTAAAATTTATTTACAAGTTGATAACTCTGAAATAAAAAATATGTGTTTTGGATTATATATATTAAAATTACTCATTTCACATAATTATTTGCTTAAATTTTAGACGGTAAAGCAATGTTGAAATACTGAACCAATTTATCAATGAGTGAACTAATCAATTCAAAATAATTAAATTTTATAATGAAGGTGCATTTTCAGTTTTCTATCCCTTGACAAACTATGAACAACCAGGCATTTTCATTTTGCGTATTTCAACGTACAGTGAATAACCATTTTCCACATTTTCAGGGGTCATTATTTGTCTCCTATCGGATAAAATATTCAGAGAAGCTTCTCTCCACTTCACACGAAGTAACAGGAGCATATTTTAACATAGGAATCTGATTTGCAGAGAAATGTTTTGGTAAATCGACACTGTTACCATTTAGCACTTTAGACACTGACACAAGTGTAGAGTACCCTGGATATCTGTTTAGCACAGTTTTGAATTTTTCACCTACCTTCCTTCATCTCCTGCAACTACACTAAGCTTCTGTGATGCATCTTCCATTAAATCCATAGATTCATGAAGAAGGGAACCTGACGTTTCCAACTGCTAAATGGTGCTAAGCCATCAACCGAAGTTACTTTTGATGTAAGCACAGGAGCTTGTCACTATCAGATGTCCTGAGATTCATGTATGGAAACAGCTACTTCTGAAGAGAACATGTTCACCACTGACTGAACTCCAAAATGTTCACAGCTTCTAACCATGTACCCCATCTTGTAAGTACTGGCTCAGGAGGCAAAGAGACATGTTGGAGATGATTTCTATAGCACTGAATTCTGTGCGGTGCTTTCATGAAGACCTTTTTTAATGCCGGTATCAACTTATTCTCACAGGGAAAATTATTTCTTACTTCTTCAGCAACACGTTGCAATGTATGGGCCAAGTAGGTGAAGTGAAGTACATTTGGGTAGAAAACCTTAAGAGCAGTAGCAGGTTTAATCATGTACGCTGCAGCATATGAATACATAATAAAAAAAACTTTTCCTCACACACACCCTCTGGCCACAGAATCTTCATCCCATCATTTACGAATCTTGCAATTGTAGAATGATTTGTTTGTTCTAACACCTTGCAACAGATTAGAAATGGTTTTGCTGGACTTTCGGAATCTAATTTTCCAACTACTAAATTTGCTATGTACCAACCATGTCATCTTTAGTTTCATCGACGGCAAACCAAATACAGGAGTCTACAATTTCATTCCGTATATGAGCAACTGCTTCTTCATAACACACATAAAGATACGAGGTACGTCCAGAAAGTAAGTTCCGTTTCAATTTATCTCCGCTGCAGCGCTGCGATCGCAGCTCCGCACATGCGCGATAGACGTTCTGTATCAAGGAGAAGAAACGTGTGCCATTTGAGATCGCTGTCAGCCACATACGCTTTGTTGTGCTTGTTTACAATGTCGGTGTTGATTGGAAATCCCGTCGCTTGTGAAATCAGATCTCTGATTCGTTTTCTGAATGCTAGAAAAGTGAAACCAATTGAAGTTTATCAGCAAATTTGCGAAGTTTACGGACAAAATGCGATGAGTGATTCAATAGTGAGAGGATGGGTCCGACAGTTCAATGAAGGACGTAGTGAAGTGCACGATTAAGAACGAAGTGGGCGTCCATCTTTGGTTACAGAAGAACTGGTTCACGCGATTGATGACAAGATCCAGGAGAACCGCAAGTTTACAATTAGTGCTCTCGCTATGGAATTTCCCCAAAGCTCACGATCACTAATTCATAAAATTGTTACCGAAAAACTGAAATTTCGTAAAATTTGCTCACGTTGGGTACCAAAGATTCTTACTGAGCAACACAAAACAAAACGGATGGGTAGTGCACTTCAGTTTTTAATCCGTTATGATGAAGACGGCGAAGAATTTCTGACACAGATAGTCACAGGAGATGAGACTTGGGTTTCTTACGACACCCGTGAAAGTAAGCGACAATCAATGGAATTGAGACACACTTCAACCCCAGCAAAGGTTAAGCCGAAACACCTCGAAAAATGATGTGCACAGTGTTCTAGGACTGGAAAGGCATCTTACTCATTGATTTCTTACCGCGTGGTCAAACAATCAAAGCAGATGTTTATTGCGAGACACTTAGGAAATTGCGCCGCGCAATACAGAATAAGCGCCGAGGATTGCTGTCAAAAGGTGTTGTTTTTCTTCACGACAACGCACGACCACACACTGCAAATGTGACGAAAAACCTCCTACAGGGATTTGGCTGGGACGTGTTTGACCATCCTCCGTACAGCCCTGACCTCGCTCCTAGCGACTTACATCTGTTCTTACATCTCAAGTCTTTCCTTGGCGGTCAACACTTCAACAATGACGAAGAGCTGAAAGAAAATGTTTCCAACTTTTTGAAGACACAGGCGGCAAACTTCTATGAAGCAGGTATACAAAAACTTGTGCCATGCTATAAAAATGACTGCAAAATTTCGGCAGTTATGTGGAAAAGTAGTTTAAGAGTTGTAGAATTTTGTGTAATAAATAATTATTCTATATCTGTGCACAATTTAATTTTATTACCAAACGGAACTTACTTTCTGGACGTACCTTGTACTTTTTCCTCAGAGTAGATTCGTCAAGAATAACCTTCTTGCAATATTTTTTCTAAAAAGAAGTGAAATTGAGGAATTTGAAGTTTATGCCACGGAATATTAGCTGCAACCATTGCTCTGCATAGGTCTTTAAAAAATTAATTTCTGGACGGTTCCTGTTGCATTTGTGTCAGCAGAACTTGCTTTCTAGAAGACTGTAGGTGTTTGTTGCGTATGTGAAGAGCACTCTTGATATGTTGTTCCAATTGTAATTTCATGGAACAGCATGCTTGGCAGACTATTATTTTTCCGTCGGTTGTAAAGGTGCTATCTAATTTCACCCATGAATTCTATTTTCAGGATAGCGAGGCCGCAATTTGTGCCATTTTAGTAAGACTTGCAAGAAACTAACTGTATTATCATCTCGCTATATTTTGATGGTTGTCCAGCGGCTCACTTTGTTTCCTCGCAGCTACAAGATGCCGACTACCACCACAATGGTAACAATTAATTTCTCCAGTCCTTGTAAATGCCCAAAGCGCTACGAGAAACGTGACACAGGAGGTCAACATTGTCGAGCGCCATCTGCTTTGATATAAACGGACAACAATCAGAACGAGGCGAGGTGGCTATTATCACATTCTTATTTTAATTTGCGTCCTATTTCGCAGATTGATTTTTGATGCTTTCAGCAAAACTTGTGAAAACAGTATTTATGTGACTACAATATTTTTCTAAAAAATACCAAATTTGTAACGAAACCCAGAAAATATGTACGTTTTATTTAACATGTAGAAATATGTAAAAAAAAAAAAAAAAAAAAAAAAAAAAAAAAAAAAAAAATCTGATATGTCCATTCACATGACTTTCTCTACATATCCTAAACAAATTGTTGTTTAAAATCTTATTCTTCAATCTACTTCATGTTAATCGAGATATATATTAGCAGAAGCGTATTATAACTTGCTTCCTTGTAGGCAGAAGGGGAATAAGGGAATACACAAGGCTAAAGCAATAATCAAATATTTTAAAAGCTGGTTCCATGTTAACGAAATTCCTCCTATTTCTATCGCAGGAGTTGATAAATTCCCGAATGAGAATAGTCTTAAGTATTTAAAAGTGAACCCAGTAATTAATCAAAATCGTTACAGCAATTTTTGAGAAAATAACAAATTTTGAATTTTTTTTCATATAAGAGATGATGTGGGTAGGGAGGATTTTCCTCAACATTTTCGTGCAGTATCCATGGAAGATACTTAGCTTAAATAACAAGTTTATTTTTAACCGACTTTTCGTTACTGAATTTTCGTGGACACAGACACACACACACACATGGACATTTTTCTAATAATGCTTTTTGGGATACAGGGAACCCTGAAACGTGCATTTCAGGTGAAATCTCCGGTACCGAATTTTTGTCTGGAATGCAACACCTTCTCTGCCTAGTACTAAGTACAGAAAGTCATAAGTCGAAAGGAAATGTGGTTGAGAAAATGATATATAGATATTTTGAGGTGTTTTATTTCTACAGATTTTATGAACACATAAGTAGAAATGTAGAATAAAATAATAAAAAAACAATAAGAGGAAACAATTTTCATATAATATGTGTTAAACGTATTAAAAACCCATAATAAACACACAGTAAACAACTGTAATTACTGTTTCTATAACAATTACTTCCATAGATTACAAAAGGTCTAGCTGTAACATTCTTGGTTGAATCAGGTTGGTATTTGCTGATCTTGGACACTTTATAGACTCTTACTCCTGCATTCACCTTGCGAGACAGGGACACCACGGAAAACCACAGCAGAAAGCTCCTACGAACCTAGCAATGACGTACAGATGTTCTCCGGTGTTTAGATGTTGATGGATGAATCTTGAGTTATCTCTTGCTATATAGGTCGGCACCAAATCTGTCGTGTCAGGACTGGCAGATTCCACAGTCATCTTCACCTAGCAGCATTCCTAGACTCTGGTAATTGGTGTCCCCTCGGTAGCAATAATATGTAACAGAAATCGTTACACTAGGATTAAAAACTATTTCTAAATACATGTGTGTTATTAACAAACTAAAAAGAATTGCTTTCATATATTATAACGCGTTGCACTTTCAACTCAAAGGATTCAATTTTGTGCCTAGAATAGACACGTTTCTTTTTCTCTCATTTTTTTAATCATTGCCTTTCATTCTGTATAATTGCTGCCTTCGGCAAAACTGCTTATATAGGCTTGTGGTCAGAAAAAAAGGTTTCATATTATACACCGGCTGCAATGTCGAAGTTGGAAAATACTATATCAATCTGAGTATTATAAATTGTTGTTGAAATGCTATTTTTCAGCTTATTTATTAAACTAAGACTACTCATATATATATATTCTTGCTCATAACTGTCGTAGTTTTGACATGTTTTAAAACTGTATGTATGCTATCTTCAAAAGTAATATTCCTAGCTCCAGGATACTTGTATCCACAGACAACGTAGTAATTGTTAATTTCAAATGAACGTGAACTCCGCTATCTACACTATTAATGTAATTTACATCCTTAATTTGAAGCTATTTTTTCACATATATGGATACTCCTCGTGATTTTTTGAAAATTCAACTCTTAACTTTTTACTGAAACCATCTATTCCCAAATTATGTTGAAACGGGCTAAAGTTTCACTAAATATTAATGTGTGTGCTGAGTTGTACCACTGATCTGACCTAATGCAAGGTATTTTCTTCGGCAGTGAATTCGCGTTTTGTAGATGGTGTTGATCCCTCTGCTCTCCCTTAGAATATCATAAGATAGCGTCAGACGTTTTTCTCGTCTTAATCTATCCATTTCTGCTATTATCACATCACTACTTCTTGGAGACTGAGGACATCTAAATTTACCTATTAAGTATAACCCAGAGAGGTTTTCACTCTACTTAGAGAAACATAAAGCATTGATCTAATTTTTTTGCATTTTGTAAAGTCAATGCATATTTCTTTATACGTTTGCCCTTGGCTTCTATTGATAATTAGTGCTTCAGCACACACAACCGGAAACTTTACTCGAATTACTTGTTCAAGTTTATTTGACACGTTTAATATTTGTCTTTTAGGTCCAATGGAGTTAAATTTAGGTTAATATTTTTGCTTTTCATATAAGTAAGTCGTAACGTTCTTGCTTTTCGACCCACATTTTCGTCACCAAACTCTATAAGAATATTATATTAGGTTCACGAGCATTCGGTTTCAAATCAATTTTTCTGAGTATTCCGCATGCTCCGTTCACTAAACCATCGTCTACATCTACATTGCTTGTTATCATGTACTTAATACCAATTTTAGCCTCAGTTCATGAGGCAATCCATTAACTTCTATTAGTTTTTTTCTTTTTCACTGCAGTTAAAATTATATTTTTAGCTCTCTCAGATATTTTTCCTATTTTCTTTCTACTGATAAAAACTCTTATGCATTATGGTTTGTTATTCTCTTTTCATTGTATTCCTACACATCAGCGTTTCTTGTGAATAATCTTATCGCACTCTTTGGTGCTTCGTTTTTTTCCACAGCTCTAGAATTTAGTAGCATGGTATCGTTTGTGGTTGTTTTCCCGATTACTAAATTATTTAAGACGTTCACGAATTCTAGTTCGTCTTTTTGCCTCGTTATTTCTGTTAACTCGTACAATTCGAACTAATCCTGTCTATTAATCAAGAACATTCATTTGAAGCGAATTTAGAAATTGGGGTGTCCATTACAGGTGGTAGCTGATGAAGGTCCCCAATTGTTATTACCGAAACTCTTCCAAAATTACGGCCAATTCCATTATCTGTCGCAGCCTGCTATCGACCCTGTTAAACATTCCACTTCCAACCATTATCAATAATCAAATTAAATAATTTCTCTCTATTTGTATTGGCTAAGTCGCTAGACAGGGCAGGTAAGTTTCTTGCTGTGTCACAGGCAGAGCGAAAGCTGTGTGCAGTGTGACTCCGTTAATCAGGAATGCAGCCTTACCTGAAGGAGCGCAAAGCAGCACTACTATTTTATCTTTGTCGCTCCCAGTAGGCTGTCAAAATAATGGTTATCACCGTACTTTTTCCTACACCAGCAGAGCCGCTTAGAAATATCTGCATTGGTAGTTTGTTAGTTTTAAAACTGTTTAGCTCATGCATAGTGAATTCTCTCTTTTTAGCATTTAATTTATTCAATAAAGTAAACATTTTCTCTCGGGATACTCTGCTAGCAATTGTGAATCTATTTATGTCTTGTTTATCAGCTCCGTCCAAGCCTCCTTGTTCCAAAATGTCCACTTTATCTATTTCTTCGTTATAAACTTCTACATTATATGAATTATCATTTTCAAAAATATTATTTTGAACTAATTGCAAGGTTCCGTTCAATAATTCATCCATTTTAACAGAAAATGTGTTGGCATTTTTTTTTTTTTTTTTTTTCCGATTTCTTCAAAATTAGTGCTACACAATTCATAGCAATTCTTGCTCTCTATGTCACGAATTGCATCTCTAAATGGTAGCAACAAGAGCACTTGCTCTCTGTAATAGTTTTCGGGATCTTGAGCTAGCTTATATCTTCTGCATCTGATTACTGCTGGCTTTCTTCTTTCTTTTAATGTAGATTCTACATTTTCATCGTCGTTGATTTCATTAACTATTCTCTTGTAGGGTCTATAATAGCTAGCAACAAATTCTGCTAGATCTAGTCATTTTCCAAATGTTTGGGACGTCAACAGTATTTCTGTGTAACACGTCTTCTGAATCTGCCGGTAATTGCTCTAAAACTCTCTTGTTCTTCAACATTACCACCCGTTCTCTTGATGGACTGGTATTTATAAAGATGACCTTCCTGCTACTCTTGGACACGGGCAGAGAAAGCACACAATAAGCTGCTTCCTGACCTGACATTAAATTGCTATTCAAAAACATATTGGATATTTTGCGCTACTTTTCCTTCAATCTCTGATTTCCTGATTCTACGTCTTTTGCTGCATTTCTTAGAATGTTTGATAATCCAGCTTCTACCTTGCTTATATACTTTATTATGTAAGTTGCCAGTTCGAAATCTTCTAGAACTAGCTGTATGTCCATGTTAGACTCAAACAAATGCAATATATTTTTATTGTAAGTATTTATACCAACTTCTAGACTAGATCTTCGTAGAAACACACGCGTTTGCTTTAAAGATGACCTAATTGCATTCATTTACTGTATTTCAGTCATATCAAGTTTCTTTAAAATGTCTTCAAACGAAATTGACTCCAGATTTTTATAAAAAATAGTTCGTCAAATTATTTATTATTTTCAGATTGTCTGTAGTTTCATTCTTCCTTTCGTCCTCTGGTAATGGAGTCAAAATAGTGGTACTATGCATCACAGGTAAAGGAAAATGAAACCTGCATGCCACGTCCTTTCTGATTTGCTGCATATGTTTTGTTTTTCTCCCTTTCAATCTCTCTATAATCTTCATCTTCTCTAGCTTGCTCCATATTCTTTCTATTTCTCACCCTTTCAGATTGTCTGCAATTTTAGTCTTGCCTAGCCTGCTCCATATTGTTTCTATTTCTCTCCCTCTCAGATACTTTGTAAAATTCGTCTTCCCTAGCTTGTTGCTTAAGCGTTGTATTTCTCTCTTTCAGATTTTTTATAAGCTTCGTCTGGCCTAGCTTGTTCCGTATTGGTTTTATTTCTCTCCCTCTCAGATATTTTGTAAAGTTCGTCTTTTCTAGCTTCTTGCTTGAGCGTTGTATTTCTTTGTCTTTCAGATTTTTGTAATCTTCATCTTGCCTAGCTTGTTGCATATTGTTTCCATTTCTCTCCCTCTCAGATACTTTGTAAAATTCGCATTTCTTTGCTTGTTGCTGAAGCGTTGTATTTCTCTGTCTTTCGGATTTTTATAATTTTCGTCTTGCCCAGCTTGATGCATATTGTTTCTATTTCTCTCCCTCTCAGATATTTTATAAAATTCGTCTCCTCTAGCTTCTTGCTTGAGCGTTGTATTTCTCTGTCTTTCAGATATTTTGTAATCTCCGTCTTGCCTAGCTTGTTGCATATTATTTCTATTTCTCTACCTCTCGGATACTTTGAAAAATGTGTCTTTCCTAGCTTGTTGCTTAAGCTTTGTATTTCTCTGCGTTTCAGATATTTTGTAATCTCCGTCTTGCCTAGCTTGCTGCATATTCTTTCTATTTTGCTCCCTCTCAGATAACTTGTAACCTTCGTCTTTCCTAGCTTGCCGCTTATCCGTTTTATTTCTTTCGCGTTCCAATTCCTTATATTCATTAGTTTCACGCAATGTTGTCATGCTAACTTTTCTCTTTTTCGTGAGCTGTGAATAGGATTGAGGCAACATTCTCTTTGTATAGCTTGTTGATCCACTAATTTATCAGTTAGTCTATGGTGACCACCGGTTGCAGAACTGTTAAACACAAAAGGAACTAATGCTGGAAGAACTGTTCTAGCACGCTGCCCAAATCCATCGATATGAGCCTTTGTAATTCAAAATTGTTTGTCACTGCTTTACAGATTTCTTTTATATCATCAATTATAATATCTTGCGGCCACACCTCATCAGCGCACAAGTAAGACGGATATGGTACAGTACCATTATAATTTGAAATTAATTTCAAGTGCAAATCGTTACCTAAATGAAGTATTTTATCAATTACAACAGACGTCCAAGTATTTACATTTATTACAATTGATAAACACAACGCCATCACCGAGTTAGTGTGCACTGGTTGTTTTTAACCTTTTCGGGATATGGACGTCATATGACGTCTATTCTAAAATGCAGGAGAATCGATATGGACGTCATAGACGTTCTGTGCATGAATGCATTTAATACTTATTTAACTCTAATAATTTTAATGTTCATCTGTTATAATAAATTTAAATAAATTCTAGAATAAATAAAGTCTTACCTTTAAAGGTTCCTTTTTGAATGGTACATCTCAAAACATGGATAGACACATAAGGGCACATCTCCACATTCACGGCAGATCATGTTAATCTCTTTACGGACTCCTTTTTTACGACACACCAAACACCTTCGAAATGGACGCGATTTTTTGCTGTTGGTTGCAACCTTTTAGGAAAGTGTTTTCCTTCAAGTCTGAGGGGTGCAGGGGTTGTAGATTTCTTATCCCCTGTATGAAGAGGCCTCTGAATTCTATAGTGCTCAATTAGGCTACGAGCTATTGATATGCGAAAGTCCAGGTAGGTCATCGTCTTGCGTGGGATTAGAGTTCTCCAAATTACTAAACAATTGTATATGGTGATATCCAGCTGGTGCAAAAATATCTTTTTATGCCATTTAACTGTTTTTCGTAAAGAAGGATATGATTGCCATACCTGATCTACTAGATCCACTACACCCATATGCATATTTTATTCCTGGATAACACCGGGCTTGAAAATTGACATTTTGGTGTGGGCATCTATTTTTCCAGTGTCAATCATCTTAATCTTAGGGCTCTAATTGGACAATGCCGTAATCACCCTCCTATCTTGCCAAGTAATGTAAGTCAAGGGTGGGAGCTAACGCACCTGTATTTCTTCTCTCCTTAGAGTCTTTGTATTCACATTCTTCGGCAAATCAATACGATTTGAACGTACTGTTCCAATTGCATTTGTGTTCCTTTTGTATAAGGCCATGTATAATTAAGGGGAGCTGTACCAATTATCTAAATATACAGTCATACCCTGGTCAAGTATAGGTTCCATCAGGTGCATTACTAAGGAGCCAGATAACCCCAAATCTTTGTCTCCAGCATTATCAGTTCCTTGACCAGTGTAAATGCAGCTATTGTAAAGATATCCCATTTTACTTTCACAAAGATCAAAACTCTTTATGCCAAATCTGGCCCTCTTTGTTTTGATGTATTGCTTCCAGCATAAGCGGGCCGCATCAAGCTTTCATCAGACCTTATCACCAGGCACGTCATTTTCTTTGAATTTTGAAATAATATATTCCAAAACTGACCTAATTTTGTGTAGTTTATCGTTTACATTTTCTGTGCCGGTGAAATGAAGGAACCGCAAAATGGAAGTAAACCTGTTATTTGACATGCATTTCCCACAAAATGGAGTAGCTAGCATGTCATCTGTGGACCAGTGCATGTCTAAAATTGGTTTACGAATAACACCCATGAGCGAAATTAGATCAATTAGCTTGTAAATCTAATTCAGTGTTAATTCTGTCCACTTCTGAATTCTATTCTTATGCCCTAAATTGCCTTTAGAATTCAGGTCTTCCTTCATCTTACCCGCATATGCATTTGTTTCTGTAATAATGGGAGACACTAAGTCAGCAGTAAAAAAATTGTGAAAATGTCAATTGGTTGGCTGTCAAATGTCAATTGGTTGTACACTAGAGGCTGTGCTCGTGAAGATATGTCTAGTTGTTTTGGAGGCATTTTGACTACGCCACAATGTTACTTCTTCACGAACACCTGAAGGAAGGGTGTCACTTTCTTCCTCACTGCTACCTATATTCTCTACGCCCCCCCTCAAAATCTGAAAAGTCGCCGTCAATATCAAAGTCACTGTCATATAGTAAAAAGTCCTGCACATTATCTGAAGTTATTTCTGAAGCCCGTACACTGCCTACTCGAGCTAATTTGTTAGCTACACTGCTAGTCGAAGCCATGGTTAGTCTGTAGCTACAGGGCTCTACCATAAATCTCCACTCTGTATTTATTCTAAGGCGTAAATAGAAACGCTGATAGTGAGGTTTGATTTCTTTGCAGCTTGGGTGTTACTCACAAACACACACACGTAACATCGTCGTAGCAATAAACAGAATGATAGAACCTTGAAGCCGAGAACATTGTGCTTAGCTTGCTCTACGTATATACATTTGTACGCGCATAGCACAAGCCTGACTCACAAATTAGGTGCGTTCGACGTACAGAATGACTTTTACCACAAGGAAAAAATTAGTGATATTTAAACTTTTGTTAATGAAGTCTCTCTTTTGTTTCTACAATAAATGTATAGTGTCTTTAATGAGCTTTGAGTCAGTTGTTGTTGCATTAAAATATCTTAATAACTACCAAAGATACGAATCTTTATGTACGAAGCATATTTACCTACATTTAACAATTTAAATGCCTTGAAATGTTTATTGGGTATCCATTACCGGCCGTGCAGCGTTTAAATGGCCATCGCTCAAGCGGTTAATATCACCAAATATGTCATAATTTTGGCTATGGGAACCAGCAATCACTTTAGTCGGTTTAATGGGAGAAAAATATTCACATTAAAATTAAAGCTACCTAGATTTTTACTAGGCATTCTGAAAACTGAAATATAAACAACGAAAGTTAAAGAACAGAACCTGAAAGAAAAAAATTGAAAACACTACTGTTACAAGTAATAAAATACAATACAAATACAAATTAAACTTTAAATGAAACAGTTACAGTTTGTTTCAGTCAGCATTTCTTTGAAGAGAAAGTCACTAGCACAAGGTGTACAAAACATCTTTTAATAACGCTAGAAAATTCACAAAAAGAATGTACCATTACGTCCCATAGCCAGCGCCATTGGATCACCAACATACACGATCTCTCGTTATCTCACTCCGTTATTACAGGAACACATCGGTAATTCAGAAACTTACATAAAGAATTCCTATCATTTCACGCAGAAAATACGCAATCTAAAATGTGATCACACAGATATTCTCGTCAGCTTCGATATCACGTCGTTGTTTACCATGGTACCCGTCAAGGACGTTTTAGAACATATCGACGAGTTGTTCCCTCAAGACATATACGACCTTTTTAAACTGTGTCTCACCACGACGTATTTCAGATGGAACAACGATTACCACGAACAAAAAGACGGAGTTGCCATGGATAATCTTGGACCTGTGGTACCTAATTTGTATATGGAACATTTTGAAAAACATGCACTGGCAACTGCGACTAAAAAATCGTCCGTTTGGCTTCGTTACATTGACGACGTCTTCGCTATATGGCCACACGGAGAAGCGGAACTCCAAAAATTCGTAGATCATCTGAACAGCCAACACACAAACATCCAATTTACAAAAGAATTAGAGTCCGACGGTCAAATTACTTTTCTCGATGTATTGATAACTAGGAAAAACGACGGAAGATTTACTGTGTAGTGTACAGAAAGCCAACCCATACGGACCGATATCTTAGTAAACAATCCAACCATCATCCCAAACGGAAAAGAAGCGTAATCAAAACACTAGTGAAACGAGCTAAAGGAATCTGTGACAGGAACATTTACCACAAGAATTAAAATATCTACAAAAGACGCTAATGTATAATGGGTACACTAAAAAGCGTATCGATCGAGCAATACGTCCCTGAAAGAACAACTCTAGACGTAGGGAGGCATCGACATATAAAAATAATGTATTCTTGCCATATATAAAAAACATAACTGATCGTATCGGCAAGATTTTAGAAAAACGACACGTGAAACCCATATACATGCCGATAACTAAAATAAAACAGTTCCTCAAATCAGCTAAAGACCGACTCGATGCACTTTGTAAATCTGGTGATTACAAAATCCCGTGCACCTGTGGCCAAGTTTACTTCGGCACTACAAAGCGTAGCATCAACACACGCATCACAGAACATAAAAGAAACTGCCGCCTCGGACAAACAGAAAAATCAGCCTTGGCACAACATGTTTTATCGTTGGATAACCACCATATGCAATATGATAAAGTAGAGGTTATAGCTACGACTAAAAATTATTACCCCCGTTTATGCAGAGAGGTCATTGAAATGTATAAAAACACAAACAACTTTAACAAAGACGAAGGTCTTAAATTAAACTCCACCTGGTTCCCTATACTTTCCCAACTCCGTAACCTCCAGGCTAAATAAGCACAACTAGAACCCGTCCACTTGACCCCGCCCACCAGTGTTCGAGTATATATACTGGCACTGTTGTAATTCTTTCTGAGTTAGCGACGTGAGCACATTGCCTCTGAAGATGTCCCTCACAGACAGGGACGAAACGTTAAGTAGAAATATTTTAACTAAACATATTTTAACCTACAGACCACGGCAAAATAGCCCGAAAATTTTAAATTTTAAAACTATGGACACCGGCCGTGAAAGCTTACGCATATGTTTAACGCTAGAAGATATGTTTATTACTTGCGTTTATAAAATCACACAGCTGTAAGCGGATTTCTGCATGAAAAATCTTTGCAACAATCTCGCCCTCCGTGGTGTAATGGTTACCATGCTGACTTCATATACCCAAGGTCGCGGGTTCAAACCCGGCGGAGGACGATGGATTTTTTCGGAACCGAAGTAAAGCCATTGGTCCCATGTCGTAGATTTACGGCACGTAAAAGAACCTCAAGTCTGATAGAGAGGTCTCTGAGCAAAATTAAGCGGTCTTTCACGCCCAATTTAGAATGGGACGCTGAGAACCACAGCAGTTAAAGAGCGTCCATAAATAATATGCCATTTTATTTTATTTTTGCAATAATCAATGAGTGATGTGTAACCAACAGCGCAAATTAAAAGAGCTTGTATTAGGGGATGATCACCATTTAGTAAAACTATCAAAGCTAAAAGAAGCGGATTAGCTATATACTATACCTAAATCGATGGAAAACAATATTTTCTATATTATTTCATGTTAATATCTTAAAAGAAAAGTTTATTAAAAACCAACAAGCCGATATAGTTGGCTATGAACTCTTAGTTCAAACAAATGAATATTGTCCTTCATGTGAATGCAAAGTTGGCAGCTTGAAAATTGAAGGCAGAATGGGAAAAAAGAAAGAATCGCTAGTTGCAAGCATTACCGTTAGATGACGCTTAGAACAGGGCTAAACATTCAAACGAGAATATTTTATAAAAGTATTTTATATGATGGGCTTTTTTATTAACGAAATTTGAAGGAAGCATTTAAAAAATCTTGCATATTTTCATACTTTACACTCAGACCTAGACGTGATACAAAATTGCTGTAAAATGTTATTCTTGAAAAATAATTTGCTTCCTTCGAAATGTTTGTAAAACGCTAACAAAAGTATGTGAATAATTCCCATTATTTTCATAGTAGAAAAAGGTATCTATCCCATATCTATGTTGCCATAAAATGCCTAAATTAGGATATAATAATAATTTTTACTTTCCTTCATGAAAAATAATGAATCATGCGTTAATACTTTTTTTTTTTTTTTTAATAAAGCCTTCAGGTTTGGTGGGTTAGGAATTTAAATATGGTTCGTTTCCAACGCTCCCTGTATGTTCACTGATCTTCGGCGTTTACTTCATTCTTGGGTGGTATGAATAAAGATGAGACGTGTCTCAAAATTTGCAATTTTCGAGACGCGTCTCATTTTCGTATGAAAAAAACTCGACGACTCAAGATGGAGGTGACCTTGATCGCAACCAATGTCTCACGCGCTTACGTAATGAGACACGTCTCAGGTTTTGGAATGAATAAAAAGTAGCCGCGTCTCATGATTTTTAAGTCACCTCCGAAGGTGTCTCAACACCTGAGACGCAGTTTCTTATGACATATTATGTGCAGATTTGGTACCAGTTTTGGTGTTTTTGAGCGCAGAAGGAAGCTTTATTAAATCAGGGGGGATTCTGAAAAACTAAACTATACCAAACTTCAAGATTAAAGCAAAGAAAATGTTTCTTCCCAAAGCAACAGGAACAAGAACCTTTACGCAAAGATAAGAATTTTATTGCCGTTATTTTTCTCATTTATATAACCCCCTTTAACTTCTGTGGTCATATCGAGGGTTTTAGTTTAGAAACAACTGCAGGTGATTTTTCGTTGAACTGTAAGGATCTTAACGGCGTTTTTTAGTTGTTCACACATTACATTAAACACGCACACGCGCGCGCGCGCGTTCATAATTAGAGACTCTGCAGGTATAGAAGGTGGTTGTAGTTAAAATATAATTCCCTGCCAAGGCAGAAAATCGAACCTGGGACCTTTGGGTGAGAAGATGACCATTCGACCGCAGATAGTAAACCCTGGAATTCAGTGAGGTATCCAGAAGATACAGAGGCCTCTCTGCATTCAGTATCCATAACCTTTTGGAAAGTTAGCTACAACTTCGTGTTTCTTGATACAATCATTGAACTTTAGATTACACGCTATCATAATAATATAAAAAAACAGAAATTTCATGTTGACTAAATCATTACCAAAAAAAGGCGTTGTTTGCGAGTGTCCTAGTACTATTCAGGAGCAAAATTTCGATGTTCTCAGAAATACCCGTAATAATGATGATGATGATGATGATGATAATAATAATAATAATAATAATAATAATAATAATAATAATAATAATAATAATAATAATAATAATAATAATAATAATAATAATAATAATAATAATAATAATAATAATAATAATAATGCCCTATTTTTTAAAGATGGGGGCTATGGACATCATAAACGCCCTATGTAGGTATCTCGCCAAGGAACGTGCTATAATACAGAGACATTTTGGCCAGGAAAAGCCTTTTTAAATAATTTATGTCTATTGTATAGTTCTCCATAATAAACATTTGCAGGAACATGATTACCAGATTCTTGGGACAAGACTGTGGAGAAGAGTAACAGCAGGAAGATCAACTTATAATGTTGATCATGAACATGAGGTTGATTATGGTGATGATGCAGAGGAAGCAGGTATATTAGGGAAGGGGGACGCAAATAGAAAGAATAAAAAGTGATCCACGAGTAGGATTTTATAACAAAAGTAATATTACAATAATATATTTAACAGGAACTATAGGTATTTTAATAAGTACAATTTTTTGAGTTATTTCAATTAAGTTATTACGAGGGTTATTAAATTATTAGTTTCATCGACACAGTTACAACTTAATACATATAAAAGTAATGCTCACGTTCGTCATCTTTGTCTTTTGTGGCACATGAGAAATGATACTTGTTATTATGTTCTACAAAAGTAGGTTTTTGCACTCCGTAACACAGTGGGATTTTAATACAAGCATGTCTATTACAAAGTAACTAAATAAATAATAGATATGTAAAATGATATTCTTTTAATATTTTATTCTTAACTTTCGCTGTTTTCAGAAGATTTTTTCTCCTATTAAGTTCAAGGACTGTCTTTTCTATTAGTTCGTGTGTACAGGCTTGTTGTTTTTGTAAAGCATTTGCTTTTTATTTTCGCTAGCATTTATGTACATTTAAAGTACATAATAGGTGGAAAAGGTATTATATTCCACCCAAAAATTTGATGTCGAGATTTCACCGGTAATAGTTTTTGAGGTCCCCTGATTAAAAAAGTAGAAATAGGTTGGTGTGTGTGTATGGGAGGCAGCAGAGCTCAAAGGAAAATTTTATTTATTGGAATGGATTTTTTGTTTATTATTAAGTTAAATAGATTAAAGTAAAGTAAAGTAAAAATTGCAAATACCGTATTTTTAAGGTATTTGCATCAGAAATAAAATATATATCTCGTATTTTCTGGGAATAGCTTCCAGAATTATGCTGAATGAATTTTGCATAACTAATAAAGAGATAGACAAAAACTTACTACACAAAAAATGTAGATCTCGTTAAAATACATAATTTGTGTTATATACGTTCTTCTTTTAAAGTTGACCGTTTTCCAGATATTTTGAAGTAGGTACGTTAACTGTTCTAAAACAGGAAGTCTACTTCGTTTCGTCTCTAGTTTTGCTGTTTGCCATCAGAGCAAGTTGAACTTATGTTTCACTTAACGTTCAGCTTTTAAAATTTTTGACTATGCCTTAGCCTAGTATATTAACTAATTTCCCTTCTACTCACAAAGAAATAAGTAATAAGACTTCTGCTCATGCTTATATCGATTAGCATGATGTACATAAAATAATGGTTTGTGCGTGGAACAGTTAGAGAAAGACATGTGAATGGAACATCATATTTTTTGTTTTATTCTGCTTTTCACACTGTTTATATTCCTAGATAAATTTCATTGTAATCCCTGACAAGAATGTTTTCTAGATCTTGTTGATATGCGGTCATTGCAAAGTTCTAATTTTCTGACAACTACGATTTTATTCTGCGAAACACGATTAAAATGTAATGTTTCCTTCTCCATTTTGACAGTATAAATCATATAAATTGATCCATAAGCGCTGAAATAAACCATTTCCATTCATGCAACTATACATAGTTGACCTGTTTACACACAGATAACAACGGCACGTACATGAGATGCAGGTAACGCGTCTCACTTAGGAGGGGAACTTTTTATTCATACGAAATCAGCGAGACGCGTCTCAAGACTAGCTGCGTCTCACGTTTTCCGCAAGCGGTGTCTCGTAAGACGCGTCTCATTTTTATTCATACCACCCATTCATACGCCTTCCTGCTGTTACTCCTCTCCACAGTCTTGTACCAAGAATCTCGTAATCAGAAAAATGTTTATTATGGAGAACCATACAATATACATAAACGAACGTACTCTGTAGATAACGTTACTTGTCATTAAATTATTTTAAAACTCTTTCCCTGGCCAATATATCTGTGTATTATAACACGTTCCTTGGCGAGATACCTACATAGGGCGTTTATGATGTCCATAGCCCCCATCTTTAAGAAATAGCGCATACATACCACCACCACTACCACCGCCGCCGCCGCCACCGCCGCCGCCGCCACCACCACCACCATATTTCTGCTGAATTTTGCTCCTAAATGAAACCATGCCACTTGTAAAAAATTCCTTTTTTGGTATGATTTCGTCTACATGAAATTTATATTTTTTATTATTATGATAGGGTGTAATCTAAAGCTCCAACAATTGCATCACGGAATGTATTTTACCCCTGTGAAGTTGCAGCAAATTTTCCAAAAGGTTATGGATATTGAATGTATAGAGGCATCTGTATCTTCTGGATGTCGCACTGAATTCCAGGTTTTACTATCTGCGGTCGAATGGTCAGCATTCTAGTTTTTTACCCAAAGGTCCCGGATTTGATTTTCGGCTGTGACAGGGAATTCTTTTTTAACTACAACCATCTTCTATACCTACAGGGTCTCTAAGTATGCGTGTATGTACAACTAAAAACGCCGTTAAGAACCTTACAGTTCAGCGAAAAATCACCTGTTGCTTCGGGAAGAAAATGTTGTACAGGCCACTGCATATTTTGCTTTAATCTTGAAGTTTCTTATAATTTAGTTCTTCAGAATTCCCCCTGATTTAATAAAGCTTTCTTTCTGCACTAAAAAAACCAAAACTGGTACCAAATCTGCACATAATTTGTTATAAGAAGCTGCGTCTCAAGTGTTGAGACACCTACGGAGGTGACCTAAAAATCATGAGACGCGTCTCATGAAAGTGGTTTATGGTCCTTAGTTTAATATAGGCTGTTTATTGGCTAGTATAGTTTGGTTGTAGGCCATGTGTGTGCTGGTTATAGGTTAGACATAGGCTCCTTATAGGCGAGTATAAGTCTAGTACAGGCTGGTTGGATATAGGTTAGGCTAGGCGTAGACTGGTTAGAAGTTAGGTGTTGGCTGCTTATAAGCTGGTGTAGGCAGGTGTATGCTGGTAATAGACTAGTATAGGCTGGTTATAGCCTAAAATATGATGGTTATTTGCTAATATAGGCTAATAGTATATATATTATGATCGTAGGCTAGTGTATAGTATACTATAGTGTGGTAGTAGGGTAGGTGTAGGCTGCTTATGGTCTAGTACAGCTAGTAGAGACTGGTTTTAGGTTAGTATATTCTGGATATAGGCTTAGGTGTAGGCTGGTTAGAGGCTTGGTGTAGGCTTCTTATAGACTGATTAGAGGCTAGGAATAGGCCACTTATAGGCTCGTTATAGGCTGATTATTTGCTGGCTAGAGGCTAGTATAGGTAGGTGTATGCTGGGCATAGGCTAATGTAGGCTGGCTATTATAGGCTGATTATATGGTGGACATAGCCTAGTTTTAGGCTGCTTATAAGCTAGCTTAGCCTAGTAAAAGGCTAGTTAGATACTAGCTTATAGGTTAGTATAGTACGGTTGCAGGCCAGGTGTATGCTGGTTATAGGCTAATATAGTCTGGTTATATGCTAGCATAGGCTGCTTAAAGTCTAGTATAGAGTGGTTATAGGATTGTAAAGACTACTTAGAGGCTAATATAGGTTAGGTGTGGGCTCCATATAGGCTAATATAGGCTATTTTAGCTAGAAGGAGGCTGCTTATAGGCTAGCAGACTGGACATAATTTAGTATATACTGGTTATATGTTGGACATAGTCTAAGTTTACGCTGCTTATAGGCTAGAATGTTAGGTTACGTTGGTTAAAGGCTATGAGGCTGACCCCCGTGAAGCCGTGATGTCCGCTGCATACCGCCCCTCGTGGATGTTTACTTCTCGGTAGATGCGGGCTTGATTGCCCACGTAATCACTCTCCGGCTGGCGGTGTCTCCTTTTGGTGCAAGCAGCATACCTTAGCACTGATGATGGGCCTGATACCCATAACCCAGTACTAGGCGCATTATATATGTTGATCTCAGGGTTTTGAGCAGGAATAGCGATTCGGCTGCCAGGATGTCATGGCGTCATTTCTGGCTTCTCGAAGTCTCTAGAACCTTATTTGCTGCTTTCTCCACAAAAGGCGAATTTTCATAATTCAGAACGCGTAGACACGACTCTGCAACGCTCCGATTACCCCCTCTATACGTATCCCTATGCTGACGTATTAGCTTCCTATTGGTGTCTATCGCGTCTCCCAAGATTTTATTCTCTGGTAGCTTATTTCTAATGTGCCGGTACAAACTACAAGCTACCTTTTACATAACCACATGGACGTAAACGAACTCCTGACCTTTGAAACGAAACCTAAACTAATTATCCCATTTGAATAGTTGTCTGCAGGCACAAAATATTCCCTAGTTCTTGGTACAAACTTTCCAACAATATACAAGACATAAAGCCATTTGGCGTACTACCAAAATAAATCAATATTACCATAATATTAGGAACAGCAAACTCATTAATTAATAAAATATGGGTATGGAGTAATTAAAAAAAATTACACAAATTATGGAAATTCAATGCAGAGCATTGAGTTTCTGCTTCAGCTAGTATAGGCGGTTAGAGGCTAGGTGTAGGCTCCCTATAGCATGGTATAGTATGGTTGTAGGCCAGGTGTGAGCTGGTTATAGGCTAGCATAGGCAGTCCCCTGTACTACCAACGAGTTTTAACTACCGGAAGATCTGGTCATATTTTTGTTGTATTGGCAATCATTTACACCAAACATAGTAAAATTCAGTTTTCGACGTAGGTCGAAACGACATTTGTTTCCTTCCCGTTGCGTTTTCAATTTGTGTTCACGTGGTGTTCGCAGTAGTTAAGCTGTTCTGTTTTATTTATTCAAAAGTTAATTTTCTGCCGAGCAAAATGTAGGAAACAAAGAAAAGGAATTTGTTAGAATGTGTATTAAAATATCAAAATGTGATTGAAAATAAGAAGACTGATGGAATCACGTGGAAACAGAAGGTAAGTAAAGCTTTATTGGCATATTTATTAGTATTTCGATATTAACAGTAACATAGAATATGATTAGACTTTAGTAGCACATTATTTTGAGCACTACATCTGTTTTACTTGCATTTGTAATCGGCTTTTTAAGGCAATGCATCTGTGACCATTTTCATCTGATTGCTTTGACTTTTTTTGTTTACCAAGGTCTATGATTATAACACATATTATAGTTCATTCAGCATTTTAACGAGATATGTAAAACAGCTGTTAAGTTATTATTGGTATTGTGCTGGCATTTCTTAATTTAAGCAGCTCAAATGACGATTACAAAAGTATCAATTCGAGATACGAAATTAGAGCTAGGGTTTTTATTCCTTTGTGGATCCAGATTTTGTAGTATATTATTCGGTTGTTAGGAGCGCTCATGTAGTTGTTTACATGTTCAGTTCTTATTTTAAGCTCTTCGTTGTTTGCGTCTCTGTAATTCATTATCGCAACATTGATAAAGATAGTACCGCGAGATGGCAAGCAATGGAATGCACTAATATCTAGGGGCTTTGAAACTAAGTGTTGAGCAAGAAACGCAACTGTATAGCAATTCTGTGGGTTATGATGCACGTTTTAAGCCGTTTTAAATGAGCTGATTATATAAGTATATGTGCGTTGTGTATATGTTAAATAAAGAATATTTTGGTGTAAGTTTAAGTAACTTCCACTTGTTTCGTTGTGTGTAAATGGATGTTTTAATTTGTTTTATTTCTAGCACTTACAAAAAGTGTTCCGTCACCTCTATGTTAATGTGTGTAAATAAACCAATTTTCGTGTAATTTGATCTTAGTAATTTCGACAGTTCATTTGATTTTAGTAATGGTAAAGCTATACGAGAGTACCATCATATAAATATAACCTTAAGAATTTAAACTAACCTTATAATCCACTTCAGAGCATCAAGGAGCTAATATGTTTTCATCTAGAATTGTAATATCCAACCGCTCCTTCCCTGAAAATATTCTTTATTAAATAGCAACATTCACGAAAATTATCATGGTGGGGGAAGATTTAACAGCTGTTGCTAGGCGGGAAGTAAGTATTTATGGTCTATAATCAATGAAATGTGTATGCTACCAA
Source organism: Hymenopus coronatus (assembly GCA_030762935.1). Taxonomy (NCBI): domain Eukaryota; kingdom Metazoa; phylum Arthropoda; class Insecta; order Mantodea; family Hymenopodidae; genus Hymenopus; species Hymenopus coronatus. The sequence continues at coordinate 141,173,960 of CM060897.1, forward strand.
TGTAGATAAAGTCACCAAACAAGAAAGAAAAAAAAAGTGAAGCTCAAAAGTCAGCAACACCATTAACAATGGAGTGCTAAGGCTCAGTTGGTGAAACCGGTGGAAATTATTAAAGCAAAAGCACAGGAAAGTATTGCTACATACTAATCTAAACCTAGCACACCTAATGCTTCCTTCGCTCGCATGCTTTGGTTGGAACAATCGAAATGATTAAAACCAAAGTAGACGAAAACTAAATAGTTTATTTAATACACTGACCTAAACCTAAGACATCGCATGCTCGCTCCGCTCGCATGCTTTGGTGACACCAGTGACAATTATTAAAACTAAAGTACATGAAAATCAGTATATTTACACACACACACACACACACACACACACACACACACACACACACACACACACACACACACACACACACACACACACACACACACACACACACACACACACACACACACACACACACACACACACACACACACACACACACACACACACACACACACACACACACACACACACACACACACACACACACACACACACACACACACACACACACACACACACACACACACACACACACACACACACACACACACACACACACACACACACACACACACACACACACACACACACACACACACACACACACACACACACACACACACACACACACACACACACACACACACACACACACACACACACACACACACACACACACACACACACACACACACACACACACACACACACACACACACACACACACACACACACACACACTCACACACACACACACACACACACACACACACACGCACGCACACACACACACACACACACACTAACCTAAACCTAACACAGTGCACGCTCGCTTCGCTAGCATGCTTTGGTGAAACCAGTGGAAATTATTGAAATCAAAGTACAGGAGAATCAGTTTCTTTACACACTAACCTAAACCTCTACAGTGCCTGCTCGCTTCGTTCGTATGCTTTGGTGAAACCACTGAAAACTACTAAAAACAAGTTCCACGAAAATCACGTATTTAATGGATTCAGAACCCTAAAAACACAGAATCACTTTTAAAATCAGCAGGATGGCACATCGCGGTATTTTTTGTAAAAATGTTGTAAATCATCGTCATGATGTAAAATTAAGACATCTCATGCCTTAAAATCAATTATAAAACGACTCTAGTGATCTAATAACAAATCATCAATGATGATTCCACAACCTTTTAATGGCTAGTGATAAGCAGTTTTCAAATATTGGTAGTTTTTAATTTTGCAACATGAACGTCTGTGAACGATTTAGACACTACCTGTCTCATAGCTAGTGAAACAATAGAAATTGTTTTAAAAAAATTAAGCAAACGAATACTTTTGGTATATTTTAATGTAAATCGCGTACTTTGTTGAAATTTAAAGTCCAAAAATAAACAATATATGTTTTTAAAAGTTAGTAATACAATGTTACAGTGAGTAAAAGTGAAAAAACTAATACCTAAATAGCTTTAGTGGTAGTTTAAGCGGTGGAACCAAGACATAGTATTAAAGTATGCGAGCGAAGTGAGCCCGTTTAATGTTTGTGTGTATAAATAAACTGACTTTCGATTACGCTCGGTAAGCTCTAGATCTTTAATGAGAGTATAAATAAACTGATTTCCATATACTTTTATTTTAACAATTTCCACTGTCGCTTCCATTCCTTCGTTTAGTCCTAAGTTAGTGTTTGTGTGTATAATAAATAGATTTTTTGTAACTTGTTTTTAGTAATTTTTACTGATTTTATCAAAGCATGCGAGCGTGCGCTCGGTTAGCTCTAGGTTAGTGTGTGTGTGTGTGTGTGTGTGTGTGTGTGTGTGTGTGTGTGTGTGTGTGTAAATAAACTGGTTTTCGTGTTATTTGAATTTACTAATTTCCGCTCTCTCGTATGCGCTCGGTTAGCTATAGGTTGTGTGTGTCTAAATACACCAACTGATAGTATACGATGGTTCCACCACTTGGCTATACTTCAATACGTGGGTACTTTTGTTATTTCATTAGAACTGCTTTGTAGTTACTTACTGGTATATTATAAATGTTTAGTGTTCTAAGCCGCCAAGCGTAGCCCAACATGGAGGACCCTAAGCCGCAAAGCGTAGCCCAACATGAAGGGCCCTAAGCCGCAAACTGTAGCCGAGGCATATTTTTATAAGTAGAGGAGTGTAGCAGTTGCGGCCGAAGGCCACTACTACGGAACGACGACAGGGCGTAGCTGAGGGATCTGTGGAGCTAAAACTACAATGATCCCAAGAAGTAGGCAAAACTTCGGCAATCTAGCGACATTTACATCTGAACAACTTAATGTTTTCAACACTCGACTATACAGGTTTCTGCTCTAGATTACTATGTGTAAAGAAACTGATGTTAGTGCAATTTGTTTTAATGAATGCACTGAACATTAAGACATAGTGGCATACCACTTGTGTCATATGATTTCCAGCAGTCTGATAATATTGTTGTGCCTGGTAGTATCCACTCCTGGATAAGAGCGAGAAGTGTGTCCTTATCCCTGGATTCCACGGGTACCAGGAAGAAATTGATGTGCACCTCTCGTTGCACGCCTCCAAATACCCATTGACCTTCAACGTAACGGCCGCGCTGGTACTTTCTCCTGCCGAACTTGGACTCGTCTACAATGGTCCCAACACCTCCCATTGGTCTTCTGTTTTGTAATGCCCACTTGCAGCAAATTGTGCGGCATTAGTTAGACCAATCCACTACCGTATGGGAAGAGCATTTCAGTTCATTTTTATCGCTGCATGTCTTGGATTGGGTAGGATGCACCACAAGATGCAGAACTAAATAATCTTCTAGATAATCAATTCAAGAAGTTTCCAGTTTTTGCACTGTGTTTAAAATCACGATGGTCTTTAGTGCATCTAAAAATCAACCTGTTTCGGTAATCTTGCAGACCAGGTTACCATGTCATGGCAGGTATCGCGTAACGTCAGGCAGACAGGCAGCTTTGATTTAAAACATCACCCCAAAAAATCCCCAAGCCCTCAGCAAATCGTTGTCAATGCTTACAGGTTGTTACATAGCTTCCGGTGACGTCATTGGGTGCGATGTATTCCTTCCGGATGTTTAATTGCGCGATGTTTTTCTTCCGGATGTTTGATGATTGTTCTAATGTTTTGTGACGCATTAAATTTAAAGGTGCGAGAAAGGAGTAGTTTTGGAAATGATATAAATCACGTATTTTTAGGCCTTAAAAACCAACAATTGACTTGCAAATCACATGTTATACTCCATCGCTATCTAAGGTGAGAGTTAAAATCGTGTCTACATAAGGGAAAATAAACTATTTGTTGACGATTTCGGGTGATTACGTTTACTTGTAACAACATTTTCCTTTCTGTTTCGTGGTTTAGGTTATAAGCATAGCATAGTTTCGTTTATTGCATCCCCGTCCAACTCCATTGGCCGAATTGGACTCGTATATGTTTCAGCTGGGTGTCGTGTGAGAACAGTTGGAGGCGCTAGTGTGCCTGGCAGAACGTCCCATAATTATCCGCGCGCATTCTCATCATTCTTTGTCATTGTTTTCTGTTTTTCTATGGATGCTGTGCCATATTTGAAATTATATGTGATATACAATTTCATTGTTGAACTGCTTCGTTTTATTCTTGACATTTCTGTTAATTTCCAATTCTTTTTTTTATTAGACTTAAAATGTGTTTACATAATTGTTGTAGTTTTAAGTTCCTCAAAGCTCAGAAACTCCAAGAACGATCGCAAAAATGATAATAAATGACGAGAATCTATACAAAATGGCGAGAGAGATTTTGTAAGCACCAAAGAAATATGGGAATATTATCAAGATTAGCCCTAAGGTAAGTGACTACCAATATAATCTTACATTAATTGCACCTTAATACATATTTGAAAGCAAAAGTGACAGTGCAAGTACATATTGTAAAGTAAATATACATGTGCATATATCCACACAAATCACGATTACCGTCAATCTCTAAACTTGTTAAAGCTCACGTGAAACCTTATTTATGTTAAAAGCATAAGTCGCAATGTGTTCATTCAGTATAGATTGATGCTGACACTACCTGCTTTACCATTATATATAAGCTATATTAAAATTTAGTACCTTTGCTGCTGTTATAACAATGTAAATAAGGTCAGACAATTTAAGTGTTTATAAGCTGCATAATCTTTTGAATACACAGTTCAATAATCAATACCCATTTATCATTACATATTTAAAAATTGTAGATATTAATTAATGGCAAAAGATGCTGAAAGTGGTAAATCAGATGAACAAACATAACCTACATCACTGCCTTCCTTTATATTGCAAACTGATTAAAATAAGGACATACTCTGAAATTAATTGGCAAAAAATTAAGACTGAATTCAAGAGCCTGGAAAAAGAGAATTTGTTAATATAATATGTTTCATGTTAACTGAATTAGGTACTTACCACACAGCATCTGGCACACTAAATATTTTTCTCAAGCGCAGATGGTTGGGGAAAAAAAAGGTGTATATTTTTGTAATACAAATATAAACCTTTTAATATAATAATGCCTATGTTTAACACACACTTCTGAATTCCTAATTCATGATGATGATGACGACGATGATGATGATGATGATGATGCTGCTGGGATGGCATTACCTACAATCCTTTCTGCTAAGCACATTATGCATTGCTTTTACTCTATTCCCATTTCACAAGCTTGCCTCTTCTATGTGGAGGTAAGGATTATCCCAGAAGCCACGGATGACTACATCCTAATTATTAATATTTTAAAAAGTTTATTCTTGTTTTCACATTCTAAAATTGAATTTCTCACAAATTTCCTAAAGTATTGCTGTCAGTCTTTCTAACAGTCTGGTGGCAATGTTTACACCTGAAAATAATAGCAACAACAACTGTTGTTGTTATTGTTATTATTATTATTATTATTATTATTATTATTATTATTATATTTATTATTAATATTATTATTGTTTATGTACTAATCAATGTACTCTACTTGTTTCAGATATACAACTGGCTATGAGTTCCAGAACATACTACATGATGAACTGTTAAAAATATTATTTTTTATCAGGAGAACTTTTGTAGAGCAAGTGAAATGCTTAAGTAGTATTATACTATCTTGTAAGACAGTAATGAACATTTAAACTTATTTAGTCATTTTTATGTTGTACATGAGAATGCAGAAGTACTTCACTGTGCACATTTTCAAATATTAATGTTATAAAAATAAACATAATAAATCTCGGGACAAAATATCAAACCTCAAGGCTTATAAAAAGCACATTTTTGTATTAAGTAAGATATTTCAGAAGTGTTCTGTGGTTTGGAGACTAAGACAATGTTCTCATACATAGGTTTCAAATTTGCTATAATATTACAAATACATTTACACCATTATTAGATACAGATTCTTTTGGGGATCTTGCAATCATAGTACCAACAATGATTTTAAAATTAATTGTATGTGTAGCTATCATAATATCAGATAAATGACTTTTAAACAATTTGAGTTACGCCATTATAATTATACAAATAAGTACTTCATTAAAAAATGTTTTATTAAAAATTTAGATATTTTTACAGAAAGAAGTCCACACTTAATAAAGCGATAAGAACATACAATCATTTATATATAAATAGTTACATATTACACATTGTCTAAAATAGCGTAAGGTCTTTGGAATTTTAAATGATATGGCTTATAGAATACAAAATATTAAGCACAAAAACCCTAAATGTAATTCCTCAGTTTCTGTATATGAAATAATTTTCTCTGTCATTACAACAATAATTAATGGAACAATCTACATGTGTATGGAATAGCGAAATTGATGCGAGTTTTGTGTAGGGATTAATTTTTCTAAACTGTATAAAGTCAAATGCTAAATTTGAACTAATCATGAAGGTAGCAAATAAACATGATCTATGTTTTGAATCTTGTTTTATATTCACAAATTCTGTTGCAATAATTGGAATTACAATAAGGAAATTGCCATTATTTTAGTTATTATTATTTGTTAATTTTTTATTTGAAAGAATGCTTTCAATCCTAAAACCCTTCCCTTATTACTACCATGTGTGTATGAGAGAAAAAAAGAACAGGGGAAGGGTACCTGCAATATAGTGCATTATTTGATGAAGGCAATTATTATTAAAAGTTATAGAAAAACAGGTATATGCCTAAATATTACATTAAATATATATATATATATATATCTATTTTTATTAAATTATTGTTTGTAATATTACCAACATGATAACTGTTTCATATTCTATTTTTTTTCTGTGCAATGGTTCTTTGGAGCCTTATCACAATGCAATATAGTTTCAAGTATCTCAATTTGCGTTTGTCAAAATGGAACTGATAGCATGAAACTTTATGTGGTTTAATTATTTCCATATATTTACAATTTTGGTTTCAGAATCAAAGATTTTCAGGAAATATTGATATTAGCACTTAATGTTTAGTAAAATCAAGAAAAATTATTGACATGTTTAATTTTTCTCTGCAGAAAAATGAATAATTCAGAATAAGTAGTACTTCATAGTATGTAGCATTTTCATAAATGTTTATTTGCTACCTTCATTCATTTCCTTCTCACACTATTCCATGTTCTTGTATTCTTTCTGTAGTTATTTAGCTATTGTATGAGGTGTGGTACTTCATATTTTTAAATTTGGTTGTGAGTATCTCTTTGTTATTTTAACACACTATTCACCTAAGCCTTTTTTTTGTGGCTCCTTAGCTTGTTATAGATTTAGTTCAGCATGTTCAGTGACACAATTATTTGCCTTACAAGTTCATACCCTTCTGAGAAATGCTTAGATTTCAAAGATGAGGTATCTTTTTTTCTAGAGTTTCACACTCCAACAGAAGATGCTTTAACGCTAAAAATAATCGCTACAGATGCAACAGAAGAAGTAATAAAATACGCCCTGAATATTAATGTTTAGTTCACAATTCATGTATTTGTACATAACATGCCTATTAATATTCTAAGAGTGTTAAAAATATATTTTTAATTGTAGCTATATAATTGCAAAAATTATAGTAAAATAAATTTAAATTTATAATCTATAGATTTCTAGTGCTTTTACTTTTATTTAGCAAAAGTTGCTAATGATTGATTAAAATTTCACACCATAATCATTTCAACAGTTAATGTGATAATTTTATATTGAAGCTAGGAATTGACAAGCACCCCAATCCAAATGACAAAATGATAGTGTATGATTCATAATAGTCACTATGTAAATGTATTTTATTAATATAAAGATATCTGCAGATGTAAATCACAAGTGGTTGTATTGATTTTAAACTGTTGTTTTTGCTTTTAAGCTGTTCGTTTGATGTTATATGTGCTTTGCAGGTAATTTATATTCCTTTCTTGTTATATTTTACATGGAATCTGTAATTCCTTAAGTTTTTTTCGTTAATTGACTCATTTATGTAGCCCCATTTAACGTCTATGGTGATATCGAATGCTTTAACTTATGAAACAACTCGTTGAGTGTAAGTTCATTAACGTTGGGTTTTTTAAACATCTTATTTTCTTCAGAAAGACACATACATACTTTCAGAATCTGGGGGATAGGGAATGATTCCGGTTAAAGAAAAATTGCCTAACCAGCCGGGAATCGAACCTGGAACCTCTGGGTGAGGAGTCAGCTCGCTGACCACTCGAACTTGGAGACAAAGAATTAAATGGCGTGTTATTTATGGACGCTCTTTAATTACTCTGGTTCTCATCGTCCCATTCTAAATTGGGCGTGAAAGACCGCTTAATTGTGCTCAGAGGCCTCTCTATCAGGCTTGACACGGGACCAACGGATTTACTTCCCTTCCAAAGGAAGCCACGCTATGGATTTTTACCGCCGAGTTTGGACCCGCGACCTTGGGTATATGAAGTCAGCATGGTAACCATTACACCACGAAGGGCGACCCTCTGGAGACAGTCAATTCCTAAAGTTGTATCATTTTCCCTGGGTTTTTGTCATGCATAGCTTTAAAGTAATATTGTATAGTTCTGTAATTACTTTTGAAATATATTGTTTTATTATTACAGTACATTGTCATTTATTTTGGTAAATTTCCTTTCCATATAGTCTGCATTTTTAAAGATAAACAAATAAGGAAAGAAAAAGAAGAAGAACAAATGCATAGGAATGTCTATTTGTTAAATAGGCTCTCGTCACTACTGATGGCCGTTGTATATATACTGCACATAAGAATAAAAGGCAACCGGCAAACAAACCAAGACTTCTCAAGTAAGCAATGAAATAATAATGGCATATAATATTTTTCTCGAGGCTGCAGTGAGATCAGAAGTTTTCGACCGGTACATATGTAGATTTCTTGAGAAAAAGCTAGAACCGCTCGAAAGATTTCTGATCTGGCTGTAAACTCGAGAAAACTGGCCGAAATCCTGGAGTGAATGGTTTAGTGAGTGAGCGGGGCAGTACGCTACTTTGGTGATTGAGCTACCGTAGTCGGTCAAGTTTCTGTGCCCTGCAGTGTGAGAACACTTGGAGTCGCGTCGATCGCCGGAAGTGGAATGCGAGTCCAATTTTTTAAAATTGAGTTAACCATTTATTCGTTTATTGTTATCTATGGTTATCAGGCTTCTTTCGTGTTGCATTTGTTTATTGTTTGGCGGTGATTTAACCTATAACAAAAACAAAAAAAAAAAAAACAACAAAAAAAAAAGAAGAAGACGGAAATCAGAATTATCAGTTTTGGGCTGGCATAATAGACAGAGGCAGAGTCATCTGAAGAGAGAATGTATATTTAAAATCGTCAGGACATGGGGAAGCTACGCTATTTGATTAATAGTATACGATGGTTCCACCACTTGATATTACTTCAATACGTGGGTACTTTTGTTATTTCGTCATTAGAACCACTTTGAAGCCACTGGTATATTATAAACGTTTAGGGCCCTAAGCCGCGAAGCGTAGCCCAGAGATGTGTAGCAGTTGCGGCCGAATGCCACTACTGCGGAACGACGACTGGGCGTAGCCAAGGGATCTGTTAAGCTAAAACCCCAATGATCCCAAGAAGTGGGCAAAACTTCGGAAATTTGGCAACTTTCACATCTGAACAACTTAATGTTTTCAACACTTTCAAATTTGGATCACCAGTAAAAGTCACTTAAACAACTTCTTAAGACCGTTGTGAGAGAGCGCGCGCGCGCGCGTGTGTGTGTGTGTCCGCGCGCGCAACTGTATGTGTGCTGCAACTATCGTATAGCTTTACAGATTTCCTTTCCGTACATTATGAAGCTATGCTATTTGTTTGGTCAGTTTTCGGCGATTATATTTATTGTAGTTAATCATTTCCTTTCTGTACATTATTAATCGTTTCTCTTATATTTGTTATTATTACTCTTTCTATAGCTATATGTTTTCTTCGATTTCGAGGTTATTTCTCGCACTTTTGTTTTGACCCATCTTTTATATCCACTTCCGTGTATACCACTGCCTTTGTTTTAACCATTATTTTACATTGAGCAATAGTACCAAAGATTTCCTAATGTTGGCTTTTAAATGTGCATGTTGGCGTTCCGCATTGCGCAATAAGCAGCGTCCGCCATGACAGGGTAACTTCGTCTGCAAGGTTATCCCTGTTTCCTAAATACCATTTAGGTTAATTCAAAATCTTCTCGGACTTCTAGCCAGGTAATAACTTGGCTTGACACCAACGTTTCGAAGAAGTGCATCTTCCTCGTCTTCAGGGTGAACTGATGGTTTGAGCTTGCGGAGACTGGTATTTATAAGAGCTGGGATGAAGCTAACATCTGATTGGTTCGCGAGATATTATGTTTTTTTTTTTTTTTTTTCTTTTTTTTTTTACCGTGGAGGGGAAAAATGCATTACGCATTCAACCCCCAGCCGAAGTGCAATGGCTGGGAGGATATGTGGGACTCTCCGCCCTGCTGCGGCATACCCACTAAAAAACCCCTCCACGTTATATCACGTAGTTTGCTGTATTTCATCGAAGTTTTGCGCGGTCCCGCAATTGCACCCGCGGTAGTATGTGGAATCTGGGATGCTGCCGCACTATGTGTGGGAGCGGGTAAAGGTTATTTGTAGGCTACAGCCATGAAACCTGACTGCATCCTAGGGAATTAAAGGTGATATTGGGAAGGAATGTAGGTGAAGGTTGTGCAGGAGTTTTAAGTGGTGAACTTACATGTGAATCTGACGATTCATGTAGTCATGTGCGAGCTTTGACCCCGCTGCCCTGGTGTTCGAGCGGAGCTGTACAGGAGCGTTCCGGAGTTCAGTGTTGTGTCTGTGCCCCTCAGCCTGTGCAGGAGGAGGAGCGCTGTTTTGCTGGCGATTTGATCTGAATAACTCGGCGGAGTAGGCAGCCTGCTGCAGGAGAACCTGTTTGAGCTGTGCTGAGATGCCTTCTACACGTGCTGACAAGCCAGCTGCTGTAGACTGCAATGTTGTGATTGCTGTGGTGGTGGAAGCTTGTAGTTCCTGAAGCTTCTCGTGTATGACGCTGGAGAATGCCTCTTCTAGCGCAGCTAAGCGGGCGCCGACGTTCAGGATCTCCGCGTGGAGGTCCTGAATAGCATCCCGCGTCGTTGCGTAGGTTGAGGGTTCAGGCGGTGTGGCGTCGGTGTTGTAGTTCTGCGGTGGTGTTTTTCTAAGCCTCGGGTATTGAGGGCACTGGGATTGTCCCGTAAAGTGACCTGTGCCACGACAGGTGGCACAGAACCGGCGGCGGTGACGAAGGTCATGACCTCTACAGTCTGCGGTGGCGGAGTTGGCACCACAATAGTGGCACCGCGGCGGAGAGGTACAGCTATTGCCAACTTCTATATGGAGTTTCTGGAGCATGAAATACTTAACACAGCCCCATTAAAACCTACACATTTTTACAGATATGTAGATGATACATTTGTAATTTGGCCACATGGACTGCACACTCTTCCAGATTTTCTTGCACACCTAAATAGCCTTAGATCACAAATACAGTTCACAATGGAAGTTGAGAAAAATGCTTCCCTCCCATTTCTGGACATTCTGGTTACCAGAAAAGCGGACGGAACTCTTGGTCATGCCGTCTACCGAAAACCTACACACACGGATCTTTATCTCAACGCAAACAGCTTCCACCATAAGTCACAACGAATGGGCATTCTAAACACATTGGCACATAGAGCAGTTTCTGTATCAGACCCAGATAATCTGCAAATGGAATTTCAACACCTAAAATTCACACTCCAACAAAATGGATATTCAGCCAAGGACATCACATCAGCGCTGAAAAGAGCCGGACGAAAAAGAAACCCCAGCAAGAACACTCAACAAAAAGACAAGCCAGCCGCCATAGCCTATATACCGTTTACCGGCAATTTTTCGGGAAAGATTAGTAGACTACTCTACAAATATAATGTCAAAACCATCCATAAGCCACCACCTAAAATCAAAAATTTGGTCAGGCCAGTTAAAGATAATTTAGCTCTCAGAGTACCTGGTGTCTACCACATTCCTTGCGAATGCAGCGCAGCGTACATTGGCCAAACAGGACGCACTATTGCCACACGCGTTTCTGAACACCAAAGATCAATAAGGCTTATGCAACCCGAAAAATCTGGACTGGCTGAACACTGTATAGAACAGAGCCACAGAGCTAACTTTACTAACACCAAGATAGTGGCAAAGTGTTCGAACTACTGGGAAAGGAGAGTAAAAGAAGCTTTAGCCATCTCATCTGAAACAAATAATCTAAATCGCGATTCTGGCCTACAATTAAGTTCAGCATGGACACCGATGATAAAGAGCCTTAACACCTAATCCTGTACCTGCAGTCTTCCAAGACTTATTTTCTAGCAGGTGCGTGCTCAAACACAAAACATTAGCCGAATAACTGCTATAATGATGGACGGAGCTTCTTCTTCGACTCATCAAGATGGCCAAGAAGAGACTGCGCAGACTCGCCGCTGCTAAGGCAGCACCCGTCGCCTCTTCCTCGGCAGCCGCCGAGGAGGCAGATTTTCCGTTGCTACCGGTCCCGGCAAGCCCTGCTTCGCCGCCGGCCGCCACCACACCCTCACCGCAACTGCTGCCGCAGTTGCCGCCATCACCGCAACCGCCGCCGCCCAGCTCCACGTCGCCGCCGCCCCGGTTCAGTGCCGTGGTACGGGGGGTCCCTAGGGACCTTTCCACCCGGCACCTCCTCGCCGCAGCGAAATCCAAGTGGCCTTCTTGTTTGAGGGCCACAAGGATAATTTGCAACCGGGGACCTACACCACTTGTGAGGCTGGAAATTCAGGATAGTTCGGACCTCGACGCTGCCTTGGCGTCAGGGTTGCCCTTGTTAGGGCAACTCCTGGTTGTCGAGGCTAGCAAGACGGAACGTAACCGGCCCTGCCGTCGCTGTTGTGCCTTCGGGCATAACGCCGACTACTGCTCCGCGGTGCCACTACTGTGGCTCCGCCAACACCACCGCTGAGTGCACTGAGCACAATCTTCGCCGTCGCCGCCGGTTCTGTGCCACCTGCCGTGGCACAGGACACTTTACTGGCCAGGCCCAGTGTCCCCTTTACCCGAGGGACGGGCGCACCACTCCGCAGCCAGTACAATCACCGCAGACCCAACACACAGACGCCACACCACCTCCAGCTTCTATTGACACAGCGACGCGGGATGCCATTCAGGACCTTCATGCGGAGATCCTGAATATCGGCGCTCGCTTAGCTGCGTTAGAAGAGGCCTTCACCAGCGTCATCTCCAGGAAGCTACTAGACCTGCAAGCTGCCACCACCGCCGCCATCTCCACTCTGCAGTCCTCCACCGCTGAGCTGTCCAACCGGATAGCCAGTGTCCAAGTGCAGCTACAGCAGGACCACCCAAATCAGCAACACCATTCCGCCGACCAGTTTCCATACAACAACCCGCTATACAAAACTCCAATATCAGCAAGCGGTTTATACAGGTCCCAGCAAGCACGACAACTCCGAAAACACCAGCAGATCCACTCAGAACACTGAGTAAACTCACCGTAAATCACCATTCATCTTCACCAACCACTTCTCCAGAGGGGCACTCAGGGCGCAAGTCATGTGTGTCCACTGGCTAAATTCACTATCACTCGCTGTTACTGCCACTGGCAGGCAGCAATCACAATCACCAGAAATTCGCAGGTGCTTAATGCGGTACTGCACCAGAGAGGCATGGGCCTCCTACTTCCGGTGGGGGTTTTTTGTGAGTAGTGCCACCCTGGTTCGAGTCCAGGGTGGGGAGTCTCACACTCCCAGGCTTGCCTGGGGTTAGGGCGTTAGCTGCCTTTTCCCCCATCATCAATAAAAAAAAAAAATGCTATAAATAGTTTTCTGCGAAGTCCATGCCCATGTCTCAGTCATGTTAAATACCAGGCCATAATATCTCGCGAACCAATCAGATGTTAGCTTCATCCCAGCTCTTATAAATACCAGTCTCCGCAAGCTCAAACCATCAGTTCACCCTGAAGACGGGGAAGATGCACTTCTTCGAAACGTTGGTGTCAAGCCAAGTTATTACCTGGCTAGAAGCCCGAGAAGATTTTGAATTAACACGTCGCCAGGAAAGCTATAGTTCTTATTTTACCATTTAGGTTGTAATACATATTCGCAGATTGGGCATAAAAATATTTCACTTATTATGCCGTGATTTATGTAGAACTGCCAGAGGCGGCTCGTAACCAAATTATCTGGTAGGGCACAATTTTAAGATTGACTAAAATTACAATAAATTGAATGTTATTTATGGACAACATGCATACTCGGACAGCTGTCTCGCGGATTTTCTGAAGCAAAAAATAGGTTGGCAGTATGGTTTGTGCGTTCGCAAAAAGTACAAAATGGAGAGTGTTGTTTACATTTTGTGACGAGTTTTATATACAAGAAACTTACTCAATTAGGGAGGGCGGCAGGGAGCTTGATCTTCGATCTGACTACATGGCGAAGAAGAGACAGCGCAGAGCCGCCGCTGCTAAAGCAGCAACCGACGCCTCTTCCCCGGCAGCCGCCGAGGAGGCAGTGCCTCCGTCGCCACCGGTCGTGGCAAGCCCAGCTTTCGATCTGACTACATGGCGAAGAAGAGACAGCGCAGAGCCGCCGCTGCTAAAGCAGCAACCGACGCCTCTTCCCCGGCAGCCGCCGAGGAGGCAGTGCCTCCGTCGCCACCGGTCGTGGCAAGCCCAGCTTTCGATCTGACTACATGGCGAAGAAGAGACAGCGCAGAGCCGCCGCTGCTAAAGCAGCAACCGACGCCTCTTCCCCGGCAGCCGCCGAGGAGGCAGTGCCTCCGTCGCCACCAGTCGTGGCAAGCCCAGCTTCCCTCCGGCCCGGTTCAGTGCCGTGGTACGGGGGGTCCCTCGGGACCTTTCCACCCGGCATCTGGTCACCGCCGCGCAGTCGCTGTGGCATTTTTTGAGGGCCGCCCTCATATACTGCGACCGGGGACCAACGCCGTTGATACGAGTGGAGATGCAGGACCAGGCTGACTTTGAAGCTGCCTCGGACCACCGGCCCTGCCAACGCTGCTGCGCCTTCGGGTGGGTTTTCCCCCTCCACTCGAAAAAGGAAAAAAAAAAAAAAAAAAAACAATCACACCAAACCATGGACGGACATCATGAGGAGTGGCTGGTGGAAATAGGGCGAGAGTACACATTTCTCCGCCCCCTCTCTCCAATACCGGACGCACCCAGAGAACAGATACCATGAAAACTGATCTTGATAGACCTCCCTAAGGTCTGCAGGAAAAGATACCAATCACGGGTCGGGAAAGAAAACTACCCACCATAGATCCCGGCCTTTCCCAGAGCGCCAAGTTTTTGGACCAAGAAACGGGACGCAGGAGACGACGACGGGGAATAAGAATAAGGAAAAAATCCCAGCGGGAAATGAGAACTCCAACCACCGATCTGGGGGGAGGCATGTGGTGGACAAAGGCCAACCAGGCCGGAAAATCATAGTATATAGTATAGTTGGTCAGATCGCCTGTTGGAGACTCTGTATACAAGTATTTAAGGATGATAAAGAGAACCAGGGAAAACAGAAGACGCAACTATATAAGACGCACAGACCAGATCAATCTGAGCTACGCGAGAAGCAACATCTCTGTAGCATGGGGGCCTGTCTCATTCTACCTTGACCTGCGGTTCTTATTTATACGACCCTGCCTATGTACTCCCGGCCGAGGTGACCCGTCTGCATTTGAGCTCGTCAAGGTACAGTGTGACTCGATGCAGTTCCTCGGAACCTGCTAGGCACGTACACCTGTATGGCCACTACTTCGATCTAAAGGGCGATTCCGCTGGGCATCTCAAGCTCACAGAGAATCAACCCTCAGTTGCGTGTCTCAATGTCACCCCATGGAGCCCGATAGGCGAAGTACACCACCTGCTACCTACTTTCCGTTCCGCCATAAGGTAGAACCGACTCGCAACCCCACAGAATTACTCACCAGCACGGAATCCTCAACAGGTACCTTTAATATACGGTATTTTTAATCAAAATTGTTAGAACTATTTTTAAGAAAAACAAAATTTTCAAACATTTTCTCATATAAACGGTAGTTTCCCACCCTTGGAAGATACTAAACATAATTACCAGGTTTGGTATTTGCAATTTTTACTTTAATTTATTTAATTTAATAATCAGTACACAAAATTCTTAATTCATTCCAATGAATAAAAAATTTCCTTTGAGCTATGCTGCCTCCCCCACACACCGATCTATTTCTAATTTTTTTTTGAATCAGGGGACTTCAAAACAAATTACCGGTGAAATCTCAACATCAAATTTTTGGGTGGAATACAATACTTTCTCCACCTATTATGTACGTTATATATACATACATTCTAGCGAAAGTAAAAAGCAAATGATTTACAGAGGTCTATACACACGAAAAAATAGAAAAGGAGGTTCCTTAATCTTCATAGGAGAAACAAATCCTTTGAAAACAGTGACAGTTAAGAATTAAACATTAAAAGATTATTATTTTACATACCTATTATTTATTTAGACACTTCTATAAACAATCCACTGTGTTACAGAGTGCAAAAACCTATTTTTGTAGAACATAATAACAAGTATCATATCTCCTGTGCCATAAAAGACCCTCGTAATAACTTAATTGAAATAACTAAAAAACTTGTATTTATTAAAATACCTGTAGTTCCTGTTAAATATGTTGTTGTAATATTGGTGTAGTGGTTGCTGACTTCATATACCCAAGGTCGCGGGTTCAAACCCGGCGGAGGACGATGGATTTTTTCGGGTGTAAAAATCCTTAGCATGGCTTCCTTCGGAAGGGAAGTAAAGCCGTTGGTCCCGTGTCGTAGATTTATGGGCACGTAAAAGAATCTCAAGCCTGATAGAGAGGCATATGAGCAAAATTAAGCGGTCTTTCACGCCCAATTTAGAACGGGACGCTGAGAACCACAGTAGTTAAAGAGCGTCCATAAATAACACGCCATTTACATTTTTGTAATATTGCTTTGGTTATAAAAGCCTACTCGTGTAATCACTTTTTATTCTTGCTATTTGGGTCGCTTTTCCCTGATATATCTCCATCATCACCATAATCAACCTCATGTTTATGATCAACATTATAAGCTGGTTTTCCTGCTGTTACTCCTCTCCACAATCTTGGACCAAGAATCTCGCAATCATGTTCCTGTAAATGTTTATTATGGGGAAACATACAATATATATAAACGAAAGTACTATGTAGCTGACGTTACTTGTTACTGAATTATTTATTTTAAAACTCTTTTGCCTGGCTAAAATATCCGTGTATTGGCGAGATACCTACAAAGGGCGTATATGATGTCTAAACCCCCATTTTTCAGAAATAACTCATTCTTCTTCTTCTTATTATTATTATTATTATTACGGATATTTCTGCAGACATCGGAATTTTGCTCCTGAATAGAACAATGCCACTTGTAAACAACGCCTTTCCTGGTAATGATTTCGTCTAATGAAATTTCTATTTTTTATTATTATGATAGGGTATAATCTAAAGTTCCAATAAATGCATCACGAAATGTATTGTACTCTTACCATATATAGTTATTTTAAATGCAACAGCATTTACCAGAAAGTTGATCCAATCAAATGCTCATACCCTTGCGAAGTTGCAGCAAACTTTCCAAAAGATTATGGATTCTGAATCTTGAGAGGCCTCTTCTGCGATGCTGCACTAAAACCCAGGGTTTACTACCTGCGGTCGAATGGTCAGCATTCTAGTTTCTCCCTCAAAGGTCCCGGGTTCGATTTTCGGCTGTGGAAGGGAATTATTTTTTAACTTCAACCACCTTCTATACCTACAGAGTCTCTAAGTATGCGCGCACACACGTGTGTTTAATATGTGTGTACAACTAAAAAAAACGGCGTTAAGAATCTTACAGTTCAGCAAAAAATCTCCAGCAGTTGTTTCTAAGCTAAACCCCTCGAAATGACTACAGAAGTTAAAGGGGGCTATATAAATGAAAAAAATAATGCTAATGGTATTCTAATCTTTGCTCCTTTGCGTAAAGCTACATCTCTTGTTCCAGTTGCTTCGGGAAGAAAATATTTTACAAGCCACTGCACATTCTGCTTTAATCTTTAAGTTCGTTATAATTTAGTTCTTCAGCATCCCTCCTGATTTAATAAAGCCTCCTTCTGCGATCAAAAAACACCAAAACTGGTGCCAAATCTGCCTACAATTTTTTATAAGAAGCTGCGTCTCACGTGTTGAGACATTCTCTGAAGTTCTTAAAAAATCACGAGACTTTTTATTCATTCCAAAACCTGAGACGCGTCTCATTGTGTAACCACGTGAGACGTTGGTCACGATCAAGGCCACCTCCATCTTGGGTCGAGTTTTATTCATACGAAAATGAGACGTGTCTCGAAAACTGCAAGTTTTGAGACGCGTTTCATCTTTATTCATACCACCCGAGGTAGCAAGATGGCCAGGGTCTACCCACGATGCTACCATTTTTAGTAATTCTGCTTTAAAGGCAAAGCCTGGAGAGAGGGGACTTTGGCAACTCTGTTCTGGTTTGTGATTCAGGTTGTGCTCCTGGCTTGTATCTGTTACCTCCCTTGAGGGATCCTGCAACCTGAGCTCAACTGCTCTGTAATGAATCACAAATCAGAAAAAGGAGTACTGTTGAAAGACATTATGGAGTATGAAGTCCCAGTGCTTGCCTTAGGCATAAGGCAGAAGATTGAAAATGTGCAAGCTGTCATTGTGCCATGTGCAGTTTTGCATAACCTGGCAATAAATCGCAATGAGCAAATGCCACCACCTGAGCCAGAATTAGAAATAGAATCAGGAGAGGTATACAGGAGGGTGAGGTTCCTGTGGCAAAAAATAATAATGGCCCAGAAGCAGTAAGGGACACATTTATTGACCATTTTCAAAGACTAATATTGGGTGGAGATTATGTGAGCTATGTTGAATTCAAATTGTATTGCAATAATATGTAGAGAAAATTTAATGTTTGTTTCTGTAAGTTAAGTCGTAAAATGTTGATGTTTCACTTATTTATGTACAATACTTCCAAATCCGTTTGATTATTGCTTTCTCTACCAAGCACGCAGTATGTAGAGAAGTTATTATATTCCACCCAAAATTTTGAATTCAAAGATTTCATTAGAAATACGTGGTTAAAGGCATAAAAATAAAACAAAAATCATTTATAGTGTAAGATCTGACTGTGAGCAGTATAGCTCAAAAACAAAAAGTAGGTTATATTTAAGATAGGCATTTTTCAAAGATGCGGTAGAAAGAATTTCAAGGAAAAAGAACCCCACTGCAAACTACCCTTAACATGCAATATTTCTTGAAAAATGGCAAATGATTGTGGTTAAAATAATATTATATTTTTATGATAAATTGAGTGCATATCTTGAATCTTCTATGAAGTTCTGTTCACTCTGGACGAGTGGCATAACTGGTATACAAATTCTTCTTATACAAGAAATGTAGATGTCGTTAAAACACATAATTTATGTCGCATACTTTTTTTGTGGAGTTAACCATTTTCGGGATATCGCTTGTTATTGGTTTTAATTTTAAAATACTTGTACATATATCAAATGGAAAATCATTATTTCATTTTCTTTCTCCTGGTCAAGCAAAGAAACTGGCATGCCAATGTATACGTAGCGACCAGCTGCTGAAAGATTTGATTCGCTTTAGCCTGCTTTATTCCCCTATTCCTGCATATCTGCAAGGAAGTATGTCTACAAATGTTTATATTGATATATGGGAGGTAGATAAGAAAACAAGCTTTTATAAGAATAGGTAGACAGTAATGTGAATGTAATACCATTGCTAATTAAAGATAAAGGAAGTATTGTGCTCCACTCAAAATTTTGATTGTTACAGTTCAGCACAAAAACGAGGGTAGTCTGAAAAGTTTCCGACCTAATAAAGATACAAGCCATTTTTTCAGAGTTTTTTTTTTTTTTTTTCAACATAGTCTCCTTGAAACTCTACAAACTTCTCCCAGCGGGGCTCCCAACTCTGTAACCCGTACAAACAGTACTCTGCGTTTTTCTCTGCAAAATAATTGTTCACGAAGGTGATTGCCTCTTCATTTTACGAAAATCTGTCCTCTGAGCGCAATTTTCAGATGAGGGAACAAAAAGAAGTCGCTTGGGGCTATATCTGCTGAGCAAGGCGGATGGTCAAGCAGTTCAAACCGTAATTCGTGGATTTTCGCCATTGCAACCGTTGAGGTGTCTTGGTGAAACAGGATTTTTTTTTCTGCAAATGTGGCCGTTTTTCCGCAAGTTCTGCCTTCAGATTGTCAAGCAATGATGCGCAGTATGCTCCTGTAATGGTTTTCCTTTTTGAAAGTAATCGATTAAAATAACTCCATGACTATCCCCACTTTCCCAGCCGAAAAACAGTGTTTTCTTTTTTTGGAGCCGGTTCCCCCTTTGCAGTCCACTGTTTGTACTGTATTTTTGTTTCGGGCGTATAATGGTGTATCCAAGTTTCATCTACAGTAATTAATCGGCGCCAAAACACGGATTTATTACGCCTAAACTGCGCCAACAGAGCGTTGGAAATGTTCATTCGAACAAGCTTTTGGTCAAACGTGAGCAAACGCAGCACCCAACGCGCGAACAGCTTTCTCGTGTCTAAATGTTGATTTAATATGTGACAAACACGTTATTTTGACATGTTCATAGCCTCTGCTATCTCTCTCACTTTAATTCGGCGGTAGTCTAGCACCATTTGGTGAACTTTGGCGATGGTTTCGTCGGTAGTTGCAGTTTTTGGACGTCCCGAACGTACATCGTCTCCCAAGCTCTTACGATCACATTTAAATTCAGCTGCCCAAAATTTCACTGTGGTAAATAACGGTGCAGAGTCCCCATACACAGAATCCAACTCATCTTTGATTTGCGTAGGCGTATTGCCTTTCAAAAACAAGTATTTAATGACAGCTCCATACTCGATTTTGTCCATATTCATAAAATCACTCACATCACTTCACTTAAACGACTGTTACATAATAACTGAGCGTCCAAAATGGCTGAAACTTTGGCGAGTAAATGTCAACAGATGAACAACGAATTTAACTAGCTTTTGTTTACGAGTGCTGCCATCTTCATGTTGAGGTTGGAAACTTTTCAGACCCCCTCGTATACATATTGAGGCTTTCTAAATCAGAAGAAACATTTTTGAAAAAGGTCTGCTTATTTATGTATAGTGTCTTAGAAAATCAGAATTAAAAAATTAATGTTGAATAAATACCATACATGCATTTATTTAGCACCGTCCAAAGATATAACAAACGTTTTAAACAAAATACCCTACCATTTTCCCTCAAACCATAAAATATCAAAGATGCTGTCTACTATGTATCAGTCTAACTCAGCCATTTTGTAACAAGGAAGAATCAGCGATAAAAAGTGCAGAAGGGGGAAGTCAGGCAGAGTGAGCAAACTAGCATAATGAGAGAGGAAGAGTGGGGTGTTGTACTGCAGTCAACCTCGGGGTGGTATTTTGCACCACTGCATTTACCCTGAGAAACCCAGCTTTATATGGAAAAAAAGAACACTGCAAAAAGTATTAAAAGTAAATGATACTCTGAATGAATTGCATCATCTTGTAGTTTCTAATTATAATCTATTGTGATTATACAAATCAATTGTAATGAGTGCCAAAACTAAAAATTCGGCATTATGGAATATATTCCATTGAAATCCCTTTTTAACTGATATTGGAGCAGTTTTCTCATTCAAATTTTGTGCATTCCTGTTTAGCTTTCTGCTTCTCCATGGTATGATTAAACACCAAGGCTGTGAGAAGAAGCATGTTTAAGGTCTCTTTTAACACCTCATAACCAAAGAGCCTGCAAATCAGTTGGATGACTGAAATTCAAATGAGCTCATTGAACTATGAGTGTTCATGTAGATAAACCATGTAAAATCTTATTTTATAAATCAATATTGAACTCCACAAAAAAATTCTTAACAAATTATCAGAACCCACAGTCTTGTCTGCTCTTTCTTTCTCTGCTCCATCCTTTTTCTGATACGTTAGCAAAAAATGCATGCATAATGAAACTGAGTAAGGTTCTGGGTAGGATGTATTTGCTTTTAAAATTGTGCTAACGTGTATGTAATTTATTCAGTCACCTGTGTAAATAGGCAAAGTACATCATTCTTGCCAATCCTAAATCCATTATAAATTTCGCTGGAGTCACAGAAAGGGTTTCTTATCATAGTACAAATAGAATATTACAAGTTTTATGGCCAATTGCCATGTATGAAATGATCCAAATAAATAATTGTATTAAATTGTGCATAAATTTTTGTACATCATACACCAAAACATAAAAAAGTAAGCTAAGTTTAAGCTAATGGGCTCATTAGCTATAGAGTTAATAATTTTTTTTTAAATGCCCAAAAGTTCAACAAAAAATGTTAACTGCTGTAATTATTTTATTATTTTCTTTATTGGAACATTCAAAGTGTGAAATTGTTTGAGGCACTTTCCAAATGTTTGCAGCAGTTAAGTTCCCTGTATTTAAATAAGTTGAGTGACTTTTCAAACAAAACAAATATTGGAGAGCATCTTCACTTTTCCTCGGAGTAGAATTGTTACAAAACACAACCTGCATTTTAACAAGCAATCTCAGTGGTTAAAAGCTACTGTTTGGCATGAAACAAAACATATATTACCACAAAGTTCAACATATACTTTGTCACAAGAACAAGAGTTCACAATGTTTGGTGGTAAACAAGTTTTATGACTTTACAATGAAATGCTCCATTACTGTTCATTAAAATCATAAAGGGAAATTTGGTTACATGAAAATGAATGATCCTACAAACTTAAGTATTTTATAGCTGTGTGCAATGGGTAAAAGTGTTTTCAAGTGATGGAAGAATTGTTCAAATCAATGAACATATATATTTTCTTATTATTATAGCTTTTATGGTCCTCAAATATAAAAAATTGTAAATAAAATATGTTTAAATAAACTATATTAATTTAACATCACTTTCATTAAGCATTTTTAAGATCTTTCTTTTAATCATCAAATCCAGTTTTTTTAATTTTATATCATATTTATGCAGCTCTGGCAGTCACCCACGTGTTCAGTTTTTGGCCTCTTACCGAAGGTGACTTGGTATGCTTGAATGGAGGGCCTGTCAACACACAAAGAAATCATATATTGACTGTCTTAAGACAATAACCACCAAAGATTATGCTATATTTTTCCAACTTAAAACAAGTTTGCAACTGCTTCCTCCCTCCTCTATGTTTTACTTCTCTACATGTACTATGTACATAGTAAGCAGAGAAGGTATTGCATTCCACCCAAAAAATTGATGTAAAAATTTAACAGGAAATACATTTTTTGAGGTCCCCTGAATAATTTTTTTTTTTTTAGCAAAAGGTACATGTCTGTATCTGTGAACAGCATAACCCACTTGGTATTAAGCTCAGCATCTTTGAAGTATGTGACACAAAGATGTTCAAGAAAATCCTCCTACCCCAAACTACCATTTACAAGGATTTTTTTTTTTTTTTTTTTTTTTTTTTTTTGAAAATGTTGATTCCTTAAAAAATGGTTGTAACAATTTTGATTAAAATACCCTGTGTTTAAGGTATTTTTCACAAATAAATTGTATATCTTGGATTTCCTGGGAATAGCCTCCAAAGCTCTCTTCATTCTGGACAACTTTAAGAGATAGACAGACACTTACTAGATCAAAATGTAGAGCTCGTTAAAACACACAGTATATGTTAGATACAATATTTTGTGGGGTTAACATTTATGCGATATTCCTTATTATTAGTTTCAATTTTCAGATTTAAACTTTTCTCAAATGGGAAGTAAAATGTTTGCTTTTCTTTCTCTTTTTATTCCGACCATTCAAAGTAAAAGAAATTACAATTTCATCCCCTAGTGATCAGCTTTTAAAAGATTTGCTTTAGCTTGGTCTATTCCTTTATTGCTGTTGTACCTGCAACTATTTTTGTTAATGTTTATCTTGATTAGCATTTAGTGAATAGATAGAAGAATAACCTTTGTAAGGATAATTTGTTGCAGAACTTGTAGAAAAACTTATGTGAATTGAACACTTCAGATATTTAAAACAAACCTGTTAAGGCAGAAAGAGTACTTATATGAGACAGTATACTCATTTACTCATGTAACATTGATCACTGTGTATCACATTTTCTCTTCGTCACTCTAAAATTTGTACATTTTCTATACACTCAATGAACTTGCATTCATTTGGAGAACTCTTACACTGGGACATTGCATCCCTTAAAGCCTTGCTTTTAGGCTTCTTCAGTATCACAGGTATATAGATGGACCAGTCATGATCTATAACATTAAAAAGAGATACTCAAGCACATTCAAATATATTTCTCTTAAAACTTTAAATGAAATATAAATTTCTGACTTTGTGTAGAACTTCCAGCTGCAACAGGACTGTCAAAATCAATAGTTGGAGTAGAGGGCTCTGGCTCAACTGCATTGTCCAGAGTGTTGACTGCATTATATACATTATTACATGGACTTTCTGAAAATTTCCATCATAAAATATTGTAAATACAAATTTATAAGATAAAATAGCACATATAGAGCATGAAGCATACACAGGCCTACCTGATGATATCACAGGGACATCCATTTCAAAGGCCAACATCTCTGGAATAGCCCCAGCAATAGTATAGTTCTGAAAAAATGTCAAACATGGAAGGTATAAGTAATACTTTTAACTTTATTTTCGTGTTGGACATCTCAATTGTGGTTGCTTACCTCATCTCCATTGGCTTCTATTTGTGATGTATCTGTGTATGCTTTAAAAAAAGAAAATTACTTAATGAGACATATTTTACAATATATTGGGTTAAATAAAATAATGTAGCACATAATGGTTGCACAAATATTTACACACTTTTATCAGTGTCATATACACTTGGGAGGCCCTCGGCCCTCTTCCAGAACTTTTTCCAAAATTATGTTTGGCTTCATTTCTGGTGGAGATCCTCCTGAAGCCTTCATTGCCTCAGTGCAGCTGATGCTGTCTGGCATCTTTCTTTATTGATTCAAATTTTCTTTGCAGCATTTTGGCTGTTCTGAAGTTAGTGTTTGAGCTACTGAATTCTTGAGAAATTTTCTCCCATGCTTGATCCTGCAATTGAAAGAGAAGTTGATGGACAGTATATG
This sequence comes from Hymenopus coronatus, assembly GCA_030762935.1. Lineage (NCBI taxonomy): Eukaryota > Metazoa > Arthropoda > Insecta > Mantodea > Hymenopodidae > Hymenopus > Hymenopus coronatus. Next base: position 141,198,726 of record CM060897.1, read on the forward strand.
AAAGATTTTACCTACTTGCCAGTTTAACTACATAGACCAAGTATATAATTACTTGAGCCTGTGCTAGGCTTTGTTTTGGTATGTATACATAGAGCACATACAACTGTCCTATATTGCATGCCTCTTGTGCTGGAAGTTGTGGTAAAATATGCTTTTAGAAACCATATATTGCTCAATTTTTATTACACTTGCTTATTACAAATAAAGCTGAATGTAAATAGTCATGAAATGCATCTCACAGACTCCATTACACCTAGAACTTGAAATAAACTCTAATTGGTAAGTGCAATGTTGGTGCACCAAAATTAAATTATGCATTCTATACTCCTGTTAGAATGTTTCACTATAGCACAGCAGTTCACAGGATGTTCATTTTAGCAGATGCTAAAATAATATATTCACTTGCTAAGGTATCAGTAAGTACCAAAAAATCATTCAGCACTGCATATAGGATATAACATGTATGAATGTGGTATTAAATGTTTCACATCTGCAACACGCTGTAAGATATAATGCAATCTATAGGAAAATATCTATCTTGTTACTAATCTGTAAGTTAAAAAGTATTCCATAGCACAGAAATGAAGACTTATCAAATCATCTCAACCACCAACAAGCAGAATGTGCACTAAACTGCTGATAAACAAAGGACTTATGGCATGTGTGTGTGTGTGTGTGTGTGTGTGTGTGTGCGCGCAATTTTGGTTAACTTGGATATAATCTAACAGCAGTGCTGGTATGTAAAAATATTAGAAACTGTCTATGTGGTAGTAGTACACTATTTTTAAAAGTTAATTCCTGAAAAAATAATAATTTGGTTATGAAGCAGTCTGGTTTTAATGAATGCATTAGTTACATCTGGAAATAAATTTGAAAACTGTTGCATTTTAATTACACCCTATAAATTTTACTTTCAGGAAGACTTGCACTTGTTGTTCTGTTAAAGCCATTATTTTAGGTAATGACACCATCATAAACAATGGCAGTACCCAAAATGTGAGTATTTTCAACACTTTAAAACCTGAATCGCTTGTGGAAGTCTTACCACATTTGAGTATTACAACGTATAAGTACCATGCCAAACAAAATAACCAAATAAAATAAAAGTAAAGCAATAATAAAAGAAGTATTGTTATCTCATTTGCGGTAGTTAATTTATCAATATTTTAGGCATATTATTCCATGTGTGATTATGATTTCAATTCATACTCTCTTCACTTGAATTGGCTCCATTTATTAAAACTCTAATAATTTCTAACAGCTTTTTTTGGTCTTTAAGGTTTAATAAAAGGGGGGCCTATTTCCTTTTATGTGCAAAAGTATTCCTAGCTTGGTAAAGGTTCCGCAAGACGTCCAGATTGAAAATGTTGGAAATACTAACCTGAGCAATAAAAATGCACACGGAACGTGTGTTTTGTAATAGATGTGATCACTTTGAGTTGCTGTGGCTCACCCGCCCTCTCTTTTTTTTTTTTTTTTTTTTTCTTTCTTTCAAGTGGAGGGGAAAAAATCCACCTTAAGGACTGACCCGGGCAAGCCCGGAGTGTCAGGGTCTCCCATGTGGGCATACTGACTAAAAAAACCCTCCACTGGTATTAGAAGGAAGTAATGAGAGCTGGTATTGCATGATTGCACTCGCGGATTCATGGTGAATCAAGAGGAGTGAATGAGGGCTGACTTGACCGAGGCCTAGTCACCGCAGCGGATTCTGGGAGAGGAATGAAGGAATTTGGGGTGAAGGATGGAGTTCGTGCTGGTTAACTGTCCCTATCCAGTTGTATTTGTCTTGCGCAGTGAATCCAAGACTCAGCGTTGGTTCATGGAGCAGCCCCATGGTGTGATTGGCTCCTGGAAAGGGACCGCTCAGCAGAGTGGAGCTGCTACGGCTGTAGGTCCTTTTGAAGCTGTGACTGGAAATTGGCTATCCGGTTGGACAGCTCAGTGGTGGTGGACTATAGTATGGAGATGGCGGCGGTGGTGGCAGCTCGAAGGTTCTGCAGTTTCTCGGTGAAGCCACTGCACAGCTCTTCAAGGGCAGCTAAACGAGCGCCGATGTTCAGGATCTCCGCGTGGAGGTCCTGAATGGCGTCCCGAGTCGCTGCGTCTATCAATGGTGCAGGTGGCGTGGTGTCGATGATGGTAGTCGGCGGTGGTGTAGTCCGGGCTGGTGGTGTTGGTGGCCTGCTCCTGGTAAAGAGGGCACTGGGCTTGCCCGGTGAAGTCTCCTGTGCTACGACAGGTGGCACAGAACCGGCGGCGACGGCGGAGATCGTGCCCAGTGCACTCGGCGGTGGTGGTGGTGGTGTTGGTACCACAGTAGTGGCACCGCAGCGATGAGAAGCAGTACCGATTGCTTTTTTTTGGGGGGGGGGGAACAGGAATAAAGGTTATAGGGATAACAGGCTTCTTGAGAAAGATTCCAGATTCCTTTTATGCTCTGTTGGAGCACGGCGCCGATGCTCGTGTCGCTGGCGTCCGTGGATAGATAGAGCGGGGCCTCTGTGGAGGGGTGCGCCAGGAGGGTTGCCTCTGCCAACGCGTCCTTTGTTAGTGAGAAGGCTCGCTCTGTCCGCGCTATTGATGTCTTGTTGTTCTTCTTTGAGTTATGCAGTAGGGCGTTTAGCGGGCGTTGAATTTCCGCTGCCTATTTAATGCTGCGGCGGTAAGTTTACCATACCCAAAAACCGGCGTAGTTGGGAGATTGTCTTGGGCTTAGGGAACTCGGTGATAGCGGAGACCTTTGCTGGAGATGGTGTGATGCCGTCTCTGGTGATGACGTTCCCCGGTGATGACGTTCCCCAGGAATTGACGGAAGACTATCCGAGGTCGTTCTTGGCTATGTTTAAATGTAGGCCGTGCTCAGAGAAGCGCTGTAGGACTCTGGTGAGATGTTGCTCGTGCTCCTGTGGTGAAGAGGAGGCCACGAGGACGTCGTCCAGATAGCAAAATGTGAAAGGCATGTCGCGGAGCAGATATTACATGAAGCGCTGATATGTCTGGGCTGCATTGCGTAGCCCAAAGCCCATTCGGGTGAACTCAAAGAGTCCAAAAGGGGTGATGACTTTTGTAGGTATATCCTCCGGAGCTATCGGTATGTGGTGAAAGGCCCTTTTGATGTCTATTGTGGAGTTGATGCCGGTGCCTTGTAGCAAGGTATTGAAATCTCGCATGTGTGGCACTGTGTAGCGGTCTGGGATGTTTTTTTTTCTTCAGGGCCCTGTAGTCGCCACACGGTCGGATAGAATCAGGTTTCCTTATGATGTGCAGCGGAGATGTCTAGGGTGATTTGGAGGGTTGTACTATCCCTGCTGTCATTATTCTGTTGAACCCCAGTTTGACCTCTGTATATACTGCCGGGTTTATGCGCCTAGTCACCGGAGCCCCTGATGTTTCGATGTGGTGAAAAATGCCGATGTCCTTATAAGGGTTATTGCCGGCAGGTGTTTTTATTTGGATATAGGAGTGCAAGAGGTGCTTGAACGGGGTCATGGGTGGGATTTAGGATACAGAGGATGTTGTATGTTCTATGTGCTGTGAATGGTTTGGTTGAGGCTATTGTCGGCGATGGTCCGTGCGCTTAGGTTGACTGTGAAGTTGTAGTGTATCAGGAAGTCGGCCCTGTGATGGCTTTCGGGATATCGGCTACTACGAAGTCCCATGAGTATAGTTGCCGGGTCCCGAGGTCGAGTGTAGCCTTTTGTAGTCCGTAGGTGTGAATGGTTGAGCCGTTGGCTGCGTAGACTTTGTAGTCCGCCTACGCACGCCTGTGGAAGATGTTCGGGAGTACCGATATGCAGGCACCCGTGTCGATCAGGAACGGAAAACGGTGCTCTCTACATGTTATGAAAAGGCGATGTGAAATAGTGTTCACGGTGGCCCCCGCCGTGGTCACCGAGATCTTTAGTTTCCTTGTTGGGGCGCCATCGGCATGGCATTATGTAGTTCCGGGCCTGTCGGCCCCACTTGCGATGGTACCAACAGGTGTCGGGTGGCTGCGTGGTCCTCCATCTGGCGTATTCTTGTTGTGAATGTGGGGCTTGTTTGAGCTCTTGGAAAGGTTTTCTATCTGTTGTTCTGCCTCCGATGGTAGGCTTTGTGTCACCGGTGTCAGTGTCGGTGCTGATGTTTCCATAAGCCGGTCGGCGATCTGTGCCAATTTGGTGAGGCTTGTCTTCCCACGCCGTGAAGATGGTTCGAATCCGGCCTGGGAGTTTTCTCAGCCAGAGGAGGCAGAACACCGGTGCACCGAGGGAAGTTCCTGATTGATACTGCAACGTTCTGAGTAGGCGGGACGGTTTCTGGTCCCCTAGGGGGCTGTCCTCCAGGAGCTCATTGAGTTTCCATGAAGCGGCTGGTCCGTATATCTCGATGAGACTGGTTTTGAGGGCGAGGTATGGTTCCGGTCCGGGTGTGGTAGCGATGTCCGCCACCTATACCACCGCTTGTCGTGGGAGTTGTGCCAGTTATTTGTAGGTTTGAGCCGTGATGCAGTAGGCTGCGAACGTTGCTTGCATTTGTAGAAACCAGGTTTCCGGGTCTTCTGTGTAGAAGTAGGCAACGTCACTGTGGAAGTGTGTACTGCCTCCAACCGGAATGTGTCCGTCTGCTGGGTTGCGTTGTGTTCCTCCATGGTAGCTTCGTCAGGGTCACCAATATTGTGTACTCCGTGTGCGGTTGCGAGTCGGTTCTACCTAATAGAGGAACGGAAGGTAGATAGCAGGAGGTGTACTTCGCCTATCGGGCTCCACGGGGTTACATCGAGACACGCAACTGAGGTTTGATTCTCAGCGAGCTCCAGATGCTGAGTGGGATCGTCCTTTAGGTTGAAGTAGTGACGTACAGGTGTACGCGCCTAGCAGGTTCCGCGGAACTTCATCGAGACACACTGTACAAGGGGTTACCTTGACGAGCTCGAATGCAGATGGGTCGCCTACTGGAACACGGGTCACCTCGGCCGGGAGTACAGAGGCATGGTCATATAAATAAGAACCAGAAATCAAGGTAGAATGAGATGGGCACCCATGCTACGGAGATGCTGCTTCTCAGGTAGCTCAGATTTGACTGCCTTCCCTTTTCTTTTCTTTCTTTCGAGTGGAGGGGAAAAATCGACCTTATGGACTGACCCGGGCAAGCCCGGAGTGTCGGGGTCTCCCATGTGGGCATACCGATTAAAAAAAGCCCTCCACCGGTATTAGAAGGAAGTAAGGAGAGGCGGTACCGCATAATTGCACTCGCGGATTCAAGGTGATAGATATCTGACTGCAGAGCGCAGTCAGGGGAGTGAAACGAGGCCCAGTCTGTCACTGCGGAGGATTCTGGGAGAGAAACAGAGGAATTTGGAGGTGAAGGATGGAGTTAGTGTTGGTTAACTGTTCTTCTCCACTCGTATCTGCCTTGCGCGTTGAAGCCAAGACTCATTGTTGGTTCTTGGAACAGCCCCGTTGTGTGATTGGCCCCTTGAGAGGGACCGCTCGGCGGAGTGGCGCTGCTGCGTCTGTAAGTCCCGTAGAAGCTGCGATTGGACACTAGCTATCCGATTGGACAGCTCAGTGGTGGTTTGGAGATGGCGGCGGTGGTGGCAGCTTGAAGGTCTAGCAGTTTCTCGATGAAGCCACCGCACAGCTCTTCAAGGGCAGCTGAATGAGCGCCGACGTTCAGGATCTTCGGGTCCCGTGTCGCTGCGTCTATCAAGGGTGCAGATGGAGTGGTGTCGATGATGGTGGTCGGCTGTGGTGTAGTCCGGGCTGATGGTGGTGAGGTCCTGCTCCTCGGGTAAAAAGGGCATTGAGCTTGCCCGGTGAAATGTCCTGTGCCACGGAGGATGGCACAGAACAGGTGGCGACGGTGTAGATCATACTCAGTGCACTCAGCGGTGGTGTGTCGGAGCCACAGTAGTGGCACCACGGCGGCGAAGAGCAGGAGTCGGCAGTATGCTCGAAGGCACACCAGTGGCGGCAGGGCCGGTGACGCTCCATCTTGCTGGCCTCGACGACCAGGAGCCGCCCTAATAAGGGCAACGCTGAAGCCAGGGCAGCGTCGAGGTCCATCTATTCCTGGAGCTCCAGCCTCACAAATGGTGTTGGACCCCGGTTGCAAATTATCTTTGTGACCCTCAAACAAGAAGGCCACTTGGATTTCGCAGCGGCGAGGAGGTGCCGGGTGGAAAGGTCCCGATAGACCCCCCGTACCACGGCATTGAACGGTGGTGTGCAGCTCGTCGGTGGCGGCGCTGGAGACGGCGGCAACTGCGGTGGCAACCGGTGACGAAGCGGAGCTTGCCCCGACCCGCTGATGACGGAGGTACTACTTCCTCTGCGGCTGCTTCCTCGTTTACTACTACCTAATTTTCCGGCCTGGTCGGCCTTTGTCCAAAAATTTGTGTGGTTGTTCACCACAGTACCTATTTGCATCAGAAATAAAATATACATCTTGTATTTTCTGGGAATAGCCTCTGAAGACTTCTTTATTTTGGATAAATTTTGCATAACTGATAAAGAGATAGACAAAAACTTACTACACAAAAAATGTAGATCTCGTTAAAATACATAATTTACGTCATATACGTTTTTCTTTCAAAGTTGACAGTTTTCCAGATATTCGTTGCTATTGGTTTCAATTTTAAAGTACGTTAACTGTTCTAAAACAGGAAACCTACTTTGTTTTGTCTCTCTAGTTTTACTGCTTGCCATACAAATCAAACCGAACTTCAGTATCACATAACGATCGGTTTTCAAAGGTTTTGACTATGCTTTAACCTGGTGTATTACCTAATTTTCCTTATACTCACATAGAAGTAAGTAATAAGACTTCTGCTTATGTTTATATCGATTAGCATGATGTCGATAAAAGAAGGGTTTGTGTATGGAACAGCTAGAGAAGGTATGTGATTGGAACGTATTTGTTTTATTCTGCTTTTTACATGTTTATTTTCCTAAATAAATTTCATTATAATCGCTGACAAGAATTTTCCCCAAATCTTGTTTATATTCGGCCATTGCAAAGTCCTAATTTTCTGACAGTTACAATTAATTCCACGAAACACGATTAAAACGTAATGTTTCCTTCTCCATTTTGACAGTACAAATTGATTCATAAGTGCTGAAATAAACCCATTCCATTAATGCAACAATAGATTGTTGACCTGTTTACACACAGATAACAACGGCACATAAATGAGACGCAGGTATCGCGTCTCACTTCGGAGGGGAAATTTTTATTCAAACGAAATTAGCGAGACACGTCTCATGACTAGCTACGTCTCACATTTTCTGCTAGTGGTGTCTCATAAGACGTGTCTCATTTTTATTCATACCACTCAATGTCTGTGATGCATAGCCTTGTATCACATACTGTTTGCACATTATTTTATCCGCTCATGTGTGCAGTCCAGCTTTCCAATAGTGAATGGAAATGCAGCTATCCTGTAAAATTGGGTCTGCATAGTTGGAGTGCCTGTACCATGGGGCATTTTTATATAATTCCTTGCCAAGGATGCTATGGCAACACTGACCCTATTGACCGCTGTTCCTGCTGTAATTTTGTGGACACCACAGATGTCAGCGTCCCTCCAGTTGCGTTAAACCTCAGTGCAAGTAGAAGCTGGGTCAGAGCTAATGCATTATTTCTGAAAAGGTATACAAGACGTCTAAGGTTACATTCTGCAGAACAGTTGAACTCAAAACTTTAAGCATTTAAATGTTATATAAATTAGAATTTATAAGCACACTTCTACGGAACAGTTAGATTTTATTTGCCATGTAAATACATATTACAGAGGTACGTCAAAACATTAAAGAACACATATTTAAATTTAGCCATTAAAGAAAACGAGTTTAAGAATTTAATTTTTTCCCCTTCATTTTTATAGTTTATTTGCGAAGGTAAATTATCATATTATTCTCTCTCTACACAATTATTGGTGAATGGGCTCTGTATCCTGTTTTTAAAATAATTTTATACTACATGCATGTTCATATTTTTTGCATTTTTGATACTTTGTATATTTTGTACATTTACAAACCTATATAGAGACATGGTGAAGTCATTATGTTTACAGGTATTGAAGATAATTGTAGATAATTACAATCAAAATGTATGTGATGATTATCATCAGGCTGCATATTATTTTAATTTGTAAAATATATGTAATAAATCATTGATGACCTATGGAATAATATTTTGGGGAAATTCAGTGAATACTAAAAAAGTGTTCGTAATGCCAAAAAAGGGGTAATTATTTACATTATTTAACTCTCTCCGCTGCGACTTATGCCAGTTTTGCACTCTAACGGGACCGGTGTGGTTAGAGAGGGAATTATGGGTGGGGAGATGGTTTAAAAAACTAATGTTGTATCCATTGCGCTGTTAGGAGTTGTTGGAAATATCGTTATGAGGTACTACCACGATATAAAATTAGAAACATAAATTTATATACACACACTAATCTAAACGGATTGGAACCTAACCTCGCGCTAAATTTGAAATCCACAGGCTTTGAAATTATCATAAATGCAGAGTCAATCAATCGCACTTAGTTTTATTCGATTTTAGAGTGGCCGAAGTTCTGCATAATAAAATTCACTGAACAGCTGTATCTGCGTGAAACATGCTCGTCATACATCAGCACAGCGTCTAGCGACATATGCCGCTGTTGCATTCCACAAAACTGTTCGCCTGCCGCCGACAATGAAACTCAGGTTTTAGGCACTTTGGCGTGCATTATTATTATATATTTATATTGCAAAAGTACTACAAGACTTCTTTATTTATATTCTACTCCTTCTAGGCAGAATACTTCATAAATATTCACAAAAAAGGATCGCTACGCGCACGTAATAAATTAGCGTCTAACTTAATTACGGAACTTTTCCGATAAAAAAAATTGGTGAAAACGTACAAGTATAAATCAAACTATCAGTCAAACCACAATTTGTTTAATTTCTAGAGGGGCCCAAGTTCTCTATAATTACCAAAAAAAGGCAATAAAATAATGACAGGGGAAAGATAATCAACTCACTGCAAACCATTTATAAAAATGTTTGGAATTTTACCATTAGCCTGTGAATATATTCTAGCCATATTGTCATTTGTAATAAATAGCCCAGAAAAGTTTACTTAAAATACAGATATTCATAACAAAGAGTCCAGACATAGGCAGGGCTTACACAGACCAACAAATAATTTGCAGTTATTTCAAAAAGCGGTTTACTACAAAGGAATAGTTTTGTTTAATTCACTTCCCTATTCTATAAAAGAATTGCAAATAGACAAAAACAAACTTAGATCAAAATTAAAAAGATACTTTATTACTCACACCTTCTATACAGAGGAAGATTTCATTCAATCAAAAAACACTGGTAATAATGTAACATTATAAATATAATAAACATGAATACTCTAAGAATGCAAGTGTACGAATAGGCTTGTGGAAACAGACATGTATTTAAAAATTATGCAAAACTAACACCACTTTATTATTTGCAAATAAATATATTAATAAGTATGAATAAATGTAATTCTTGACATGATCTACATCCTAGAGTTTGGGCTTTGAGTCTAATCTAATAATAGGATCTACAGATTTCAATCTTATGTATGTATTTACATAAAAGCATACCACTAGGATTTTGTTAGAGGACAAACTACTCATTGCAGAAAACTTGATATTAACATAACCGTTGAAGAGTTGTTGATCAATTCTCTGGAATTCTGTAATACTTCACTTTATCTATAAAACAGCTGAGATAAATATATAATAACTTCAGTACCATAATAGCTTAGAATTTATAGCCTCTACTGCAGAAAGCTTGTTAACATAACCTTAACTGAAACAATTTACTGGAATTTGAGGTGGTTTGCCCCACTTTATGAGGTGGTTCTGGGATGATGCTGTGATGTCCTCGGCTTTAAAACCAGGCGGATGCCTAGACTTCTGGATTCCTCGTTGTTTGAGTTTAGCATGAGTCTTCTAGTTTAGGGGGTTTAAAGTTATTTTATATCAGGATTGGGAGAGAAACTGCGATTCTGGCATTGTGGATATGTTGTATATGAATACTAAATAAAATGCAGCAAGTCTGGCTTTGATGAATTCTGGTTTTATTAATATTTCAAGAAATTGAGGGTTAATACTTTGTTGCCGCATTAAAGTTTTCACTTATTTCCCATAATACAATGCAATAAACTACTGCAAGTTTGAATTTCTAATTCCCCACTGCACAAGTGGCTACTTGTATGAACATAGTGCCAACTTCTATATACGCTTCTAGTCTCGCTGTGATCCTAAATCAAGAGTGACTGAGCTGGCTCAGTAATCTTCCAACTGCTTCCAACGAACCTCAGTTAACTCCACTCCACGGTTGCGAGACTGTGTGATGTAGGAGTAGCCCATTGGTCGCATACACATTGACCATACTTGGCCTTTTGCTGAGCGAACGGCCATGTGACCAGTGCACCAACGCTACCTTTAGCGTCATGCTTCTCGAAAATAGCATGGCTTCAAATCTAACTATGTGAAAGTTTTTAACGGCCTCCAAAGCTTTTCCCAAAGGTCAAACTCCTTTAAACATGAACTTACACTATATGAAATAAAATTGAATATTTTCCATAATACTCAGTTACAAGGTTATCATTTCCTTTGCCTAATTCAATGTGCAATTTACTATCTAAAATCTGACAATGATATTAAAATGATTTTATATATAATAATAAAAATATTAAGTAATATTATTAGCAAATAATTAACATGGAGGAAATTTCATAGACATGAAATTTCAGTCTCAAATTCTATAATTGAAGACTGTTTTAACAAAACTCAACAAACGCCATTTTTTTCGAAATGCAGATTTTGACGGATTTTGGTCAGTTATAATGAGAAGGAATGCACTTTTCATAACATCAAAAACTGAATATTTCCCATTGAAAAGAGTGCCTCAATATAGAGCGTTTTCATGAAACTCAACTTCTCCATTTCTTAAATTTTCACAAAACTCAGTATATCCTTCAATAAATCAACATCTCACACTTTTATCCCATTATCATCAAAAACATTGTTACAACAATGCCATGCGTTTGTTTTTTGACAACAATGGCACAGCTGTTGGAAGCTAAAGCAATATATATTTTATTTTCTGTGTTAATTCAGTGTATTTTGGCTGCTATAGTGAGCGAATGTGTTCTGTAAGTAGTGACGAAAATGAATAACAATCTTGAATATTAAGATGCTGTTCAAATGCCTGAAAAGGGCAGGAAGAGTAGGAGTAGAGTACGTCAATCTAAAAGAGGCAGATATACAGTTGCCCCTAAAAATGACGACGTTAATCCCATCTGTAAATCATTTAGAACAGGGAAAAGGAAGTAAATGCGCTGCTTAAATGATCTATTTCATTTTCAAGATAAGTTATATAGAAACAATACAACTTTTTGCTAAGATATATGAAAGTTGATCTACCTAAACGGCATAGAGTAAAGAAGGACCTCAAAAAGCTAGAAAGATCTGTGTCTGTTTCATATTTCATAAGAGGTGAGAATGGAGATGATTTCCCAGTATGTGATGCTACGTTTAGAAAAGTGACAGGTACGTTATTATGACTGATGTTTGTAATCACAAATATTTATTGAATATCTGCATTATGAGTAACCAACAATGTACTTTTGACAGGTATTTCTGGAGATAAATTAAGATGTATTGCTAAAAGATACAAACTGGAAGGTCTTGCACTTAAGGAAAACCAAGGAGGGTGAGTTTAGAAACTTTGCGAGAGGGATAAAAAGCAGTATTAAGAGAGATATATTAAAATATGTGTCATGTGGCACATTATTCAAGAAATAAAATAGTATGTTCTTATCTTTCACCAGAACTAAACTTGAAAATAATGTAGGACAGACAGGTATTGTGCCTCTAGAATGAGGAAAGGGCTAAAGCATGTTCTATTTTTAAGTACAAATCAGTGTTTACAAACATTTCAATTTAGGCTTTGGGAATCCGCATACTGACACATCTTCATCATGTGCAACACTTCTACTAGAAATAAAATCTCCCGTAGTAGGTGTCGACAAAATAATAAAGCAAGATCTTATTACAGGTTGCATAATTTAAGGGCAAAGAAGTTTTTCACTATTTTAAATGACAATAATGATAAAGATAATGTATCTGTTTGCTTTGATTGCCAGCAAAACCAGCCACTGCCCAAACTTTCAATAGGGGAAATCTTCTATTCTCGCCAAGTATAATAATTGTACACTCTTACAGCATTAAAAAAAAAAAAAAAAAAAAAAGTGAGTGAATTATACCTGGCTTGAAACAGATGCTGGGCAAGGTGCAAACGAAATAGCCTCAGCATTGAGGGACTACATAGGTAATTTAGAAAAAAGTTTAATCACAGAACAATCCAGAAATTTAACCCTTAGATTGTTTTCTGATTCTTGTGCGTCTCAAAATAAGAATTCCATAATTTTGGTTATGTTTGTTGGTTATCTGGAGAGCTCCAAAGTTTTTAAAGAAATGAAACATTTCTTTCCTATCTGAGGGCATAGCTACATGCCTCCGGACTGTGTGTTCGGTTTGATAGAGAAGAAATGAGAAAACACGAATCGATCATATTGCCATCTGAGTATTATGAAATTATGGGGAACTTTGGGGAGGTAAAAGTTTTAGGTAAAGACCTATGATTTAAAATCAATGGCAAAAATATTGTAAAAGGTAAATTGCCTTTTAAAATTACAGAGGTGAGAATATTTACATACAAAAGAACTTGTAATAATCGTGTAGTGTTACATACAAAACACTTATTTTTCTGCACCAATAGAAGTGAAGTGTTTAAGCCAAGGCGAATAGCTTCTGTAATGTCTACAGCACCTGAACTTCCAATGGTGAACCATGTCAGCAAGAAGAAAGATGATGATGACATGAATAAGTTAATGAGTTACTTTCATAATGATTCGGAAGAGGGTAAAGTATTTTATGGCAAAGTTCTAAAAGGATGTGGCAAAGATTCTGACAACAGGATGGATTGTGATGAGGAACCATTGCATTGAGATTTTGAACATTCAATTTTCAGTGATTTTGGGTATTGCAAAAAAAAAAAAAAAGCAGCAGCTTAATTCTACATTAAGGTTTTTCTGTATACCAATAATTTTGAACAAATTAGGGTTAAATGTGTTTAAATTAACCAATTTTCAATTCAGCTGTATTTAAGCACTATTATTAAAAAAAAACAAACATGTTAATGATTTTGATGAGATTTTTGCCAACTGTGAATGAAAAAAATTAAACATTTTAAGTTATCTGCATTTCAAAAAATGGATATGTTGAGTTTTGTAAAATTCTTGAGTTTTGTCATATTTTTTTTTTTTTCAAATAAAATAATAAAAGTAGTTGTACTATCAATAAATGCATCTCAAAAAGAGAAACACTAACATTTTTTTTTTTCCCCGGAGTTATCATATTAAAAGCCTCAAAGTAAACTAAATGAAAAGTTTCCTGTAAAATTTTTAAAATGGCGTTTGTTGAGTTTTGTTAAAACGGTTCAATTTATGTAGGTACTTGTAGCTTCATTCAAACATAAAACAACTTAAGCTGCACAAATACTTAGAATTTGTAACCTTGCAAAAAAATGATATTAACACAACCTTGCAACAACTGTAAAGCTGTGTACTGAAATTTTGTAACATATGTACTTAGAGCTACAGTTTAATAGAACAATTTATAGAAATTATATAACAACACGAGATGCATAAAAGCTTAGAATTTATAACCACTGTTACAGAAAACTTGATTGAAATTTAGTAATAGATGTGCTTTTAGCTTCACTGTATCTAAAAAAGAATTTATAAAAACTAAACATAAGCTGTATAAAACCTTAGAATTTGTAACCATTGCTGTAGAAAACTTTATATTGATATAACATTGCAACAGCTGTTGAACAATGAACTGGAATTTTGTAATACATATGCTTATAGCTTCCCATACTTGTCATGCAGATGATTGGGGTTTTAGATGGGCTATGCTTTATTGTCATTCTGCAATTGCAGCTTAGGGCCATCAACATTGCGCTATGTTTAAATGTGCGGACAAAAGCATGACAAGTATGGGAATTAACCCTAGAAAACTTGATATTAACATAACATGCAGCAGCTGTTGAACAATGTACTGAAATGTAATATATGTATTTATAGCTTCACTTTAGCCATACAACAGCTTATATAAACTATATAGCCGTATAAGCTGCACTAAAATTGAAAATATATAATGTCATTTCGCCTGCAACACTGGCTCCGGAAATGTTATATATATATATAAATTACTGGGATTTCATTATATCACTATAACCTAATTTTTGTTACATAATACATTTATTTATTTTTATTTACTAGATCTGGGGTTCTGATCTGTCAACAGCTTGGCTTAAACGCAATACATACAGCCATCACACTAAAGACACCGCTATAACCAACTCAAAAATAAAGTTCATGTTAAGTAAATTACAAGCACACATGTATAGTTTATTAGATATAAGTTACATATTATAACGCTTCCCACCCACCTGCAAGTGGCAAACTCCAAATGATTTCTTATGGTGCCTAGAAGATGTAGAGCGGTAGGTTTCGTTACACGAAAACAAGTTAAAAACTCTTCGTGTCCCACTCTTCAAAGTTATTTGGACATGGAATAATGCATTTCACTCTTCGAGCATCAACAAACATTTGGGCCAGAATCTGATTCCAAGGCAAAATCATTCATTAAACCAGGTCTACGAACAGCCAACTTTGTTGTTTGATTCTATTCTGTGTCTGTCAGTGCCTGATCTTACGATTAGCTAATCTAGAGGTTACTCTTCCAGATTATAAATATACGGAAGTTGTCATATGCGTTTCCTTCATAACCTTTAAATACTTTTAAACACCTCTTTATCGGGGATCATAGTACAGGCCCTTAGTATAGGCTGGTTATAGGCTAGTACAGGGTGCTTATAGGGGAGGGAGGTTTATGCTGGTTATAGGCTAGTATAGGATGATTATTGGCTGGTATAGGATGGTTATAGGCTTGAGGAGGCTAGTTATAGGCAGATGGTGCCAGATTTAGGTATTTTGTTACCCCTAGGCAAGGCTAAAATTTTCTGGCACCTTTACTCTCAAAAATTGAAAGTAACTTTTATACAGGTCTTAACGAGTTTAAAATAATTTTAAATTAAACAACATTAAATAAAAGTTACAATTAAGAGCAAAATTAATTATTTGGAATAAATGGACATGCATCTTGCTTTTAAATTATAATGATTTCCTTCATACTTTCTTTATAGACAAAGCATTGATATCAATATTGAACTGACGAAGCACTCAGACTTGAGCAAAGAATTGACATAGCATTGTTTTTCTTGGCATGTTGTTGAACAAAGATGATTTTTAACTCCCTTGTGCAAAGAAAATGTTTTCCTGGTGCTGTAATTGTATATATTACTGTGTCAAAGAAGTTCCAGGAATTTGCCAATAAAACACAAAAAATGAACTATTCATCCAATTTTATTTTATCGCCTTCTGAAATTATACATTTATGCCAATGAATAATCCAATCATCAAAACATTTTTTGTAGGAACTTTTAGAAATCGTTGTCAATTGTCGCCGCGAATTTTCCTTTATGTCTTCTATCGACTGAAAACGGGTGCCTCGAAGTGGTAACTTGAGTTTTGGAAAGAGAAAGAAATCAGCAGGAGCCAGATCAGATGAATACGGGGGTTGTTCAATGAAATTTGTTGAGTTTTTAGCCAGAAATTTGTTCACAATAATAGCCTTGTGAGCTGGTGCATTATTGTGGTGCAGAATCCACGAGTTGTCGTTCCACAAATCTGGCCTTTTTCGCCGTATTTGTTCTCTCAAACGCCACATAACGCTCCGATGATAGTATTTATTTACCATCTGACCTTCTGGCAAGAACTTTGAGTGCACGACACCACGTAAAAGACTGTCAACATGACCTCCAGTTTTGATTGAGTTTGACGTGTCGTTTTAGGGTTCGGTTCCGTTGGAAGGTGCCATTCGGAAGCTTGTTGACTGGTTTGGGTGTCAAACTTGTAAACCCACGTCTCATTACCAGTTGCGATGCATTTCATGAATGCGCAGTCGGAACTGGCTCGTTCTAGCCTGTCTTCAGCAATCCTTATGCAATTGAGTTTTTGTAGAAAATTCAAGTCTTTCGGAACTAACCAAGCTGCAACGCATGTCATGCCCAAACAATCGTTTAAAATGGTACAAATCGATTCGTGAGACACAGAAAGCTCAGCGGCAATCTCTCTCAGACCTAAATGATAATTTTCAGACACCATTTTCTTCACTTTAGCGATGTTCAGTTCAGTTGAAACCGTTGATGGCCGACCAGAGCGAGGCAAATCTTCCACCACATCTCGACCACTTTCGAATGCACTGTACCGCTCATATGCACGTGATAAAGTCGATTCACCGTAAGCCCTCAGTAACATTTTCAGCGATTTGGCACACAAAATACCATTTGCAATGCAAAATTTGAGACAGATTCTTTGTTTAATATTGTATGCATCGTAAAATCACAGATCACCTTTGAGATGAACTAACAAAATGGTGTACTGTAAACAAACTAGATGACAGATGACGATCAAACTTCGCGTGAGTATAGAGGAAGACAAGACAAGACTTAGCGACAACAATAATTTTGAATTTGCTTTTAAACAGGATTTTTAAATGACCAATTCCCGGTATTTTCTTGACAGAATGTATGTTCACCACACAGGTTCATAGCCTTTTCCTCAAAAAGATCAAACATATCTCTTTGTCATTTAAAATATGCTACTGATGAATTGTAAAGATTGATGACAACTAGTTCAGTCTCAATAGTTTGCAACATTTTACTTATAATGTTAAAACTTTCTAAAATATTTCACACTAATGCAGCTGATCATGTCTCTAAATTTTGGAGTAATCATAAAGTCATTATACTGTCCAAATGTACTTGTTTCCATTAATTTTTTATTAGTAGAATTTGTAATAACAGCAGCACATGAGCATCATTGTTTGATTTCTTTTGTTGAGCATTGTTGTAGAATGAAACTGTTAACTTTTTATACTTTTTAATTAACACCCTTTACTTTAGCATTTTTTCTATATTATGAGCCACTTACTTTTTTTTGTGGTTCAGGTTCACAAATTTAGAAGTTGTGATTTACGAAACAAGTACTTACAATTTCTTTTATCCTCTGTGCTTACAACAGTCCATTGAATATTAAAATATAATTGTTAACAATTCAAAATATACTCAAATATTCATTGTTGATTATTTTTAAGCTATTGATAATGATTTGACTGATATTGAAAATGTAATTGAGTTGTATTAATATCGATATATGTTAATACATCCTATTTGACTTTCAACAAGCACTGTTTATACAGGAAGTTAAACGTAATAATTTCCTCCCTGCCCCTTCTACATGATTTGCAATAAAATTACTCAGTTGCAGTATTTCCTTTTACTCTCGCCGCGAGTCCGCAACAATACAATAAGACAATCATTTTTGACTTCCACTAGTTGTACAAGATCAAACTTCAGAAAAGATTTGTGTACATTTTTTAAAAATAAATTTTACAGTAAAAATAGGGGAACAGAAAGATAGAGAAAATGCTGCCCCCTTGAAAATTGTGCCCTAGGCAACTGCATAGGTTGCCTAGGCCTAAATCCAGTAATGATCACTGTACTGCAAGAGGTATGTCAAATGTAAGGATCAGCAAAAGGCTTTAAAAACATGATTTGGCCACTTTAGAGTCCAGCTGCAATCCCATTGAGTTGCTATAAGTGAAATTACAAATAAATCTCATCTGTGGATGATTTACAAGAAAAATGGCATCAAATCAATAAATTGGATGCCCTTGATAAATTGGATGCCTGGAATATGTGCTGCAGTGGGAGGTTATATTAAGGAGACAAAAGTTAAGAGTATAGTCCTACAGTCTAATTATTGTGCCTTCAATTGTATTTATTAGGCAATAATAAACAGGTTGATCTGAAATAAGACACTAGTTTCATTCACCCTTCCTTTAATCATGATTATAATGCAGTTATTGAAATTAACGAGTGGCAGTGTATGTAAAAAGGTTGTTTTATACTTTAATGATTTTCTTGTATAAAGAAAATGATACCCAAGTGTTACTCTTCTTAACTCTACAAGGAATGGTAAAAACATAAACAGAAGTATTGGACAAACTTATGAATCTTTGTGGTAACGCTCATAACTAGGGGTCTCATTTATTGTTTTGTGATGAAATTCAGTGTTGTTACAAAAATTCCTGTAAAGAAAAAGAGCTAAAAATGTTTGGTAAAACAAAATATGGAATTCTTTTTATGGATTAAAATACTGTCATATTTCATATAAGAGGTCTGTTTTTTGGGAAAACAAGGGCTTGCATTTCAAGGCCACATAATTATCTAAACAAGGGAATTTCACTGAATGTATTTCTTAATTAACAAAATATGATGTGTTTCTCAAAGAGCACCCAGAAAAATTGACTCCACTTCGTCAATTTATGAACAAATGTAAAGCAGTAAAAGAAGCGGATTCACTTTTGAAGCATGCTCTGAATACTTTGGTTGTTTGAATTAAAGCATCCACTCTTTTTATTTCATTCGCACTCTGTCTCTCTTATTTTTTTTTACATATTAAGAGTTCAAAGTGCATACCTTAGTCTATGCACCAGACTATGTCAGTGCATGCAACTAATATTCAATTTAGCCTATTTGTAAAGCTATCTAGGAGTCATAATTTCTTTAATACAAAGATTTTACCTTGATGTTAAGTCTCTTTACAGCGCCAACAATTTCACATCAAAAACTTTTCTAAAGTGGCAAAGAAGTGACATTTTGCTTTAACTGCAAAGTCTTCCTCATGTAAACAAAGATGAAACAAGTGAAGCTCCAAAGTCATTAAAAAATATTATATCCTTTATAGATGTAGAGTAACATAAGATTTTATGAAATTCATAACTGAGTTGTGTTTAGGTCTTCCAGGAAGGCCTAGACACTAGCCACCGAAGCTTACACAAGGAATTCATAACTGTGTGTTGAAAACAAAGAACAGCAACAGTGTTATAGTAGTAAAAGTGGGCGTTAAACACTATATATATATATAAACAGCAACAGTGTCATTAATGTAACAGAAATAACCACAAAACATGTGTGCAGCAACTATGTAGCATCATTCAAATAAATACAAAATGCATGAATTGCTATTTGTATTTATTCCAGCGTTATTCTACGATAGTATCTAGATAAATCTTGATTGGGGTGATTCCGAGAGAAATTATTACTGAATTCTTTAGTATGCACCTAAGATGACAGAAATGAAAGATTGCTGCTATGCAATAAAAGACTACCTTAGAAGTTTTCGGAGGGAACTCAACTAAATGTGATTTAATCCAGCACATGGTTTTGCAAAAGCTTCTTTGATCAAAATGTCACATCTTCGAAACAGTTCACCTAAAAGCATTCTTCCAGTCTATCTTGTGAAGTGCCTATTACTGCAGTTGGAGCATTCACGAAACACCTTATTTCATGAGATTATCACAATACTAAAAGTGTTTTCATCTTGTCGATAGTTCATAATCGGAGCGAAGCAATAAGGAGTGAATTGCCCTAAGAGATGAAAACACAAGTTGTATTTGATAAGAAAATTTAGCCAAATAGACTATTAATAACTTATAATACATAGGAAGGGAGACTTTATCAGGTTATGATTGTAATACCTTAGCTCTCGAATGGTAGATGATGCATCTGGCTTCATTAATGATTTGTTTTATTTCTTGTGCAGTCGCCTCACCAAACCATTTCAAACTTTCCACCATCATGTAATGTCATGGCTGACTGGATTGTCACCTTGTTACCAATAACTAAGACAGGAGATTAAACAAATGAATGTCAGGTGTGACGACTTTAAAAAAAAATTAACCTCAGCTATGATAAGATGTTTCGACAATATTGCTTCTGTCAGATGACTACAATTGGTTGAAATTGCCTAATCTCAGCCATTGCATTGGCGCTTTAATAGTTGAGCTAAATTATCATACATAATTGCCTCTTTAAAAAGGTATAGTTCTTGTAAATTACAAAACAAAGTTGTTTTTGAATATGCTCATGTTTTAAATCTATTTTTATGCAAGTAAAACATTTATTTCCAGTTTTGGTAGAACTCATTTATTTACTTTTAATGTTGTACTTGTATTGAAATTTGTGGTTTTAATGTTTTTATCAGATTTTGGGTAAGGACATGACAAAATTCTTCTCTCTTTCTGGATTTTTTTTTTGGGAGGGGAGTTTATGGACTGTAAAATTAGCTACACTAAAATCATCCTTAACTTTTTGTCTAATCCAACTTTTACATAAAGCTGTTAAAATTTGCATTTTTCTACTTTCATTAGTACTTGAATGAAACACTTCTTTCAACTGGATAGCTTTTTAATGTAAGGAAATTATGTTTTTAAAGAATCGGATGATGTTAGGAATTTCAAAATTTTGGACAAACTTGGGTAACTCATTTCAACTTAACTTCTGGATAATTCTTTTCTTTTGGGTACTGTCTTTTTATTGGAGACCATTAACAATTCAGTTATTGTTCAAAGAAGCTACAGCATATTCTTTTTCACATACAGATATCTCTATTTCCTATCGGCTATATTTGAAATCAGATGGCTATCAGCAGCTGATCACTCTTATCTTGCATTACAGTATTCAGCAAACTTTACTACTTCAGATTTAATCACCAGTCTTAACTACTGATTTGAAGTTAACAAAAACACTATTGTTGACTATTCTCAAATTGCTACTTTCTCTACCTGTGCAATGTGCATAATAGGTAGACAAGGTATTGCACTCCACCCACAAATTTGATTTCACCGGCATATCACCAGAAACGCTCATACATGTTCTGATAACCTGTTAATCAAGAAGGAAAAAAAAAGCATTTTTAGAAAAAGGTCTGTATCTGTGAACAGCATAACTCAAAGTCAAGAAGTTTGTTAAGTACTAAACTTGGTATTTAAGTTCATATATTCCAAAGATATGACAAAGATTTTCTCTAAAATTCCCACCCAGTCCAATTACCCTTAACATAGACAATTTTTTAAATTTTTTTTATTTTCTCACAAACCAACAAATTTGATTAAAATACCATATATTAAACATATTTTTATGACAAATGAAAAGCATGTCTTAAATTTTATGGGTAGCATCTGAAGTCCTCTTCGTTCTGAATCTTTTGCCTAACTGGTAAACCATAACAGATGGACAAAATCTTAACTGTACAAACAATATAGATCTTAAAATAAGAACTGAAGCTTTCCTGGCGACGTGTTAATTCAAAATCTTCTTGGGCTTCTAGCTTCTGATCAGTTCACCCTGAAGACGAGGAAGATGCACTTCTTCGAAACGTTGGTGTCAAGCCAAGTTTTTACCTGGCTAGAAGCCCGAGAAGATTTTGAATTAATATAGATCTTGTCAGATAAATTACTATTTTCAAGATATTCTTTGTTATTGGTTTACATTTTTCAATACTTATATATTTCTTAAATGGAAAACTGCCCCCCCCCCCCTTCATACTAGTCATGCTAGAAGAATGGAATTTCAATGTGATGACCTAGCAATAGCCCTTTAAAGATATAAGAAAATATGACATAAAACATTTCTGCTAATGTTTATCTCCATTAGAATGAAGTAATAGAAGAAAAAGCTTTAGTAAAATAGTTTGTTGCAGAATGGTTAGAGATAGTAATGTGAATGTGTGAATCTGAATGATTGTAACAAAACAAACTCACCTTAGCCCTTGGTATTGTTTGACCCAATATTTTACAATGTTCAAGTACATCAAGAAAAATGCATAATTACACCCTTCTATCATCATACTTGAACATTAAATAACTGGTCTTTACTGACTGACATAGTGCATATTTAGATACAAATAATTTCTGCTGCTGCTGCTGCTACTATGCTAACATGAATGACAAGAAAATTTTGTTATGCATTATATGTTTAAAGAAATGTATTCATAGATTAAAACAAATAAGATGCAAGAACATTTCATGGAAACAAACAGCACCTAAATTTATGTCTATAGACTGCTCGTTCCTTCTAGACGAATGACCTTTAGCGAAGGTACAGTGAACTAGCCTATCCTTCATAAACAGGTCAGTAAATAGTTTGTTACAATAACTAACAGCTCTGCTCCCATATGATTATGTTTCAAGAATACAGAGCATACAATTGACGGCAAAGTGTTGTGCATTATGGTTTATTCCATTGCTAGTGTTTTAACAAGAGATGCTGTGTTACTGCAGGTCATGCACCAGTTTTTGACAAATTACATTTTTAAATGAGAGGTTAGATGCGAGTCACTTAACTTTACTGGAGCACTGGTACACATAAGTAGCTAGATATTGTGTATGTTATTCTCATGTTTCTGCACTACAGTAGCACAGTCACTACAAAACAATTATCACATTTCCCCAGATGTCAGAATCATGTATTCATTTTCAACAATGGTTACTGCTTACACTACATTATACACCTAATTTTATTTCTTTTCTTCTCTTCCAACATTTCTTTTGAATTGCTGTCATTTTCATTAATAACTAAGCATCTCTCATTAAAACAATGACATAAACACATAACGCAAAACACTTTGCAGTCAACTGTATGCTGCACATTCTCAAAATGTAATTATAAGGAAGCAGAGCTGTTTGTTACTGTAACATAAACTATTTGCTGACCTGTTTATCAAGGGTTGGCTAGCTCACTGTATCTTCATTGAAGGTCATTCGTCAACGTTAGTTAAAGAACCATTTTAACTACCTACATAATTCTAAATTATTCTAGGAAGCTAACTTATCTGAATTAAAATGGCTAACTAGTAATGTGCAATCAATAAACTTTGGTTAAATAGTAAACTATCCAGAAGTAAATGATTGCTTGGGCATGATGGTTCATGATGCAACTTCAGCATATTATAAAGTGTGACTTAAATCTTTCAAATTTAGTAGTATGAGTAAACAAGCAATTGCTTCTTACACTAAAATAGCTACTCAAAATGCATGAAAGCTAAGATTTTTCAAATCAGTTACTCCATCTCTATAAGAAGATGCGCAGCCAAAATCTAACACTTCAATTCACATCTACAAAAGTATTAGTGCCAGGAACAAGTCAAAAGAGATCAAAAAACTGGAAGTCGTACACAGTGAAATACAAATTATAATCATAAATTGCAAAATGAGTCAAATTTATACTTCAGTTACTTCACTAGGTAATAAACTACCTGAACATGTTTTGAAGGCAATGTTGCCTATATAGTCAGCAGATTTTGACTGTTGCTGATATCCCCCATGGACTTCTTGTGTTTTTCTGAGGATAAATTGTTGAACTTGTAAAGCGGGTTGTCTTTGGCAGGAATTTCAAAATCAATTAGTTTTTATTTTTGTTTTAGGATTCTTTCCCCATGTTCATATCTACAGGTTGTACTGATTTTACCAGAAGTACACTATTTTCTATCTTGTGGTTTCTGTTCCAGAGATGTGAGGTTATTGCTGATTTCTCTATTTTGGTTGTTTTTATGTCTCGGGTGCTCCTTCAATCCGGTTCCTATGCTTATTTTGGTCTTTCCTATGCATCTTTCTTCACAATTGATTCTGTAAGTTCCTGATTTCTTTCCTTTCTAACTTATTGTTTTTACGGGGTTCCTGCCGTGTTGCTCAGATTACTTATGCTCTTTGAAGAGGCTTTGAATTTTCCAGAAGGCCTGAGGAAGGTATGTGAATTGCTCAAAAATATTTCCTGTTTCTTCTGTTATGTGGGCGGTGCAGCTGCTATTTTCTTTCTTTTTATTGCTTTAGTTTCTTACTTTCTCTACATGTGCTATGTACATAGTGTATAGATAAGGCATTGTAGTGCACCCAAAAATTTGATACTAGATTTCACCATGCAGTTCATGTTATAGGTTGCTTTAAAGGGGTTCCGGGTTTGAATCTTACATGATGGTTCAGGTGATTAAGGAATGGTGTGGAAGTATGAATGCTGTAGCTCAAGATACGTCAGTATGGAATCTTTCTCAGGGATGGTGTTAAGACACAAGTGGTCCCCTTTAAGTTCACAATTACTCATTTATTCCTTTTCATTGATATTTTCTACCATCGAACACACATGCATTCCTCTTAAGTTCTCCCCCTTTCAGCTGCTCCTTATGTGACCATGCCTTATTACTTGTGACAATTACTATGGTGTATTAATTAACACTGTTCCTATCATGGCTGTACAAAGCCTGTTCATCTGAATACTTAACTTATTGCATCTCTCACAGCAAGTGAAGTTGCTTCTCTCAACCAACAAGAAGTCTGTTGATTTCCTTTTGTCACATCCACCCTTGGGCAATGGATCTTCTACCCCCTTTGGTTCATTGTCCTGCCAGTAATGGTTCCTGTCTACCTGGATTGCTTGCCAACGCATATGCTGGGCACATTCACATCTTGGTGAACTCCGCCTTTACACTTTTCAAAGTGTTTCACAATAGTTTTCCCTGGACATGTCAAATGCATATTTGTCCCTTAATGTAATTTATATCTCTTTTATACATGCCTTTTAATTTTGGATATGACGTATATTGTCTCAACTGGAAATACATGTGTGTCTATGGACAGCATAGCTCAAAAACTAAAATTTGGTTAAATACCAAACTTGGATATAATTTTAGAATCTTCCAAGAATATGACACAAAGATTTTCAAGAACATCCCTTCCATTCCCAACTACCCTTTGCATGGAACATTTTTCGAAAATTCTGATTTGCTTAAAAATGGCTAACGAATTTGATTAAAATCTCTATATTTAAGATATTTATGTGATAAATAAAATGTATATTTTGAACTTTCTGAGAATAGCCTCTGAAGACCTCTTTATTCCCGGTGAATATTTCTGAATTCTGCATAACTGGTAAACTGTAAGAGATAGACAAAAACTTACTCCATAAAAATGTAGATCTCGTTAAAACACATAATTTATGTCATATGCATTTTTTTTCATGGAGTTGACCGTTTTCAGGATTTTCCTTGTTGTTGGTTTCAGTTTTAAAATACTTATACTTTTCTCATTCGGGAACTTATCAACTCCTGGTCACACAAACAAACAGATTTCGATTCCCATAGCAACCAAATTTTAAAACATTTTACTGTCAGTTTAGCCTAGTATATTCCCTTTTACTTATAAGAAACTAAGTAATAAGACAATTTCTGGTAATGTTTATCTTGGTTAGCATGAAGCAGTTAGAAGAATAGTCTTATTAACAATAATTTGTTACAGACATATAGAGAAAGCCATGTGAATAGAACATATCAGATTTTTAAAAACAAGCATTTTGTTGAAGTCATTATTCGCAGCAGTTTTCACTATCCAGTTTATTTCTTTATTGCATTCTGTTTTGTTCATTGATATGTTGAGTAATCTGTTTAATAAGCTGTGGATGACTGCATACTTTGTGGGGACTCTCCAGGTCATCTTTGAGAAAATGTCTCTGAACTCTTGGGATACAATTTTTCAGCATTCAAATATATGTTCCCAGATTGTAAAATAACTTCGAGATTTATTATGAGTAAGACTGGGGAATCCTGTATAATAAATGATGGGTTAGTCCCAAATATTCAAGAAATTCCGCAAAATTACATAAAATAGTGCTCTATATTGTTAGTTTTGCTAAATCATTAAACAAATGAACACATTTGAATGGTTTTGTAATGTAAAACTTCAAAAAGTTTCAGCAACATTTTGGAGCAGTTTTTCGGCAAGGCAACTGCAGATCACTTGTTACGAGGTCTTATTCAAGAACTTTCCATCCCTTTAGGAAATAATTTGCAACTCTCAATGGATAGTCTGCACATTCACCTGTTTTATGAGACATTTGCATATGGTAAACCCACAGTGAAAATCTCCTCTTAATAAAGGCATATGCAGTTGCAATATAGTAAATGGAGCCATGATAAAATGGGATCTCCAAACCTGATTAGGACCTTCTTCACTTTTTAAGATATGTCTAAAGTACGAGGGAAGCTGAATAAGAATCAATGTTAGGAATGACAACCCAAACAAAAATATTGATTTCTCAACATAGTTCCCTTTTAGGGATATACACTTGTCCTAATGTTCCTGCTATTCTTTAACCTGACCAAAAAATAGGAATTGTCAAGCTCTGCAAAATAAACTTCCGTCTCGACAATGAGCTCATGTTATCTAAATTTTTTCCCCATTAGCCATTTCTTCATGTCTAAAAACAAGAATAAATCGCAGAAAGCCAGGTTGAGTGAACATAAGGGATACAGCAGTTAATTCATAATGCAATTCATGCAGTTTGGTTGTGACAACTCTAGATGAAGCAGCACTTTCTTCTTTGCCAAATGGGATCATGTCCTTCTTCCACTTCTTGTCGAAATGGGCTAATAACTTGCTGTAGTAATGTCCAAAAATCTTTACGCCTTTTCTAAGACGTCAATGAGTATGACACTCTTCGCATCCCAAAAAATTGTGGCCAATCTCTTTTCTGGCCGATTATACCATCTCTGGAGCAGATTCAGAAGCAAGCCATTGTTTTAATCGTTGCTTAATTTCTTGAGTATAATAATGAATCCAGGTCTCGAGGATAACTCAATGCAAAAAATCCTTCAAATTTCCATTATATAGCTCCAACACTGCTCTGAACTCGAAAACTGCATCCACGTTATCATTGTGAACCATTGCAACACCCATCAAGCCAAACATTTTTTCATCTAAAACTATGAATTGCCATTCTCATTGATACACCTATGGCCTACAGGATTTCACTAACTTTCCTTTTGAAGACCAGTGAGAATCACATTGTAGGCTTTTTCAATGAGTTCCTTGATAACCACTTCTATCTGGTGTCCTGGGCAAAACTCATCAAAAATAGATGTTCAACTACATTAAATGCCGAATGAATATCATCTTGCAAGTTTTCCTTTCCAAAAGTAAAAAGCAAATAACTAAATGATACTGCACTTTTTCCATTTTAGCGAAAACACCTATAACCACTTATAGAAAACAAAACCGGGCTTGTAGGCCGTGGTCCACTGGGCTTCTCCCTTCGTTCCCCAGACGTTTCGCCTGCGTCTGCGGCAGGCATCATCAGTGGCGTGTACATCTCCGTGGTCTCTCAGTAGCGACTACTGAGAGACCACGGAGATGTACACGCCACTGATGATGCCTGCCGCAGACGCAGGCGAAACGTCTGGGGAACGAAGGGAGAAGCCCAGTGGACCACGGCCTACAAGCCCGGTTTTGTTTTCTATAAGTGATTCTAACACCGGCCGTGAAAGCCTTCGAACTTTAATAACACCTATAACGTCTGAAATGCCTGCCAAATCCAAACTAGGCCTATGGAAAATTTTTTGGTGCTTGTAATGATGGCCTTAGCAATACCATCTATTTTGAAACATGGGTACTTATTGAACCATCTTTGTATTTGTGAAGATTAATTTCTTTATACTGAATCCCTGATGACCAGCTCGCCATGCTAAATACACAGAAATAACACTTTGCATAATTTTTACTTTCTCTAGACGTACTATGTATATAGTGTATATAGAAGGTATTGTAATGAACCCAAAAATTTCATACTGAGATTTCATTGGAAATACATATTTTGGGACCCCTTGAATACAAAAAAAGCATTTTTAGAAAAATATCCATCTGTGTGTCTATAAGCAGCATAGCTCAAAAACAAGACTTCTGTTAAATATCAAACTTGATATTTAAGATCAGTAACTCCCAAGGATGTGACACAAAGATTTTCAAGAAAATCCCCCCCCCTCCCTAACTACTCTTTAATAAACCTCTTTATTCTGGATGCATTTTTTTGAATTTTGCACAGCTGGTAAACCATAAGAGAAACTTACTACACAAAACACACAGATCTCCTTAAAACATTTATTTCATATTATACATTTTTTTCGTGGGGTTGACCACTTTTGAGATATTCCTTGCTATTGGTTTTTAGTTTTAAAATGCTTAAAACTTTTCTCATACGGCAACTTGTCAACTCCTGACCACGCAAAGAAATGGATTTCAATCTTATAGCAGCACATTTTAAAACTTTTGACTGTCAGTTTAGCTTACTGTATTCCCTTATTTTCCTTCTACCTATAAGGAACTGAATAATAAGATCGTTTTTGCTAATGTTTATCTTGATTAGCATGAAGCAGATGAATAAGCTTATTAACAATAATTTGTTACAGAGATGTTGAGAAAGTCATGTGAATGGAACACATCAGATTTTTCTATATAAGTTTACTGTAATAAGATGGCTAGAAAACGGATAATTTTTGATCAAGCCCTTAAAATGTATGACCATATTGAGAAATTTGTACACGAGTGCAGTAAAAAGACAACAAAAACCTTCATACCAAGACACTGTAAAGAATCCACTTCTAGAGACTCTCAGAAGTATTTTTAATGAAGAAATTTTTCATAAAATCAAATGAGGAGACTTTATAGTCTGAAAAGATAGCTGAAGCTAAGTACCTTTCAAAAGGTAATAAATTTAAACCTGTAAGATAGTATCAACCTCATTTTACTACAGAAACCAGATATTGGATATGCTACAAAATGCTTACTGAAACAAGTTAATTGCTCAGAAAGGGAAAAACTAATCTTAAAAATTATTTTAAAATAAATCTCCTTATTATATGATAGAAAAATGTAGAAAGGAAAGTCCTTTAAAATCACATACAGCAAGGGGCCATAGTGCCTTAAACCCTTATGATATTGCTTAAACCTAGTCCTGCAATAAAAGGATTGACACTCTTTAAAAGCAGCACAACCAATGAGAATGCGATGAAGGTACTGAAAAGACCAACAAAGTTGTCTTTGCTAACTAAAAAAAGCTCAGAATAATGTAGCAGTCAACTAACAACTTCATGATTTAATTTCCGATAAAATGGATGACACAAGTTTGACAGAAGATAAGAAATATGAAGATCTCTGGTCTGTAATGAAGCTCTATTTCATTTTGTCCCTCTGCAATGCATCTGATGAAGCTGATTTTTGTCAATAAATATTTACTGATAGAAAATCTAAAAGAATATTGTGTCTTAAAGAATTATTTGTGAAAGTGTATAAACCAGGTGGTCTGAGTAATGTGTTCAATAGAAGTTTGCTGACCTCAGTCTGGGATTCAAGAAGGAGATAATCTTATTTAGAAAAGCAAATTCAATCAGAAGCGGAAAAAATAAGAATTGAAAGAAGGAAAACTTAAATGCAGTTGGAAATGAAAAGAAGAAAATTGAAAGAGGGAAAAAAGGATGTTTAATTTGGAAAAAGAAGAAGAAGAAGAAGAGAAAATCTTCCCAAAGGGATTAAGCAACAAAATAAATATTCAAAAAGTGCATTTTTTTCTTTTATGGCATCATTCTTTGGGGAGCTGCAACTGGACGAGATAAAATATTAAAATTACAAAAATCATTTGTATTGATGCACATTAGTCCAAGAAATTCCTGCAGGAATTTATTTTGGAAACTAAACATACTTACCCTGCCCTCGCATTACATTTATGAATTAGCCAAACACACTTATAGAAACCCTGATAAATATTATATTAAACAGAACAAACATAAGCATGAAACCAGAACACAAAATTATCTGAAAGTAACCGCCCATAGACTCACACTATATGGAAAAAGCCTCATGTTTAAAAATTTATAATAAACTACAAACAAATATACAGAAATAAAAGATAAAATGATATTTCTTAACAAGTAAAAAAATCTCTCATTGAAATGCTTATTACTCTGTAAAAGTATACATGGAAGATGGTCTCTAGGCCCATACATGTTAGTAAATTTGTTAAACATATAAAAATTTATGTAAATACTACGAGGGCCAGTCAATAACTAATGCCTCCTATTTTTTTTTTTTTTTTTTTTTTTTTTTTTTTTTTTTTTTTTTTTTTTTTTTTTTTTTTTGTTCTCCTTAACTAAGTTGGTGATGTCAACAATGTGATGGTGGAATTCCTCAAACCTTCTCTAATCCACTGCAGTGGCAACTTCCTAAGTCAACAGGTGACAGCACTGCTGCCTTTTGCAAAATGGCTGACATTAATGTGCATATTAGACAGTGTTCTGAAATTGAATTCTTGTGTGTGGAAGGTTAAACGCCCATTCACATTTATGAAAGGATAAAAAATGTATATGGCGATGCAACAATGGATGTCAGCACTGTTAGAAGATGGGTCCATTGCTGTAATGAAGTAGAAAGGCAAACACCATTGGCTGATGAAAATCGGAGTGGTAGATCTTGATTGCAGTGATTCCAGGCAACATTAAGTAAGTACTGACTGCCGGGTAACAACGGATGAATTGTGTTGCATTATGTCCCTTAATAAAGACAGTATGATGACAATCATTCAACAACTGGGGTACTAAAAAGTTTGTACCAAGAATGTTAACCGACGAGAATAAGGAGACAAGAAAAACAATAGTCAATGGCATCGAAGAAGAAAACATTCAAAACTGTGCCATTGGTAGGGAAAGTGTTCTGGGATGCACAGGGTGTGATTCTGGTTGAACTTTTGGAGCAGGGATGCACAATAAATTCTGTCCAATACATCAGCGCCCTCAAAAAAATTAAGGCATGTTTTCGGTGAATTCGCCCAACAAAAACTATGGCGTATTTCTGCTTTTGCATGAAGCAATTGTGAAAATTGGATGGGAAGTCTTGCCTCAACCCCCATGCAGCCCTGACCTAGCACCATCAGACTACCTGGGCAGTTAAAGGAAGCTCATTGTGGGATTCACTTTGAAGATGCAGAGGCTGTGAAAACATCTGTGTGTCAATGGCTTTGGAAGCAAGACCATGCATTTTACCACACTGGAATACATGCCCTTGTTAAAAGGTGGACGAAAACTGTGGAGAAGGATGGGGATTACATTGAAAAGTGACAATTTAATCCTCAATGTTGTGCCTTTCATGCTGTGTAATCAAAGTTTAATTTTCCTACAAATTAAGAGAGAGAAAAAATAGGAGGCATTAGTTATTGACTGACCCTCATACTGTATGTGCCATTTTTTATTGTATTAGCGTGCGGTATTAGCTTTTACATATGTTAACTTCACAAGTGATCAGTTTACTGGTCTTAGCCCAACCATGTAAATGTATGTGACAAATAAATTATTATCATCATCATCTCATTTTATCTGGCTGATTTACTTTCAATAGTGAAGGTGGTTGGGTGCCTCAGTTGATCAAGACCCCAAGGTCATGGGTACACACCTGTGACAAATAAATCATCATCATCTCATTTTATCTGGCTGATTTACTTTCAATAGTGAAGGTGGTTGGGTGCCTCAGTTGGTCAAGACTCCAAGGTCATGGATACAAACCTGGCCTGGACTGATGATTTTTTAAAAAAAAAAAAAATTACTCCCATAAGAATGAAATTCTGGCACACCAGCGGGCAATTGAGAGCATTGTTAACAAAGAATTTTTTTTAATATTGAAAATTATTGTAATACATACAATTAATTGTTTAGCTCCACAAGAGTATATTTTTTAATGAATATTCTTAAAAATAACAATGTGATTAACTGTTTACCTGAATAAGTAGGCTTGTTTTGGTACTGCCTATGTAATCAGATGTTTTCAAAAATAAAACTTGTATTCCAGCATGATTAGGTCTCAAATTTTGATAACTTTTGTAAATATACATTATATTTACATACATCATAAACATAAGTTAATTCTTTGTCATTGTGAACAACTTTTGATTTGGAGCATACTTTAAACTTATAGTAATAGGTTACTATGGTTTATTAATTTTTGTACTATAGTATAAACATTATTGAGTTGCTCCATTAATAAATTAACTATAACTCTTTGTATCAGTTCCAGTTCACTTCCTTTAGTGAAATTAAAATGGAATACAGTAAATACTCAGTAGTATTATCTAGTCAGTGTCATATGATACTAGCTTTGATCTTCACGTTGCCTACAAGTAATCTTTCTAATAATAGCTGTTAAGATTTATTTATGACATCAACGTAATTGTTTTTCAATAAATAAAATATAACAAAAAGAAAGAAAGAATATAGCGAGAATTAGGCTGTTATTGGAAAGTGGGAGCCTGAGTTATGTTTTCTCTTCCTTGTGTAAAATAATCTTTGATGAATTATTAGATGTTACTTTTGAAACCTGTTTGACACAAATTAAAACACTGCCTCCATTTCTAGGCTTACTCATGACATCATTGCATCCATGGAGGTGGGTTTATTTAATTTGTTGATTGATGTTTGGAGGAATTTAGTGACAGTGACGGTCAAATTATATGTTTTATTAATTTGTTGAGTTGGTTTTTTAACACTACGTCACTTACATTGTTATTATGAGGGACTAGTTTCGAAAGCCTATGCTTTCATTTTCAACCTCACGGGTCCAACTGCCATTGCTGGCTGCATTTGCTTGTACACTCTTCTCTGGTGGCGAAATGATGAACTTCTTAACTAAGCTGTCTACTGGCGGGATTTCAAAGTTTATTAGTCGATCTTTATTTTTCCATATGAGGATGTTTTCCCAGGTTGTGAGTTCATTGTGGCCTGACATGGTTTTAAGCAATTTTGGATTTGGATCTAGATTGTGGTTTTCTTTCCAAAAGTGAAATGCTACTGCCGATTTATCTTCTTGTTTCAATTTTAGGTTTCTAAAGTGCTCTGATTTTTAAACTTCTTTTGGTTTGTCCTATGTAGAACTTTTCACAATTTGTGCATTTAATTTGATATATTCCTGACCTATTTTCTGGTGGAATTTCATCTTATATTTTTGAATTTAGTAATTTTATGACAGAAAATCTGTTTATTGGAGCTAGGGTGATGTCTTGTTCTTTGAAGGTTTTTTTTGAGTTTTCTAAATGCTCGGGGGTGGTAAGTGAATTTTTTGAATGGGTTGATATTGTTTTTTCCTGCTGTTAGGGTAGTTATTTCTTTTATGGTTTCTTTCTGCTTTGGTTTGTTTAGTTTCTTGTACACAGAGAAGAGTGTACAAGCAAATGCAGCCAGCAATGGCAGTTAGACCCATGAGGTTGAAAATGAAAGCATAGGCTTTCGAAACTAGTTCCTCATAATAACAATGTAAGTGACGTAGTATTAAAAAACCAACTCAAAAATTAATAAAACATATTATTTAATTTGTTTTTATTTCTAGCTAAAAAAATGTACCTATTTACTAGATGCAATTTTGTTAAAAAATTCAAAATAAAATTTGTGATGGATGCAAATAAGAATGTGATAGATTAGTAAATGAGGACAGTAAATGTCAGCAGTGCTTCTGATATGATGATTTTGGCATACATATCCAGTCCAATTCAGTCAATTAAATTCAATTAGGTACTAATACACCATGTAACTCTTCCACTATGGGTGTCACAAAATGCAATATTTGTAAAAAAAAAAAAAAAAAAAAAGAAAGCATTTTTAATGCTGGCATTCAAAGAAACCAGGCTCATGAGTTACGGAAAATAAATCAATGTTTCTTGATGTTAATGTTAATCAATGTTACTTGATTAACATTGATTATTTGTAGTCTCCTTCCCTAACCTGATACATATAATGCTGGCTTTACTCAGGTTGACTTGGGACTGCTGAGCTGAGAGGGGTGCACAGGAAGTGAGATGCATGCACAGTAGTGAGAGAAACAGTTAAAACAGAGTTATGACCAATAGTTGTGGTATCCTACCATTATACTGTGCAACCCAAATACATCTGAACTGCTGTGCAGTGTTTTTCCACGGACAGGGGTGGTGAGTCCTGTGTGTTCAGTGAACACCCGGAAAAAAAGTTGCATTTCAAAATACATAAATTTATAATTTACATAAATATTCTTTCTTGTATTATCCATTTTATTTTCAAACTATTTTATCGTATAAAAAGCCTTCAAGTCTTTGCAATAGCCGCATACGTTCCAACGCGCTGCCCAGGTTCAATCTCTCTTTTGAACCTCCGAGAATAAGTTTGTTGGTGTTTCTTCGGCAGAGAGGGGTAAGGGGAAACATTGCTAATAGTGCGTGGATTTGAGCTGGAGTGATGACCAGCTCTGGCAGAAACGCACGAATTAATCCAAAATGAAAAGCTACAGGACTGCAACAAATAGCACGTGTATTTTCATTGTGATAGAATGATTCAGTAAACAACAATTATTATTTACTGAAATATACATATGTAAATGTGTATTCGGTTATATACTTGTGCTTTGGTGTTCATAAGCATGTTAATCTATTCGAGTTTGTTTTCAAAGAAGAATGAACAGCGTTCAATACCTTTTAAAAACAAACTTCACAGCTTTAAGCTTGGAAGAGAAGTGTAAAGTTAAGAAGCTTGGCAGGCCAATTCCTCAGCTTGAATTAAAACAAGCGCAAACCAGCCGAGGTAAGACATTTTGCAGGTCTTTCAATGTGAATATATACAAAAGAAATAATTTGGATTTGCGATTGCATTACTACAAATAAGCTATTTTGTTTTCCGTGCTTACTGTTTGCTAAGGGTAAAGATTCAAACTAGACATGCCATGGCATGTCAGATCTAAGTCATCCAACACAGAAAATTAAAAAGCACAAGGAACCTATTGCACATAAGAATGCTTATTTGGATTTATCAGTCCTTGGAAAAATGGAAATTAGGCGGCAACTTAGCTCAGCTTTCAGACAGAACATAGAAAGACACAATGACAACGCAAGGAAAAATTGCTATGTTCTTTCCAAAATAATAGATTGTATTAACTTCTGCAGTGAGTTTGAACTTGCAGAAACAGCAGAATCTAACTATCCTGGAATATTCAGAGGGCTAACAAATTTTACTTCAGCTTTAGATGCAGTTGTAAAAGAGCACATGAGCAATGCTACAGTCTTTAAGGGCACATCCAAGGATATACAAAATGATTTACTAGAGTGTATGTTACATGTGTGTCGTGAGGAAATTAATGCTGAAATAGCCAAGGCAGATTTTGTGTCTGTGATAGCAGATGAAACCTCTGATGTATCTTCTAAATTTCAATTGGTTATAGTATTTCGTTATCTGTCATCTACTGCAGAGCCTATTGAAAGATTTTGGACATCTTTAAATCCACCCGGTAATGACTCCTTAGCAGCTTGCATTAAAAATGTCCTCGCCGATGTTGTACAAGAACAGAAAGAAAAAGTAATATCTCAAAGTTATGATGGTGCTAGCAACATGCGCAGCCAACATGCAGGGGTGCAAACAATCGTAAGAGAAGAGTATCATTTCCCATTTTATGTGCATTGTTATGCTCACCAATTGAATTTAATTCTTGCCCAAGCTACCAGTCAAAATAAACATGTAAAACTGTTTTTCAATACCATTCTTCTCTCATTCACCTCAAAGTGTGTTCTAGATGCAATTGTGAAGCGAAGTCCCTCAGGGATCAGCCACAAGATGGAACTTTAAATCCAGAACAGTTCTTACAATTCATGAAAATTAAGAGGACATTCTGGAATGTCTCCAACAAATTGAAGACACCAGCAACCAAACAACAACTGTGAATCAAGCCTATGGTCTACGGTTGAAACTGCAACAACCAAAATTTTCCTTTTGGTTAGAGCAGGCATCCCCAAGTCGAGTCAAGGTCGCTTGAGGGCGCACGGGGCTGAACATTACACTCATTGCGGGCCAAACAGCTATACAGTATATCTGTGCAGTGGCAGTATAACGCTACGCTACATATTAGTACTGTGATGTCTTACGAGGCTGGTACATCCGCGTTGAGAAGATGATCGCCCACACCTGAAATGTTTCGAGCAGAATGGGAAGAAAACTTTCTGTTTATGGAAGAAAATGACATGACAAAATGTTTAGTGTGCTGTACACTTCTAAACAAAATAACTAAATATAATTTGTAACGGCATTACTCGCTATGTCATGCACACGATTATGATGAATACAAAGACACTAAACGCACGTGTGTCGTTGCAGATCTGAAACGTAAAATAAACAAGGAAGATGTAAATACTCATGCTAGTGTTGTGAAGAGTGAGTTACAAAGTAGCATCATGTATTGCCAGGAATATATGATCCTTCAGTGTAGGTGAAATAGTAAAACAATATTTAATTGATACAGCTGAAGAATTGAGCCCAGAGTATGTACACGATTATCAATCAGTCAGTTTATCCGCCTCCACGTTAACACATCATGTGGAGGACCTTGCAAATGATATTTGGAGTTATTTGTCTGAGATAACTACAACATTCATTGCATTTTCTCTTGCAATAGATGAGAGCAATGATATAACCGACATTGCACAACTTGTCATCTACATCAGAGGCGTGAATAAAGTTTTTCTACACCTCTGTAAAAAGCAAAAGATTTCCTGAACGCCGCAATCTAGCAGGAAGAATTTTGTGCATGTTTGCGAATCACTGTTTACCTTAATGAAGTTTACAAAGAAGTGTAAAATGAAGTTTACGTCACAGAAGCCAAATAAGTGATGAATACTAGAAAGCATGTTTGCGACTGGGTAGCTCACAAACAATATTGAACAGCTGGTTGAAAACAGACAACTGCAAAAATCACGGCGATTGTCTGATGGCTAAAAAAGAATAGTTTTCATAGACATTTGAAGAATATTATGTTTATTTGTATTGTTTACTTCATTGAATTGCATAGTACCAACAAGAAGAAATTTATTTATTTAGTTTATTAGTTTTATATGAGTGTTTGTATTTCGTTAATTGATTCCTGCCAATTAGATTTTATTTTTTATTATATTAGCTATCAGTATTAAAGTGTATAAAATACTGCAATCATTATTATGTAATTGACAGTGAAAGTGTAAGTTAATTTACACAATCGTAGTTATGCCACTGTAGCACCTCCATTTCTTGCACGCAACTGGACGGTCAGGATTTGAGGGATTTTACTGCCCGAGCATGCGTTCTGTTGGAGACGCCTGGGTTAGAGGTATTTTATAAAATAATGCCCCATGTGGTTATCTTGTACAGCTAATTACAAAAGCACACCACTGATCCTCTAATTTACTTGACCAGCACTTCTTCCCTTCACTGAAGAATAAATTTCCTGAAAAAATGCTTTCTGCTGTTGTGCAGTCTTATTCATTTATAAATAAACCTAAGTTAAAAACAGAACTACAGGTCATTTATTCTTGAGATGATTTTCAGGAAATGAGAAGTTCAGTAGCATTTCTGAAGTTTTTAATTTAAAATAGCCTTCAAGAACCCTTCGGAGATGTTATGAAATTGCTGAAAATGGTAGCCACTGTCCCAATGACGTGTGAAGCAGAGAGGTGTTTCTCCACTTTGAAGCGGATCAAAACATTTCTTAGAAGCACCATGGATGAAGATAGGTTGTTTGCTCTTGCCATCTTATCCATTGAAAAGGAAATGATCCACAAGCTTCCACATTTCGACGAGAGAGTCATAGATAGATTCGTCACGAAAAAGGAAAGGAGGATGGACTTTCTCTATAAATATACCTCTACAGGAGATTCAAACCCGTCAACGTCTTTAGGGTCATTTTAAGGTAATTTTAGTGCTATAGATATATTTTAAATAATTTAGAAAGTCAAATTATTTGGAAAGGTAAACTTCATTAAGCAGTAAAGGTGGTGAATCCCCTGTTATTTAAGTCACTAGCCGCCACTGTCCAGGGCGCACATGGAAACATAACACACAGCTGCTGTACACAAGGTCATGATTCTGACTTTGTTTTCTCTGTTCTGAAAGAGCAGTATTGAGCTGACAGTGATATTGTGTGGTTGAGTTATTACCATTGTGCTTTATTATTTTGTCCTGTTCTTTGTCACAAAGTGTATTATGACTAAGCATTTGTTTTCTACTGCACAGCATGTATTTATTTGTGATTCAGTGTATTAACACATTTTGTGAGTGGACTCTCAATAGTGTATACAATGGCAAAATGCACCCACATTTAATATTTTTCATGGACGAGGCCTGGCTCCACCTACATGGATATGTGCATACACATTGTTATTGGAACTCTGAGAAATCTAATACTGTTCATGAAATACCCCTTCATGATAAAAAAATTGGTGTATGGTGTGTCATCAGTGGAGAAAGAGTTATAGGCCCCATTTTTAGGGTAAACTGTTAATTTTCATACATTCGTGAATACAATTTTGCCCCCTTTTTTACAGAATTAACAGACAGGGAACATGATTTTACCTTTTTTCAACAAGGCTCTGCAACAACTCATACAGCCAATCTTTCGATGAGAACAATTGAAAGTATGTTTCAGGATAAAATTATTAGCAGAGATTTGTGGCCCCCTAAACCCCTGTGATTTCTATCTCTGGGGTAACTAAAGAGCATAAAGTGTACAAGACAAATCCACACACCCTGGAAGAATTAAAACAAATTATCCGCCAGGAAATTGCCAGCATTTCTCAACATGAACTTGGCGAAGGCTGGATAGTTTCCTAAAGAGGTGCCAAAAATGTAGGACAACAGCAATGGCTAGTTTCAGCATCTCCTTTAATAATCCTGATAAGTAAAGTA
This sequence comes from Hymenopus coronatus, assembly GCA_030762935.1. Classification (NCBI taxonomy): domain Eukaryota; kingdom Metazoa; phylum Arthropoda; class Insecta; order Mantodea; family Hymenopodidae; genus Hymenopus; species Hymenopus coronatus. The sequence continues at coordinate 141,237,306 of CM060897.1, forward strand.
GTTTTAAAAATGTTGCAGTTTTCATGTGCACCTTTCTATGATAGCAGCATTCAGCGAGCGCCGAGGGTACGACAGTCAAAACATTGTGCAGTCGGTTCAGACATTTTTGGATCACCTACTATGACAATTATGTTTTCTTTCTTGTGCATGTGTCTCTTACAAAATGGACTGTTTTATAATTAAGAAGAGACTGCAGGATGATTTATCTCCTCAAGTGGAAAACTAAACATGTACAAAAGCCTACACAAAATGAGAAACACAAAGGCTTTCATGGCCAGTGTCATTAAATATAAAATGATCATCTGGGCTGAATAAACCAAGCTTTGTATACTTGGTCTACTTGGCCCACTCATATAAAGCCTGTGAAATAGAAGGACTCTTTATCAGCCACCTCAACCAAAAGAACACTTTAGCCCCTTCACTGCAGCACTTGACTGTCCGATGCAGCTGTGGACAAAATGTCTGCATGAACTTCCATTAGACCAATTTATAACTATTTTAATATATTTTCCCTACTGTCTGTAGTACTTTTCGTTTAGCAGTTCAAAATGTAATAAATAGTATTGGTATTAGATATGGACTTATTTTGCCCCTTTTACACATGTTCCTCCACAGGTTTTCTACCTAAAAGTGCACATTTTTAAAGCCAATTTCTTAAAAATTTCTATGGAGGTCCCCCAAACCACCTGATGTGCCGTGCACCACCCCTAAACTTAACTGTAAAAAGTTTGATTAATGTTTTGATAACAGTTGTTAAAAATTACACATGAAAAAATTTGCAAAAGTCTGTCACTCTTCTGACACTGTCAGATCTCTGGATTTGTTAAGACTTAAAAGATTTTGATTGATTTGACATGAAATGACCCTTTTACAGAGAATAACAACCGTCTTTCTCACAACCAAACTTTGGATTTACCTATATGTAAAAGCAAATTTTGTGTGTTTCTACACATGATAGAAAAACATTTGGAATGTGCAATTGCAATTGCATACATATTTTGAGTATTGGAGCATATTTAATTTTTCTGTGCTTCATGCATATGCAAATAATTTTAATGTACAAAACCTCTAAGCTTTATGGTATTATGCAAATGTTAAGATTTGGAGGGTACATGTGTGTAAAAAAGCTTAAAATATAATAAGCAATAGCATTATTATTTACAATACCTATAAAATATGGAGTTCTTACAATCAAGGAAAATTTTTAATATGAGCTAGAAAATCTGAACATTCGCATGATTTTGATTAATGGTTTTATCTAAACATATGTTTACATATCTTAACTATTATGAATGATGCAAGCTGGTGTTCAACAACAATCATGTAACACCTCAAGTGACATCATGCACGGTTTACACACGTTTGGAAAGATAACATTTGTGCACGACAGAGTCCTTTTCTCTATTATAATTATTAAGCTACTTTGTTTTTAATCTTAAAGAAGTAAATTCTTATAAGATGCAGAATGCAGGTATATTAATAAATTTACTTACATTAGCATTTGTTACGATAAAATTTCCTTGTAACTGTATTGAGCTTGAAAATCTGTCCTTGATATCAACTATAATGTGCTTTCTATTATTCTCCAAATCATTTTTATTGTGGATTTTGATTGTTAGCATTATTCCAGCAGACTTCTTTAATTTACTATCAATTTTTATGATTTTTAATTTCAGATCAGATTACATGGGAGATCCAATGAAAGAGAACTTATTTCTTGGGAATTCTGGAGCCAAGGCACAAATATGAATTAAGTGCATTAATTGAGTTTTGATAAAATTGAATCACTTTTTACACTTTTTGCTCCATTCATTCGGGAAGAATGGTTTCAGGGTACCTTTACCCATTTTCAGTTCTGTATGTTGTACGTAAGAAGGCTGTGACTGAAACCTGGCGGAGGACGATGGATTTTTTGGGCGTAAAAATCCTTAACATGGCTTCCTTCGGAAGGGAAGTAAAGCCGTTGGTTTCGTGTCATAGATTTACGGCATGTAAAAGAACCTCAAGCCTGATAGAGAGGCCTCTGAGCAAAATTAAGTAGTCTTTCATACCCAATTTAGAATGGGACGCTGATATCCATAGCAGTTAAAGAGCGTCCATAAATAACACGCCATTTTTTTTGCTGTGACTGATGTCACATCCTATATGTCTCTTAGCTTTCTTCTTCCTGTAAGTTGTAACATATAACATACTGCAATAAATATGTGCTCTCAAATATCAAATCTAATCATTTAGTAGTTTGTGTATAACAAACACATTAAACATAGCGCAATCAAATTAGGACTAAGGTATGCAGTAAACATAGAAATTTGGCCGAAGGAGCTGTAAATTCATAAGTTTATATGTGAGTAACCTTGAAATGGCCGTTAACCATGCTACAGCATCACATGCAATAAATGTTATACTGCCCCTAGATTTTGACTTGCAACACATTCTGGAAAACATTTGAAGGTTATTTCATTGCAACTGGTAATCACGAAGCTAATGACCAAGTTATTCAATTCCATTTTTATTCACTGCAGATACACAATTTGTAAATTATTGTTACTCCATAACCTGATAGGCACCGAGTGAGCCCGACTCATGGGTACATTTAAGATTGCTGATGCAGATGTTGGGAAGTATGCCACCATGATTAAGAAGATTGAGGAATTTTTCAAGACCCAGGATAATGAAATGTATGACTGGCAAATTTTTCTGCACTGAATCCAAATGCCATCATGATCACATCATGCAACTACAATGCCATACGAGGAACAAACCCCAGAGGATAAGATGTTTTGGGACAAGATTGTCTTCGGAATCAGGGATGATGCCATACATGAAGCCCTACTACACATGGACAAACTCACTGTGGATAAAGCCATTACCTACTATTGTGCAAGCAAGCAGAGCAAGAAGCAAACTAAGGGTGTATCTATTTTCAGCAAAAGTGAAGTGTTGATGCTATTAATAGCAATAGCAAAAAGTTTCACAAATCTAAGCTTCAAGTTTCTCATAAAAGCAAAAGTGTCAGTGAGAAAAAGAATAAAAATGATAGTGTAGTAGATGTCAAACTGTTCCTGCCTAAAGGAAATCCTGCACTAAATGTGGTATAAAAAATTCATTTTGCAATTTCTTGTAAGGTTAAACATGTAAAAAGTCTCAAATGTAGACGATTTCAGTGATGAATCAGTAACATTTGCAACAAACTTAATGAAGCATTGACAAATGGTAACACTAAAGTTGTCTAACATGAGATAACAAAGTCTAATGTGTCTAAGAATAAATGGGTTGAAAACATCATAATAAGGGAACAGGAAAGTTGAGGATAAAATTGACACAGGTGTTGATACAAGTGCAATGTCCATAATACCTTTAACAAAAAAAGCAAGACATTTCAATGTTCTCTTGATCACACTAGAGTCATTTGATCTAAGCAAGATTAAAGCATAGTACCCACAGTTAAGTATAAAGGCACAGAAATTCATGCAAAATTTGTAGTCTCTGAAACAGCCCAAATGATCGTAGGAACACCAGGTTTATAGAAGTTAAACTTAGTAAAGGGGTCCATAGCATAACTAAGGAAAATGAAACCTAACGTAAAAAAGGAAATCAAGCCCCTTAAGAAAGAGAAATTTGTGAAAGATAACAGGATATCTTTATAGGCTCAGGTTGTTTACCAGGTACCTGCATAATTGTTACCACTAAAGATTTTAAACCAGCATGTCACCCTCCTAGCAGAATTCCTCTTGCATTAAACATTTCTTTGCAAAAAGAGTGGGATAGGTTAGTAGACAAAACAAAATAGTAAAAGTCCATAAGAATGACCCATGAGCTAGTATCAACAACCTAGTTGTAGTTGAAAAAACAAACAGTAAACTCAGAATATGTAAGGATCCCTCTGACCTCAATGCGCAGATTGTCAGAAAATCCAGATTTTCTCTCACAGTTGACAAGATAAATATGAAAGTTTCAGGCAGAGAATGTTACTCTGTGTTTGATTTAGTAGAAGGGTACCATCACTTGAAACTCGAAGAATCATCGTGGATATGCTGTGTTTCTACCGCATTTGGAATTTACAGATTTGTAGTACTCCCTTATGGTACTTCTGATTCTGAGGATCTATTTGAAGAAAAACTAGATGAGCTCTTTGGAGGCATTTCTAATGTAGTAATTTGCCATGGATGAGGACATGATTGTTTGTGGTAGCACCGAGGCAGAACATGGTAGACTATGTCAGCGTGCTAGGGATGTCCAAGCTAAATTCAATGCAGACAAGCTACATTTAAATCAACTGAAGTTAAATTTATGGGACAAGCATTCTCCAAAAATGGAATGAAAGTTGACCCAGCATGTTGGGTCTCTTCTAGCATTACCTGAACCCAAAACGTAAGTCAAGTCTACAACAAATTATAGGATCTTTAAATTATGTGAGCTGCTATGTTCCTGATATGGCTGATCTCATGCAACAATTGTGTGAATTACTTAAGAAATGATGTTGACTGGATATTAGGGATCCCAGAGGTCCTGCTTTTAGCGGGACAGTACCAATTTTGAAACCTATGTCTGTGCCCTGCCTATAGTCTCACGGGACCTAAATTTATACCACTTTTTAAAGTTACTTTTCTACTAATTTCTTGTTTTGCTTTATGCCTTCATTAGCTGAGTTTTAAAAGTTAAATGTTAACACCACCACATAATATCACATTATCTTGCTGTCTCTTTTCAAACAAAAACATGATGTTTTTCCTAATCAAACTGAGTTAGCAAGTGCAGGCAATCAGCAATTTTCTCTGATGGCAACTATAACCCATTAAACCGGCCCAACAATACTATACCTTGAGCAGTATATGATTGAAGGAAGAGAAGTCAGTACATGTTGTGAGTCTGTGAGTGTCAGGACTGGGTTTGTTGTTTTGCGAATGTGATAGTGAGATGCCACCAAAATGAAAGTGAGTGTTTTCGGACGTTTTAAAATGCAAATTTCCTTTTGTTACTAGCATTGAAAATGACATGGATAAAGTGTTCTGTGTTATTTGCAAGTTTAGGTTTTCAATTGACCATTGCAGTAGAAATGATATTCAAAAACATATTAAAACTAAGAAATACACAAAAGCAGATTTTGTGAGTGTCTAGCAAAACATTTGATTCATATTTTCCCAGCAAGTGTATGGGTGACAGTGAAATGATGCTGGTGGCTAAAGAGGGAACATTCGGTTTTGAGATGGTAGCTCACAATCAGAGTTTCAAATCAATGGACTGCATGTCTTCAGTTAGATGGAAGTTATTTGTACCAAATTTACTTATGCACAGACTAAGGTGAAAGCAATAATTTTAAATATTCTTGCCTCATTTGCTTACACTCAAATAAAAGAGGAACTCGCAGAAGCTAAGTACATATGAGTAATGATAGACTCATCTAAATTATAAGCATATAAAAGTAATTCCCATGTTGGTTCATTATTTTGTTCCATTAGAGGGAATGAAAATAATTGCTTTCTCAAATACACTCAAATAAAAGAGAAACTTGCAGAAGCTAAGTACATATCAGTAATGATAGATGCATCTAATTATAAGCATATAAAAGTAATTTCCATGTTGGTTCATTATTTTGTTCCATTAGAGAGAATAAAAATAATCACTTTCTCAAAATTGATGGGTGAAACTTCTGACATGCTAACAGATCACATAATGCACACTTCATGATACACAGCAGATAAAATTGTGTCGTTTTCAGCATATAATACAAATACTAACTCTGGTGGATTAAAAAGAAAAGGGACTAATAATGTGTACCACAAACTTAAGAACAATACAAAAAGAGAAGTAATTGTGTGGATTGTGTAGCACATATATTACATAATGCTATACAAACAGCTGCTGACTATTTACCAGTGAACATTCAATGTATTGTCAGCAAAATTTTTCAACATACACTAAAGGAGTTTTGCGATTTCATAGAAATGGAATTTAAAAACATATTAAGACACACTAAAACTAGGTGGCTTTCCATAATGCCTGCCTGTAAAGAGAATAATCGACATATATATCCTGGTTTCAATCATATTTCTTGTTAGCTAAAAAAGTCATTGTTGTTCCTTACATTCTTGTATAATCAACTCTTCAATAAAATATCTTGAGCAGGATGTTTCAGGAGCAGATGTACATTGGACAATAAATAATCTAATCAGGCATGTAGATAATTGAAAGCACTTTCGCACATTGGTGGAGAAAAATGTTCTCACTAAATTAGAATCTGAAGGTGGAATTAGTAAGCAAAGTTTTGAGTCTACAACCCATGATTTCTACGACACATTCATTATCTAAAGGAATGGAGTTATCCATTTGATGAGTTAACTTGCTTGGCATGGACTTCTCTAAAGATGCCTTACACATGGGAAGATGTACAGAACTCTTTCAAGTTTATTATAGACAAGAGATTTGATTGTTCAGTTAATGAAAATATGTTATTTAATGAAAATGTGTATGTTATGCATTACTTGGACAGTAGGAAAGTGTTTTGGATAACAAACAAATTATTCCCATTCAAGCGCTGGCAGGAAGTGTTTCAGTATTTTAAAAACAAGGAGTTATGATTTGAAAACTTTAGCAAACTGCTAGAATTCTCATTTTGTATTCTGGGAACCAAAGCTGCTGTAGAGCATATATTCTCCCTCGTGAATGTAGTTTGGACAAAAGAGCAAAATTGCATGGACATTAACACGCCGAAAAATATAATTATAGTAAAACATCATTGCAGCAACTATAAGGTGTGGGGATTTTTTTGACTTCCTATTAAAAGATCGTAAAATTTTTACTCTGATTCATGGATCTACAAAATACAGTTCACAAAATCCAGCAGAGGCAGCTACATTACCTTCTAGCAGTGGAGTAACTGAAATACCAGATAGATAGGCATAAAGGTAAGTAGAACACATTGTAGTATCTTTTTTGAATTGCCCCACTTTTTTTTATTTTAAAATCTGGGAACCCTATTGAATATGGCTACCAGGTCGTTCCAAAGCATTTAACAAGCTCAAAGAAGCATTAACCAAATCTCCAGCACTAATCCCATACAAGATAATTTTAATTCAATGTGACGCATTGAAAGATGGTCTAGGTTGCTGTGTGTTCCAAGAACATAACAAGATTATGAAACTCGTTGCTTGTATTTCACGAGCCATGAATGAACATGAAGTTAATTATAGCCAGACTGAAAAAGAACTTTTAGCAATCTCTTGGGGATGCAATAAGCTTGGTAACTACTTGTATAGAAATGCAGTAGATGTACAGACTGATTACAAACCCATTGTATGTAAAATGCAATAATCAATTTGCAAAATTGGATCTGTCAGGCTCCAGCACCTCAGATTAAAATTATTAGATACTCTGAAAATATATTGTGTATCAGGGAAATATTTTCATTTCGCAGATATACTATCCTGCTCTTATTTAAGTGAAACTGAAGTTGATCAAGAAATATTGGAACTGGTTCTCTCTGTATCAATACACCTGACAATAAAAGTTGAAAGAACCACAAAGTTTAAAGTCACAACTTCACAAGATCCAATTCTGAAAATAATTACCAGATATTATCAAGAAGGTTAGCCACAAGAGAAGTATGTGGATGCCTCATGTAAATAATGGTATTTTCTCAAAGATGATTTGTATGTTGAGAATAACTTAGTATTTGTGAATGATCAATTGGTAGTACCAGAATCACTCAGACAATATGCAGTCACAACTGCTCATCAAGGTCACCAAGGCATTAGCAAATCGATCAAGAAAGCTCGGTCTAACTTTATTGACCTCATATGTCTTCTGATATTACTCAATTCATAAAGAAATGTCGCACTTGTGAAATGCCGAACAGTTGCCAAGAACCATTAATGCAACATCTTATACCAAAGTTGTGATTTAATAAAATCAGCATGGATATTTTGGATTTTGGAAGTAAACCATTTCTGATAATGATTGATTATCTCTCACAGTGGTTAGAAATATGTCCAATGTCAAATAAGACTTCTGAATCATCATTAATAGCATGCAGGAACGTCTTTTCATGTCTAGGATATAAACAAACAATAATTGCAGGTAATTTATCTTCCATCTCGCAAAAGTGTCTAAAGTATCACAAAGAAAAGGACATCTCCATTCAAACCAGCAGTCCACATATCACCGTAGCAATGGACTCTTGGTATCTCAAAAAATATAATGAGGAAATGCCCAGTGGACCAATCATATTATCAGGACTCAATACTTGAATATAACAACACTCCAATTCCATGGTTAATAGCAAGCCCATTTGAAATTCTACATAGAAGGCACCTAAGAACCTCATTATCTGTACCTGTTAAAAGGTTGAAACCAAGAATATAACAAGGCTATAATGGTAATGCTTCTCTCTCTTATATATGTATATTGAAAGGTTCAATTCCCGGCTGGTGGCATTGAATTTTTCAACTGGTTCTAATATACAAGGTATTTACAAGATTTTGACACAAATCCAAAAAAAAAGTTATAGCTCACCATGACAAGACTGCACTGAGCAAAGAAACAAGTTATCAAGTAATGAAGTAGTCCAGTTAGTGTCAGGTTCAATATGGGAAAAGGCTACAGTTATCTGGCCTGTAAAAGAACCACGGTCATATTGGGTGCATGTGAAGAACAAAACCTTCAACGTAACATCAGCCAGATTAAGCCATCTATAACCAGGCCAAACTATGATGACTTGCAAAATCTCCACAATCTAGATTTTTTCCAAGATATTAGTCCTCTAGGTAGAGACCTCCAAGAACCAGAGGAACAACATAGTACCATATTAGTTGAATCATTACCCCAAGTAAGACGATCAGGGCAACTATAAAAATGCCAGACCGCCTTAACTGTATTGTTGCATTTTTAGGCTTGTAAATCATAACAAAGGGGAAATGTTATATGTATGGTGTATGTAAGAAGGCTGTGACTGATGTCACATCCTGTATGTGTCTTAGCTTCCTTCTTCTTGCAAGTTGTAACATGCAATATACTGCAATAAATATGTGCTCTCAAATATCAAGTCTAATCATTTAGCAGTTTACACATACTGAACACATTAAACACTGTGGTTGACTGATGCTACAATAATTGGTTTGTCTAGCTCGGTATTGTGCTGCCCTTCACCCTTCTTGTCAATAGGATGTCACACATGATAGGAACATCCTACTGACAAAAAAGAGTAGAGGGCAACACAATACTGAGCTGTTGTAGGATCAGTCGACCACAAAACTAAAGATAGGGTAAAGGTACCCCTGAAACTGGTCTATACAATAGCACTCCACCATCTAAACTACATCTTATTATTTGGTACAAGTACATTGATTTTTACTTTCTCTAAACTTACTATGTACATAGTAGGTAGAGAAGGTATTTTGTTCTACCAAAAAATTCTATGTCGAGATTCCACTGGAAATGTGTGTTTGTAAAGTTCTCCAAGTATAAAAAAAAACATTTTTAGAAAAATACCTACAAGTGTGTCCGTGAACTCAACTCAAAACTGAAAAATTGGTTAAGTACCAAACTTGGTATTTAAGATCAGCATCTTCCAAGGACTCAACACAACAATTTTCAAGAAAATTCCCCACCGCAAACTACCCCTTACATGGAAATTTTTTTTAAAATTATGATTTTTTCAAAAATGGCTCTAATGATTTTGATTAAAATATTAAATAATATTAAAGATAATTACATGGCAAATAAAATGTATATCTTAAATTTTCTGAAAATAGCCTCCAAGATCCTCTTCATTCTGAATGACATTTCCATAACCAATAAACCAAAAGAGCTAGATTAAAACTTACTACACAAAAAAATGTATGTTAAAATACACAATTTATGTCATACTCATTTTTTGTAAAGTTAATGATTTCCAAGATATTATTTTTTGGTTTCAGTTTTAAACTACTTAAATTTTTCTCAAACAGAAAGTCATCTTTCATTTTATCTCTCTTTTGTTTTACTTGATCAGGCAAAGAGAACCAAATTTCAACTGTTCCACATAGTCATGAGCTTTTAAAAGAATTGACTATTGCTTTAGCCTTATTTCCCTTCTTCTTACAAAGAAGCAAGTAATAACACCATTCTGCTAAAGTCTGTGTCAAGTTAGTTCAGTCCTGATGCCAACAAGGCGGAGCTGGCTCAACTCTTCGCGTGTTAACGGTACATGTGCGCACATAAGTTTTGCAACACTAGCGATTTATAACAGCAACCTGTCGAGAGTACTTTGAGAAATGTGGCAATTCTGTGTCAGAACGTACTGCATGCAAAATTTTATTTAGAGTCGATGGTTCATTTCTGAAAAAACAATCATAAACTTTACCGCGAATAGCACTTTTCGCAAAATCATCGTATGGCTAATCATCCATGATCAAAAGCTTACTGCTTTTAAACTGCATATAGCAAGTCCCCTGGGCTTGTGAGGCATGCGAGATGTACAGCAAATACAGTCTTAAACAACACATTATCAGAGGCGACCCTGCATTATAAACAATAACAGCTTAATCAGCATTCACCTCGAGAATTACCGGTTGTTTAAGAAAGCTGTCTGGTACAGGCGTGTAACTTATTGTGCATATAATACCAATGTTCTTTAGTAATATAAGTTAGCTGCATTTTATTTAACAGTAATAAGTTAAAGTCAATATATAATTTTGCCGGTCTTCTGTCTAATCTATATGTTTTTTATAGAATGTGTACGTCTGTTGTAAATATTCCTTTCAGAATTCACGAACCCAGAGTCATCTGCTTGGTATGTGTCGGATATGGATAAAATGTCAGGCTATTACCTTTTATAAGAATCAAAGCATTTGCATACTCTTCTCTCCGAAACTAACTTGCGCAGAGCAGTGATCTGAAAACTATTACAGTACTGTACATTTAGGAGGCTGTTACAATATGCATCCACGTAAAAGTTAACACCCATTATCTTCCCTGAACCAATCAACAGCCTAACGCTCTTTTGCTTCAGTATCTCTCTCTCTCTTCCCTCCCATGTGTTGACATCAGGACTGAACTAACTTGACACAGATAATAATATTCATCTCGATTAGCATAACGTAGATAAAAGAATAATCATTTGTAAGAATAGTTTGTGGAACAGGTAGAGAAAGCCATGTGAATGGAACATATTAGACTTTTTGATACTTGCATTTATTATCTGGGAATATAATTAAGTAGTAAGAGTGGTTGAAGTGAGCAAAGGAGAATGATAAAATTGCATTAAAAGCTATCAAAGCATGCTTAGACAAATTACCAGGAATGTAGATAAAATTGGTAGTGAGAGTTTATGCGGCCATAATAGACGCAAAAATGCTCAATGGAGTGGAGATAGGGATTTGGAGGAAGGGGGCCAAATATGGAAACGATACATAAAAACTTTTGCAAACTCATTCTGGTTTGCCAAGAGTTTCACCAAACTGAATGGCACAGGCAGAATTAGGAAGATTGGGAACTAGAGGGAAAATCGTGGAAAGAGTGCTAAAACATTGGACAAGAAGTAAATATTTAGCTGAATACACTATTGCACATCAGTGTTTGGTAGTACAGGAAAGACTAAATCAAAAAGATTCATGGCTAAATAAGATAAAGGAGGTTGGCCCTGCAGCTCAATGAATAGACCTCCAGCCTGCTGTGTGAGTGGTCCCAGGTTTGATGCCCAGCTGGGGTGGTGGGAATTTTTCTCTAGCCCAGATTATTCCTTATTCTCCCCAAAGTCTGGAAGTATGAATTAGGAGTGTGAGCGTTTGCTTGATTAATGAACAAAATTAAAAATAGTAACCTAACGACAACAAACAATGCACAAGTCAACATCATTGGTGACAGGAAAATGCCACTGATAGAAATAAGCAGTTAAAGGCAGGATATAAATGGAACAATTACAGAAATTATGTTGAAAATTAGTTTTGGGGATAGGTGGAAAGCTAGGGAAACACAACAAAATGGGTTCTGGAGCGAAATTAGGTTATGATGGAAGATACGAAAGACAAGAAATAATAGCAAGTTTTTAATTTGAAAAGCTCACTGGTAATATAAGAAATGAAAGTGGTCTGGAACAGGGAAAACTTTGTTGATACATGTGATAAAGCAACAAGAGGTTTTGTACAGGCTTGAACAGGGGTAATGAAATTAAAAGGTTTGAGAAGAGAAAGTGATTTGGAGAAATGCCTCTTGTGTCACTTGAAGGATAAGAATAGTATATAGTTTTAGAATGTGAAGAAATTAAGATGGTTTGGAACAGGATATGTAAAAAGGCATGTGCAACATTACCAAAAGAAATACAAGTGATCAAGTTAATGAATGTAACATCTAACAGAAATTTAATTGAAATTTGAAACTTTTTGGGTAGAGTAAGAGCCAAATGGTTAAGGAAAATTAGCAAGCAGATAAAGATGAAAATAAAATGATAGTAGGTAGTATGTATTAGATTTAAGATATAAGAGAACCCAATAGATTGACAACCTCAGGGTTTGCCTAAGTTGGGCCCCAAGGTATGCAGCAACTCAGTGCAGTGATAAGTATATGAAGAAATGTACACTAATAGTAATATTTATGGAAATAACTTAGTATCATTATAGAAAACAGGATATGGCTGCTGAACTTGTGCAAAAACTCCTCTATTATGTCATCCTTAAGTGCTACCTTTCTCATTGGTGCAAACACCACATAGTCATGTGGGAGAAATGTCACCCTGAATGGTCAAAAAATGTTCCGTGAACTTCCTTAAATTCTGTTGTTCATTAGTAGAGCCCATCCTGATAAGGTTTATTTGCACGTCCAATTTACATAAACGGTTTACTCAGACGCAAGCATAAAGCTTGCAGCCATTACATAACAGCTGTCAGGTTCAACTGTGAACAGTTTAAATGCCTATCTCTTGATGCCATTCACTGCTTTTTTTACTTTCTCCAGCCTGCAAGTACAATGTACATAGTGGATAGAGAAAATATTGCATTCCACTCAAAAATGTGATAACGAGATTTCACTGGAAATATATGTTTTGAGGTCCTCAGAGTCTGAAAAAAGCCTTTTTAGAAGAATGTGTGTACGCTAAAAACAAAAAGTTGGTTAAATACCAAACTTGGTATTTAAGTACAGTATTTTCCAAGGATGCAACACAAAGATTTTCAAGAAAATATCCCCACTCCCAACTATCCTTTACATGGAACATTTTTCAAAATTTTTTATTTTCTCAGAAATGGCTCTAACGATTTTGATTAAAATACCAAAATTTAAGATATTCACATCACAAATAAAATGTATAATTTGAATTTTCTGGGAATAGCCTCTGAAGAGTTCTTTATTCTGGTTGAGTTTTACAGAATTTTGTATTATGGTTAAACCGTAAGAGACAGACAAAAACTTACTACACAAAAAATGTAGATCTCATTAAAACATAATTTATGTCACATACGCTTGTTATGTAGAGCCGATCGTTTCTGAGATATTCCTTGTTATTGGTTTCAATTTCAAACCATTTTAACTTTTCTCAAACAGGAAGTGACGTTTTGTTTCATCTCAGGCCATGCAAAGTGAGCCGACTTTAGTTGTTTCACATAGGACCAGCTTTTAAAAAAATTGACTATCAATTTAGCCTAGTGTATTCCCTTATGTTCCATCTACTTACAAGAAAGCATGTAATAAGACAATTTCTGCTACCTTGAACAGCATGTCACAGATAAAATAATAATCTTTTGTAAGGAAATTTGTTTGTGTAACAGCTAGAGAGTGTCTGTTAATGGAACACATCAAATTTTTTCAGCAGTTTCCCTTTCCTCCAACAATTTTTTTAACTTCGGAAAAAAGTGTACCTGAGAGGGTGTGCTCCCTTCATAGTATACCCAGGCTTCTACCATTTTTATTTCCACTTTTATAATAAACTCTATTACGAAGCATTACACAACAGACAAGACATGCACTTCTGATTCACCCTCATTCTAGCAACCATTCTTTAAAGGGTGGTATGACTTTGTCAAAAGAACAGGAACCAACTTTTCCCTGCCATTACTAACTTGACAATTAAAGCCCATTCTGCTGGTGTGAGAAAGAAAACCTTATTTATACTGATCAATCCTCACAGTTTTAAGTTCAATCATTATAAAGAAACTACTTCAATACCCACACGAAGATATTAATATTTTCATTTTTATTTTGTGAAATTTAAATGAATGGCTCATATGTAATATAAACTCTCATTAGGTTAATCAGTATATTCAAGCTATGTCATCAGAAGCTATTTTCTTAAAAGCTTAGTCAATCTGTCACCTTTTAAATTTTAAGCGACTTTTCTGGAAACAGATTTCTAATTTAAAAAATTGTATTACATTACAATTTTGAAAAGCACAAAATTTGCTAGTGCGTCTTTAATCACTTGAATGCACTCCAACTATCAGTAAAACAGGAACTATCTTGTTCTTTCAGATTGCTTATGATGCTAAAGAAACAATATTACAGTTAAGTTTTGAGAGCAGACATTTCCTCAACATAAGAAGTAAAATGCTTACAGAAGGGTCACAGTTCGAATAGCATTTGCCATGCACTTCACATCTCTGCAAAGAATGACAATATAACTTTAACAGCATGGGAAGTGATCTCTCACTAAAGGCAGAGAACACCAAAAGAATTACAAATTAAAAATAATGAAAAATTACAATATATGAACATTTAACGTTATTACTGCTCTTATAAACATGAAGGTAATAACAGGCATTATAAAATACAATAAGCTTTAGCTAAAGGAGGACTGTAAATTGCAAACTTCTTACCCTTTTCTTTCTTTTTCTTGATCAGTCTTTCCTCAAAGTTTCTCAGACTAGAAATAAATTTTTAATACTACAACAAAGAGAAATTTTCATTTTTGTAGCTTTTCATTAAAAAGTGCTAATGCTAAGTACTATGTACAGCATACAATTTGGCAGTAAATATTAAAAAAAGTAAATCAAGTCACTTGTACAGAAATAGAATTTATCACTGGTTACCAGAGAGCTTTTCATTAAAATACTGGAGTCCTCATCTAGATAATCCTGTGAATGTATACGCAGAGCTGTCTTCCTGGTGCTGGCCACAGTTGTTCCCACTTTCATAGGGTTTTGCACTTCCATTGGCAGAAATCCTGTTATGCCTTTTGACACCTTTGATTCCTATTATTCTCTTCTGTGTCACAATTCCATTAAGAGTGCTTAATTCATGTGCAATCTCTCTGTGCATTTCCAGCCCGTTGCATGTCTGAAACCCTTTCTTGCAAACAGGGCATTTCTTTATTCCTTCTTGCACTCTCTTGTGCTTTTTAAGACTTGCCATATTATTAAAAGATCTAGAGCAGGTTCTACACCTATGGAGTATATTTATAGAAGTTTTATTACATTCAGTTCTTAGAGTAAATTGCTTATTCATACGACACAACTTATTATGTTTTGCAAGAGCTGCCATTCCTCCCCGGTCACACCCACAGCGAGGACATATAGCAGAACTACTCTGCTGATGTAATGCGATGGTATGTTGCAGCATTGCACCTGAGCAAACAAATTTTTTATTGCATTTCTGGCAAGCCCAAGGCCTAGCATCCAAATGCAACCATCGCAAATGGAGGATTAGCATACCTTTGGTAGACAGTTGGATACCACAGGTATTACAGTGTTCTTTCCTACCAATGCAGGACTGGTGATTGTGGCTATGTGATCTCCAGCTCTTTATCTTATAAAAGACTTGCTTTTGCTTTCGACATCTAACCATAATTTTTCTCCACATTGCCTTTTTTTGTTCTTTTACTGTCTCTCTACCTTCCCTTAGGAAACTTTCCTTCACATCAGGATCAGTGGCATTACCCTTGGATGTTACAGCATTTACTTCTGGGTCAGCCTTGATGCAACCTAGTTCAGCACTCTTAGGTGCCAGATTTCTGTGATCAATATTGGATTGCCATTCTAGAGGATTATAACCTGAATTTTGTTGGGAAACAACATTGGAAGTATGCTGTAGCGTTATAGTTTCTGTATTATGGATTTCAGACACACCAGTATTGCTGGAATGATGAACACTTTGGGATTCAGAGCTAGCATTAGAGAGCAATGTATCCATGGAGTGATGATTGGGGGATTCTCGCTCTGAGCTTACAGAGTGAACATTTGGAGATTCAGAATCGCCATGAAGTGCGCCCATCATAGACACTTGAAGTAGATGCTGCTGCTGTGCTGGAGGAAGACATCCCGCTGCAGCCACAGCTTTGTCAAGAGCCTTGTCCAATAATGCTGCTGCAACATTGCCAATCAATGATTCATGTGCTATATGGTTCACAGCTTGGGTTGCATGACTGTTATGATGAGCTGAGGACATGTTGAAGGCAAATGCACCTGCTGGTGGGGCTGTAGGTAGAGTGGGAAGAGATGCATAAGGATGTTGCAAATGTCCTGTGGGGGGGGTTCGCATATTGGATGGTGCCTGTAATGGTTGATTAGATCTTTGTAGAGAGGTAGAGTTCTCTTTCTGCTGTAGGTGATGGAAATGCGGTGAAAAACTTGTTGCAGTTGTGGCTTGAGAAGGAAGGTTTGAACTTGGATGCACTTGCTGATATGGAAGAGCAGTTGTTGTGGTTGTAGTTGTGGTAGTAGTGGTGGCTGTAGTTGTGGGTAGAGGAGTCATTATTGCTACATTGGAAATTGGTGATGGTTCTGTTCTAGGGGCTTGAAGTGAGTCTGGTTCTATATGATGATTAAAGTTAGTGGACTGAATAGTTGGTGGGTTACTTGGACAGCAAGAAGGATGAGTCCTACGATGAATTGTCAGCTGTGCTCCTCTGTTGAAAGCCTGGCCGCATCCTGAGCATATATGACGTGGATTCCCACTATTTCCATCTGAACTGGCCACTGAAGTATCTTGTGGGTGGTATTTTCTGTGTCTATTTAGCTCATAACGATGAACAAAGCCCTTTCCACAGGTTGGACATATTTCTGTTTTTAAACCCTCATGAAACTTTAGGTGCTGTGCTAAAGAACTCTTACGCCTAAATGCTTTCTCACAACCAGGGCGTTCACACAGAAAAGTGCGTTCTGCTTTGCCTTCAGGATTGTGAGACCAAGTGATGTGCAGGCCCAAACTTTGTCGTTTGGTGAAGCTGCGAGAGCAATGAGGACACTCATATACTGTAGCTGCAGCCCCTGATGCAACATCTTCTGGTGAGACCTCACTAGCACCACGGCGCGCATGACGATTCCAGCCACTTCTCTTACCATTTCCAGTGCTGTTGTTTGGATTCACTTCTCCATTGCAGCCTCCATTAGAATTGCTATTTTTATTGCTAGTGATGTTTGTAGTGCCACTGCTGGTAGTGGTATTGCTAGTAGAAATGCCAGCAGCTACAGTTTCTGGGTTGTTGCTATGATTAGCACCTGGGGGCATACCACCATAGTTGAAAGTTACATTAGTAGTAAATCCTCCAGGGAGCTGCTGACTTACCAAGCTGCGACCTGTATAGATACCATCCAAACAACTGAAATGGGATGAATTTGCAGGCTTGGAAGAAGCATTAAATGGTGTGGCTGTAGGGGGTGGAGTCTGCTGCTGTTGTGGCTGCTGTGACAGTGATGCTGTTTGTGGCTGATGATGCAATTTACTGTGTTGAGTGAGATTGTTCCGCCGGCGGAATGTTTTACCACAACCTTCAATTTCACAGCGAAATGACCGTTGCTCAGAAGAGGAAGGGCTGGTGCTGCCATCTCCATGCTGCCAGGTTACATGCATGGCTAGATTCTGACGTCGACTGAATGTTCGAGCACAATGTGGGCACTGGAATGGACCTTGGTCACTGCTTCCACCACCACTCCTGGCACATACAAAATTACTATACTTAAATGCAGTTCAAACTCTATCACAAATCTCCTGAAATTTTGCAAATTATCATTTTTTTAATATGCATTAAATACACGGTAATATGCTTGACAATCCAGCTGCTCTCCAGTCTACTCTATATTCTCTATCTCTCTTATAACTGAAAAAAAATATACTGCTATGTCACAAGGTATTCATTAAATAAACATTCCAAATTTCTTGTAGACATAAAGGTCAATTGATTCATCAAAATACATTCCCCATATAAACTCAGCTTGCTTTGGCAAATATGCAATATATAAAATAACAACTTATTGCATGGATTTGTTTTGCATTTTATATATTATATCAGTGATGATAATAATATACTTCCTTAAATGTATATACTTCTTTTAACCAACTCTCCCATTTGCTAAGCACAGGTTCTGAGTGCAAACAAATTGATTTGGGGCTGTTGGTTATGTTACACTATAAGTATAGTTTAACTGGAAATACCATATTACAACCTTCCCATTAAGTTAAACCAAAAAATTGTTATGCCATATCTTATGTTGGTAGCCTTCATATAGGAAGAAAAGAGTCTCTGACATTTCTTTGCTGTTGTGATATTAAAATTGAATGAAAGCAGCCTTGGAAATATGAACAAAATGACAGCAATTAAGCTGTATATGTGTATTGTGACAAAATGATAAAACATTTAAAAACCAAGCCAAAACTTTTTGAAAAAAGAAAAAGAATTGCTGGACAGTAGTTAAAAAATATAGTGTCACTATAGAGTGCAAAAGATTGATTCTGCAGCCTAGAAAGAGAAAGAAGAAATATGGGAGAGGTTATATCAGGACTGCAATTCTTGCAGCGGTGACATTGTAAGGTTAACACAATGACTTCACATGAAATATAAAAATCTTAAGAAATGCAGTAAGAAGAAATTTGCAGAGGAAAAGTAGTGGGGAAACTCAAGTCACTTTTAAAAGTTATGCCCATTGACGAAGTGATAAATAAAAAGGTAGGAGAAAATAGTACTAGGTTAGAAGCATTATACAATGGTGACAACGTGAGAAGTGTTGCAGTATGTACACCCAGTTCATCTAAATGGGCAATATGGAATTCAATTATGTTGAAAGGGCCTATTTCAACTCCCCAAGTCAAACAATGCCATTATTGAAGAAGTTGAGATTGACAAGGTGCCAACATAGTAGTAACCTCACAGCAGGATTCCACATATTCAAAGATAAGGAAGAAAAAATTAGTTAACAACAGACTACAGAAAATGTTACAGCACATTATCAGATGCATGCACTGAGTTACTGGAACAACAAAAAGAAAGTGTAAAACAGGACATATCATTGAGAGAAGAAGAACATAAAACAAAAATGAAAAGCATAACTAGAAGAAGAGAAATTTAGGTCAGAAATTGAACTGCTTTGTGCAGTATGTGTTTAATTCCAGCTCAATGAATGGGTTATAAATTTCAAAAGTGATCTTGTATTACCTGTTGAGTCACAATACAAAAAGAGAAATTCAGGATAGAAATTATTGCATTACAGCTAGCAAATTGCACTCAGTTTTGTACAGTTTGTGTTTAATTGCAATTGCATTTAAAATAATTAACTCGCTGAACATAAAGTTACAATAAATTTGAAAAGTAATTTTGTATTAGTAGTCTCACAATTTAACTTCTCATTAATATTATTTTCCTTTTCAACAAACATAGAATTGCATATATTATTATGGAAGTTGCAATGGTTAAGGAAAGATTGGAAGAAAGGGAGAGAAGATTTAATTTAGTGTTCATAGGAGTTAAGAAAAGAAGGGATAAATGGCCAGCAGAAGAAATATTAGAAATAACGAAGGAAAAGCTGGATTTGGAATTGTATAGATAGGAAATTATTGAAGCTTATTGAGTTGGAAGACAACTTGGCAAGAGAGCAATTTGCAATATCCCAATTAGTACATGAAGTACTTAAAAGAGCTAAGAAATTAAAAGGAACAGATATTTTTATTAATAAAGATTTATCACCTAAGAAGAGAACTCTGCAAAGAAATTTGGTACAGAAAATGAAAGAAGCAAGAGCCCAGGGAAGAAGAGCTTATATTAGAAATTTCCAGTTGTGGATTGACGGAGAAAAGACATCGCATCTGGACAAGAAGGAGCTAAGAGAACCCCAATCAGGCACAGAGGAAATTACTCAGCAGATGTCAACGCCAACTTTAGGAAGCACGACAGGAAGACCAAAGTCCAAGCAAAAAGGAATGGATGTGGGTGAAGATGGCCAGAGAGTGTGTTTGAACCGAAATTCGCCTGTCAGCACGGATATGAGAACGGCATATGCAGATAGGACGTCATCCAACATCCTTAGGAGAGAAGCAACAGCTGATGAAGTAATGACGTCAACAGAGGAAGCTCCTCCAGCCACTTTAGTGATGTCACCGAGAAGAGAGGGAAAGTAATAGCAGCACGTAATTTGGTTTTGAAGGGAAAGAAGGCTTGGCAACAGAGTAGCGGGGAGAATACAGAAGGGGAAGAAGATTGGAGGGAATAGCTGGATGAGTAATGATATATTGGAGAAGCCTGAGAAAATTTGATAAAGTGTATATGAAATTTATAGAATTCTGTGAATTGAATGCCTTTGATATTTTGAATGGGAAATATGGAGAAGATGTGAATGGAGAATATAAGTATGTTAGCAATAATGGACAAAGTGTGATTGATTATGTATTATGGGGTATATTTTAAGTAATTTTAAGGTACTAAATTTAAGTTTCAACAGTGGACATTTTCCATTGATAGTAGACATAAAAACACACACAGAGCAAACGGTCTATAATTTAAGGGAGGAAAAGTGTAACTTAGAAGAATACAGTAGATACCAATGGAAGGAAGAGTATTGCAATAAATTTAGGCAGACACTAAATACTAATTATGACCAGATATGTCAGTATGGAATAAGTTTTATGATAAAGGAACAAGAAATTGAAAGTGCTATGAATATCTTAAATATCATTATGCTAAGGGCTGGGGAGGAAATGAAAATGAGAAAGAAGGTTTACAAAAGAAATAGGGCTGGTTTGATGAAGAATGTAGATTAACTAAAATACAAGTCAAACAGCTGCTAATAAAGTGGAGGGAATTAGGATACATAGAATTAAAGAGTATATGCAAGGGAGGGATTTATATAATTCATTACTGGAACAAAAGAAAATAAGCTGGATGACAAAATATAAAAGTAATTTGATACGAGTCCTAAATGAAAATAATGCAAATGAGATATGGAAGGTTATGAAATCAATGTATAACAAATATGTAACAAAACCAAGTATACAACCAGGAGAATGGATGGAATATTTTAAAAAATTGTATGGGGAGAAAAAGAGTAAAAATGAGATAGGAAATTGGGAAATAGATAATAACTATAGATATACTCGATGATATAATAAGAAGTGAAGAAATAATACAACAGGTGAAATTAATGAAGAGAAATAAAGCAACTGGAATAGATGGAATCCCGACAGAGTTCCTTAAGGAATGGTGCACTGAAATAAATAGAGTTGAGATTTTAGTAGACTTATTTAACACAATTAAAGTGAAGGGTTATATACCAGATAAGTGGAGGAAAGCAATCATACATCCAATATACAAAGGCAAGGGTAGTGTTGACAAACCAAACAACTATAGACGATTATTATCAAATTTAGGAAAAATTTTTACTCGTATTACGGCAAGCAGGATACAAACATGGGTTGGAGAATATAATATTCTCTCGGAATTTCAGATGGGCTTTAGAAAAGGGAGGAGGACAGTTGAAAATTTATTTATTATAAAAACACTGGTAGATAAATACTTGAAAGACAAAAGAGGAAAGTTATACATGGCTTTTGTGGATTTAGAGAAAGCATACAATAGGATAGAGCTTCAATTGCTGTGGCATAAGTTGTTGACTAAAGGAGTGAGTAAACAAATGGTGGCCACCCTTAGAGCATTATATAAGGAAAATACTTTTTGTATAAGAGTGGAGGAAGGGGTTATAACAAGAGAAAGGCCTTAGACAAGGATGCAAGTTAAGTCCAGTCCTATTCAATTTATATATAGATGATGTATTAACAGAAATTGGGAGAAATAATAACTCTATGCCAATAATTAATATTATTCAGATTCCAGGATTACTGTTTGCAGATGTCTAGTTATAGGTGCAATTACAGTGAATGGCTTAAAACAATCCTTGCAAGCATTAAATAATTACTGTAAAGAATGGAGTTTAAAAGTGAACCAGGACAAGACACATATTGTAGTGTTCAAAAAAGGGGAGAAATTGAGCAAGTATGAAAAATGGAAGAATGACAATAAAAAAGAGTACAGGGTAGTGAGAGAATGTATTTATCTAGGAGTTAAAATTGACAGTGGTGGCAATTGGGAAAAACAAAAGAAATTTGCATTGGCAAAAGGAAAAGGAGCTTTATCAGCTATTAGAAGTTGCAAATACAAAGTACCTAATATAAATATTAGATGGTTAGAAAAAGTGTACAATATGGGGTTGAGGCAAAAATGCTATATGGGATAGAAGTAAGGGGATTAGAAGGAGGATGGGAAGTCATAGATGAGGTGCATAGGAAATTTTGCAAAGAAATACTTGGGTTACCAAATGCAACTGTTAGGCAGGTAGCACAAATAGAGCTGGGTAGAGTGGCAAGTAAGGGAAAGATTATGGAAATGGCATTGAAATTTTGGCATAGAATATTGAAATTGGAAGAAAGGAATTTGTTAAAACAGTGTTTAGTATATCAAGAGAAAAGTTTAAAGAACAAGGGATGGGTAGACTGTCTCGGAAATAACCTGGAAAGTAGTGGGTTAGGGGAAATGTGGAGAAGAAGAGAAAATAATGTGAATAACTTCTGGAAGTGGCAAGGAAAAGATTTGAGGATATAGAAATACAAAAAATATTTAGTGAGGTAACTGAAAAGAGATCTTTAGTTTTCTATATACCAATGAAAGTCTCATGGGGAAAGGAAAAGTACATAGATGTGACAAATAAAGAGGAGCGAGAAGGTATTGCACAGCTGAAAGCAGGAGTACAGAGATTAAAAGGTTTAAGGAAAGGTATTCCACAAAACCTATGTCCTATATGTGGCAGAAATGAAGATATGGAACACATTTTATTTAAATGTAAAGGGACTGAAATTTGGAGAAAAGAGTATGTTAATAAGAAATGGTTTAAAATAGATAAAAATGTAGCAGAAGTTGAAATGCTTCAAAAAGATAGTAAGAAGATTGGACAATTCTTATACAAAGTGAAAAATAAATGGGTATGGGCAGTAAATAGACAAAATGGTGTAATAAACTAGAATTAATAAACTATTGTAAAATATGAGTATGACTGGTAAAGAGCCAGGGCTGAACACCGGTCATATTCACCTGTATAAAGCTTAGCATAAATAAATAAAAAAATATATTATTATTCTTGCAGTATCATTATCCTATTTTAAATGTATGTATGTTAAAGACACTGTTAATTCCAGAATCACATCACAGGTGCTAGTGTATCAGAAATATTGCTACAGGAGTTTTTATGTGCCAGTAAATCTGGCATGAGGCTGCCATTTTACATACTTATAAACCAGCAATCTGGATCAGGTTTGAACTGGCGACTTGAGTTCAGAAAGCCAGCACTCTATTTTAAATTTAAAATAACCTTAAGACTGTTTGGATAACCTCAATCTATTAACACACTCGTCGCCACACTCATTCCATATTTCAAAGTGAAGAGACCTTTCTATAAAATGTTGAAGCCTTTGACATATTTAAATCATTGCTTAAAATATATTCAAATGTATCAAAATATTTTATATCTAACTGCAATTTCCACCTTGATTAAACTGCAATTAAAATGGTAGAAAAGGTCCAGTTAAGTTAAACTGGTTTAACTGGTTATCATTTATAATATGCAAAAATATGAAAAGTAAAGTTTAAACTAAAAATATAGTTAAATATGTTTTAGTGTATAATTTTCTTCTAAAAATGAAACATTTCATTTTTCTTGGTATGTGAAAACAATTTGTACTTTCTCTACCTTGTACCTAGTAGTAGAGGAAGTATTATATGTCACCAAACAATTTGATAATGAGATCAGGAAATACATGTTTTGAGGCACATTGAATAAATGAAAACTTCTTTTCACATTGGTGGTTGCACATAATGCTGTATTCAGAGCCATGATCAAGCAGAAAGAGAAGAGGTTTAGCTGTGCATATGCCTCCTACTGCTGCATATACATTGTATATTTTGGTTCATCCCTCTGCAGTCCATACATGAATTTACACAATTCAAATTAACTAAAACGTTTTATAATGATATATTAAGAATTGTATCTCAATAGAAAATTGTATCCATCATCGTTATTACAGCCATCACCGCCCAGCACAGACATGTGGGTACATTTTTGTTCTTCGTTTATCTCCCTGTCATATCATGCAAATTCGAAAATTCAACAATGCGTTATATTTGGCATTCTCTAAATGGAAAATTGCATTCATCACCATCATAACAGCTATGCTGCTGCCACTGCTGCCATTGTTACGTTCTCCCACTGCATATGTGTCATCACATTTCTGTATTCCCTGCTCCACCTGTCTCCCACTCAAAACATGTATTTCTGCACAAATTCGAATAATTAAATTAAGGTAAAACTTTTAACAATGTACACATATCACCGCATCATTTCTGTTCTACCCTTGCCCTCACTCCTACCCACCACATGAATTTTCACACAAATACAAGTAAGAAAAAACAAACATATCAGCTTAATGTGCCTTAGTTCATTTAAAATATATGGCAAAACTTTATGTTTAATTTAAAAATGATGTCTTCTGTTTATATAGCTGATATTAAGTTTTAAAAAAATGGGGGTTGTTTTGCATTTGAGGATGTCTTGTATTTAGTAAATACAGTAGATCTCTTTCAAACATAGTTTATTTCAAATAACTTCTTTTCTGGCATTGGCTATTTTCAAGATATCTGTTATTTGCCTGAATTTTTCAAAACTCTAATTTTTTTTTTTCAAATGCTGTAAACATTCACTTGTTTTTTATGATATAGAAATAATAAGGAATTTCGGCCACATTTGACTATCCATTCAGTTTGCTATCTTCCTTGTACCTACAACAAAAGTAGAATTTCTGCAAAATAGTTCTGTAGTATGCCTCACTGAACAAATTAAGTTTACGAATTGAACAACTGACTGAATTATATGTCCTCCAGAATTTTTTAATTAAAGTGCCCAGACTCTCATTATGGACCAGACACTACCATTTTTCAAGCTATTTGTCCCCGTGTCTCAATAGATTTTGTCAATATGCCTCTTTGTACCACTTAGTTCAGAAATACCCCTTTTTTTTTTTTCTCAGCTAGGTAATATTGAATACAGTAACTATATTGAAACTTGCGGAAAATATATCCAGTATTAAAGCTAGGGAAGGGAGAAGTGCGTGGATATAGGTAATATATTAGTGAGAGAAGGGTGGGCCTGGACTAGATTATGTGCACATAGGTTAAGGGGAGATAGGACAGAGGGTATTTGGATAGATGTCCTCTATGTGGAGAGGCAGATAATGACTTCTATTATATAACTGAACAAGAAACTAAGTTGTGGAGAATTCAGTTTATACCTAAAAATGGAAGAATGTTAACAAAAGTACTAAAAGTTAGGATAATGAAAATAAAAAAGGAGGGGGATATAAAAAAGATAGGAGAATATACGGGGAGCGTAAGAGAAAAATGGATTAGAAATATGAAATCTGTTATGGTCCCCATGCATAAATAACCACAGTATTAAAATGCATGGTGGATTAAGGAATAAAACAGCAACACAAAGTATGAAAAATTGTAAGAGTTTTGTATGACATTATGAAGAAATAAATTACTTACTACATATATCCAGTATGCTTTATGAGAAGGGACCCTAGAAAATGGTGGATAAAATTCTTAAAAATTGCTGAAAAAAGTGGTGGATGAATTTGAAAAAAGTTTATATAAAAAGGCTCATACATGTGGAAAGCGGTAAATGAAATTGTTAAATAATTTGAGGCAGTTTTAATATTTATGGTGTTTAATGTCTTAAAAGATAAATAAAGCTAAATTACAATACAATATATACAGTGAAATGCTCTTTTAACATTTGTAATATAATGTGATTTTTTTCTTACTTTTCAAAGCATTTCCCCAACACTACTTCCACATTTTGTGGCTCTAAATTAGTACGTAAATCTGATAGTATATTTCCATAATGGGAAAAGGCACGCTCAGCATCAACATTGGATGGTGTAATCCATAGTGCCTGGATACTTTTCTCAGCAAATGTTGGGTACTCATTCCTCATTGCCAGCAATATTGTCACAATATTTACTGCTGCTTCTTAATACTGGCCTTCAAAGCACTATACCCTTCAGCTAGTTCATGAAGCAATAAATCTTTCATCACAGGCATGCCAGCAATGACAGAATGCAGATTTAACTGAATTTGTTAATATATTTTGTTCATCAAATAATTTCCCCATATTGGTGATGAACTCTCACCCTTTATCCTCACATTGTAGCAGTGATAGTTTTGTGTGACATTTGTGTCCTATATTCTGGAACGTTTGTTTAATGCTGCAATTCTTGTGAACTAAAGTAACAAGTTTTTGTGTTTCTTCACCCAGTACCACTACCTACTGCTTCAAATGTGCCAAGAATATGCTCGATCACTGACGTTGGTTTGTGCACATATGAGTATGAATTACCTTCAAGAACCTGGATTAGATCGATAACTGATTTACAATGTTCTAAAAGAAAGGATGCTGAGGCCACTATCACATTAACATCATTTTGCATAAGGTTTCTGAAATACGTGACTACATAGCTTTCCTCTTGCAGTGATGAAGAAAATTCCTAAATATCTTTAACATGTTCCTTATGGTATTCTGTAAATTTGAACCATGAATTCCAGAGAGTTAATACAGGCATTGGAAACAGAGTGCACTTGCTCTCATCGTTTACGTATTTCTGTCTTAGGAAGGAAAGGAAACAGTGTTTTCTCTTCCTTGTGTTCATAAACATTGCCTTTGACTGGGCAACACAGATATTGAGCACAGGAAGAAGCTTCAACCACATGCTATATATAATATTTAATTTGTGTGCCCAGTATTGAATGTGCACCATACAGTCTGAAAATGGTATTCACAGTGAATCCACACAGGCACCCATATATCGTGGTGAGTCTGAAACAACTGCTACAACTTTATCAAATTCAATACTGCAAGACATAACAATACTTTATATGGCACAAGAACATTCTGCTGCATGCATTTTCCAGGACTTTGACCCTCCAACACATGTTCTAGTGGTTTCAGTGCAAATAAGAGGACGAAGCAAGACTACAAAAATGCATTGTCCTTTGCAGTCTGTAGTCTCATCGCTCAGGATCACCACTGGCTTGTCCTTCACTGCCTCCTTTAGAGCCTGTAAGTTCCTCTCCAAGAACAGGAACATACTTGGTGCACAATGTTATCAGAATGAGGAAGATCCCCAGTACCTAAAAATAAAGAGTCTCAGTAAATTCTTTGGCAACAGCAATTTCAAGGCGGACAAAAAAAAACAAGGAAAGAAAGACTGATCAAAAAGTGTTTTTTTTAAAACCACTTATTTGCCAGAATTACCTCAGTATTCCCCTCTTTTACAAGGGAAAGGGTAAATCACATGAAACCACTTTCACCTCCAGAAAGTGTCCTAAAGTGCAGTTAGGTGGCAACATTTCCCATGCAAAAAGAAGGAGCCTTATTTCTGTGCTGACAGCTGATGTTGGAAGATAGTAATGGAATAAAGGAGAGTATTATAATTTCTAGACTTATTCATGCTCCTATTCCTGAATTGGCACATAGTGAAATTAATACACCAGTAGGCAAAATTCTTGTAGAATTGTGCTTTCCAGGAATTTCCAATTAAGTACACTGCGTCCAGGATTGAGACTTTAAAAGATGCAGTTTTTTTGTTTTGTTTTTATTTATTTATTTTTTAACTTCACGTTTTATCCTTGAAAGAAGGTGCGACATCCCGAGAAGAGCCATAGCCTGCCGTTGGGTGTTCCATCTCTGCCTACTACAGGCGTCTTGGCCAGTTAATGCAGCCTTACCGACCTTGAGCTTCTACTTTTTCATTCAAGTAGCTCCTCTGGGACCTAACAAGGCTGAGTGAGCCCTGTGCCAGGTCTCTCTGCAGGGGAAATTAAAAATTTAAATTGAGCTTTATTTCTGGATGCCCTTTAACTGCTGTGGTTCTTAGCATCCCATTCTATGTTGGGCATTAAAGACCGCTTAATTTTGCTCAGAGGCCTATTCTTTCAAATTTGAGATTGTTTTACGTGACGTAAATCTATGACACAGGACCCCCGGCTTTACTTCCCTTCCAAAAGAAGCCATACTAAGCATTTTTATGCCCAAAAAAATCCATTGTCTTCTGCCAGGTTTGAACCCGCTACCTTGGGTATATGAGGCTAGCAATGATAACCACTACACCATGGAGGGCGACACTCAGCAGGAGAAAATCCCCAAGCTGGTACTGGGAATCAAACTCGAGTCTCCTGCTTGGTAAATGTAGCCGCGCTACCACCACACTAAGGAGATGACCATGCTTGAAAGATACTGAACTTATACCTATTTCTTCAACAAATTTAATAATAAATTCAATGAATTTAATACTTATTATTTATTTAGTCAAAACATTTCTGGTGAAATCTCTGTATTTAATTTTTGGGTTGAATACAATACCTTCTCTACAGAAAGTAAAGATAGGCAATCAAGCCTCATCCAAGATGGAGATGTCCCTGGGTTCATATTTCCAGTTTCGCCATTAACAACAATGGATTCTCAACAAATAGTTTTGTTACACATCTTTCTGATTCGATTAACCTAGCCAATTGATGCACTAAAATTTTGAATCTCATGATCCCCCCCCCCCCCCATAGCTTTGGCAGGACACCATTTGGCCATCAGATAATGGATAACTCGCTAGATGGGCACAATCATATAACAGAACATACCCGAAGCGGGATTCAAACCGTGACCCTTTCACAGCATCGATGCCAAACGCGTCGAGGCTGGCCTAATCACAAGAATGTTGGCCACCTTAAAAGCCGGGATTACGATGAACTTAATGTAATGGGAAGTCTAACACACTGGATTGACAGTAACGAGAGTTTATGAATGCCAAACTTCTTTCCATTAATTTTCATGTTAAATGGTAATTAGAACTAGTCGCGTGAAGGAGTAGCATGATAAAACCTGCCAATCATGAGTTATTTTCGTTACATTTAATTCAGCATTTCTGAACTTCAAGTCCCATCTTGTTAAGTTTGTTGTAATCCTGTCTTAAGTGCCTTTCTGCATGCCATCAACTGCCTTAGCACTTTACTCGAAGTTTCAAACCAGTTTCCAGTTTATTTGCATTGTAAATACTGCATATATTAGCTTTTCGGATGTTGGGCTGCATCCTGTAGCACTGGATGTAGTGCTTTCTGTTTATGACCACTGAAATCTACCTGGACACGTGTGTACTATGGATACTCTTGTGTTTGCAAGCATGGTGAACACACATCGCTGACACAGCATATTGTTACACAATAACAAAACAAAAAATTAACGGATATATGAAAAAGCAACAGCGAATTTTGAAAAATTACTTTAGCTGCCGAACTAGGATAAAAAGAACAAAGAAAGGCATAGCAAATAAATAGATTGCAAATGTAAATGAATCGGCAAGAATGACTTCAACTGCCACAAAAGTATGCCCAAAACAGTTCTCAGCCAAAAACGGAAACAAACTTGATGGTTTTCCTTCAATGTGGCTTCAAAAAGAAGTAGTGTGATATGTCGATGCATAATCATGTGTGAGGGAAAAGGGGTCCTGCCATGGTTTCTTGATTTGATCATCCTTCTTGGTTGGAAGCAACGCCATTTTACTTCAATGCCCCACCGGTGGGGGGGGGGGGGACCTTCCAACTGGCTTGCATACTATATGGCATGGAGCAAGCATAATATTTCATAAACATAAACTTTTAACATGCTGTAATCATATAGAGGGACTAATAAATGGTGTTGCAAACGATGGGATCGTAAATGCGGGATAATACTGTAATTAATAGATTTAAAAAAAAAAATTAAAAAGATTCTATTTGAACTTACCTGGAATGTACTTGTTGAGAAAGCTCCTCAGATTTGCATTCTCCAATTTTTCAAGTGAAATATTCGCAGCACGGAATGCTTCTGACAGATCCTTTGCTAATTCTTTTTCTTGTTTATGATGCTTGTTCGGATTTCCAAGTAGTGTAGCATTTAACATTGTCTGGGGCTTTGCTTGTCCTCTTTTTAGGGATTCTGCTTTCTTTGCCTTGTGACTTTCTGTTGCCACATGTTTCTTGCAGCTGTCCAGTCTATTCCAATCTATGATGGAGTTGCAGTATTTGCACATGCATATTTTCTTTTCGCGATTAAAAACATAAAATCCATCTTGTTGAAACTCATTTACATGATTCTGCACATCACAACTTTCGGCATTTTGGAAAAAGAAATTGCAATCACAGACTTTTTTTTTCTGTCAAAATCTCAAAGAAATTCTTGTCTTGCACCTTATCCACTGTTTCACGTAAACAATAACAACACCTTACAATTCAAGAAGAAATGCAAATTCTCACCCACTTGGTAATAGCCCAGTGGCAACACCAATCGCACTTTGAATTCATTGTTGAACTAAAAAGCGATTGGACATCAGAAAATGGAACTGTGGTCGTGTCTTGTGATCTTTGTGCATTATTACAGCCATTATTAATGTTCAAAAACAATGAAACGTAGAATGATAGCAGATTACAAATGCTTCTTTATTAATTTTTTTTTTTTTTTTTTTTTTTGGTGATCGTCAGAAATGGTGACCAATTTCGCGGAAAAACTGTGAATTATGGGCTAATTCGCGAAATAAACCTGAAACATAAAAAAAAATATAAAATGTCGCAAGCTTAAACTGCATCAAATTATGCAACAAACACAACTTTATATCATTTTGCCTGTGTCTTTCGTTTTATCAAAATTCGCAAAAATCAAGGGTTCCTATTTATGAGTTATGTACAACATGATAATTTGGTATTTATAGTAATTGTGACGTCATATGTTGTGCATTGTAAAAAAATTTACTTTAATATTATGTGTAACCTTCAATATGTTTCTGGTACTTCTTGTAACCATCCTAAGCAAGTTTTGTTTTAGAAACTTCTATAATGAAGACAGTCAATCAGAATTAAGCATACAGTAAGTTACAACGGGGAAATGGTGACCTGAAACTTGACCAGGTTTCAGAATGCTTTCCATTAATTGCAAATGAGTTTAATTTTTCCCCTTTTTGATACCATTTTTGTTCCTGAGCAACTGTGCATCAGGGGATTATGTTTAGGAATTCAAATTATAACAGGTTTATTCTTAGCAATACATTATTCAGCTCATATTGATTTAGCATTTTCCAGAGTGGCTCATATTTTTAATTGTGTTGTCAACATTAATGATTTGGTATTAATAATTGTAGCTCAAGTTTATTTCAAAATTTGTTACACTATCCCCATCACTTGAGTTTGATAAGTTGCCAGGAAACCAATTTCTTTTTAATTTGAATAAATGAAGTACAATGACAGAATATATAGTTTGTTCTATTACTGGCTGAGGGCAAGAACAAATAATTTTTACTTCCCTTATAGTAAGCAGAAGTTGTATTATATTCCACCTGCAAATTTTATATTGAGCTTTCACTGAAAATACACATTTTGAGGTCCCATGAATTAGCCCATAACCAAACAAAAAGAAAAGGAAGCAAAGGTAAGAGAAAAAGAGAAGGAGGAGCATGGCTTTAAAAGAATGGATTGAATATCCATTTCATATTGAAGCCCAGCATCTTTCAAAATTGCAGTACAACTGTCACAAAATTCCTTCCATCCCAGTATCCTTTGCAGTAAAATGCTTCATTTTTCTCTAAAAAAATAAACAAACATAATAAAAGAAGATTCTTATGATTTTATTAAACTACCTCATGTTTGAGATACTAAATCAAGAATAAAATGTACAACTTGAATTTTACATAAACAACCTCCGAGATCCTCTTCATTCTGACTGAATTTTGTATAATTTTGATTAACTGAAAACTGAAAGAGATTACATGTATGCATTTTTTCAAGAAAGTACTCTCTGAAAGTTTGTAATTCTTTCTTTGCAAGATTACAAAGACTAACCTCATTATGCAGTCAGTCAAGAAGGTTTCTCGATATGCCCGAGTGAATCATGCAGCAGTGATTTGACTACTCAGGTATGCCAATCACCCTAGGGAACAAGTTTATGGAATCTTCCATTAGGCCAGTTACTATTCTATATGCTAGCCTTCTTGCTGGCGCAAGGAAAGAAGTGATTATGTCACTTGCATGCGTCAACCCCATAGGGGTATAACTACTGCAGATCTCAATGTGGGCAACAGAGCTCCTGTCTACTAAGCTCTCCATGTTGTACTGGAGGACATTGAGGTATCTCACAACCCTGCCCAGGGGTACCCAATCTCCCTTGGGTTATAGTAACCACTGCCCTGCTGAGTCCAACTCCATCTGAGTAGCTCCCTTGCAGAAGAGGCTCGGATGTTTGGTTCGATGTACTTCTAGTAACGTCAGAAGTGCCAAGGCAAAATACAATAGAATTTGATAATAAGCTCTCTCATAGCAGCTAGGTAGAGACATTACATGGATTGTACTAATTGACCAGCCAGCTGGAGAAAGAAATAGATAGAGAGAGGCCTCCACCCCAGACATAAATTCCAGATATGCTTGCAATGTGAGAATTCTAGAACTGTTTCTCTTTCCGCCTCCAATGGCTACAAGATTTGTCCATAAAATAAAGTTCCCAATTTATTTTCACAATGAATAACATGTTTATTGGCATTGAATAATACAATTTTGGACAGCTTAGACTTTTTCCTATTTTCTTTAGATAATTGCCATTCAGATCAACACAATGCCTGCATGTAGTTCTTTCCCGCCGTGCGATGTAGGTAGCTTAAAACATTTTCTTGCAGTGTTTGTTTAAACTTTTGTGGCTTCTGCAAATCTGGATGCTTCCACTGAAGGGATTGTTTTGTTTCATTTCCGGTGAATGGACCCAGCTCTCATCCCCAGTGATAGAGTCCAAGAATTCCTCACCATCAGTTTCATAGGTCTGAAGAAATTTGTGGGCTGCTTCAAATGTTTCAGTCTTCCGTAAGCATTCTCGGGACCCACCTTGCACAAAACCTTGGTATACCCTAAATGTTCTGTCAAAATTTTGTGAATGCAGGTCTTAGACATCAGGGATCACCTAGCGGAGTTCCTGAACCGTCACCCTTCGATCTTTCAACATTGCTTCTTCCATAGTCACAATCGTTTCATTCGAAACCAATGGCCATTCAGAATGTTGTTCGTTATAGATATCGGTATGTCCGTCGTTGAATTCTCTGCACCATTTGCTCTGCATGTGTTGTATGCTTATACACTGTTCTCTGTACACTGCACACAGTTGGGAATGAATATCCACTGACATATTTTTTTCCAAACAAAAACCAAATCACGGATTGTAATTCACAACTGACGGGAGTAGTGAGGTGGAAGCTCCATCTCTAATGGAAGGTAAGCCAAGACAGCATCACAGACAGCTTGCAGGGAGGAAACCAAGCTACACACCACTGTTGCCAGATCTCACGTAACAGTGTTTCTCATGACTGCAGGTCCTTGGGGACCTTATTTTATGGACAGCCCTCATATATAAGCAGGGGTGCTCAAAGGTGAGATAGTCACTGAATTGTGAGTATGCTTATGATGTAACAATAAATCCTATTGTGATGATGCTGTGACAATCTTGTATTTGACTCCCCAGAGACTGAAGTAGAAGGAAGAGGCTGTTTCACCTATAGTTGATTATGTCCTATATCACAAAGAAAAAGTAAAGTGAGAGGGCCAGTCACAATAAAGAAAAACCAATATTTTTGCAATTTAAATTTATTTACTTAGATTACTCTCATCATATGTAGAACTTATGCCTCCCAGGAATTATATTAACATACCTAAGGTCAAATGTCTGTTGAGGAGCCAATGAGCATTGAATCAGAGAATGAAGAACCTGAATCTGGATATTGCCCTAGCCACGCATGAGATTGAGGATAAAGATAGTATTAAATGTAGGTATAATGGATGAAAGGAAAGGTGAGAATGGAACAATAGATAAAATGAATGGTGGGGGAAACCAGAGAACTAGAGAAAAATCTGTTCAGACACTGCTTTGTCCACCACAAATTCCCTTGGATTGAACACTTTGGTCACAAGTGAATGGTTGACCATAAATATATCAAATTTTAATACTGTATTACAGTTCTTACTATAATCATTTACCAAGAAAAAATTTACACTGTTTAGCCAACTTACTATCATACTTCCTTTAAGGGAACAGACAGTTGAAAACTCAAAGTTTTGGACCAATTTTTTACTTTCTCCATACGCACTATGTACATAGTGTATAGAGAAAGTATTGCACTCCACCAAAAATTCAATACCGAGATTTCACCGGAAATATATGTTTTAGGGTCCCCAATATCCAAAAAAGCATTTTCACAAAAAGGTCCGTGTGTGTGTCCGTGTGTCTGTAAACACGATAACTCAAAAACGAAAAGTCAGTAAAATACCAAACTTGGTATTTAAGTTTAGTATCTTCCAGGGATGTGACACGAAGATTTTGAGAAAAATCCCCCCACCCCCAACTACCCTTTTACATGGAACTTTTTTCGAAAATTTTGATTTTCTCAAAAATGGCTCTAACGATTTTGATTAAAATTTCGTATATTAAACATATTTACCTGACAAATAAAATGTATATCTTGAATTTTCTGGGAATAGGCCCTGAAGAGTAGTTTATTCTGGATGAATTTTACTAAATTTTGAATAACTGCTAAACCGTAAGAGATGGACAAAAACTTACTACACAAAACATGTAGAGCACATTAAAACACAATTTATGCTATATACATTTTTTTCGTGGAGTTCGTCGTTTTTGTGACATTCCTTATTTTTGGTTTCTGCTATGAAAAACTGTATACTTTTCTCATACAGGAACTTGTCAACTCCTATCCATATAAACAAAGGAACTTCATTGACATAGCAACCAGCTTTTGACTATCACTTTAACCTACAGTTGTCCCTTATTTTGTTTCTACTTACAAGGAAGCGAGTAATTAGACTATTTCTGCTATTTTTTTCTGATTAGCATAAAGTAAATATAAGTATAAGCTTTTTAAGAATTATTTGTTGCAGGGATATGGAGAAAGTCATGTGAATGGTACACATCAGATTTTTTAAATGTTTGTTTGTTTTACTGAAACCCATTTTTGTTCCTTTCTCTATTTAAAATGGTATAATTTTCACACTGTGGTATTTTTAAATGTCTGAGTTACCATTTAAACATGAGATTATCAGCATTTCTAGTAGAAAGCAAATCACATTCGGCTTCTTTCTCAAAACTGCATTTTTCTGTGCATAAAAAGTCCCTTAGGGAGAAATTTAGACCAGATTGTTACCAAATGGGAATGTAAACTCTTTGTTCTTTGATGAGAATTTGTTAGTTTAGTTTTTAAAAATTGGAGAAACAAAGCAACCCTATACTTTGTTTCATATACAGCAAAATTCAGACCAAACTTTAATTGCTTGAACATCAAGAAAATTCTTTAAAAATACTTTGCAAGAAAAATGAAACTTATTCTGCAAGGAGCATTTCATATCAAACAATTAAATTTGTGATTACCAAATTAATAACATCAAAACTATTTAAAGTGATAGGCTGAAAGTTTGCAAAAAGGCTAGTTTTAGGCGATAAATATATAACATTTGAAAGCTCTATCTTCTGAACATATTGAACATTTAATGAAAACCATCAATAATTTCTGAGACCCGTACATTGTTGCTCCCAGGGGATGTGTGTACAGTTTAGGCATCCATAATTTCTGGAAAGTTGCTTTCCTAACCTTTACGCCTTCGGTTGGATTTTTAATGAACTGAGGTCTCAAGCCAGCAATTTCTCTGGTAACTTGTACTTACGTCCTTGGGGATAGCCCCCAAATGCTCACACATGTAGTGGAGAATGGGTTAATAAGTGGTTTTGTGGGAGTTTGGATCATTGTCTAGAAACGTCAGATACTTATATGCCATGGTGCTCAATCGCAAAAACACAATGACAAAATTTTCCATAAAACTCCTGTTTATTACATCAATAATATTAATAATAACGATCTTGAATGGGCATATAACAAATATGAACCGAATAAACTATAAGAGGCAATAATAATATAGCATAAATGTTTAACAAACAAGGCCCTCAATAATAATGCTTTACAAACATTTAAAATAGCCCCTAATCTAAAATTTAACAAATTTCCCTTTGACACAATCCTCAAATTTTGCTGGCAACACCCAAAATTCTTAATAGTATCTTATGTTCAGAAAGAAAGCACAATACGGCTCATTAGATACCCATGTATTATAATAACAAAATGCATCAAGCAAATATGCACTATTACATGGCAGAAACACAACGGTCAAACCAAGCGTGCTTGGCAATATGAGGCAAGAAATTTAGAAAACAGTTTAAATAACTTTGCAATGATATAGGCTATTACAAATAGAAAAGTATGAATTTAGCAGTTAGCTAAATGATTCCTATATTAGCTGCTACAGTTACACATTGCAAAATTAATGCAGCAAGCTATGCCACACAATAATTCCAGCAATCAGAAAATCTTACAAGATTGGCTAGATCAGCGAAAGATCTCCAATGTGCCTTACTGGAGATAAAGAGCTGGAGACTACATCTCCGCAGTCTACAAGATTACTCTCACTCATGTCCTCACAAGAGCACAACAAACCTCCCAGTGAGTCAGCTCTCACAGAACTATGCAAACAGTGCCAAGCACATCAGCAGGGAATACAAGAACCACATAGCTCACAAATGCACAAAACAAATGTACCAGAGTAGTACAAACTTGATGAATTGTTCTACTAGCAGTTGCTTTGTCAAAAATAAATATTTTTGCAAAACTCAACTAGAAGCTTCCAGTGGCATAAAATCTCAAAACCAATGGTCATAACTTTTGGTTTCCAAGCATGATTTATTTTTGTTTATCACTGTAACTGGGAACAAACCTCTGTTTTAACTCCTCTAAACAAACTTTGGTAACTGAAATCTCATTTTAAGCTGATTGTCACTGAGAAGTAAGAATGGATTATTTCTTTCATGAAATACTCAAGAAAATAACTCATTTTCATCTTCTGATGAAATAGTAAAATAATCCGAAACATGAAAATAAAGCTACTTTTGTTAAATAAGCCTGGTTTAACATAGGTAGTTGATTGTATGTTTATATAAAAATATTGATGGCTATTTTGATTGAACTATTTCAGCACCATAATCTGCAATTACCTATTATTACTTTGAATTGAATGATGTGAAAATGAAAACTGAAATATTACAGATGCTATTTCTAAATAAAATTGAATTAGATGCTGTTTCTAAATAAAATTCTATACTGGGTGTGAAAGATCACTTAATTTTGCTCAGAGGCCTTTTTATCAGGCTTGAGATTCTGTTATGTACCGTAAATCTATGATATAGGACCAACAGCCTTACTTATTTTCTGAAGGAAGACATGCTAAGGATTTTTAAACCCGAAAAAATCAATTGTCCTCTGCAGGGTTTGAACCCGCAACCTTGGGTGTATGAAATCAGCATGATAGATCCCAGAGCTCACGCATATGCACATGCACTGTTTTTGTTTAATAATTCGGCTAATTCATGATAAATTAGATAGTATATTCATAATAATGGCTGAGGGCCTCAAAGAAAGAAAGTTGCTTTGTATTGGCAACACTGTGAAAGACAGCCAGACGAGTTCTCTCTCCTTATCCCTGGCCCTCACTTTCCTGTAAAAGCGCCACGCAAGAAATGCATAATAAGTTTGTCAAATACAGGAAAGAAAGGGCTATGTGACCTAAGCATTATATAACTTGTGAAAATTGGCAAGTTACATTTAACTTTCAATTACGATGAAATAACAATGAATTATAGCTTATATAACGAAAATTCATAGGTTAATTGTAACTTTTGGCTGTCTTATACTTAAGTTAAGGGTATGCACGAGTGAAATTTCATGAAAAATCACAAAAAATTGACTTTTTTATTTTAATTCCATAAAATAATTTAAACATTCCTGAATATAAAAAAGGTATAATTGGCAGCCAGAAGCCATTTTTAAATACCTTAAGCCACTGGAGCTACAGCAAAGCATTAGCGGTGAAACAGCATTGGACTGGGCAAACAAAATTTCAGTTCAATGAGATCTCATTCGCGTCATGCAAAGTAAAAACAGAAAGTTGAACAAGAATTGCAGTAATGCAAGCAGAAAAGGCAGCAGCAGAGGAGAAGAAAGCTAAGGGTCCAAGCTACCAACCTGGTAGATTTTAATGTGACCCATGCATTCAAATCTTTCTTTTTTTTCTCGCTATTGATAGTTTCAGCATTTTTCTTCCTGTAAAATGCTCCTTGCAGAGCAGTTTTTCTATTACCCAAAAAAAATTTGCTGTACATGTTCAGAGGTACAATGAATAAGAATTACCCTAGGTTTTTACTGTCAGATGTGTTTAATCACATGTTTTCAATTTTCAAATATAAAAATTATATTTTATGACAAAAAAAAAAAAAAGGACATTCATAACTTGTAAAACTTTTTGGAGCCTAAAGCACAGGAGATACAGAGAAACCTGTAGCAATTTAAAAAATTAGATGTATTGTGAACCTAGGGTTAAAATATTAGACCAGAATTTAAAAATTTTGTTGCAAGGGACTTTTTAGTGACGTGACAAACACATAAACAAGTTTTACCACAACCTCCAAACCATTATAACAAAATGAATGAAATGTGCTCTGTAATTTATTTGCATTAAATTACATCTGTGGTATAAATTTAAAAAAGCTAGCATTATTAGTTTGGAGTTTCAAACTTTCAGTCATACATGTCCTTTAAGCTTTATACATTCAGCCTTTATATCAGATAGGCCAGAATTGATTTAAAGTCAGTTACAATAAATAACAAATTAAAATCAGTTAAAAGTAAAAACATAGATTTATACTTAAACTTCACTCTTGAAATAACGTAACTTACTTCGGACGTATTTCGGTGGTTGTTGCCATCATTTTCAACGGAGATTCACAGATGAACTCATGGTAGCGGTCTGTGGAGGTCTCTCTTCTGGATAGATAAATTTTGAGGTGAGTCCGTTTGTTTGTGGTATGTCAACATTTATGACTTTGTTTTTGGCTTTTAAAATTAATAGATTTTTCCCAATATTGACTTGAGTTCAATGTGAAAATTATGGTTTTGAGTTCCAAAATGATGTGCTACAGCTGAATTATCTGTCTGTTTATGCTTTAAATATCTCATGTGTTCTTTAAAACATTGTACAATGTTTCTTTTTTGTTTTCCCTATATATACCTTTTCACATTCCTTGCAACTGATTTCATATATCCCAGATTGTTTCAATGGGAGATTTTATCTTTGGTGTTTGTATAAAGGAGGTTTTCAAACTGTGCTTATTAACTGGGGCTAAGCTGATGTTCCATTTTGTGAAAATATTTTGAAATTTTTGGTGCCAAAGGGTGGTAAGTGAATTTTTTTAAGTTTGTTTCTGCTTTTATTCTTTTTAGAGTGCTAATTTCTTTTCCTTTGTTCAGTTTCAAAAATGTATTAATCATCTTTTTTACGAAATGTTCTGTGTAGCCATTCAATACATTTCCAAAGTAAGTTATTTTATTTTATTTCAAGAATGAAGTTTGATTGTAATCTTAAGTTTTTAATCTTAATTGATAATATGACATCAAAATACTGGAATGCAAGAGAGCGAATGGCTTCACTGCCAACTGCGCAACATTAGATACCAACCAACCAACTCTTAATTGATTAGTTACTTCACTGTGCATTCCCATTAATGTTTTAATTAAACAATTAAAACTTACTGTATGGTGCGCTCTGCATGCTGCACTGTGATGCCATCAGAAGGGACAGGTATGTTGGGCACAAAGAGCCCTGTATTGTAACCAGGGGTTGCCTGAAGTGGCTCCCCAGCTCCAAAGCCCCCAATACCAATGAGCCCTGCAGTAGTGGCAGCAGCAGCCATAGCACCTGACCCTGTTGAAGTGGTTGATGGAACATGGTCACTTGTGAATCCCCAATGGGGATGTTGAGGATGATATGAATGCTCGGGCTTGGCCCAGTATGATGCTGGATCAAATCCTCCCCCACTGCATCGATCTGTTCCAAGTTTCACCTGTAAAAAACAGTACCAGTTACAAACAAAAGAAAATTCTGATCAAAAAATTTTACTCATTTGTTTATTCTTACTCTTGCCTTAAGAATAGTATTTGGTAATGTTGCCAACTAACATAAAGTCAGGCAGCCAACATTTGCATCTGAAAAGTGCAATGAAGTACAATGATCTGTGTAATGTAGTACATATGGTTTGCATTGCGATAAGGAGGGAAGTCAGCACACCAATAAGGTAGTGTGGGAAGGATGAAATACGCAATTAACAGCATGGGTAAGCAAGGATGCCGTTGGCATAACAGTAATGGCAGCACTTCCATAGTGTGGCGTGTAATCACTGAAGTAGGTAATGAATTACATTAAGGAGAAAGTCGCAAAGCAACATTCGTGATTCTTCCAAATCTTTTTTCCTTTACTCCTACTGTTTTCTACCTCTTTCTTTATTTTCTTCTATGTCAAAACAGTAATTTTTAAGGTTAACAATGACATAACTAAAGAGCAAGTATATCTGGTTAGGCTGATTTTTTTTATTTATTATTATTATTATTATTATTACTATTTACTGCTAATGCTGTTTTCCTTAAAAAGAAACAAAGCAACTGATAAGTTTTTATTTGATGATAGCTTTGTGTATTAAATTTCTCCATTTAACCCAAAGGGTTACTTGATAAAATGTGCACTGCAATTCTGGTGTGACTGATGGGTGAATGTTCATGTTCTGATGAAATTACCTTTAGCTAGCACATGTACATCTACAATAGGTAGGGTAACCTAAATTGCCATACTATCCAGGTCCTGTCCTTTCTCTGCCATTTTCAGATTCCAAGAAGGTTTATTGGTTATGTGCATAGTTTATAACTTGTTCATTTTAAAAAATTACAACTGCACGACAGCAAAAATATACTTTATACATGAAACAAGTACAGTTTTATATCTTTACTAAACTACATTAATACATAAAAATATATTTGATGTTCACTGTTATCTTGCATCATTGACTCTATAATCAGATGAATTCCCTTAGCATTGAATGGGGAAGAAAAATAGAGCAGTACTACGGCCATCTAATGGCAAATAGATAAGTATGTACTTTAGGTGTTTGTGGTCAGGCAAGCCTCAGCTCTTATTTCAAATAAGTATGTTTTTATTTCTTTATTTAAAATGATAGGAGCAAAGAAAGGACAGCTAATACATAAAAATATATTTGAATTTCACTGCTGCATGGTGCTACTACTGCCA
Organism: Hymenopus coronatus; assembly: GCA_030762935.1. Taxonomy (NCBI): domain Eukaryota; kingdom Metazoa; phylum Arthropoda; class Insecta; order Mantodea; family Hymenopodidae; genus Hymenopus; species Hymenopus coronatus. Next base: position 141,278,815 of record CM060897.1, read on the forward strand.
TCTGGCGGCTATTAACCAGTTGCGTTCCCTTGGCACTGTCTGCTCATTTCTACAGCGCTTTTTCAATTTCTAAAGTTCTATGGATTTGCGACATTATGCAGTAAACAGACCCTTAGTTGGCAACATTACCTAGTATTTTAATTTATCTTCTACAAACCTAGTCAGTTGAGAAGGCATTGCAAAAATTTGGTAACTGATATACAAATTTTACCAGAAACACATGTTTTGAGGTCCCTGATTCCCAAAAAAAAAAGTAGTCATAGAAAAAGGTTCATATGTGTGTATCTATGAAGCATAACTCAAAAAGCTGATGTGTTCCATTCACATGACTTTCTCTACATCTCTGCAACAAATGATTGTTAAAAAGCTTATTCTTCTACTTAATCAAGAAAAAATGTTCAGAAATAGTCGTAATACTTGCTTCCTTGAAAGTAGAAGGGAAATCATAGGCTAAAGCAATAGTCAAATCTTTTAAAAGCTGGTTGCTATGTGATTAAAGTTCTTTTGTTTGTATGGCCAGGAGAGTTAACAAATTCCCATATGAGAAGAGTAAAAGTATTTTAAAACTGAAACCAATAACAAGAAATATCTCAAAAACGATCAACTCCATGAAAAAAAAAAAAGATATATATGGTATAATTTATGTATTTTAATGGGCTCTACATTTTTTGTGTAGTAAGTTTTTATCAATATCTTATGGTTTACCAATTATTAAAAATTCCTCCAGAATAAAGATGTCTTCAGAGGCTATTCCCAGAAAATTCAATATTTATATTTTATTTGTCATATAAATATATTTAATATATAATATTTTAACCAAAAACTTAGAACCATTTTTGAGAAAATCAAAATTTTGGAAAAATTTTCCCTTAAAGAGTAGTTGGGGGTTGGTGGATTTTCTTGAAAATCTTTGTGTCGCATCCTTGGAATACCAAGTTTGGAATGTAACAGACTTTTCATTTTTGAGCTACACTGCATGCACGCACCCACCCACACACGTCCACATATGGACATTTTTCTAAAAATGCATTTTTTGGATTCAGGGGGTCTCAAAACATATATTTCCATTGAAAACTTGATATCGAATTGATGGGTGCAATACAATACCTTCTCTGTACTATAATTACATAGTATGTGTAGAGAAAGTAAAAATAAAAACTTGTACAACAACTTAACTTAGTATTTAAGATCAGATCTTCCAAGATGGCTCACAAGAATTTAAAAAAAAAAAAATCCAAAACAACCCTTTACATGGAAAATCTTTTCAAAAATTTGTATCTCAGTATCAATTTTTTAGATGGAATGCAATACCTTCTCTATCTATTAAGTACATGGTAGAGAAAGAAAGAAGTTATGAGTGCACTCTTTTCTAAGCAATAGGAACACTATAAATAGCATCATGTCTGTTTTGAAAGTTGAGCATAAATTTACCTTCAGAATTTTCTAAGAAAGTCAGAAGAACATTTTCAGTTTGTTGCTATCATTTCATCAATTGGCAAAATAGGAGACAATTGTCATTGCAGCCATTTTGGCTGAACTGATTAGGCTTAACTTCTGTGTTTTCTATCTCCTCATGTGTACATTAAAAAATATAGGCAAGCTCGTGAAAGTCCTCAGTTTTCTTGATTTAATTGCCTTAGTCTTTAAGGAAATATTACTGAATCTGTTATGGCCCACCATGCATAAATAACCAATGTGTTAAAATGCATGGTGGACTAAGGAATAAAATAACAACTCAAAGTAATGCATGAAAAATTGTTAGATTTTTGTATAGCATTATGAAGAAACAAAAAATTACATTACATTAAAAATTTAGGGGCATATTACAGATGAATCTTACTAACAATTGCATTAATATTTCTTTCATCTAACTCCATTTTCTCACTAGTAAAAGGAGTAAACATAACCAGTTGTCTACATGTTTGGCTGAAATTAGTTGGATCTGCATGAAGTTACTGAATACATACTGTACATATGAATTATACAAAATTACAGTATACAAAAGTTTAGTCTAACATTATAAAAATGAATATAATGAAGTTAAAAACCAATACATAAAGTACTTAGCTACATGAATTTAGACTTTCCTTTCAAATGGATAGGCTGTAAAAACCTGGCAACGCAAGTAAAGCTGCCCGGGACTTTATAAACAATATTAAGAAATCAGAGCATAAAAGTGAAAATATGGTTCTAGACATTCAGGGCAAACTGATAGATAATCCTCAGGAAGTGTGTAACTTTGCAAACAGTTTTTTTTTAGATGTTGCAAAAAATAATGCTGACAATCTGAATCATACTTATTCAGTAAAAAATAAGAGTTAGTTCCTTGTTATTTATTGCTCCGAGTGAGAAAGAAATTGCTGAATTAATAAATCAATTAAAAAATAAAAACTCATGTGGCTGGGATGAAATTAACCCTAAAATATTAGTACATTATAAAGAGCAGTCTGTAAAACCATTAGAGCACCTAATAAATTACTCCATTCAGACAGGCACTTTTCCTAATTTACTGAATTAGGATTAGTTAGGCCAGTGAATAAAAAGGGGAAACGGACAAATATCAGTAATTACTGACCTATAACCTCAACATTTGAACCTCCCAAACTATTTGAAAAAATTATTCTTAATCAATTAGTACATTTTTTAAATTTAAACAAGGTAACTGATCATTTTCAACATGGATTTAGGAAAGGGCTCTTCACCAAAACAGCAATTGCTGATTTCATACACAAAGTTCTTGGAGAAATAGATAAGGTGAGAAAGTTGGCACTATCTTTCTTTATTTAACTAAAGCTGTTTATTCTCTAAAACATGAAATATTAATAAATATATTTGAACTATATGGTATAAGGGGACTTGCTATTAATCTAATAGAATCATATTTAAGAGGAAAGAAATAAGCAGTACAAATTATACATAAGACAGACAAATTAATAAATACAATACAATTGGACTAGGATGTAATAGAATATGGGGTTCCCCAAGGATCTGTCCTCGGTCCCCTGTTATTTATTCTTTATGTTAATGATGTTACTGTACCAACAAATTCTTGTATTCTTTCTTTTGCTGATGATACACTGCAAGCTGTTGGGGTGCTAATTATATTTCACCAAAGAAAATATGTTAAATACACTAAGTTACCTATTAAAATACTTTGAATCAAATAATCTTCTCTGCAACATGAAAAAGACAAACTATATGATTTTGGAATTACGCATTACGGAAATAGCAGATGAAATCAGCCTAATTATTAATAATGAAGAATTAGTAAATATGAGTCAATGTTCTAAGGCATAAAAGTATATGAAAACTTAACTTGGGGGGAACATATTAATTATTTATGTAACAAAATTAGTAAGCTAATAAATCTCATAAGGCATTTTAAGTAATTTACTAACAAGCATATTCTTTGGTTGATATACTATGGTACTATTTATACAAATTTATTATATGGTATTGAGATATGGGGATCAGCAGCAAAGGTGCATATGGATAGACTATTCATCCTATAAAAGAAATGTATTAGGGTTATAAATAATACACTACTCACAGAATCATCTAGAAATGTTTTCATAAATAACCATGTACTTACGCTCTACTCATTATACACATATAAGGCAATGTTATTTGTAAGGAAAAAAGATTGAATAACAAACAACTATGTACCCAACTAGAATATCAGAAATAAGGGTGACTATCATGGAATTGCAATTAGTAAGGCAGCTACAGAAAAAGATGTATATATTATGGGAACTACATTGTTTAATAAATTGCCATCAAATATAAAACTTTTAAACAGCAAAACTTAACAGGGAACTTTTAAAACGTACCTAGAGTCTGTGTCAAGTTAGTTCAGTCCTGATGTCGACAACAAGGCAGAGCTGGCTCAACTCACCGCGTGTTAACGGTACATGTGCGCACATAAGTTTTGCAACACTAGCGATATATATCAGCAACCTGTCGAGAGTACTTTGAGAAATGTGGCAATTCTGTGTCAGAATGTACTGCATGCAAAATTGTATTTAGAGTCGATGGTTCATTTCTGAAAAAACAATCAAACTTTTCGCAAAATCATCATATTTCTCCGAACATTTTTTATATTTACGCAATTTTCCTGGTGTTATTAGGCTTCCGGATGCTTGCTGTTCCATTCTAACACTATGCACACTAAATGCAGAAATGCCAAGGAGATCACCCGTTTCTTTTTCGATATTTTTTATGGCCGATCTGGCGTTTCTTTCTTTAAGCACCGCGAAACAATGTGCGACCATTCGCCTCTCGACACTTTTTAAAGGCTTGCCTCAGTTGTATTTTATTACGGCAAACATCCATGATCAAAAGCTTACTGCTTTTAAACTGCATATAGCAAGTCCCCTGGGCTTGTGAGGCATGCGAGATGTACAGGAAATAAGTCTTAAATAACACATTATCAAAGACAACACTGCACTATAAACAATAACAGCTTAATCAGCATTCACCTCGAGAATTACCGGTTGTTTAAGAAAGCTGTCTGGTACAGGCGTGTAACTTATTGTGCATATAATACCAATGTTCTTTAGTAATATAAGTTAATGAAGTCAATATACAATTTTGCCGGTCTTCTGTCTAATCTATATGTTTTTTTATAGAATGTGTACGTCTGCTGTAAATATTCCTTTCAGAATTCACGAACCCAGAGCCATATGCTTGGTATGTGTCAGATATGGATAAAATGTTGGACTATTACCTTTTATAAGATTCGAAGCATTGCATATTTTTCTCTCTGAAACTAACTCGCGCAGAGCAGTGATCTGAAAACTATTACAGTACTGTACTTTTAGGAAGCTGTTACAATATCCACGTAAAAGTTAACACCCATTACCTTCCCTGAACCAATCAACAGCCTAACGCTCTTTTGCTTCAGTATCTCTGTCTCTCTCTCTTCCCTCCCATGTGTTGACATCAGGACTGAACTAACTTGAGACAAATTATAATTAAGAAATGTATGTATTCCATGAGTTGTAACCACTTGTAAAAAAGAAATTGTAAACTACTTGATCATAAAACTTGACAATGCTTAAATTTTGTAAAAACAAATCTATGAGCACTACAGATGATTTGTTTGTTGCTGTTGTTATTATATTATTATTACTATTATTATTATTTACTATTATTATTACTACTGCACATGATTTGTTGATTGTTGAAGCAGTGAACAAGATAATAAGATGCCTTCAGGTTTATAGTTTGATTTTCAGCCTAGGAAATTTTCAGTTTTGATTCAATCTTTTTTGTTATAAATTTTTATAAATTTATAAATGACATTAACCTAAGAAAATTATCCAGTTAACCCTTTTAGTGCTAATCACGATCTAATCAGGAATATTTGTACGCTTTAGAACTTTCTAGAGGGTAAGTTTGTGTTATTTTTTACAACATAGGCATAGAGAAAGGTTTTCTGGAGTCTTTTAGGATTTTTTTTACTTCAAAGCACTATATTAGCTCCAAATTTAATGTCTCTAATTAGTATTGATTATGTTGGTTGAAAAAAGGTGTCGTGTGGCAAAAAGGCTACAAACCAAGGAGGAAATAAGAGCTGCAGTTTGCGATATATTAGAAGAAAAACAGTGTTTTGAATTTTTAGACCTTGATGAAAGCGTTTCAGACATTGACGTAAGAGAGGAGGATATATATTCCAGCTTCAGCAATGAAAATGCATCCGATAACAATGGCCATTGTACACATACAAATAATCAGTGTACTATAAATGTAAAAAGAAGCTAGTAACAGCGAAGTAACAACACAAATATTAATATAAAAATAATAGTTGCAACAAATCTTCACTTATCTTTGGAATCCTTGCTCAGTGTACTATCAAAATGGATTTATGGAGGTGTAACTAGACAATGCAGCCAATATGAATCAACCATTCAGCTGTGCAAAAACAAATGTTCTAAATTGTACAGTACTGTATGTTACATCTATATCCTATTTGCTTTATGCTATTTTCATTATTAGTCGTATTATGATCGTGTGTGTGTGTCTATTTTTCGGTGATTTTTTTTTCTTTCAATTTTAGCCTTTAGGTTACATGAATTCATTTTTTGTATTTTAAAAAACAAAACACCAGACCAAAAGAGATTTCTGTTTTAGTAAAGATATATCTGTACTTTCATTTTATTAGCCTAAACTGTCTATATAGTAAGGGTTTGTATGCCTAATTATTGCTTGTCTTGGGATTTTTTATTTTACTTTAAACATTTTCTTTCTTTTTTTTTTTTTTTTTTAAATATTGAGATATTTTTAAAAATATTGAAAAGGCTTCCCAAATATATAGTAAATATTATACACTAGACAAAAGGTTTACCAAAAAATAAAAAAAGATTCAGCTCAGTAATAATACTTGTAATAATGCTCAGTAAAAATGACAGCATTTTGTTATTCGGGCTGTCACTAAAAGTGTTAATGTCTAGTTCTGGCTTGTAGATGCAACAGATTTTGTCATGATTGAGTTTATACCCTCCTTGCAGCAATAACTAACATTGGTAATAATGTTATGAACTGCATCACAAAAGAGACTGCCTATTCAGTAACGATGCAAGGGCAATTTAAAGTCTTGGGCACTGGTTTCTAACCTGCTTAAGAACATCAGCTGGTGAAAGAAATTCTGCCCGACCCCCAGCAATTGCAGTAAGATAACCATCAGTGGTTGTTGTGCCAACAGCAATACTGCTGTGATCTGCAAAGGGCCCACTGCTACTTGTATTTCCACCGCCATCTCCTGAGTAGTTCTGGCTCTGATTCTGGAGGCTCATCTCATTTGGCAGCTATGATGGACTGAAAATAGTGTCACATGTTTATAACACATTTTAATTGCTAAGTCTCCTTAAACCTTTACTGCCTACTAGGAGATAGTTTTATAGATATATAAAACTAACTCCATCACAATCAATTTTGAGAAAAATACAAATAATTTACTGCATCTGTCTCATTTCTAATGTCGATTTAGTGTCTTTTTTAAGATATGGTTTGTGTGGCAGTAATAAATAACAAGATTAATGGCAAAAGTCATAGTGCAATAAGTTCATAGAAACTAAATAAAACTGTTTTGTGTCAGGCTGTTTTGCTGAGCTATATGAAGAGTTGACTGATATGTGGCTACAACAAAAATGGGTGAAAACGTAGTGAAAGCAGATTGTAACCGATAATTGTTGCACATATCAGACTCAACAAACCCTGTATATTAGATTGGCAGACTCAACAAACTCTGTATATTAGATTGGCAGCGAGCATCATTAAAATAAAACTTCATACCAGGTAGCTCTACAGTTGCTGGATTCCCATTACCTCACAAATAAACAGAAACAAATGTGTATGTAATGGTGCCATGAAATGACAGAAAAATATGATGGGAAAGATCCAAAAACTATATTTAAATCGTAACAGATGAAACACAATAAAATAAATGAAAAGTATAACACTGTTAATTCTGTAGGGAAAAAAAATACAAAACGTACGAGTATATATACACATATTAAAATTTCTTACAGAAACCAACTCCAAAAAAACGTGAAAAAAAGCCGACTAAAAAGGTATTCCACATAAAGAAAAATTCAGAACCTCAGAACACCTATCGATTTAGGTCTTCCCAGAAGAGGATCCTCTCAATAAAAATGAGGAGAGCCAGAAGTGTTCTCAGCTAGTGGCTATATGGTGACAATTCCACTAGGGTACAAGAATGTCACACGATCAGATCAGGTTTGTGTGGAATTTTGCTGCACCACAATACCTCTGCCCAAACTGTGCTAGACATAAACCAATTTTTGCAGGAATAAGTGTCAAATATGTGTTTCATTTCCCTACTATTAAAATCCAGTCTTCCAATTTTTTTCTATTCCTCAAAATAAATAAATTGATATGATTTGAATCACCTGAAAAGTGCAATAGCTGTTTATTTGCAGTCCCCAAATAAGAATGGTATTAAGACATTTGAAAGAATGAGATGTTTCACAGAATGCTTGGAGAATATTTTGAAAAGATATAAATAAATTTAACTTTTAACATTTTATTACGTTCACTCTCAAAACTTTTCAAATAACCCTCATACTACATATACTTCAATAAATCAAGGGTCAAAACCTTAATGTGAATTTGATGAGATTTGTAAAAAAATATATGTGTATATAAGTTAATAATTAGAATATACCTTGAAGTTAATTGATGAACATGATATGGCATCTCTCAACCTAGCAGAACACTCAAGGTTTTCTATGAAACTTAAGTTGAATCTTTTCCTTTCATTTAATCTTTCCATTCTCAATTTTGATTCAACTACTTCTGTTCTTCAGGGATATTCTGTAACTTCATTGTTAAGAAAGTGGGTACAATTATTTGTTAAGCTATAAACTCATTTGCTAGCCAAATGTTTGTTTCTTGATGGTTTGTTAAGCAAATGGAATGATTAATAAAAAATGCATGCACTCTGCAATAGCATCTTGTTTTCTCACTGACAACAGTGCCCAAATATTGGCTATCAAGTATTTTTGTTACTCTTCCTTCTGAAATGGAGAAAAAGCGTAATATGAATATTTTACATGAATAAAACGTAATTATGTGGACTTTTTTAAATTCTCATCATTACATAGAACAGTAAGTGATCCCAAAAGTAACAGATAAATTATTGGGAAAACTCTGCACAGCAACTTAACACTGTGGTAGTGACCATGTAAAATGAGATTAAATTTTAGGTTAGGAGAGATCAGCAAAATAATTAACAGCATAGAGTTGGATTTTCACATTATTTTGATTCAATCCACAATTATTGCATAATTTCCTTTATGGTTTTTACATTTTTAATACTTTTTGAATATACCAGTTGCCATTAGATTTTCTGAAGTTTTAATGTATATCATCAAGCTTAATTAAGTACTTACTTTTTAATTCAAAGTTTAGCTTTAGTTCAGTTGTATATAAAAATAGGAGTGCTAAGCCAGCAGTGATAGAGGAAGGTTGTGTTTTGAGAGGTGCTCCTGCGGTGAAGGAAGAAGGATCTAAGTCACGATGGGAATGGACATTACAGTGTATAGAGCAAGAATTGGACAGTTTAGAAAAGTAAAATTGGTGAATAGTAAACACAGTTTTGGAGAGAAGATGACAAACATATTGGTTTTAGCAAGTGTTATAACTTTGTTGTTAGTGATTGGAGGAATTGAGGTAAACCCCGGCCTTGCAGATATAATAACAATGCTGGAAAACCTGACTGAGAAAATGAACAAAATAGAAGGCATGGAACAACGAATAGGTAAACAATTGGAAAAGATGGCAACAGATATCAAAGAAGATGTTAGAGTTGAGGTGCAGGAAGCAAGAAGGGAAGTTAAAATGGTTAAGGAAAGAATGGAAAGATTGGAAGAAAGGGAGAGAAGATTTAATTTAGTGTTCATAGGAGTTAAGGAAAGAAGGTATAAATGGCCAGCAGAAGAAATATTAGAAATAACGAAGGAAAAGCTGAATTTGGAATTGTATAGATGGGAAATTATTGAAGCTTATCGAGTTGGAAGACAACTTGGCAAGAGAGCAATTATAGTGAAATTTGCAACAGCCCAATTAGTACATGAAGTACTTAAAAGAGCCAAGAAATTAAAAAGAACAGACATTTTTATTAATAAAGATTTATCACCTAAGAAGAGAGCTCTGCAAAGAAATTTGGTACAAAAAATGAAAGAAGCAAGAGCCCAGGGAAGAAGAGCTTATATTAGAAATTTCCAATTGTGGATTGACGGAGAAAAAACATCGCATCTGGACAAGAAGGAGCTAAGAGAACCCCAATCAGGCACAGAGGAAATTACTCAGCAGATGTCAACGCCAACTTTAGGAAGTACAACAGGAAGATCAAAGTCCAAGCAAAAAGGAATGGATGTGGGTGAAGATGGGGAAAGTGTGTGTTTGAACCAAAATCCGCCTGTCAGCATGGATATGAGAACGGCATATGCAGATAGGACGTCATCCAACATCCTTACGAGAGAAGTAACAGCTGACGAAGTAATGACGTCAACAGAGGAAGCAACAGGAGGAGGAGCCACCACAGTGACGTCACCCAAGAAAAGGGGAAGTAATAGCAGCACGTAATTTGGCTTTGAAGGGAAAGAAGGCGTGGCAACAGAGTAGCGGGGAGAATACAGAAGGGGAAGAAGACAGCATTAAATTGGGAGAAATAATAACTCGATGCCAGTAATTAATAATATTCAGATTCCAGGATTACTGTTTGCAGATGATCTAGTTATAGGTGCAATTACAGTGAATGGCTTGACACAATCCTTGCAAACATTAAATAATTACTGTAAAGAGTGGAGTTTAAAAGTGAACCAGGACAAGACGCAGATTGTAGTGTTCAAAAAAGGGGGAAAATTGAGCAAGTATGAAAAATGGAAGAATGAGAATGAAAAGGAATACAGGGTAGTGAGAGAATGTATTTATCTAGGAGTTAAAATTGATAGTGGTGGCAATTGGGAAAAGCAAAAGAAATTTGCATTGGCAAAAGGAAAAGGAGCTTTATCAGCTATTAGAAGTTGCAAATACAAAGCACCTAATATAAATATTAGATGGTTAGAAAAAGTGTACAATATGGTGGTTGAGGCAAAAATGCTATATGGGATAGAAGTATGGGGATTAGAAGGAGGATGGGAAGGCATAGATGAGGTGCATAGGACATTTTGCAAAGAAATACTTGGGTTACCAAATGCAACTGTTAGGCAGGTAGCACAAATAGAGCTGGGTAGAGTGGCAAGTAAGGGAAAGATTATGGAAAGGGCATTGAAATTTTGGCATAGAATATTGAAATTGGAAGAAAGGAATTTGTTAAAACAGTGTTTAGTATATCAAGAGAAAAGTTTAAAGAACAAGGGATGGGTAGACTGTCTTCAAAATAACCTGGAAAGTAGTGGGTTAGGGGAAATGTGGAGAAGAAGAGAAAATAATGTGAATAACTTCTGGAAGTTGGCAAGGAAAAGATTTGAGGATATAGAAATACAAAAAATATTTAGTGAAATAACTGAAAAGAGATCTTTAGTTTTCTATATACCAATGAAAGTCTCATGGGGAAGGGAAAAGTACATTGATGTGACAAATAAAGAGGAGCGAGAAGGTATTGCATGGCTGAAAGCAGGAGTATGGAGATTAAAAGGTTTAAGGAAAGGTATTGCACAAAATCAATGTCCTATATGTGGCAGAAATGAAGATATGGAACACATTTTATTTAAATGTAAAGGGACTGAAATTTGGAGAAAAGAGTATATTAATAAGTAATGGTTTAAAATAGATAGAAATGTAGTAGTAGTTGAAATGTTTCAAAAAGATAGTAAGAAGATTCGACAATTCTTATGCAAAGTGAAAAATAAATGGATATGGACAGTAAATAGACAAAATGGTGTAATAAACTAGAATTAATAAACTATTGTAAAATATGAGTATGACCGGTAAAGAGCCAGGGCTGAACACCGGTCATATTCACCTGTATAAAGCTTAGCATAAATAAATAAATAAAATAAATATAAAAATAATGTTCTTACATCTTAATCTTAGAATGAAAATCATAACTTATATCTGATAATTACCCTTATTATTTTAGATATTTGTTAAACAGGGAAAAGAAAGGTTAGTTTCACTTGTTCTATTCTGGGGGAATGTTGCTCCCAATAGTATTTTGGGATTATTTTTCACACACAAATTCACTAGGCAAAAATTAAAATAAATTAATTAACTTTAAAAGAAAACTCATTGCCTTCTCTTATGCTCTTCCACTGTATGAAAAGCTGGTAAATAGCTTTCTGCTAGCCACTTATTTTAACAAATGGCAAATTCTCTTAAAATGATTTTGGGAAAGAAAGTGTAATACTATAATATTTTAGAGCTCTCAAAAGTGTTCAATTCCTAATCTTAACCTAAAAATGAAACACATATTTGTGAACATTGCAAATCAACACATTAATTATTATTTTAACCTAAAATTCTTAAATTAATATTTGTTACTTTTATTACAATGTGAGATTACACAACAATTTTTTTTGCTTTTAAATTTCCTCACTTAAAATTTATGTTGAAAGCATCATTTTAAACGGAACATTGCTAACGAAAGTGAAATCCATAACTGGAGCCCTGATTTGTGTGCACAATGTATGTTCTTTCTTATATATTTAAAAGTATGCTTAAATGATGTTTTGTTAAGACACATTTTTCCTGAAAATTTCACCAGTATTTATTACATATAAATGCAAATTTTGGGTGAAAATGCATATTTTAATTTAAAATGAATAAAGTGCATGTATTACGCTTTAACTCTTGTGCAACCATAAGGACCAGGTTAAGAAGTCTACTTTAAATTAATAATTGACTACAAGCAAAGTAGAGTACAATCAAGTTCGAGTGACAATATTTTTAGACAGATAATTTATATCTTTTTACTTACAAACTTCTTACGTACATAGTTACTTTCCTGAAGTTGTTGAATTTTACATCATATGCGTTAAAACCCTGCTTATTTATGTATATGTATCTTTCCCTCTAATTGTATATTTTTATACCCTACCAACTTAATCTATCACCTTCAAGAGGCCTTAAACTTAATTATACCCTGGCTAGACAACTGGCGTATTTCGCTCAACCAGCAAAAATGTGAAGCAATGGTCTTTACACTATGCAGACAAAACTATCCACCACCAGTAATGCTTCCAGCGAAACAGATACCCTGGAAAACTAATACAGAAACAGTGAAATATCTCGGTGTACTCCTGGATCGATGACTCACATGGAAACCACATATAAGCAACAAACTTAAACTAGCCCAAGCAAGACTGGCAAAACTCTACCCCCTCCTCAACAAAAGATCTTCACTCAAACTAAAAAACTGCACACTACTTTACACGACTCTATTAAGACCACTGCTACTATACGCTTGTCCAGTTTGGGGAGGAACTAGGCCTGAAATCAAACGTATTCAGACATTTCAAAACAAAATATTGCGAATCTCAACGAATGCACCATGGTTTGTCAGAAATAGTCAACTACATAAAGAAACTGGAATCAGCATCATTCAACAGTCAATTTCTTCACAAGCCGAACAGTTTTACAGCAAGCTAAAAGACGTCTCAGGAGCCATTCACTATTCTCTTGGCAGAAAATCTAGCTATCCAACTCGCATTAAAAGTCGCCTACCACTGGATCAGCTCTCACAGCAAGACTTTCTGTAAAATAAAAACAAAAAATGTACCTACTTATGAGGGGCCCAATGGGGCTTACCTCATTTCAATGTTATTCAGCATCATGCATGTAAATAATGTCTAAAATCAATGATCTGTAGAGCGCACATGCGCTGATCAATCAATAAATCATTAAAAAAAACAACAATCTATTTATCTCTCTTATAACTTACCTCATCAAGTTTTATTATTAAGATCCTCTCTTTCTTTGGTGATTTTCCTCCCCCATTCCTCTAATTACTTTTCTTATATAATTACCCACTTGTTTCATAAATTCTTTCTTATTGTTTCCAAAAAGTTTTAAGTACACTATCTCTGGCTCTACAAATTCCTCGCTCATTTCCTTTGTTCTAAACTTATACCAAAGTGCATCCCTTTGAACCATATCGAAGACAACAATTTTTTAATGACTTTTATTTAGCTTTTGTGAGCGCCAACATTCCATTCTGGAAACTGAATAATGTGGAGTTTCGGAGTTTCTTAGAAAAGTACACAAACAGGATTCCTGGATGAGTCGCAATGTTGCAAAAATTATGCACCACGTGTTTTCAGGATATAATTTCTAAAATGCAGGATATGCTGGAGCACGAAAAAAGTCAGGGTAGTGTGTTGCTAGTGCCATAATTAGTGCAATGAAAGTGGTAGCAAATCATTCCTCTTGAGCACTCAAGTATTTGACAGGGTAAATAACATGGTTGCAAAATGTTTCCAGCTGGAATACAGTATGACAATGTATTTTTATTTTTTAGTGATGGTGCTCCATATATGGTAATAATGGGAGCTGGGTTGAAGTTCTTTATCCCAAATTAATTCATCTGACTTGGCTTACTTCGAATAACATCGTGTCGCTGAACCATTAGAGTCAAATATAAAAAGTGGACTTACTTGTCTCCAGTGTTAAAAAGTATTTGTGAAGATGCCACTAAGAGTTCAAAAATTTCATGAACTATTTCCAAATCTGCCTTTACCCTCCAAACCAATTTTTATTCGCTGGGGCAAGTGGTTACAGGCTGTGCCATACTATATGGAACATTTTGTGAAGTGAAAACGATAATGGATTCCTTAAGTAGTGCTGAAGATGCAGCTAGCATTGTGATAGCTCAGGAATATTTTTCTGAAGATGGCATTGAAAAAAAGATCCAAATCATTCATAGCTGGTTCTCAAAATTACCTGAAATTATAAAACAGTTGGAGCATTGAAATAATTCTTTCTCTGATAGATCAAATTTCAAATATATTGTCTGCAGAAACTCACAATATTGCTAAAATTGCATTTAATAAGCTTAGTCAGGTATTAAATAAAATTCCTGGTTACAAAAAAAATCTGTCAAATCAGCAAAATGTTGTTTGGTGATGGTAAAAAAACCAACAGAAGAGGAATTCACTGAAGAAGAGTTGTGATGTTTTTCATATATATCTGTGACATGTAAAAATGATATTCTCAATGCATAAAATCTGATAAGACATAGGAACTTCACACAAGAAAACCTCGGGGAAACTTTTCTTATCTACTGCAACAGCCACAAATAAGGTAAGATTACCTCCCACCTTCCAAATATGGCTTATTTGATATTTGTTAATTTGTTTTTGCATGTTATAGTGCATATTTTCAAAAAATTTCATGCACATTTTACTATTTTATTTTGCATACAAATCTGGCTCTATCCATAACATATGGTAAAATGCAAAATTAAGCACTTAATAATCCGTTTTTATCATACATTTCCTCTTACTGCAGCATCAAAATATCTATATGGTTCTGTTCCATAAAAAGTTCATTAGCTTTTTGGCATCCTTTGTGTTCAACTAATAAATCTTTATTCTTCATAAAATTTTGTTTTATTAGGAAGTTACAGAATGTCAAATAGTGCCTTTAGAATTGTTTAGTGCCTTTTAGAATTTACTAAGCAGTAACAAAATATTGTAATTGAAATCTTGTAAATATACAAAAAAGCTTGTGACAGTGATGTGATTAAACTGTTTTTAAAACATTATAAGCCTACCTGAATAGTGTGGGGGTAGCATGTCTGTAAGTTCGAATCTTGCTTAGGGTAACTTACCCAGATAAAGTTTTTTCAATTGTCCTGAGAAGATGAATGTTGAGCAACTTAAAGCTCCATGGTCCCCGAGATCATTTGAGAATCATTTTACAGATTTCATTCATCGTCCAATATGACCAACCAATTTAAAGGACATTAAGCTAACACAAAAAAATATGCATAGAAAATATGCTTGTTTATTTTCTGAATTTCTTTGGAACATTCTCTTTCATTCCTCTAGTTACTTTATGAAGATTATTATATACTTGTGCTCCAATCATCTATTTTATTAACTTTTACCATGAGATTTTCAGAAAATTACTACCTCCATTTGGCCAAGGTGAAAAGCTCACTCCAACTGTTACTTATATTAGTTTTCTTCATACTCCAGGAGTTCATTATTTTATAAATTTATATTTATATATTAGAATAATTCTAGCTTTTTTGGTTAAAATACCAATATATTTAGTGCATTTATGATTACCTAAAGCAACCTTCTTCCTCCACTGCTCACTCAATACTGTACAGAATGGCGATTGAAGATACAGATGAAACCATACATTTTTAAAATTACTTTTAAAAGCTTTACTTACCAACTTTATGAAAGGAGATATAGAATATACACGGGCCACCATTGTGGTTCATTGGCGCATTTTTAGGAAACTATCCATCACTTGCCGCAGTTCATGTTTAGAAATGCTGACAATTTCCTGGTAGATATATTGTTTTAATTCTTCCAGGGAATGTGGGTTTATTTAGAAATCGCAGGGGGTTAGGTTAGGGAACCACAAATATCCACTAATAATTCTGTCTTGAACACACAATTTCAATTGTTCTCATTGAAAGATTGGCCAAGCTGTTGCAGTCTTGTTGAAAAAAGCAAAATCAGTTTCCTGTCTGTTAATTCTCTAAAAAAAAAGTGGGTGACAAAATTGTATTCATGTATGTATGGGCATCAAATGTTGACTCGAAAAATTCGCCCTACAATTTTTTATCTGTTAATGGCGCATCATACACCATTTTTTTCATCATGAATGGGTACTTCATGAACAATATTAGGTTTATCAGAGATCCAATAATGATTATTTTGTATACACACATGTTCATGAAGGTGGAAGCAAGCCTTGTCCCTGAAAAATATTAAATGTGGGTATACTTCGCTATTGTATACACTATTGAGAGTCCACTTACAAAATGTGCGCCAAATTATAGGATCACCTGATTGAAGAGTATGTGTCCAAGCTATTTTATATGGTTTTAACTTCAGCAATTTAGTACCTCTTTGCACAGAGCCATGAAATATCTAGCTGTTGTGAAAGATGCCTAAGCGATTTTTGGGGGGAATTCTCCAAATGATGACCGAAGTCATCTAATGGTTCTTCAGTAAGAACCATACGCTGTCTTTTAGATTTCTTAGCCTGAATATTTCCTGTGACCTGAAATTTATTGTAAAGTTCATGGATTGTTGTATGGCCTGGAAATTTTAAACCTGGAAATCTTTCTGCAAATCATATTTTCGCTTGGCAAGCTGAGTTAACACATATGAATCATAAATACATGTGCAGTAGAAAACATATCTTGAGCCATAATACGCTTTGAACTAAGTACAGGACAAAATAATAAATTACTCGTAACAACTGAACTACTACACTGGCAACTCAATACTTCGCTTCCAGAGCAGAGCAAAACTGCGTCAGAAGCGTGACCTTGTTTATGGCAGCAGTATGGAGTCATGTGTCCACACGCCAAGTATAAAAACACAGCACAGCCGGGTGGAGATTTTTGACTCACTCAGTATTTATTAAGCAGGACATCATCAACTGCCTCTTGACTGTTAGATCAACTTTCAAACTGATTCATTTGTAGCTGGGTATCCTCTAGTGACCTATGGATGCACCAAAGATGGGTTGTCTGCTTCTAGCAAATCAAAATTCATAACTGTTTTCAAAATTTTAATGCATATATTTTCCAAAACCACTAGTTCTTTACATTTCTGGATTTGTTTTAATAATGTGATTTCAGTTTTTGTTTCATGGTTTGGGGTGCAAAGGAGGATGCAAATACTGATTTTTTTATTTGCTTGTATTTGATGCACCTATTTTCTTTTAAAATGGTACTTATTTCTTTTAGATTTCTGAATATATAACTTATTGAAGTTTCTGGGCAGAATCTGGTAAATTCTGGACTTCTTCTCTAGATGTATGCATTAAGTTTTACTTATTGTATTAAGTTTTTAGCATTCTATTTGAGATTTGCTGTCATTTTCAAATATTTGTTGATATATAAGAAACTAAAAATGCAATGGCAAGTTGCCTTTGAAACATATCAAGAAATATTCGTAAGTTTTTCTTATATAGTTTAGTGAAGATATGGATAATCTTGAATCATTGTTTATTCATCTCAATTTCCTTTCTTACCACCTAATGGCAACAGTGTTTGGGAATGTCTGCTGCTTACAAAATGACTTTGTCAACTAGAGTTTTTTGTGAAAAAAGGTTTTGTATTTTGAAATAATTAGTGCTTACAATTGTGTATTTGCATTGCTCCTTTTAAAATAAAGTATTTTCTATTATTTAAGAACAACAACTGTACCACTAAAAATGTGTCAAATGTTAAAAAATCATGAAGTTCCTCTCACCGTTATGAGTACTAGCAATCCAAGCGGATGACCAGCACAGGCTTTCAGGTTGTTTATGTCATGTTTAATATCTCCGACATCAGATAGTGCATGCTTGTAAGTATGTTGATCTAACTCGAGGTAACAAGCTGAAGACAATTGCTACCTGCAGAACAACTTATGCTGGCCTACTATTCAACCTGAAAACATGCAATTTTATTAATGTAACCCTACATTTAAAGATAGAAGAAAATGTTAATAACAAACAATCAGAAAACCTTCAACCTGAAAACATGCAATTTTATGAGGGCCATCCAGAAATTGACAGACGATTTGGCATAAATAAATAATAACAGTTATCAACACAAAACTTTCTTTATAAGGTTACAGAGCCTTACTTATTTTTCAATATAATTGTCATTGTTATCAAGATATTTACTGTCATGTGGTATCGGTTTTTCAACGCAGATGTACTCTTTCACCACTTAAGATCTGAGCCAAGATGTCACTGTCACTTTGATGAACTTCCACTCCAGCCTGGTTCATCCTTGATTGTTCGTAAATTGTTCATATGGGATTGTATTGTGGGGGAACTCAGTTAACAGTAAATTAATTTTCAAATTGCTAAAAAAGTCCATTAGAATAATCATGGGGATATCAAGAACTGAAAGTTGTTGAGAGCACTTTAAAAAATTAAACATTCTATCATTACCATGTTTATACATAAAAGAACTGCTGGTTCATGTTAAGGAAAATATAACATGGTTATCAACCAATGCTGAGGTACATACATATAATACTAGAACTAAAAATAATCTGCACATGAGCTTTCATAAAACCAGTCTATTTGAGAAGTCATTTAAACATACTGGAATTAAACTGTATAATCATCTTCCTATATATTTGAAAAACAAAGGTTCTATAACATAATTCAAAAATGAAATCCATAAATTCCTACTTAATAATCAGTTCTATTCAATTGATGAATTTAAGAGTCATGGCAGAGATAAGTTTTGAAATGATGTAAACCGAGTAATCTATATCGTTTATTGACTCATTAACTAATACATTGCTTTTATATGCCCTGTTACATGTCTGATAACTGCTAGGCTGAATGAATGAGCTGGAAGACAGATGTCCCACCAGCAGTTAAAAAGAAAACTTAATCCGGCTTTCAATACAAGAAATTTTTTATATTAAACTGATCAATTTTTGTAATTCATCTATGATCTATAATTGTATATTTATTCAAATAATGTATTTTGTATTCCTTTATTATTAACTATTTGTACATATAATTTTTGACGTGTCCTATACTTAATTTAAGTCTTACTGGATGAAATAAACTTATACTTATACTTATGCAACATTTCCTCACTGAAGACTTGTTCATTGCATTACCACTATACACTTGCATCATTTGCCTATAAAACTCCTTTGGCCGAACATTTTGTGCATTCAAAAAAAGAAACAAATTCATTGGCGGTAGAAAAATTGGTACCTCGTGATAATAAATATCTTGACAGAATGGAGATTGTGTTGACAAGTAGAGTAAGGTGCTGTAACTTTGTAAATAAAGTTTTATATTGATATCTTTTGTTATTATTTAGTTATGCTAAATAATCTGTCACTTTCTGGATGGCCCTCATATGTAGCACTACATTTAAAGATAGACAAAAATATTATTACCAAACCTTAGTTACAAAGATGTCTGATATTCTTCAGCTTATTATAATTATTGGTACTGATAGTATATACTTACTGGAGGCAATTATTAATTTCAAAGAAACTTTTCAGAGTAGCAATAGAAAAAAGACAGCTGATTCTATGGTTCGCTAACACAACAAATAGTTCAGCAAATGTTAAAACCAGTCCAGAAAGGGAAATGGAAAATAAATGTTTTTAATTTAATTGTTTTT
The DNA here is from genome assembly GCA_030762935.1 of Hymenopus coronatus. Taxonomy (NCBI): domain Eukaryota; kingdom Metazoa; phylum Arthropoda; class Insecta; order Mantodea; family Hymenopodidae; genus Hymenopus; species Hymenopus coronatus. Next base: position 141,298,622 of record CM060897.1, read on the forward strand.
TCACATAAGCCTTGTATAGGACAGGAGTTGGATAGGTAGAGTCAGACTGAAAAATTCAATGCCATAGTAAGAATTTGAACCATAGATCTCCTGCTTTCTAGACAGTTGCTCCAACCACTGAGCTTCCATGGCAACATGCTAGCATGGCATTAAATTCCTCAGCTGACTTGCACGTTTCCCAGTAACCACAAGGTGATCTCAAATCATTAATTGACCTAATAGTTGGCTAAACTAAAACGCCTGAGTCTTTTGACATTGTAAGTTGCATTGGAGCAGGTTATCTAAAAAAAATTTGAGATCAATTTATTGTTTACCGGGAAACATGCAAGTTAGTTGAGGAATTTAATGCCATGCCAGCATGTTTTCATGGTAACTCAGTGGTTAGAGTAACTGGCTAGAGATCAGGGGATCCATGATTCAAATCTCGACTATGGCATTAAATTTTTCAGTCCAAGAATATTTTTACTTTCTCAATATGTACTACACACATAGCAGGTAAACAAAGTACTGTATTCCATCCAAAAATATGTCAAGATTTCACTGGAAATACATGTTTTGAGGTCACTTGAAACAAAAATAAAAAAGTAGTTTTAGAAAAAGGTTGTGTGCATGTGTGTGTGTGTGTATGCATTTATGCATATCTAACAGTATGACTAAAAAACAAAAAGTCTGTTAAATGTCAAACTTGCTATTTAAGTTCAGCATCTTTCAAGCTTGTGACAAGGATGTTTAGGAAAATCTTTCCACCACAAACTACCCTTTATATGTAAAATCTTTCTAAAATTTTGATTTTGATTAAAATACTGTATATTAAAAATATTTACATGATAAATAAAATGTATATATTGAAGTCTCTGGAAATAGCCTCCAAAGATATCTTCACTTTGGATGACTTTTGCATATACAAAGAGATAGGCAAAAACTTACAGTACAAAAAAGGTAGATCCCATTAAAACATTCAATTTCTGTCATTGGAGCCATTTTCAACACATTCCCTGTTTTTGGTTCTAATTTTAAAATAGTTAAGCTTCTCTCATATTGGAATTTGTCATTCCTGTTTCTTTTATTTTACTCCTGGTCAAGCAAAGAGAACCAAATTTCAATCATATAACAACCATCCTTTAAAAGATTTTACTATTGCTTTCGCCAAGTACCTATATCTTTATTTGCCATCTTTTACAAGGATCTAGGTAATAAGAACATTTCTGCTAATGTTTATCTTGATTAGCATGAAGTAGAAGAATAAACTTATGTAAGAATAGCGTTTTAGGAATAGGTAGAGAAAGTTATGTGAATGGAATGCATCAGATCTTTTCATACAGGTTATCAATCTAGTTGAAAACTGTATAATTATGGAAATCAGCAGTAAAGAAGTTAGATGGGGGAAAATTACACGGAAGAGTATTTTGGAATCAGTATCATATTTTAGGACAGGTGGAGCTGGTGAAAGTGAAGAAAACAACCAAGTTGTGAATAATGCATATGAATATTGTCATAAAAACTCTTCTTTATTGCTCCTACAAACAACTTATATCTTCCATTGATTACAAATAAAAATCTTTTCACAAATAACTCTTTCTCCGATGCTTCCAAACAAATGTGGCAGTAACCAATCCAATCTAATACTGTCCGCAAACGCATACTAGTCTCCAACCAAACACTCCCTTGTAACAACTGCTTGTATGCAAAGCAGTGTGTGAGGAAAAGAATTTACCCAGGCAATTACTTTACCCGCTCAAACCATGTTCCTTTGAACACAGATTGTGTGACATGTTCATGCCCAGTTCTAAAAAAACTTAATAATAATAAAAAAGAAGTTACTTACTCTATATTATTAATAATAAAAGTCACAAGAGTAGGGCTCTATTTTAACATTCTCTTGCCTACAGCAAAACTCTGGGTATGTATGGTCCTGTCTCTTAATGGGATGCAATATCAAATTTCATTCAGAACACAACATTCTTGTTCTCAGCCGACCCTCATCAAATAATAATTAAAGACAGGCCTGCGAATTGTTGAGATAAACAGACAGATCTATCTTATTAATCGGATGAGCCATTTCTTAAACTATTAGAATCTGTAAAAATATCACCAATAACATACAATCTTCCCTTCTTGCACTACAATAAATTCTGCTTGATTGCTTCCCCGTGCTTGTATAGAAATAAAACCTGATAGAAAGTATGGTCAGATCTTTTCAAAAATGCCTGGCTGTTAATCACTTCCATAGGGTGCTATACAGTTTGTTGTGCACATGTCTGGGGACTATTTGCAGAGTTTGGCTATGATTGTTAGAAATGATGTGCAGTTTGGCTGTACGGCTCGCAGTCTTTGGTTGGTTCTGTCTGCATGCGCATGAGCATTAGCAAACCTTCAGAGTTAGAAAATGTTCTTGTTCTCTCACATTACATGTTGTAAAGTTATCACCCCTCCCTTTTTTTTTTTGGCGGCAGATTTTTGTCTCTTTCGGTTTACCAAATATGCAAAAGTCATCCAGATTGAAGAGGTCTTCAGAGACTATTCCCAGAAAATTCAAAATACATTTAATTTGCCATAAAACTATCTTGAACATATACTATTTTAATCCAAATCGTTAAGAGCCATTTTTGAGAAAATAAAACTTCTCAAAAAATGCCTCAAGTAGAGGGTTTCCGGGGTGGAGGAATTTTCCTGGGAAACGCACATTCTCTCTCTCCCTCTCCCCCACCAACTCTCTCTCCCCCTCCCACTCCAACTGCTTCTCCCTCTCCAACTCCCTCTACCTCTCCAACTACTTCTCTCTATCACTCCTACTTCTCTTTATCACTCCAACTACTGCTCTCTATCACTCTCTCCCCCTCCAACTACTTCTCTCTCTCACGCTCCCCCCTCCCACTACTTCTCTCTATCACTCTCTCCCCCTCCAACTACTTCCCTCTATCACTCCCTCTCTCACTCTCATTCTCATTCGCTCTCTTCTTCCCCCCCTCATTCTCATTCCCTCTCTCCTTTCCCCTCTCATTCTCATTCCCTCTCTCCATTCCCCTCTCATTCTATCTCTCCTTCCCCCTCTCATTCTCTCTCTTGCACTCTTACTGTCTTTCTCCATTCCCGTCTTTCATTCTCTCTCTGCTTACCCCCCCTCATTCTCTCCTGCACCCTTTCTCCCTATCCTCCTCTCCTTCACACTTGCTCCCTCTCATTCTCTACTTCTTTTCCCCTTGCTGATTTTCTCCTTCCCGCTCTCCCCCTCCCTCATTCTCTCATTTCCTCTTATTCTCTCGTTTCCAATCTCTCCCCCCTTCCCCCTCTATTCCTCTCACTCTCTCTTCTCTCCATCCCCCTCCCTCCTGCTCTCTACACCCCTTCCCTTTCTCCTTCTCTCTCCCCTACCCTATACCACCCTCCTCTCTATTCCCCTTTTCCCTCCATCTCCCTGCCCCTTTCCCTCTTCCTTCTTTGCTACTCTCTCCTTCCCTGAGGCTACTCCTTCTCTTCTTCTCTCTCCTTCACAAACCTCATACACATACAAACAAAACCTTTTTCTAAAAATGCTTTTTTTTTTATTTGGGGATCCCTAAAACATTTATTTTCAGTGAAATCTTGGTGTCAAATTTTCATGTACATTGCACATGATAGAGAAAGTAAGAATGAATTTCTAATTATTACATAAGGAGTTGAAAATGCTCCGGACCTAATATTTTGAAAAGGCTAAGCTTTAGTGTGAATTCTGGCTACCTTTTCAATCAATGGGAGTGGTATATTTTGCACTCTTTCTTGGCACTCTAAACTCTTCCTCTTCCATATGAACAAGCATTGTAACAAAGAATCCACAGTTTAAACATCCCCCAAAAAAGTTATCAAGTACAGAGAACTCTGGTAATCTTGCAGACTACTCTATAAATCCTCTTCTACAGCTTCATTTATTTCCAAAAATATATTATCAAGTGTTCCCAAACATGGACATCATGAGGGGAGCACTGTTGTGTCAATATGTAAATTATACTGACATGTCCAATACAATGTACATTGTTCCCAAAGAATGAAATAATAATAATAATAATAATATTATTATTATTATTATAATACCAGACTGAATCATTAGGAGTATCTGAACTTCAAGATTTGGATACTAAGGATAATGTTACCTCACCCAGAATTACAAATAGCAGTTCAACTTTGAGACCTTTAATTGGCTCCTCCATAAAAACTATTGTTAGTTATTAGTTATTTAGCACTGTATAATCAAAGATTACAAATGCTTATTAACATATGTATTTAACAGAGTAAATTCAGCTAGAGCAGAAATAGAAAGCTGACGCCAAGATAGGAGTATGGTGTGAGAAGCGCTTTGTTAGAAAGGCTTCTTTTGTCCAGTCACATACAAGCAGGTTACAACCGGGGGCAAACCTTAAAATTTGGAAGACAGTAATTTTCCATTGTACAGAACATGTCACTTGAGGGTTGCAGTGCACCCTGGGATGAGAAAACTTACTTTTAGGTAAATATTTACGTCAATTGCGTGGCTTTTCTGTCCAATCAGAAAGAAGCCGCCATGACAGTATTTTTAGTATATTAAGAACCTCAGAAGGCACATCTGCTGTCTGTTAACTGTACGTCAATGTATGACGTCATGCTGATCTTGTAATACTATCATGCTGTCGGTTGTCGGGCTGAATGTCACTTCTTAGCACAAAGTTAAGCACGGTAACCTGTAACGAAAACTTAGCAGTTTCCAGCGCTCTAATTGTATTTAAAGTCAGTGACATGTGTTAAATTATATTGTATAAAGCAGAATTAAGGAAGAAGTAAATATAATTATGTGTGATTAGCCAAGTATTAAAGTTCCTAACAAGTGTTTAAGTTCGTAGAATTGTAAAGCAAAGCGCTTGTCTCGCCTGTCCTAGTAAGAAATAAACTCCAGGAAAGTTACACAAGTCTTCATTATTATAAGATCTCTTCTTGAACTATCCCTTCTTGAACTACCCCCATTAGCTGCACCACCCCGAGAGAGTCAATCATCGTGCAGGCTGGGTAATGCTGAGGCAAATTCACATCACCAGGTACATGGGGCTGTGCAGGCTGGGTAATGCTGAGGCAAATTCACATCACCAGGTACATGGGGCTACTCATAGGTAGTGGAGTAAGCCTTGCCAACATCATCAATCTGGGCTCGAAGCCGAGAACTCAGCATCTGGTGTTTTGAATGTGGGGTTAAGGTCACCGCACAGGGCACCCAATGTATGAGCTCACTGCATATGACGACCAACGTATGAGTCCACCGCAAATGGCTTCCAACGTGGTTGGCGAGAGGAAAACAGCAGTGGGACATCACAACAACTTGGAGGAGACTACAGAGAAGACCTCGACAACCTGAAGGAGGGGGCACCAACGAGACAACAACCTGGAATTACCCGACAACATCTATGATGCTGACGAACACCAGTTAGTGAAAGTGTATGTGACAGTAAGAAAGAAGAAAGAAAAGAAAAAAAGCAGGTCAGATAAACAATTTTTACTTGTAAGATATATATATTAAGTTACATAATTTAAAGATTTGTGCATGTTACTTAGAAACAATAACATAGTAGGACAAAAATGAATAACTCATAAAATGTTTTAACTAAGGAGGGAGAAATGAATTTTGTGGGGAATACAGAGCAGGAGAAGAGAGATAGGCGTGTAGAAAGAACAGCTGACAGTCAAAGTTTGTTGAACCTACCTAGAGAGCGGGTAACGCAGGTAATAGATCCTCCAACAAATGTAAACATAAGAGAGTCACAGCAGGCTTCCCTAAATCTAGGTCAAATGTTTCAGAAGTTAATGCTAAAGATGGATGAGCAGAAACAGGAAATTCAAAAAAATCAAATTGAGGGCCTACAGGAAATTCAAAAGTCAAAATGAGGGCCTACAGGAAATTCAAAATAAGTCAAAATGAGGGCCTACAAGAAATTCAAAAAAATCAAAATGAGGGCCTACAAGAAATTCAAAAGAATCAAAGTGAGGAATTAAACAAATTGAAGATAGAACTAACTAACCAGGTTAAAGAAAGTTTTGTGGGGCAGAAATTAGGATGGGACCAGTACCAACAGGACGTAGCTTGCAGAATACAGTACATCTCAGTACAAGTAAGGGAAGAATCAAGTAATATAAAAGCAGAATTAGTCAAGCGGGAACAAGATATTTTAGGGAAAATAGATCTAGCTATGATTAAGCAAAGATATGAGTTAGAAAAGGTTATAGAACACACAAGAGATGAAGTCTCACTGATTCACACCAGTGTCATAGGGGACATAACTCTTATAGATAAGAAAATAGAGAATATTAATGTAAAAAGTGATAAAACATGTCGTGAGCTGGACGAGAAATTGGATCTGATAGAAATGAAATCAGAAAAGGAAATTGATGGTAAGCTCTTGAAGCTAAGTGTGGGATCAAATAATACTGACTCACACAAAGATGCAATCAATGCCAGCCCACCACATGATGTAGAAGGTTATAATACTGGTTTCAATAGTGGTATGATTTCTCAAATAGTATGCATGAGAATGTGAGACAGGAGAGTTTAAATTTTGCTGGACCGGTAGAACTATAGAGAGAGGAAATATTAATATCGCGCCTGTTTATGCTGAAAATTCTGTTACTTCAAAGGGTAATGAAAACAATATGTCAAATTTACCTGGGGATCTTCCACTACCGAAATTTGTTGAGGATGGTAATGAATCACCGTTAGTATTCCTTGACCAGCTTGTGGAATACTTTCACATAAAAAACGTTCCATATGCCTTGAAAATGATGGTGACAAAAAGATGTCTTGATAATCGGACTTTAGATTGGGTAAATCTTGCAATGTCACAAGATAATTTCGAATTCTTTCAACATATATTTCTGAACCGATACTAGAATGGTGCAAAACAGCAGAGGATTAGATCCAAGTTATGCTATGGACAGTATCTATACAATGAGGGAATCTCAATGTCTGACTATGTATTAAAGAACTCAAGATTTATCAAACATTTGAGACCATCCATTCAGTTGATGACCAATCACTTCCCTCTCCGTATCCAAAATTATTTATTGATTGCCAAGCCACTTAACATAATCGCTATGACCGATTTACTGAGTGCATTACAGGTGCAGGAACATGAGACAGGCTGAAATTGGGAGGAAGATGATAGGAATCAGTTCATTGAAAGAAGGAGGCGTGTCAGGAATGACAGGATGGAGCACCATGGCGGGGGACGACGCGACACATGTGATTGCTATGACAGGACACTCCCACAGGCTTCATGTAATAGTCAAAGATTCCAGAGGCAAAGAAACGAGCAGATAAACACTTTTAGAGCTCACAGAAGCTAGTGATAGTCATCCACAGTTTGAAAACACTCGTGATATGCAAAGAGGGAGACATACGAGGGGGACTCGAAGAAGGAATAATGGCCCATATAGGAATTTTAGGTCTGAAGATGAGGTGTCAGTGCACTCGAGGAACAATAGAAATGATGAAGTAGATGCCAGTCATATTAGTGAAAGACAAAAAATTAGACTTGCGCCTGTGAGAAACAGCAGGAGGCTAGACGACCATAGTAATAGTGGGGGAAACTGAGGAGTGACTTGTTTGTGAGAGATGGTCTGCAGGTCACTTAAGAATCCATCTCCCACAATTCCTTAAATTATGCAGCAAAAAATGAGTTCATACTTACTGGTGGAATCACAACAAATGATGACGACAATGGAGAAATTGTAGATACTCCGACCAGAGCGGTTAAAGTATATGGAGAAAGATGTAGTGCAACTATTGACAGTGGCGCAACCAGTTGTATGAAAGCTGGGTCAATAAAGGAATAAAGCTGATGTGCTTACCTATTAGTAATGTCGTCTGTAAAGTAGCAATCGGGAAAGGCACCCAGACCATTAAATTACAATGCCTTTTAGAAATAGAAATAGGAGTCAAATTTGAAAATATATTTTTGGTAGTGAAGCGTCTTAACAGTAAAGTCATACTGGGATGCGACTTCTTTGAAAATACAAATGCTGAGATAAATTTCAAAGAAAATGCACTGATATGCTACAAGGAAAATAGGGTTGTGAAAGCACCATTTTTAAGGAAGATGTATGAATTGCTAATATTTATGCTGGAAGAACTAAATGTACACAACTCAGATTTGTTTGTGCTAAACATGCAGGTGAGAAAGGGGCGTGCCTATAGTAACGGTAGACAAGCTGCCCGAGACCAGGAGAAAGGAAGGCGTGATGTAAGGCTCATGCTAGAACAGATTTCTGACGGGGGGAGACATACAGGCAACAGCTCTGGAAGGGGCTCCTTACGGGTAATCCATGAAAAGTGTAGTGAGGCGCTTAACTTAACAGATGGACAGCTGAATGAACTTAGGAAAGTGATGCTCAGAAGTAAACATGTTTTTTCAGACAGACCTGGCGATTGTACCCAAAAGTTTCATATTGAAAATATTAAGCCCTTCTGTCACAAGTATAACAATTTGCCGCTTGGACTTAAAAAAGATGCCAATAAGGTTATTCAGAAAATTATTGAAAATAAAATTATTGCGGAGGGCAATTCTCCATATATTTCTACGCTATGTTGGCCAGTTAAATTACGAGCAACACTTGACGCCCGAAAGCTCAATCAGTTCATAAGGGCTGATCATTTTCAAAGCGAAAGCATCAGTTAAATTATTGCTAAGCTATCTAGAGGACGGTACATCTCAACAATAGATCTTACAAACAGTTATTGGTAAGTTCTATTGGAGGAATCAGTGCAGGATTACTGTAGTTTCTTTTACGATGGTCGAATTTTCAAGTTTTTGAAATTACCATTTGGAATTAAAACCGCCTCTGCTTCTTTTCTTCGAGCAAATAATGAAGTTTTCAAGGTCACCCAGAGTGAATTCCTAATAAACTACATCGACGATTTTCTGATTATCTCTGAGACTTTTGAAGACCATTTAAAGCATATCAATTTTGTATTAATGAGGCTAGGGAATGCCTAAGTAAAGATAAGTAAACTTATCAAAGTCGAAATTTTTTTGCAAAGGAAGTTTGTTTCCTCGGATTTATAGTGGACAGTAATGGAATACGCCCAGATCCAGGAAGAATAGGGAGTATACAACAAATTCCAGCTCCACAGAATATCAAACAGCTTAGAAGGATTTTCGGAATATGGAATTGCATCAGCAGATTCTTACCAAAGTATGCACAGGAGGTCGCATCTCTCAGGGAACTCCTACAAAAAACAAAAAACTGGGTATGGACTGAGAGATACCAAAAATGTTATGAGCGCATACAAAATTTGTTCACGGAAGCAATCTTGCTTGAAAGACCACGTGATGGGTGGAAATACGTGATATATGCAGACGCATAAATGACAGGTTATGGTGCAATCCTTGGAGAGCAAGACGATAAGCACAGCTTCACGAGGACTAACTAGAGCTGAGAGTAATGCATCAGTGACATTACTCGAGTTAAGTGCCATCTACTTCACCTTAGTTAAGTTTAAGACTTATATTTATAATCAACATGTAACTATATATTCCAACCATATTAGTCTCATCTTCATAAAGCAATGTAAGTTAACTTCCACGAAGATCTCAAGATTTGTACACGCCGTGGCAGGATATGACATTGATATCATCTACATTCCTGGGAAATCCAACACGTTTGCAGATTTACTGTCCCGGATAAAAACAATAAAGGAGATTCCTGAATGTTCACTTAGACCCAGACAAGAGGTAAAAGTAATGCAAATAAATATTAAATTAAGTAAAGAAGCCTAAGATATGGTCAAGCAGATAGCAGCAATACAAAGGGATGATGATAGGCTTCAGATCATGTATGAAACAGTACCTTGCTTAAAAGAGTGTGGGGATGCTAGAATTGTGAAGGTAGAGGACACCTTTTATAAAGGTCACAGACGAGATAGACACGAATGGAAGGTAATAATTCCGAAAATATTAGAAAGGGATCTAATCCGCAAATTTCATGTTCAACTGTTGCATTCCGGAACTGACAGGGTGATGAACACAATATTAGAAAGTATGCACATCAGTAAAGCAAAAGAGAAAGTTCGAAAATTTATTTCATCTCAGAAGTGTAAAAAAAAATATCAGTTACTGGTATGATACCCAAGCCACTATTATGGAGAAACCACGTGAACTTGTCTGCCTAGACATTCACGGTCCTCTTCCTACTGCACCTATGGAATTTCGAAACATAATGGTTTGTTATGATATACATTCGAAAGTAGTAAGGCTGTTTCCTTTAAAGAATGCAAACAGTAGAAATTGCATAAATGCACTACTGAATAAATTCATTCCAACTGAAGGAAAGATGACTGCGATTCTGACAGATAATGCAACGATTTTTAGAGGGAAAGAGTTTGAAGAAAAACTTGAGTTGCATAACATCAAGCACTATTTTTGCTCGAAATATCAACCAAGGAGCAATCCAGCTGAATGACCGATCAAGGAGCTCGGTATTTATTTGAGGCTTATCGTCCATAAGAGACACACACAATGGATGAAATATTTAAAACCCATAGAAGATGTTCTAAATCAAACGCAGAGCAACCCAACTAAATTTAAGCCTTTGGAATTAGCTGAAGGGAAGTTGTTAAAAACAGTTAAATGTCCACCTCTGGATCCGATTCCAGTAGATAAAGAGATATTGGTTGAAGCTGAAAAAATGTACCGGAAAGCTACCGAGAGAATGAAAGAAGCTGCAAAAAGGAGGAAGAAACGCCATGAGATATTAAACAATGGAATTCTATAGGAATTGAAGATTGGAGATCTTGTGCTAATAAAAAACAAAACATTATCAGATAAAGTCAAGAAGGAAAACCAAAGACTGATGGTTTACTTTAAAGGACCATATGTGATTACAAATACCTTCTCGACTGACACGTATTAAGTGTCCGAAATAGGAACAAATAATGTTGTTGGCCACTATCACAAACAAATGCTTAAACCATATACGAAGGATGAGGATGCTCAAATGTTAAAACACAGTTAAATGAGAAGAGAAAAGTAAATTTGAACATAGTGTAATTAGTAAAATAAATGAAATATAGTAGGTTAATAGGTAAAGAAGTAACCAAATAATAAGACAAAATTTATGCTAGCACAAGTTAAACTTTCCAGGTGAAGTGAATGAAATTATGTAGAGCAAGTGTGTATGATTATGTTAATGTTTCTAGGAAATGAGTGTTAACTGCATATTCTAATTTGTATGAGTGTAAATACCTGTGTACATATGTACAAATAATATTTCTGGTTTTACAAAAAGAGACAAGCACGGCGCTAGAATAGGTTTAGAAAAATACGTAAATTAAGCATAACAAGAGAACAGCTGACAAAGAATAATAGATAACAGGTTTATGTGAATTGGAAGAGAAAAAGAAAAGAAAAAGGTTTTGTTTAGCAACAGTGGCTTCAGGGCATGAAAGAGAGGTGAATGTACCCAAGTAGAGAGAAACTTTATTCACGGCTGAAGGAGATGTATAAAATATTCAATTTCCGTAAACAGCAAATTCAATACTTTATAGGGGTATATGAGACCGTTAATTAGCTTCTCCATAAAAACTATTGTTAGTTATTAATTATTTAGCACTGTATAATTAAAGATTACAAATGCTTATTAACATATGTATTTAACAGAGTAAATTCAGCTGGAAAAGAAATAGAAAGCTGACGCCAAGATAGGAGTATGGTGTGAGAAACACTTTGTTAAAAAGGTTTCTTTTGTCTAATCACGTACAACCAGGTTACAACGGGGGAAAACCCTAAAATTTGGAAGACAGTAATTTTCCATTGTACAGAATGTGTCACGTGAGGGTTGCAGTGCATCCTGGGATGAGAAAACTGACTTTTGGGTAATATTTATGTCAATTGCGCGGCCTTTCTGTCCAATCAGAAAGAAGCCGCCATGACAGTATTTTTAGTATATGAAGAGCCCAAAAAGGCACATTGGGGCTATCTGCTATTGCTATCGGCTGTCTGTTTCTGTCACTGTCTGTTAACTATACATCGCTGTATGATGTTGTCATGCTGATCTTGTAATACTATCATGCTGTTGGTTGTCGGGCTGAACATCACTTCTTCGCAAAAAGTTAAGCACAGTAACCTGTAACAAAAACTTAGTAGGTTCCAGCGCTCTAAGTAAATTCAAAGTCCGTGACGCGTGTTAAATTATATTGTACGAGGTACGTCCAGAAAGTAAGTTCCGTTTCAATTTATCTCTGCTGCAGCGCTGCGATCGCAGTTCCGCACATGCGCGGTAGACGCTCTGTATCAAGGAGAAGAAACATGCGCCATTTTGAGATCGCTGTCAGCCACATACGCTTTGTTGTGCTTGTTTACAATGTCGGTGTTGATTGAAAATCCCGTCGCTTGTGAAATCAGATCTGTGATTCGTTTTCTGAATGCTAGGAAAGTGAAACCAATTGAAATTTATCGGCAAATTTGCGAAGCTTACGGACAAAATGCGATGAGTGATTCAATGGTGAGAAGATGGGTCCGACAGTTCAATGAAGGACGTAGTGAAGTGCACGATGAAGACGGAAGTGGGCGTCCATCTTTGGTTACAGAAGAACTGGTTCACGCGATTGATGACAAGATCCAAGAAAACCGCAAGTTTACAATTAGTGCTCTCACTATGGAATTTCCCCAAAGCTCACTATCACTAATTCATGAAATTGTTACCGAAAAACTGAAATTTCGTAAACTTTGCTCACGTTGGGTACCAAAGATTATTATTGAGCAGCACAAAACAAAACGGATGGGTAGTGCACTTCAGTTTTTAACCCGTTATGATGAAGACAGCGAAGAATTTCTGTCACAGATAGTCACAGGAGATGAGACTTGGGTTTCTTAAGACACCCCTGAAAGTAAGCGGCAGTCAATGGAATGGAGGCACACTTCATCCCCAGCAAAGGTTAAGCCGAAACAAATCTTGACACCTCGAAAAATGATGTGCACAGTGTCCTGGGACTGGAAAGGCATCTTACTCATTGATTTCTTACTGCGTGGTCAAACAATCAAAGCAGATGTTTATTGCGAGACACTTAGGAAATTGCGCTGCGCAATACAGAATAAGCATCGAGGATTGCTGTCAAAAGGTGTTGTTTTTCTTCACGACAACGCACGACCACACACTGCAAATGTGACAAAAAACCTCCTACAGGGATTTGGTTGGGAAGTGTTTGACTATCCTTCGCACAGCCCTGGCCTCCTCCTAGCGACTTTCATTCTGTACTTACATCTCAAGTCTTTCTTTGGCGGTCAACACTTCAACAATGACGAAGAGCTGAAAGAAAATGTTTCCAACTTTTTGAAGACACAGGCGGCAAACTTCTATGAAGAAGGAATACAAAAACTTGTGCCACGCTATGACAAATGCTTGCAAAATTTCGGCAGTTATGTGAAAAAGTAGTTTAAGAGTTGTAGAATTTTGTGCAATAAATAATTATTCTGTATATGTACACAATTTTATTTTATTACCAAACGGAACTTACTTTCTGGACGTACCTCGTATAAAGCAGAATTAAGGTAGAAGTAAATATAATTATGTGTGATTAACCAAGTATTAAAGTTCCTAACAAGTGTTTAAGTTCGTAGAATTGTAAAGCAAAGCGCTTGTCTCGCCTGTCCTAGTAAGAAATAAACTCCAGGGAAGTTAGCAAGCCTTCATTATTATAAGCTCACTCCCTGAACTACCCCCATTAACTGCAACCCCCCCCCCCCCCCGAGAGAGTCAATCATCGTGCAGGCTGAGTAACGCCAAGGCCAATTCACCGGTAGTAGATTCACATCACCAGGTACGTGGGTCTACTCATAGGTAGTGGAGTGAGTCTTGCCAATGTCATCAATCTGGGCTTGAAGCCAAGAACTCAGCATCTGGTGTTTTGGATGTGGGGATAAGGCCACCACACAGGGCACCCAACGTCTGAGCTCATCGCATATGACGACCACTGTATGCGTCCACACTGCAACTTATTTCTTATCAAAGAAATAAAAATGATTGTCTCTACAATTCTTGGCCACATATTTACTTTGATAATGCAGAATGTGCATTTCTACAATACTGAGTGGATTCTTGGTTGACCAACACTGGTAATTTTGTATTTTTGCTTCTCTGTTGAATCAAAATGAAGCTACATCAGAAAACAACACATTTGATACAAAGTTTGGGTGTCTATGGCAAAGATAATGCCATCACATAGCAGAACTGTAATCTTCTATAAGTTATTTTCCATCTATTGCTGCATCAGATGGACTTTATAAGGGTAGTATTTATGTTTATACAATATTTTCCAGACAGTTGCTTTCAAGATTTCAAATACAGTTTTTATATAATGTGGTTTTACTTGAATTGAAAGTGAAACATCAACTTGCACCTCATCATCTCTAGAAAGTCTTACAGAAATTTTAATATCCCTGACATGTCATTTTCATTTAATTTTTCACTTTCTCCACATATACTATGTACATACTGTATAGAGAAGGTATTATAATGCACCCAAAATTTTATACCGAGATTTCACCAGAAATACATGTTTTGGATCCCCCTGAATCCAAAAAAAGTGTGCGTGCATGCATGTGTGTGTAGCATAGCTCAAAAACGAAAAGACCGTTAAATATCAAATTTGGTATTTAAGTTTAGTATCTTGCAAGGATGTTACACAAAGATTTTCAAGAAACTCCCTCCATCCCCAACTATCCTTTATATGGAACTTTTTTCGAAAATTTGTATTTTCTTAAAAATGGTTCTAATGATTTTGATTAAAATATTGTATATTAAAGATATTTACCTGACAAATATTATGTATATCTTGAATTTTCTGGGAATAGCCTCTGAAGACTACTTTATTCTGGATGAATTATCATAACTGCTAAACCGTAAGAGTTAGACAAAAATTGTAGAGCACATTAAAACACATAACTTCTGTTATATACATTTTTTCGTGGAGTTGATCATTTTTTAGATATTTCTTGTTTTTGGTTTCAGCTTTAAAAAACTTATACTTTTCTCATACAGGAATTTGTCAACTCCTGTCTGTACAAACAAAGGAACTTCAGTCACATAGCAACCAGCTTTTGACTACCACTTTAACCTATGCTATTCCCTATTTCACTTCTATTTAAATGGGAGCAAATAATAAGACTATTTCTGCTCTTTTTTCTCGATTTGCATTAAGTAAATAGAAGAATAAGCTGATGTGGTCCATTCACATGACTTTCTCTACATCTCTGCAACAAATTTTAATATCCCTGACATGTCCATTTTCATTTAATTTTTTTTTTTTTACTTATTCTACACGTGTTTGATTGTAAAATAGGTTCTATATAAGTATCTGGATGCATTTCATTAAAACTTCCGCATATATCTTATATAGGTCTTCTTGGTTGTCAATTCCTATCATAATCAGAATTTCATACCTTCCAGTTTCTGTTTTAGAATGATATCACAGGTAAAAGTTTTCAAACAAATATGTTAAGCAAGTCAATAAATAATAATTGTTTAGGGAGGTCACTTAGAACACTGTTGCAGCAATGGCCTCTTCATCAGATGAAAAACACTGCCCACAAATTTTGTCGTTTTTGGGAATGGGAAGAAGTCACAAGGGGCCATGTCAGATGAATAAGTTTGCACCTTTTCCTTCTCCAAGAAGTCAATTGTTCTGGCAGCCTACTATGCTGAGGTATTGTCATAATGCAGAAAAAAATGTTCACTCTGACTTTGGGCACTAATACCTCCATATGGTGATGACAGACATTCATTCACATACCATTCAGCGTTAACTGAGTGACATGTATTCAAGGTCACACAGTGAGAGGGGCCATATTGCTGAAGAAAGTGGCTACTTCTTTCCAGAGCTCCTACTTCTATGGACTTGTGTGGATGGTTGCTCACCATACTGAAGACTCGTTTCTCTCGACATTCATGACAATTGTGTCAAGATCCATCTTGTACTCTGTCACCATCTTGTGTCTGTCTCAACAATTTATGCATCTTCGCTGTCTATAAGCAGTTGTGGTGGGGAAACCACTGCACACTCCTTCATGATAAAAATATGTCGCTCTTTCAAACAAAAGGAATACCTGTCGCCAGACTTCCGGTTTAAGAGCAGCTAAACACTTTTAGCATAATCCAAATAAATAAGAAAACTACTACCTTTCAGAACAAATCTTAAGTTACATTCCCATGCTTTTTCTACCCATTCCTCAAAGGACTATCTATTCTTACAAAAGCTTAACCTTCTATCTACTTCATATTAATCAAGATAAGCATTTGTAAAAATGGTTTTATTACATAGTATTTCTTTGTAGGTTTCCCAGTTTTAAAAACTAATTCAGAATGAACAGGGCTTTAGAGACCATTCCCAGAAAATTCATGATATACATTTCATATGCCATGAAAATATCTTACACAAATTTAATCAAAACTGTTAAAGAATAATTTTGGAGTAAATAAAAATCTTTGAAAGAATTTTATGTAAAGGGTAGTTAGAATGAAAAAGCTTAATCTTTTAAGAGCTGGTCACTATGTGATGGTTTGAAATTCTCTACTCTTGAATGATCAGTAGAAGAAAGAAAGAAAACAAAACAATTATAATTTCCCATCTGAGAATTGGTATTGGAAAATTCAAACCAATAACAAAAATTTCTCAGAAATGGTGAATTCCAAAAATTAAGCAAATAAATAAATATCTATTTGATAAATCATGTGATTTAATGAGCTGTATATGTTTTATAGTAGAAAGATTTTGTCTTTCGCTTATGCTTAACCAGTTATACAAATTCATCCAAAATGAGGTTGCTGTGCAATAAAATTTAAGTTTGGTACTCCATCATGGCCTGGAGTAAAACAAAAGCGATATAAAACGAATGACTACTTCCCATCTGAAAAAAAGTATTTGAAAATTGAAACCAAGCATTGGTGTATTTTGACAAGATTTACCCTATCTACTTTTTCTATCTCTTACGGTTTACTGGTTGTGCAAAAAATCATCCAGA
This sequence comes from Hymenopus coronatus, assembly GCA_030762935.1. NCBI lineage: Eukaryota > Metazoa > Arthropoda > Insecta > Mantodea > Hymenopodidae > Hymenopus > Hymenopus coronatus. The sequence goes on from CM060897.1 coordinate 141,315,628, forward strand.
ATGAAAAGGACTTCAAAGGCTAATCCCAGAAAATTCAAGATATGCATTTCATTTGTCATGCAAATAATTTAAATAAATGGTATTTAATCAAAATTGTTAAAAGTAATTTTTGAAAGTATCAAAATCTTTGCAAAATGTTCCATGTAAAGCGTGGTTTAGAGAGGCTGAATTTCAATATCAACTTGTCATACTGTTCACAGACATTCACACACACCTTTTTCTTAAAATGCTTTTCTAGGGTTCAGGAGGCATCAAATATATATTTCCAGTGAAAGCACAACATTAAAATTTTTGGATGGAGTGCAATTTTCCTATATTTACTACATACAAAGTAAATAAATAAACAGTTAAAAATTTTGTCAATGACATTACACCATGTACAATAGTGGCTGAAAATGTTGTAAAATTTTCTTTTCAAAATATTGAATTTGGAATATACAATAATTTTGTTAAAAAATTAGTTACTGTTTTATTTGCATTATTCCTTACTTAGGGAAGACCTTTACCAAACAATTAATAGAAAGCAGAATTTTCACAATGTACTAGAATTAATTTAACCAAAAATGAAGTTTCATACATTTCTGTCACAAATGATAAAATCTTAAGTTGTTTCTTAAAAAACTATTTATCTTTAAAATTATTTTCACAGGCAACTGAAAATCTATAAGAACCTTCTTTATTTTTCTTGGCTGTGATTTGGCCACTGTTTTCATTTTGCAATCATTATTTTTAATGTTGGACATAAAATATCACATGTTTACACTAAGAAACTATATTATGAGGTATGATTTGGTTTTGAATCTTTTCCAAAATAGGCTAATAAAATCACTTGTAAGTATTTTGTAAATATTCAGTCACATTCGATAAATTACTCAACTAGCTATTTTCAGGTGAGTGCATTAGCACTGAATTTTGTACTTTAACATTAATGGTACAGAGACTAATCTTGTCTTTCACTTTGGTCTGTGTAAAAAGTCATAATACTAAGGGGAATTAATTGGATATACAATAACTGAAAGGTATATAAAAATCTATTTTATGGTAACTATGAGTGTAAATGATCACTGCATTATCCTATTATGTATTACAAATTGTTTTATGTTTAGCATTACTGATCCTTTAATTAAAATCTTATTTACTTTTCAACCAAACAGCAAACCACAGTCAAATACTAACTGTTGCCTATAAAATAACAATAATTATGAAAATATTTCAGTTGCAAAGTACTTATTGTAAGAATTTCACTGCTGCAGAGTCAAGCCTTACAGCTAGTACTTCTATAACCTACAGAAACAAAACTAATGTGATAATTACACATCATGTTGTATTTTATTCTTTATATAGAAGTTTTGAACAGCTAGCTTAGTGAAATGCATGTTAATGTTTGTTAAAATCAAGAACATCCCCTCCAATACAGTGACATACATACATAACATTGCAATCTGTAAATCCTATTATGAGATTAGACTCAAAGCCCAAACTCTAGGATGTAGATCATGTAGAATATTACTGTAATGCATGTAAAAATTTTTTATGAAATTCATAGTGAACGAGGCACACTATTCGTCAATTAAATGACCCTCAGTGCTTGAGAAAAGGCTGATAGGCGAATATCACTCTTATCTGCACTCTTTACTACATCAGGTAGGCCACCCATTTGTCACCCTGTAATTTTTACAGCATTTGTACTAAAGCAACTAGTTGTCCCAGTGTGTAAAAGGTGCCCAAGGTTCCTTGCATCTTATTATGGGTTTAGACATTACGTAATTACATCAACAAACTCAAAATACTACAGCTAATATCCATCAAGTACAAAGCCCGCCCTATAACGAGATGTTTAAACCTCCCTTACCTTATTTGCATGCAAAGCGTCATAGTTTTTGACAGATGACGATGAAGTTCTTTCGTGCAGGTTCCTGCATCATTTAACCATACTTTTGCACCCTGTGCATGATTTGAAAATGTTAACACAAAGCAGTTTAAAAGATGAGTACATAATTTTGACTCATTCGCTTTGCAAATGCTAGCCAATAAGTTCCCACACTTGAGCCGAATTAATCAACGATTAGCATCAAATTCATTACGCCCGTAAAACTTAAATTTTAGTTATTAGTGTTCGGCAATCTAGAGGACACTTTCACTGATGTTCTTAGAATATAATTATGTTGTTTACATATCAATTAATTAATATACCGATTTTTTTTTCTGTTCACGCTCATTGACCTAGAATTCTACATTTAACTTGCCACAATAATTGAACAACATTGATCATCCAATATGCTTTGGCAACCCGAAGCGCTACGAATTACGGCGAGGCTTTGATTACCGTCCAAGCTTAGAAAGTGTCATTATATATGCTTATAATGCATTTTATTTTTAACACTGCAGTGAACAGTAGCGAATTAGAGAATAAAAAACTGCATAAACCATTGTGGTTTCTATTCCGGCCACTATCGGGATCCTATTATGAGCTGAGCAAACCCATTATACGATTTCTTAGCATCTCTCAAAATAGACAAAGTGAATTCAAGATTTCAACTATATGCATTCTTAATTATCTGCGATGCACTTCGGAATTACGGCCAATTTCTTTAAATGCATTGTTGTTATTATTATTATCATCATCATTATCATTACTATTAAGAAAGACGGTGTTGTGTTGCTTGCTTTAGAATATAGATCGCAACCTTTTCACTCTACAAATACATCATTGACATAATTGCTGAAATTCTAATTATTGGAATAAAATTGTGGCTCATGATATTGTAATACAATGAACAGCTAAATAATTTCGCCCACACAACAGGACGCTGATGCTCTAGGAGTTGAGCACCCTTAAGTACCATTCATCATCATTGTCGTTATTATCGTCACCCACGATATATTAGAATGTTCGAGAAGGTAATCTGCAACCTTTCTTTGTAGCACAGCCACTGAGTTGGAGTTTAGATTTCTAAAATCTAGCATGAAGGTGGGAGTGGTTACTTAACAACGCACGGAATCCATTCTCTCCTTCCAACTAATGCGACCCTGAATTAGACTATAATGTTCTGTTTCCTGTTCCTAAATACCTCTTTACTGTTAATTTCATTCGCATTATAAGTTATTTTTGCTAATATAGTTTATTATATGTGTTTATTATCGTGATAGTTTCAGTGTCCTTTCTTTATATACATATTATAAGTCTCTTTATTGCTCAAATCTGGGTACAAATAATTGTTTTTATTCCGTTGCTTTTACAACAATTCTATAGTACAATCTTTTCTCGTCATTTTGACGCACCTTTCATGCCTCGTCGCTTTGACACAACTGCTCCACGCTGGGAACTCCAGTCGAAAGCCCACTCATATTTTTTTTTGTTTTTGGTAGTGTTTAACGCCCACTTTTACTACTTGTGGCACCACAGGCGATGACACTGCGATACATAGAATGAAAATAGAGCATCGGTGAAATACGATGGCGGGGGAAACCGGAGGACCCGGAGAAAACCCGCTCCTGCGCCGCTTTGTCCACCACAAATCTCACATGCTGTCGTTTGGGATCGAACCCGGGCCATCTGGGTGAGAGACGAGTTGTCTAACCACTAACCGCGGCCGTACTCACTCTTCAGCCTGCAATTCTAGACGACACCAGCATAAATTTCCAGAAAAACAATCATTCTAGTGCATGTACATTGAGACCAATGTCGCATTCCAAGACATTGAGGTAGTGCCGCCAATATTCACTTGTTAATCGCTCGAATACCTGCTACAATGGGTGCAGTTACTTAAAGAAAGTTGAATATGTGCATTAATAATAAGCGTGTGAAAGCAGGCCACTCACACAAGGCCGGCTAGGCATAATCACACCGCTCCCTCCTCAAGGCTGGTCGGCCTGACCAACACCATCGTAGTGGGCTAGGCGATCGAAGTGTATTATCAACCTCATCCCTCGCGATAGCTTCTGGATGCTGTAGACGACATCATTTCTCCGCTTCACCACAAATTATAGTTTGTCAGTTGTTGAAATTTGGGGCAGCGTCGCTTGGTCCGGATATAGTATATAGCAATACCAGATCACCCTGCTGAAAACCTCGCTGGTTAGCCTGTCGGCCATTACAGTTCTTCGTCCGGTTGCTCGATACCTGGAAGCGTTGAAGGGTCATCTCATACATATCTTCAAGTCGGGTTTACGAGACGCTTCACATAATCGACTGCTGGTTACTCTATTCCAGGAGGATGCCCAAACATCAGATCATATGTTAGATGCCAAATACTAAACTTCCTGGTGTCAACCTGGTAGTGTCGTGGGTTGAAGAGCAGTAGACCAACAAGAAAATTGGCACCTTGACAGCTCAGTCTCTCTGGTGATTGGCCACAGCCTTCTTCAAATGTCTTCTAGATTTCTATGTACCGCCCAACCAGGCTGTATGACTGTCAGTGGAGAGGTGTTGTGAGCTTCTTGTGCACTTCAAGTGGCCCCAGTGTTTCCCTCATTTAATTGGACTCAAACTTTGTGCCCTGATCGAGTGTAGATCCAACGAAACTCCACAGCGAAAAGAGAGAGAGAGAGAGAGAGAGAGAGAGAGAGAGAGAGAGGAAAGCACTTCTTATAAGAGGCAGATACATGACATTGGTGGTACAACCTCTCAGCGTCTGCTGGTAATGTCTGTAATACGTTTGTCGGTTGTTTCCCAAATGACTTTCCGAAACCCGTGAATGTGCCTCCACCAGAACTCCCTTCACACTACGCCAAGAGAGGGTCAGCTGCTCTCTCTGGAACTTCCCACCAGTGACATACTCTGAACAGTATCCTTACCTTGTTCTTCAGTGAGCCCATTGAGTCCAGTAGACACACTACTTCTGGGTGGGATATCCTTTCAGATCAGTCTGTTTCACGTTTCCACTTCCTTCAGGAATGGCCTCATTGGCGTCAACCAGGCACCCCCTGCTCACTCTTGCGGTTCCCCATCCAGCTGCGAGCACCTATAAAAATTCAAGACAACTGCGGCGCGCTCTTTTTCATCAGTCTTAATGCAGTGGCCCTACTCCTCTTGATAGATTCGTCGTTATATGGCATCCACAGAGCAGTGGCTTCTTCCTTTCGGAATTTTGATGCGAAGTTGTACTCTTGGAATCCCTCGGCCCAATGAGCTGTCTGACCCTCGAGCTCAAACCGATGAATACTGAGTTGTCAGTCCTCAAGTGGAAAGAGTGGCGAAGGCTAAGAAAGTGGCGCGAACTCAGTGACTCACTTGTTTGTTTCCCAAAAGCATAAGGTGTAGTATTTCATGGAGGCTTGGTGGAGAATAGACTGAATTTAATAGCAACTGGTGTTCTTATTTGTTACAGTAACTGGTGTCAGAAGTGGGATGCAAGAGTCAAAAATGGAAGAAATGTTTAAGAGGTTATGGGCCAAGATGAGAAGGTACAGGCGAAAGTGTACTCCAGCATGGAATAAATGGGGGCGTAAATTCTGGAATGAATAAAATTGTAAAATAAATAAAGACAGCGAATTTCCTAGTAGAGATGGTGCATACAGTAATGAAGACGGAGATAATGACGGAATAGCCGATCAAAATAAACGAACGACTGGCAGGGATAAAGGAGCTCTTCGAAATGGTGGAAGACCATCACCAATGGCTCAGCGCACTGATAGGAAGAAGTGGCGGCTGCGCCAAAGTGAAGGCCATGATACAAGAAATGCTTAACGGAAGACTTCAGGACATGAAGTTCGAAACACCTAAAGTTGAAACATCTGCGCGTCCCAAGCTCCCAAAGTACACGGTACTTCGAAGTTCGATAACTTCCGCCGACAGTTCGCTGTCGTCGCTACCCATAAACTTTGGTAAGCAGAAGAAGAAGCAACACAGCTAATTTAAAATTATAGCTAAGTCGCCCTGACGGCGGACATTTTTAATGAGATCCCACGTTGGCGTCATCTGGAAATATCTGGAGGCACCGAGAAGCTCTTCGGCAACCATTGCTTGCCCGAGGGTTGTTATAGACATCTCAAGTCGAGATAGTAGAAAGTAGGAGAAACGCTATAGGAGTTTGCCTTGTCGATCGAACATTTAGCGACCAAAGCTCGGGTGTGCTATCCGCTGAGTTACGTCTTCCGAGAAGCCGTCTACCCTTTTGTTGACAAGATTTGTGACGCCAAGATACGAGTGTGTCTGATGCTTGGTGAGTATAAAGCCATCCATGAGACGCTAATGGCCACGCAGAAAATAGGTGTGGTCAGGGTAATAAAAATTCCTAACCGGGGGATTAGGAGTATTCGCTACTCTAGCGAGGACAGAGACTCCATTTAGGGACGTCGGTGAAGATGATTCAGCGGAGGAGGCCTTACTGGAGTTAATCCGGGCGGAGCGTCATAAGTCTGTGGGGGTTCGACGCGAAATGAAAATGGCGTATTATTTATGGACGCCGTTTAACTACTGTGGTTCTCAGTATCCCATTCTAAATTGGGCGTGAAAGACGAGGATGGCTGAGGAAATTATATTGGGAATGGGTGCTTTCAGGAACCACGATGCGACAATCGAAATTGGCAGGAGAGTCCTACGACTCAGAAAAAACGAAATGGTGCTCCGGAGTGCCGACAGACATCCTCGAGTTCGAGGGTGCTCCTGAAGGAACATATGATCCTGCTAAGAGTCGCAGAGACTGCGAGGGCGTGTCTAGTGGATCAGCTGTAAAAGGAATTCGCAAACATTACGGTTCTTCAACACACCCAGGGAACGAGCAACGAGATGGGGAACCATTATGAACAACTAGTCTGCAGAAGAGGTTCCCGGCCGGGAGTTCAGGTGTTGTATCGCGAAACCAGACAAGGGACATAGGTCCAGGTTCCAACAACTATGGCCAGGACCTCACTTGTTATGGAGCGGATGGTCGACCGCCCTGAAGGAAGATGCTGGTTTGCCAAGATCTGCTCCATCAGGAAAGTGCTCGGTCGGGACAATTAGCTCTGAGGAGTGAGCAGAGTAATGACAGCTCGTGATGCCGAACGACCGCTTGAAGACACGGCTGCCTGCCTTGCTCTAACAATATAGCAAACGGACCCTGGGTGGGGGGGGGGGAGCTTTGTATGTTTTACTGCAAAATATTCCCGAGTGTTTTTTTCTGACGGTGACTTCCCGTAAAAGTCTTGAATTTTAGGAGTCCGGCTGCGGACTATATAAGGAGCCGACAAGTGCCGGCAAATATAGTTACGTTTGTTAAAAGTGAATCTAGTGAATGACGAAGGCTTGGAAAGTAACGTGAACATAGTTATTCAAGTGTAAGGTTATGTATTACGTGGAGAGTCTACTGAAAAATAAAGTGAATTTAACAGTAATTTATGTTCTCATTTGCTACAATACGTTTGAAAGCAAGGCACCCTTACACGTGTGGCGATTACGACCAGCAAGGTACAGTCACAATATAATTGTGTACATGCTATTTATACTATTATATCAATTTGTAAATTATTGCCATTATCATCATTATTAGTACCATCTCAGGATCAACAGCATCATTACCATCACCATCATTCATTATTACAGATTAGCTCTGCGTTGGATCCCGAAACTGTGCCACATTAAACGATAAGAGCAAAGGGCGTTTTTTTTTTTAAAATAATAGGTGGATAATAATTTAATAATAAGATTTTGATTAAGTGAACCAATATGCGTAATCATGTGGCATGTAACCCAATTAGTTGCTTATAAATGTCATCAGGTTGTGACGTATCTTCTACACCCCTCCCGCCCTGAAGGTTGGTCTGGGTATCTTAATTGCTAAGGTGTTGGCCTTTTGATCACAGAATCGTGGGTTCAAACCCGGCACAGACCGATGATATTAATCGTGCTTAAAGCCGGCAGCCCCATGTCAGCAAATTTACTGGCCTATTAAAGAACTCCTGCGGGATGAAATTCCGGCTTCGCACGGGCGGTGTACCTAAAAAGAAAACTCAGACAAAATCTTCCGTTTACAGTACGAACATGCAATGAAATAAAATTAAATAATTTGACAACATTTTATTGTAATGCCTTGTAGTGTACAATTTTCCTTCCGGAGAGAAAAAAAAAATAGAGCCGATAGTTTGCCGAATCTCGAGCACGCAACGTACAACATGGAAAAACACAATTCAAGGTATATTACACACACTTGTAACGATTGATATTGGGATTTACTGTCATTGCGAATGCAAGGCGCACTTAAATTCAAAACGAAAGTCGGTTGACATTAGTGGTGTTCTTAGAATAAGTATATCCTTGCCTTTAACTTTCCCATGTTATAGTAACTTAAATCAAATTTTTTCATAATTTTTTTAACAGTGAGTTTGTTCTGCTGCATATTTCGGCTGATTGATATTGCGTCGTATAATAATCACCGAATCAACCTTATGCTGTAAATTGTGTGGCGGGAATCCCATTAGGTAATGTGGAAAGGATGACCTATGCAGTTAACAGCATTGGCAACCAAGATATCGTTGGCATAATAACAGTAATGGCAGCGCATCCATAGTGTGGTGGGTATACGCTGACATAGGTAATGAATTACATTAAGCAGAACGTCACAAAGTAACATTTATACTTCTTCCGAATCTCATTCTTTCCTTTACTCCTAACATTTTCCACCTCTTTCTTTATTTTCTTCTATGTCAAAACAGTAATTTCTAATGTTAACAATGACGTAACTAAAGAACAAGTAGATCCAGTTAGTCAAATGATAAGCTTTTATTTCATGATAGCTTTGTGTATTACATTTCTCCATTTAACCCAAAATGTTACTCGATCAAATTTATTAAGGACACTTCAATTGTAGTGTGATGGTGACGCAGGTATTCTCATGTTCTTTAGCTAGCTCATGTATCACATAATGTCAAATAGCAAACATCTGCAATAGGAAGTTAATCCTAAAACGGATCCCGTTATGTTCAGATTCTAAGAAGGGTGAATGGTTATGTGTATAGTTTATTACTTGTTCATTTTAAAGATTTACAACATAAAAATACTTATTTCTTTATTTAAACGATAGTTAATACATAAGAAATATATTTAATTTTCACAGTTAGCTTGCATCATTCTCCATAACCAGGTGCATGAAGAAGAAAAATAGAGCAGTAGGTACTACGACCTTCTGGTGGCAAATAATAAGTACGTACCCCAGGTGTTCGTTGCCAGCAAAGCTTCTTTATTTTAAACGATAGGAGTAAGTAAAGGACAGTTAGTACATAAAAATGTATTTGAATTTCACTGCTGCGTTGTGTCATTTCGATAAACTGTCGCGTTACCTTAACATTGGATGGGGAGAAAAAAAAATACTACTATCGCTATGTATCGGAAAATAAATAACTACTTACTCTAGGTGTTCATCGTTCGGAAAACTTCTTTGATTCTTTATTTTAAACGATAGGAGTAAGGAAAGGACAGTTAATATATAAAAATATATTTGAATTTCACTGCTGCATTGCGTCATTGTGTCGATAAACTTGTGCGTTACCTTAACACTGAATGGGAAGGGAAATATATAACAGTACTACGACCACTTAGCAACAAATAACTTGTACCACTGCCATTTGGCGGCCATTAACTGAAATGCGTTCACTTAGCACGGTTTTTATTCATATTCTGAGATTTAAAATACTTTCCCGTACTATTTTTAAACATTGTCATCTCCACAAACCTTGTCGTGACAATAACGAACACAATAAAAGAAGAATTGTTCAATTTGATGCAGTCGTTGGGAAGTGATAAGCGTGCATACATTTCAGCGATTCATTATACATACATGCTCCTACCATGAGTGTCTTTTATGTGCTGAAATCTATGATTCGGGACCAACGACTTTAATTCCCTTCTGAAATAAGTCATTCTAAGGATTTTTACGCCCGGAAAAATCCATGCCCTCCATGGGTTCAAACCATTGGCCTTCCATGTGCACTTTCGCACCACCTTGCTTCATGCGGGAATAATTATTGCATCGTATCTCTGGATCATTCTGCAGATCTCTGGATAAAAATGGGAGCTTCGGAGCAATACCTCGGGTTCTCTGGTCGCAACATCTTTTGGCCAAAGTCGACCGTCGTCTCGCTGCTTTTGAAGGCATTCAGTCCTTGTATCACATCCTCGACCACCCTAGCGACGAATTCCCACAGGTTTACAGTGCTGTGTCCTAATGTCAACTCCTTCTGCATAGGTAAGTTGTCGCCTGAAGTCGTCACTAATCGGGGGGTGCTCGTGTGGGTAAGTCCTTCGCAACGTCAAGACTTATTACAGCCACGCTACGCCGATGTTTACTGGTATCTGGCGTCGCTTCTTTTGTATCCAGCCATCTACAATATGAATGTCGTCCCTCTTCTGCCCAAGACCTGTAACGACACCCGAGTTTTTGGCGAAGGCAGCCCCGGCGCGTCCTTGCATTGTCTTCCGCCAGCTGATTGGCTTTGTTGTGGACAGTCTTTTGCTATGTATCGTGGTTGACCACATCCCCAGCACACTGTACTCAAAAGTTGTTGTGTCATTGGGTTGTATCTTTGTCCCTGTTTGTAGCGAATACACCTCGTCTTCAAGGTCGGCACAGTATTATTTTGGCCATCTCAACAATTAGTGCTGCCGTTAACGCCTTGTGGATTGCTTGAATCCGCCGAGGATTAGGCGCTTCGTATTTTTGTGACCCACCCGTCGATGAAGCAGTAGGCAGCTTCCTGGGACCGTAACTAGGTGATAGATTCACTAGGGATATACCACCATCTTTTCAATTACCAGGGCGAACTCCTAAATCATCTTACCCTGGTTATTAAGGCCTCGATTGATACCGACTGCGGTAGGCTACTTTCCGGACACCGCTAAACGTCTGCCGGCTCGACCATCAAGCCTCTCAGCCTTCCCTTCCCCCCTTTTTTTATTTTTTTTTTATGTTTAATGTCCGCTTTTACTGCACGTGGCACCGCAGGTGATGACATTGATGATACATGGAATGAAAATGGAACACCGTTGGAATGCGATGGCGAGGGAAACCGGAAAATCCGGAGAAAACTGGCCCCTCCACCACAAATTCTAAATCAGTCGCCTGGGGTCAGCCTTCCGTCGAGCATCTTTTGTACTATATCATTCAGCTGTCGGCTATTCATTCCGAAGGACTAAGTATTTCCTTGAGTCTTCCAGAGGTTTCGCCATGGTTTTTCACAATTCCATCAAGCTCTTCCGCTTTCTCTCCAAGTTCATCCCTGCCCTGCTCCGCGCCGGCCAGCCATTCATCGATTTTGATCGCTATCTCCGTCTTCATGGTCTCCAATGCGTATCGCATTCTCTCCTATATTTTCCCCGTGTAGGATTCAATCTTCTCCGGTACCTATTACATGTGGACAGTATTATGCTAGGTGTCGTGGTTGACCACATCCCAACCACACTCTACTCAAAGGTTGTCGTCGTCATTGGGTTATACCTTTGTCCCTGTTTGTAGCGAACACTCCTCGTCTTCGAGGTCGGCGCAGCTGTTATCTTCCCCATTCCGAATTCCACCGACGGGCCCATCTTTTCCATTCCTGATTCATTTTCGTCTCCATTTTCTGCACACCGGACTTCATTTTATCCATTTCAGTTTTCATGTTATTTATTTCCGCGAGTAAAGTTTTCATCGTCTCTTCCATTATGACGTTAAATCCCAAAGAGTTACAAAATCTGATCTTTATTCCTCCAAGAAACAACACCCTTACCTCTTTTACTGATTACAAACACTGTTTTCTAACAATCTTGTTTATTCGATGCTTTCGCAACAATTATGCCTTGCAATTCACTTTCGGCCCTCGGTGGCTGCGACTGTGGTTTCCACGCTCCGAAACTCAGCTGCTGTACGTTGAGCATTTCCATTTGAAATTGAGCTGAGGTGGCTGTGTAGCTCGTTCTTTCCTTTTTATAACCGTCGATCGCGCGAAAAGAAAATTCCAGAAGCAGTCGCACTACAAACCACCTAATGTGTCGTAACTCACCCAGGTGCAACACTCGCAGCTTCGATGTTAAAGAACTCGCACAGGTGAAAAAACGAACAGCTAAAATCAAATATGACTACCGAAGTAAGCCGCTCACTCAGGTATGGCGAATACGTACGAAACGCGTAGTCACGATATTAAGTATGTACTATTATTCAAAGAATTGTTGATGTTGTGTAATTAAGTATTTTATCTCAATATACCTTTGTATTTATAACTTTGGACAAACGTAACATAATCTAGTCGAGAAGCGTTTACCATATGCATTAAACAAATCTTGCCTGTCTTTATTCCAAGGAAATCGAAAGAAAGAGATTTGGTATTACTGTGCTAGATATAGTTTTAGCAATAATATTACCACACACATACACTTTCACACTTTCTTTATGGTTTTCATTGTTTAAAACTAGAAAAAGAAAACCTGAAACCAATTTCACTATTTTTACCCAGCTGATACGTCTAGGCTACAACAGACATAACAGGCCTCTGCGCTAGAAATCCTAGTATTATGTGCATTCACTTTTTGACTGAGTTTTCTGTATTGTCATTGAAAGATATTTGAGGGGGAATTTTTTTTTTTTATTATTGTGCTTGTAAATAGACGTGAAAATAAATGGCGTTTTATTTATCGACGTTCTTTAAGTGCTGTGGTTCTCGGCGTCCCATTCTAAATTGGGCGTGAAAGACCGCTTAATTTTGCTCAGAGGCCTCTCTATCAGGCTTGAGGTTCTTTTACGTGCCGTAAATCTACGACACGGGACCAACGGCTTTACTTCCCTTCCGAAGGAAGCCAGGCTAAGAATTTTACGTCCGAAAAAATCCATATACCCGCGACCTTGGGTATATGAAGTCTCAATGGTAACCATTACACCACGGAGGGCGCGACAAATAGACGTGAGGACTGTCAACGTGATGCGCAGTGGCAGGTACCTAGCAGGAGTCAGTTTGTCCAGCACCATGATGAAGCGAGAACAGCGGAGATTAAAATAGAATAAACAATGCCAGGATTAAATTATAGGGTAAGGTCTTACACAGCTAAACACGAGAAATGATTGCTAATGTGTATCAGTTTATGCTAGAGGTTGCAGAGGGGCCCCCTATTAAATTCAGGTCTTCACATAAACGTAGCGGCATCCACCGTTATGTAGTTTAGTTCGGCCTGTAGAATTAAATCTAGTATTCAGTTATGCGAATGCGGGTCTTTCTCAACACTTAATAAAGAAACTATTCTCGCAAAAGATTATCCATTTCTATACGCCAATCTAGTCTAGGTGAGTAATAACAGAAGTTGTCTTACTAGCTTCTTTGAAAATAGAAGGGAAATAAGGGAATACACTGGATTAAAGTGATAGTTAAATCTTTTAAAACATTGAATTAAAATGAGAAACAAATAAAATTCGGTTATATTTGCATGGCTAGCAGTAAAACAAAAGAAGTACGAAACGAAAGATGGTTTATAGTTTGAGAAAAGTTAAAGCAGTTTAAAATTGAAACCAATAACAAGGAATATCGTGGAAATGGTTAACTATATAACAACAAAATGTATGTGACATAAACTACGTGTTGTAACGAGATCTATATTTTTGGTGCAGTAAGTTTTGTCGATCAGTTAAGGTTTAACAGTTATACAAAAGTATTCGAGAAAGAAGAGGTGTTCAGGGGCTATTCCCAGAAAACTCCAACTTTTACATTTTGTTCGTCATGAAAAACACCTTCAACATATGGTATTTTAATCAAAATCGTTAGAGCAACTTTTGAGAAAAATCAAATTTTTCGTAAAATGTTATATGCAATGGGTAATTAAGGGGTAGGGATTCTCTTGAATATCTTAGTGTCGTATCCTTGGAAGATACTGAACTTAAATATCAACTTAACTTATAATGGACTTTTCGTGGTAGTTGCCGTTTAAGGGTCAGTTAGCCGCGCAATGCCGTAAAACCATACCAACTTTAGAAATTGAAAACCCGCTGTACAGCTGAGCACATAGTGCCAAAGAAATGCAACCGGCTAATAGCCGCAAAATGGCAGAAGTAGCACGGTTATATGTTGCTAAATGGCGCGTATATCACGTAGCCGTGGTAATTCTAGCAGACGACGCTATCTATCATACACCATTAATCTTACTTATTGCAGATATTAATTATTTGAGGTTATGTGGTACATGAGCTAGCTAAAGGCGATTTCATCAAAACATAAAGATAGCCCCATATATGTCATACTGCACTTGCGGTGCTCTTATTACGTTTGATCAAGTGATATTGTGGGTTAAATGGAGAAATTTAATACACAAAGCTACTGTTAAATAAGAAGTATCGATTGCTTTATTTCTTTTTAATGAATACAGGAGCATTAGTAGTAAATAAAAATTATTATTATATATTGTTATTGTTATTATTATTAGTTGTTTTTGTAAGAATAACTGTCAGCCCAACCACATCTACTTGCTTATAGTTATGTCATTGGTAGCCTTAAAAAGGGCTGTTTTGTCATTGAAGAAAATATGAAAGAGGTGGAGAACAGTAGGAGATATTCAGAAGAACAGTATATCAGTGGCGGCTCATGGTCAAATTATCGGGTGGGGCATAATTTAAGGTTTTGCTAAAATGAGTTCACACTATAAACTGTCAGTAGTAAAATGCAATGCTGACTGTATAAATACACTAACCTTTCTATTTGTAGGTGAAATCCATCCTTCGATCCTTTGCTTGAGAAAAAAAAAAACCAATTACTCGCTGGTTGAAGTCAGGAGTCGAACGCACCAATTTACTTTCAATGGAAAGCATAGCCAAGGCTGTTAGTCCATCCTGGCTCATTGTATTCCTCAGGAATGTTTTTATGCGGTTTAAAGTAGAGAAGCACCTTTCACTTTCTACTGCCGACATTGGAATTGTAACAATAATACTTAATAAATACACCCATTCACGGAACGTTTCTTGCATATTATTACGCAGAAAAAGTTGCAAAAGCGCTGCAGCTCCATCTGCCACACGCAAGTCTACTCTTGAATATAGCACTACAAGCTCAGTTTTGAGTACGGCTTTGTTCACTTTCGGGAATGTTTTTACAGTTGCCGCAATATCCTTAACCGAGAACCGACTGCAAAATCCTTCAAAATTTGATACCTGGAACAGTTTGGTAGCTGCTAAATGACCCGTGAAACGAAATCTTTCTTCTGCATTACATACAATGGTGTAACATGTCTCTAACGCAGCGTTTCGTTTTCGTTGCTCAACAGTTCGCTGCCGCTTGGCAGGAACTGGAGTTTCGTCATCAGTTTCCCATAAATCTGATCGAATTCTTTTAATGTTGTGAACAAAGTTTGATAAGAATTCAGACACTAGCACACGGTCAATATTGCGCGTTTGGATTTGGGAGAACAGAATATCCACATGCGGCATTACTCTGTGGAAGAAGTTCAGCCAGTACACAAAGGTAGCATCGTTGAGCAATCTCATGAAACCAGAAGCCTGTCTTACAGTGTTTTGGTCGTTTTCTGTTTCGCAGATTGTTTGGAAACATTCGATAAGAACATCTCTATTTTCAAACACCGTATTAAGTACGCGCGCTTGAAAATTCCAACGCGTTGGAGCTGCTTTTGGTAAACGTTGCTTAACAACTCTATCTAACACTTCTGTGCGCTTACTAGAACGGCTGAAAATGAAGAAATGCCCTGAATATCACTAAAGAATATCTCCACTTCTGTTATGTGCGAAGTAGCCTTCTGCATGATCAAATTTCCAACATGCGCATAACAGTGAAGCTTGAGTGTATACTTCTTTTATGCGCGCTTGTACACCAGTTTGCGCACCACTCATTACGCTTGCACCATCAAATGTTTGACAAATTAGTTTTTCAGGAGTTTTATCAATTCCTAACTTAGTTAGTTCGCTCAAAATTACCTTCGGCCGTATGACTGAGCGCTTGAAAGAAACCCCAAAATCGATCATGTATTTCGCCATCAATATGATAGCGAAATATAAGCACCACCTGCATTTTTGTTGCATTGTCTGTTGTCTCATCTGCTTGGATGGTTAAGTGATCAGCTGCATTAATTTCATTCATTATGAAACTTTGACACACTTCGAGCATAGCATCAAGTATATCGTTTTGGATGGTCTTCGACGTACCCTTAAAAACAGTTGCAGTTTCTAAATGTTCTTTCATCGCAATATCAAAACTGGCTACGAAATCCACTAAACCGCGAAATATCCCAGCATTGTATGATTCGACGGATTCGTCATGGCCACGGAGCGCAAGTTCAAACGCATCACAGAACTTCACGCAATCTATCAGACGAGATAAAATATATCTATTTTTGTCAACCTGTTCATGCTGTTTACGAACTGAAGCTCTGTAGCCATTGTCTAATTGTATCCTTATATCCACCTCACCTAGAAGCTCGAGACCCATTTCATTATTCAGGTGTTTCTTGGATTCACTGTGTTTTTTTAGTTTCTCATTCAAGTGCTTTAAGTATTTTACACCCGTTGTGCTCCATGCATCATCACCACCAAAAAGAATGTAAGAAAAGCAAAAATATGCATTTCTCTCTTCGCATCCGCAAAGCCATTTTGCTTTATCATGCATGCCACTATCAAATTTTCTGATAAAATTTCTAATTTTTCCTTCCCTCTGTTGCACAATAATCATGTCCGGCCGAGGCGGACCTAAAGCTTTGGCACCAACTCTAGTCTCGAAATTCAATTGTTTTCCAATTAATTCACTTACTTTATTGATATTGAGCTAATATTCTTCACACGAATAGAGAAATTATACTGTAATTCACTTTGAATGCTGTTGGGATCAATAGCGTAACACTCACTAATAAAGACGCCAAAACGCATGTAACGGTTTAATTATGTAATCAGAGGACCATGGTTTTTCCGTAGCTATTTTAAAGAAACACTTTAACATATGCAAGCACCATTAATGTATTAATCCGCACAGCATGCGGAGAACCGCAAGTGATTTCGCACAATAAGTAACAAGAGACATTTTTCGTTCATATTTAATGCGAGATCGCATTATCAATATCTGCTTAAATAGTTTACTTTTAAAAGAGCAATTTGAATGATCCTGCCTATGCATATATTTATTTAGAGGGATTTTCGGGACTGAAATTCTTCTCCCCCTTTGCTAAAAAGTTTTAAAAAGTAATAGCAAATTCTAATTTTAACTCCAATCACTGCACTTCAATATGTAAATATAGAATCAAGTGTTTTTAAAACATTTCAACACAGGACTCATTTATATTTATTATTTGCTTTTTTCAAATTGTTTTAAAAAGTGGGTCCCTATGGACATGTCCTCCCTGAAGATATGCATCTGTGAACTATCACCAAAAATGCTGAAAATTTTAAAAATTACTTTGCCTCATAATAAAATGATATGAATTCTAAACTTAAAGAAAATGTTTTTTCCTACTTGTTGAACTTTATATAACTAACAGAAGCTATAGGCACGCAGACGCATACTTATCAACAGACACTCCCAACTTTAAACCGTATTTTCTCGTAATTTTCCCCCCACACTTTTCCACGCTCAAAATGTTCCACACGTTGCAATTTTCACTAATTTGATTCAAAATATTTACACTTTCAACGAATACCACATTAAAGAAAATGGTCATATTACTTTTTCAAAATAATGCTCTGATTTTTATGAATAAATTATTATGTTTTGAAAACTGAAGAGTTTTGGAGAGTACGAAAAGTAATAATTTTTCTACACTAACTAGGGCTGATATAAAAAAAGTAACATGACAAATCTACTTCTATATTCATGTACTGTAAAACTAGATTTTTATATAAAGATATTTTGAAAAATGCATCGTGTGGCTCATTTTTATTAGAACAATGAATTTAGGCAGTAAAATATTATTACTTAAATCACCTTGCAAGCTAGAATTTAGATGCGTGACGGAAATACTTAATATTATTACGCTTAATAACTGATAAAAATTGCAATAACGTCTTATATATTGTGCATTTTCAAAATTGCACAAATTCATCACCTTAATATATTTATGGCTACGCTCTGTTTATACTCATGCATGAAGTTCGTTAAACCTAATGAATAAAATCTGGGAATTCAAAATACATGCATATACGGTGTGTTCTTACAATAGCAGGATTCCATCGTCATCACTGCAGATAATGCAGAACTCCCACCAACTTGCCTGACTTGCATCTAAAGTCTCATATGTTGATCGTGTAAAAGTATCAACAACGTTATCAACGAGGCGGTTATTGCAGAGATGTGTTTAACAGTTGCTACCAGCTTCAGTTTGAAAGATTCATTACGAGCAACCTAGCCGTCAAAACTGCTCCACACGATCTAAATAGTTTGTGCATGTGTTACAACGTTCATGCTGTTTCTTTTCCTAAACGAAGCTCCCATTTCTCTCAATAAATAAATTATGGAAACTACCCATAGGCTTAACGTAAGGTAAACTGCGATCACCATTAACTATCTTAAACACTTTCTTTCTCGCTAGTACGAATCCTACACTTTACAAAGCCGCCTATCTTTCTGAACACAATTTAGGATTTTCCCTCCTATGGTGAATTTTAACACTACCATTTTGTTTCTACGGGTTGCGGTCTGCGGACATGTTTAACGCTAGCAACTGAAACACCTGTATACCCTGCAGTTAATTCCACTAAATTATTCACCAGCACAATCGGATTATTTTCATGAACTTATAAAATACATTTAAAATATTTTTATCACAACTTCTTATCCATTTGCTCTTGGCTTCGTTGTTCTGAAACTCTCAGCAGCCAGCACTCTATTTCATTCCGCGTCACTTTTCAAAAGTAAAATAGCCATATTTGTTAATGGCAGCTGCCATGGCGCGCTTACATGCCAACAATAACTTCAATACATATGCCCTACCTAATTACTTAATCCTTGTTAGTTGGGCTTTCCCTCCTCTCAAATGAAACTTAAAATGCAGAACGTTAGGAAATCAACATTAATCTTAATTCTAACGGACTTTAAATAGAAGAAATATTGAAATATCGTGGATCTATTTCGTCTCTCAGCTTTACGGAGATACAAAACACGTGAGTGAACCGCATTGATTGCAGCTGCTGTGATGCATGTTTCTCTTCTGCTGGATTTACCGAATACCAACATTGTAAATTTTCACCGCATAACATTTTCTTATGTAATTAATTCGGGAGGTTTAGATATCGAATTTGTTTTCAAATAAGGAAGCCGTTGAAACTATAGGTTCGTTTCTTATTTTTAATCTTATATATAAAGATATCATTTGCTAAATATTTTGTCACGAACTTGACTCAAAACTTTAATTTTTGCTTGTTGTCGGTTCTTGTTTTCTCTGTGCGCATGCGCGGCAAATGACCACGCAGGTCCACGTGCCCGAAGAATACGTTCCCCTCTCAGCCTCCCGCACACTTCACCCGCAAACTAACTACATTTAAAAGCATTGTGTTCTTCTGCGCCTGCGCATAGAATGACCACAAAATCCTCTTGTGTCGGAGAAATGCAGCTGGTTAATATTACCGGCAGCCACTTTCACTACAACTGTGACTGCTCAAAGACTTTAAAGGAGGTTTACATTTGTACAAAAATAGTTACATTATAGGATTTTGCTGAAAATATTATGAAGAAATTATTTTTTGAAATTTTTGTAGGGAGGGCACGTGCCCCTGTGGCCCTTATGACCGGCCGCCACTGCAGTATATGCACCCCCTGATGCATATAATTGCATATTTCAGCGTTTCCCGCACCTTCCTATGAATGCACTGCCTCATTGTATATATTTCTGGGTTTCCCCGCCTTGCTATGGTTACGCTTCCTAAGGCATATGTTAATTGTTAATGCAAATACCAACTATATATGCTCCATTACGCTGAACATTGCACCTTTCAGGTGCATACGTTGGCTGCCTGACGTTACGCAGCCAACTGACCCTTAAACGGGACCAATACCCTTTGCGTTTTTGAGCTATGCTGCCACTCCCCACACACACGCGAGAACAGTTTTCCATAAATGCTTTTTTATTGGATTTTTTATTCATGTGTATTTCCGGGGATATCTCGGTATCAAATTTTTTGCCGGAATCAACCTTCTCTGTCTATATACGCACTGGAGAAAATAATTATGAAGTTTATTATACAGATTTTGCAATATAAAGGCATATTATGTATATTTTATGCACACAAAATTATGCTTACTAATAAATAATATGGATGTAATTGTTGTGTCATCGCTGATAGTTCTGGCTATCGCTTCACTCTTTGTGCAGAGCAGATTGAGTGCTCTCGTCTATTTGCAAGGATACTGTTTAGACATCGTACGGTGAGTCCGTAATTCCAATAAATGAAGAAGAAGAAGAAGAAGAAGAAGAAGAAGAAGAAGAAGAACGAGTTTGCAGATAATAGTTCAGGGTTAGACTAAGGCTCTTTCCTGAGCCTTTCCTATTGGTTACGAAAACAATATGGTTACGTAACAGTTGAACGACAGGTTTTTCGTGATTTCGGCGAGGTTAGCTACGTTAGGTTAGGTGTATGTATATGAACTGGATCGAAATAAGGGATCAAAACGCACTTTCTGAAAATCGGTTCTTCTTTCCAATGCGAAATGCACGGTCTTCCGTTCGCTCTGTCTGCTTGTGCCTGAGCAACCATATTGGTCAAACGACCAATGGCAGAATCAGATCTAAAACTTAACTAGAATCTTCAATGTCAAATGACATACGACGGGTATGTTTTTGTTCTATGTTTGGACAACATATTACATTTAATCATAGATTACATTAATTCTTCGGCGCTCACCTGTTCTGTGTGAGTCACAATCATTGTTACATTTGAAGTTACAGCTTAGGAAGCTAATGATGGAGAAGAATTTACAGAAGTGTATGGAAGAAATGTAAGTAGTATCCGTGGTGCACCTAGTGCATGACTTGGAATGGTAAGTAATTAGTTTTCTTTCCATTGCAGAAGTCAAGTGGCAGGAGTTACTGGGTGTGTTTTGGCTGATAATCAAGGCCTCTGCTTAGTAGGTGAGTCACATTTCTATGGTGGGTAAATATACTGATGCATATTATTCAGAATGTAGAAATTAAAAATATTGTAAAACTGCGGTTCTTGTGATTGTTAAAATGAATGAGTAGATCATTGTACAGTACAGGTGTATTAGTGATAATACGGAACTGGTTATTCTGCGATTGGGCTCTTAAATATTATTCCGTCTGCTAGGCGGAGTACCAACATCGGAATACAGTATCCGCTGGGTACCAGCCGCTACCAACGTTATCGTTTAACACATTGCTACAAGAACACGTAAACTGATATATGTGTTATTTGGCTGCAAATATTGAAATTTTTAGTTTAGCTTTAATGAACTGTATTTCGCACGGAAGTCCCCTTGTTCGATTCCCGATTGTGGAGGGTAGTTTTTCTTTAACCACAATTACTCCATTTCCCCACCGGTCTGGAAATATGCATGTAGTGAATGTGTGAATTTTATTAAAACTATTACTCCAGATTAATCATCAGCATGTGAGAGTGAATGTGCATGTGTTTGAAAATGGAAGACATTAATAAACCAAAATATATATATATATATATATATATATATATATATATATATATATATATAGGCCCGAATTTAGGACCTCTGACGCCCCGGAGCAAAAAGAAAAAGTCCTGCCCCCCCTGCCAACTTGCAATACATATATTACTTAAATTTTCAAAACATAGAGAATGGTTTCACTAGTTTGGATACTTAAGTATGAGTGGCACACACCATAAGCGAGTTTATTAAAATTTAAATAGAAAGAAATTACACTAAAGAGGCATCACCCCTTATTAGATGTCAAAACATATACTGTTTAAATAACAAGAGGCTTACTCCTTGCCCTGTAATTTGCAAACAAGTTTATGAGTTCGTCATAGTCCATTTTCACTGTTAAGTCAGATTCAATTGCAAGAACACCAAGATAACTAAGACGATCCTTCACTTTTGATGTTCCTAAATAATTATTTATGCATCTTAGAGCAGGAAATGATCTCTCAGTTGAGCAGTTGGAAGCAGGAGTGCTCATGTATATTTGTAGAGCTGTGTTTAAGTTTGGGTAACACTCTCTGGACAGTTACCTTTTAACATCTTGCACAGCTGTGTAAGAGAGTGTGACACATTTTCATTCTTTTCTATGTAGCTTTTGAAGTGTAAGCATTCAAGTACAAATGCTGAATCTTCAAGATCCGAACTGTAGACTTTCTGAAGTCAGGATGATGCTTCCTGAATTTCAAGTGGACTAAGCATCTTCAGATTCGTCAAAAAGGTACATGGTTCACTGAATTCCTTGTAGGAAGAAACTCTGTTGTTCAGTTCATCAATCAGTTTATCCAGAATCAAAAGGAAAGACATCTGAATCATTTCCTTCAGAGTCTGAATCAGATTTATCAAAGAATCTTTTTCTTAGTGTGTTTCTTATCCTGATCAATTCTAGTAATGTTACAAAGAGATTCAAATTTCTTCTGTCCTAGATTCTTGAAAACTTCATATCCCATTTTCATTTCTTCCAAGAAACCAACCAAAGAACTATACAAATTACAAACAGTGGCTACATCCATGTCTGCTGTTTGTAACTGCTTGCTTACAACGTTGAACCTTTCAAGAATGGAATTCCAAACTACAGTCATCAAAGATGTCTCAAGACTACACAACTTTTTCATTATGCCTTTAGCTTCAGATTTCACCAGACTTCTCACTTTCATTCCCTATTATAACAGTGCTCTAATGATTGCCTCTTTGTTCAAGCTTCTTCTCTAGCAGACCATCAGGTTATGCATAGCGACTTGACACTCAAGTTCTTTTTACTGAAAAATGTGCTTAAGTGATTCCATCGATGACTAGAAGCACTGAAAAAATTAAATATTTTTTGCAAAATGTAACAAAAAACAAAAAAAAAAAAAAAAATAAGTGGCTTGGTTACATCTTGCTGCACTTGAACCCACCAAATTCAAAGTGTGCGCTGAACAAGGAATATAGAAAGCATAAGGAGAGAGAGCTCTGATTCTAGCTTGCAAGCCTGAATAAATACCTGACATATTTGGTGCATTGTCATAACTCTGTCCTCTGCAGTTACCTATGTCCAATCCATGTCTCTCAGGACAGCTTATCACTGCATTTGACAGATTCTGGCCACCAGGTCCTGCATTTGGCACAAATTCAACAAACTGCTCTTCAGCTAGCCCCTCTTTGTTGACATAATGCAAGACAACACTTAATTGGTCATTATGTGCAATATCAGGGCTGGAGTCAACAATTATAGAATAGCATTTTGCTGCAGTAACTTGTGCCACTATTTCTTCGATAACTCTCTTCCCCATGATTTTGATTATTTGCTCATGTATAACAAAAGACAGATATGAAGTTTTTCCACTTCCAGGATATAGTGACATGGGGCTAGCAAGAAATGGATCGAATTCGGCAATGAGTTCCATGCACATTAAAAAGTTACCATTATGAACACTTACAAGAATTTCATCATTGCCACAGAAAGACAGTCCTCGAGAGGAAAGTTTCTTCACAACAGTAACAACCCTTTGTAAGACATTATGCCAGTACTGAACTTCATTTTCAAGTTGAGAATAATTTTCCATCTATACTTGTCAAAATGGAACTTCTGTTTTTTAAACTAAGAACACAGTCTCAGTGCCTTGAACTGTTTTCATGAGTTGCAATTAGCTCTGAATGTTTCCAGTTGAGAAACCACGAGCTCTTGGAGTGAGAATGGTTTTGTAAGACTTAAAGGTATATGAAAAATTATGAGTTTAGTTCTGAGCAACATGGTCTTCCTCGGAGCTAGGCCTTAAAAGGTTTGGAATTAAGACAGAATAGGCTTCTTACAACCCTATGCCTGGTTCACTTCCTATAAATATGTGCCCAAAAGAAAAGCTAGCAATGAAATATTGCCATTTCAAAAAGTTTGATGACTTCATATAATCTTGTTTCTAGATATAATTTCCTTGATTAAACCGTGGAGACTTAGCACTGAGTATCTGCAAGTAGTCTTACATTTTATTGAAAACTGCCATTTAGAATGTTATTAAAACTATATCACTCCAAATTAACCATTTATTTTGAAATGCATTCTTGGTAATTATAGAGAACTTGGGCCCCTCTAGAAATTAAACAAATTATGGTTTGACTGTAAGTTTGGTTTATACTTGTTACGTTTTCACCAATTTTTTTATCGGAAAAGCTCCGTAATTAAGTTAAACGCTAATGTATTATGTGCGCGTAGCGATCCTTTTTTGTGAATATTTATGAAGTATGTCGCCTAGAAGGTGTAGAATATAAATAAAGAAGTCTTGTAGTACTTTTGCAATGTAAATATATAGTAATACTACACACTAAAGTGCCTAAAACCTGAGTTTCATTGTCGGTGGCAGGCGAACAGTATTGTGGAATGCAACACCGGCATATGTCGCTAGACGCTATGCTGATGTATGACAAGTATGTTTCACGCAGATACAGCTGTTCAATGAATTTTATTATGCAGAACTTCGGCCACTCTAAAATTGAATGAAACTAAGTGCGATTGATTGACTTTATATTTATGATGACAATTTCAAAGCCTGTGGATTTCAAATTTAGCATGAGGTTAGGTTCCAATCCGTTTAGGTTAGTGTGTGTATATAAATTTATGTTTCTAATTTTATATCGTGGTAGTACCTCATTATCGATATTTCAAACAACTCCTAACAGTGCAATGGATACAACATTAGTTTTTTAAACCATCTCCCCACCCATAATCCCTCTCTAAACACACTGATCCCGTTAGAGTGCAAAACTGGCATAAGTCACAGCGGAGAGCGTTAGCGGCCCAACTTGTAAATAATTACCGTATTCGTAACTGATACTGATGATATAATCAGAAGAGTAACAATAATAAGCACAACAATAATGGTGATGATGATGGTATATAATGCCTTGGTTAACGTCTTCCATTTTCAAACGCATGCACATTTCACTTTCACATGCGATGGGTAATCTGGAGTGATAGTTTTAATAAAATTCACACATTCACTCACATGCCTATTTCCAGACTGGTGGGGAAATGGAGTAATTGAGGTTAAAGAAAAATTACCCTCTTTAATCAGGAATCGAACTAAGGACTTCCGTGCAAAATGCAGTTCATTAAAGCTAAACAACTATAAATTTCTGTGGATACAGTATTCCGATGTTGGTACTCCGTCTAGCAGATGGAATAATATTTAGAGCCGAAGTGCAGAATTACCACAGAATTTTGGCATAACTTAGTAGTTCACTTCAATACTCATGCTGGGACTTCTGAAAGCATTGGGTAATGGTGCAGGATAGATGCCGTTGTCTGCTAGCAAGTGCCACAACCTTGCGCTACATCATTTCCGCATAGCCACCTAAGAAGCCCTAAAATTCATACATATGCTGAGTGTAATGCTGGCAACCAAAACATTACAAACAGTGACAACTATTTTTAAAAGTGTACAATTTACCTTCATTTTTACTAAATTAGGTATGTTGTGAAGAAAGTAGTTGTGAGCAGGTAACGCAGACTGTTCTCAATTCTTGTTGAACCATAAGACACACATTGTTGAAGCACTTTACCGCAATAAGTCTGTGGTGAAGACTCTGTTACACTCAAATAAATTAGGTGAAATATAAGCTGCTTACAAATAACACACAAGGACAGACTGTTCCCATTGCTTTTTAGAGGTATAAGACACACATTGTTGAAGCACTTTATAACTATAAGTCTATAGTGAAGACACTGAGTAAGTCAGGGAAATTAGGTGAAATGTGGTATTTACGGTCTCTTGGTTTTGAACCTATGCTGTCCACAGATACACACACACATGCGCATGGACGTTTTTCTGAAAATGCATTATTTTTGTGTTCAGGGGATCCTAAAATATGTATTTCGGGTGAAATTTAGCAATCGAAATTTTTGATGGAGTACAATACTTCCTACATACACTATGTACATAGTATACATAGAGAAAGTAAAAACCACGATTGAAAATATTACAGAACTTTAAGGGAGAAGAAACTCAAATTGTAGAAATATTTGTCCACATGTGGAGATGGTTACATTATATTAGGGTATTTTAGGAACACAAATAACTGCTAATATTCTAAAAACACACTATATTTATAAGTATACATAGCTGGAGCAATACTGAGGGTGATGAAACAAAGTATATAACAGAGAGAGAGAGTGTGTATGTATGTGATAAATAAGACGCTGTCAGTAACAGTGATGGTGTATGTGTGAGAGAGAGAGAGAGAGAGAGAGAGAGAGAGAGAGAGAGAGAGAGAGAGAGAGAGAGAGAGAGAGAGATATTATGAATAAGGCACTGTCTGTATAACTGACAGTGTGTAATAGAGAGATATATTATGAATAAGGCACTGTCTGTATAACTGACGGTGCGTGTGAGAGAGAGATATTATGAATAAGACCCTGTTTGTATAACTAACGATGTGTGTTTGAGAGAGATAGATAATATGAATAAGACACTGTATGTAAAACTGACGGCGTGTGAGAAAGACAGAGAGAGATATTAGGAATAAGACACTGTCTGTATAACTAGAGGTGTGTGTGTCTGAGAGAGAGAGAGATATTATGAATAAGACACTATCTCTATTACTGACAGTGTGTGTGTGAGAGAGAGAGAGAGAGAGAGAGAGAGAGAGAGAGAGAGAGAGAGAGAGAGAGATATGTATATATATATATATATATATATAATTTTTAGGAATAAGACACTGTCTGTATAAATAACAGTGTGTGTGTGTGTGTGTGTGTGTGTGTGTGTGTGTGTGTGTGTGTATATATATGTCTGTGTGTGTGAGAGAGAGAGAGAGATATATGAATAAGACATTGTCTGTATAACTGACGGTGTGTGAGAGAAAGAGAGATATTACGAATAACACACTATCTGTTTAACTAATGGTGTGTGTATGTGAGAGAGAGAGATTATGAAGAAGATTATGGTAATTAAGCGGTTGTAACATATTTCTGCCTTTACGTGATATATTCTTTTAGTGAAGACTATAGCTTGTGTCTTCCTCGCGTTGACTTTAATTCTCCATTTGGTGAACCATGGTTCAAGTGAGTTCAGAGCATTTTGTAGGCATAAGTGTAAAATTCGCGGCTGAGTGAATTGTGTGGTTATAGCAGTGTCATCTGCGTATTTGTACTTGGTTCTACCAATTCTGGCATGTCATTTATATATAAATTGAACTGTGTTGGGCCCACGATACTTCCTGTGGAACTTCTGCTCGTATTTGTTTGGAGCTTGAAACTGCGTCCTCTACTGAGGTGTGAAATCGTCGGTCATAGAGGTAGTCCCTAATTAGGGTTATCGCAGTGTCAGGAAATTCGTATTCTTTAAGTTTTCTGAGTAGCCCTGCATGCCATACTTTATCGAAGGCACGTTCAATATCTAAATAGAGGGCACCTGTTGATTTATTTGTATTGAAACCTCTGCTCTGTCATTCTTAACATTGTAGCGTGGTCAAATGATGCGTTCTAAATCCGAACTGTTCGGGTATTAGTATTTTGTGTCTGTGTATGTGTGAATTTATTCGCTTCAGTATTACTTTTTCTAATACCTTGCTCATAGTATTTAATAGCCGGATTGACCTGTAGTTAATTGGTAGTGCTAGATTTTTGTTTGCTTTTGGGAAAAGTAGAGTTTTGGCTAGCAATGTTACTGCCTTTTTAGGTAAATTCTTTAGTGCCACATTTGGTATCTTGTCTGGGCCTGGTGCTTTTCTTATAATCCAGCTTATTTCTCCTGCATTTGTTTTCCGCATTTTGTTGTGTGTTTTTGTCTGACCTAAGTTTTGGGTTTTATCCTCAACTTATTGTTTGAAGTGGTCTTGCCCTTTCGCGGGGTTGGATGAAATAACTCCTCCAAAGTGACAGCAAACGCTTCGGCCTTAGCCTGGAGTGTCTCTGCTACGGTGTTATTAATTTGTAGTGGCGATATATTTGTGCGCGAACGCGCTAAGCATTTCGTAATTTGCCATACTGTGTTTTGTTGGGGGTTGGGATTTTTGAGCGTGACGTTCCATTGATTTCTAATGTAGGTCCTGGCCCTGTTACTTGCTAATTCGCGCGCATGATAATATTCGGTTCCATGTATTATATTCCTAGTTCTTTGCCATTTACACCTAGCTCGGTTTTGAGCTTTTTGCATTTCTTTTACATCCTGGGGATATTAATGGTGTATTGTCGTTTTAAGGGTACGCATGCATTAATGGTTGTGTTTATGGCTAGTTCTAGTTCGTGGATCGCTTCGTTCGTGTTAATTTCGAGTTCGGTTAGGCAGAGATCTACCGTAATTTTAAATTCTTTCCAATGTGGCTAGAATACTAAGGGTGAGCCAATCCGGGCTGAGAAGCTACTATTGGCTCTCTGCCTATGACGTAGCTGAGCGAAGTTGAGCGTACGGAATTCATATTCAGTGCAGCGAAAGCACTATTTCTTCACTAATTATCAATTATAAGAACACATGTTTCTGTTTTTAAAAGGCATATTCATTCACGTAGATTGTGGACGCACCGCAAACCAAAATGCGTGAAAACTACATTACAGTAGTAATGTCTAACTACAGGAATAAGTACGGGAGCGCAAACTGTAAGTGCTACAAGAGATTTAAGACATGCATTTCTTTAAGAGCGATAAAGAATAATTCACAACTACTCAAAGAATACATTAAATAGACATGCTGCTACATGTTTTGACCCTAAACAATTAAAACTTACATACCACTAGTGTTGGTTTATGGTGTTTTGGAAGATGACGCGGCCCACTGCTTATTCTTCCTTTCTACGTATTTATTTAACAGTTGTTCCCATTTTTGGAATTTAAATATCTAAATCTTATAAACGTTCTACTTAGAACATAAAGAGTAATACTTTTTTCCTGGACGTCTGGAAACTTTTCTTTTAGTAAAACTAGTAAAGCTGTCAACACACATTTGACTTTTGAAACGGTTTGCCCTTGAAATGCACAAATCACTATTTCAAATTGGCAAATTGTTTCCATCCATTTCTGCCACAGTGTCTCGTCAAATCACATGATTTATGTCAAATTCATTTTTGTTGTGGAGCTGACCATTTCCGAGATATTCCTTGTTATTGGCTTCAATTTTAAAATGCTCTTACCTTTTTTAGAGAGGAAGTGTCCATTTTTCTTTTGTTCTACTCCTGTTCTTGTGCAATTAGGAAAAATAAATGGGAATTATATGCAATTATCTTATTACTTGCTTCCTTGTAAGTAGAAGGGAAATAAGGGAATACACTAGGCTAAAGCGATAGTCAAATCTTTTAAAAGCTGGTTGTTATATGATTGAAGTACCTTTGTTTGTATGGACAGGAGTTGACAAATTCCCGTATGAGAAAATAAAAAATTCTATACCGAGATGTCACCGGAAATGCACGTTTTAGAGACTCCTGTATCCAAAAAAGTATTTTTAGAAAAAGGTCCGCACGGGTGTGTGTGTGTGTGTCCCTGTGTATATGACACAACCCAAAAACGAAAAGTCGGTAAAATACCAAACTTCCACCCCAAACTACCCTTTACATGAAAAAAAATTGAAAATTTTGATTTTCTCGAAAATGGCTTTAACGATTTTGATTAAAACACCGTATATTAAAGATATTTATATCGGCAATAAAATGTATATTTTGAATTTTCTGGGAATAGCCTTTAAAGACCTCTTTATTCTGAATGCCTTTTGCGTAACTGGTAAACCGTTAGAGACAGACAAAAACTTACAACACAACAAATGTAGATCACGTTAAACACACAATTTGTCATTTATATATATATTTTTTTTTCTTTGTTAAATTGACTATTTATTAGATATTCCTTGTTATTTGTTTCAGATTCAAAATACTTATTAAACTTTTCTTACACGAAAAGTTGTAAACTCTTGGCCCTTCATAGAAGCGGATTTCAACCACATGGCAACCATTTTTACAAGATTTGAGTATCGTTTTAGCCTAGTGTATTCCCTTACTTTCCTTCTACTTAGAAGGAAGCAAGTAATTAAGACAAGTTCTGTCGTTTATCTCGATTATCAAAAAGTAGATAGAAGAATGTGCTTTTTAACAATGTGTTACGGTGATATAGAGAAAGTCATATGAATGGAAACATATCAGATTTTTTTAAAGATTAAACTAATAACAAGGAATATCTCAAAAATGGTCAATCTCAGGACAAAAAATGTAATAACCTAAATTATGTGTTTAAATGAGCTCTACATTTTTTGTGGTAAGTTTTTGTCGATGTTGCGGTTTACCAGTTATGTAAAACTCCACAAATTTAATCCAGAATAAACATTTCTTCAGAGGTTATTCCCAGAAAATTGAAGATATATATTTTATTTGTCATGTAAATATATAAAATATAACAGATTTCGATCGTTAGAGCCATTTTTGAGACAGTCAAAATTTTCGAATGTTTTTCCATGTAAAGGGTAGTTGGGGAGGGGGATTTTCTAGAAAATCTTCGTGTCGCATGCTTTGAAGATACCAGACTTAAATACCAAAGTCTTTTCGTGTTTGAGCTATTCTGTCCCCCCCCACATACACACATACTTCATCAAAAATGCTATTTTTTTGGATTCAGGGGCACCAAAGCATGTATTTCCGGTAAAATCTTATTGAATTTTTGGGTACAATACAATACCTTCTCTATGTACCATGCACATAGTAAGTGTAGAAAAAGTAAAAATACATATCAAGTTTTCAATTATCCTGGTTATTAAATATGCTTTGTTCAGATAATATTTGAAAGATTTTCCTTTATTAAGCTTGTCCTTCCCAATACTAAAGGAATAATGCATACAGTTATAATTTTGAGGCAAAGCTCACGATTTGAGAGCGTAAAAAGTGGAAGATAATTTCCTTATTAAAATGTTTCTACTAATGCCATCCTTTTTTTTTATTTTTTTTTTTTTTATTTATTGTTTTTTAATATAATACAATTAAAGTCGAGCAACAACATAAACTAACAGAATCAGTTTTAAAGTTTACAGTGTAGAACTTCGGAATAAATTTAAGGACATATATTTGCTTCCTGACTCTCTTTCTCTGAATACCAAATTCCACCTACCGCAAACCAAATAAAACCCGTAATATGCTTTAAGCCATATCTCAGGTTTCATTTCCATATATCTACAGCGTTTTAGTGAATATTTGAAGAGAAAAAGGTAACTGTCGCCAGTTTGATATTTAGACTATTTAGCCGTAAAAAGTGACAGATTTACCTACATTTCTTATTTCTAAGATGAGGGAATTATTATAGATGCGATCTGGTTTCAATTGTGGGTGTGATCAAATTATATCATAACGTGAATTTTATCTGAAAATGCATGCTCAAACGAACGGGTAAAGTACTGAATAGTTGTGACTTCACTATCGATGACGTCACACACCAGGCCAGTCGAAAGCAAAGCAAGCGAGAAAGATGCGGGAGGAGACCCTCCTGCCAGTCCACCTTATTGTAGTTGTGTCTTAAGGGTTCTAGTTTTGGCCTAAAGGGTGCATTAACTGTCAAAAGTACCGGTAGATGGTCTGATGTCAGCTCCTGCAATACATTTACATCCAGGTCAATAGGGATATTACTTAATAGAGCAATGTCCAGAATGTCTGGTTTTTGATTGGGCAAATGAGGCACAAATGTTGGCTCGTCGGGGCCTGTGATTAAATAATTTGTGTTGTTTATGTAGTTTAGTAATTTAATTCCCTGTGCATTAGTATTTGCGCAGTTCCAAATGTGTTTACAATTATAATCTCCTTCTGCAATTACTCTATGCCCTAATTGCATGATTTTGTCAATGTCATCTGTGTCTACCTCCCCCGGGGGATTGTATACCGACGCTATGACGATTCCAGTAATGCGAATAGCAATTTTGATTGCTGTTGTCTCAGCGTGAGTCAATATTGGAGAATTAATGTGGTTGTGTTCTACGCTTGTGTGAATAGCTATCGCAGTTCCCCCTCCCCTACGGTCGCGATCATTTCTGTATATATGGTATCCGGGAATGGAGAGACGGTATTTATGATTTATGTGTGTTTCTGTTCATAATGCTATGTGAATTGAGTGTGTGCGTAGATCAGTTAGATCTTTGACCTTTTTGCGTATACCGTTGCAATTCCATGTATTTGTTCTCAGTGTGTCCGAATTAGCCATGAACGTGTCTATCGAGCATATCTATCAGGTTCAACAGGATGTGGGTAAGGTTGGGTGCTGTGAAGCGTCCCGGCATACCGTTAATCGCAGAACTCTTGTCTTACCAGTAGTGATTGCTCTTTGCTCAATGTCTGTTTATTTATGGGCGCTACCATTATTTTTAGCAGTTTGCCCGTTACCACGCCGAAGCTTTCTGCTTCTACTGGATTATCCCGGCAGGTGAGCGACTTTGCTGCTGGGGGAGGCCCAGCAGCCTGTTTTCAGGGCCCTGCCTTCGGTCGTTGGGGTTGTTTGCGGGAAGGTCGTTCTTCCCCGATTGGTTCTACCCCAGCGCATGGCTGAGGTTCCCCAACCGCAGAGTGTTTCTCTATAGGGGCTGCGCGCATCCGGCCTTTACTGTTCCTGGTGAACCACTTGTACTTAATGGTGTAGTAGCCTCGGGGTGTGCTTGCGTTCTTCCTACTCTTGGGGTCTAGGAGGCTGCTCACACGTGGATTTCCCACATGCTGCGTAATATGCGGAGCAACCGCGCCAAGTTGGTCCATGGCCCTGAGCGCCACTTAATACGCATTTCTGTTCCATAGGTGGAACTGTGCATGTGCCTGAATGCGCATATCGATCGATGTTGGGGATCTACATTCTAACTTCACTGCCAGAACTGCTGGCATCGTGAGCACTGCTTGGGCTCTGCGATTGACCTATATACTTCAACCATAACTCTAAAGTATGCCAAAAACCTGAGATCAAGAATTGTCCTATTCTCTAGTGTGTCCTGCAATTCTACTAAGAACATGGGCAGAGGGGCCCTATCTCTATTTCGCCTTCGCATCTGTACGGTCATTGACCCAGAATTGCGGACGGAACTAGGTCTCGTACCTCCTTCCGATTCGTCTTTTGAAATGCCAATGGCGTGAGAGATCAGAGAGATGAGCTTCAGCTCTTTACTGCCCATTATGCCCTAGACCTCATTCTAGTTTCGGAAGCACATTTGCGTCCCTGGCATTCTCTTCCGCCTACCTGGCTACGTTTGCCACCGTAGTGGCCGGGTGCCCCGCCCTGGAGGCGGCACCGCGGTCCTTGTGAGGCAAACCGTGGTCCACAAACTCATCTCTACTATCCCGCAGCAAGTCCTTGAGGTGACGGCAGTGTGTGTTGAGCTCGGAGGAACGGAGGTAGTAATAGTCTCTGTTTACCATCCACCCGGTAGGCCGTTCTTACCTGCTGACTACCAATCCCTCTTAAACCTCCATCCTAGCGTGATCCCAGCCGGGGACTTTAATGCCAAACACCAGCGTTGGCATTCAGGCCGCCGCGCGGATCCTAGAGGCAATGCAATGATTCGCATGATTGATAGGAATCCCCAGCTAAGAGTCCTGGGCCCCTGTCAACCCACACTCCATCCGCATGGTTGAGGACAACCATCTGTCATCGACTTTGCGATCGTTAAGTACTACCCCTATCATCTCATGCTCACTTCACTTGCAGCACTTCATTCCGATCATAATCCCTTGTTGGCAGAAGTCAACACCAGGGTTGCCAGCCATGACTTCTCAGTTCACACCAGAGAAATCGACTGGGAATGCATAAAGGATTGCCTCAGCGCAACAATCCCGACCAACCCCAGAATCACCGACATACCCACCCTAGAGACAGCAGTTCAAACCTTCCACAGTAGTAAGGACAGTTCACAACCTCACCATCCGCACCCCCCCCTCCAACACCCCATTCAGAGTCCTCCCTTTAGAACTGGAACTCCTTTTCCGCCGTTCCTAGGCAGCCCGCAGACTATTCCAGCGGAACCGGATACCACACAATTGAGGTCTTATACGGCGCCTCCGTCGAGAGGTCCATGTCCGAATACGCGAGCACCGAGGTCCATGTCCGAATACGCGAGGCCACAATGGCTGTGCAAGACATGGAGGGTGGCGACGTCTGGCGAATCGCAAAAAGCCTCCGACGCCAACGAAAACTTCAAGGCAACCTTGGCCTTGTATACGAACCATAAGCCAAAGCATATGTGCTTGCAAACTACGGTGAGGATACCTGCAGGCCGAGACGTAATCTTCACTGCCCGCGTTCATGAGGAAGTTGACCGCTGCCTGCGGCTTCAGCCTGATGAAGCGGAGGATCCCGCTCCAAACATCCACCCTAGTGAAGTCCAAGGCTCACTCTGGCATCAACACCAAAAAGGCTTGTGGGCAGGACGTGCTGACACCCGCCGTGCTAAGCAGCCTTCCCTTCAGAGCAGTGCTGTCCCTCACCAAGGTGTTCAGCATGTGCCTCACCTAAGGCCAATTTCTGCACGAGTGGAACGCCTCCACAGCCTTTACCAATTATGAGGGCTTAGGAAAACCTCATTCAGAGAATAAAGTTCCCAGAGATTGAACCACAGACATTCCCTTCATGTGTCTATGTCTTGATGACCTCAGCTACATGTATCAGTACTTTTGTAACAACTTAGTTTTTTAGAAGCTGTGAAACTGTAGTTGCGTGTTATACACTGTATGTCAACATAGCACTTAGGAGTTTCTTGGTACAAAAGTGACAAGTACATAAATGACAGTGCTTCTCAAATTCACTTCCTGAAAGCGCAACAATAAACACTAATTGCATGCTTTCCAATATTGCTTTTTGTAGCGCGCACACACACACACACACACACACACACGTGTTTATTGTTGCACTTTCAGGAAGTGAATTTGAGAAGCACAGTAATGCTGGTCCCCATGGCCACGCTTGCTAAGGTGTCTTGCTTTGGTGCTTCATGGGCAGGGGATCATGGGTGTTATATGTTTGTACAATATGTATATGCTTCTGTAAAGGAACAGTAAAACCAGTAATTATACAGTAAATTTAGGGGGGAAAATGTAAACAGGGGATGCAGCACCGGAGTCCTGACTAGACTCCAGTACTGTTTAAAAAAATATATTCAGCTGCCTAAAGAAGGCAGTAAGGTAAATTTTCTTACCCAATCTTGTTGTCTAGAAGGGTAAATTATGCTAAAATCACAATGCACCATTCTTCTTCGTTTCTTTTTTTTTGACCAGCCATAAGCATGCTCTGCATTAAAAATCAAATAAAAAGGTAGTTTTTACACAAGCTGCTGAGTCAAGTAGCTGACGTTATGTATGGTTGATCCAGGAAACATTCGTAAGTTAAAATGTGATTAGTGAAGAAAGAAGCATGTGACTCTCCAGTAATTTTGTTGCAAATTGTGGCTCCTTCATGGTGTTTGATTCCAACATTTTTTACTTTCTCTATACATACTATGTACGAGGGCTGATCCACAAAGACTGAGACTGATTTTTTCCGGTAGCTTCTGTGATAGTTTCGTATCTGTAACATAAATATTTGAAAAGAGCGAGTTTTTATGGGCAGCACTCTTATCGGTAGGTTGGTAGTAATGCTCTATTTTGTAGACCCTACGTGCATTTTGCATACCAGACAATGGAGGTGACGCGAGAGGAGCATTACAGCGCAATCAAATTCTGTTTTTGTTTAAACCATACAGCCACCGAAACTTATGAAAAGCTGAAGCAAGCTTACAGTGAAGATGCACTACCTCGTGCAACAGTGTTTAGTTGGTTCAAGGACTTCAAAGAAGGCTGACTTGTCAGTGTTAAGCAAGGGGGGCCTGGTGTTTCGGCTTCTGCTGTGACTGAAGTCAACATCAACACAGCTGCTGCGATTGTCCGAGAGGATCAGCATATAACATTACGTAGCCTCAGTGAAGAGTTGAGAGTTTCATATGGCAGTGTGCTTACAATTATGCACGACCATCTCCATATGACCCAAGTTTGTGCTCATTCTATTAACTCCCGAACAAAAGGCTGTGCAAATGGAGACAAGCGTGAGGTGCTGCGACGCTTTGCTGTTGGAGGGGATGCATTTTTTAAATTGATTATCATCGGTGATGAGTCATGGCTGAATCATTATGATTCTGAAGGAAAACAAGCCAGCAGTGTGAAAATCGCCAGTTCTTCAACACCAAAAAAGGCAAAAGTTGTTCCATCTGCAGGGAAAGTGATGGTGATCACATGGAATGATTTACAGAATGCAGTTTCCCCTCACACTACTGTTACAGCAACATACTATATGCAGTATTGGCTACACTGAGGAAGCACATTGCAAAGAAACGACCAGAGCTTTCTCAGACTAGGTGGCGACTTCATCATGACAATGCATGGCCTCAAGTCGCAAATCAAGTCATGCAGTTTCTGGCTCATTCAACATTACCCGTGTACCACATCCATCTTATAGCCCTGATCTTGCACCTTTGTGACTTTTTTTTATTCCCACCACTAAAGGCAAAGTATTCAATTTGAGAACTCTGAAGCAGTGCTCAAGAAAAGTGAGGTGATTATCAAGGACCTGACAAAGAATGGTCTGCAGCACATGTTCAAGGACTGGCAGAGATGCTATAAAAAGTGCTTTGAAGTAGGAGGGAACTACTTTGAAAAATATGTAAACATTGAATTGGAGTAATAAACATCTGTGAAAAAAAATCAGTCTCAGTCTTTGTTGATCAGCCCTCGTACATAGTGTATAGAGAAGGTATTGCACTTCACCTAAAAATTGAATACTGAGATTTTACTGGAAATAGAGGTTTTAGGGTATCATGTCCAAAAAGGCATTTTTAGAAAAAGCTCTGTGTGTGTCTGTGAACATGATAACTCAAAAACGAAAAGTCAGTAAAATACCAAACTTGTATAAAAGTTAAGTATCTTCCAAGGAAGTGACATGAAGATTTTGAGGAAAATCCCCCTACTCCAAACTACCCTTTGCTTGGAAACATTTTCAAAAATTTTGATTTTCTCAAAAATAGCTCTAACCATTTTTATTAAAATACTGTATATTAAAAATATTTACATGACAAATAAAATGTATATCATGAATTTTCTGGAAATAGTCTATTTATTCTGGATGATTTTTTCTGGATTTTGCATAACTAGTAAACCATAAGAGAGAGAGACAAAAAATTACTACATAAAAAATGTAGATCTCATTTAAACACAATTTGTCATATACATTTTTTTCATGGAGTTGACCATTTTTGAGATATTCCTTGTTATAGTTTCAGTTTTAAAGCACTTATACTTTTCACTTACGGGAATTTGTCAACTTCTGGCAATACAACGAAACATATTTCATCCATGTGGCAACCAGCTTTTAAAATATTTTTCTATTGGTTTAGCTTAGTGTATTCCATTACTTCCCTTCTGCTTACAAGAAAGCATTTCTGCTAATGATTATCGCGATTAGCATGAAGTAGACAGAAGAATAAGCTTTTTAGTAATAATTTGTTACAGAGATGTAAAGAAAGTCATGTGAAAGGAACACATTTTTTATATTTATTAAAAGCCAGAGGAGGTTTAGAGATGTTACGATCACACTTAAGTTTACTTCACCTAAGGATTTTATTTTAAAATCAGTGAAACTGCATTTTACACATCATTGCAAAGATAGCCTACAAACTACTCATACCAGCTCACAAACTACTCATACCAGTATAGCTGGAATAATGTTTTTCAAATAACACAACCTGTAATAAAATTATATATTTCACTAGATATCCACATGTGTTCAGGAATGTGCAGCGTGAGACATACAGTGTTCCAAGCTTTTTGTTTGTTTCAGCAAAGGGCAGAGCAACAACAAGCAGCACAGGAGTGATTACAGCTGTAGCACAGCAGGTAGCAAGATTGGAACCTGAATCCCGCAGCCCAGTAATCCTTCTGGAAAATGACGACTTGTAACTAATTTACTTGCATTTAACATAAGATATTAAAGTTAATTTATGAACTTATCGTAAATTGTGTCTGTGCTAGTAATGGAAGTGACTTCACTACCAGTTTCACTAGGCACAAGCTTTATTTGCATTTCTCTAAGCTAAACATTGGTGATTTTCTGGTTTGGGCCAGACAACTTTTCAAAAAAACTAAAAAAACTTTGTATTATGGTCATTGGCATTAATTTACATTCCCCCCCCCACAAGCCTTCTGACTCTGCTAGGATTCATAGTATAGCCAAGTGTTATGGTTACTGGTATTGATTTATTTATGTTTTTTTTTTTTTTTTCTTTTCACACAAGCCCTGTGTAGGACGGGTTGGATAGGTAGTAAGACTGAAAAATTCAATGTCATAGCTGGGATTTGAACCACAGATCTCCCGGTTTCTCTACCACTGAGCTACCATGCAACATGCCGGTATAGCATTGAATTTCTTAACTGACTCGCATGTTTCCCAGTACACAAGGTGATCTCAAATTATTTTGAGATTACAATCCCAATGGTGACTTACAATGCTGTAAGTACTTTAAAACCCCATAGTATAGCCAATTATTATGGTCATTGGTATTAACTTAATTTTTTTTTTTTTTTTCTCTCTCCACACAAACTGTGTGTTGGATAGGTAGAGTCAGACTGAAAAATTCAGTGCCATAGCCAGGATTTCCCACTCTCTAGCCAGTTACTCTACTGTCCTACACATGGCTTGTGTGAAAAAATGAGTAATAATAATAGTTGGCTATACTATGAATCCTGGGGTTTTAAAGTACTAACAGCATTGTAAGTGAGAGATCACCTTGTGGTTTACCAGGAAACATGCAAGTCAGTTGAGAAATTCAATGCTATGCCGACATTTTGCCATGGTCGCTCAGTTGTAGAGCAACCAGCTAAAGACTGGGAGATTCGTGGTTTAGATCCCAGCTATGGCATTGAATTTTTCAATCTGACTCTACCTATCCAACTCCTGTCCTACACATGGCTTGTGTGAAAAAAAAAAAATTAAATTAATACTAATGACCATAATAGTTGGCTATACTATGAATCCTTGGGTTTTAAAGTGCTTACAGTATTGTAAGTCACCATTGGGGTTGTAATCTTGAAATAATTTAGATCACCTTGTGGTTTACTGGGAAACAGGCGAGTCAGTTGAGAAACTCAATGCTAAGCGGGCATGTTGGTAGCTCAGTGGTAGAGCAACCAGCTAGAGACCGGAAGATCCGTGGTTCAAATCCTGGCTATAGCATTGAATTTTTTCAGTCTGACTACCTATCCAACCCCTGTCGTACACACGGCTTGTGTGAAAAGAAAGAAAAAAAAAAATAAGTAAATCAATACCAATGACCATAATACTTGGCTATACTATGAATCCTAGCATTTTAAAATACTTAGAGCATTGTAAATTGCCATTGGGGGTTGTAATCTCAAAATAATTTGAGATCACCTTGTGGTGTACTGGGAAACATGCAAGTCAGTTGAGAAAGTCAATGCTATACTGGCATGTTGCATGGTAGTTCAGTGATGGTGCAAATCCCTGCTAAGACATTGAATTTTTCAGTCTGACTCTACCTATCCAACTCCTGTCCTACACATGGCTTGTGTGAAAAAGAAAACAATTAAATTAATAGAATAAGAATCTTTCTAAACAGAGTCAAGAGAAGGTTTTTATTTGTCCAAATGAATCGCTTCTGAGTTATTTGAAATAAGAGAGTATAATTAGTAATAGGTTAGAATTAAAAAGGAATTACTTTTTTCAGAATATATGTAAGTTAAGAAATGCCCCCTTAAACATACCTGAAAGACGTTTGAGTATATCAAATGAAAGAGTGCTGCTTTTTAAACAAATATGTAAATTTGTCATTAATTTTTGAAGATTAAGAAGTTTGTAACTGAGATGTGAAATAATTTATTTCATAAATGAGTAGGGAAGTTGTAACACTGCATCACAAATAAACACTTCTACGTGCTTCAGGAACATTTGACTTGTTCCCATCTTCAGCATGCATCCCACAGCTCATGCCAATTACTGTATCCCCCAGACAAGAACCTGAACAAGCAGTGGGATGCATGCTGAAGATGGAAATCAGTGAGTGTTCCTGAAACACATTCAAGTATTTATCTGTGATGCAGTGCAGTGTTACAATTTTCCAACTCATTTATTCAAATAAACTTGCATTAGAATTTAAAAATTGTTGATGGTTTACAAATTAAGGCCAGAAAGAATGCAGTTGCAAAAGGTAAACTAGTTACATTTGGTTGGGAACTCACCTTGGTGACAAATTCAAAACAATGTTGGTTTTAATTGCATGCTTGGCATTATAGTTGTTTGTTTATACTGTCAGTTTCAAGTATTAAAATACTATTAAAATTATCAATGAATAACTGTGGTTCATGTTAAAACAAAAATGCAAATAGCATATAACTGGTGCAGAAAAGTAGCATATAATCATTTACACATAATTATGCTGCACACTTTGAATAATTTTCATTGAGGTTTTCATAAGCTCATCTGCTCAACACTGCTACTGTGGCAATAAAAGGGTAAAGTCAAAAATTTGTAATTTAAACATAAATTTATTTACATTCTGTCAAAGTACCGGGAATTGATCATTTAAAAATCCTGTTTAAAAGGAGATTCAAAATTATTGTTGTCCTAAGTTGGTACAACTTTCCTCTATACCCATGCAGAGTTTGATCGTCATCTGCCATCTAGTTTGTTTACAGTACGCCATTTTGTTAGTTCATCTCAAAGGTGATTTGCGATTTTACGATGGATACAAACATTGAACAAAGAATCTGTCTCAAATTTTGCATTG
This sequence comes from Hymenopus coronatus, assembly GCA_030762935.1. Classification (NCBI taxonomy): domain Eukaryota; kingdom Metazoa; phylum Arthropoda; class Insecta; order Mantodea; family Hymenopodidae; genus Hymenopus; species Hymenopus coronatus. The sequence goes on from CM060897.1 coordinate 141,356,409, forward strand.
CAAATGGTATTTTGTGTGCCGTATCGCAGAAAATGTTAGAGGGCTTACAGTGAATCGACTTTATCAAAAACATGTGCATATGAATGGTACAGTGCATTCAAAAATGGTCGAGATGTGGTGGAAGATTTGTCTCACTCTGGTCAGCCATCAACAGTTTCAACTGAACGGAACATTGCTAAAGTGAAGAAAATGGTGTCTGAAAATCGTCATTTAGGCTGAGAGAGATTGCCGCTGAACTTTCTGTGTCTCACGAATCGATTCGTACCATTTTAAATGATTGTTTGGGCATGACAGGTGTTGCAGCTCGGTTAGTTCTGAAAGACTTGAATTTTCTACAAAAACTCAAACGTGTAAGGATTGCTGAAGAGATGCTAGAACGAGCCAGTTCCGACCCCAAATTCATGAAACGCATTGTAACTGGTAATGAGACGTGGGTTTACGAGTTTGACACTCAAACCAGTCAACAAGCTTCCGAATGGCGCCTTCCAACTGAACCAAAACCTAAAAGGGCATGTCAAACTCGATCAAAACTGAAGGTCATGTTGACAGTTTTTTTTTTTTTTGATTATCACGGTGTCGTGCACTCAAGAGTTCTTGCCAGAAGGTCAGGTGGTAAATAAAGACTATTGTCTGAGCGTTATGCGGTATTTGAGAGAAAAATATGGCGAAAAAGCCACATTTGTTGAATGGCAACTCGTGGATTCTGCACCATGATAATGCACCAGCTCACAAGGCTATTATTGTGAACGAATTTCTGGCCAAAAACTCAACAAATTTCATCGAACAACCACTGTATTCACCTGATCTGATTTTTTTCTCTTTCCAAAACTCAAGTTACCACTTCAAGGCACCTGTTTTCAGTTGATAGAAGACATAAAGGAAAATTCGCAGAGACAATTGACATCGATTCCTGAAAGTGCCTATAAAAATGTTTTGATGATTGGATTATTCATTGGCATAAATGTATAATTTCAGAAGGGGCCTACTTTGAAGGCGAAAATAAAATTGGATGAATAATTCATTTTTTGTGTTTTATTGGCAAATTCCGAACTTTCTTGACACAGTAGTAATGCATCTGAAAAAAAGAAAATGTTACTGATAGTCGCATTTAAACATTCTGCTTCTTACACTCAAAATTTGCCAAAAGACAAAATTGTTTTTGGAGTGGGACTGACGACTTATGATGAAATAACTTAATCACTGTGCATATCTGTTTTAATCAGCTTAATTTGTTCTCATTTTCAGACACTGTCTGATACATCAGAATGGAAACATCACTGCTGCTATCTTCAAGCAGAACCAGACAGCATGACTTTCCTTGGAAACGTTTCAGACCTATGAATAATGCAAAAAAGGTTACAGATGTGCATATAAATCTCAGGTGTCATTTAAATGTGATAAAAGCATACAGTAATGGTGTTATAACATGAATGCACAGTTATTATGCTTAGGAATAAGAAACAAGTATCTGAAGAGTAAAGAAGAAATAAGATCAATTTGTGTACTCAATAAGAATAAGATTATCGATTGTTGTTGACTTAATGCTGGTTTATTAACTGCTTCAGAAGGACTGAATGTTTTTCAAGATATTGAAGCAGTGAGTGGAATGGTAAAGAAAGTATTCCCGTTTATCTAAATGTTTAGAAAACGGTTACATGATGTAATGTAAACAAATTATGTAATTGTGTTCTCTAACAAGATATATTATAGCTGTTTTACGACTCACTTCTTTAATCTTTTCATTTCAAATCAATGAATGGTTCCCCTTGTTTTGTTAATGAGTTTCTGCTAAAAAACTGTTGAATGTAATGATCATTCACTCTAAGTTCTGCTAAGGGAAAATTAATCAAAGGGGATGTCAAAATAAAGTACTGTATGATCTTTTGAGTAACATTTTAATAAAATTATGGCAAAACATATTTAACAAATGTCACTAGCTAAATACTGAAACAAATAATAAATACTCAGCCTGTCTCTCTAGCATTCTGCCTCATATTCGAAGAGTTCTGGAGCTCAAAGCGCAGTCAGGGTGAGTACCCAGATAAGGTTGTTTATTTGTTTTGTCCCCCCCCCCCCTTATCCTGAGAAGTAAGCTCTTTGGACCTAAGCTCATTTGTCATTCATTGTCCAATAAAGGGCATTAGACTATAAAACAAAAAAACAAAAAAAAAAAATATGTAGATCCCAGTTTCTTAAAGTATTACTCCTAGTAGTTTATGCAGTGTTCCTTCTCTTGAATTATTCTTGTCTATCCAAAAATAGCAGTAGCATACCATTTTTGGACAATCACAATATTGGTTACATAATCTGCTTACCCTCCCCATTTTTGTAGGACTGAACAAGCCAATGCCTATGGGTCAGAAGCCTCTTGGGGAGCCAAGGGCATGAAACTACTCATCTGACTTGTGGCTTGAGTAATTGCTTCATGCAACATTGTGCAGTAGTAAATCAGCATAATTTGCAGCCAAGCCATACAACAGCTGTTCTCTACAAAGATTAATTTTGAGGCGAATATAAATCAAACATTAAATGCACTTAATAGGCAACCAGTCTTATGGGGCCCTCCCTATTAAAATTTCAGAAAAACAATATCTCCATAATAGAATCAGGTTAATTGATATAAGCTATAAAATATTTTTGTACAGATTTAAACCTACTGTGAATACTTTCAGAACTGCACAGTTGTAGAGAAGGTGGCTGTTGATAATATTAACCAACTGAATTTTTCGTGCACAAACGATTTTATGGTCATCCTGTGCGTACATACAGAAGAACTCGCTAAATGTAGATGAAGTTAGTGGGTGAAAGATACAAGAGGCTGAGAGGGAATGTGTGGATATGTGCCATGCATGTGCAAAGAGAAAACAACAAGCAAAAATTAAAGTTTGAATCAAATCCCTGAAAAATGTTCAGCCAAAACCTCTTCACATATAATAGTAAATAATGTGTTAGTGGCAAGGGCAGCAGTGATGATTGAGATATTTTGAACATCAATTGGTCATTTCAAGGTTAAAGAGTCTTAGGTGCAAATTTCATATGAAAAAAGGGAAAAGGTGCTAAAACAAGTAAAAAAAAAGGGGGGGAGAACAAAAAGGTGCTGATTTACTCAACTAATTTAAAACATCTATCTTCTATTCTAGATTATTAAGTTACAAACAAATACATCAAATCATTGCTCACCAGAAATAGGAAAACACAGGAAGCTGTTTTATTTCAAAATATTGAGCATCTCTTTATTTTTAAAAATAAGTGTGTTTTTCTACAAGCATCTAGGACATTGTTGTAGATGCTAAAGCTTCTTTCAACATCCACAGAAACCTGTGGGACTAACTTTGTACTTTCTCAGAGTGACAACTCTGCAGATGTGGCAAGTTTCTCAACATACTAACTCTTCTGAAGACTAGACTCAAATTTGTCTTTAGCAAAGCCCCATAGCTGGTCCCTCACTGAAATTAAAAATATCCCATTGTTTTTACTTTCCGAGACTCTCTTCTTCTTCTTCTTCTTCCAATTGCTTAATAGCTGCAGTCAAATACTTGTAACCTGGAACACAAATTATGCATTTTTTCTGGTAGCAGAAGTTGCGCCTTCATCAGCTGGATCCAATGAAAGCAAAAATTCTCACCCAGCAAAGCAGCACACTGAATTCACAATACACAAGAGTAATGGCTGGCAAATTTGAAAGGGGCAGGCCAATGATTTCCTTGTAGGCAACTACAGAACTTGGAGCTTTCCATAGAATCTTCCTCAGGGAAGAGATGAATACATTTAGGAAGTCTTATTCATTCCTAATGGATTCACAAACACTGTGAAGGATATGAACTAGGAATGTCTCATGCTTTAACTTGGGGAACAAAGGTTTCAATTGGTTAACTTCAGAAACTTTATTTGTAGTCTGGTCTGCAACCACCAGAAGTTTTTCAAATGCGATACAACTAGGGCACAGCTTTTGACAGAGCTCCATGATTGATTGTATTACTGTACCGGCAGTGACTTACTACAGTTCATACATTTTAAACAACAGGCTTAACTTTCTCCCCTGAAAGGGGAAAATCTAAAATGTTCAAAACATTTTGTTCCAATGAATTTGTAGTTTCATCCAACATTATTCCCATATCACAATGTACATTTTCTGCTTGATTCTTTGTACGGTTTCTTGGTAACAGCCACCAACAGTTTTTCTTATAGTACTCTCATTGGTCACTAACATCTTTTGTATTTTTTGAGGATTATTTTGAAAACTAGAAGGTTTACCTTATTGAGTGGAATTCCTGCTTGTGTAAGAGCAGCACAAAAATCAGTGTTGAATTCCTTCAAATTTTGAACTTTTGAAAAACACTATTCAAATGTTCATTTCATAATAAAGGTTGTCACAATTTATTTGTTTGAAGAGTCTAGTTCTTTTGATGCTAACAACTGGAAATGTACTATTTGATGCAGTCTTGCTAGCGCTTTTCATCTAACAAAATTCTTGAATTGCAAATACTACACCATTGTACAGTTCCAACTGTTTCTATTGCATTTTGTTTGAATTCCTGAGTTCAACATGACAAAATCTAGTAATACACTTATGTAGTATAAGCCAGTCAAAATGAGTAAAGTCCTGTACCAGGGAGCGCCACTTGTACATGTAATGGCTTCCATTCCTGCCTGTATGGTCCAATTGGGAAAGTGCAAACGATTGTTCATGATGGCATTTTCCCTGAGTGTGTCAAAATTATATATATATATTCATATCATAAGCAATCAAGTATATTCTCAAATCCATTACAATACAATAAATTTGTACATCTTTTTCACTCTCTCGCATGCTTGGTATTATTCCGTGATATCTCTATCATTTGCCAATCTAGTAGCCATTTCTGCTTCCATTGGTACTTCTCTATTTCAACATGTTTCTTGAATATTTTTCACCTTCTGAACCAAGTTTTTCCAGCCATATGCTGTTATTGATAGCATTCTAAGAAATTATGCTCTTTGAGCCACTACATCAGAGCATTCTCTCAGTAAACTGTTCATCTTTACAATAAATCGCTAAGAATAAACACATTTTTTAAATCTCTCAACCTCATTAATAACCCTGTCAAGACAAATATAATTAAATTTGAGTTAAGCAAGAAGAAAAAAGATATATCATTTCATATTAACTTTGGAAATGTTGCAATACAGGAATCTGATTCTCACAAATTTTTAGGAATGCAAGTAGATAAACTCATGTCCTGGACTAATCATATCGATGACCTATGTAAAAAAATAAATAAAGGTTTGTATTTAATGAGGGAATTTACAAAAACTTGTAATGTTGAGGTTCTAAAACTTACATACTATGGGTTAATTTATTCACATATCCAATATGGTATTGAATTATGGGGGGGGTTGTAATAAAATGCATATGCAAAGGGTTCTAGTGCTACAAAAGAAATGTATCAGAACTATGTTTAAAATGGGGTGTCGAGAATCATGCAGGGAAGTTTTTAAAAGAGAAAAGATGTTTACTGTAGTATCTCTATACATATACAAAGTAACCTACTTAATTAACCAGAAAAAACCAAAACTAAATAGTGAAATACATAACCATGATACTAGATGCAAATTTGACTTACATTATACCAGCTACAATGTAAAATCTGTAAATAAAGATCCCTATATAATAGGATTACACATGTATAATAGACTCCCTGCATATGTAAAAAATGAAAATGCTGTTAAATTTAAACAATGTCTCAAGACAATTTACTGAACAATCCTGTGTATGATATCAATGAATTTTTAAAATAATTTATGTAGACTAAGTTTATTTAATGCTAATTTTGTTTAATGTAAACTGACAATGCCAGATACTCGAAAAGAGTCTATAGGCTGCTAATAAATTACAATTACTTTTTAAATTTCGATTTTTTCCTAAGCTTTTCTTTACACCCAAAGAAATCATTCTCCTTCTTGCAGAACTCCAATAATTTTCACACCGTAGGGATTTCGTTTTAGTCACATAATACTCCTGATATTTTCCTCTAACGACACACTCATCCATATTGTCCAAAACCACTTTATTGCAAGAGGTTTACCAATCTTGTGAAGTGATGTAATTTTGCTCATCCCACATTCTTCAAGCCAGCCTCCTTTCTGATCTTGAATATCATTGTTTTATTCTAACTTAGAAGCGCAACAAGTTCAGTAGCATTTATAATATGTATTTTCTGTGCTTCTTTCTTCTCTTCGCCACAAATCTTAAGAACATTATAAATAACACTCTTTGAGTTCCATCACTGTCACTGAATACTATGTGGCATGCTAGTGAAGTAAACTGGACTGTACAGCATTTCAGGACATATGTGTGAAGTCGTATTGTGTCATCGCATTAGTTTGCCTGTTTTCTGCTCCCACTGCAGGACTGCTCTGGCCTTGGTCAGCGTATAACAAATTTGTACTCACAATCAACAGTCTACTGATTCTGGTAAAATTAAGAAGATGAAAGTGAGAGAAAGAGAATTTGCATTTACAAATATTATTTTCCAGAGTTGCAGATGTTGATGGAATGAAATATGCATTTTCATTGCAGTGAGCTATTTGTTTTGGTAAAGGGAGAGAAAGAGTATTTGCACCCATACATACCACACTATTTTCCATTGTTGCAGGTGTGCTTTCAGTCCTGTGTTGGCTGGAAGTAAAATGGAATGAAATTCACAAGCCACATCTCATTAAAAATGATAAAATGCACTCTAGAAAATTATTGAAAAGCTATGATAACTATAAGAAAAAAGGGGATTATGGGCGTTGTTAAAAAAAAATTGAAAAACTGTGCAATAAAAATGCCTCCTTTATCAACTAGAGAGAAAATCTCAATGTGGCATCTTTCCGAATAACTTTAATTTACCTTATGAGAAAAAATGTGCACCTTAAAATCCTAACCCTGGGCATTACATAAACATTTGGCTCTGTTGAACATCTCAAGTGCATACTTGAATTGAAGCAATTTAAAAAGAACCAAGCAATACTGTTCGCATCAGCAATACTGTTTGTATTGCTGATGCTCTGAAAGAAAACAATCTGTTGTTTGTTGCTCATCCACATCTTAACAGCAGCCTATATTTTATAAATGTAAAAAGAAGCTAGTAACAGTGAAGTAACAAATATTAATACAACAATTAATAGTTGCAACAAATCTTCACTTATCTTTTGGAATCCTTGGACTACTTTCGCAATAAATCTATTGCATTCTCAACATAAATTTCCTTTTGGTCTGGTTTTTGATGTTTATTTACACTGTTATGGTTACTGCTACTAGGTGGATTTGTACTAATGCATTGCTAACTACTGGAATCAAAACAAATAGATTTAATGGTTTGGGAGAAAATGTTTATATTAAAGTATAGAAATCATGCAATGAATTTTGATATACCTCCAATTGACTCTCTCACCAAATTTGTTCTGATTCCAGTAGTTAGCAATGCATTAGTGCACAATGAACCTAGTAGCAGTAACCATAATAGTGTAAATAAACATCAAAAACCAGACCAAAAGGAAATTTATGTTGAGAATGAATAGATTTATTGCGAAACGAGCCCAAGGATTCCAAAAGATAAGTGAAGATTTGTTGCAACTATTGTTATATTAATAGCCTATATTTTGTTTACCTTGTTTCTCATTAAGTGCTTTCCAAGTTCATTTATTTTCATATATTCTTTCTAAATGTTCTTTCCAAATCCTCCAGCAGTTCTTTATATGATCAAGCAGTCCTATCCCATCATTTATTTGCTCTTTTTATGTTCAATTATATGCACACCAGGTATGATCTTAGAAACCTAATATCTGGCACTTTTTATTTTCTCTATATGTACTATGTACATAGTGTATAGAGAAGATATTGTAATGCACCCAAAAATTTGATACCGAGATTTCACCGGAAATACACGTTTTGGGTCCCCCTGAATCCAAAAAAAGAATCTTTAGAAACATGTCTGTGTGTGTGTGTGTCTGTGGGCAGCATAGCTCAAAAATGAAAAGACCGTTAAATACCAAACTTGGTATTTAAGTTTGATATCTTCCAAGGATGCGAGACGAAGATTTTCAAGAAAATCTGCCCACCCCAAACTACCCTTTACATGTAACTTTTTTCGAAAATTTTGATTTTATAAAAAATGGCTCAAGATTTTGATTAAAATATTGGATGTTAAAGAAATTTACCTGACAAAGTGTATATCTTGAATTTTCTGGGAATAGCCTCTGAAGACTACTTTATTCTGGATGAATTTTAAGGATTTTTGCATAACTGCTAAACCATAAGAGATGGTGAAAAACTTACCACACAAAAAATTTAGAGCACATTAAAACACACAGTTTATATTATATACATTTTTTTCGTGGAGCTGATCGTTTTTTGATATTCCTTGATTTTAGTTTCAGCTTTGAAAATCTTATACTTCTCTTAACAAGGAATTTGTCAACTCCTGTCCACACAAAGGAACTTCAGTCACTTAGCAACCAGCTTTTGAATATCACTTTAACCTATGGTTCTCCCTTTTGCTTTCAAGGAAGCAAGTAATAAGACTATTTCTGCTAATTGTTTTGATTAACATAAAGTAAATAAAAGCATAACCTTTTTAACAATAATTGTTGCAGAGAAAGTCACACTCACATCAGATTTTTTTTTCTTCTTTTATCTCTCTTAGTAGCTACCCGAGTCTCTGCACTATAAAGTAATATTGGCAATAGAATTTCATAGACTCCAGATACATCTGTTTTTTCTTTGTGTTATAAATATGATAAAACCAATTAGGTAAAAGAATAAATATCACTAATTGCATCAACATTTATCAAGTTCTGAACATACACATCCTGAACATAACTTACTCTGATATCAGATCTCTAGCATTTAACTGTAGCATAATCAGCATCTTTCTATAATGCAGCACAAAGATTTTTTAAAAGATGCTCCATTCCAAAACTATCTTTAACACTGAAGTTTTTTTTATTTTCTCAAAAAAAGGGCTTTAACAAACTTGACTAAAAACTATATAATTTTGAATTTTTTGTGAATAGCCTGTGATATTGTGTTCATTGAGAATGAGTTCTATGTTTAGTTTAAATGGTGAAACATAAAATAGACAAAACTTACCACATAAAAAATATAGACCACACACAATTTATGTCAAAGTTTACATTTGTTGTGAGAGCTTGAAATTTTTTGAGGTGCTTGGTCTTCACTCTCTTATTCTCATGATGCCATTCAAAGAGTTTACAGAATTTCAAAGCCTGCACATAATGACCTGCTTTTTAAAATTTTGACTGCCACTTCTGCTTCCTACATTTCCCTTGTACCTATGACAAAATGCATGAATAAACCATTTCTGTAAACATAAATCCCAATTAACATGAAGTGGGTAAAAAAATAAGTTTTTTTGTAGAACAGAAATACAAATAAACAAGTGTGGTTATAAAGATTTTTAACCCTGCTGTTCTGTTTGAATTAGTATACAGATGTACTGTTCAGGTCAATATGACCTGAAGTATTATAAATCAGTATAATCAGATAAAATGAGTCATAAATCATATGTAAGACAGAATATTATACTTTTTATTATTATTGTTACTTATTACAAACAACTTGAACCATTCTGAATCATGAATTACATCATATTGTATAGAGCTGTTGAAAAAAATATTAAGTATAATATTACAATAATTACTGAATACAAATTTGACAGATTTTATTCCTCAGAAAGAACAATCTAGACACAAATAAGTAACATGTACTTTACAAATGTGTTTACTACACTTTCCACATAGCATGTTTGTTTTGTTGTCATTTTTCAATGGCAAAACCTACAGTGTGCACGTTTTACAGTTTTTCTTTCTGGTGCAGAGTCTGATACTTTGACCACATTTTCAGGGGCTTGAATTCTCTTCACTATTTTTAATGATTTTTCTGTTCTTGGAAAATATTTTCTGGATGCGATATGTTCCTTTATCAGAGATTTCCCAAGTTCTTCTAGAAATAGTTGTCATAGTCCATTTAGGGTCTATGGCAATCCATAAGATATACGCATTGAAAGCAGAAACATCAAGAATGTTATAGAAAACAATCATTGGCCACTGATTTGTTTTCCTTTTGCAGGTATATGATCTAGTGTATCTACAGCTCCTTTACTAGCATTATAATCCAAAATCATTTGTGGCATCTTGTCATCCCTGTTGCTTATTTGAAAATGAAATGGCCTGTTATTTATGGACGCTCTTTAACTGCTTTCGTTCTCAGCATCCCATTCTATATTGGGCGTGAAAGACCGCTTAATTTTGCTCAGAGGCCTCTCTTATCAGGCTTGAGGTTCTTTTACGTGCCGTAAATCTACGACATGGGACCCACAGCTTTACTTCCCTTCCGAAGGAAGCCACGCTAAGGATTTTTACGCCCGAAAAAATCCATCGTCCTCCACCGGGTTTGAACCCGCGACCTTGGGTATATGACGTTAGCATGGTAACCATTACACCACGGAGGGCGACGTTGCTTATTTGAATATCATGGTGTAGTGTACTCATGAATACTACATTTTTCTTCTTCTTTGCAATGTAATTGACTACTGTAGTGTCATTTGTGAAGTAAAACGTAGAACTATATACTTTCCATCAGCTCATTTGTTGTGGAAGTTCCGGCTTCTTTTTACATACAATTCCCAATCGTCAATTTTCGTTTCAGAAGCACTGTCCCAAGTTGTATGAAGTAAAAAGATTGTCACAAGTTACATTTTTGCCACTCAGCTCATATGTAAGATAATATACTACTCTCATACCTTGATTTTTTTCTGGTGCTGCTCCTTGTTCTTTTCCTGTGTATACTTATGCTTTCAGAAGATACGATGTATCACTGTCACAAAGAGGCCATATCTTTATTCCAAATTTTGCGGGTTTAGAAGGGATGTATTGCTTGAAGAGACAGCGTCCTCATAATCACATTAATTGTTCATCAACTGTTACATTTTCTGCAGGGTTATATAATTTAGGAAGTACTTCTACCCATTTTCCCCAAATGTTGCGAATAGGAGCAAATTTATCACTAAGTAGTCACCTTTCTTCTCTAGTAGACCTCTTATCAAACCGCAAAACACATGTTATGTTACAGAAAGATTCAAATGACATTAATGCCTGAAATATGCTCTGCCCAGTTTCCTTATCCCACAGGCTTTTTGTTGACTCCCCATGAGTTTGATATACCACAGCAAGAAAGTCCTAAATAGGCTTAAAAAATATTTCTATCAATATTTTCCCACTGCTCACCATAAACTCTGTGTCCGTCTATATTTGTCATTTCTATTATTTCCTTTTCAAGTGCCTGATGAAATATAGCTTCAAAGGAACTTATGTTAGTTATTCTACTGGTTGCATACCTTGTAATTCCTAGTGTCTTCTTGATGACATTTGAAACTGAAATGACGGCTACATTGTAGAGGTGGTTGCAACTTCCATTCAGTAGTTTTATTTTTAGAAATAAAAGTTTGTTCATCACTGCCTGTTTGAAGATGGTTTCAGATGCATTACTTGTGCGATTTCCAAATTTGGAAATGGACTCGCTATTGGAGGCATTAGAAAGAGCTTCTAACTCTGCTTCACTCAATATTCTTCTTGCCATGGTGTCTAAACTCAAACTGACAAGCAATCTTCGAAATAATGCAGAATATAACTGTGTAACAAGAACAAGTACATTGTTGTAACAGCAATAATGCTTACAGTGGTAATTATATCACACTATTTCAACAATGCATTATAACACATGCAATAATGTATAACAATAGTCAAGTGTTACAGAAATGATGTATTGGGTCATAATGACCCGAACAGTACAAATGTAACAAATACTATTTAAAAAAAAAAAACTACTCAAAATTTTGTAACAAATTTTTAACCAGAAAATGGTGACATATCACTGGACAAAGTCATTAAATTTCATAAAAGTGCCTGATTAAATGAGAAATATATAATGAGACAAGTTGTGATATCGGGTCATGTAGACCCGAACAGAACAGCAGGGTTAAATTTGTGAAATGTTTAAGGTAATCATACAAAACAGTGTCTAACTCTGCTGAATCAGACAGAAAATCTAGAAAAATAGCATATTCCTATGATGCCATATTTATTGTTCTGTTACGATATTCTACTTTGGTCATAATGTTCAAAAGATACCATTATCTAAAATCTATGTCTTATCACTGTGTAGAAGAAAGGCAAAAATTTTCTTTTAGATTAATTAATCTTTTCCACATTATTTCATATACTCAAAATACAATTTTTTTTTAAATAATTTTTTTCGCAGTGTGTACAAACCATAAAAAGTACTTATTTCGATTAGTGAAACTTGAGTGTGATGTTTTTACTCTTAATTCATAAAAGTAACCTGTTCAAGAAAAGATGCACAACTACAAGGCCATCAAATTAAGCAGCCATGCTCTTATTGGTACTTGGGTCTTAGCTGTGTGCCACTCACCTGCTGAGATTGCAGTTCCTGCATTGTGTCATATATGATGATAAACGAAGGCACTAGATGTTAGTGCAGTCATGGTCCGATATACTACAGAACAAAGAGTTTTCACTTGTTAAAACTTTATAAAAGACGTGTATCTCCGGCTTTGTGTTGTACATTTCAGGAATGCTTTTCTTATATTGATCCCCCTAATAGCAGTACAGTTCATAAAATAATCAAGAAATTTAAAAGTACAGGATCACACAGGAGCTAGACCAGAAAAAAATCGAAAACGTCTCCTTTAAACAGAGGAAAAGATTGATATTGGTGCATGATTAGAATGTTTGCCAAGAAAGTCTTCCTCAAAGTTAGCGCAGCAAGCAGGATGAGCTATGGGTCACAAAGTGTATTAATCTAATTTCCAAACATTGCAAGGACTACATAATGATATATGGGAAGAGAGAACCAACATATCTCAAAAAGAATCATAACATGTTCTTAATAATCTGTTAAGACAATGCAATACTGTCTTTGAGCACAAGGGGAACTTTTCCAATCTTTGAAAAGGTAAGCAATATAAGGGATACATATTTAATATTGTAATTTGTGAAATAATAATGGTTCTATTTGACCTCGCCTGTTCGTATAGGGAAAACATGTAGGGAGGAAAGTGGTGCATGTCCACAACCCAGGTGCCATTAAAAACATGGTTGCTTAATCTGATGACCCTGTACAAATGCTGGAAGTCATTAAAATATTAAATAAATACAAGGGAATACTTGAAGCAATGAATGCAGTTTACATTTTTAAAGTCACTTACTCTGTATGTTATTGCTGTTGATATAGTTACCCAGATTGTTTAAGCCTTGATTGTACACAGGAGAGGTTGCTCAGGGTAGGAACTGAATAAATAAGCCTGAGTCCATCTAACATAGCCAAAAGGTTTATTCCAGCTGCCATCAGCCATAAGAAAACTTCAACAAATGCACATACCTGTAAGAGTTTTCGCTGGTATTGATGTTCATATAATAAGTATTAAATGGCTCTGGCAATGTAATGACAGTGCAATATTAAGCACTTCTGACCTGCGTCAGGGTAGTTTATATTGATTGTTTTTTTGAGGCTGGTTAAAAACACCTCAGCATTCTACTGCAACAGATTTCTGAGCTTGCCCTTAATTTCAAGACTTTCTGATATATTACACTGGTTCAGGCCTTGCTGCAGAATCATTACAATAGTTTTTCTCTTTCCTGTAATAAAATGTGTGATAACATAACTTTTCAAGTTTCTTTATTAATGCATTATTACAGAAATATGAGTAATGATATAAAGTTGTCCACTTTATTATACATTGATTTTTATAAAATTATAAACAAATATTTGTACATAAAAGTATACATGATGGCAATCTGATACAACTATGGGCCTATTTAAAATGCTTTCTACAGTATCATACCTTATCACTATCATGTCCCTGATTATCTGTAAAAATTATCCTGCAGAATATTCTATTTAATAAATTAATTTGATACCCCTTTTGTTTCCATAGGACCTCTTACTAGATCAAAAAATTAAGCCTATTTATGACTTTTTTTTTTTTTTTTTTTTTGTTGGCAGTATCTGTATGGCTGAGAGTATTCATAGATCCTCACTTAGGAGATTTGGTTTACATAAATATAGGCTTTGTATTATTTTCTTACAAAAAAGCATAGTGATGCAGTGCCACAGTTTCAAACACAGACAGCCTCTATAAATATGTTTGAAGCAATGTTTAGCAATTAAGTTGACTCTAGTGGTATGTGTGATGCCATATAAACCTGAGTGTATAGGGCTTGGTTTCAAGGGAAGAAATAAAGTAAGTTTTCTTTGATTTAGGATCATTCACTTCACTTACAGGTGTCTGTATTATGAAAGTGTAAATAAACTCTTCTAATTTTTAGAAAAGATAAAACCATACTGCAGAGACTGCTGGAAGTTTGGAAGTGTATGCTTACAGCTTCTACATTCTTTTGTCAAAGATGACCCATTGTTTAATAGCCTTATTTTCTCATCCTCAAGCTGTGTCAAAGATGGTATTTATTGTAAAAACTGTCATATATTGGCCTGAAAAAAAATCCCAATTTTGCATCAATATATGCACAGGTGTACTTGATTTGTTTATCATTTACTTGTTTGACATACAACTAATTCACAATATCAAATTTGAATTTCACATAAAACATGATCTAATGCAATACAGCAAGTGCAATATGTTGCACATTTGATTGGGGCATCTAACACCTATGTCTTTCTGCAGCAACTACTTAGAAAGTTACATAACATTCAAGTAAAACATCCAGTTATTGGAAAGAATACTTGGTACATCTGTCATGGTATTTTTTATTTTTTGATTCCTTAGGAGTTTGAAATAATACACGACTGCACAGTGGGACGAATTGCAAATCAGCTGGATAAAATTATTAAATTCTCTAGAACTGAACTAGTTTAATTGAAACTTTACACAGGAATTACAAGTAGCAAGTTGTTATGTACATATTTGGACAATAGAAACTACCCCCTTAATAGGGGTTGAATCTTATTTCATAGTTAATAGATTTTCATAAATATTTGCACAAGGGTAATAAAAACTACCCCTTTATAGGAGTAAATTTAAGAAAATTTTTAACTTCTTTTTATTAAACAAATTTTCATAAAACTCTGCATAAGAGTTACAAGTAGAACATTTTATGGTTTGTGTAATAGAAACCATATAACAGTGTCTTTGCAATTCAACAGATCTGCACAACATTTTGCACGAGAGTTACAACATGCTGCTGGGGCTATATTATTATTATTGGGGTGCATAGGGTAGTGAAGTGCATTTCATAACCTCTCCTACCTAATTCCCAACCTTAGCCTGCTCGCAGTGCACCCTGTTTCTGGAGACTTGAGTGACTGTGGTAAAACCATTTCACCAGATGCAGAGGAAATGCTGTGTCCTGTGCCTGTCCATAGGCTAAAAGCGGAATTGTTTTCTATTGGTTAGCAACCAATTGAAAAGTCTTGACAATTGCTTACTCGTCTCATAACAAAACAAGTCAGCTATACTCACAATGCCTGCATCAAGAATTCCACATCAAATATTAAATTACAAACAACTAGGGATAAGACTGCTGGGCCATCTGATGAAGAGATGGAATGAGACTGGTAGGAAGATGATTATTATTACTGTTGTTATAACTAAGAATTTTAGGTGTAATATTTTGATAAATAAAAGCACAAAAAAAGAAAACTTTAATTTAGCTAAAAAGGATGCAAATTTTAAATGTAAATAATCATATAAATAGTATCAAAACCAATTACATCAAGTAGCTAAGAACACAAATTTCACTTGTTATTACCATGTATGAAAATGTCTGCCTAAAACAAGTCCCAGAACATTATGTTATTGAAGTCACAAGTCCAGAAAATTGTTAATCTTCCATAGGTCGCACGTGGACTGCTGCTCCACAGAGAGTCGTTAAAATGAATTTTCTGCACCTTTCAACATAGGTCGCACGTGGACTGCCGCTCCACAGAGAGTCGTTAAAATGAATTTTCTGCACCTTTCAACAATATATTTCTCATTATTGATGCAGTATTTGAGCTCTGTCTGTGCATTTGCTCACACGTTACACAACCTTTTGGAGTGAGAGTCTGCAGTGACCTATAGCGTTAGGCTAAACTGTTTATCAGAGAAAAAAGATATGTGGCTACATAAGAAGAACAGCAAAACCATATCCAACATATGTTGGAAGAAGATCTTAAGTCTAATGATGATGCTGATGCTGCTGAAGAAGAGGACGTGCTGAAATCTTGGATATAGACACTGAACAAGAAATATCCGAGGAAGAGAATGAATTAGGTAACATCCCAGACCATCCGTTCTACATGGAAAGATAAAATAACCAAGTGGAGTAAATATGTTCCTCTAAAAAAACGTACGTACTAGATCTGAAAATGTAGTGACACACCTACCAGGCATCAAGGCTCTACTAAAGAATTGAAAAATCCATTTCAGATCTGGAGATACTTTTCCTTGCGAAAGTAATATAAATTATTGTAGATAATACCAATAATCACATTGAATCCATAAGAGCAAACTACTCCCATGACAGATGCAAAGCAGACAAGCAGTGCTGAAATTGAGGCTCTTATTGGTTTGACTTTACCTAGCAGGGGTAATGAAATGCAGCCAACAGAGTACAAAAGATTTATGGAGAAAAGATGGCACAGGTGTTGAAATATTCCGACTTGTGATGTCATCATCCAGGTTTAGATTTCTTCTGAGATATCTCAGATTTGATAGCGTTACTACTCGTCAAGAACACAAGGCTGAGGACAAGCTAGCACCAATTAGGGAAGCATTTGATAGATTTGTTGACAAATGTAAAACTGTATACACACCATTTGAATATCTTACTGTGGATGAGAAGCTGGAGGCTTTTAGGGGATGATGTGGATTTCAGCAATACATGCCAAGTAAGCTCAACAAATATGGAATTAAAATCTTTGCCCTTTGCAATTCCAAAATGTATTATACCAGCAATCTTGAAGTTTATATGGGCAAGCAGCCTACAGGGCCTTATGAGGTGGACAGTGCCCCGAGTAGTGTTTTAGAAAGACTTTGTAAACCTATCAGAGGAACAGGGCAAAACATCACAACTGACAATTGGTTTACTAGTGTGGATCTGGCAAAAAAAATTGAAAGCAAACCACGGAGTCACATATTGGGCACCATCAGGAAAAACAAAAGAGCTACCTTGTGAATTTTTGCCCTGTAAGTCGCCCTGAAGGAACGTCAATGTTTGTTTTTGAAGAAGATTGTGCATTGGTATAATTCATTCCCAAGAAAAGAAAGAATGTTTTGCCGATTTCCACCATGCATCATGATGATAAAGTTCACCTTGAAACGGGGAAACCAGAGATGATAATGACGTACAATGAAACCAAAGGGGGCGTCGACACAGTTGTGTTCTGTTTATGACTTTGCAAGAAACACTCGAAGGTGGCCCATGGTGGTGTTTTAGCCATGCTGAATGTGGGAGGCATAAATTCCTTTATTATCTTCAATGCAAACAATCCTGACGTGAGTATACCTCTTTGCGAATTTCTTAGATGATTTTCCTTTGAGCTGATAAATGGTATTCAAAGTTCAAGGACTGGTGTCAGCAACATATCCATGAATATGAAGAAAGAGACTTTACGAGATTCTTTGAACTGAAGTACCTCAGCAGTTGAGTGAAGTATTCAAAGATGCCCGAGGGAGGTGCAGTTAGTATGACTGAAAGAAGAATAGAGCAACACAATATTTTTGCTGAAAGTGTAAATCATTCTTATGTTAAAGTGTGTAGAATGTTATGGAAGTGCATCATGGGAAAAATAAATTCACAGAATGCCTGATGTGTATTTGACCATGATGAGTATCCATGCCATTTTTTATCAATTAGGATATAGGATTACTGAAGATATAACAAAATATTTTGTAGAATAAGAACTTGCTTCACCTCATGGATTTTCAGTACTGGGATTTCAGTTGTAACTTTTTTTTTTTTACTAGAAGTAATTCACACACAATTATTTTGACATTAATTGCCTTTAGTATGCAAAATGCTCCTAGTTTTTAATAAACATATTTATGTAATCAGCATATAATATAATAATATTGACCTACTATTGCAATTTTGTAGTTTGGAAAATTATTTTATGCATAAAATATTTATTTAAACATTCTGAATGATTATAAACAAATTTAAAACCCATTTGTATGTTCGTCGAGTGTCAGTCCGCAGCGACTACTTACGTAGGTCTACTTGTAGCAACCACTGTAGCGTTAAAACATATATTTAATATTTTAATGTTTTTTCAATAAGGGTGCAACTGTAGTCACTAAGTCCTTGTATGTTGGAAAGGAATGTCCAACTTCAACAGACACAAATGATGCATACTTTGTTAGCAGTTGTTAAATTCTTGTTCCTTGCAACCTCAACATGAAGATTTTTAGCTAAGCTCTACTTTCCAATCATCTCCAGTGTTAACTTCACATCCATCACTACAGCCCATTGTGACTCATTCT
The DNA here is from genome assembly GCA_030762935.1 of Hymenopus coronatus. NCBI lineage: Eukaryota > Metazoa > Arthropoda > Insecta > Mantodea > Hymenopodidae > Hymenopus > Hymenopus coronatus. The sequence goes on from CM060897.1 coordinate 141,374,954, forward strand.
CAGTTGTAATGACAGTTGTCAGAAAAGATTAAACATGCACAACATATAACTTCAAGAACCAACTTTTTAGCAATTTCTTAGTATAAGATACAAATTCATTCATTCCTTCCTCTTTTATTGCCTCACAAACCTGATACAATGCAAGTGCAATACAATTACTGAGTTTTACATTACAGTACATATATTGGCCTTAGCCAATAACACGTATGAAATAACATACTAGTACTAGCTCTAAGTACTAGCCATACATACATTACTGTAACTTTACATCACACTGGCATTGTTTTGTCCAGAAAGTAGGTTTTCAACAACATGGCTTTCACTTGCTTTCTATTTAGGGGACCTAACAATATATTTAAAATACATCTCATCTGTCTAATAAGTACTTTCTAGTACAGTTGTATAAGTAGTATAGTTGTAGTATTCTAATGGCATTGGGCATTAATTGATGTTCATCATTTTCCCCCTAGCTTCCCAATACAATGTTGCTATATTACTGTTTGTTAAGCCTTTACAGGCTGCAAGATGACTTCTGTTCATTATACTATCATCATCTTTTAATCCACACTTAGCAGAAGGCAGGCAGTTTATTTTGTACAAATGTTCAGCAAAACAGTTGTGGCTGGTTTGGATGCTAAATTGGGCCACTGCAGTTTTCCTTTTCATACTGAGCAAGTCTGCTCTATGTTTTGTTATATTTTATCTCTCAACAATTTCTTATGCATGATTTCTTGTTGAGCTGTAACCTGATGTTTTTATCTGGTTTATTTGCTTATGGAGCTCTGGTTTTACTGGTGGCTTCATTACCAGTTTGGCACCTTTCTTAGCCAGCATGTTCATTTTCACTAATTCCCAAGTGGGCTGGTATCCATTGGAATATCACTTATTTATTCCTTAATTTTTATTGTTTTTGTTTCTTATTTCATGTATAATATTTATTGTTTTGTTACTATAGTTTGCAACAGCCTCTATTGCTGATTTTGAATCTGAGATAATTATGGTTTTCTGTCTGTGTGGCCTGTATACAACATTTTATAGTGACATTTTAATTGTTATCAGTTCACCATCATAATGATTTGCATACTTATCAAGGGCTATGTATTGGAAAATTGTTTGCAGTGAATGCCTGCCCCTGCATCTTGTCTATTATTTATTAAGGTTCTGTGTGTATATACTCTTAACCATTCACTTTCAGGATATATAATATTATTATTATTAGTGGCTTAATGCACTGGACTTCGTATCCTCTGGTGTATCTATCTTCTTGCTTATTGGATATATTAAATCAGTACTATGTTCTATGTCACTGTATTCTGCTGGATTTACTAGTCTTGGAGTGATAACTTCATTGACTACTAAATTATGGAATCTAGAATTTTGAATATATAATTTGAAGCTTGCTTGTGTTTTCAATCATTGTTCGTTAGTGGCATTATGGTACCAACGATGTTTGTTTTTATAATTTTGTAATTTCTGGGCTAGGATGATTACATTTTTTTCATGTTCCATTTTAATTGGGGTATTTTTTTGTAAAACTTTGTAATGCAACAATTGGTGTTATTTTTACAGCTCCAGTAATAATTCTTAATGAATTAATTTGTACAATTTCAATGTTATCTTTTTGGGTTTTGTTCATTGTGGTCATTATTTCTGTTTAATTACATCTATCTAATAATGGGTTCATCTAATATAACATATTCAACTATTATCTGATTATCTGATCTGTTTAAATTTTTTTAATGCAGGGGCTGGATATGACTTTCATAGTGTTCTCTCATCTTGGATAGACTTTCCAGTATATTTCTCGACATATGCCTTCAAAGTAGGGTCGTTAAGCTTCAAAAAAGGAATAAATGTCTTGGCTGTATCATTAAAGAAGTAATTTTTATTTATTGAACTTGAAGCCAGCACTTTGCCAATAGACTGAAGTCGAACTTCACCTTTGTGGTGAAGTAGATCTTTATTCATGTGTTTTGCACTACCTATATGCTCCATAACACAATATGTTGGCATTTTTCATCGGTTATTATTGAAACATCACAAAAATTGCACCTCAGATCACAGCTGTCACTCTGAATTCCATCTGCATTAATTTGTTAAGATGTATCATCTAGTTTCGAGTGTTCACTTTCTGTTTTGGAAACTATATACTAACAACCTGGAAAATAGTAGACCACACTCGCCATATATTGTTTTGGATTGCAAAATTAAAATTGTTTAAATTTGTTCTAGAACTCAATAATACTGACTGGTGAAAGGCTGACCGCCAAAGGCATATAGTATCAGAGAAAGACTTTCAAGTAAAATTGGTAGTTTTTTGTGCAAATTTGCCAAAAGCAGTGGTGTTAATCCATAATATTGCACTAAGAATTACTGAAAGCCTTCCTTATATAAACCTGTTATATCCGATAACAACGATGTAGCATGCATTCATAAAATCTAGCAAAGCAATGAAGAGTCAAAAGTCTAAACTATCATTTTTAAATTGATTCTAGCCTGCAAAGTCCCTAAAAACAGATGCCAAATTAGCCTTTATGTGTATCAATAAAACTTTCGATAATGTGGGACACCAACTCTTCCAAAGTACATTGCAGTATCCCGGAATCCTGACATTGTCTAAGCCTATCTATGAATTGCAAAGCAACAATACCACATATATTGAAACAGGATTGTGTGAAAGTAAGCATATCAATATTAAGCATGGTGTGATGTAGGATCTACCTCTTTTTCTGAGCTAATTAATCTTCTGACAGATCACATCAGTGAACTCTCTTCTCAGGGTATCTAAGAACATTGATTTACAATTGGACGTGGACTGCCCAAAAAAACAGTTTTGGCCTTCACTGAGCAAGGCTTCATCCTTTCATTCCACTCCTTGCTCACCATTTTCGTTTCCAGAGCGAAGTAATGGATCCATGTCTCGCAACATATGATGATACACTTCAAAAAATTCTCCCTTTTTTGCCTTAATCAATTCAGAAGTTTCTCACAAATCTTCAACTTTTGCTGCTCAGTTAACAACTTTGGAACCCATCGAACAGTAATTTTTTTTAAATCCAAGATATTTACTGATAATGGTATGAGTACTCCCAAATCTGATGCAATTTCTTCAAGGTGTTGAGGTGATCACCTTCAATAAGCTCTCGGATAGCATGGATGTAATTCATCTGAGAGAACTGACCTTGGGCGCCAAGCGTGACCTTTGTACAATTCGTCGGTCACCCTTAAATTGTCTGGCCCAGATAAACACTTGATTCTAGGACAGAGTAGCATCCCCAAACTGTGCCTTCAAACAAGTTAAAATCTCTGAGGGTTTAATCCCTTCATTAATTAAAAACTATGTGTTGATAGGCAAAGGAACCTCTTGTTCACTCATGGCTGTGTTGATGCTGAAACTTAGCATAGCAGCTAACCAAGCTGGTTCCCCCTCCCTAACATTCCAACCTCCATATTCCTCCTCAGATTTGCCTGTGCAGTGCTATGGTTTAATTACCCTCATCAAATACAAAATAGACAATCAATCAGCAGTTTTCAGCAAATTATTTCATTACTGCTATAGACTGAAAGTGTTTTAATGCACTTTAACATAACTATGATCACGTAATCTTGTGCTACATTTTTACTTTCTCTACCAAGTACTATGCACATACATAGTAAGTAGAGCAGCTATTGTATTTCACCCAGGCATTCAACACAACATTCCACCCAGAATTCATTGAAAATCACGTTTTGAGGACCCAAAATACAGAAATTAGAAAAAGGTACTTCTATGTGTCTGTGGACAGCATAACTAAAAATTAAAAGACTGCTACATACCCAAAATGGTATTTAAGTTTCAGTATCCTCCAAGGATGCAACAAAGATTTTTAAAAAAAATACCCTCACCCCCCAAATCATACTTTCCATGCAAAATTTTTCAAACATTTTGTTTTTCTAAACAATTACTAATGATTTTGATTAAAATGCTATACATTAAAGAATTTGCATGACAAATGAAATGTATATCTTGAACTTTCTGGGAGTAGCCTCTGAAGACCTCTTCATTTTGGATGACTTTTACGTAACTGGTAAATCATAAGAGACAGGCAAAATCATACCTTACTGCACAAAAATGTTAGACCTTGTTATATTACACAATTTATGCCATATATGGCTTTTATTTATTTAATCTTTTTATGAAGTTCACCATTTACAAGACATTCCTTGTTATTGATTTCAATTTTAAAATACGAGGTACGTCCAGAAAGTAAGTTCCGTTTCAATTTACCTCCGCTGCAGCGCTGCGATCGCAGTTCTGCACATGCGCGGTAGATGCTCTGTATCAAGGAGAAGAAACGTGTGCCATTTTCAGATCGCTGTCAGCCACATATGCTTTGTTGTGCTTGTTTACAATGTCAGTGTTGATTGGAAATTCCGCCGCTTGTGAAATCAGATCTGTGATTCGTTTTCTGAATGCTAGGAAAGTGAAACCAATTGAAATTTATCGGCAAATTTGTGAAGTTTACGGACAAAATGCGATGAGTGATTCAATGGTGAGAAAATGGGTCCAACAGTTCAATGAAGGACGAAGTGGGCGTCCATCTTTGGTTACAGAAGAACTGGTTCACGAGATTGATGACAAGATCCAGAAAAACCGCAAGTTTACAATTAGTGCTCTCGCTATGGAATTTCCCCAAAGCTTACGATCACTAATTCATGAAATTGTTACCGAAAAACTGAAATTTCGTAAACTTTGCTCACGTTGGGCACCAAAGATTCTTACTGAGTAACACAAAACAAAACGGATGGGTAGTGCACTTCAGTTTTTAACCTGTTATGATGAAGACGGCAAAGAATTTCTGACACAGATAGTCGCAGGAAACGAAACTTGGGTTTCTTACGACACCCCTGAAAGTAAGCAGCAATCAATGGAATGGAGACACACTTCATCCCCAGCAAAGGTTAAGCCGAAACAAATCTTGACACCTCGAAAAATGATGTGCACAGTGTTCTGGGACTGGAAAGGCATCTTACTCATTGATTTCTTACCGCGTGGTCAAACAATCAAAGCAGATGTTTATTGCGAGACACTTAGGAAATTGCGCCGCACAATACAGAATAAGCGCCGGTGATTGCTGTCAAAAGGTGTTGTTTTTCTTCACGACAAACGCACAACCACACACTGCAAATGTGACGAAAAACCTCCTACAGGGATTTGGCTGGGACGTGGTTGACCATCCTCCGTACAGCTCTGACCTCGCTCCTAGCGACTTTCATCTGTTCTTACATCTCAAGTCTTTCCTTGGCGGTCACCACTTCAACAATGACGAAGAGCTGAAAGAAAATGTTTCCAACTTTTTGAAGACACAGGCGACAAACTTCTATGAAGAAGATATACAAAAACTTCTGCCATGCTAAGACAAATGCCTGCAAAATTTCGGCAGTTATGTGGAAAAGTAGTTTAAGAGGTGTAGAATTTTGTGCAATAAATAATTATTCTGTATCTGTACACAATTTAATTTTATTACCAAACGGAACTTACTTTCTGGATGTACCTCGTACTTGAACTTTTTTCAAACTGGAATTTGGCATTCTGCTTTCTTTTGTTTACTCCTGGCCATGCAAAGAAAACCAAATTTTAATCTCATAGTACTGGCTTTCAAAAGATTTGACTATTACTTTAGCCTTGTGCATTACCTACTTCCCTTCTACTTACAAGGAAGCAAGTATTAAGACCATTTTTGCTAATGTTTATCTTGATTAGCATTAAATATATGGAAGAATAAGCTTTTTGTAAGAACATTGTGTTACAGAATATGTAGAAAAAAAAATGAAAAACAAAGTCTATTCATTACATCATCTTAGTAAATTCTGATCTTGAAAGATAACTAGCTAAAATAAAATAACAAAAGCAGTTGAATGTTAAGATCCTTTTACAGCATAAAAGTAGAACATTTCATTTCTGATGAAGTTTGAAAAATTAATTTTGTCATGGTGGATTTCCAGTCTGACCCACTTTGCATTGTATAGTTTTTCTGATGTGCTGAATTTCTTGTAAAGCTACTCAAAGTCACTTCAAACCTTCTCTAGGTCATCATTAAACATTCTTCCACCATATATGTAAAAATTCTGTTATGAGTAATCAATAAAAACTGAATGAATCTTTTTGTCCCTTGTAAATATACAAGTTGTGAAACTACATACCACTCCCAATACTGCACTCTCCCCTTAATATCCATCATTGTTCCAATTAGTTCTAGAACATTATTTAACAATAATATTATATCTGAGTCTACAATGCATTTCTATTGTAATCTCTATTAAATAAGTTTTGAGTGTCTGTTCTCAACTGCCATTTTATAAGATTTTAGCCCCATTTAGGTGCATAAACATTGGATTTTAAGGACCTAAAAATTCAAAGTCTACCCATGACACATATATAAGCAAAAAACACATCTCCGAAGACAAAAGGTTCCACTAATTTTGCACAGTAATTTCAGACCAGGTGCTTTTATTTCTGTCAAGAAAAAGCATGTGATAAAGTTATAATGTAACAAACTGCATTATATACACCACATTTTAACGCTTGAAAAATGAGCATGTCTAATGTTCAAATCATTTTATTTATAGTTCTATGTATTACCTTCCTAGGTTACTTTAGCACCTGAAGTGACCAGCACTTGCACTGCTACTAGATAAAATTTATCCATTAATCAGTCTAAGATGTAATATACACAAATGATTTTCTGAGCAAAATGCTCTTATATAATAAAACTAGAATTAAACTTAGAATTAATAATGAGTGATTTTGAAAGGCTAATGAACTTCCCTTTATAAGTATAAAACAAAAGATTTACCACACACATACTACATGATTAATGCATATGTCTTAATTTTAGTGCTCATTAGCAGAAGCAACAAATACATGATAGAGATTCATGCTGTAGTTTCAAAGCAAATGATACATATTATTTCTAGAAAGTTCAGTATTTCCATGGTTTCTGTATACATTCTGTCAAGAAAGTGCCAGGAATTGATCATTTAAAAATCCTGTTTAATAGGGAATTCAAAATTATTGTTATCGCTAAGTTGGTAAACTTTCATTTATACCCACGCAGAGTTTGATCGTCATCTGCCATCTAGTTTGTTTATAGTGCGCCATTTTGTTAGTTCATCTCAAAGGTGACTTGCGATTTTACAATGGATACAAATACTGAACAAAGAATCTCTCTCAAATTTTGCATTGCAGAAAATGGCTGAGGGCTTATGGTGAATTGACTTTATCAGAAACACATTCATATGAGTGGTACAGTGCATTCAAAAGTGGTCGAGATGGGGTGGAAGATTTGCCTCGCTCTGTTCGGCCATCAACAGTTTCAACTGAACTGAACATTCCTAAAGTGAAGAACATGGTGTCTGAAAATAGTCATTTAGGTTCTGAGAGAGATTGCCGCTGAATTTCTGTGTCTCACGAATCGATTCATACCATTTTAAACAATTGTTTGGGCATTACACGTGTTGCAGCTCGGTTAGTTCCAAAGGACTTGAATTTTCTAAAAAAACTCAATCGCGTAAGGATTGCTGAAGATATGCTAGAACGAGCTAGTTCCGACCCCACATTCATGAAATGCATTGTAACTGGTGATGAGACGTGGGTTTATGAGTTTGATACTCATACCAGTCAACAAGCTTCCGAATGTCGCCTTCCAACTGAACCGAAACCTAAAAGGGCATGTCAAACTTGATCAAAACTGAAGGTCATGTTGACAGCTTTTTTCGATTATTGCAGTGTCATGTACTCAAGAGTTCTTACCAGAAGATCAGATGGTAAATAAAGACTATTATCTGAGCACTATGCAGCGTTTGAGAGAACAAATACGGCGAAAAAGGCCATATTTGTGGAACGACAACTCATGGATTCTGCACCATGTTAACGCACCAGCTCACAAGGCTATTATTGTGAACGAATTTCTGACCAAAAACTCAACAAATTTCATCGAACAATCACTGTATTCACCTGTTCTGGCTCCTGCTGATTTCTTTCTCTTTTCAAAACTCAAGTTACCATTTCGAGGCACCCGTTTTCAGTTGATAGAAGACATAAAGGAAAATTTGCGGTGACAATCCACATCGATTCCTCAAAGTGGCTACAAAAAATGTTTTGATGATTGGATTATTCATTGGCATAAATGTATAATTTCAGAAGGGGCCTACTTTGAAGGCGATAAAATAAAATTGGATGAATAACTCATTTTTTGTGTTTTATTGGCAAATTCCCGGAACTTTCTTGACACAGTGGTATATCACCATAAAGTGTAGTGTAGTCGGTGAATTTGAATTTAATAAATATATGATAGGTTTCCAAGATTAGAGTTTTGAAAGTTCAAGTATTGAATTTTAAAGCCAATAAACTGGAATACCTGAACCTGAGATGAATGAAATTTACATTTTTTGCTAAGTTTTGTTAAGTCTTCTAAATAAAATGATGTAATTAATAAATATTGGTATTCATTAACCATTATTCATGCCTGTATCAAAATATGTATTAATTTGGATTATAGGCAGTGACAATTACATTTATGATTAAGATTTATACTTTTAGGATTAATTAATATATTATGAAATGTAAGAGAAACACTGTGAAGCTCAGCTAATATTAATGCACTAAAGAGTTGTTTTTCACAAGGCTTCATCGAAATTGTTATCTACAGTGCAGTTTCTATGCTGAACTTGAAATAACTGCACATGAAATTAAAATTCTTCGACGTTCAAGACAACCTAACTCCTGTGACTTGCTTATACAATTAGTTGAGCTTCATTAGGTTTACACAAAAGCTGATTCAATGATAAGGTTTAGAAGGATGTCCACATTCTGATGCTAAGTGTCTACAGGGATGGTTTTATCCCATCCAAGTCCCAAACTTGTCAAATTTTATTTTTATTTGCAATCTTTGTTTTTAAGCAGTAGAGTAAGTAAGAGCAGCAAGCATTTCCAACAGATTCATTGTTATTCCAAAATAATTTGTAGCACCAGAGGCAGAGTCAGGATTCTTTTAGGGAAGGGCTAACATATTTTGAAACATAACTTAACATCAACAAAGTGTAGTTAATAATACAGGATTTTATCTTTCTAGATTTTCTAACATCATGGAACTGATCCACATCTTATCAATTTAAATTACTTTTCTTTTTATGGAAGTTTGTAAACAGTTTTTTTTTTTACTTTTGACAAATTTTATAAACATATAAAAGGACTAGCCATGGGAAATCCATTTTTACCTGTTTTAGCAGATTTACAAATGAGTTTTCTGGAAATCAAAGTCATCAAAGAATATCCTGAAATATTCAAAGTATGGCATAGATATGTGGATGATATTTTTGCTATCATCCCTAACCAAGCCATAAATAAATCCTTGGATATATTAAATGCTCAGTATGAAAGTATTAAGTTCACTATGGAAACTGAAAACAACTATATGCTCCCTTTCTTGGATATCAAGAAAATAATATTAGAAATAATAATGAGTTGCAGTTTGGTATTTATAGAAAGCCAACTCATGTAGATAATTACATAAAAAATAATAAATGCAGTCCTAAAAGCCATCAACATGCTGTCTTTCAAAGCTTAATACATAGGCTAATTAATGTACCTTTAACAAAGGAAGAACACAAAAAAGAATTCAATTATATTATCAATGTTGCACAAAATAATGGATTTGATAGACAATTTACAATAGTTTTAATAAACAAGAGAAAAAAAAAAAAAAAAAAAAAAAAAAGAAGTTAGCTTATTAAAACCAATAAAAGACAATTTAAAGTATAAAAGATTTAATTATCATCCAAAATTGTTTCCCGAGTTTAAAAAAATATTTGACAAGTATAATACATTACTTGCCCCTTGCAGCAGATTCAATTTGAAAAAGATGTTAAATAAACCACTTGACAAAACAGTGAATAAATTAAATAAATCTGGCATCTATCATGTAATGATTGGCAGAACAAAGAGAAGCTTAAAGGAACATCAAAGAAATATTAAATTGAAACAATTGTATAAATCAGCAGTAGCCAATCATTTCTGGAATACTAATCATGAAATGGGACAAGACATCCAATTACTGAAAGCTATTAACACTCCTTCAGAGTTGGATATCTGGGAAAAATTTTTCAATTCATAGTAATAGCAGTAATATGGTTAACTTTGAAATACCACCAGCAGATGTCATTTTAAAACTTGTACAAACTGAAAGTCAAGCTAAAGGCTCAAAACTAGCAAACAGTTCCAAAATATTCCACCAGAGGTCACCAAGGACATGCAAGAAGAAGGCAGATGTCAATGAAGTCTGTCTTCTACCACCTGATGCCACCGCTATCAGATCGACACCTATATTAGTTGTCGAAGCTGTCCAGTAACCTCAGACATCTGCGAACCTGCAAAAGAGAATGACAACGAAGGTTGTCGAAACACATGCAAATTACCAACACCAACACCATGTTTAGTGGAGCATATGTCTGCAATAAATATCCAGATTTAAAGTGTTGTTAAATCAATTTAAATGTTGAGTAAACTTATAAAAAGATGTATTACATAAAATGCTTTTTAAACACAATATTTTAGTAGTTTGATTACTCAGTTTTATTGTAAGTTTTTGCTGCTATTGTTTTAGAGGTGGTTATTATATTGACAAATAAATGAAAGGCATATTTGTTTTGACCTATCTGGTTTTTTTTCTCTCTTGAGTTAGTGGAACATATTTTGAATATAGTGCACTGCTAAGATAATTTACTCATTAACTGAACAAACACTTGTGGTAGTATGGGTTAAGCAAATATGACAAATAAATGTGCTGATTTTGACTTCACCAAAGCAAAGCCACACCATATTTTTTCTTTAATTAAAGGGGAACTATAGTCCCTCTCAGCCCCTTCCTGGGGCACTATAATTCTTAGATCTAATGATGGAGACAATACTCCCTGAAACATTTTTAAAAATTCCCTTTATCTTTCAGATGAATAAGGGATTACTTTGGCAAGATTTATTGCTAACTATGCCATTCAGATACATTGTCTTTTCCATGTGTTCAGATATTCAGTTAAGAAAAAGTACGTATCAGCATATAGTATAAAACTATGGTCTGGAATCCTTCTGATATTTTGAACAAACTCCTATTCTTGAATCACACCAACAGTGACAGCTTAATGTTATTCTTAGATCATAATTTCTAATTATATAAACCTCTAGACCCTACTGTTTCATTTTTTGTGTTACCTTTGGAATTCCAGGAAACTTTGTTTTTTTTTTTAATACCTTTTAGTCAAAGAAGCCATATCAGGTAATGCAAAAATCAACTAAACACATTTGAATGCCACCTAGTATTATGGGGAAAATATTTCATAAAAGCAGTAAGTCAATTAGCTTGATCCACCTGGGATCAGAACCAAAACTTGCAGCTAGAGGGACAAAATCCTTACATCAACATCACCATGGCAATTAACTACATCAGTTTTCCTGGGATTATCATGTGACATTATTAAGTAATGTTTCTCAAATTTGTTTACAGGATGTTCTATTCTTTCCTGTTTCTTCATCAGATAATATGCAACAGTTATTCCTCCACTTCATTCTAAATTTTAGCTTTCAAAGCAATAATTCTATGACTAGAAACACATAGGTACTCTTCATTGGAATGCATTGCATTTATTTCTTTGGTTTTTGGCCAATAATCACTAATCACTACCAAGTACAGAAAATTGATGACGGGTGGTATAAGACACTGATGAGTTTAGAAGTGCTCGCAGGTTGCCATCTTATACCAACTTTATTGTATTCAGCTCTGTAAAAGTTTGCATTGACTAAACAAGAATAGTGTAGGAAAAGGTGAAACATGTATTACTTCATAAATTATTGCTAAACTAACCATCAGGGCTACTCTGTAACATTTTGTTATGGCTTAACAAATAGTTTAAAGCTGCTAAACAATTGAATACCCATGTCAAAAAACATTTTTCCTATTGTGATATTGTCGTGATAAAATGTTATATAAACTCTTTTCTATACTGTCATACACTCTGGTGGCTAAAACAGAGAGTAGAGACTCAAATATAGGCAGTTGAATCTAGAAGGTTGTGGAAGAATGTTACAAATCTTAGAGAAAACGGCTGATTCACGTAAACATTCTCCATGTAACAGTGTTATAAAACAGATAAGAGTAGAAAATGGCAATGATGTGATTCTCCTTTCTCTACCTCCTCACACAAGCCAAAAGCTTTGGCCACTTGACAAAGGAGTATTTGGCCCCTATAAAGAGATATTACAACACAGCGTGAGGAGAATGACTACAGACTCACCCAGGTAAACCAATTTCAATGCAGAAATTGTTGGTTATGCATATCCCTTATCATTTACACCATGCAATATTCAATCAGACTTTTGACTAAACTGGAATATGGCCAGTAAATGAAAATGTATTTCAAGAAGATGAATTCCTTACATCTTATGTAACAGACAGAGACGATCCAAATTTGACCATGAAGGTAGTACCAAATGTTCAAGATCAAACAAGTAACACCACAGGTTTCAGCAGCTTGAACCATGACAACACATAGCATTCCAGCAATATCCAGCAGCACTGCATAGACAAGCAATAAACCATTTATTGAATCATTGAAACCGTTGCCAAAAGCTCCACCTAGAAAAATCAATCCTATTAGGACAAGAAAATGACTAACAGCAAGGAAATTAACTGACATACTAAAAAAGCTGGCAGTTGAGGAAGAATTTGCTGCCAGGAAGAAGAAAAGAAATAACATAACCTGCAGAAAGAACTTATTTTAAAATAAAAGATGCACAAAGAAAAATGCTCCAGTGGAATCTAACTCAAGAAGCAATGATGAAGCTATGAAATCATGCGACAGTGGTGACATTGAAGTGAGTTTATCAGATTTATTGTTAGAAATGGAGACTGAAATGATTGAAACAAATGAGGAAGACGTGGTGAAATAAGGTTTCCTATAAGCTTTCATATATATATATATATAAAAATAAACAGAGTATGTAAGGAAAAACTGGTTTTGAGAGTTAATAAGTGATTATTAAAAGATAAGTGATTTTAGCTTTTTATTCTTTGAAAAATATATTGGCTTAAGGTACAATATCCATATGCCCAAGGTACATGCCTATATTGTAACTTGGGTCAATTGCATACTTTTATGAACTGCATATTTTGTCACATATTTTCTGATTTCATATTTATATGCACCAATTGTGTTACTAGTAAAAAAACAAAATTGCCATTAAGCTTAACAGTCATAATACTCATTAAAAAGTATAACCAAGGTACAAGCCTCCCCCCCTGATGTTATGTTGTTTTGCATTGTTCGCTAATATATTTGATTCATTTTTAGATTTAGGAACTGAGCATTTTTCAAATCTCTTAGGCTATTACAGTGCTACATTTTCATTCCCAGAATCAATTTAAGCGAATTTAAAATTTACTAGAAGAACTGATGGCAGAAAGCTATTTACAGGCTTCTAATAATCATAGAAAATGGAATGTGTGCTGATGTTGCTGGGAGCAGCATAACAGAAGGCAGTCAGTTTGGTTTTAAAACGAATTAAACAATTTGATTTTATACATAGGTGAATTTGCATATGGAAAATAATCCAAAAATATTAGTAGCATACTAGAACAAGTAAAATAATGCTTCTTTTCACTACCATCTTTTGCTTATGTATACCTAAAATAATGAGTAATTATCAGATACAAATTATAATTATCTTTCAAAGAATAAGATGTAATATATTTCCCACTGAACTGAACTAAAGCTGAACATTGGATTGATATAAAACTTGCATCCAACCCTGTACTATTAATTAGTTTGCCAGTCTCTCCTACCCTAAAATTTAAAATATTATACAGGGCCTCTTGTTGTGCAAGTCTTCCAATAACATATCTAATTTATTGGGATCACTTCCTATACTAAGCAAACCCACTTACTGTATTTATCTGAATACAAGATGACCTGAAATGAAAGATGACACCCAATTTTTAGAACTTAATTTTGGAATTTAGCATATCATGTTCATATGTAAAAAAGAAGACATGATAATTTAATTTTTAAATAAAATTTAATGGTTTGCCATATATTTTAAACAAACTAATGGACGGGTAGGGTGAATAAGTCCCTTTTTTGTTTTTTTAAGTGCTTAATTTGAATTTGCACAGAAATTCATGTTTTTAACGGTTGACAGAGGGGATAAGGAAATTTACAGTGTATGAGTGCAATAGTGCAACGTTATAGTAGCATAACTGTAATGACGGTGATAGATATGATTTTGAATTTGAACAACAGAAAGGAGGATGGAAATGTACAGTTGAAAAAATGGGATGGCAGCCGTGGTGGCAGCATAGCTCTAATGATGATCATGGATATGATTTTCTATTTAGGAAACATACTTACTAATATTTTTACCTAATTTGATTTGCGCATAAATTCAGCTTAGCTGTAATGATGATTATGGATACAATTTTCAATTAAAACATTACATCTAAATTGAATTTGCGCATAAATTCATCTTTTGAGCAGGAGTACGGAGATGTATGGAATGTTCAATGATAGAACGTGAAGATGGTAGCAGTGGCAGTTCATAGCTGTAACGACAATTATGGATGCTATTTTCTCTTAAGACAGCATACTTAATGTATGCGATGATTGAATTTTTGCATAGATACACATTGTGGGCAGCACAAAGAGGAAGAGGGGAAGCATACCAGTGGAATGCATTTAGCAGGAGTTGAAGTGCTCTTTCTGCTTGATCATTGGCTTCCAATACATTTCGTGGAGCAACTAATATGAGTCTTCTAGGTTTATTTCAATCTCGGAGAGTAATCTTTTTTTTTTCCAATAAGAATGCTCATAGGCCCATTAACAGCCAATTTTTGGCATGAAATGAAATGTACAAAATCTGCTGCATACATCACGAACTTATACAATTATACAATTTCCCCCGGGATGTCTAATCACATCATGCTTTCTCTAAATCTAGGCAATGAAAAGTAACAAAAATATTTGGTAGTTGGTATTCCAGAGCACTGTTGAAAGTGAGAACACAAAATGCTATTGCAGAGTGAAAAAATGTCATTAGTCATTCCAGTTGGTTAGTATAACACAAGGAAACATGATTAACAGAATGCCAAATAGCAGCACTACTGTTAAAAGCAGTTCTTTGAGCTAAACAAGTAATTTTAGCCAGCTTCTTCGCAACAAAGTTACAGAATAGCCCTTTATATCCCCCAATGTTTTATGATAAAATATGTTTTTAAACAAAAAGGAACACAAAGTATTTGGTTTCTCCTTTTATGAAACTTGTTAATAGTTTTACTCTTTGGATTTTTGCTTGTCCTGCACATACTTAAAAAACTCTTACTGAGGAAGAAAGAAGAACCTCCTTAATCCGCCTTGATGTATATTGTGAAAAATGAGTAGACAACCTGTAACAACATATACTGGATGACAGTGAAATATAAGGATACAAGTTCAGAAAGACATAAACACAAAAAGGAAAATATTTCCAATTATAAAATATAAAACATTATGATGTGATAATTTCAACTGGCTATTACTAGCGTAAAAAATTTGAAAGTACCAGTAATTTCTTAACTTTCTCTTTCCTAATGCTAAGAGATGCATCTATATCTTCAGAAGCATTTTCTGGCACATCTTGTAACCATTTCTGAGCAATAACACTGATGGAACAAATTTAGAATTGAGGTTGCTAATTCTATGTATCAATGCCTAAAATGGTGCAAAATATTTTCCAAGGATTGAGGTATCCTGTTTGTATCTTAATGGTGTTGATTCACACTATATGCTAAAGAATTACATACTGTTAAAATAACATTATTGTTGATAAAGATTTAAGGACCCTGGCACAACAAATGTGCTACTGCCTCAAATTATGAGCAGTTCTTTATTTCTATGCCTTTAAGACATACTACTGTTACCAACAGATTGTCAACTAGAAGAACTGGAAGCAGATGTCAGATGACCATCACTATTGTTGTAATCTGTACAGATATGCGCAGTCATTTCCTTCAGAGGCTCCAATTCTTTGCTGCTAACAAGTTCAAACTCCCTGACAAAGTAGTAAAAGTGTTTGTAGCAGGTGTTAACATGTGGCTCCTGAAAAAATGGAGAAAAATTACTAGTTGATGATCAATTAAAACTTAAATAAATAAAAAGTAGGAGTGGGGAAGTATTGAGAAGGATTGTTGTTACAGAGAGAATGCATTCATAAGTTTAATATCACACTGCTTTCTGAATTAGCCTTATGGTTACAAAATCCTGTGCATTAGATTAAAGAAAAACTCTACCTATACTCAGAAGTAGAATAAACTGTTGAACAAAGAATACATGTTGAAAAAAGCTTTTAAACATATTTCCTATTTACGTATTATGTTGTACCTTAAAAGCATTAAATTACAGGTTTTTGAATTATATAAGTTTTTTGAATATTTGTGCTTCTCTCCACTAATCTGATAATCAAGAGTATACTGATCTGATTATTGCAACTAGCAACTCTCCTAAGCAACTTATTTCTTTTTCCTGTCAAATTCATTACTCCAAATAGTAATTAACCATTTAATGCCAAAAAAAAACTAAAGCAAAATATTTTGTTTTGTAGAGTCATAAATGTTATGGAAACAACAAACAAACAAAAAACCCATTAAATATGATTACACTTTACTTTAACTAACTTCTACACTTCTTCTTGCAACACAGGAAGTACCATTAATAGAATTGCAAAGAACAAGGAGAAGGGATTTCTACTAGAAGTAATTCTAAAATTCTGGTTTAAATGTTTGAAAAGATGGAAGAAATTTTAAAGATCTGCAGGAATTAACAAAGGAATATGACAAAAATAGTTGATGGACAGCAGTGGGGAAAATTATGAGAAACATTGGAATAGGAGATATACAAGGATGCTAGGAAAGAGAGGGGATCATTCAATATGAGCACTAGTTTTTGATACATGAAAATAAGAACTTTTTTGAGAACATGTTAACGAAAATACATAAACATATTCAGCACATTATATTGAGTTTTGATAAATTAAGTCACATTTTTACACTTTTAGCTCCACTTCCCCTTCATTCAAGAAGGCCAGTTTCAGGGTACCTCTAACCTATCTTCAGTTCTATGAGCAACCACTAAAGTGAAGCTAAGGTAGATATAGCCTTAAACTGGTCTTCCTGAACACGGGAAGTGGAGCTAAGAGTGTAAAAAGATGACTCCATTTTATCAAAACCCAATACAATGGCACTCCACTGTCCATAATTCTTATTTTATAAGATATGAAAATGTTGGGCATATTTATCTTCTCTACTACTCTGGCATGCAAGAACTCTGTTCATAAAATTCGCTATGACTACTTCACAATTTCCACTTGAATTTTATTACTGATAAATTGTCAATTTCCTCCTTTAAGACATGGATGATTTAAGAGTACCCTAAAGGAAAAGGTCAAAAGGTGTTAAGTCACATGACCTATAGCCATTGATGGTCAGATTATATGAATTAAGGCAATCCAGGAAGGTTCATGGAGCAACTGAATTGTTTCGCGGGAAGTATGACTCCTGCTGAAGCTGTAAGTCTTGAATGTCCAGTTTATTGGAATAAAGCCACAAAAGCTCCCTTATCACACAGTATAAGTTTACATTACCTGTAACAGCTTGTCCTACCTCATCTTCAATAAATTGGATCGATAATGTCACCCACCCAAATGCTGCACCAAACTATCACTGCGTTGGATGCATTTCCTTTTCTTGAATCACATAAGGATTTTCAGAACTCCAGATGTGGCAGTTCTGCTTATTGACAAATCCATTTAAGTGGAAGTCGCTGAAGATGAATTTGCTCACAAAGCTGTCATCCATTTAGAAACCAGTAATTAATTTTGCCTCTTTTCACGTTTGATCATTTTCAACTGCTATGTTAACTGAATTTAGTAAGGGTGGTAATGGAGGTCATACTGGAGAATTCTCTTATGCCCAATTCTTGGGAATGGTGAATAACAGATCTCAATGGACTGAAACTGTACTGTCACGAACCATCACTGTGTTTTGCTCAGATCAGCTACAATGACGATGCCCAGGAGATTTAATGTTCACTGTTGAACTCGTTTCACTGTGAATTATTGATTAATTCAATGCTTCATTATGCCAGAGAATTACACCTGACAGTTGCCCGAAAATTCAATCCAGTCTGACAGAAAGTTTTCACAATTAGCACATGTTGTGCAATAGGAAACCGCTCTATGGCTAGATACAGAGAGAAGAAATGTGAGAAATTTCTAATGAAGCTACAATTGTAATGTTTATGGATGTAGCAAAAATGCAAACGAATGTCAACAACCGACAAAAATTTACAAAGTGATTCAAAGTTGGCATGCTTTTTTAATCATCATTTATAAACGGATTCTTAAGTTAGTGAGAAAATGGAAGACATAGAAAGGCAAGAGATATGGGGAAGTTCAGAAGGCAAAAAATTATTAAGCATTTATAAAGACTTAAAAAAGAAAGTGAGGGAACAGTAATACTGTAATAAGCAGGAAAAGGAAGGATAAGCATGGATGAGAACAGAAGCAATATACTAAAGAGGTTTGAGAAGCTACAGAAAAGGAATATGTTAACTGTGTGGCAGAAAGGGAGAACTACATGGTGCAATAAATACAGATATGGAGGGAAATACTGTGGGAAAATAAATCATAAAAAATGGAGTGAGTGAGTGAGTGAGTGAATGGTGTTTAAGGGCCCTTCGACAACTAGGTCATTTAGGCCCAAAGTTAAGAAACATGAAAACACATTAAAAATAAAACTACAGGGTGAAAAGTTAAAAAGTGCTAAAAACCCTTACAAAGGCACACACGAAAAAAGGCCCGGGTGATACAAACAGTTTTACAAAGGTTAAAAAAGCTAAACACACACACACACACACACACAAAATGGTCTCATGTGGTAAAAGTCAGAGGCTAAAAAGTTAAAAAGGCTAAAACTTCACACACGCATGAAACAGGTCAGATGTCTTTGCTGAGGCCAATAGAGGCAACAAAGCGAAGCACCTTATCGATGGAATTGGCGTCGTCGCATAAAATGGCAGGTAAAGCAGTACCCAGGCCGATGGATTGCCGTTCGCGATGAAATTTCGGACAATCAAGCAACACGTGTGCCACAGACAGACGAACATCGCAGGTCTGACATATAGGAGCTGGCTCAGCGCGTAGAAGGTAGCCATGTGTTAGCCGCGTGTGACCGATACGCAGACGCGTAAGGATAACCTCGCGGCGCCGATTTGGTTGGCAAGATGTGAGCCATGGGTGTACCGTGTCTTTGAGTGTGCGAAGCTGCGTACCTGCTAAAGTTTGCGAAGATTGCTGGCAGGCTAAAAGAAGAGACCTGCGTAAGTCACGTGAAACATCCCCTGAGGGCACAGCCGCTTCCGAATAATCCTGCAAGGAGCAGCCAGCCTTGGCAGACCATTCTGCTACCTCATTACCTGCAATACCGAGATGACCTGGAACCCATGTGAAGAAGAACTGGTAGCTGCAAGCAATCAATTCAGAAAGACGAGATTGAATGCACATAACGAGTGATGAGGAGCCGGTATACTGCTGCAGAGCCTGTAGGGCACTCAAGGAATCGCTGCAAACAAGAAAACTACCAGGTTCTAAAAGCGAGATAAAATCTAGAAAGTAAAAGATAGCGTACAGTTCGGCGGTGTTTACCGAACAGGCGTCCGCAAGGCGATAAGCATTGAAATAAAGGCACAACCTGTAGCTCCTGTCAGCTGTGAGCCGTCAGTGAATACCGGTGCATATGCCCGGTAATTGCTTAGAATTCCTTCGTAAAACAGGCGCCGAAATGCCTCCGGAGCGGTCGAACGTTTCACAAGGTAGGAGAGGGTCAGGTCGAAACTGGGACGCCTCAGTTGCCAAGCAGGTTCCGGGTATACAAAAACACGCTCCACAGGAGGCAATCTGAGACCCCTATCGGAGAGCAGTTCACGAAACCGAATACCACAGGGGCGTGAAGCAGAGGCGTTCCTCAGATAGCGGAGTGAATACTCCGGGCGTAACACAGGGTTAAAACAAGGATGGCGGGGGTCCGCAGACAACTTAGCCGCATACGAACAAAGTAAAAATGAGCGTCGCACTGCCAGCGGGGGTTCACCAGCATCGGCATACAAGCATTCCACGCGACTAGTGCGGAAGGCAAGTAGCAAGACGTATACCGGTATTATGAACGGTGTCTAAAGGCGAAGTTTAGAGGCGGTCGCTGCGCCGTAAATAAAACAACCGTAGTCGCTACTGAGAGACCACGGAGATGTACACGCCACTGATGATGCCTGCCGCAGACGCAGGCGAAACGTCTGGGGAACGAAGGGAGAAGCCCAGTGGACCACGGCCTACAAGCCCGGTTTTGTTTTCTATAAGTGATTCTAACACCGGCCGTGAAAGCCTTCGAACTTTAATGAACCGTAATCTAGTTTTGAGCGAACGAGTGAACGGTACAAACGCAGCATCACGGAACGATCGCCGCCCCAAGACGCACCAGAAAGCAGTTTGAGGATCCGAAGTGATCGGTCACAGGAGGCACGAAGGTATCGGATGTGGGGTACCCAAGAAAGTTCACGGTCTAGGTGGAGACCTAAGAACTTCAAGGACAGAACGAAAGGCAGTGGCACACCGTTCAATTGGAGCTCAGGAGGAGGGTGTACTCCACGAAGACGGTGGAAGTGTATGCACTGAGTTTTCGTAGGGGGAAAACGAAAACCATTGCGAAGCGCCCAGCCAGCGATGGAGTTTATGGTGAGCTGGAGTTGTCGTTCGAGATGATCAGTGCTGTAGGAGCGATAGTACAGCGCAAAGTCGTCCACATACAGTGACGATGATATCCCACTACGAATCACGCTAGTAATGCCGTTGATGGCAACAGCAAAAAGCATAACACTAAGAACGGAACCTTGGGGTGCACCGTTCTCCTGAATCTACCGCGAGAGAGTATTGCCAATACGGACACGAAAGCGGCGCAGCTGGAGAAAGTTGCACAGAAACAGGGCCAGATGACCGCGTAACCCAGAACTGTGAAAATTACGCAGAATACCGTATCGCCAAGTAGTGTCGTAAGCCCTCTCGAGGTCAAAAAAGACACTCGCGACTTGCTGCTTCAGGAGGAAAGCATTCTGCACATAAGCTTCTATACGCGCCAGGTTATCAACGCTTGAACGACCGCGACGAAATCCGCACTGCTCGGAACAGAGCACGTCGTTCGCCTCCAACCACCAAGTAAACCGAATACTGATCATGCGTTCCAAGGTCTTACAAACGACGCTCGTGAGGCAAATCGGCCGGTAAGAGGATGGGAGGGTCCGGTGTTTGCGAGGACGAGGGATAGGAATGACAATACCCTCTCGCCACACAGGCGGGAAAACCTGTTCGCGCCAAATTCGGTTATAGAGGTCCAGAAGGAATGTAACGGCTGCAGGTGGGAGGTGAAGTAGCATTTGTCGGTGAATATCATCGGGACCAGGAGAAGAGTCCTTCGCAGCGTGTAAAGCATGAGTTAGTTCCGCAAGGGTGAAGGGTGCATTGTACGGCTCACTACAGTTACTAGTAAAATCAAGGCGAAATCTCTCAGCAGCTTCTTTAATGGAAAGAAATGCATTGTCGTAATTGCCCGTTGCACTTGTCGCAGCGAAGGAGGTGGCTAGGGCGTCGGCAACATCCGGTTCGCTGGTGAAGGTGGAGCCGTGAACGGTAAGGCCAGGGATGTATGTCCTGAGACATTTGCCGGTCATGCGGCGCACCGAAGTCCACACTCTCTGTGAGGAGCTCCTGCGAGAAAGCGAGGAGACATATGCTTTCCACGAATTCTGCTTGGCATTACGAACGATATAGCGCGCCTTAGCCCGGGCGCGTTTGAAAGCAACAAAGTTCTCCGCCGTCGGGTGTAGGTGGAAAAGACGAACAGCCTTTTTCCGTGCCTTTAATGCCAAGTTGCAGTCTTCGGTCCACCACGGCACTGGAATACGCCGAGGGGTAGAAGAGCTCCGAGGAATACTGGATTCTGCGGCGAGCAAAACCGAGCAAGTAAAATACTCCACCATGTCTTCTATGGAGGTACAGCCATCGGAATGGAGATAAAGTAGAGAGGAAAAATGTTCCCAATCAGCCTTGGAGATAATCCAGCGGGGATGTTGCGTGGGCAATGGATGTTGTCCCGAAAAACGAATGTCAATGGGGTAATGATCACTGCCATGAAGATCGGAAAATACCGACCAGTCCATGAAGGGTAGTAAAGCAGGGCTGCAGAAAGTTACATCTAGGGCGGATAGGGTGCCATATGAGGAAGATAAGAATGTGGGTGCACCGAAGTTTAAGAGTAATAAACCATACCTATCGCAAACGTCTGCTATTATTGTACCTCGAGCATCGTCAGCAGAACCCCAAAGAACATTGCTCGCATTGACATCGCCCAAAAAGATCAGCGGCGGGGGAATTTGTGCTAACAATGCCCGAAGCTCAATGTCTGTGATCACATCGTGCGGCGGCAAATAGACATTGCAAACAGAAAAGGAGATGGAAGGTGATGTTACGCGCACAGCTACCGCTTGTAGCAGGGTGTTGAGTGCAATACTGGCCGCAAGGATGGTAGGAGTCACGAGAGTAACACACCGTTGCAAGCACGCTGGCCACCAACAAAGTCGTGTCTGAAGGATTGAAAATTACGAAATGAAAGAGTATGGTGGGGATGTAAGTGGGTTTCCTGGAGACAGAGGATTGAGGGTGAACGCTTGCTGATTGTATGTTGAAGGTCTGGTAGACGGGCCCTGATCACATTGACATTCCACTGGATTATATCCATGGTTAGATAGAAATTAAGGTGGTGTAATTTCTTTCTTTCTCGCCTTAGCAGATTTAGCTCCAACTAACCTAAAATCCGTGTCTTCCTCAGACTCCACAGGTGATCGGGAGTCCGAAGAAATCTTTCTGTTCGCAGAACGAGAGCGGGACGTTGCCGAAGTTCGGCTCATCGGTCTACTACGTTGACGGGAACGATCTCCGGCGAAGGACGAACTAGGAGCACATGGATTAGCCGACGGCTGAGATTGCTGCTGTGCATCAGACGTTGTACATTGAGATGCAGATGATCGAGCACGTAAAGGAGCGGCTTCGCACAAGTCAGTTTGCGTCTACGCATCCGCGACAGGCAGTCTGTAAACCGACGGATTGGACAAGCTTACGGCGAACGACTGAGGAGTATCCTGTGGTGTTGGCAGGCTTTAGCTGCTCAAAGCGCCGTCTCGCCTCAGGAAAAGTAAGATGTTCTTTCACACGCATTTCTTGTATGCTTTTCTCTGCCAAGTACATGGGACACTGTCGACAGCTAGACGGATGACTGCCTTCACAGTTTATACAGCACGGTGCATACGTACGACGGTGTCAACGTGTGCCGCTAGACCACAACGATCGCAGGTTGCAGGTCGGGCACAGGCGGCTTGGGTATGCCCGAAGCGCTGGCACTTGAAGCACCGCATAGGGTTCGGCACATACAGGCGGACGGCAGCACGTTCGTAAGCACAGTGTATGAACTCCGGAACACTAGTACCCTTGAACGTGAGAAAGATCGTACGCAATGGGTACTCCTTGCCGTCACGTTTAGCATGTAGACGGTACGCCTGACAAACTCGCTGTTCTGAAAGATGGGTGGTAGTATCTTCATTGGAGAGGTCGTCTAAGCTAGAGGTGGTCACAACTCCTCTACAGGTGTTCCTGGACTTGTGGGGGTAAACTTTGATGCTGTACGAGCCCAACAGAGTAGCATGAAGTAGCTTGTCCGATTGGTCTTTATTGTGGACCTCTACCAGTAGAGTACCGTCTCGTCGCGTTTTTAACCTTGCCGCAGATCCTGTCAACTTCCCTTTGCACGTAGAATGGACTTATATCTGAACATTTCTTCGTCTCGTTTAACATAGCCATAACTATAAACTGGTCAAAATAAGGTGGTGCGCGGTTTGACATATTGAAAGGATCCCCTTCCGGAACCGTAGGCGTCAGCCTGCCATCCGGGGGTTAAAGAGGAAAAGACACCAAATCTCCACGGTCTGCGCCGTCAAGGGAACCATCCCGTGACCGATACCCAAGGCCTACGTCACAAGGGTTACCCTCCAAGCTGGTCCATATGCGTATACCGTTCACCATGCACGCCCTGGTTTTAAGCCCCTACCACAGGAATAACCGCCTGTGGCTCCCCACTCTAGGCCGTGCAGCGACAGAACACATGCACGGATTCAGGGGACTTGTGGTTTATTACAACGGGGCAACGTCAGCGGTAACACGTCCGGCCCGTGAAACTATCCCAACGAAGTAACGCGGTCGTCGGGACACCAGCACAGGCCGGGCTCCCGAAGTAGCTACGTGAATGCACTTGACGGTATGGACAGGCTCCGCACCTAATGCTACACACAGGGGCAGTGGGGAGGGTGCACCCAAGCTTCAGGCCTGGGACCTCCGGAGAGCACACAAATTGGGAGCCGCACTGGAACCGTGGGACAGGAACCATGGGGATAGTGAAAGATCCCTGCTGATGAGACAGGAGTTAATAAGCCTAATGTCCTACAAACTAAGAAGTTCCATAAGCCTAGAAGAGGAAGAGGGTGATCAAGTAAACAAACGAAAGAAGCAAACACAGAACAAAAGACGTGGCAACAGTGGATGGCGATGAGCAGGGTGAAGTGGCGGTGAGCGGCTTGGGAACCCCTGGGTGCGCCAAACCCGTACCTACCGACATAGGCCCCTGGGGGGATAAAAAAAGTGAAAGAAAAACAGTAACTATAAAATTACTATCAGGAAAAGAAGAAAAGAAAATTAGAGCCATGGGAGAATTTTTAAGGAAAAAAAAAAATGGATTAGAGAAGTAAGCCACAACGAAGTAAGGACAGCTAGGGACAAAACAGGTAAAAGGCTATTCAGTAAACGTTGGGTAACATTATATAGGGAGCCAAGCAAATAGAGTAGTACACAAAGATATAGGCAAACGAAAAATTATACAGAAGCTTAATTAACTGCAACATTTTGTACTAAGCTTGTAAATAAGATGCACAAATTCATTCATTCATACATTACTTCTTGACTGCATTATCTGTTATTTATGGCCAATTAATATGAATCTCAACATTGAAAATCAAGAATTGAAATCTGAAGATATCTTAATAGGGGATTTTAATGTCACATCATCTATAAAGATACAACTATTCAAGAGGTCCTAAGTTTGAATCTCACTTAGGGTGAGATATCCAGATAAGATTTCTTATGGTATTCCCTGTGACAGTAGGTTATATGTGACCATGCATTCTGACCTAATTGCATTGGTATCCATGCCAGTAATATCTATGAAAATAAAAAAAGAATGATACTCCAAGGTAAGTAGATGAGATTTTGTTCTAACTATGATTACTAAACAAACATTATTATAAGAAAATTTTCACTCTTAAAAGGATACCAAGTTGGCATTAATACGTTTTGGATAGACAAGTTTTATAAACGATGATATCTCTAACTATATTGCATATCGCTCAATTAATACGTGACAATTTAATTTGAATATAATGTTAAAATATAGTACAAGGGTAAAAAGGCAAGTAAGTAAATGCAAATAAACAAATTGTGTACAACATCGCCATTGTAGCACACGCTTATGATTTAACATATCAATCAAGTGTGTAAAATTATAAAATTGTGCTTAAGAGGAAGAGTGATTTAATATTTGTTAGGTGTCATTAGATTTACAGTTAATTAGGCTGAAGTAACGAAGCCACTGAGAAAATATTGTTAAAATTCGCTTTCGTTTGTTTCTTTTGTGTTCATTTTTTTAAAGTGAATAAAATTAAAAGTTCTAAGCAGAAACTTACCAAGTTATTATTCAGTAGCTAAAGCTCCTTGCACTGAATGACCAAGAGAAGAATCTTGCTAAGAATATAATTTCAATGTTAAAAACAAGCCAGAAGAACCCAACATCTAACATAACTCAAAGCTACTATATGAGCACAACAGTTGGTATACGGATTGTTGGAGTGAACCAAGAGATTACCGTCAAGCCAAGAAAGCCAACCTAACATGACCTTGCAGCAGATGCGCACCATTGTCAACCCACCAATCCACCACATCTCTTATCCTAGGAAGTTAAATGTTGAGCAACTTTAAGCCTCATGTACCTCAAGATCATTTCACTGATTTCATTCATTCATTGTCCAATATGACCAACCAGAAGGAGTTGAACCACCATGCAATAAAGCTTATCCCAATCGGGATGAAGTGATTTAAGAGCCAACAAAAAAGATTCAAGAAAAACTGTTAAATTTGACAATAATAGTATTCATCAAAAAGCAGCAGAGAAAAAAGTAGTTGAAGTTGAAAGAAGTTTGCATTTTAAAAACTTAAATAACATTGAATTGAAATTATATAATTTGCATCTTAAACTTATAAATGTTTTAGGTAATTCAGTTTGGCTCAATTTGGAATGTAACTTGTTTGAAAATTTGAACTTTAGTATGAAAAATAAAACAAATAAACTGAAAAATAAATAAATGATGCTTAAAAAAAAGAAATTGAAACCAACTAAACAGAATAACCCTAAAGATAATGTAATTAACCTTTCAAATTGTAATTTCAATGAGAAGGAAAATAATTTTTTGAATAAAGGTTTAGAAATCTGTGTAGATTTTTCAAAAAATATAGATGATTATGTAGCAGATATAGAAATTGCTAGTCAGGATTTAAATGAAAATAATAAAGTATTGGTTAAAGAAAAATGTAGTAAAATATTACAGAATTTGAATAAAAATCATCCTAAAGTAAATCACAATAAACAAATTATTAAATCATTAAAAGAAAAAGATGTAATCTATACTAAAGCTGATAAAGGTAACAGCATTGTAATTTTAAATAAAATTGATTACATTAACAGAATGGAACACTTACTTCAAGGTGAAGATTACAAAACCATTGATATTAACCCTTTAAAATCCTGCATTTCAATTTATAATAAAACCTTTAGTGAAATTAAAAGTATTACAAATACAGGAAAGCAAATGATAAAAGTCAGTAATCCAATTTTACCCAGAATATATGCTCTTCCCAAAATTCATAAACCTGGAAATGAAATGAGACCTATTGTAAATTGCATAAATTCACCTACTTACAACCTAGCTAAATGGTTAAATAAGAAATTCAGTAATTTTGAAAAATTTGAGAGTTTAAGTATTAAAAATTCTTTTGAGCCAGTCGAAAGGATCAGCACTTCTACATTGTCTGCTAATGATAAATTTGCTTCTTTTGATGTAACTGCTTTGTTTCCAAGCATTCCTAGAGAAAAACTTTTGACATGTTTAAAAAAGTGGTTAAGTTCTATAGAACTGAATGAAGATTTAATAAATGATTTTGTTAACCTTACTAATCTTTGTTTGGATCAAAATTTTTTCAGTTTTAATGAAAAATTCTATCAACAAACTTCTGATTTAGCAATGGATAGTCCACTTTCACCTTTTCTTACTGATCTTTTCATGAGCTATTTTGAAATACAGGTCACTAAAGCATTCCCTCTAATTTTTAAAACTTGGTATAGGTATGTAGATATATTTGCTATTGTTCCTGATAAACATATAAATGATGCTTTAAAACTTTTAAATTTACAAGATAAGGCTATAAAATTCACATTAGAAACTGAATGCGATGGCTAGCTCCCTTTCCTGGATTTAAAAATAAAGACAATAAATTGAATTTTGGTGTATACAGAAAACAAATCCACACTGATAATTATATAAAAAAATAATGGCTTTAACCCTTTTTCACATAAATTTGCTGTTTTTAATAGTTTAATTTATAGGTTAATTAATTTACCCCTTAATAAAGATGAATTCTATAAAGAATATGAACACATTATTAACACTGCTTTAATTAATGATTTTAATACTGATTTTATAAATAAAAAAATTGAGAAGTTTAAATATCAAAAAGCTATTAAAGATATTTCTACGCTTAAGAAAATAAAAGATAATTACATTTTTAAAAAATGTACTTATTACCCTTGGGCAAATAAAAAATTCACAAATATTTTCAAAGAGCATGGCATAATATTGGTCCCTCAAAATAAATACAGTATAAAAAATGTGTTAGGCTTTTCTAAAAAGGATGAAATTTCAAAAAATAAAAAATATGGCATTTATCAATTAAATTGTTTAAATTGTGACCTTGTTTATATTGGTAAGACTAAACATCATTGGAAACCAGAGTAAAAGAACACTTTAGGAAGATTAAATACAAACAAATTGATAAATCAGCTGTAGCAGAACATTTTTGGAAATTTAATCATGAAATAAATCTAGATGTTAAATTATTAAAACACTTAAATGGCCCCATAGATCTAATGGTTTGGGAGAAAATATTTATATTAAAGTATAAAAATCATGCAATGAATTTTGATATATCTCCAATTGACTCTCTCACCAAATTTGTTTTGATTCCAGTAGTTAGCAATGCATTAGTACACAATCCACCTAGTAGCAGTAACCATAACAGTGTAAATAAAAACATAAAAAATCAGACCAAAAGGAAATTAATGTTGATAATGCAATAGAATTATTGCAAAACTAGTCCAAGGATTCCAAAAGACAGTGAAGATTTGTTGCAACTTATTACATTTTCTGCATGTACTATGTACATAACATATAGAGAAGATTTTGTATTATATCCAAAAAGTTGATTTCTGACTTTGCCAGAAATACATGTTTTGAAACCCCCTGAATAAAAAAAGGACTTTTGAGGAGAGAGAGAGAGAGAGAAAGAGAGTGTGTGTGGGGGGGGGGAGCCCCAGCATAGCTCAAAAACGAAAAGTCTATTAAATACCAAACTTGGTATTTAAGTATAGTATGTTCCAAGGATGTGACATGAAGATTTCCAAGAAAATCATTCCTGGAAAAAATTTTGATTTTCTCAAAAATGGCTAACAATTTTGATTAAAATACCATATGACAAACTGTATATCTTCAAATTTCTGGGAACACACTCTGAAGACCTCTTTATTCTGAATGAATTTTGCATAACTGGTAAAGCGTAAGAGATAGACAAAAACTTGCTGCACATAGAAATGTAGATATCATTAAAACACGTAACTTCTGTCATATACATATTTTTCATGGGGTGTCATTTGCAAGATATTCCTTGTTATTGGTTTTAAAATACTTAAGAAATACCTCGACAGAACAAAAATTCTACCATGGCCATAGTTTTTGTCCTAAAGCAATGAAATTTTGCACAGTTAACTGTCTTGATATCTTCTATGACTGTGCTAGTTTATAAGTAATTTTGTCAACAAATAAAGAAATTACACTACACTGGAATTTTCAAAACATCTAAAAACTTATGTACCTTTTTCTTAGTATGCCTTTGGTGAAGTTGCTTGAAAATAAATGTACATGAAGTATTAGAATTATGCTATATTTTGGCATAGAAGTTTTTTCTCTACCTCCATTCAATGATTCTTAAAGTATTTTTCAAGGTTCGCAAGTTTTTTTATTTCAAATTATTATGTATTTCATAGCACAATACCTATAGAATCTAAATCAAAAGAAAACTAGCTATACCAAAATACTCATTGTGGACTGAAATATGTGTGTACAAAATTTCATTGCAATATCTCAAATAGTTTCCAAGAAAAAGGTACATGAATGTGAAAATTACAAAAATGAGAAAACGAGAAAAGAAAATTTTGTTTGATTGTTTATTTAGGGAGTGATCTACATACTTAAATACTGCTAAAATCCACCATTACTTTAGTCAGCTTCTTCTTCCTGGTCAGAAACTAAAGAAACATACCTTTTAAACATTTATAACTGTGTTTGCCTGTTAGAAATGTAGAGAAACAAGGGATCAAAGCTGATAATCAAGCAAGCAGAAAAAGTGGGCGTGGCATGACAAGTCCTAACTTTTTAATTTATTTGGACCACAAAGAAATTGAATTAGGTTATGAAACTTTGGTAACATAAAGCTGAATGTATTAGCAATTAATTAGTGAAATAAAAAAAGAATTGAGAAATTCGCCATTTTTAGCCTTAAACTATTCTCAAACAGGGATTCCTGGTCATGCAAAGAAACAGATTTCAATCCCACAGAAACCAGATTTTAAAATTAAAGACTTGAAGCTTTCTCAGCATTGGTTATTACAGATGACTTCATGAAATAGCAATCAAGTTAAATTGGAATTGGAGAGATTGAAAACTTGGATTTTTCCCATTCCAGTTTAACTTGGTTTCTATACCATGAAGTCATCGGTAATAGCTTTTAAAAGATTTGACTATCGTTTTGTGTATTTCCTTATTTCCCTTCTAATTACATGGAAGCAAGTAATAAGACCATTTCTGCCAACGTTTATCTTGAGTAGCATGATATAAATAAAAGAATAATCTTTTGTAACAACGGTTTGTATATGGAACAGCTAGAAAAAGTTGTCTTGGAACATGCCAGATTTTTTGGTAGAGTTAATCGTTTTCCAGATATTCCGAGTTATTTGTTTCATTTTAAGGTAGGTACTTACATATGTCTTAAATAGAAGGCATCTTTATTTTTGTCTCTCTTTTGTTTACTCCTAGCAAGCAAACAGAACTGAATTAATTGTTTCATTTAGTGACCAGCTTTTAAAAGATTTATCACTTTAGTTTGCGTTTTCCCTTATTTCCCTTCTACTTACAAATACAAGCAAGTAATAAGACAATTCCTGGCAATGTTTACGCTTAGCATAACGTAGATAAAAGAATAATCTTTTGTAAGAGAAGTTTGTTTTTGGAGCTGCTAGAGAAAATCAAGTGAATGGAACACATCAGATTTTCATTTTATCTTAAAATGTACTTTTAAATACCACATTTGTCTCATGTATTATCTGTCCAGAATCTTAACAAACTTTTTTTCAAGAAGTAAGACTTTGCTTACCATTCCACTCCATTCCCCCCAATATAAAGCAATTAGTGAGTACAATAGAATCACCCATTTTGTAGGTTTCTGAGGAAGGTTTAAGAAAAGGCCAGTTTGGACCAGCGGCTACCTTAATTTAAACTGTCGACAGACTGTGGGTTGGGGAAGTGATGTTAAGAATTTGGACAAACTATGCATACTTTTCAAAAAACTTATTTTTAGGAAGGACTGTGAGTGGGTAGTGTGAATAAGTAAGTGCATTGCAACAGAATTCAAGGTCATGAATAAGTAAAAATTTTTCAAGCTTTGAGGATTACTTTCAATATGAAATATTGATGCTTGGCTTGGCACATTGTATTAATATTTAGTTTTTATCCATATTCCAGTCAAAACAGATACCCTAGAAAGGAGTGTGTCTTTGTTTCATCAGTTGAATAAACGTAAAGAAAAGAAGTATGATATGAACAGATTTTCGTACTAATAACTAAGCCCCAGATTTTTAGGTTCTAAAAAGTTAAAATTAGGTTCTATCTATCATATTAGAATTTTTACAGGATCTTATATGTTCAGTTTAGGAATTTATAGGATTTGGAGTATATATTTGTATAAATCACTGGGCTTCCATTGTGTTTAAAACACTATAACCTTAAATTGTAAAGCTTAAATTAATGCTAACCATATTATTTGAAAAGTGCCAATTTCAATACAGCTATGATTGGCATAGTACTGAAAAACATATTAATTCCAAGCACTAAAAGAACAAAAGTTCTCAATATACTAATTTTGTATTAATATGATATTGAAAAATATACAATTAATTTTAAACACTACATGAGCAAAAGTTTTCAGCATTCATTATGACACTGAACAATGAAGTACTTAGAGGATAGTTTACACCAGAGAACCTTTCAGTCTTCTGATAAAATGTGCTTGAAAGTGGAGAAACCATGTTCCATTTCATATAAGGTACTTTCATTTCAGCTTATTTATTTATTTGAAGAGTCTAATCACACTAAACAACACTTACTTGGAATTTTTGCCGAAACATGTTTCAAAGGACTAGTTTCACTCGTTTTCAACCAGACATCGACTCCCTTCAAAGTCCAGTTGAAAATGAAGGAAACCAGCCCTTCGAAACATGTTCCGGCAAAAATAACAAGTGTAGTTTAGTGTAATTAATCACCTCATCAAATAAATGAATATAACACTGTTTACAAACTTCCATAAAAAGAAAAGTTCATTTCAGCCATTTCCTTAGGGCTCCAAGTCAATGATTCTAGCACTTTTTCTCCATAGTGTGACTAATTGATGCTACTCATACAACCTTGAAATCTCAAGTGCACACTAACACAACTTCTAATTTTTTTATCTGGAAATTACACAAGATTTCAAAAGATTCATAATTATTTAAAATGTTCATTATTCAAATGGCCTCCTTTTGCTATGAAAATATGTTTATATAAATAAATACACTCTATATGACTCAATAGGTCTAATGTAAAATTAGGTCAATTTAGTCACTATAAAATTTAAGTATATTATGTATAAACATAATATAAAATTAAAACATTAACTAAACTGAAATTTGGAAAGCAAGAAATCAGGAATAAAATAGGTCAGAATCTAAGAATCTGGGTCTTGCTAATAACAAAGTTCAGTGTTTCTGAATATAATGTAGGACATTCATGGAAAAGTGAAGGAAACTTTGTGAATGCTAGCATGTCAAAAAAGCATTCACAGCATCAAAAAGAGAGACATTTCATGAAACTGATGTACTTGTTACTCCATTTGTGCAGTGGAAACAACACCAAGGGCTTCCATATGCCGTAAACAATTTCTAATTGCATTACATATTTAGCTAACTTTTATTATGAAAACCTTCCAAAAATTTAGGTTTGTCTTATATTCAAGCCATTACATTACATATCAAAGATATCATTCCGCTGAAAATGGACAGCAAAATATACTAAGCAAATGAATACCATATGCCAGAGGAAAGATAAATAAACATTGTATAATTTAATTAACTAGAAATAGTTCACTGTGAAGCAAGCAATAGTTTTAATATTGGAGTCGAATATACACACATGTGCTTCACCAAAAAATAAACATTGGTCTCATCTGTAACACAATTAAGTCCACAAATTCTAATAATGAGAGAAAAATCCTGTGAAATTTTACCTTGCATATTTTGCATATTTTGATATGATATGACATTTAATGTTCCCAATTTTTTTTTCCCCCTTTTCATTTTTCTATCAAGATAGACGAAAACAGACAGGCTGATGTATGAGCGAAGACAGATAAGATAATCGGAAATACACACACCTGTTTTTTTTTTTGTCAAAAATAATTTTCTTTGAACTCCAAATCATATTGAAATAGCAAGAATTAACTTTTAGATAAAATAATGAGGGGCAAGCAAGAAACAGAAAAACTTAAAAAACACAATTTTTAGTGCTGCATTGCACGTTTTCCAATAAATGCGAAAAATCATCTTAAGACATAATCAACTCGTGTCTAGGGTCTTTGCATTTTTACTTTCTCTATCTGCACTATGTACATAGTGTATAGAGAAGGTATTGAACTCCACCAAAAAATTCAATACAGCGATTTCACTGGAAATATATGTTTTAGGGTCCCCTGTATCCAAAAAAAGTATTTTCCGAAAAAGGTCCATGTGTGTGTGTGAACACGATAGCTCAAAAACGAAAAATCGGTAAAATACCAAAGTTGGTATTTAAGTTTAGTATCTTCCAGGGATGAGACACGAAGATTTTGACAAAAATCCCCCCACCCCAAACTACCCTTTACATGGAACTTTTTTCGAAAATTTTTATTTTCTAAAAAATGGCTCTAACAATTTTGATTAAAATATTGTATATTAAAGATATTTACCTGACAAATAAAATGTATATTTTGAATTTTCTGGAAACAGCCTCTGATGACTACTTTATTCTAGGTCAATTTTACAGAATTTTGCATAACTGCTAAACCGTAAGAGATGGACAAAAACTTAACACACAACAAATGTAGAGCACTTTAAAACACACAATTTATGTTATATCATTTTTTTCATGGAGTTGATTGTTTTTGAAATATTCCTTGTTTTTGGTTACAGCTATAAAAAACATACTTTTCTCATACAGGACTTTGTGAACTCGTGTCCATACAAACAAAGGAACTTCAGTCACATAGCAACCAGCTTTTGACCATCACTTTAACCTATGGTACTCCCTTATTTCGCTTCTACTTACAAGGAAGCAAGTAATATGACTATTTCTGCTAATTTTTTCTCGATTAGCAGGAAGTAAATAGAAGCATAAGCTTTTTAACAATAATTTGTTGCAGAGTTGTAGAGAAAGTCATGTGAATGGAACACATCAGGTTTTTAATTAAGATAAGCATATGAATATACATGCAAACTTTGTCATTTTACTTACAGCTCCAATTGCAACAATGCGATCAAAATGATGGATGTAAACATGCACAAACACTCGAAAAAGCCTTGTCAGAATTTTTCGACAAAGCGATATGAATGTCTTGGGAAAAGGCACATCTGCAACAAAACAATTACAGTGTTCATCAAAAAGTGCTCTATGATACCTAAACATATATTTATTTAACCTTTTATTTAGCCAATAAACAATAATAAGGGTCGATGTCCAGTTGTATATGAAGGAAACTAGTCCTTCAAAACATGTTCCAGCAAAAATCCCAAGTAAAGTGTTGTTTAGTATAATTAATTGACTCATCAAATAAATCATTTTTTTAGCCTATTTTGTCTGGGTGTGTAATTAAACTTAATGCTCAAAACTTAAACTCAAAAGACATCATAGGGATTTTCTGTTGTCAAATGTTTAGGAATTACAGTACTGCTCGAGTAGGTATTTGAAGAGTTTGTTTTTATTTTGTATTAATTTGCTGAGTCAGATAAAATTGACGATTACATTGCGGACGTACAAATAGCCACCCAGCACATAAATGATATTGATAAAAGCATAATAAAAAGTGAATGTTGCCAAATTATCGAAACAATAGAAAGCAAAAAGAAAACTAACCCCCCAAAAAACGTAATAAGAGCATTAAAAAGCAAACCGGTAATTTATAGCAAAGCTGACAAAGGAAACACAATAGTAATTATGGACAAAACTGAATATGTAGAAAGAATGGAAACACTTTTAGAAAAAGAAGAATACTCTACAGTACAAAAGAACCCTCTAAACCAATGTATAGTTAAATTAAATGCCAGTATTCAAGAATGTAAACTAATAGACAAAAAAGAAAAATGCAAAATTAAAGTTGATAATCCAGTTCTGCCCAGAATTTATGGCCTTCCAAAAACACACAAGCCGGGAAATGCAATGAGGCCAATTATAAACAATATAAGTGCACCTACATATAATCTAGCAAAATGGTTAACAAACAGATTCTCTTCCTTCCCTAAATTTGAAACAGCAAGTATAATAAACTCTCTAGATCTGATCGATAAAATTAAAGACATAAAATTAGAAAAAACGATATGTTAGTTTCCTTTGATGTTACTCCTCTGTTTCCAAGCATACCTACAGAAAGCATACAATCCCACATCAAAAACTGGTTACTTGCAATAGGGAAAACAACAGAAGAAGTCCAAGAATACATCATATTAACGAATCTGTGCATAAATCAAAATTGTTTCACATTTAACGGGAGATATTACAAACAAACATCTGGTTTAGCTATGGGCAGCCCGCTGTCACCAATATTAGCAGATCTCTTCATCAGCACTATGGAAACTAGGATTAAAAAGGCATTCTCCTGGATGTTCAAAATATGGTACCGCTATGTAGACGACATCTTTGCAATAGTCCCAGAAAAACACATAAAAGATGCACTAAAACTCCTAAATATGCAAGAAAAATCTATAAAGTTCACAATGGAGAAGGAATGTGATGGACAACTACCATTCCTCGACCTAAAAATCATCAAAAGTAATAATCACCTTACATTTGGCATCTACAGAAAACCTACCCACACCAACAGCTATATAAAACAAAAGAGTTACAATCCCATTCCCCATCAGCATGCTTTACTCAACAGCCTTACACACAGATTGGTAAATGTACCAATGGGCAAAACAGAATACCAATGTGAACTTACTAAAATATTGGACATAGCTACAGAGAATGGATTTCGGGCAGAACTGGTGTACAAAAAAGTTAATAAGGCCAAAAATAGAAAGAGAATTAAAGAAGTCAGCATACTCACTCATAACCAGAAAGAAAACAAGATCTACAAGAAGTTGACATACCACCCTACAACTTTCTACAAATTCCAGAGGATCTTCAAACGACATAACATCATTCTAGCCCCTAAAAACAATTACTCTATAAAAAACATTTTAAATTCTAAATTAAAAGATGATATCCCACAAGAAAACAAACCAGGGATATATCAGTTCAGCTGTAATGACTGTGAAAAAATCTACATCGGCCAAACAAAAAGAAATATAAAAACAAGGGCAAAAGAACACCACAGAAATATTAAACTCAAACAAGAAGACAAATCTGCAGTAGCTTGGCATTTTTGGAAAGAGAAACACACCATAAATAGAAGCCCAAAAATCCTCAAAAACATCACAAGGAAGACAGAATTAAAAGTTTGGGAAAACATATATATTTGGAAAAACAAGAACCGGGTTTTCAATTTTGAAATCCCGCCAGGCGATCTACTCATTCAGAGGTTCATCAAACCACCACCAGGGACAGAGACAACCACCACAGCAAGCGATGCCGGCAGTCGACCAAAGGAATTGACAATGGAAGCACATGGCTTCTGAAACATGTTTTCCGAAATAAAAAAGTAAGTGATGTAGTGTTACAAAATCGACTCAACTAAATTTCAAAGAGTCAGTATGAGTTTGTTTTTAAATTGGGATAAGTTATATAATTCTTTGATATTAAATTGGAGACTGTTGTATGATTTGGTGGCACTATGTAATATACTTTTTATTCCATATTTGGTAGAATTAACTCATTCTATGTATATATGAATGGCTGATCCTGTTTTGTAGGAGTGAATACCTTTTTTGTGTTTACTTACAGAGGTGGTACATAGCAGGTTATTTTCAGTTTTGTACTTTGTACATGAATAAAGATTCATTGTATTTACAGAGATAGGAAAAATGGCCATATGTTTGTTTCCTTATATATTTCTACGGAAGGCTTTAAAGAATAAAGAAAATTAGACATGATATGTAAAATCAAGTGCTGGAAAAACCTAAGAGAAACTCAATAAAAACAAAAGTTGTTAAATTTATTAACCGCTTGAGCAATGGCCATTT
Source organism: Hymenopus coronatus (assembly GCA_030762935.1). Classification (NCBI taxonomy): domain Eukaryota; kingdom Metazoa; phylum Arthropoda; class Insecta; order Mantodea; family Hymenopodidae; genus Hymenopus; species Hymenopus coronatus. The sequence goes on from CM060897.1 coordinate 141,412,276, forward strand.
AAACGCTGCACGGTCAGGAATGATACCCAATAAACAATTCAAGGCATATGTGTATTTTTGTTGGTTCTTTAACACTACATCACTCACATTGTTATTATGAGGGACTAGTTTCGAAATCCTATGCTTTCACTTTCAACCTCATGGGTCCAACTGCCATTGCTGGCTGCATTTGCTTGTGCTCTCTTCTCTGGTGGCAAAATGATGAACTTCTTAACTAAGCTGTCTACTGGTGGGATTTCAAAGTTTGTTAGGTAATCTTTGTTTTTCCATATGAGGATGTTTTCCCAGGTTGTGAGTTCATTGTGGCCTGACATAGTTTTTAGCAATTTTGGATTTGGATCTAGATTGTGATTTTCTTTCCAAAAGTGAAATGCTACTGCCGATTTCTCTTCTTGTATCAATTTTAGGTTTCTAAAGTGATCTTTGGATCCGATTTTTAAACTTCTTTTGGTTTGTCCTATGTAGAACTTTTCACAATTTGTGCATTTAATTTGACATATTCCTGACCTATTTTCTGGTGGAATTTCATCTTTTATTTTTGAATTTAGTAACTTTATGACAGAAAATCTGTTTATTGGAGTCAGGGTGATGTTTTGTTCTTTGAAGTGGTAAGCGAATTTTTTGAATGTGTTGATATTGTTTTATTCTGCTGTTAGGGTAGTTATTTCTTTTATGGTTTTTTTCTACTTTGCTTTGTTTAGTTTTTTGTATACAAGGTTCTTGCTGTAACCATTTTGTTCTGCTGTTTGAATTATGGTTTTTAACTCTTTGTTGAATTCGGTTGTGCTCATAGGTACATTTACTAATCTATGTGTGAGGCTGTTTATTATTGCATGTTTGTGTGGTAATGGGTTGTAGCTTTCACTTTTAATGTAATTTTCTGATTGAGTTGCTTTTCTGTAGGTTCCAAAGTTTACTTTTGTGCTGTTTCTGATATTCTTAGGTCTAAGAATGGGAGTTCTCCATTGGTTTCTGTTTCCATTGTGAATTTTATTGTTTTTTCCTGTATGTTTAATAATTTTATGGCATCATCTAAATATCTGCTTGGCACTATTGCAAATATATCATCAACATAGCGGTACCACACCTTAAAAATCCATGGGAATGCTTTCTTCATGTGCGTTTTGAATTTGCTCATAATTAAATTTGCCAAAATTGGAGATAGAGGGTTGCCCATAGAGTCCTGATTTTTGCCTGTAATATTTACTATTGAAGGTGAAGTAATTTTGTTCAATCCACAAACTGTTACTTGTATGTAATCTTCTACTTCTGCAGGTTCTATTTCTGTTGTATTTAGCCATTTTTTTAATAGGTCTTGCAGTTTTTGTGTTGGAATGCTACGATATAGTGCTGTAACATCAAATGAAACTAAAGTGTCTTCTGTGTCTATTTTTAGATCTTTGATTTTTTCAACCAATTCCAAAGAGTTTGCTAGATTGGAACTTTCAAATTTTGGGAATGAATCAAATTTATTCAATAACCACTTTGCTAATTTATATGTTGGAGAATCAATTCTACTGGTGATTGGTCTCATTGTTTTTCCTGTTTTGTGAATCTTTGGTAGGCCATAAATTCTGGGTAATGTTGGATTGTCTATTTTTATTTTATATGATTCTGCTTTTTTGATAATTTTACTTTCTTTTACTGCTTTGCTTAGTGTCTGGATGCAAGAGTTTAGTGGGTATGTTTCCACTGTGATGTATTGGTCATCCTGTAATAAATTTTCCATTCTGTTTATAATAATAATAATAATATTTATTTCGTCCAGTTTATCAATACATTGATTTTAGACACGTCATTTCATATATACATTTGTACAAAATCATAATTTATAGCTCATCCAAATCATATAAACATCTATTTAACAGATATGCCTTCAATTTTAAGTTAAATTGTCGTTTTGACACCTCTGCGATTGCTTTAATTTTTGGGGGTAACTTGTTAAAAAGCTTAATTCCTAGATATTGTACATCTTTCACTGATGCAGTTTTATTTACATTACATCTATAATAGTTCATGTTGCCTCTTGTATTGTATTCATACATTTGTTTATTTTTTATTTGTTCACACTTGTCAATTACAAACATTATTGCTCTATAAGCATATAGAGAGTAGATGGTTAGTATCCTTTTATTAATAAATGTCTCCCTGCATGATTCCCTGAATTTTAAATTAAACATGATTCTAACACTTTTCTTTTGATATAAAAGTAATTTGTCCATATGTGTTTTTGCAGCAGCGCCCCATATTTCAATCCCATAGATTAAATGTGGGTAAATACATCCATAATAAATGAGTTTTAAAATGTTAGAATTTTTATAACTGCTAAAATATCTTATTAAGTATACTGACTTGCTGATTTTATTACATATAGACTCAATATGTTGTGCCCACGTTAACCGGTTATCTACAATAATACCTAAAAATTTTTGTATTTTCACTTCTTGTACAATGTTGTTATTAACTTTTAGAGTTAGATTGCTACTTTTATTCAACATACTATAATGCATTACAGTAGTTTTACGCATGTTACACTGTAGATTTATGGATTTAAAATCATTTAACAGCACAGAAGTCGTTTTATTGAGGGTTGCATTTAGGCCCTCTATGGTTTTATTCCAGCACACCACAGTAGTGTCATCTGCATATGTCATAACAGAAGTGTTTTGCAAACATTTTATATCATTGATGTACATAATAAATAACAGTGGACCTAATACTGAACCTTGTGGTACACCATACTTCACAATTTCCAATTTTGATTTTACCCATTGAATTTTATTCCCCTTTTTACATGATATTTCTGTATACTGTCGTCTTCCAATCAAGTAACTACAAATTAATTCTTGTGGTAGTCCCCTAATGCCATAATTTTCAAGCTTACTAATTAGGATATTGTGGTCAACACAATCAAAAGCTTTAGATAAATCTAAGAATAGAGTGCTGACCTTCTCATTGTTTTCTAGTTTACCAATTACTTCATGTATATATTGATTAATGGCAGTAATAGTGGATCGTCCTTCTCTAAAACCGTGTTGAAAATTTTTTAGCATATTGTATTTATTTAGATAACTATTTAGCCTTGACAATAAAACTCTTTCAAATAGTTTGGCAATTTCAGATGTTAGAGTAATAGGTCTATAGTTATCAGTATGTTGTTCATCTCCCCCTTTTAATATTGGTCTTACCACACCCAATTTTAGAATTTCTGGAAATCGACCCTGTTCCACTGAATTATTAATTAAATATGTTATTGGCTTTAGGATAGCACTTTTACACCTTTTTAACAACTTAGGACTAATTTCATCCCATCCACTGCCTGTTTTATTGGGTAGATTATCAATTATTTGACCTATTTCATTTTCTGTTGTCGGCTTGATAAAAAACGAAGAAACTGCTGAGGAACTGGTATTCATATAATTTGTCAAGTTTGGTATTTGAGAGGGGACACTTAGAAAGAAATCATTGAATTTTTGACTGACAATAATAGGATCATCTGTAATTACCCCATTTATTTTTAGTGTAATATTTTGATATGATGGAGATTGCTTTCTGGTTTCATTAATCAGGCTCCATGCAGTTTTGCAAACATTTTCAGTATTACCCATTTTCTCTCTGAATTCATTAATTTTTGTATTACGTAAGCTATTTAAGTAATTTCTTTTTACGTTCTTATATTTGTTTTTATAATATTCCAGAGAAGTACTTTTATACAAAGCATACATGTCTCTCATTTGCTCTTTTAGTTTGATTGTCTCTGTTGGTAATTTTGTTTTTTTATTATTATTTACAACTATACTTTTCTGTGGACATGAGGCATTAAAATTTGTTTTGAATATCTTATAAAATTCATTCCATTTATCATCTACATTGTTGCTATTACAGAAAACAGTTTCCCAATCTACATCAGCTAAGTTATTTATTAAATTGTTTATATTTTCATTGCTCAAGTCCCTTATGATTCTAGTTTCTCTATTTTCATTCTTACACCCAACAACAACAAAGTCAACCAATTGTGCATAATGATCAGAAATGTATGTTTCAAATACAGTATATGAAATGTTTTTAATATTAGATGCAACATGATCTATAATGGAGGAAGTTTGATTTGTCACTCTAGTTGGTTCCTGAATTATATCTTCAATATTATAGGAACTAAATATTTCCTTTAGATTTTTGTACGATCTGTCACAGAGATCAGCATTAACATTAAAATCCCCAGCAATAATCACTTTTGAATCAGTACTTAGATGATGATCTAAAATAGTTTCCAGTTGTAGAAGGAATTCATTAACAGCTGTAGAGGGTGATCGATAAATCCCAAGTATGAGTATGTTGCCCATGTTTGTTGCCACTTTAATTGCAGCTGCCTCTAGGACCTTTTCTGTGCAATAGCTATTTACATCAATTTTCTTGACTTTAATTCCATCCCTGATATATATAATAACCCCCCCTCCCCGATAGGTTGATCTAGAATACTTGGAACCAACTAGGTAATTATCAATTTTACATATTTCATCATCCCTTGTCCCATGTTCAGTTATGACACAAATATCTGCATTTACATCATTTAATATTTGAGTTAATGCCAATAGCTTAGTTTTTATATACTGAATGTTCAAATGTATCACCCTGAGCTTGTTACAAGTATCACTATTTGTAACTGTTGGCATTACCTTAGGGGTGATATCCAAGCCTACCACATTAAAATTAGCATCCACACTGACCGGTATCAGTTTCCCTTGCACAGTATAGAGGATACCACATTACATAACAGATTACCCAATATAAACGACCCTCTTCTGTTCAAATGCACCCCATCTCGGCCATAGTCTTTTAGGCTCAGCCAACAATTGCCATCAACCATCACACAATTTTTCACCTTGCACATCCAGTCGAGTTCACTATTTATCAATGATATACGCCGATCACTAACATCGCATCTTCGTAGAATGCTGATGACGGCCACTTGTGTTTCTGGCACTTGTTCCTGGATATATTGAACTAGATCCATGGTGTCCCCCATGATCTCCTCGGCAAGAGTTCCCTGGTTAATATTATTTGTACCCACGTGCAGAACCACAACTTCCGGATTGAGTTCTTTTAGATTTAACTGCTCCACTTTGTGTTTGAGTTCTGTAGCTTTAATCCCTGGGAAGCATCGAACATCATAAGCCTTTATTCCTGCATACTTCACCCGAGAATTTCAATAGAGAATCGCCAATTATCATAACATTCCGTGTTTTATCTGATTTTTTCACTTCTTGCTTTTTAAACTGTACAGGGTTTTCATGCTTAGGACTAGTAGATATTTCCAGAATATCTTCTTGATCTTGTAGCGCTTCATATCTATTAGATAGCGGTACATCACACTGATGGAGTCTAGTTATGTTTGGTTCAGAATGCCTTCGCAGCTTTTTACCTTTTCTGCCTACCACCGTAAAAACATCGCGGCATTTCTGTAATGATGTTGGAGTCGGTTCCGAATCAGATTTTGTTGATAGCTGTATTTTCAATGCTTCGTTTTCTTTTCTCAGAGCAATCACTTCTTCCTGCACACGCTTTAGATCTTTATTTAAAATATCAACTATAACATGAAGCGACGCTACCACCTCACAGTCATGCATTTCCCGCCTTTTTTTCGTTGCCGCTGTAGCCACGAACACTTGTTCTAATTCTTTTCGAACTTCTGATTCTCTCAATACCCTATCTTCATTTCCGTCATCTTCTCTCCTATTTCTAACTACTTTACTGCAGTTAGAAAGCACAGCATTGTATTTATTTCCACGATTTTCACTACTTTTATGAAGCTGACTTCTCGTTACAACACCACGCGCCGCCATCTTCCAAAGTGTTTATGTATTCTGTTTTGTCCAAAATTACCATGTTGTTCCCTTTGTCTGCTTTTGTGTATATGACTGGTTTGTCTTTTAGTGATTTTATTATTTGGCTATTGCATTTGGATTTCTTTTCATTTTTATTCTGATCAACTATTTTTGAACATTTACTTTGTATTATAGTTTTATCTTCCTTTAAGTTTTTTGTAGCGATTTGGATGTCTGCAATATAATCCTCTACTTGATTTGAGTAGTCAATATATGTTTTTAACCCAACTTAGTTCAGAAAGTTTAATTCTTTTTTTGGTGAAATTTTGATTTCATAAGTTTATTACATTATCTGTGATTTTACTTTGTTGTGGTTTTAGGTTATGTTTTAGTTTAGTTAGTGGTTTTTCTTTCTTTGTTTTCATACATAATTTTTCTAGTTTTCTAGTTAGTTTTACTGTTTTGTTTTTCATTTTTTTTATTCAGAATTTCGTAAAGGTTGTTTTCCATGTTTTCCCATATTATGTTTCCTAAATTTCTTATTAGTTTTAGGTGCAGTGAATATAGTTTTAGTTCTACATCATTTTTATTTTTGTAATGCTTGTTATTTTCCAGTCCTAATACTTTTTTCTCTGCCGTTTTTTGTGTTTACTGTTGTGATTGAATTTTACTACTCTTCTCACGAAATTTGGTACTACTTTTTTAAAAATGCACAAATTAAGGAACCTAATATCAGCAGCAATTTTTCTTCTTTTCTTCTGTAATTTAGTGAAGAGCTTAATTTCAATTTTGTTTTCTATTAAAGATTGGTTGGATCCTACCTTGTGTGTATCCATGTTCCTTTCTGCTCGCTCCACGTGTTTATTTACGTATCTGTTTGCTCCTCAAGACTTGTAGGCCTGAACGGTTGATTGATGCTTGGAAGAATTTAGTAACAGTGATGGTCAAATTATATGTGTATTTTTGTTGAGTTGGTTTTTTAAAACTACGTCGCTTACATTGTTATTATGAGGGACTAGTTTCGAAAGCCTATGCTTTCATTTTCAACCTCACGGGTCCAACTGCCATTGTTGGCTGCGTTTGCTCGTGCTCTCTCCTCTAGTGGCGAAATGATGAACTTCTTAACTAAGCTGTCTACTGGCGGGATTTCAAAGTTTATTAGTCGATCTTTATTTTTCCATATGAGGATGTTTTCCCAGGTTGTGAGTTCATTGTGGCCTGACATGGTTTTTAGCAATTTTGGATCCAGTTGGACCCGTGAGGTTGAAAATTAAAGCATAGGCTTTCGAAACTAGTCCCTCATTATAACAATGTAAGTGACATAGTGTTAAAAAACCAACTCAACAAAAATACACATAATTTGACTGTCACTGTTACTAAATTCTTCCAAACATCAATCAACAATTCAAGGCATTTAAATTGTGAAATGTAGGTCAATATACTTGGCACATAAACATTCCTGTCTTTGGTACTCATTAAGATACTTTAATGAAACAAAAACTAGCTTAAAGCTCATTAAAGGCACTATACATCTATCGTAGAAACAAAGTGAGACTGTATTAACAAAAGTTTAAATATCACTAATTTTTTCTTTGTAGCAAAAGTCATTCTGTACGTCAAACGCACCTAATTTGTGAGTCAGGCTTGTGTTGTGTGCGTACAATGCACATATGTATAGCTAGCTAAGCACAATGTTCTCGGCTTCAAGGGTTTATCATTCTGTTTAATGCTACAACGTAATTACACATGTGTATTTGTGAGGAACACCCAAGCTGCAAAGAAATCAAACCTCTCTGTCAGGGTTTCTATTTACACCTTAGAATAAATACATAGAGAGATTTGTGGTACAGCATCTAGCTATGGGGTTCATAGTCTTTTGTTTTAGCTATCAGAAAAGCACATTCGAAAATGTTATATCTCAGTTTCAACCATGGCTTCGACTAGCAATGTAGCTAACAAATTAGCCCATGTAGGCAGTGTAAGGGCTTCAGAAATTACTTCACATAATGTGGAGGACTTTTTGCTATATGGCAGTGACTTTGATATTGACGGCAAGTTTTCAGTTTTTGAGGGGGGCTTCGAGGATATAGGTAGCAGTGAAGAAGAAAGTGACTCTCTTCCTTCAGGCGTTCGTGAAGAAGCAACATTGTGGGGTAGTCAAAATGACTCCAAAACTAGACTGTACAACCTCTGGCTGTACAACCCCAAGCTCAGCTGACTTCTGACAGCCAACCAATTGACATTTTCACAAATTTTTTTACTGCTGACTTAGTGTCTCTCATTGTTAGAGAAACAAAGGCATATGCAAGTAAGGTGAAGGAAGACCTGACTTCTAAAGGTAATTTAGGGCCTAAGAGTAGAATTCAAAACTGGACAGAAGTAACACTGAATGAGATTTACAGGATAACTGGTCTAATTATACTCATGGGTGTTATTTGTAAACTAACTTTAGGCATGTACTGGTCTACAGATGACATGTTAGCTACTCCATTTTTTGGGAAATGCATGTCAAATAACAGGTTTACTTCCATTTTGCGGTTCCTTCATTTCACCAGAACAGAAAATGTTAAGATAAACTACACAAAATTAGGTCGGTTTTGGAATATATTATTTCAAAATTCAAAGAAAATTATGTGCCTGGTGATAAGGTCCCTGTAGATGAAAGCTTGATTCTTTGGAAAGGCCGCTTTGGTGGAAGCAATACATCAAAACAAAGAGGGCCTGATTTGGCATAAAGAGTTTTGATCTTTGTGAAAGTAAAACAGGATATCTTTACAATAGCTGCATTTAGACTGGTCAAGGAAATGATAATACTGGAGACAAAGATTTGGGTTATCTGGCTCCATAGTAATCCACCTGATGGAACCTATACTTGACCAGGGTAGGATTATATATTTAGATAATTGGTACAGCTCCCCTAAATTCTGCATGGTCTTATACAAAAGGAAAACAAATGCAATTGGAACAGTACATTCAAATTGTATTGGTTTGCCAAAGAATGTGAATACAAAGACCCTAAGGAGTGGAGAAATGCAGGTGCGTCAGCTCCCACCCTTGACCTACATTACTTGGCAAGATAGGAGAGTGGTTACGGCATTGTCCAACTGCAGCCCTAAGATTTTGATGATTGACACTGGAAAAATAGATGCCCACACCAAAATGTCAATTTTCAAGCCTGATGTTATCCAATAATACAATATGCAAATGGGTGGTGGGGATCTAGTAGATCAGATATTGCAATCATATCCTTCTTTATGAAAAACAGTTAAAGGTAAATAGTGAACCAATACTGAAAACTATAAATCCATAACCATCTAGAGCAGGCAACCACAAGCCAAGTCAAGGTCGCTTGAGGGCAAGCAGGGCTGAACATTATACTCACTGCAGGCCACACAGCTACACAATCCAGTATACCCATGCAGTGGTGGTATAACGCTACATATTAGTACTGTGGTGTCCTACTTACGATGGCTGGTATGTCTGCTTTGGGAAGATGGTCGTCCACATTTGTGATGTTTTGAGCAGAATGGGAAGAACATTTTTTGTTAATGGAAGAAAATGTTTAGTGTGTTACAAACTTCTAAACAAAATAACTAAATATAATTTTCAATGGCAGTGTCACGCACATTATTATGATAAATACAAAGACACTGAATGCTTGTGCATTGTTGCAGATTTGAAACGTAAAATGAACAAGGAAGATGTAAATACTCATGTTAGTGTTGTTAGAGTGAGTTACAAAATAACGTCACGTATTGCCAGGAACATATAATCCTTCAGTGAAGGTGAGACGGTAAAACAATATTTAATTGATGCAGCTGAAGAATTGAGCCCTGAGTATGTACATGATTATCAATCAGTCAGTTTTTCAGCCTCCATGATAACAAGTCGTGTGGAGCACCTTGCAGACGATATTCAGCATCAGTTGTGTGAGATAACTACATCCATTGTTTTCTCTTGCAATACATAAGAGCAATGATATAACCAACACTGCACAACTTGTCATCTACATCAGAGGCATGAATAAAGATCTTGAAATAAGGGAAGAGTTGTTAGATATTGTGTCAATGAAGCACACTGCTACTGGAAATGATATCTTCAGTTGCATCGAGGGAACAATGGAAAGTTTGAACTTCCATGGCTTAAAATGGTGGAGCACCAGCACCAGCTATGTGTGGAAAGAAACAGGGTGCTGTGGCATTGGTACAACAAAGAAGGAAAGAATTAAACATACAAGTGGAACCTATACCAGTGCATTGCATTTTACACCAAGAAAATTTATGTGGTAAAATTATCGTCTGAGTAATGTAATGGATGTTGTGTGAACAATTAACTTCATCACATCTAATGCGCTTAATCACAGAGAGTTCCGGGCACTACTTGTTAATATTGATGTGAGTATAGGGATTTGCTTTACCACACGGAGGTAAGGTGGTAAAGTTGAGGAAATGTTCTGCAACGTTTTTTTGCTCTCAAGAATGAAATTGCTTTCTTTATTGATGTACAGGTAAACCTGTACATCAGAACTCCAAGATCAGCTGTGGGTAAATAATTTGGCTTTCCTTGTAGATTTAACCCGTTATCTTAATGAACTGAAATCCTCACTCTAGGGTAGAGAGCACACTATCACTGACTTGTTTTGTACCATAGAGGCATTTAACCAAGTTATGTCTTTTGGAGCACCAGTTTAGCAATCCGGTGATGTACATTTTCCGATCCTAACTTCAGTGATTCAGGGTGTAGAAACCTTGGACTTTGATGAATATATAGCCATACTGCAACAATTGTGCGAAGAATTCAAACACAGATTCCAGAACATTATACCACTTGAGAAACAAATTAAGTTATTTGCAACACCATTTTCAGTGGATATCCTCGATAGTCCTGTTGGACTGCAGTTGGAAGTAATAGATATGTAAAATGATATTGAGTTAAAAGATAAATATCAAAATAGAAAAAGTATAAACCATTTCTACACCTCTGTAAGACGCGAAAGAATTCCTAAACTCCACAATCTAACAGGAAGAATTTTGTGCATATTCGGGACAACCTATGTTTGCGAATCACTGTTTTCCTTAATGAAGTGTACAAAGTCACACCACAGAAGCCAATTGTGATGAACACTTTAAAGCATTAAATAGGAGTAAAAACATAGATTACACTCAAACTTCACTCTTGAAATAAGGTAACTTACTTCGGACATGTTTCGGTGGCTTTTTCCACCATTTTCAACGAAGATTCACTGATGAACTCATGGTAGCGGCCTGTAGAGGTCTCTCTTCCGGATAGATGAATTTTGAGATGAGTCCATTTGTTTGTGGAATGTCAAAATTTATGACCTTGTTTTTGTTTTTTAAAATTAATAGATTTTCCCAAATCGTTAATCCTATTGGATTCTGTACTAATTTTAATAGCTTGGGCTCACTATGAAAATTATGGTTTTGAGTCCAAAAATGATGTGCAACAGCTGAATTATCTGTCTGTTTGTATTTTAAATATCTCATGTGTTCTTTAAAACGTTGTCCAATGTTTTAAAGAACACATGAGATATTTAAAATACAAACAGACAGATAATTCAGCTGTTGCACATCATTTTTGGACTCAAAACCATAATTTTCATAGTGAGCCCAAGCTATTAAAATTAGTACAGAATCCAATAGGATTAACGATTTGGGAAAATCTATTAATTTTAAAAAACAAAAACAAGGTCATACATTTTGACATTCCACAAACAAATGGACTCATCTCAAAATTCATCTATCCGGAAGAGAGACCTCTACAGGCCGCTACCATGAGTTCATCAGTGAATCTTCGTTGAAAATGGTGGAAAAAGCCACCGAAACATGTCCGAAGTAAGTTACCTTATTTCAAGAGTGAAGTTTGAGTGTAATCTATGTTTCTACACCTATTTAATTAGTTACTTCACTGTGCATTCCCATTAATGATTTAACTTTAAAGCATGTTTGCAATTGGGTAACTTGCAAACAATAATCCCACGTATTGAACAGCTGGTTGAAAACAGACAACTGCAAAACTCATGGCAATTGTCGGATGGCTAAGAAAGAGTAGTTTTCATAGAGACATTTATTTGAAGAATATTATGTTTATTTGTATTGTTTACTTCATTGAATTGCATAGTACCAACAAGAAGAAAGGTCTATGTCATATTACATTATTTATTTAGTTTATTAGTTTTATACAAGTGTTTGTATTTTGTTAATTGAATTTCCTGCCAATTAGATTTTATTTTGTATTATATTAGTTATCAGTATTGAAGTGTATAATGTGCTATCATTATTATGTAATTATGTAATTAACAGTGAAAGTGTAAGTTGATTTAACACAATCGTAGTTCTGCCACTGTGGCATCTCCATTTCATGCTCACAACCAGACGGTCAGGGCTTGAGGGCTTTTACTGCCGCCCGAGCATGCAGTCTATTGGGGACGCCTAATTTAGAGCATGGTCACCAAACTCTTAGAAAAGGCAATATTAAATTCAATGAATTTGTTTATCAACAAAAATAATGCATTAATGCCCAAACAGTCCAATTTTGGAAACAGACATATAAAATTCTACATGCCAATGGCTTCAGGATTACAGTCAAACACACAATTGACATGATGGCTTTTTGCAAAATGAGTTAGAAATGAATTACATTAATGACTAAAAATGTTGATCACCCATTAACAATGCAAAATTTGCACTCAAGCCTGTTAAAGAGCATGTTCTTAAGGAAAAGTTTTCTGAGACAAGTTCTACTCAAACACTTACATCAATGAATCCTATAAACTTCACTACTGAAGTACAAATTACAAAATAATAACCAATGAAATTAACTGTTTATTTGCTTTCTTGCTTATGGTTGCACAATTCATGGTAATGTAAATATAAGAGATTAATGCTGTGTTTCAAACATCAACTAACCTAGATGTCCAGTAAATTATTCAATAATCATTGCTTAACTAGATATTAAGTACTTTTCAGTATTTATTCTCTATCTACTGTATAACCCAATTTTATCACTGGAAAAATCATAAAAACCAGTAAACTAAATGTAAACCCTTGCAAAGGCTTTTAACATAGCTGTTAACTTCAGTGAACAATTTCCTTATTAACTCCTTCAATACTCCAAAAATATTGCAGGTTCGTTGCAATAAAATTGATTTAGAATGATGTCTTTATACATGTCTTATTTTAATGAAAACTTGTAACAGTACATCTTGTAAAACTTATAGGATGTTGACAGTGGCCTATCTAGAATTTGACTCTGGGGGGATCAAGAATATTTTTTATAGTTGAAATTTCCTGGTGTTTGGAATAATGCTCCCTCCTCATCACACCAACATTTAAAATAACTGCAATATCAATTAGTCCTCCATGGTTTAGGGGTGTTATGCTAACCTCTAGTTTCCAAGATTGCGGGTTCAAATTTGGGTGGGGGAGGGGGTGATTGATTTTATTCGGGTATAAAAATGCTTAACATAGCTTTCTTCAGAGGGGAAGTAAAGGCATTGATCCTGTGTTGCAGTATTATGGGACATAAAACCTCAAAACTAATAAAGCAGCCTCTGAGGGAAATGAAGTGGTCTTTCACACTAAATGGAATTCTGAGAACTGTAGCATTAAAGAAATCCATAAATAAAACTTACTCTCCTTTTTTTTATATCAAACTTGTTTTATTTTTGGACTTTATATTTAATTTTAGATGATATTGCAGATTACCAAGAATAAATTAAAGGAATGAAAGAGTTTCAGTAGTAGACTTATTTGTGATCTAGTCGAGTATATTCCTGTATTAAACCACTTAATATTTTTGTTTAAAACATCATTAAATATTCAACCTTCACATTTTATGTTTAGCTTGTATTTTTAGTTTCTTTATCACGTACAATTTACATAATAGGTAGAGAAGGTATTGCATTCCATCCAGAAATTTAAAGGTGATATGTTATCAAAAATAAATGTTTTGACAACACATGAATCCCAGAAAAAGATGTTTTTAGAATAAGATCTGCTTGTGTGTCTATGAACCTGGTATTTGAGTTTAGCATCTTTCAAACATGCGACGCCAATGTTTTTACGAAAATTCCCATCCAACCCAATCTACCATTTATACGGAATATTTTTTAAACTTATTTTCTCAAAAATGGCTCTAACAGTTTGGATTAAATGCCACCATATATTAAACAAATTTAGAGGCAAATAAAATGTATATATTGAGTTCTGTGTGAATAGCCTCTGAAGCCTTCTTCAATCTGGAGGAGAATTTTAGCATAAATCATAAGATATAGATAAAAACTCATACTACACAAAAATGTAGATCTCATTAAATTATATTACATTAGTACATCTTTTGTAGAGTTAACCATTTTGTAGTTATTCCTTGTTATTGGCACAAATTTTCCAATAATGTTTTTCTCAAATCGGAAGTACTCATTCGTTTTTTTTTAATTTCTGACCATATAAAGAGAACAGAATGTCAAAGTCATCACTTGGTGACCAGTTTTTAATAAACTTGACTGTTGCATTAACCTAATATATTCCCTTATTTCTCTTGTACCTATAAGGAAACAACTAATGATTATTATTCGAAAAATAATCAACTGAAAATTTGTGATTATAATGCACTTGTTGTAAATCGGCTTTCCTAGTTCCTCGGCAGATATAGTGCCAACCATGGAATGACTATCACTTAAAAAAAAGACCATATTTTGGGCAATTCAAAAATTGTTTTGAGAAACCGGACATGTACCAACTATTTCAGATATACCGCAAAGCTTAAACATTTCTTTATCAGTTTAAATGCAATCAGTTGTTTACCATGTTTTTTAGCTTATAATATGGTTTATTTTAATGTTTGATACAATAATGCTCCATTTTTTATTTTTCTTACTTAAATCTCCCAGTGTCTGTAGCTCAAATAACAATGCGATTTGGTTTACCAGCTTTGTAGACTTATTCTGTATTATGATTAATGTATGGTGCTTGGTTTTGATTTGCCTAAATAAGTTGCATTGTACATAATTTTAATGAAAAAATGATCAATTGATTAAAATAATAAAAATTATGTGTTCCATTCACATGACTTTCTCTACATCTCTGCAACAAATTATTGTTAAAAAGCTTATGCTTCTATTTACTTCATGTTAATCAAGTAAAAATTAGCAGGAATAGTCTTATTACTTGCTTCCTTGTAAGTAGAAGCAAAATAAGAGAGAACCATACGTTAAAGTGATAGTCAAAAGCTGGTAGCTAAGTGACTGAAGTTCCTTTATTTGTATGGACAGGAGTTAACAAATTCCTGTATGAGAAAAGTATGTTTTTAAAGCTAAAACAAAATTAGGAATATCTAAAAAACAATCAACTCCACGAAAAAATGTATATAACATAAATTGTGTGTTTTAATGTGCTCTACATTTTTTTGTGTGGTAAGTTTTTGTCAATCTCATATGGTTTAGCCGTTATGTAAAATTCTGTAAAATTCATCCAGAATAAAGTAGGCTTCAGAGGCTATTCCCAGAAAATTCAAAACATACATTTTATTTGGCAGGTAAAATATCTTTAATATACAACATTTTAATCAAAATTGTTAGAGCTATTTTTGAGAAAATAAAAATTTTTGAAAAAAGTTCCATGTAAAGATAGTTAGGGGTGGCGGGGATTTTTTTCCAAATCTTCATGTCGCATCCCTGGAAGATACTAAATGTAAATACCAAGTTTGGTATTTTACCAACTTTTCGCTTTTGAGTTATCGTGTTTACAGACACACGGAACACACACACACAGAGACCTTTTTCTGAAAATGCTTTTTTGGATACAGGGGACCCTAAAACATGTATTTCCAGTGAAATCTCGGTGTCAAATATTAGGGTGGAGTGCAATACCTTCTCAATACATAATACTATGTACATACTACATATAGAAAAAGTAAAAATTGAATCAACACGAGTAAATAAGGTTCTACAGAATAGCATACAAAAAACCGGCCGCAAGTAGGTACTAGACTGCACATTGTCGCCTGTCAATTGTTATCTATTATTGCAAAGCTGTTTCATCTAGTTTTATAAACATAGACCTTTGCATTAGATTATTTGTTATTTCTGTATTATGTAATTATTACATGTTTACCTATTTGTTGTTGTATCTGTTCGAGGCGGGCAACAATTTACGCGTATTTGGCTGGCCCAGTTTTCATGTGCTACTCATGCGAAAATACAATCAAATTCTTTTTTAATCAAATAATTTAAGAATGACAAGCAGCTATGTAAATCTTAAAGTAAATAATGAAGTGCCTAATGTCATTAGGATTGATGAAATGAGATGTGTGTTTTGGCTGGGAATGAACTTAAGACGTCGAAGCTTTACTACTTGAAAACTCACAGTGCATTATTAATCTTGTCTGGCACTGCACTGGTCAGTTTTAACGTCCTTTGTCACTTTCTGAAGTTGATCCTGTTGTTTTCCTTTTAAAAAAGGAATAAATAGTGCTGATAGTGGTGTAAGCCTACTTTTTGTTTCCCCATTAAAATACCTGAAAAGGTTGAATTAACTAATCAATACTTTCTGAATATGGTATTAACATAACATTAGAATGAAGGAAAGATGATATTGAATAAATACACTTTACAATGTCAGAGTTCCCAGCATGTGCAACCGAAAATGTTGATTGCAAATTTTACAGTGAACTTTATAATTAAGACTTGTCTCTTCAGAGAAAGGCTATCTATCCTATAAATTGGATAAAAAGGTGCATTTCCGTTTAGGCAAAATAGTTTAAGTTCTTGCAAATATCACAGCACATCAACTGCAGGGGTCCCGAGCCAACCTGAACTCCCTCATGTGGGCAACCTCCGAGTGGTGAGGGAGTCAGTCTATCAAAATGCCCACCCATGTGTTGGCTGTGCATGGAGACCTTTGTCAGTGGAAAGGAATATCCTGGTTGGTTGAGGGTTGCGTATCTGAGCCTGAGCCTTCTGTCTTTTCAGTGATTAGGAAGGGTACGCAACTTAATACACCACTTTGGTTTCTGCTTCACCTAAACAGGAGGCTAGGGACTAGCCCACCCCTATTCAATCGGACAGGACTAGGTATCATACCGACCTCCAGGGTGAGTGGGACAGCAAGCCTGCTATATCCCCTGTGTAGCCCTGTCATCCCGGTAGGGTGTCCCCTTGTTGGACTCCGTGGTGGGTGGGGAGCACCAGGGAATGAAAATGAAAATTTACTTTCAAGGCAAAATCAAAAAAATGTATTAAATATGGTACTGAGTTCGGAAAAGAAGTAGTCGAGTGTTGTGGTCCTTGCTACTTGATTGTTAACAGAACAGAGGAAGGAAGAAAGTTCTCTAGTGTAAGCCCTTTTGTCATTCAAAAGGGTCTTGATAACATTGCTGGTCCTGTAAAATCTTGGATAAGAGCTCGTAATGGCACACTCTTGGTAGAAGCACAATCAGCATCCCAGGCTGCGAAAATAATTAAGGCCAAAATGTTAGCCAGCTATCCAGTAAAGGTCGACGTACATAAAACCTTAAATTCCTTACACGGTGTGATAAACACTCGTGCATTAGACAGTTAGACCAGTGAGTAAATTCCAAGAAAATCTTGCTCCCCAAGGTGTAACATCTGTGCATCGTGTTCAAAGAAAAGTAAATGGAGAATCTGTGCCTACCCATTCCCTGTTTGTTACCTTTGATCGGGTAGATCTCCCACAAAGGATAATGGCAGCGTATGAATCCATTGAGTTAAGACCGTATATACCGAACCCGCTCAGATGCTATAAATGTCAGTGCTTTGGCCACACCAGTGAATTCTGCAACGGCGAGTCTACCTGTGTGAACTGTGGCAAAATCTCACATGACGGAGAATGCACAGCAGCTCCAACGTGTGTTAACTGTAACAGTGAACATCCATCAAGTTCCCGAAATTGTCCCCGTTTTGCAGAGGAAAAGACGGTCCAGGAGATTCAGGTTAAAGAGAAGGTGTTCTTCTTGGAAGCCCGGAAACTTTTGCGAATCCGCCAACACTCTGTCCCGAAGTATGGTACCTATAGCTCAGTTGTAGCTAAATTGGTACAAAGTTGGGAAATCGCAATTCAAACCTGCGATATAAACAGGGCCACTATTGTAGAAAAGGTTCTCACAGTCAGCTCACTTCCTAGGCCTTCGACTTCAACATTTAAGTCAGTAACAACATCTACATCTGAAACTGTAAAAAACGCTAAAGTTAAATCGCCGCCAAAGCAATCAACCTCGACCAACAAGACTGGCAAGCTAATAACATTTAAAGAACCAGAAAGAAAGTTTAAAAACAGCTATGAGAGAACCGACTTCCTCAAGCAAAGCGTAAAGTCCATTCCGAAATCAACAAAGGGAAACAAGAGTCCACGTAGGTCCTCTTTTGAGGATTTGTCTGGGAGGGACTCAGGTTGGTGACATTCATCTTCGCTGGTCTCTATTTCCAATCGGTTCGAGGTACTCGAACCAAAATTTTCAATTGGAAAGGGGTCCTCCCAAGTGGAGGAGATGGAGGAAGGTGATACTGCCCTCACTGCCAGAAGGACAGTGACAAAGAGGCAGGACCATCCTCCTGTAGAAGGTGTTAGCCCGACACCTAAAAAAATAAACTGAACCGACCTCCGTAGCTTTCAAAATAGAAATAATCACAATGTACAACTTCTTGCGTAAGCTTCGGCGGCTAGTGTCCATGGTATCTTGGTCTTCCGGCACTATATATATCATACATTCACGCCGAGATTTAAGAAGATGAGCTAGATCACCTACAAGATTTTCAAGATACAATAATTGGCATGCATCAAATGTCTGCAGTTGCTCAAAAGGCAAAATTAACTTTTAATCTAAATCTAGCATAGAGGAAGTTTTTAAAAAAGCATTATGCTGCTACCCACGCTCTAATAGCGCCAACTATTGATGTGTTTAGGTTTTGTTGCTCACTTTGAATTTCGATTACAGGTATAGATATTCGTTTGCTTGCACGCGGGCCTTTCTTTTGCTATACCATCTGCATGGATTTAGATTAAAAGTTAAATTTGCCTTTTGAGCAACTGCAGACATTTGATGCATGCCAATTATAATATCTTGAAAATCTTGTAGGTGATCTAGCTCATCTTCTCTTAAATCTCGGCGTGAATGTATGATATATATAGTGCCAATAATGGCGCCCATCATTGTTGTTGATCAGAAGTCTAGGTGTAGTTTCCATCAAAGCAGTGTGCCAGAATCAGGCACTGTCCAAAGCTTAATACAGTGGTATCGATCAGTTTGCAAATTATTTTCAATTGCATGTGTTATGGTATCAATATTTTGCCGTCTGCATGCTGGAAGCATTGCTGCAGGAATGACGAGTTTAAACTTGTTATCTGGGATGCCCTCAAGATAATCCGGGAAAAGATCGAACTATACCAGCTCCCAGAAGATTGGCCAGAGTTAGTTCACCATTGCCTTGCGAGCAACTACTTCAGTTTCAAGGACAAGCTATACCAACAAACAGAAGGCGCAGCCATGGGCTGACCCGTCTCCAGTAGTAGCAAACCTTTTCCTGGAAGCATTCGAAACCACCGCAATAGACACGGCAGACAAGAAACCAGCTCTCTGGTTAAGGTATGTCGACGACACATTTGTAATATGGCCACATGGGAAAAACACAATTCCAGATCTAAATCATCTCAACAACATGCACACTAATATCCAATTTACCATGGAAATAGAAGAAGAAGGGAAACTCCCCTTTCTCGATTTTTTAGTGGAACGGAGCAGCGGAAGACTTAAGTGCTCAGTATACCGCAAACCCACACACACAAACAGGTATTTAGACGCAACATCCCATCACCCACCAGCTATTAAACGAGCAGTAGCCAACACACTCATACATAGAGCTACCCGCATATGTGACCCTGAGCACCTAAAAGAAGAATTAGATCATTTACAACAAGTGCTGGCTGCAAATGGATACTCTAATACGCTAATCAGACACCTACAAACAAAGAAAGATAACAATATGAGAAAAGAAACAGACAAAAACAAATCCATTGCTTGGCTGCCCTACATAGCAGATAGCCAGAATTTTACGCAAACACAATATTGATACCACATACAAGTCCTCCAAGAAACTGAAATCTTTTCTACGTCCAATTAAAGACACTCGTGACCCCCTGTCCAACCCGGGAGTTTACAAGATAGACTGTGAATGTAGAGCATCATATGTTGGACAAACAGGCAGATCGGTGACAACCAGGCGACAAGAGCACATTAGAAGCTTAAAACTGCACCAACCAGAGAAATCAGCACTTGCAGAGCACGCCATAACCACAGGACACCACATAGACTTCGACCAGATACAGCTACTGGCACATTCTGACTATTTCCCTCACAGGATGGTACGGGAAAGCATAGAAATTTACAAACAACAATACACCTTAAACTGAGACAACGGCAAACATCTCAGCTCAATCTGGCAGACCCTAATTAGGAATGCGGGGATTGGCAGACCACCAGCCAATAGGCGCGAGAGGGGCTGGCCTTTGCCCCCTCCCACCACAGTATAAGAGCGCCCAGCCGTGCTGTCGGAACACAGTTCACCTGGCACTGTCGTGATGAGAGCACATGCCCTGAGGAAGCCCCACATAGTGAGGCGAAACGTCGGCAACATTTCAAGCCAAGACGCTGCCTTCCCGGAAGATCAAGATACAATGTACAACTTATCCCATTATAAAGAACATGCCTATTCTACAATGGAACATTAGTGGAATAAGAACACATCGACCTGAGCTTGATCTGTTGCTTAACCAGAGCGATCCTCTGGTCGTATGTTTGCAAGAGACTAAGCTCCGTCCACAAGACAACTTCAAAATCAAACAGTACACCCCTGTAAGGTGTGATCAATCACCGGAAGAGGGTGTACCTGCGCATGGAGGCACTATGATGCTCATCAGAGATGATATATTTTCGCAATTAAGACATCCAGTCAGTGGCTGTAAGGGTTAAACTGTCACATACCAGATTCACCATTTGTAATATATACCTTCCTACGAGTGACAACCTCTCGCTCACTGATTTAGGGGATCTAGTTTCTCAACTACCAACACCTTTTCTTTTGGTAGGTGATGTAAATGCACACCATCCACTTTGGGGCTCACCTCAGGCTTGTGCGTTTCTTGAATAATTATAACCTAATTCTCCTGAACACCAGAAAACCTACGGTTCTTTCTGATGCTTTCAACAGTTTTTCACACCTGGATTTAGCAGGTTGATCACCACATTAGCATCTTCCTTACAGTGGAATATCATCTCTGATTTGCATTCTAGTGACCACTTTCCATGTCTTATTAGTCTCTTGTCACAAGATACATGTTCCACACGTTTACCTACATGGCGCATTGATCAAGCCAACTGGAACCTTTACTCCCGGTTGCCTGCCTTTTATTACAACGAGAATGACTCTGTGAATGTTTCAGTGGAGCACCTCACGAAAAATATTCTTGATGCTGCTGAGCAGTCTATCCCATGGTCGACGACCCAAACCTGTCTCGATTTCCGGTACCTTGGTGGATGGATGAATGCCGGAATGCCATTCGTGCTCGCAGGTGTGCTCTCTGGATTTTCCGTCGCCCAACACTGGATAACCTAACTGAGTATAAAAAGATGCGTGCCAAATCTAGGCAGGTTGTTAAGGATAGCAAAAAGACATCATGGAGCAAGATTGTAGCGTCATTCAATCGACATACACCTTCCTCTATCGTATGGGATAAGTTAAGGTGCGTGGACGGAGGAAAAACGACTCATACGCCAATCGCTGGTCTTAAAACAGCAGTAGTAGATGTTATTGATGAGTTGGACATGGCCAACACTTTTGGCAGTGCTTTCGCTCAAGTGTCTAGCTCAGAGAATTATTCACCTGATTTTCTTCCTGTTAAGGCTCAGGTGGAATCTCAATGTTTCAACTTTCGATCTAAAAATCTTGAAGATTACAATAGTCTCTTGACCATGAGGAAGTTAGATCATGCACTACATCGTCACGAAACTCTGCACCAGGTCCTGATGGAAAACACGTCCAAATGTTATAACATCTCTCTCCTGAAGGTAAGGCCTTCCTGCTCGAGGTCTATAATCGTGTTTGGGTTGACGCCATTTTTCCAGAAAAGTGGCGAGAGGCCACCATTGTACCTATTTTGAAAGCTGTAAAGGAGCGTTTTCTTCCACCCAGCTACCGTCCAATTTCCCTCACCAGTTGCATTTGCAAGGTGATGGAATGCATGATCAATAGACGGTTGATATGGTGGCTGGAAACTCACAACCTACTGACGAATACCCAGTGCGGTTTTCTTAGATGTCGTTCAGTAGCTGACCACCTTGTCTCGATTTGGACACAGATAATGAATGGATTAATGAAGAACTGTTGGGGTGTTCTTTGACCTCGAAAAGGCTTATGATACCTGTTGGTGGGCAGGAATAATACGCTCCATGTACAACTGGAACATACATGGACGCCTTCCGTTATTTATTCAGGAGTTTGTGTGGGACCGCGTTTTCCGAGTAAGGGTCAGCTCGGTTTTATCAAATATTATTGTTCAAGAGAACAGAGTGCCACAGGGATCGGTACTAAGCATCACGCTGTTTGCTATAGCAATTAATTCTATCGCGAAATGTATTCTCCCAGGAGTATCGTCCTGCTTATTCGTAGACGACTTTGCCATGTATTGTACTTCTCAGCGCACACCTTCTTTGGAACGCCGTTTGCAGCGGTATTTAGACAACCTCTCAGATTGCAGCTCTGAAAATGGCTTTTGCTTCTCTGCTGAGAAATCACTCTGCATGAACTTCTGGCGCCGCAGGAGGCGATTACCACCTTCGCTACGGTTTGGCACAGTTTTACTACCATTCGCGGATGAGACGAGGTTCCTGGGATTGATATTCAATAGAAAACTGTGTTGGGCACCACATATAGTACAGCTGAAAGTGCGCTGTAACCGTTCTCTGAATATTCTACCGATATAAGTGCAAATCTTGGGGAGCGGATCAGACAGTGTTGCTGCGACTTTACCGCGCACTGATCCGAGCCAAGTTAGATTACGGATGCATAGTTTTTCTTCAGCAAGACCATCTGTGCTTAGAAGTTTAGACATTGTCCAAAATCAGGGTATTCGTGTGGCTGTTGGAGCTTTTCCAACCAGTCCAGTAGCCAGCCTTTATACTGAATCGGCAGAACCCCCTCTGCAGTGTAGGCACAATATCCTGTTAACAAATTATGGCTGTGGGCTAAAGTGCATGCCTTCGACGTTCACTCCTTTTTTTAACACTGAGCTGGACGAACGTTATAGAAATATCTCAATTAATCCATGGCCCCCAGGTGTTCGCTTCCGATGCTTCTTCATAAGCACAATAATGTAATGCCTAGAATGTTTCCCAAGGGGGAAAGGGTGCACCCACTTCGGTTACTTACAACATCCTACGTAAACCATGGGATGACGGCATTTCGAAAGTCTGCAACAACTTTTTCTAGTATCCATAGATGTTTTTTAGAATTTTTGTCAAACTACAACGACCGAACTTGTATATGTACTGATGGAAGCACATGCACTGTTGGTGTTGGGTGTGCCTTTGTTTATTAACCGAACAATATACATTCGGTTTTCATAGTGGCACATCTATTTATAGTGCGGAGCTATATGCAATATATTGAGCCATTCTGTATGTTGGCCGTCGAAATTTGAGTGACTGCCTTATATTGAGTGATTCCCTGAGTGCACTTCAGAGCCTTGGTGATCTCTACAACTATCATCCTATCGTGCAGCGTATCCAGGATGCCCTCCACGTTTTATATACTTCCGGGATTAATTTGGAGTGTGCATGGATTCCTAGTCACATTGGCTTGCTGGGGAATGAACTGACAGATTTTGCAGCAAAGATGGCAACCACCGAAACCAGTACAAAAATTTCTTGTATAACATCGGAAGACTTTAAGCTTGTTGTGCGCAGGGCGATACTTTCTTGCTGGCACGAAGAGTGGTCAGCTCTCCGCACAAACAAGCTTAGAGTAGTGAAGGATCTTCCAACAAACTGGGCAACTTTCTCTCGTCAATCTCGACAGGAGGAAGTAATTTTGGCTCGTTTGCATATCGGCCACTGCAATTTTACACATAGTTTCCTTCTTAAGAGTGAATCTGCTCCATTGTGTCCGCTATGTGGAGAAGATTTGTCTGTCCGTCATGTGAAGCTAGATTGCATTAATCTAGCACATATTCGGGAATCACTGAAACTGCCGGTCAGTCTTGCAGAAGCCCTGGCTGATGATAGTCCAGTGGTAGCTAAGATTTTTAAATTTTTATCAAAGATACCCTTCAAATTTTGGATTTAGTTGTTTTTATCCCTGTTTTTGTATTAGTTTTGATTTTTTTTTCTTTTTCTTAAATGACCAATCTGTGGCTTTTTCTATGATTACTTTTATACATTAATTTTTAGATTAATCTTTCGTTCTTATTTATAATATTTCTTATTGAGGTTTATCTCTGGCTTTTGCCATGATTTGTTTGATAAGGGCGATGATGACCTTGTAGTTGAGCGCCCTTAAACACTAACCATCACCATCATCACATCAACTGCCAACAGCATACTGGGCAAGACTACTGCTCACAGAACATGCTAAAAAGACTCAGCATTTCCCACAACAAGAAATGGCAATACTTTTAATTAGGTTTTTAATTTAGGAAGGCAGTATCAAGAAAATATGGGAACAGATCACATTCCAATAAAAATTCTCGGGTCGCGAGAAGTAGAAAAGGGAACTGTACTATTTTTACGGGATGAATGATAGGCTTTTACCGATATCATCAGCTTAACGCTTTTTTTCCGTGTCAATTAAATTGAATACTGATCAAAAGGTAAATTAATTAGCGTAACGGATAAAAGAACCACAGGAAAAGAGCATAAGTAGCCATTCGCTATCGTATCCAATGATACACTTTACGCTAACGCTAAGAAGTGCTGAACCAACAGGCAGAGAGGTTATAGGTGGTAGTAGGAATGCACGCAGTCCCTAGTTGCAGTCTTGCTGGTTCGAAAGCAACTAACCAGCACAAAAGTCACAAATAATCTTATTTTATAATCTTATTCATTTCTGTGGTATAGCAGAAAGCTGTTTATGGCAGAGAATTTCAATGAATGTGTCACTTTTAACTTAAACAAATGGAAGAATTGTACATAGTTTTTTTTTGGGGAGGGCTTCTGGGGGGTAGGGTCCAGTCCCATTCCTCTCCCTCCATAAATACGCCCCTGGATTTTGAATTATAAAAACAACCACATTAAAAACCATGACAGCAATAATTCATATTTCTAGAAGACCCCTTCTTCAAAGCAGACAAAAAACAGTGCTAACTGAATTTACCATTCTTGCCAACTTTCTTAAACTGAAACATGCAAAAACGTTCCCTCCTCCTCCAGCAAAGCATAATAATTTTGTGATGAGAAGGAATTTAGAATATCTAAAGTGCTTAATGCAATAAACTACAAAAATTGCATGTAAAATAAATGGGAGTTACCTTTTATAGATGATAAAACAATACATGATTTATGTGGGGGAGCTGACTTAACAATTGACATTGTCCTCTACTGAATGTTCACACCCATTTACTGCTGGTTAATAGAAGTCACAAACCATTGATTTAACTTTTAAATCTGCACACTATGCATTTTGTTGCAGCCCAGTGAAGTAGACCATGATCCCAATGAAAAAATTGAGCTTGTCCATACAACTGCAGTTCTTAGCATCCCATTTTATATTGGGCATGAAAGACCACTTAATTTTGCTACGAAGCCTTTTTATCAGGCTTGAGATTCTTTTACGTGCTGTAAATCTACAGCACAGATTCAATAGCTTTACTTCCCTCCCAAAAGAAGCAAAACTAAGCATTTTTACACCTGAAAAAAATCCATTGTCTTCCACAGGTTTGAACCCGTGACCTTGGGTATCAGAGGCTAGCATGTTACCCTTAGATCACGGGGATGATGATCCTGATGAAGCATAGCTCTGGCCTATTGTAACACTGACAAGCAATTAGAGCAGTGTATTCAACTTGCAATGTTAAATTACAATATAATGCAACAGATTTTAATACTTTGTCACGTCCATGGTGAAACCAAGCACCAATTTCAATCTACCCATAAAACCACAAAAACCCTTGATTGTTGTAATATCATAAAAAGGTTTCTACATTTGTACATTTTAAGGGCAAGTTACCAAATATGCAACTCTCTCATTTTGTGCTTCTGAAGAAGAGCTTTAGCCCAAAAGTCGTCCTCTGTGATCTAGGGCTAACATGCCAGCCTTTGGTTCAAACCCAGTAGAGGGCAATGGATTTTTTTGGGCAAAACATTTTTAGCATGGCTTCTTCGGAAGGCAAGTAAAGCCAGAGGTCCCATGCTGCAGATTTATGGCATGTGTCTGTCTGTCTGTCTGTGTGTGTGTGTGTGTGTGCGCGCGCGTGCGTGTGTGTGTGTATGTTTTATTCACCAATTGGAAATTAATTACAATTTCAAGGCTTCGTCAAGTACATATTACAATTATCTGAAATTTATCTAATCCTATACACAGTAATCATGATTATATTAACAATTATATACAACATAATGGTCCTATTTAGATTGTACATGAATTGTGGCTAAAGAACCTCAAGCCTGGCAAAGAGGCCTCGAGCAAATTTAAACGATCTTTCATGCCAGTGTAGAACAGGATGCTGAGAACCACAACAGTTAAAGAGCATCCACAAATAAATCTCAATTTCAATTTCTAGCCCAAAATGTAAATTACTGCTATTGATAGTGGTTTAGTAGGCTTATTTATATAACCCTAGTGTCAATGTATGCATGTATGCTTCTAAAATGCTAAGAAAAAATGAAAAA
This sequence comes from Hymenopus coronatus, assembly GCA_030762935.1. Classification (NCBI taxonomy): domain Eukaryota; kingdom Metazoa; phylum Arthropoda; class Insecta; order Mantodea; family Hymenopodidae; genus Hymenopus; species Hymenopus coronatus. Next base: position 141,439,011 of record CM060897.1, read on the forward strand.
CAGACAGCCATTGTGATAACACATCGTTTTTGATTCTGCCACAGGAATCCCTCAAGAGTTTTGAGGCCCCTGTTTGTATACTGTCTTTATCTGAATACAAGACAATGTTCTTTTTCCCAAAATACTAAGTTCAGAACTGGAGGGGGGTGGAGGGTCATCTTGCATTCGTGATATATGCTTCCGAACACTATGCAGGAAAAATAAATTTCAAACTTCGCAGGTATATCAGTGGCGAAGCCTGGGGAAAATGGTAGAGATTACTGCTATGGTCACAACAAATGCAGCAGATTTTGTGCATTTTATTTCATGCCAAAAATTAGCTGTTAACAGACCTATGAGCATTCTCATTGGGAAAAAGATTAATCTCTGAGAATAAAATTAGTGAACTTCCTTTCACATCGCTGGTTACATGTAACGTATTGTAAACAAACAGTCAAGCAGAAAGAGAGAGGTTAGCACATTTCCCCTCCCCTCAGCAAGGCTGACTGAGAATGTGATACTGGGCCTGGATGCCCTCTGGAGCCACAATGTGGCAGTCAACATTGGAAAGAGTCTTGTGAAGCATGAGGTCTCAGCCAAAGTGTGGTGGTGCTTCGAAGACCTAATAAACAACCAAGAGTCTGCAGAGTGACCCTAATGTAGGATGTAGTTGTGCCTGCAAGTGAGATAGTCGTGAAGGTGCATCTGGAAGGTCAGCTTTTTGACCACAGTACTCCATTGACTGGAATCTGCATCTCCAAGTCATTGTTGCCTTGCCAAGAAGACTTGCCTGGAAGACTAATGAACCCATCGCGTATCAACCAGGACTTACAGGCTAGAACAGAGTTGGGGAAATGTGAGCTATCTGCAAGTGTATCACTATTTGATGGAACCGAGGAGCGTCAGCAATGCAAGATCTGGGGCCCTGACTGGAGGACTTGCTGAGGAGGGCAGCAGACCATTTGACCATGGCACAACTAGAACAGGTCCAGCATCTTCTTCAGAAATACTGGTCTGTTTTCAGCAAAAGGGATGGCGATTACAGCTGCACTGATCGAGTGCACCAACAAATTGACACCAGAAATGCCTGACCAATCCATCAACCACCAAAACATGTCCCTGTGATGAAGGAAGTGGAGGTTTGAGATATGCTGGAAGACATAAGAAGCAGAGGGATTATAGAAGATTCCAACAGCTGTTGGAGCTCTCCCATTGTTTTAGTGAAAAAGAAGAATGGCAGGCTACATTTCTGTGTGGACTATAGGAAACTGAATGTCACCAGAAAGGATTATTTTCCCATATCCCAGATTGACGGGACACCCTCTGGGAGCCTCAGTAGTTCTTGACCTTGGACTTGAAGTCAGGATATTGGCAGGTGGCTCTGGACCCCAAGGATAGGAAGAAGACTGCATTGTCAATAGGTCAAGGGCTTTGACAGTTTATAGTTATGCCCCTTGGTCTCTGCAACATGCCAGCCACTTTCCAGTGCCTAATGGAGTTGGTGATGAGAGAGCTGACTTGCAACGCCCACCTATTATATCTGGACATCGTCATAGTTAGCATCTTTGAAGACCACATTGTTAACCTGATCAAGATGCTACAGAGATTGCAAGCAGCCAACCTGTAGGTGAATGTGACGAATTATCAACTCCTCTGTAAGGAAGTCAATTACTGGGCCTAGTTGTCTTGCCTAACGGAATGTAACCGACCCGGAGAAGGCTCAGGCTGCGAGAGCTTGGCCTCGCCCAAGGGATAAGTGTGAGTTGCTCAGAGTCCTGGGTCTGTATAGCTATTACTGTGCTACTGAAAAGGTTAGCATGCGCTTTATCTTTGTTAATAGAAGATTCAGATAATACACTGATTATTCTGGGAAGTTGCCAACGTTTTGCAGTGCACCAATGAGTGCGTCACTTCAGCCAATGGATGCATAGAAATCACAAATGACAGAAAGATGGAATAAAAGCAGCATTGTAACATCTTCGCTGTTTTCTCTCTCATTCATCTTCATGTAGTTTTCTTGTGAACTTCATATGTACAAGTGGTATTCACTGTGTGTTCTTAAATATGTGAATGCTTTCAGACATATATAGCTTTGATGCTAAAGATAATAGTATTAGTCAATAATTCAGCAAGTTTTCCTTACAAAAGATTTGCTTAAACAGTTGTTAGTGACATTAGAATTCCACTTTCTCACATTAAATAAGAGGCGCATGATTATGGAATCAACAAGGATTATGGCATGGAAGTATCCATACTTGAGAAGACTAAACTATTTCAGGCAGGAAGGGTATCATATAGTTTATTTAGATGGATCTTGGTACAATACTCATGATGTAAGAAAAGGTCGGAATGGTGGCAGTTGCTCTTGCTGCCTTCCAGCCTGTGTCACTTGAAAAAAGAATCACAATCTTACATGCAAGCGGTAGCCAGGGTTGTCTTCTAAAAATATTCAGGAATTGTGATTCATATCACAAAATGAATGCTGAAATATTTGAACCTTGGTTCAAGAACACACTTTTGAAAAACATTCCTCCTAAGAGTGTTACTGTGTTAGACAATGCTAGTTATCATTTCCAGCTAAAGATCAAAATTCCCACCATGTCCAGCAGAAAAGACTAAATGATCAGATCCATGGAAGAACATAATTTAGATTTACACAGTCCGGTTCCTATAAAAGCTATGATTTTGAAGAAAATTCGGGAAGCCAATATACAGAAAGTGTATGTAATAGGAAAATGGCAAAACATGACCATGAAGTCCTCAGGTTACCACCATACCACTGTTATCTCAATCCGATTGAGTTGATATGGGCACGCCTTAAACATATTGTAACAAAGCAGAATGTGACTCCATCTGTGCAAAGTGTTGAGAGAATGTGTACTAAATACAGATTCCAGTGTGTGGGAAAAATGTGTTCAGCACACCACTCAGCAAGAGCGAAAATTTCTACTGCGGGATGTTTCACACGATAATGCTTTGTTTGCGATACATATGAGTGAAAATGACAGTGACACAAGAAGGGCAAAGCCAGTGTTATGTAAGTAGAAAATATGGTTAGACAGTGATTATTAATACTGTGTAGTACTCTTGCTGAACTTAATAAGAACCTTGCTAATGTAATTATTCACTTGGCACTCTAAGAAATAAATCTCCATGCATGTAATGCAAGTTTACTTGGAGAAAACATGACAATGTTGCTTTCTATGTAACTGAATGCCTGCAATCTTATCATAGCCTTTGAAGCTTAGGATGTTAACCTTTTCAGTAGCACTATAATACTACCGCCAATTCTTTAGAGGGTACTCCAACATCACAAAGCCTCTCACCCACCTGATGAAAGAACATGGGCCTTAATTGTGGAAGAGACTGAGGAGCATTCCAGGTGCTGAAGACAGCACTCTGCAATGTGCCTGTGTTAAGGCTACTCCAACCAGGTAGTAGTTTCATTGTGGACAATGATGCAAGCGACAGCCGTATCAGATACATATTCTCCCAGATCCAGGATGGGAAGGAGCAATGCTCTCCAAGGTGGAAAAGAATTACTGCGTTACTTGGTGGGAGCTGTTGGCAGTAGTGAAAGCACTTGAACACTTCCATATATACCTGTTAATATCTCAGGACAGAACACTAAATCCTCTCCTGGTTGCTGGGCTTTAAGAATCTAGAGGGACAGATTGCCCATTGGGTCTAGAGGCCTCAGGGGTAGAACCTTACATCAGAGGCACCAGAGGGAAAAGAGCCCCTCCATTGCGGACGCCATGTCGAGAAGACCCTGGGCGAAGGGTGTGCGGCCACTGCAATAAGGTAGTGGAGAAGGAGCATGCCAGAGCAGTTTGTGTGATATCAGCAGGGCCAATGGGTGGATGGGATGGTGCAACCCTAAGGAGGGATCAGTTGACAGGTGCTGACCTGGACCTGCTCCTAGAGAGGCAGAGGCAGGGGCTAGACCAGACATCGCATCCAGGAGTAGCATGTATAAGTCCTACTGGGCCCAATGGGACTTGCTGAAGGTCAAGGTGGTGTGTTGTTTTCCTGCCAGGAAAAACCAAAGAGAGCAGTTGATCTTCCCCTGAAGTAAGATAGCAGAAGCAGGGGAAGAGAGCTTCTCGGAACCAAACAAACGACAGACAAACTCCAGCAAAGGAACTGCTTACTGGTTGAGATTATGGGCAGATGCCAAGAAGTTTTTTGTCATATTGGACGATGAATGAAATTGGTGAAATGATGCTCAAATGATCTTGGGGTCCATGGAGCTTAAAGTTACTCGACATTCGTCTTCTCAGGATAAGGGAAAACCCTGAAAAAAACCTTATCCGGGTAACTCACCCTAAGCGAGATTCGAATTCACGACGTTTTGAATGTGAGGCAGACACGCTACCACCACACTACCCAGGCGGGTCAAGAAGTTTTGTCGCCTATTGTGCAGCAAGTTGCAGACCTCAAACTAGGAGCCAGAGTCATAAGCAGCAGAACAATGTGGGGGCACCCTCTGAACCCCTAGCCATTGTCATTGCTGGATCGTTTCCTGTATCCGACAAGAGTAACAAATATCTGCTAGTGGTCATGGATTACTTCAACAAATGGCTAGAGGTTTACACCATCCCCAATTTTCTGCTACTTTGGAGTACCACTCAAGCTGCACAGCAGCCTGGTCACCAACTTTGAGTCGAACCTGATGAGGGAGGCCCTAGAGTGGCTTGGGGAGCACAAGACGTGCACAACACCCATAGTCAGAAGGTATGGTAGAGTGATACATCAAGACACTGGAGGAATATCTAAGGTGGTGGTAGCTAATCACCAGAGGGACTGGGATATCAGGGTGCCACTTTTCTTGCTGACCAACCACTCATCTATGCACGACACTATGGGGTTGATACCAGCCAGTTTGGTCTTTGGCAGGGAGTTGCATCTTCCATGTGACCTGATATTTGGGAGCCCCCTGGAGTGGAACAACCAGCAATTGACAAAGACGACCTTGTGAACTGTCTTCACAATGCGCATGAAATGGCCCATCAGCACATCCAGATAGTGAGCAACAGGATGTAGACAACTGCCAGGCCAACAGTCAAGGGTACCAGCTGGGAGACATCATGTGGTTATATCGCCCCATGAGGACCAAGGGGCATTGCCCCAAACTTCAACAACCGTGGCAAGGATTATACTGCGAGATAAAGAGGATCAACGATGTGGTCTACCGCATCCCGAGACTGCCCTGAGGGAAGATGCTGGTAGTGTACCTAGATTGGCTAGCCAACTATGAAGCAGGTAAGGATGACCAGCTCTGTGTCCCCTATCTGTCCGAAGGCACAGCTGCTTGACCTACTCGAACAACAGAGCAAGCAAACATAATAGCTAGGCAAACAAAGGCCTTTGTGTGTTTTCCTGCAAGACTTTTTGGGTCTTCTTTATCTCTAAACCTAGAATGTTTCAGTTCCAGAGTAATCTCTTTCTAAATGGCTAAAATGTAATTTTCCCATAATTTGTGTAACGAACTTTCGGAGCCTGGCTATGGACTAAGGGAATAAAGGCTAAGGTACAGAAACACCATAATTTGTGGACCAAAAGTGTAAGTCCTGCAATACATGGAGTGTCTTAGTGACGAAGGGAATTTAACAGAAACTGGTGTTTTCATTTGTTACAATATATTACTGGTGAGGTAGAGCTAGAACTGTAATAACATTTTTGTCTTTCTGTAAATTATTTTGTGAATTATAATAATAAATTCAGACAAACTGTTCCTAGGTTAGTGCGCTTCTTCTTCTTGGTGGTGTTGGTGTTGTTTTTGTTGTTGTTATAACAGTTGTATAAATTATACTGTATATTATACATTTATATTATTGCAATTATTACTGCGAAGTGTACTTTGTAAATCTGATGAGCCACTGTATGAAATTTTTGCTCAACACATTGTAAGTGTATATAGCAACAAAGCAACTTACATATCTTATGTTTAATTGTGTATCAGCTTAATTCATAAATTCATACTATTTTATTAAATTATAATGTAGATCCATTTGGAAATGCCAGAAAGTTGAATGTTCACAGAAAGGCATATCACTTCTCGATACAGGAATATAAAAATTAAATGTGTGACAGGTATTGATGACTTAACAAATAGGTTGTGTGCATTTAATGAATTTCTGTCAACTGATTTGTATGCAAAATTAAATTATTTTGTTACAAGGAAAGTAAACAAATATTTATTATTAAAATGGCATCACATTCTTATACAGCAAAAGAGAAAATAAAGTAGAAATTAATAAATGAATAGAAACATGCATAAAAACTTATTCATACACTTTCTACTGGGTAACAAAGAATGCAATAAAATTAAATTCTTACCAGTGGACACTGGGAAGAGTGTCTCATTATTTATCTGCGACTCTACCCAATCCATGAGAAGAGCTATATACTGGGGTGCAGGCAGAGCTGTAGGTTTCTTGTACTTCCCTCCATCTGCCCAGAGGTATTCAAACTTTGGCCCTCCTGACATAGTTGGACATGAGATCTCTGTGCAGAACTCAGACACAGTGCCATATATAAGATTGATCCGATTAAAGAAGTCCACCACTAAAACAATTAACATCTACATTAATACTTTTAAGTTCTATACATAGTTAATTTGTCCTGATAATTTGTTACAAAGCAATTGGTTTCTTTGTAACATGCTGTCAACAATGCTTTTTTTTTAATACTGCTATTTTATTTATTCCCAATATCAATTTACATACTGAAGATGAGCTTTAAAAACTATAATTAATTACATTTTAGACTTCATCCCCAGCTGTCAGCTGTCTCTTTCAAATAGCAATAATAATAATAATAATAATAATAATAATAATAATAATAATAGATTTTTATTGTCATTAGACTATGTACAGCAATAGACATCAAGAGAAATACAGTACTATGTACAACCAATTAAAATACATACATTGGGCTATAACAATGATTGTCAAATTATAAATCCTGTATTCTGTTACCAAGTTAAATTAACTTATTAGATAACAATGTGGAATAAATAGAAATTAATATATTTTTTTATTTGTTGAAATTATTATTCTTATTAAACCCTAAAAACTCTTGAACAGAATAATATGGTGTTGCAACTAACCAGTCATATGTCTTTTGTTTAAATTTTGCCACAGGTAGCATTGTTATTGTCTGTGGTAGACAGTTGTATAGTTTTAACCCTATCACTTTAAAGCTCTTTGCTGTTGTTGTGAGTCTATGATATGGAACATTAATTTGATTTCTATTTCTGGTATTATGTGTATAATTTTGTCCTGTCTATAATCCAGCTCATAAAGGTGTGTTCTCACATAATTAACTACAGTATAAATATTCAAGTTTACCACTGTCAAAATACCTAGTTTAATAAACAAAGGTTTACAGTGTTCAAGTTTGCCAGCATTTGATATTATACGTATCATCTTTCTTTGTAAAATCAGTATTTCAGTCACATGGCTGCTGCTTCCCCATAATAAAATGCCATAGGATAATATGCTATGACAGAAAGCGAAGCATGCTGATCTTATATAAGCATCTGGTACTTGGTATTTTAAGTTTTTTATTAAATAGATTACTCAAGACAATTTAGACGAGATATTTCTGATGTGCAAGGCCCAAGTTAGTTTATTATCTATAGTTACTCCCAAGAATTTTACATCTACTTCACAGAGATTGGGAGGTATATCCTTCAAACTAAATATGATTTGCTGTGTTTTGCTGTTATTGAGTAGAAACCCATTAGACCTAAACCACATGTCTGCTTGAGCCAGCATATTTTCAGCCATTTTTATAAGTTTACTATATTCAAAGTTAATATTAAGAAAAGTTGTGTCGTCGGCATATAAAATAGTGTGTGTATCCATGAAAGAAGCTAGATCATTAATTGTGTTTGTAAATAGAAGTGATCCCAAAATTGGGCCTTGTGGTATGCCATATTTTATTCCTAGGGTTTCTGATTTTTCCTTTCCACCAATACAAAGTACTTGTGTTCTATTTCCAAGAAATTATTTTATCATGTTTAGTGGTTTTCCTTCTATACCAAATGTTTCAGTTTCTTTAGTAAATGTACATGGTCCACGCAATCAAATGCCTTGCTTAGATCACATAAGCTCCCTATTGCAATTTTTTTTATTTTTAAGGGCTTGCAGAACACCTTTAACAATGGAGACAATAGCATCTACTGTTGATCTACCTTTTATGAAATCAAACTGTGACTTACTAAGTATATTCGCTTGTTCAAGATAATTTCCCAATTGCATATAGATTACCTTTTCTAACACTTTAGAAAATACCGGAAAAAGTGATATTGGTCAATAATTAGCTGGGTGTTTTCTGTCCCCCTTTTTTATAGACTGGTATTACCCCGGAGAGTTTTAGTGGATCTGGAAATATACCTTCAGCTAGACATTTGTTTATACAATATGTGAATGGAGTTACTATACATTCAATAATTTTTTTCAATAAGTTGGTGGATAGGTCATGTATGTCATTACTGTCAGATGATTTAAAACTATTTACAATGGTTAGTATGTGTTCAGGTATTACTGTACACAAAACAAAACCTCCCTAAATATTTCTCCTTATGTAACCATCCAAGATATCTGAGACTCTTTCCACTGGTTGCAATTTGTGGGTGTATATGCACATGTCTTTTTTTACTTCCTCTACTTTGTAGATGGTACATAGGTAGAGAAGGTATTGTATTCCATCCAAAAATTTGATACCGAGATTCCACTGAAAATGCAACAAGTGCGTGTACATGTGTGAGTCAACAATTAAAAAAATGAAAAGTCAGCTGAATACCAATCTTAATACATATATTTAAGCTGAGCATCTTCCAAGGATGTGTCACAAAGATTTTCAAGTAAACGTCCCCACCCCAAACTACCATTACATGGAAAAAATTTCAAAAAATGTTGATATTTTCAAAAATGTTTGAACAATTTTCATTAAAATACTTACATGAATAAAATGTATATTTTGAATTTTCTTAGAAGCCTCTGAAGTCCTCTTCGATCTGAATTACTTTTTCATAACTGGTACACCATAAGAGAGAAATAAAAAATACACATTGTTAAAATACATAATTTGTCATTTATATATATATATTTTTTTTCTTATGTGTATTCTCTGAGATATTCCTTGTTATTGGTTTCAGTTTTACAATACTTATACTTTTCACAAACAGGAAGCTGTCATCCGTGTACCATTTGTTTTATTCTTGAGCATGCAAACAGAACCAAATTTCAAAGTCAATCACATAGAAACAGATTTTAAAAGATGTTACTATTACTTTTGTGTATTCCCTTATTTCCCTTCTACCTTTAAAAACTAAATAATAAGAGCATATCTGATAATGTTTATTTTGATTAGCATGAAGTGAATAGAAGTGGAAGGCTATATATGATAGGATTTCCCTGGTGCCCCAAAAGGAACATTCACGCCACTGGCTTTCTTTACTGCGCCAGTACCTCTAAAGTCTCAGTGCAATGCTCCACACTTTACCTTGAATGAACCAGGGTCCACTTCAGTTTGGTTCCCCAACTGGAAGCTCAAAAAGAATTAGGAGAACTAAGGGATGGATTTTAAGAAGGTAAGCTTCTTCTGAGTCTGACTCCTTCCCACTGACCATCTGTCAATACAACAATTGCTAGTACTGCTTATTAGTTCACAGGAGTACAAAGCCCTTCCACCATGCAGCTTCCAGAGGTGATGTGATGTGCAAACAAATTAATGTTCTTTTAGGGAAAAAAAAATTCTGATGTGTTCCATTCACATGACTTTCTCTACCTGTTCTGCAAACAAAATTTTTTTACCAAACATTATTCTTCTATCTACATCCTGCTAATCGAGATAAACATTAGCAGAATTGGTCTCATTACTTGCTTCCTTGTAAGTAGAAGGGAAATAAGGGAGTACACTAGGCTAAAGCAATAGTCAAAACCTTTCAAGATCAGTTGCTATGTAAAAAAAAAATGAAGTTCTATTCTCTTTGCTTGCCAGGAATAAACAAATAGAGACAAAAGAAAGCTTCATTTCCTGTTTGAGAAAAGTTTAAGTAGCTTAAAAGTGAAACCAATAACATGGAATATCTCGAAAATGGTCAACTCTACAAAATAACACATATATATATATATATATATATATATATATATATATATATATATATATATATATATATATAAATTATGTATTTGAAAGAGATCTATGACATTTTTTGTGTAGTAAGCTTTTGTTTCTCTCTTACAATTTACCAGTTATACAAAAGTCACTCACAATGAAGAGGTCTTCAGAGGCCATTCCCAGAAAATTCAGTATACACATCTTGTTTGTCATAAAAATATCTTAAACTAATGGTATTTTAATGAAAATGGAAAACAAAAACAAAAATGTTTGAAAAATGTTCCTTGTAAAGGGTAATTGAGGATGGGAGAGTTTACTTGAAAACCTTTGTCACATCCTTGGAAGTTGCTGAATTTAAATACTAAATTTGGTATTTACCCATTTGTTTTTGAGTTTTTTTTCCCTGCCCCCCTGCATGCATGTGCACTCAAGGATTTTTTTCTAAAAATGCTTTTTTTGGATTTTTTCCAGTGAAATCTCAGTTTCAAAATTTTTGGTGGAATGTAATACCTTCTCTATCTTTTGCTATGTACACTGTACATACACAGGGTGTCTACTGAGAATGTGAAATAAAAATTAGGTACCTTTTTAGGTACCACACATATCAGAGTTCCTGATTGCAGCAAATCGTGGCCGCTAGTTTGATCCTTTTCGAGAGCAGTGCAATTTCGAGCGTGAATTCAGTATCTTATATTCTCCAAACCATTAAATTTGTTACTTTTCGATACTTTTGGCACCCACTTGCCAAATTCGTTACTTTTTCGGTATCAGTAGAACATTCTGTTTTTGAGAGCAGTGCAATTACGAGCGCCAAGTTTGAACGTGAATTCATTACCTTATATTCTCCAAACCATTAAATTTGTTACTTTTCGGTACTTTCGGCACCCACTTGCCAAATTCGTTACTTTTCCAGTACTTTCGGTAGACACCCTGATACATAAGAGCAAAATTAAAAAATTAAAAATGGAGCATATATAGATCAGAAATAAATATCAACCTGATATTTTCTATTCTCTTCTCTGAACCTTTGCAAGATATTAATAAGAACCCACCATGGACTGCAATCCAATCATTGAGGTCTTCTCCTTGTGGCAGTTGTACAACAGATCGCAGATTTATCCCAGAATTTAATGATGCCTGGGCTTGTTTGTGTAAGGAGTAGCGCAGCGTTCCTGGTTCAAAGCGCTTCTTAGGTCGGAAAGTCTGTGGAGAACAGTGAGTTACCCTTAATCCATTCAAATAAATAAAAAAATCTCTCTTCAAAGCAATAGCTGGTATAAGAAACATTGCTAATATGGATATACACATCCTTATGATAGCTACTTACAAAATAAGCAAATTACAACTTGTTGGAGCATAAATACTTAAATGTGCTTAAATGATTTCTCTCACTACAAACCAATGGTATAAAGTCTAATTATTTACAATTAGTATTCCTTGAAGAGATGATTACTCCCAAGCAAGCAAATAAGCTGCAGTACAGCTTTGCTTGTGCAAAATAGTTCACTTGATATGTTGTATAGGATGTGCTTATCAACTTTAAAATCCCAACCCCAAATGAACCAAGCGATTACTTCATTTCCTATCAGATGGCCCACCAATCGAAGAGCAAGAGAATCATCAGCAATGGATTCACAATGGCAGTAAAAGCTCTTGAAACCACTTTTCAAACATTTAAACAGAGGATACTGTAGGGAATAATAATAATAATAATAACAATAAATAGAGAGAGACTCAAATACTGCATATTTATCTGCACTGTCTATAACTTCCGTTTATTAAATTACAATTCTCACATTTTTTTTACAGGTTCAGTGTTTATTAATGATGCTGTCAATTGCCAGGGTATCAGCACCATGCTGGAATTTTGTCCTGCAGGCATTCTTTAAAATGCCAGTAAATCTACCAACATGGGACTATCACTTTAAGCACACTTAAAAACCATCAGTCTGAGCTGGGTTTGACTCGCAACCTTGGAACATTTTTTAAAGGATGAAATTTGTTAGGCACCAAGGAAATGATGATTAAAAATACGCTTATAAATAATTTACTATGGAAATAGAAGAAGAAGAAGAAGAAGAAGAAGAAGAAGAAGAAGGGAAACTTCCTTTTCTAGACAGTTTAGTGGAACAGAATGGCAGAATGTTCTGTACACTGCAAACCCCATACACAGACAGGTATTTGGATGTTACTTCCTACCACCCACCTGCCATTAAACAAGCAGTAGTCAATATGCTCATAAATAGAGCCATCGTATATGTGACCCTGCGAACCTGAATGAAAAATCAGACCACTTACATGTACTGGAAGCTAATGGATACTCAAATAGGTTAATTAAAAACTTACAAACAAATCACAAGAATTCCATTAGAAAAGGAAGACAACAATTAATCCATTGCATGGTTGCCTTACATAGAAGGAACCACCAACAAAATAGCGAGAATATTATGTAAACACAATATTGAAACCAGGGACAAGTCCTTCAAGAAATTAAAATCATTTTTACATCCAGTTAAAGACACATGTGACCACCTGCTTAACCTGGGAGTGTGATTGGTAAGCATCAGCACTTGCAGAACATTCCATATCCAAGGTACATCCCATAGACTTTGACCAAATACAGCTATTGGCATATTTTGACCATTTCTTACATAGGATATAAGGGAAAGTATCAAAATTTATAAGCAACAGAACACCCTAAAACAGCAACAGCAGACATCTGAAAACCATCTGGCAGATTCTTAACTAGGAGCACTGGGATTGACACATCAACCAATAGATGTGAGAGAGGCTGGCTCTTACCCGTCCTCACCAGGGTATAAATATGCACTTTGCCGCTTGGTTAACACAATTCATCCAGCACTGTTGTGAAGTGAGAAGTTCGGAGGAAACATCGGCATCAGTTTCAGCCAAGATGTGGCCTTCCCGGAAGACATAGATAAAATAATGTATGGTATTATCACAATCAGAGGGCATATGTTGAGTAGCTAAAAATCACTTAAAAATGAGCAATAAAATGCTCTTATTACTATGGAAAAATAACTTAAAAATGAATAAAAAAATTGGCATTAAAAAGCATAGCCTAAAAAGAGTGAATTTTTAATTGACATTCATTTTAATTTTAAAAATATTTTTTGAAATTTTAATGTTATACAAAACATTTACATTACAACATTCCAAAATAAAAAGTTTAGAATCAAAATATGAGTAATACAATTTAATATAGCATAGCACAATGTATACATAATTTAATACTGTGGTGCTCTTTGTAATTGCTACATGTTAGAAACTCAAACTCATTTTATTCATCCTTTAAATACAACCTTTAATGGACAAGTCAAATAAATAAATATTATACACAAACACACGCGCGTGCACACATATATTTACAATTTGATTTATCTTGTAGTACTCATATTCTTCTGGGCTATAGAAAGCATTTTATAACAATTTTTTTTTTTTTCACAAATTTTAATATTCTTTTGTTATTTTTATTTCTTTAGCTAACTTATTAAATAGTTGTTTCCCCATACTTCTTACATTGCAATTATTTAAGGTAGAATCTCAATTAGTGTAGAATTTACAATACTTGTTTTTTTTTTTTCTTAAGCAACACTTCTGTATGTTGTTATTTTTGGCTCCTCTTTATCTTATACATTATACTTTTTATGCTTTACCCACACCCACATGCAGGGAAAAGTTAAAATCTCATAATTTTTAAAAATTGGTCTACACAAAGGCTGTCTATCTACTTTCTTTATTATTCTGAGTGCTCTTTTTTTTAATACCTTTTTCACGTCTGTTTCTGTGATATTTTCATTTATGTGTGAATAAATGAAAACATAATAGATCTACTTAACAGTTTCATTACCTATTTTATACACCTTTATGATATGTGTTACGTATGGTTTTCAATTTGGTTGTTTGTGGATTGTCACTCCTACAAACTTGCTATAATTTGCTTCTGGTGTAATATCTCAATTTATTTCTATTTTGTTGCTAATTGTTGAGTTATTTTTTAATTTTAAAATTTCTCCAAGCTGTCTTTTTAATTTTTAGTCTCACATCTAAATTAGCACAATGCTCTTGCACTATTTTCAGTATTGAATTCGCTATTGCTCCCACCTCAGTTATTGTTTTGCCTTTAATTATTGTCTTGGCACCTGTGTATCCCATTGCTAAGCCTCCATTTTTTGTATCAAATTAAATTTTTTTATGTATAGTATTAAGTGTATACATGCTTATGGTTTGACCTTAACCCCAGTTAGTTGGCCAGTCCATAAATATTAAATGTACAACATTTCATGGTTTTACTAAATATCTTTTATCCTCTAAAATTTAATATAGTTTCCATTTTTTCAACTGATCATTCCCACTTCATCTTTACCTTCCATAAAAACTCCCCTAATTTAGGTATCTGTTTATGATCTTCAAAAATGTTCTAATAGCAATTTGGTTGTTCCTCAGTAGCCATTTCACAACTAAATTTTCCCTCCAGTTATTTGTGCCCTGCACTAAATGATAATATGAACTTCATCTTCCTTCTCCCCACAAATTAGATACACTTCCGGGATAACCTCTCCCCTCATTCCCCTTAATTTCCAAATGCTTAAATTTTTTTTACAGATCAAAATGTACTTCTGTTTCTTTGGGTCGTCTTTTAGCTCCCAGTGAAATGCCAGTGAACTTTTCTCTCTCATTTGATAAAATAAAATGTATCTTTCCATGTCTTCCATCCTGGATCTTACTTCCTTCCACAAACCTCTTTCAAAATATACTATATTAGCCCAAAAATCTCCTAGACCATTTATAATTAACTGTTCCCTGACTTTCTTCAGCCAGACATTAGGACCAACACCAACATTTTCTTCTTGCTATATCAGGCATATGGTGATACATGAAATGAAGATGGAGCACTGGTGGAATGTGATGGTGATGAGAAAACCCACCCCTGCACCACACATCTCACATGCGGTCACTTGGGGCGGTCTAGGTGAGAGGCAAGCAGTCTAACCACTTGGCCAGGGCACAACCCCTCCTACTGCTTTGTTATTCTTAAATTTACAAATTTGACTTTTAACTTTTTCCTGTGAAAAAGATCAGTCCAAGTCTTCCACGTAATTATTGATAATCAAATTATTACTGTTTCTTTCCCTGGTTTCCATAATAAACATACTCATTTGGACTTATATTTATGTTTCTTCTCCTCCCTTTTACATACTAGTTAATAATCTGCCAGGCTTGCTGTACCTCTCTAAGTATGACTTCTTCACTATTTATGAGGCCTTGTTTCTTGTGGTCAAGAAGCTGCCTATATCTTTCATGCAGTTGTAACATAATACCCTTGTCTGTTCCATCGTTTCTTTCTCTCCACCTTATTACAGCCTCCATACCATAGCTCTCATTACTCTAAGCTCCCCATCAAACCAATGATTAAAAAGTTTCTTATTCCCTCTATTCCACACTACCATGTCACTTACAACCCATTTATGTTTGAACTCGCAAAGTCTTATAGCATCATCACTTTTACCTAATGAGATCACCAAATTCATCCCACACATATGAAATGGAATTTTATTTGTGGACACTCTTTAACTGTTTTGGTTCTCAGTGACCCATTCTCTACTGGCATGAAAGATTGCTTAATTTTGCTCAGAGGCCTCTTTATTAGGCTTGAGGCTCTTTTGTGTGCCATAAATCTACGACACAGGACCAATGGCTTTACTTTCCTTCCAAAGGAAGCCATGCTAAGGATTTTTATGGCCGCAAAAATCCATCGTCCTCCTCCTGGTTTGAACCTGTGACCTTGGGTGATATGGTAACCATTACACCACGAAGGGCAACAATAATACCAGAGCCACACCTATCATCTTTTTCATTTTCAATGCATTCTTCTCTGCACAAAGATACCATCAATGAAAAATGCAAACTTGATCCAAATATGTTTGTTACTCAATATTCACAGATTTTACATAAAATGCTATCACTACACAATACATAATCTACAACATTCTGTCCCATTGCACTCGTAAATGTAAATTCTCCAATTTCGCCCCCCCCCCCCCCCCGCACCAATAACCATTTATTATGACAGTGCTTGGCTGCAGCCTACTGCAGTCAGCTTAAGGTGAGGCTGCAACAGCCAGGTGAGACAATACGGGAGCTTGCCCTAGCCATCAAACAGCTTGTGAACGAAACCCTGGTAAACCTACTACCTAGTTACATGTCCCAGAAAGCTGCCTACTCCTTCATTGATGGGATGTGTGATGCCGAGATAGACAGTTATGACATGCTCAGCGACTAAGATGAGCCATGAGGTGTTAACAACAGCATATAGAATGTAGGTAGCCAAGACTACAGCTGTGCCCACCTCGAAGACCAGCAGTATTTGGTATGATAGGGAGAGAGAGGAACCCAGAGATGGTGACCACCCTCAAGTGGTGTGTGCTGGGGATGTGGTGAGCCAGGTCTAGATAAGAAGGTGGAAAATGAATAAGGACCGGTGTGGCAAGTGGCATGTCAGGCCCATCTTCACCACCCCCTCAAGTGACCCTTGGGCAGAAGAGTGGACAATAGCCTCATCGTAGATGGCTGGATACAAGGGAAGCTGTGTCAGATACTCAGACACTGTGCAACTGTGGCAAATAGCTTGCCGACATGAACACCCACTCAGTCATACAACTACAGTGACTTTCAAATAGGATGAGGTTTGTCCTTGAGCACCACCAGGCCGGCAGCCAACCAGAGTGCTCCTGTGTTGAAGTAATGTTTGTAGCAGAACCGTAAACTCCACAGATTTTTAGCTCAAATAGTTTCATAATACACTCAAATAAGCATTATGTCACCTGGCAGATTTGCATGCTCAGTGTGCAAGAAAGAGGGAAATATGAAAACAGTTGGGTAGCTACCTGGCAAAGCAGAGCACAATAACGCATCTCAATCTCTGCAGCATAGAACTCTTCCCATTTGAAAATGGAGGAAGTACATGCAGGGACTTTGGGAGAACATTTGGTACCCAACCGAAGCTCCGACAACAGTACTACTGGTTGAGACTATGGGCAGACGCTGAGAGGTGGAGCTGCCAATGTCATGTGTGTGCGACAAGCCGTGGTCCACAGCCAGGAGCCGAGTTCGCATGCAGCAGTGTAATGTAGAAGAGTCCTTTGACGTAGCTGGGCTATTTTCTCTGTCACACAGGTGCAACAGGTACCTGTTTGTCGCCATGGATTACTTCAAGTGGGTTGAAATGTCCACCATTCCTAACCTGGAGGCCAAGGCCATCGTGAACTGCCTGTGGAAGAACTGTTTTGTCGCTATGGGGCACCAACCTTGAGTTCCAACTCATGAGAGAAACATTGGAGCGACTCGGAGTGCACAAGATGCATACACCAACAGTCAGATGCCATGGTTGAGTGGTACTTCAAAACTTTAGATGACCATATGAGGAAAGCTGTGAGAGATTGGGATGTCAGATTCCTATTTTTCTTGTTGGCCTACCCTTCTTCAACCCACGACACCATCGGGTTGACACCGGTTCAGTTGGTATTTGCCAGAGAGTTGCGTCTATCCTGCAATCTGATGTTTGACTGTCCTCCTAGAGCAAAACAGCCAGCAGTCGACTACTTGGAGCATTTCTATACAGACTTCAAAGATAACCAGTCAAAACATCCAAGTGTGCAATCAGAAGGCCTATTACAACCGGCAGCTAAGGTTTTCCGCAGGGTGATCTGGGGTGGCTATATCACCCTATCTGGACCAAGGGACATTGCTCCAAGCTTCAACAACCATGGCATGGTCCATACCTTAAGAAGTTGACAAAAATTGCAATCGAGTTGCGTTGGGAATCATCAGGGACTAGAGTGTTAGCACACAGTGGCATGTAAGCAGCGACTGTTTACATGTCGGAGCAGCAAGTGAATTAAAGACATTATTTGTAATCAATTTTTGGATGAATGAAAACATTTTTCACAGTACTGCTAATGCATCTCTACTAATCTCTAACAAAGTGTATTGCTTTCCACAAAGCTAAATATGCAGAAATTAAATACATAAGTTCACAGAGAAAAATTCTGCTAGTTGACATCTTGAAATAATGCAGTGGTAATCACACACATACAAGAAAAATTCTGGATGAGAGTTCTGGGTATGCAGCCACCCAAGATTTACTGCTGGGTAAAATTCCTTGAAAACTAAATCTTGCATTTTCATAAATGAAACAGGAACATTATGTACAGGCATTTATGTTCACAAAAGAATCTGTAAAATAATAGATAAGAAATACTGAAGATAACTGCAAAACAATTTAAGACCAAAATAAATGAAAATCTGAAGGTCTTCTTCTTAACAAAGGAAAAAGAGAGTTGAAAATCAAATCAAACTTACCTGCACTTTTAATATTAATATTTAATATATTGAATTCATTTAAGACTTGTATGAATCAAATCAAGCAGGGTGATAACTTTCTTTTTCTTTGCCTGCCTACACTATTATGGAGTATGTCATAAGTAATGAAATGATGAATGAAGTGAAAAGAGAAAGCTAAATCAAATTTCCTCATAGAGAAGCAGTGGTAAATTATATATTTAACACAGAGTACATGATATATGCTGTAAATTATGTAAGCAGAAAGCCTAATCCACAAGAACAAGATTTTACAGATGTGAAAAGAGTTCAATTTTAATGACTACTGATCCATAATACATCTGTTACAGTTAGAAGAATTGAAAATTACTGTATATTGCAAATGATTCAAAGCACACAAGAAGTGTATCTGGGGAAGTATCCAGCTCTTTCCCCCCTTCCTCAAAAATCACTTCCCCTCTCCCCTCAGTGCATGTGAAGTATTTTATTCAGCTTGCCCCATTTGTGTCTGTCTGTCTGTCTGCATGTTTTTTTTTGTTTTTTTTTTTTAACTCCCAACCTTAAGAAATAGACCATGGAAGGATATGTATGTCTATGTGCATGTGTGCATGCACACAGGAACTGTCTTATAAAGACCCTTTTATATGTATTTTAATTTGATTCACTTTATTTTTGTACATTTTTTCAGGTGAATAGTAGAGTATCTTTGTCAATAGAAGAAAATACATAAATATCAGATATCATTTCATGTGCAAAAGGTGGGTTTTTAAAGTTGAATATTATCTGCCAGTGAAACGGGTTGCTAAGTTATAATCAAAGCTTGGGAAAAAAATAATTTCCCCAACTTATGGAATATGTGAATATGTTGAAAAGCAAAAGGCAATTACAATGTTTTCAAAATTTAAATAAATAAAATTAAATAATTAAATTTAATAGTTTGAAAAAATGCACTTCCAGAAACTGAAGGAAAATGTGAATATGCTGAAGAGCAAAAAGTAATTGAAATGTTTGTATAATTAAAATAAATAAATAAAATTAGCTAATTAAATTTAAGGTTTGGAAGCTAGGAGAATGTGATAAAGTAGACATTTAAAAACAAAATGTAAAAGCTTAGAAGGTCTTGTATTGCTAAGATAGCACTTTGCTGTTGTGTTAAAACACACAAGACAGTAAAATAGTTAAATATAATTCAAAATCTTCTCGGGCTTCTAGCCAGGTAATAACTTGGCTTGACACCAACGTTTCGAAGAAGTGCATCTTCCTCGTCTTCAGGGTGATGCACTTCTTCGAAACGTTGGTGTCAAGCCAAGTTATTACCTGGCTAGAAGCCCGAGAAGATTTTGAATTAACACGTCGCCAGGAAAGCTATAGTTCTTATTTTAGTTAAATATGTTTTGAAAGATATATAAATGGATAGTCTTACAAATATACTAAAAATTAAATAAATTCATATGTAGATTTAGAAATAGGAATAAAAGTACAAGTCCCAGAGAGGCTCTAATTACCTAAAGACCTTTCAGCTTCCTCCCCAATAATGCCTTAAGTGATATAAAGCAAAATAATTATCACTGCTATAACAGTTTGTTTAAATCTATAACTGCAGCATTAATACATGGTTGATTCTCTTTTAGAATTTCAGAAAATTACATTTGGTATGCTGCAGCCAGGATAAATAATAACGATGATTTATACACAGTAATGATTGCCATGGCTCTTTGAATCATTAGATTTAATGAATGCATACTCCATTCCCCATAAATTTATTCAAGCTGCTACCACAACAAACAGATAAATAATCGTGAACCATGATAAATAAAGTAACTCATTCCAAATAATAGCTCTATGCCTGATACACTATGGAGCTATTTACATGCAAGGTACAAAGAGTAACATTCCCAGTGCAACTTTGCTAAAATAACCCAGAAAGAAAGGTTTTGTAAATGTTCATCGATTATTCTACAGTTTATACACTGATAAGCATCTGGTCCCAGGAAATGCTTTCATTAGCCAACACCATCATCTATTAGTGATAGCAACATTTTTTTAATGTTATACATACTTTTTGTTTGTTGAAGAACATGCTGAGGGCATTTAAGAGGCTGAATAGAAGGTACAAATCAATGAGACAGTAAACACTTCTGATGTATTTAATTCTCGAATCGCACACAACTCTGAAAGTGGAAAAGCAGGATTCAGTAGCACATATATTATTTCCCTATATGTCAGGGAATGTCACAATTTGATTCTATTTGAAATAGACAAAAGAATCGTTTATCCTCTGGTTATGTCACTGAGCACAAATGCACACAAATAAGTAAAGAGAACAGTCACAGAATACACGAAAGCAAATGGAACTTTTTCTAGGATAATACTTCAACTTAAGAGATTTATTCACCAACCTTTCCTTTCTGGAAAAATTCTACAAACCCTGATAGGGCCATCTTAAACTGACATACACTGAAACTAAACGCAGGTTTATACAATTCACCTTTAACTTAACCACAAAAATAACGAAACTGACAGCAACGAACCGTCATCGGTCATGGCCGTCATTGGTTGTTTCAGTGTCACCAATGTACGTCTAATTTAATTTCCCATATTGTTCCGAATTTTCTCCTGAGCTTTCCAAAATTCCCGTCTTATTAAAACGCGGAAAAGTAATTTTCATTCACTGGGAATGATTGGTATTGACTATAAAAATAATCTTTCTGTTGGATATTCCTTTACTTTATAGGAATCAAAACCAGAAACCCTATACCTACATGCAAAAATAGCAATTTTCTTCAAGGAAAACTAGCTGGCTGGACACCACGAACTGAAGCATGCTGTTGCATTTAACAAGATCTGGCAAAAATATAGCAAAGAAAAATATCAATTTTCAGCACCCTATTAATGATTCAATGTTAATGTCTTCAAGGTCCCATCTTAGTCCTACATTTACTATTACTTTTTATAAATGGCATGTGTTGTTTAAGGAAAAATTTGTTTGCGCATGACCTATGTTATATGCAATGAAAATTAAAAGAACGAGCTTTAATACCATCGCCAGCTAATCTTTGAAACTGCGTCACGTACATGGATTTGCTTCACCACCCGTAAAAGAATAACTTTGCCCATTGTAACCGTCGTTAAACTTGAGGCATTTGAACATTTTGCCGACAGTAAAAATATTTCCAACTAAATTTGGCGTAAAAAAAAAAAGATCAAAAAGGGCTTTTAAACAACCAGCTTTCGACCAGGCATTCTGTATCTTTAAAAAAAATAACAGCAAAGCTACTTTCATTGAATTACACAACAGAAAATAGCTTACTTAAAAACTGAGGAGGTATTCTAAGTCATCACCTACGACATCCTGGTCTTCATCGTGGGAAGGAGAAGCTGAAGCTATAGCTGATGGTAATAATACAGTAAATGTTGATGGTTTAGATTTATATGCTTCCAATGTGCCTATTGTTTTTAGAACGACTGTAGAAAGATCATAATTTTGTAGTATTGATTATTTAGGAATTTTTATTTAGCGTTCACCATTTTGTGCGTATTCGATGCCTTGTTTTGGTTTTCGCCAGATTTAATTGACCAAATATCCTTTCATTTCAGCATTCGATCAAGGAAGCACCAGCCTAGGTAAAGCAAAGTCTGCAAGTTCCTTGAAAGGATTTTCACCACTAACATCACCGTTTGTTTGTTTAGTTCATTTAGTCCTATCCTTGAACCAAGCTCGAGGACACTGAACACGTCATACAGACAGCCAATTTTTCGATGCATGCAACTATTTTTAACACCATCACCAAATTTTAACTGTTTTTTTTTTAATTAACCACCTCCACCACAAATAAATCAAAATTTACAATGTTAATATATTTTCTAATTTCAACTACAATTGCAATATTCTACGACTACTTATTACTAATAATCAGCAAACAGTTATTTCACTAATATATAAGATCAAATTAGTTAGAAATGAGTCATAAGTCCTATTGACTCAAGTACCAGACAAGCATGCAAGATAATTTAAGAGATTACAGTACCATGTGTATTACAGAGAATGCTTACATTTATGCCAATACAGTGAGATACTACATTTAATTTTATGGCATAGTACACTTTACTGTTCTTCCATAAAGTCCTGTATTGAGTAATAGGCCTTGCTGCATAGATAATTTTAAAGAGCAGATTTGAATTTTTATATTTCAGCTGAGGGTAGTAATTTTAAGTCATTTGGAAGGGCATTGAATATTTTGACAGATTCATAATATACTTATTTTTATAACAAGTTAAGCTAGCACTACGTTTGTACAAGTCTATTTTTTGTCTTGTATTTAAGTTGTGTGTATTTACATTTTTTGCAAAGTATTCTTGATTTTTATTTGGAAACACATAAGCATGGAAATGTATTCACAAGGAAGTGTCAAAATGTTCAGCCGTTGAAACAGAGCTTTACATGAAGCTCTATTGTTGATGCCATATATGGTTCTGATGGCTTTCTTCTCGCTTAATTTCAACCGAATTTCCTCAGAATATAAGACCCTATTTCATTACTGAACAAAAATAAGCATAGTATATTTGCTGTAAGGTATGGATTTAGCAGTATGATTACATTGCTCTAATTGTAAATATTGTCGATCTTAACTTAGGTACAATGTTCTCTATGTGAGCTTTCCAGTTTATATGTTTACCGAACTGCAGACATAAGAGTTTAATGTGTGAGCTTCGGTCAAGAACAGCATTGTCATTACCTATCTGCAAAATAAGATTTTTTTAATTGTATATTTCAAATTTTACGACCTTGGTTTTTTCAATGCTTAAAGAGAGTTTATTGGCCGTAAACCAATTGTATATAATGTTGAATGCATTATTCAAATTGGGTGCCAAGTCTTGTACATTTTTACTTGTCACTACAATGCTAGTGTCATCAGCAAATAAGACAGTGTCAGCAAATATTCTCATTACTAAGGAGAAGTCGTTGATATAAATCTCGAATAGTAACGGGCCAAGAATTGATCCCTGAGAGACTCCATGCTCAATGATTGCCCATTTCGAACTCCGTTTTTTTTATTATAACTCCTTGCATAACGCTCTGTTTTCTGATCCATAAATATGGTTTAAACCAATGAACTTGCTCACTTTTTATTCCATAAAACCTTAGTTTTCTAGTAATATTTTATGATTTACACAGTCAAATGCCTTGCTAAGATCGCAGAAAATCCCTCCAAAAACATTTTCTGGTTTATTGCTGAGAGGATATCATTTGTAAGCACGTATGCTGAATTTTCCGTTGATACATTTTTCCTGAAGCCAAACTGTTCTTTTACTAGAATGCTCAAAGTAATTGTATAACCTATTGAACAATAACTTTTCATAGACATTTGAGAATGTTGATAGTATTGATATAGGTCTATGGTTTGAAGGATTCTGTTTATCACATATTTTTAAATAGTGGTTTCACAGTGGCGTATTTCAGTCTTTCTGGGAAATTTCTAGTTTCTGTGGATATATTATACAAGTGGCGTAATGGTTCACATACTACCGTTGCACAGGCTTTCAGTACCTTACTGGATATTTCATGCTAGCCTGCTGAGATATTTGATTTTAAAGCTTGGATTTTTTTTTAGAATTTCTGCTGGTGTAGCACATTTAGGCTTAATTTCAGGCATTTCGCTCTGGTAATTGTCTTTCAAGTATTTTATAGCACCCTCTTTACCCCCCTTGGCTTAAGTTTTATTGTAACATTTAGGAAGAAATTATTAAATACATTGTCTATCATTTTGGAATCCTTAGTTTCTACATTATCTGTTTTTAGGGTGATGTTATAACTATGAAGATTTTTTCTTGTTTCCCTCTTTATGACTTCACAAGTAGTTTTTACTTTATTATTTGATTTATTATAATATTTTGGTAATGTGCAGCTTTAGCTTGACTAATTACCTTTTTCAGGATTTTGCAATACTTTTTGTAGTACCAGATTTATTTGGCAACTTTACTGTGCCTAATAATGCAATGTACTTTTCTTTTTTGAATACATGCTGTCTTAATACCTACTGTGATCTTTTATTTATTTGATAATACTTTTGTTGAAAGCATGATTCAAAATGGGTAGTGATAGTTTGCAAAAAGTTGTTGAATGCATATATATATATATATATATATATATATATATATATATATATATATATATATATATATATTTCAAGTGTGATTTATTTATTATATTGTTTATATGGGTAAACAGCGTCGTGATCAGAAATGCCATTTATTAGGGGAGATATTGTTGACCCTTTGAGTATGCTTTCACTCATAAATATATTATCTATCGCTATTTGAGATGTGTTAGTAATTCTTGTGGGGAAGTCTACAGTATGCATTATATTATATGTACCCAGGGTATCAGCAAGCTGATTTTTCCTTGAGCCAAGTACTAGGAAATCTACATTTACATCGCCACATATTATTATTTTATTTTTATTTATTTATTTTGTCTATACAAAGAATGTAACAATTTATCGAGCTGTCCCATAAAATGTTCCTAGTTTCCAATTGGGGATCGGTATAAACTTACTACAGTTATATTATCCTTTTGAATTTCAATTTGGATGGCTCATATCGACGTTTCAAGTGGTGTTCTGACAAACATATACCATGGGGGTTAATGTTGTCTAAAAACATTTGCTATTCTATGTATTTGCTATTCAGTGCTCTAATATTCTGACGGTACACATTATGATTTGTGCAGTAATTAACTGATTGTGAGTTATTACTATTATTACAAATGTCGTTTAATACCCTGGAATTCTGTTTTGCTGCTAGCCTAAAAAATGACTTCTATTACTTTAAACAACAGGAATTATACCTTTGATTCTGTTGGCAATAAGAGAAGACAATTTCTTCTTGCCAGCAGAATTAAGGTGTAGGCCATACCTCGTATACCCTTTCCTTTCTATGCAAGAAACGTCTATCATGTCAATGTGTGCATTTCTAGATTCCCAGTCGCCCTCCCTGGTGTAATGGTTACCATGCTGACTTTATATACAAAAGGTCGCGGGTTCAAACCCGGCGGAGGACGACGGATTTTTGCGGGCGTAAAAATCCTTAGCATGGCTTCCTTCGGAAGGGAAGTAAAGCCGTGGGTCCCGTGTTGTAGATTTAGGGGCACGTAAAAGAACCTCAAGCCTGATAGAGAGGTCTCTGAGCAAAATTAAGCCCAGTATAGAATGGGACGCTGAGAACCATAGCAGTTAAAGAGCGTCCATAAATAACACACCATTTCCAATTTTTAGATTCCCACAAGACACGTTCAAGTCGCTGATTCACACTCCTCACCCTCTTGTTCAGCTGCAGCTTGTCGTGTCTCTCAAAGAGACCCAGAAACTTCACATTGGTATGTCTGCGTTTTCGCTGATGTAATTTAGGTCCTTTTCGATGCTATAATTACGATCTACATCCAGACTGTTGCCTGGCCCCCCAACTACAACAACATGATTCTCCTTGGTAAAACCTGAAGTAAGCTTTTTCAGATCCTTTATCACATCAGCAAGTCCAGCACTAGGCTTAAAAATGCTCATGACATCATACTTCTGTCCCAAATGCTCCTTAGGAGGGTATGCCACGCCTCTCCCATGACTAGTGCCGAGCAACAAAACCTTACTTTTAGTATCCGCCCATTCATCTATTTGCTCAGGAGGATTTGGAGGCTGAGTATCAGGTGTGTTGTAGTACACCAAACTTGTTGCTCAGCTTTACAGAAATCTCGTCCCAGTAGAGTACCATCTTCTCCTCCTACGTTTTGGCCTAGGCACCACCCTGAATTCAGGTGATATACGTTCCAAATCGGGTGATGGAGCCCGGTCCCTTGAAATTTCTAGAGCAAGTGTTAGTTTCTTACTTAAATGGAAGATAGTCTCTTCCTGTTTCACAACAATGTCCTTATGTGTGCATAATTCACAATACCACTCATTATACTGACTTACATTGTCACTACTGGTATTCACGCCTAACCAGTAAAACCAACACAAACATCGATCACATAAAGCACCTTGTCCTACCTTACGCCTACACGCACCGCAATTTGCACATGGTTTGGCACACATTTCACTTTCACGGGTTAACACAACACCACTCATTGAATCACTTCGAACATTTGTTAGCACTTAAACTGTTCTTCCAAAATTGTAACACGCTATACAGATATACTTCTAAAGTAAACCTACCGCAACGGCCAATTTCACGAGGTTTGAATACCTTTACAAACTAGCCCAACCCAATTCACTGAACCACTTCATACGCTTCACTGAATCACTTAATCACGATTATTTGGACTTAAAATTTTACTTCTTAAAACAAGATTACATTATCCTTAATACACCTCAAATTTATATTTAGTAACAGATGTTAAAATGAGTCATATGCATAAATGTATTGTATGTATAAATGTCAATTATATACTTAAAAAAATCTAAAATCCTTACTAACAATATATGGGTTAAACTTAAGACCCTGCTACGTGTTAACAATTGTTAAATGGCTAAATTCAGTAGAATATATATTAATGTAAATCTCAAAAGAGTTTGTGCTCGTTCACAAGTGAATTCACCAGCTACCAGGGCCACCAACCCATGATTGAATAGCGGAATTGTTGACATTCTTCCATTGCGGTCAACTTTGCCATTGCATTTCCTTTGTAGCACTTGCTTCACTTTCAAATTGTAATGCTTCTAACAGGGGAATAAGTGGTTTCTTTACTATTACAAAAGCATTTGAGACAGCAAGAAGAGATGATCCTCAAAACTTCAATGTTATCAGGCAATCTCTGCTGTAGCTAGTTGATGAGCAAAGAAACCAATTTTACATACCTTTCTCTAACAGTTTTTTCTTCTTTTATGTCGTTTTATTTTTAATTTCTGAAAGTTTACTCCAAAAAGGTAACTTAGATACGCCTTTGGCTCAAGATGATTCTCGAATGCAGCATTGAGGAATTTTCTCAACGCTGGTTAGGTAGGAATGACAATTATTTTAATAACATATTGAATAAGAACTACAAGATCATCTAACAGATTTTAGAGCAAGTTCATATCACAATGACGCAATCCATATGGTAATCCCTCCCCTACTGAGTATACATTGGATATATTAGGCGATCCAACGGATAAAATGATCTCTAAATGTAAAATCACATGAATTAATAAAATTCAGATTTCAACTAGCTGTTTTTTTTTTAAGAACTAGATTTCCCACTAGCAACTAAAAGATGAATTTCCCAACCAAACAATCGTTGAAAAAGACAGATTTGTGCATATGAACACAGCTTAACAATAGCGCGGAACGCTGTTGCCAAAAGTAGTGGGAATGTACAGTTGGTTGCCAGCTTCAAGGAAATCGGATCAATAGAATTGTAACTTTGTGATACTGGCATAACAAGGCAAGGCGAGAGCATGCGGCAGTTTCAATTTGTCTCTATTTATATATATTATGGTATTGTTTAAAATGATTACAATTTAATAATCTGAATAAATGCAACAGAAAGCCCATTGGAATTAATAAGATACAATATTAATTATAGTACAATAATATAGTGAATTTAATATAATTCGGTTACATGGATATGTGCAGAAGATAGGAAGAGTTCTTAATCACACTGGTAAAAAGTAAAAAAATGTTTCTTGAATATAACAAGTATTTATTATACCGCAGCCACTAATAAATCATGGCCGCGCCTTACTTCGGCGGCCCTGGTTCGAACCCAAACGACCCCAAGAAAATAAGATTTGTGATGGGTTTTCTACGGTTTCCCCCGCCATCGCATTTCACCGGTGCACAATATTAATTCAGTTATCGTTAGTGTCATTGCCTGTGGTGTCATAAACAGTAAAAGCGGGCGTTAATCACCACAAAAACACTAATAACTCATACAATGCTTACTTTGCAGATGCCACACAAATGCTGTATACCCGGTTGTAATAGCAACTACAACTGCAATAAAGATAGCTACACACAGTATTCAAATGTCCATTAAACCCAGAAGTGCATAATACATGGTTAAAGCTTAGATTAGACCGCAACCAAGTGATCAGTAGTATTATAAAGAGAAGGATATTGTTCCACATATTTATGGAGATGGATAAGGCAATGAGTAGAAATTCCCACGTTCTAGACCAACGCTTTGGTAGGGAGCAGTACCTCGACTGTACCTTCCTGCTTATTTAAGTAAGTATTCCAGCTCTGTAGAGAGAAAAGATCCACAAGAAAGGATAAGGGAGGCAGAGGAGTAAACGACCAAGGTTGGCAAATGATGTAATTAGGAGTTTTATTGATTTGTGTGACAATTTCATCACCAAGATTTTAGGAGTGAATAAATGCCAGCTAATTGTGTTAAATGATGTTATGTGCTTTTATAAAATACCATTGTCTGGAACCCCCAAAATGTGTTTCCAATATTACAGTAAATTCTGAAATGTATATTAATATGTATATTGGACATGATATTATGAGTCGCAGTTGTTTAAGGTGGATTCTTCCATTAAATATGTTGCTGAACAGATGGGCACAGCTGGAAAATATATTAATAAAATATACAATTAATGCTGCAGTAATCTAGAAATGCTCTTTAAGTACTTAAACTTAGAAGTATTGTATGAAATCTAGAGGAAAACTTGATAGATTAAAATCATAACAAAAATTAAGTTGATCACTGTTGAATTATTACACAAAGCATAAGATTAATTATTACACTGTGGTGTAGCTATTTGAGCGAAAACAAATGGAAATTTTCAGTGTTTCAAGGATTATAAAATTATTGTTGACAGCATGTTTTATTATTCCATTTCTTATTACCCTCTTGACTTTCCCTACAGGTATTATGCACTTAGTGTATAGAGAAGGTAGGTAATAACACCAAAAATTCGATACCTAGATTTCACCGGATATATATACATATATATATATATATATATATATATATATATATATATATATATATATATATATATAGAAAAATGTCCTTGTGCGTCTGAGGGCAGCATATACCAAAATCGAAAAGTCCATTAAATATCAAATTTGGTGTTTAAGTTTACTATCTTTCAAGGATGCGACAGCAAGATTTTCAAGAAAATCCCCCCCCCCCCCGGCCGCTTCCTTTGCTTGGAAAATTTTTGAACATTTTGATTTTCTCAAAAATGTCTCAAAAGAGTTTAATGAAATGTATACTAAAGATCTTAACATGACAAATAAAATATATATCTTGAATTTTCTGGGAAGAGCCTCTAAAGACATTTTTTTTCTGGATGAATTCTGCAAAATTATATACAACTGGTATATCGTAAGAGATAGTCAAAACGTTATTTGACAAAAGATGTAGACCTCGTAAAAACATGCAATTTAAGTTATATACCTTTTCTTCGTGTAGTTGGCCGTTTTTTTTTGTTTTTTTTTTTTCAAGATAGTTCTTGTTAATGGTTTCAGTTTTAAAATACTTATACTTTTCTCATAGGGAATCCTGGGGCCTATTTCATAAAGCTACAAGCGCACAAGCTACAAGTAAAATGTCCTACAAGTTGTAGAAAAATTGAAATTCCTGTTTCATAAAATTGCTTTTAGCTACAAGTAAATCTGTACAACTTACAAGTGCTTTCTACAAGTAAAACCCAAGCCTCTGTTTCATAAAAACACTTGTAGGTTACAGGTACTTGTAGATATCAAGGATATTCTTACAGGTTAGCGGAAGCTTGTGGATTTGAATGAAATTGCCTAACCAACGATTTGTAATTAATATCTTTGTTTTTCTTTCTTCTGTCTAGCTTTAATACCATGGATTTAGTTTTTAGTAGCAGTGATAGTGATAAAGAGTATATTGTGAATAATCACAGGCGCAGAACAATATTCATGATGATGATGGTTAGTGTTTATGGGCGCTCAACTGCAAGATCATTAGCGCCCTTATTAAACAAATCACGGCAAAAGCCAGAGATAAAGCTCAATAAGAAATATTATAAATAAGAACGAAAGATTAATCTAAAAATTAATGTAAAAATGTAATCATAGAAAAAGCCACAGACTGGTGAACTGGGAAAAGAAGAAAAAAAATCAAAATACAAAAACAAGGATAAAAACAACTAATACCGAAATTTGAAGGGTATCTTCGATAAAAATTTAAAAATCTTAGCTACCGTTCGACTATCGTCCGCCAGGACTTCTGCAAGACTGACCGGCAGTTGCAGTGATTCCCGAAAATGTGTTAGATTAACACAATCTAGCAACACATGACGGACAGACAAATCTTCTCCACAAAGCGGACACAATGGAGCAGATTCACTCTTAAAAAGGAAACTATGCGTAAAATTGCAGTGGCCAATACGCAAACGAGCCAAAATTACTTACTCTCGTCGAGAATGACGAGAGGAAGTTACCCAGTTTGTTGGAAGGTCCTTCAATACTTTAAGCTTGTTTCCGCGGAGAGCTGACCACTCTTCGTGCCAGCACGAAAGTATCGCCCTGCGCACTACAAGCTTAAAGTTTTCCGATGTTATACAAGACATTTTTGTACTGGGCTCGGTGGTTGCCGTCTTTGCTGCAAAATCTGCCAGTTCATTCCCCGGCAAGCCAATGTGACTAGGAATCCATGCACAGTCCAAATTAACCCCGGAAGTATATGAAACGTGGAGGGCATCCTGGATACGCTGCACGATAGGATGATAGTTGTAGAGATCACCAAGGCTCTGAAGTGCACTCAGGGAATCACTCAATATAAGGCAGTCATTTACATTTCGACGGCCAACGTGCAGAATGGCTCAATATATTGCGTATAGCTCCGCACTATAGATGTGCCACTATGAAAACAGAATGTATATTGTTCGGTATCATAAACAAAGGCACACCCAACACCAACAGCGCATGTACTTCCATCAGTATATATACAAGTTTTTGACAAACATTCTAAGAAAAAAATCTACGGATACTAGAAACATTGCAGACTTTCGGTATGCCGTCATCCCGAGGTTTACGTGGGATGTTGTAAGTAACCAAGGTGGGTGCACCCTTTCCCCCTTGGGAGACATTCTAGGCATTACGATATCGTGCTTAAGAATCATTCGGAAGCGAACACCTGGGGGCCGTGGACTAATTGAGATATTTCTATAACGTTCGTCCAGCTCGGTGTTAAAAAAAATGAGTGAACGTTGGATGCGAAGACATGCGCTTTAGCCCACAGCCATCATTTGTTAACTGAATATCGCGTCTACACTGCAGAGGGGGTTCTGCCGATTCAGCATAAAGGCTGGCTATAGGACTGGTAGGAAACGCTCCAACAGCCACACGTATACAGTGTCTAATCTTCTAAGCACAGGTGGTCTTGCCGAAAAATAAATTATGCATCCGTAATCTAAC
This sequence comes from Hymenopus coronatus, assembly GCA_030762935.1. NCBI lineage: Eukaryota > Metazoa > Arthropoda > Insecta > Mantodea > Hymenopodidae > Hymenopus > Hymenopus coronatus. The sequence goes on from CM060897.1 coordinate 141,470,856, forward strand.
TTGGCTCGGATCAGTGCGCGATAAAGTCGCAGCAAGACTGTCCGATCTCTCCCCAAGATTTGCCACTTAGTATCCGTAGAATATTCAGAGAATGGTTACAGCGCGCTTTCAGCTGTGCTATATGTGGTGACCAACACAGTTTTCTATCGAATATCAACCCAAGGAATCTAGTCTCATCCGCGAATGGTAGTCAAACTGTGCCAAACCGCAGCGAAGGTGGTAATCGCCTCCTGCGGCGCCAGAAGTTCACGCAGAGTGATTTCTCAGCAGAGAAGCGAAAGCCATTTTCAGAGCTCCAATCTGAGAAGTTGTCTAAACACCGCTGCAGACGGCGTTCCAAAGGTGTGCGCTGAAAAGTACAATACATGGCAAAGTCGTCTACGAATAAGCAGGACGATACTCCTGGGAGAATACATTTCGAGATAGAATTAATTGCTATAGAACAGCGTGACGCTTAGTATCGATCCCTGTGGCACTCCGTTCTCTTGAACAATAATATTTGATAAAACCTGAATGAATAACGGAAGCCGTCCACGTATGTTCCAGTTGTATAGGGAACGTATTATTCCTGCCCGCCAACACGTATCATAAGCCTTTTCGAGGTCAAAGAACACCCCAACGGTTTGACAGTTCTTCATGAGTCCATTCATTATTTGCGTCGAAATCGAGACAAGGTGGTCAGCTGCTGAACGATGTCGTCGAAAACCGCACTGTAGGTTGTGAGTTTCCAGCCACCATATCAACCGTCCATTGATCATACTTCCATCGCCTTGCAAACGCAACTGGTGAGGGAAATTGGACGGTAGCTGGATGGAAGAAAACGCTCCTTTCCAGCTTTCAAAATAGGTACGATGGTGGCGAAGATGATACTGCATAGTCTAACTCCCTCATGGTGAAGAGTCGATTGTAATCTTCAAGATTTTTAGAACGAAAGTTGAAACCTTGTTATTTCACCTGAGCCTTAACGGGAAGAAAATCAGGTGAATAATTCACTGAGCTAGACACTTGAGCAAAAGCACTGCCAAAAGTGTGGGCCACGTCAAGCTTATCAATAACATCTCCTACACCTGTTTGTAGACCGGCGATTGGCGTATGAGTCGTTTTTCCGTCCACGCGGCTTAACTTATCCCATACGATAGATGGGGGTGTATGCCGATCGAATGACGCTACAAACTTGCTCCATGATGTCCTTTTGCTATCCTTAATAACCTGCCTAGATACGGCACGCATCTTTTTATACTCAATCAGGTTATTCAGTGTTGGGCGACGTTGGATTTTCCTGAGAGCACGCCTGCGAGCACGAATGGCATTCCGGCATTCATCAGTCCACCAAGGTACCGGAAATCGACGACTGGTTTGGGTCGCCGACCGTGGAATAGACTGCTCGTCAGCATCAAGAATATCTTTCGTGAGGTGCTCCACTAAGACATTCAGAGTCGTGCGTGTTGTAATAAAAGACAGCCAACCGGGAGTAAAGGTTCCAGTTGGCTTGATCTATGCGCCATCTAGGTAAACGTGTGGAACATGTATCTTGTGGTAAGAGACTGATAAGACATGGAAAGTGGTCACTAGAAAGTAAATCAGAGATGACATTCCACTGTAAGGAAAATGCTAATGGTGGTGAACAAACTGCTAAAACCAAGTGTGAAAAACTGTTGAAGCATGAGAAAGAAATGTAGGTTCTCCGATGTTTAGGAGAATTAGGTTAGGATTATTCAAGAAATCAATTAACTTACCTCTCGCACAAGCCCGAGGTGAGCCCCAAAGTGATGGTGGGCATTTAAATCACCTACCAAAAGAAAAGGTGTTGGTAGTTGAGAAACTAGATCCCCTAAATCAGTGAGCGAGAGGAAGGTATATATTACAAATGGTGAGTCTAGTATGTGACAGTTTACTCCTTACAACTTCTGACTGGATGTCGGAAAGTAATTATACAGATTGTGCGAATATATCATCTCTGATGAGCATCATAGTGCCTCCGTGCGCAGGTACGCCCTCTTCAGATGCTAGATCACAACTTACAGGGGTGTACCGTTTGATTTTGAAGCAGTCTTGTGGACGGAGCTTAGTCTCTTGCAAACATACGACCAAAGGATCGTTCTGGTTAAGCAGCAGTTCAAGCCCAGATCGATGTGTTCTTATTCCACGTAAGTTCCATTGTAGAATAGCCATGATCTTTATAATGGGATAAGTTGTACATTGTGGTTGTTTCTATTTTGAAGGCTGCGGAGGTCGGTTGAGTTTATTCTTTTTAGGTGTCGGGAAGACGTCTTTTACGGGAGGATGGTCCTGCCTCTTTGTCACTGCCTTTCGGCAGCGAGGGCAGTGTCACCTTCCTCCGTCTCCTCCGCTTGGGAGAACTCCTTTTCAATTGAAAATTTCGGTTCGAGTATCTCGAACCGATTGGAAATAGAGACCGGCGAAGATGATAGTCGCCGATCTGAGTCCTTCCCAGTCGAATCCTCAGAAGAGGACCTCCGTGGAATCTTGTTTCCCTTTGTTGCTTTGGGAATAGACTTTACACTTTGTTTGAGGAAGTCAGTTCTCTTATAGGTGTTCTTAAACTTTCTTTCTGGTTCTTTATATATTATTAGCTTGCCAGACTTGTTGGTCGAGGTCGATTGCTTTGGCGGCGATTCAATTTTAGCGCTTTTTACAGTTTCAGATTTAGATGTTACTACTGACTTAGAGGTTAAAGTCGAAGGCCTAGAAAATGAGCTGGCTCTGAGAATCTTTTCTGCAATCGTGACCCGTTTATATCGCAGGTTTGAGTTGCACTTTCCCGACTTTGTACCGATTTAGCTACAACTGAGCTATAGGTACCATACTACGGGACAGAGGGTTGGCGGACTCGCAAAATTTTCCGGGCTTCCAGAAGGACACCTTCTCTTTAACCCGTATCTCCTGGACTGTCTTTTCCTCTGCAAAATGGGGACAACTACGGGAACTTGATAGAAGTTCGCCGTTATAGTTAACACACGTTGGAGTTGACGTTTATACTCCGTCATGCGAGATTTTGCCACAGTTCACACAGGTAGAGTCACCATTGCAGAATTCATTGGTGTGGCCAAAGCCCTGACATTTATTACATCTGAGCGGGTTCGGTATATACGGTCTTACCTCAATGGATTCATACCCTGCCATTATCCTTTGTGGGAGATCTACTCGGTCAAAGGTAATAAACAGGGGACTGGTAGGCAGGAATTCTCAGTTTACTTTTCTTTGAACGCGATACACAGCAGTTACGCCTTGGGGAGCAAGATTTTCTTGAATTTCTTCTCAGGTCAAACCGTCCAGTGCGCGCGTGTTTACCACACCGCGTGAGGAATTCAAGCTTTTGTGTACATAGAGCTTTACTGGATAGCTGGCTAACATTTTGGTGTTTACTATTTTTGCAGTCTGGGATGCTGATTCTGCCTCTACCAGGAGCGTGCCGTTACGAGTTCTTATACAAGATTTTACAGGACCAGCAATGTTATCAAGACCCTTTTGAATAACAAAAGGGCTTACGCTAGAGAACTTTTTTCCTTCCTCTGTTCTATTTACAATTAAGTAGAGAGGACCACAACACTCGACTACTTATTTTCCGAACTCAGTACCATACTTAATGTTTTTTTTTTATTTTGCCATGATAGTAAATTTTAAATTTCGCCCCCGGTGCTCCCCACCAACCCTGGAGTCCATTAAGGGGTCTCCCCACTGGGATGACAGGGCTACACAGGGGATATAGCAGGCTCGCCGTCCCACTCACCCTGGAGTTCGGTATAATACCTAGTCCTGGCCGATTGACTAGGGAGAACAATATTCAGAAATAGGATAAACATGGTCTTTATATCATTTTATGAATACAATGAAAGATTTCGAATGAGTTCAGAGAAACTGGAATTATTGTTGCAAGATATAGGAAACCAACTTCAACATAATACTAAATAGAAATCATGCCTTATCTCCAAAACAGCAATTGAGTATAGCATTACATTGGTTAGAACATGGAGGCCAGCATCATCTTGTTGGTGATATGCATGGTGTATCAAAAGCTAGTGTGTGCAGGGCTGTTCATTCAGTTGTAAGTGCAGTAAATGTTATTAAATTCCCTAATGTTGTTGAATGGCCACCTAACATTGAACACATAGTACAAGACTTTCATGCTACAGCTGGAATGCCTCAAGTATGTGGCTGTGTGGATGGAACTCTCATACATATTGATGTTATTAATGAAAATGAATTTATGCACATACATGGAAACCATTCTATTAACTGTATGGTGATATGCGGACCTGATTTGAAATGTTGTTATGCCAGTGCTAATTGGCCTGGCATTGTGCAAGATACCCAAGTACTACGAAATGGTTCTTTATCTCAACGCTTTTATTTTGAATGGCGCCCTATTCCAAATGCAATAATTCTGGTGGATTCTGATTATCCATTGAAAGAATGGCTAATACCATCTGCCTTGAACAATGTTAATGAGCATAGAGTTATGCGCTTTAAATGAGCACATGTCAACACGACGTGTAATTGAAAATTCCATTGGAATCTTAAAAGAAAAATTGCCATGCCTGAACCATCTTAGGGTAAACCCTACCTTCGTAGCTAATATTTTTAAATCTTGTGTTACGCTTCATTATATAGCAAGAGAACCTAAGAGTACTATGTAGTCAACGTAGAACTTAATGAAAAATGATCATCCAGACTTTGACCATCCACTTCCACTTGCACAAAGGCGCCTACAGCAACTTATAAATCACTTTGCATAAATAAAAAGTATTAATTCGACAATGACTTAGTTGTAATATAACATTATTTGAAAGGTATTTATGTTCACACTCAAAGGCACCATTATTTATTTTTCTCTATATAACACCAATGTCAGAATTTTAATAGCTTCCACATTATTTTCAAAAACTACATTTTCATTATTATTCACGACATAATATATTTGTTCAACTGTAGTGCTTGCATTGGAAACGTTTCCAAGTTCTATTGTGAACTCCGATCCTGGTAAACACAACTGCTTTTCAAGCTTTAAAGCTTCTAGCTTGGTTTTGTAAATCTGCACACGCAATAGTTCCTTTTGCAGAACAGCCTTTTTTTTTTTTTTTTTTTGTCTCGTCATTCACTCTGAATATTCGTCTTCTTTTCCCTGGAATTGGCATATAGAATTTTAAAATAGGCAGTGCAGATGTGAAATGTTAAAACCGAAATATAACAAATTAATTTTATCTTTGTTTGTAGGTCTATAGCATGTACTATCATTTGTAACAGAGAATTCTCTCCAGCACTGTCATTAGCATTTCCTTGGTTCACTGTCACCCTCCGTGGTGTAATGGTTACCATGCTAACTTCATATACCCAAGGTCGCGGTTTCAAACCCGGTGGAGGACGATGGATTAGCATGGCTTTCTTCGGAAGGGAAGTTAAGCCGTTGGTCCCGTGTCGTAAATTTACGGCACGTAAAAGAGCCTTGACTGATACGAGACCTCTTGAGCAAAATTAAGCGGTCTTTCACGCCCGATTTAGAATGGGACGATGAGAACTATAGTAGTTAAAGAGCTATAGTAGTTTGGTTCTGCATCTCCCATGTTTCAGTTACTCCTAAGTTGGTAATCAACGGCAATTTCTTTCCGATTATGTCGATGACAGCATGGTCAACTTCAGTTAATTGACATTTTTATCACCTCCAGCACCAGTTTTCCTTGCATTGTCCAGTTTGGTCTGAAAAGAAAAAATCGTACTTGCATTTCCATAGAACAGCAATTTTATACCTATGTTAAGCTTTTAAAATAAAAATGTCTACGAGTTTATAAAGTTATTATCGGTCAGTATTAAAAAAATGTAAATCTAACCTTAAAGATGAAACAATGCAATCATGTATGTAGAAAAAGTGAAAATGTAAATAAATAATATTTATTTAATACTTACAATTCTTTAATTTCTGCCATACTACATCCCTCACATAGGAAAAATCTTTACTTTGAGGAATTAAATTTAAAGACAAAGCAACGCTGTGAACATTGTTCCATTCTCTAATTTTATTGTTTAGTCATGAGGCAATATTTATATATTATTCGCAAAATCTGCCAAATAATTTGTCAAGTGAGAAAATAAAGAGCCTGGTTGCAGCATACCCTCTATATAATGACTCAAAAATACGTTTACATTCAGGGATGGATTCATGATACTGAAATTAGCTTCATATAAACATATGAGTTTTATGTCACGTTTATAACATTCGATGTTCAATTGTTTTTATTCCTATGCTTCCGAAGTTGAAATCGCTGGATGCAAATGTTTATCATTCCTTGTGCTTTCGTCGCGTTTGATTTTCTCGATGCGCTTTTGTTTTTCAACAGTATCTATAGTTACGTGTTGATTTTCTCGCTGGTGACGCCAAGTTATCATGAAGAAGGAGGCTTCTTCACGCGTAATGGAAAAGGCCGCTTAGAGATAAAGTGCAAAAATGCATTCACGTTTAATTATACGCGCACATGGACTCACATCGTTCAACAAAGTAAAGAATTGCATTGAGCGATTACAGTTTATCTTTGGAATTGTTAAAAAATAGCTATAAAAATAAACTGCAATTCTTCAAAAATCCTAGCAACTTATTATTTAAGAAGCCGCCAGTTAGTCTGTGTCTATGAAGCCCAACAAGCCCGAGAAAAAAAAAAAAGCCCTGAGAAAAGTCAATTGCTACACAAAATCAAACATAAGCGCGAGTAGACTTACAATCACACATTTGACGAGCGCTTATAGAGGCTTCATATTTAATGCTTCATTCAGCACGCCACTAAAGGCTCCAAATAATATCTCCTTCACATCTTTTATTTTATTTACAAGTAGTAGCTTGTTAGCAGTTTGCTGCTGCCTTGAATTCATGTTTAGCTCCATATAAATCTAAACTACAACAGAGCAACAAACTTGTACTTAATGGAACTTGTAAATTATACCAAATTAACAATTGTAGAAATTCTGTTTATGAAACATAATTTCTCTACAGTTGTAGAATCTTGAGTTGTTAGCTACAACTTGTAACTTTATGAAATAGGCCCCTGGTCATGCAAGGAATCAGATTTCAATCACATAGCAACATTTTAAAACATTTGATAGTCAGTTTAACCTAGTGTATTTCCTTGTTTCCCTTCTACTTATAGGGAACTAAGTACTGCTAATGCTTATCTAGATTAGCACGAAATAGAACAATAATCTTACTAACAATAATTTGGTAGAGATGTATAGAAAGTCAAGTGAATATAACACATAAGATTTTTTTTTTTTTAATATATTCTTTTTATAAGGATTGATTTTTCTTTTCACTTTTTGAGAATAAGTACTTTTACCACATTTCCACCTATTTATATATTAGAAGAATGGTACACTATTTACACAATTACATAGTCCTGTAATCTTAATCATTCGTTCCCTGGTTGTAACTGTGATTGCTACTTCATTCTCATCTAATTTTATTTAGTTTTAAAACGTAACTAATTATCTGGCTTTGAAGACATATTTACAGAACTTTTTATTCATATGCAAAAAAGTATTATATGGAGAAAAGCTCGATGTAAATATGTCATTACGAATAAGTGATGCAAGTCAGCTTCAGTTGTTATATAAACAGTATTTTGAAATCTTAGTGTAAACTTTTTTCGAATATCCTAACCAATCTCGAATTCAGCCTGTTGACATTATGCCGGCTACCGAGGAGTCTTGCGGAGTAGCCAAATCAATCGTTCCGGTTTCCTTGAAGTTGGCTGACTGTGTATGTGAGAGCACATTTTACACATCATGGCTGTCCATAATTTCCCTAGTTATAATTTACATTAAACATCCTTCAACATTAAAATATTACCTTGGTAGTATTAGCAGTTATGCAAAATTCCGTAAAATTGATCCAGAATAAAGTAGTCTTAAGAGGCTATTCTCAGAAGATTCAAGATATACATTTTATTTGTCAGGTAAATATCTTTAATATACGATATTTTAATCAAAATTGTTAGCCATTTTTAAGAAAATCAAAATTTTCGAAATTTTTTCCACGTAAAGGGTAGTTTGGGGTGAGAGGATTTTTCTCAAAATATTTATACAGAAATCACCATGGTTGGTTTTCTTTAAATGTTCAAGCTGTCTGCGACTCAAAACTTCGTTTCCAGAACGTTGTTGCTAGGTGGCCAGGTTCAGCACATGATAGCAACATTTTTAGAAACTCTAGAATTCATGCACAATTTGAAGCTGAAGAATTTCCCCGAGGTGTACTTCTAGAAGACATTGCATATCACTGCTGTCATTTCTTACTTACACCTAACATGAATGAAGAAACTCCTGCAGAACGAGCATATAACAGGGCCCATAGAAAAACAAGATCAGTTATAGAAAGGTCTTTTGGCATTGTCAAAAGACGATTTCCATGCTTAAGAATGAAATTAGCCGTCAAATTACTTCGAGTTCCTCCTATAATAGTAGCAACGTTTGTATTACATACCTTGGCCATTAATGCAGACGACGACACTCCTGACATGGACGGTGCTGTTTACAGAGGAAGGAGAATCTACCAGGAACTGCCTATACCTGATTTAAATCAGAGAAATAGAAGGGAAAACACTGCACTGAGAACTGCACTTATTAACAACACCTTCAGGTATTAACTTAAATTTATTATTTCATAACATTTACATTTGTTGTGATTTTTAAGTTCAAACTCCAGCTTTAAAATTTTCATTTTCAGTTCACGTTCCTCCTCTAAGCACTCCAACCTCCTCTTGTAGAATTTTACCCTAATGTCTTCTTCCTTCCTTTGCTTTTCAGGGCATGATGGTCTGGTTGAACTGGCACTTGTAGATGCTGAAGGCTCTGGTTCAACAGGCTGTATTTCTTCCTCCTGAAAATTGCAGACCTCCACTAAGCCCTCATCCTGCGGTGAACTAGAGATGACCTCCATATTTAAGTTTGTAATAACTTCGGGATGGAAATCCACATCATCGTCGAAGTCACAATGAGCTGGCAAAAACTGCGGCACTCATGCCGCAATCAGTTTGTGGCCACTTTCGTCCAAGGAAGATGGCACTAACATACCCCCTCCTGTTTTGTAAAGTTTGACTTTATCTTCAGCATTTATTTTCTTTGTGCGCTTTTTTATGTTTTCATAACACAGTCTTAAACTTTTGCAATCGCGTGCATTAACATTTCTGGAATTAAATTCCGAAGTTATTTCCTTCCATGTTTCCTCCTTTCTCTTTGTGGTGTTGCTGTCTGTTTTCTTGTTTTCTATTACATCTTTATGTTTTGGAACAATATCTATTAACATATCTTTCTCTTCGCTTTTAAAATTAGCAGAGCGCACCTTTTTCTTTTCTTGAGTATCCATTTTAAGGTTATGCTTTCAAGTCGCAGTATTGTAAACAGAGGAAAAAAAAGAGAAAGGGGGATTACGCATTTAATGAAGATAACGTCAACTAACTGTTTTTGATAAATATGATTTAAATATAGAGTCAATTATTATACTGTCTATATAAAATAAAACTATTTTCAGGAATAAAAGCCATAAACAGAAATCTCTATATAAGTATTTTTTATGTCTAAATTGGTTATCCTGTGCATTTGAATCCAATAAATCCGAATGGTCCCGAAGATTCTTGAGTCCTTTCGATGCAATACGAAAATTGCCATAAGTTGGTCATGTTGCCATATTTGATTTTGTGTTTTCGGATCAACAGTGAACTAAGTTCATTAAACTAACCCATGCGGAGAAGCAAACTAAGTTCATTTCTGATCTTCGGTTATTAATGAACTACAGTTAGCGATTTTTATGCAACTGGGCCTAGATGAAATAATATATACCTGAGCATTCCTTTCACATGACTTTCTCTACCAGTTCTGCAAACAAATTATTGTTACTAATGACTTCTTTATCTACATCATACTAATCCAGATAAACATTAGTAGAAATTGTTTATTACTTGCTTCCTTGAAGTATAATGGAAATAAGGCAATATCTAGGCTAAAGTGAATCAAATCTTTTAAAAACTAGTTGCCATATAACAATTGAAACACAGTTCTCTTTGGCATGAATAGGTGTAAAATTAAAGAGATGTGAAGCAAAGGTGACTTCCCATTTGAGAAAAGTTTAAGCAGTTTAAAATTTAAGGCAAACATAAGGAGTATCTCAGATGTGGTTAACTCTATATATAAAAAAAAAACTGATGTGTTACACTCTCATGAAAGATTATAATATTTTGAGCTATAAATTGGAAACCAATTCATTTTGGGAAGAGCCCTAGAAACGGGGGTAAACAGTTTATTTATTAATTCGGTTTATTAAGGCTTTTCCTACATGATTAGTTACATTTTTATCACTTTCTCTAACTGTTCTACAAACTTCTTACATAAAATTATTCTTCTTTCTGCACTTTGCTAATCGAGATAATCATTAGCAGAATGTTCTTATTACTTAATACCTTATAAGTAGGAAGAAAATAAGGAAATACATATGGCTAAACCAATACTCAAATGTTTTAAAAGCTGTCGTTCTGCGATTGTCATTGCAAATTGCTTCTTTGCTTGGCCAGGAGTAGAACAAAGAAAAACGGACCATTACTGTCTCAGAAAAAGATAAGTGCTTCACAACAAAAATGTAAAGGAATAAATTGTGTGTTTTGACAAGATCTAAATTTTCTGTGCAGTAAGTTTTTGTCTATGTCTTACGGTTTAGCAGTTAAGCAAAATTTGGCAAAATTCATCCAAAATAAAGGTGTCTTCAGAGGCTATTCCCAGAAAATTCAAGTTAATACATTTTGTTTGGGATGCAAACATGTTTCATATATAGGATTTTAATCAAAATCCTTAAGAGCCATTTTTTAGAAAATAAAAATTTACAAACATTTTTCCATATAAAGAGTAGTTGGGGGTACGGGAGTTTTCTTGAAAATCGTGTCGCATCCTTGGAAGATACTGTGACGGAATTGTCCATCATTTGTTGATTGGTGCCTAAAAGATATATCGAAGCGCTGACGATTAGTTTCTTCAAGTTGGCTAAGCCCATCCTCTCCTCTAACCCCTCCCCTTCAAGCCGCATGTTGAGGTAGCCAGCCAGCTGAAGGAAGAAGCAACGGCAGCTCCTAGCCAGTTGGGCTAGTGTGCAGGTCAACCTCCATGCTCTTCGTCTTGATGTCAACCTCACCGTTATGACTCCTCGTGCGAAAAGGCCGCCATTATAGGCGCATCATGTTTGGTGAGATCCATCCAATTATTAATGCTTGTGAATGAATGAGACATTGTTGTATGAACCTAGAAGTGTATTGGCATAGCAATCGTTGAAATTTTAATATTGTGAGTTGGGTTTAGTTTGTCTGCATATATTCCTCTGCGAATGTAATGGAATGAATTCCATGGAGAAGAGAATTATATGCGGACACGTGGGCATAAGAAACAAAAGAGTTTTCGGGTGTTGTTTGGGGTTTTCACCAGCGAATACAAGTTTTGCTTGCCATACAAATATATTAGGGAATTCAATATTTAAATTTTGTAACGTCTTAGGTGTGAATGTGTGGGAACCGGCACTCAATAATTAATTGTACATATGTATTGGTATAGAGATTGTTTGCTTAGGTGATCCGAGTTTTGTTAAGACCATTGCATTACGTATTACAGATTTGTATTTTCCAAGATATATTTATATGGGCTTTCTTTAGATTTGTATTTTACAAGATATATTTATATGGGCTTTCTTTATCATTATGTGAGTGGCTAACCCTCATTGTAGTACAACATTTCACTTATTATTGAATGTTGAAGTTTTACATAGTTTATTGGATTGTTAAGGATAAATATTTCATTGTTAAGTTTGTTGTTATATTACAGTTGTTGCAATTTTCTTGGGCTCTAGCCACTCCCTATTAAATCATTAACTTACTCAAACTGCACCCATCTCTGTAATTATTATTAATTATATTATCATTGAAATGCAACCTGGATCTTTTATTCATTAAGGTAGTTGCTCCTTGTCCAACTGTTCCCCGATCCACGGCAGGCTAATGAACAATTTATGTCATGTGTACAGCACCTGATGTTACTCATCCCTAAGAGTGTGACAATACTAAACCTAAATATCAAGTTTAGTATTTAACGGTCTTTTCATTTTTAAGCTATGTTGTCCACATGCACAGACCTTTTCCTGAAAATGCTTTTCTTGGATTCAGGGGGTCCTAAAACACGTATTTCCAGTGAAATTTTGGTATTGAATTTTTGGGTGGAATGCATGCTTCCTCTATACACTATGTACATAGTAGGTGTAGAGAAAGTAAATAATATAATATATATATGTATATTAAATGACGTCTGTAGTGGACCGAGATGGGGGATGCAGCGGCCGGACAGTAGGCCAAGGTTCCCCGTGAGCTGTCGTGCCATGGAGTTATCTTATAGTTATATATATATATTAAGAATTGTGTGTTTTAACAAGATCTATCTTTTTTGTACAAGTTTTTGTCTCTCTTACGGTTTACCAGCTTAATATATTTTAAACAAAATCGTTAAGAGCCGTTTTTGAGAAAATAAACATTTTCCATGTAAAGAATAGTTTGGGGTGACGTGTTGGAGTTTTTTTTTTTTCTAACTAGACTTTTTGTTTATGAGCTATACTGCTCACACACACACAAACCTTTTTCTAAATGTTTTTGATTAGGGTATTCTCAAAATATGTATTTCTAGTGAAATCTCGATATCAATTTTCTGGTGCAACACAATACCTTTTCTACCTACTATTTATATTTTTATAGTACGTGGCAAAGAAGATAATTAGTTATATATAGATTTACACTTGAGCTTACAAATATCCATAAGCAGCACTATCCGCAAACTAAAACTGTCCTTATTGAGAAAACTTTTTTTATTTTCTCAAAAATGCCTATATGCATTTTGATTGAATATTTAATGTGTTCACTATTTACATGACTAATAAAACACACATGCCAAATTTTGTGGTTTAGCCTGTCAAGCCCTCTTCATTCTCAATGAATTCTGTATAAGATGAGTTCAAGTTTGCAAAGATAGTTCATTTATACATCAGTAAATTAAAATTAACTGTCAAACCAAGTAGCTTAGCTCATCTAAATTTTCTTTGGTACAGTGAAATTTGCAACACTGCACATGGTAATAGCAGTCTATGAGCAGAAAAATTATCTCACCTCTGAATTGCAATGAAACCTCCAGCAGAATAACCATACAGTTTTCAGTTAGTGTCTTTTAGTTAGCAAAGGGCAATGGGAGAAAAATGGTTGCTTGTACCCAGGTTGATTATGTGTGTCAGGCATGGATAGGTATCCAATTATTGGGTAGGCAGTTATTGGTTGCATTTTTGCATACCAAATACATCATGAAGATTAAGGGCCAGTTTTACAGTTTAGTTAGTACTTTTTTACTAAATATTAAAAAACAAGAGTAGAACAAAATATATGACCAAGGTGTGAGGCTTAAATTTAAAATGTAGTTTTGTTTACCTATATTGATAATCCATGAGCTGTAAGTTGGTCCTTAGTTATTAGTATGGATAGCAGGATAGAATCAAAGTTAGTGCAGCATGATTATAGTAGTGTTGACAATGCAGTGCATACTAATAGAAGGAAAATGGAGCAGTGGTAGACCATAATGTTTTCACTAGCAGTGGAAGGCATTGAGGTTGGGTGGATGGTCAACATAAATATCATTGTGATAGTTGAAAATGAGTCGGATGGCTCCACCGTAATAGACCACAGAGCACAAATTCCAGCCATCAGTCGGACTTCAACTGAAGAAGAAGGCAATTGTCCTTGAAACATATGTTTTGAACATAATTACATATAAGTGAGGTGAGTGTTACTATTCCGACTAATTTTCAACTATCACATTGATTAAAACTTCACTTGTCTCAAACTTCTGAGTTATTTAATATAAATATCATTGATTTATGGGAACTAACAATTTTAATATTTACATATTCAACTGCTGTTGTGCAACAAATCATCAGCAATATTATCCGTATCATTTTCTCTCAAGATTATAATGCACAACAACGTACATTCATAATGCCTCAAATGTGAATCATCTCTGATTGGCACGAAAACAGGCTTTATACTGTGGAAAACTTTGTCCGACACTACAAGATGTAATTGGAGAACAGAAATAGTACACCTATTAGGTAAGATAGTCCATCAGCAATTATTTCTGTAGCAATACCTTGTAGCACATTTCGTATTTCACGTATTATTAAAATTCCACACCCCCCCACCCCCAAACACTGTCTTCACTTTCTTTTTCACACGGTCTAAAACAGGTGTCACGCGTCTCTGATTAACTGCTTGCACAAGTTCGACAGCTTTCAGAGCTCTAGGCATTTCAATGTTCAAGTTTCCAAATGTCATAGATATATCTGCAAAGTTCTTCTATATGAATTGTATATTCATGCAATCCATTTGAAGCAAGAGATTTTATAATCTTAATTAAAAGAGCATGCACTATCTTCAAAGGCATTATCTATAAAACAGTATTGTAATATACAGCATAGTATACTGCTGTATCAAGCAGTTACTACTTGATGGTTTTTGTTTTCATGCAGTGCATACAGTTGCCAAAGCAGGTCGGTCTCTACTGGTAGGTACGCAACTGGTATCCGCTTGTGTCCCTCTATCAGTCCCAAAGATGCTATCCCTAGTTATTAGAAAAAGAGAAATTCTAATCTTTCTATGCTCTTTCTCTTTTATGGAGAACCAAGCAGAACAGAAGATCCTTCACCTGCTTTTCTTCTATTTCACTTGCAAGAGTTGCAACAGCACTGATGACTTCTTACCCACATACCAGCTCAGGTAATTAGGAAACCAAATAAGAGTTCTAAAATCGACTGACCTAAAGAAATATGTTTTCCACAGCTGTGTTAGGCAATGGCAGCAGAAAAAAGGCCAACTTAAAGCTACTGCACTATTATTATATCAATAATTCCTGGTACATTGCTGAGTTTACTTTTAACAGAAATCTCTCCTAGCATTCTTGATCATTCAAATGTGATAGTGGTTTGCATTCTTAACATTCTAGACTGCTTTCTGTTGTGCATATGGACTAAAATAATCTGCATTCCATCATTAATACAATCATCTTGAGATGTATGGGGACTCATTACCTCAAACCACAGTTTAGTGTAACTTAAACAAAGTAATGTATAGGATCAGATTATTGATGAACTACCTACTGTAAAATTCCACTGTTAAGCAGAGTCTTAATCTTAAAACTGACTAACACTATACTATACTACATATGCACAAATTTTCTTGGACACTTGCTCTTCACTTTTCATCTGCTAGATTCTGCCAGCTGAATATTTGAAGGTAATACTTTACTCTGCTAATTTATATTTCTTTGCAAGGCCGATACCCAAAAAATTATGTGCATACAGTAGTATTTCATATAACTGCAATAAAGGAGGAAATTTATGAACAAAATTTAATTTATTGTGGATCATTTACACAATTTTATTCATTTTCCTCACTTCGAAGGCGAGCGTTGGCATTGGTTACTCTGATGGATAATTGCTGGGCTCTCTCAACTATGGCCTTTCGTTTCTTTGATGACACAGCATGTGCAATCTCTGCACAGAATTTGCGGTTTTGCATCAATAAAACCTCCAGTTCCTGCAAATTTTTTGCAAAAGTTAAATTAAGCATTCATTTAGGGGTAACAAATAGTAATAGTACTTGATTTTACTTTATTAAGTATATCATGCATAAATTTAACTTTCCACCTTAATTGTTTATGTTACTATGATAACCTTGGGGAAAAGTTGGCATCTATGCAGTCACCTTCGGAAACACATTCTGTAAGTGTAATTATTCTTGTATGTGATGAATGCCATTAACCTTTATTTAATTTTAATAATCCTCAGTTGTTCTTCTGAATATGTGAAAAAGGAAACACTCAGTTTCACTCAATCTATGATGAAAATTAGTGACAGCAATAGAAAATTTGCCAGTCATCACTTTAAAGCAGAAGTAATAATTGAATAATTCAGAACTTGGTGGGATGGGACAAGGTATACAGGAGAGGAGTTTAGAAAACTAGAGCCACCTCTTTGTTGAATAAGTACTACTCTTATGTGTTTTTTTCTTGAACTTCATGTTCAATTTGTCTGGAGAAATTAAGATAATGATCCAAGTTCAGTGAGTTGCTTGAAGCAAGCAAAATCTTGCCAGTTTAATTTCAAACCTAGCCTGGTAATAAATTACAGTAATATTTTTGTTTAATGGCTGTTGCTGCATTTAACCTATTTAATTTTGTACTAATGTTAAAATTATTTCTGTATTTTTATGCATATTTTAAATTCAAAGCAAGCAAAAAGTAAAATGATTTTCTTAGTTACAGCAAGAGTATGCAGGTATCTGCAAAGTTCACCCAAATTTAATGCAGTTATCTAATACATTAAATAAATATAATCTAACACGAAATAAATATGGTGTTTTCTCATTTTAACAATTATGTCATCAGTTTTTCATGATCACCTAATATTTTAGACCAGTTATGTCCACAATTATAGCATGGACGTTACAATCTACGCTTGTTTTGTTTTTGAAAAATATATTAAGATGGTACTCTTTTATTTTTCAAAAACAAATTTTTAATGTTTCAATGTTTTTATAATGGAGTTTAATATTTCCCATGGAGGATTTGTGAATCCCTATTATCTGTCCAGACTTAGTTCACCAATGATGCCAACAAACCAGAATGTATTACTCTTCAAACGCACATGGACAGACCACATGGTACTTAGCTGTGTTCGTCTCCTAGACAATTTCAAAAGACCACACCTACGCACTAATGGTAGGAAATACCTATACATTCAATCTTCACATATATATATATATATATATATATATATATAAAATAAATAAGAGATGTGCAATAAATCAAAGAATTTGCGTATTCCATGCGTTCATCACTCCAAATGCCATATTTTGTGTGTGTGAACAACCACATACTGCACATTACTTTGATATACTGCAATATTATGACTCACCCAAAAGAGTTAATCTGAAGATGGAAGTGGCTCCACTCCTTCAAGATCCGAGCCATCTGTTGCAAATGCAATGTAAAACTGTCTGAATCATCACCGGGATTGATAATTAATCCATCAACGACAATGTCCACCATTCCCTCCAAATCCCACATTGTTTGCTCTTCCCAAACAATGTGCGATACACATTCGCTCCATTTTTCAGCTGTCACATGCTGAGATACGGTTTGCATCAGATATCCCAACTCCGTTAATTTAACAGTTTTGTTGTTTCTAGTTATATAACCCTTTATTTGACTCAAACAAGCTCAACTGGATTGAGATAACAATGATAAGGAGTAATCTTAATATTATATGACCCATTTTCTCATCCAAATAGTCTACAACAAACTTCTCATGCTAAGTTTTACATGACTGCTCAGATTTCAACTGTACACTCTCCTAAATATATATACATTTTTGTGAAGCCACTTTATAATGTTTTCTCCAAGAATAAACTCGTCACACTGTATGTCCAAAACACGTCTGCAGCATTTCCTCTTTTTCCCGGGTGTCGAAAACTTTCCCTTAGTTGACCACTCTTTTCTTGCACACTTTATGCCGCCTACTGAAACACCAGTAAATTTGGCTGTTAAACTGAGAATATTGTCTAATGCAAGAGTAGGCTATTTTTCACAAAACCTATTGTATGCGTTAAGACCAACTGCTTTCTTGCCACTTTTTAAAGGTCTTTCTTGTTTATGCTTCGTAATGGCTCTGCTATTGCTTACAAACGTACACTACGCTCTCCAGGTGGTTTAAAATTCAACCAATTTCCATTTAATAATAATTCTTACTATGTTATTTCGACAACATTGCATAGTTTAATGTGAAATTTGTGTACTTCTTTCAGAAAATTAAGAGGAACTATTTTCTTTTTATACAGAGAAAAGCAGTAAAATGTTCAGCAACCAATCAGAACTGTTACGACCTGTTGCTTTTGTTTACATTACTGCTGAACTATGGCTGGACAGATAATACAGTCAAAATGTGAGTTACTGTTTTTTTTTTTCTTTCTTTCCTCATCTTTCTGTCACTGTATCTTCTATACTCGATCTTTCCAAAGAAATTTACAGAAACAATTTATTTACAGCTATTAATTTTTGCATTACATATAACACTATTCAATGCAAAATGTGAAATATCAATTAAAACAAACAGCAACTGCTGGTTGTAAATTGTGATATTCAGCTGTTTGTGAAAGGTTGCCAAACATTCATTTGTGAATTCAGATCATAACTAAAATTAAATCGGTTGATTCCAAATCATTTTACAACATAATTTCTGGCCGATCTTTGATTCAGGTTTAATCTCTAGTCAACATCGTTTATACAATGCCTAGGGCAGCTAAATGGTCATTTATTCATTTTTTTAAAAATTCTGCTTGGTCATGTACGGCAGTTATGTATGCGATACTCATTTGATCTGAATAGTGGAAATAGTATTTTATGTCTGTACCACTTTTGCTTCATGACAAGCAGACCATGCAAGGGTGTCATCCAGTCTGGTTGCTTTTCCACAGTCTGTACTCTGATGGTATAGACAACCTTCTAGATACTACTTTGCTCTGTGACAAGCAGATGGCACTGGGTTACCATCGAATCTAGCTGCTTTCATTAATCTGTGGAAAGATAACAGTATAATCG
Organism: Hymenopus coronatus; assembly: GCA_030762935.1. NCBI lineage: Eukaryota > Metazoa > Arthropoda > Insecta > Mantodea > Hymenopodidae > Hymenopus > Hymenopus coronatus. The sequence continues at coordinate 141,489,570 of CM060897.1, forward strand.
CAAATACCATCTACTTTTTAGTTTTATTCTTGTTTTAGGCTGAAGATGGAACTTTGGATCATGGTATTAAATATCCAACCCAGTATTTACTTTGGCAACCAAGGGATCCACAAAAAATCCTCGCCAGATTGGTTGGCCCACAGAATTTGAACCAAGGGCTTTCCAAATTTGCACTACAGATAAATAATTATTGTAAGCAGTGTAGAGTGTTAACCACTTGGCCAGTGCCATAGATGATTTTAGTTTGTTTTATTGGGTAATTTAAAGAGTTATCAGAACAAACCTGAAAACAGAGGATTAATTGCTTAACTGCATTTGAAATGAAACATTCTGAAATTTTGGAAAATGAGCTGAAATGTGTTAACAAAAATACACTCAAATATTACAATGTCTGCTTCCTGACAAATGGATGCACTTTCTTTGGGTCTTTTGAAAAAGTGTGATTTGTCATTAATCTAGTTCTTTTCAGAATTTGAACAGCTCTACCACTTTAAATGAGTGAAAGTTTGAATGTATGCATGATGATATTTAGCATCAATATACTGACAATTAGTTTATAAAAAACTCAGTTAAACATACCAAAACTTATTTACCTTTGCACAAAATGTGAATCCAATTTAAAGTTGTGTACAATTAGCATTAGGTATAAGGATTGTTCACATAGTTCTTAGTCCAAGAAATTTTTTTAAACCCAATTTTATTTTTTAATTCTACACACTTCAATCCATGATATTCTAACTCCTTCAAACCTTCAACATAAAATAGTATGCTTATGATCTCTGCATCCGAGGCAATTCTGTCAGTTCCTTTGGATGCACTTCTTGATGAGTATATCAATCATGCTGTAAGTTTTTTCATCTGTAAATGTTCATGCAGAATGTTATTGACGCAACTATAATAAACGATATCCTAGCAATGTCAGCAAGCTCATCTTGATTTGTCTCTCTTGATGCTGGGTGCTTTGAATGGTTTCAACCTTAACAATGCCAGCTGTCAATATAACTGACTGCACTATACTGTACGAAGACTTAACAGTATTGATCTTAAAGACATAATATTTGAGACACTACAAATCTATTTTGGAAACACCATATAGGTAAATGCTTTATATCACTGAGAAGAGGAAACCTCTATAACGGTGTGTATTAAGGGCATTCAGAGGTGTCTTTAGTTATTTAAAGGTCAGTATTTCCACCCTTGGCAATGTTGTTTAACCTTGTTCAATATAGTTCAGTTTTTGCTATGTAAATGCGAACATGACAAGTTCTTCCAGGAATGTTTTGTGCCAGGAAGGGATACAATTTTGACACATGAAAAGTGTGGTATCAATGCAAATAATGTGACAGTAAGTGATTGTGTAGCTGATACATCTTTGTGGTCACCACATGCAAAGAGGTGGTGTGTTGATGTTAAATTGTGAATATATTACTGGGAAGAAAATACCAGATTTGAATTTCAATTTTTCCCCAATAATTTAATACGTAAGCACTTTGTGGTTTCTGGAGAGAAGAGAGATGTCTGAAGAAATAACCAATAATTCTCCTTTAGGCATGAAATCATTTCCAAAGCAGCTATAATTTTTGTGTACTCTATTTGATGTGTTAATTGTATAATGAAATTCATTTTTTAATTAGTGATTCATTTTTAATGTTCTGATGTGACAATTAGATTTCCTGTACATGACTAAATTGAGAGTTGTAAGATCTACAGTATGGTGCTGCAACTAGTACGAGAAAACCATTACCATACTGAAGCATTTATATTCTTGTAGCAAAATACACTGGCATTGATACCAGCGAGTTATATTTTGCCCATTTTTATTAAACATAACTAGTTTTAAATATATGTTTGTGCTACATTTTGTTTGCAATTGAATATATTTTTAAAGTGCTAAATTTCGTCCGGGTTATATTGATAGAAGTATGGGATATTTCTTCTCAAATTGCAATACAAAAATTATTCTTTGTTGCAATTACATACGTGCTTGATACTAATTTGCAACCTGATGGTTCTAGTCAGTAAATTATTGAAATTAATATAGGAAATTAAACAGATTACACTCAAACTTCACTCTTGAAATGAAGTAACTTACTTCAGACATGTTTCGGTGGCTGTTGCCACCATTTTCAATGGAGATTCACTGATGAATTGGTGGTAATGGCCTGTGGAGGTCTCTCTTCTGGATAGACAAATTTTGAGACGTGTCCATTTGTTTGTGGTATGTCAAAATTTATAACCTTGTTTTTGTTTCTTAAAATTAATAGATTTTCCCAAACTGTTAATCCAATTGGATACTGCAGCTACCACGAATTCATCAATAAATCTCCACTGAAAATAGTGGCAACAGCCATCGAAACATGTCAAAAGTTACTTTATTTTAAGAGTGAAGTTTGAGTGTAATCTATATTTTTACTCTTAATTGATTGGTTACTTCACTGTGCATTCCCATGTATGTTTTAATATAGGAAAATCCATTTTTTAAAAGAATCGTTCTGGATTTAATATTAAATTTGTTATGAATTTTTTTTCTAATGTCTACAATTTCAAGGTGTAGTGTCTGGCATTTTTCACCCCTACTGCTATGTTTAAACTTGGCATTTAAATGCTGGGCAAGCACCATCGATGCATGCAGCAAGAGGGTTAATTAACTTGGCATTTTCACAATATTTTCTGAGAAACTGGACATCTTAGAGACTCATAATAACAAATGGAATACTAGCTATATTTAACTTAGCAGCCACTTTTTACACTAGCATATGGTCCTTGCTATTTAATAACAGCAGGCTGAATACTTTCTGAAAAACCCTTATAATATGAATACATTATAACAGCGTCCTCACACAAACTTTTTCACTAAAAAAAGTGAACAAACAATTAAACCCCCTTTATTACTTTATTCAATATTCTGAATAGTTTCAGAATGTTTTTCTTACCTTAACATTATGGACAAGAACCTTACGGAACCCTGTTGGTAACATATGTTTGGTTTTCTTGTTGCTGCCATAACCAATGGAAGGCATCAAATACTGACCCTTGAAACGCCTTCGTACTCTGTTGTCAATTCCTTTTGGTTTTCTCCAGGATTGCTGAAAAATAGCACAATTTCTGTTCAGTACCTTAGTTGTGGAGACTATATAAGAGGAGCTGCTAAGGCCAGTAATGGGTTAATTGTAACAGACTTTTGGAGAATCCAGTTGTTGCAAGTAATTGAAAATACATTTTGTCAGCAGTGGGCTGAATGCAATGAAAGAGATTATTAAAATAGAACCAGCTGAATATATCTGCAGGCTTCCATGGCTGTAGTCCATTGAGATTATGGTTTCTGCTGTAGGCTGCATCATTTCTGATACTGCTCTCTGCTGACGTTTTTCTGCAACTTACGGCCCATTGAAGAAGCTCAACATAAGCTGCAGCGAAATGTTGGCAGAGAGCAGTATAAGAAATGACATGGCATACACTGGAAACCATAACCTCAAAGAACCAGCTGAAATCCAGATCATGCAATCCGGAATGAAGAAGATACAAATAGAAATCTCCCAAGATCTAGGTGGAACTATCAACCACAATCTACAAACAACTGGTCGACATGAAGTGATGGAAAAGCTTGGTGGACGGAGGATGAAAGACTGAGCAAGCATTCAACATCATGGAGGACATTGGGAAATGATTTTTAAGTGCCCTGCAGGGAAGAATCGATAATGGCACCAAAGAACTGAATGTTGTGGTGGAAAAGATGCTTGAAGGAAGACTTAGGGAGTTGAAGTCTGAAACACCAAGACTCTCTGCGTGTCAAGCCAAGTATGACGGAATGTCCACTTTTAATGTCTTCTGCTGCTATGGCTTTCTAAACCAATGCTTGGCAGAGACAGAAGCTGCCCAGCTGGTAGCCTGCTTCCAGGAATGAGTGGCAGCAATTTTAAGTGTGATTCCAATGGTGTCAGGAGACATCTGGAAGTGCCTTGGGAACCATTACATGGCTGGCATACCATAATCAGCGAAGATAATGCAAACCTAGCAAACTTCCTGTTTAGTTACATATCCAAGGGAAGTAGCTACTCCATCACCAGGATGCCTTGATACCAAGATATGGCAGTCCATGATGTTGGCAAATATAAGATGATCCATGAGGCAGAATTTCTACACTAGTAGTTGCAACGCAGAAACAAATTAATGCAAACTTACCTTACTTATAAGAGAAAAATTAAACTTACACAAGCAGGATATAACAAAGTCATTTTCACTTATCAATGTAAAATAACCCAATTCTACCTACATTTCCATTGTCACCAGCACGGAATTTAATTAATGGTTCACTAACAAATCCATTTATTTCTTGTAATTATTACTTTTTGAACATGATTTATTATCTTCTTGCATGCTTTTCATTTTGAAATAATTTGGTGATCGGTATTGTTTTTGACACATTGTCTCACTTCAAATCTTGTATAAATGATATGAATGAAATATATAAACTATACATAACAATTAAAAATAAGATGCTTGCAAGTAACTCCACACATTAGAGATCACAAACTGAATCACATGCTCGGAAATGGACTGATGTGACGACAGAGGTGTTTCCACGTTGTGACCGACAGGTAAAGCTTTTCATAGTTTTGTTTTGCAAGAGTACAATTTAACTGCTAACTGTGAAGTGCAGTGCTTTAGCAGAAGGGGTATAGGCCCTGGGCAATTTGCACCAAGCCCAGCCTGAGAATACGTTACACTGCACCACCCAGCTCAGGCCCAATGACTTAATTTTATTTTGCACAAAATTAGTTTGCAGCTATTGACCGTTATTAGTTCATGAAACTCTGCTGTCTGCAGTATGAAGTGATTCAGGTTTGATTTCTAGTATTGTCATGAGAATTTTTTCCACTCAGGTGTACACACTAACATCAGTGCAACCAATTGAAAGACCTTACATAATAGTGGCAGTCAATGTACTGGAATGTGAAAGTAGTAAGTAACTGTTGACAGCTTACTGAGATACCGCCCCTTTAGCATATTAGGAAATATTTTGAGTTACATGGATAATGATATAAAAAAAAATAATCATAAATGTGTTGGTCGAAACCTCTTAATTATGCAATTGTTGATCAATGCTTTTTGCATTGGGCTGAAATTAACTCAATTCATCATTTTGAATGATCAGCTTTCTCTGCCTTTGGAAAGTAGGTATACCATAATGCCAACTATATAAGTGCTCATCACACATTGAATTCTACCATTTCACAAAGGTTGCCTGCCTGTTGTTACATAGCCAATCCACAAAAATATAGCAATGTTGCCTATTTATGTATTAATACATCCATATGAATTTGGTGGCATCTGCAATAGCATAAAAGAAATTTGTGTTTTACTAAGGCGATACACTTCCTTATTTTTTTTAAACTTACTTTATATGCTTTCATTCAATGTTTACCTTTTACAAAATGAAACTGGATCACAATGATAAAATATACCGGCATAAATAAATTCTAGAAAACCAATGTGGTCATAGCAGATATAGTAAATAAGTTGAAAATCAGGAATCACAGTAAGGGTCCCATACAGCAAGTAACGGACAAGGTTCTATATCTATTGCAGTCCAGACACACACAAAGTGTCACCCAGATGTGAATGATTCCACTGATTACATCATCTGCTGTCAGAGCTGCCAACATATGAATAACGAAGGTCATCTTGTGTGGCGCTGCAGAAAATGGAATGGAGTAGTTTAAGTCAAAGGTTTTACTGCAACTGTGGAGCAATGACAATGCATAGCCGAGGGATCTCCACAACTGAAACCCAATGATCCAGGGAGTAGCTAAGAATACAAAGTTAACACCCTGCAAATCTAGCGGATTTCAATACCTAATTTAGGTTGCCAATGAACTCGAAGCATGCATTTAAGGGCAATATGGCATAGTTTCTGCTATGTCTACTTTCTTACACACTAGGGGGTGGCTTGGTTAAAGGCTTTCCAAGTGTCAAGCACTGCTCCTTTATCACATATAAAGGTAATGCATATATCATTTTATTACATTTCTAGGAGTTTTCTGGACTGCAATAGATAAAAGAACTTTTGCAAAAAATGCCAGGAGAGGACTGTGTACAATCCAGATCCTCCCACCACCTCTTTCAGTTCACCCACTATTGCAGTTATTTCACAAACAGTTGACAGTCACTACTAGAGTTGGGTCGCACGATTAATTTGTAGTAATCAATTCACACACAATTTGTGTATGCAATGTTAAAGATTCATTCACAATTCATTAATCATCGTCATGCTTTCTGTGTGTTCATGTTAAGCTGTCTTGTTTTTACACAGGGATGGTAGTCATATGGCAGCTCCTATAGCATAAAAACAGTAATTTATATAAAACACAGTTTGTTCATGAATCATCCAGTCTTTTAGCCTATCTGCCCTAGTGCACAATTCATGATTCTTACATGAATCACTCTGCTTTGTAGCCGACCTCGCAATCCCAACTTTGTTGTTACGATTAAGGTCAGGAGCTTTCTCTGGCAGAATTAGAAAAAAAAAAAAAAAAAATTCTTTCCCCATTATTCTGGAGTTTTCTGAATTTTACAATGAAATCGACCTGGAAATTCCACTTTAGTTGTATTACATGAGATATGTTACAAAGTATATAAATTTATTATTATTATTTAACTCATGTTTATAAGATCGTGTTAAGAGCACAGAGTCATCAAATTTTAGGAATCCTTTATGCATGTGCTTAGTTATATCAATGCATTTTCTAGAAAAAATAATTATATAGATTGTGTTCCTCTTTACTTTCTCAGCCATATACTCATAATATTAGAGAAGGTAGTGCATCCCACCTAAAATTGGAAATGGATACTTCACTGGGAACCTCTTTTGAAGCCCTGTTAATTAAAATAGAAAAAGTCTGTGCGCGCGCGCATGTGTGTGTGTGTGTGTGTGTGTGTGTGTGTGTGTGTGTGAGCCTCTAAACAGCATAATTGACAAATGGAACGTCAATTAAATAGCAAACTTGGTATTTAAATTCACTATTTTCCAAAGAGGTGTCATGAATTTCAAGAAAATCACTTAGCAAACCACCAATTACTAAAACGCGTCATATAAGAGGCAGGTTATAAATATATGAGGCATTCATTGCATACCAGGCTTCAATTCCATTTCATAGATTTTTACCAATTAGGTCACAAACAAATTTGTGTTTGCATTCAACATACAGCACGATATGCTGGATTGTAAGGACATCCAATTTCAAATGAATTATTAATGGCAATATTAATTGCACTATATGATAGTAGGTTATCTCATACTGAGAAGCTATCGGAGGAATTCACAATTGGTAAATGATCAGGAACATGAAGCTTAACTTTCAGAGAAAATTCCTTCATATTCCTTGAATAGTCAATTTAATGGTACCTCAGAAACCTGACAAAACCTTGATTGATGTTTGGAGGAATTTAGTAACAGTGACGGTCAAATTATGTGTGTATTAATTTGTTGAGTTGGTTTTTTAACACTATGTCATTTACATTGTTATTATGAGGGACTAGTTTCAAAAGCCTATGCTTTCATTTTCAACCTCACGGGTCCAACTGCTGTTGCTGGCTGCATTTGCTTGTAAAAATGGAGATAAGAGGGTTGCCCATAGAGAGTCCTGATTTTTGCCTGTAATATTTACCATTGAAGGTGAAGTAGTTTTGTTCAATGCACAAACTTGTTAGTTGTGTGTAATCTTCTACTTCTGCAGGTTCTATTTCTGTCATATTTAGCCATTTTTTTTAATAGGTCTTGGGCAACCCTTTATCTCCATTTTTGGCAAATTTATTTATGAGCAAATTCGAAACGCACATGAAGAAAGCATTCCCATGGATTTTCAAGGTGTGGTAATGCAATGTTGACGACATATTTGCAATAATGCCAAGCAGACATTTAGATGATGCCATAAAATTATTAAATATACAGGAAAAAACAATAAAATTCACAATGGAAACAGAAACCAATGGAGAGCTCCCATTCTTAGGCCTAAGAATCATCAGAAACGGCACAAAAGCAAACTGGAATCTACAGAAGACCAACTCAATCAGAAAATTACATTAAAAATGAAGGCTACAACCCATTACCACACAAACATGCAATAATAAACAGCCTCACACATAGATTAGTAAATGTACCTATGAGCACAACCAAATTCAACAAAGAGTTAAAAACCATAATTCAAACAGCAGAACAAAATGGATACAGCAAGAACCTTGTATACAAGAAACTAAACAAAGCAAAGTAGAAAAAAACCATAAAAGAAATAAGAACCCTAACAGCAGGAAAAAACAATATCAACACATTCAAAAAATTCTTCAAAGAACAAAACATCACCCTGGCTCCAATAAACAGATTTTCTGTCATAAAGCTATAAATTCAAAAATAAAAGATGAACTTCCACCAGAAAATAGGTCAGGAATATATCAAATTAAATACACAAATTGTGAAAAGTTCTACATAGGAAAAACCAAAAGAAGTTTAAAAATCAGATCCAAAGAGCACTTTAGAAACCTAAAATTGAAACAAGAAGATAAATTGGCAGTAGCATTTCACTTTTAGAAAGAAAACCACAATCTAAATCCAAAATTGAGAAAAACCTTGTCAGGCCACAGTGAACTCACAACCTGGGAAAACACCCTCATATGGAAAAACAAAGATCGCCTAATAAACTTTGAAATCCTGCCAGTAGACAGCTTAGTTAAGCTCATCATTTCGCCACCAGAGAAGAGAGCACAAGCAAACGCAGTCAGTAATGGCAGTTGGACCCGTGAGGTTGAAAATGAAAGCATAGGCTTTCGAAACTAGGCCCTCATAATAATAATGTAAGTGACGTAGTATTAAAAATCCAACTCAACAAATTAATACGCTGACAAAACCTTGTTTTCTGTTACTAACATTCTCTATTCTGTATGTCATGGTGAACTACCATTTTCCAGCTAAAAATTTCATGTTGATATTTCATTGGAAATTGTTTTGAGGTCCCATGAACCCAAAGACATTTTCAGAAAAAGGACTATGTTGTTTCTGTGCATTTGTGTGTGTGTGTGTGAATGAGCAGCATAACTCAAAGACGAAAAGTCTGTTAGGTTAATGCCAAAGTTCATTTTAAGTTCTGCATCTACCTACAATGCGACACTATATACTGCAGAGTTAACCATTTCCTAAATATTTTCTGTTATTTTTTCAGTCTTTTCATACTTATACTTTTCTTAAATGGAAAGTCTGTATTCGTTTTTCTTTATGCTGGTCAAACAATGAGAACAGAGCAACCAGTTCTTTAAAGATTTAACTATTGTTTAAGCCTACTGTATTCCCTTTATCTACACAGAAATATGTAATAAAGGTATTTCTGTGGATGTTTATCTTGAACGCCAAGTAGAAGAGATCAGTTTGCTGAAAAATAAGTCAATGCACAGTGTCAGATTTTTTTAACAAGTCTTACATGTATAAAGCTATCTATTGATTTTAATCATTGTTGTACATTTTCCAAAATATACAAAGCATTTCTGGCACGTTCTACCATTATCTTCCCTGCCAAACAGGACTTCACATCAGATTTGACTGCATTTTTTATCAAGCGAGAAGTTTTTATATTTGCTTTATTTAAATGCTGCCTCTTCTGTAACGTTTTGTACATGCATTAGTATTAGTGTCGTTGCTTAAGACTTCCAGATGCTGAGCAATAAACAGGTGCAATGGTGCAGAAACAACTTCTGATAGTTTCACCTCTTTTTTAAGAAACAATCGATATTTACTTGCAGCAGTATAACAATATTGTTAGGCTATTGTTTAATGATGTATCTGTTTAAAAATATTATTTCGTATCATACTTAAGCTAATAAACCAGGTAAAAGGGCCTAATTGCTCCTAGCAAATGTGCACAATTGCAACTGGAACAAAAATGTAAGCCTGAGGGGATACTTTATACTTACAAATCGTTCTTCCTTCGCCTGTTACAAAGGATCAAAATCTTGATTATAAAAGTCGGCAAACTTGAAGACCCAACTAACTACCTCTCTCTCTCCCTCTCCAAAACAAATGATATTGAAAGTTGCTAAACTTAATGAATAACTACACGGCATTAAGTATAAATGAGTATAATTTCTTTGCCCTTTCCTTTTCTTACATCAGCATTGAACTTTATCAGCCCGATGAGCAACAAATAAAGCAGCAGCCCAACCCTGTTTAAGGTAATTGTTTATTGTACTTTTTTACTTTTATTTATAGTCGCCTAACCACAAGGTCTTTTAGCGACTTTTCATTTACAAAATGGGTTTTTACAGAATAAATTTAAATAATAATTTAATAATTGCATCTGAGAATAAACCGTGGTAGGTTTTGAACAAAATAATAAAAAGTCAATTAATAATGTGTGGCAAGATAAGATTTAAACAAAATGAACATTAAACACAATAACATAATAATAGTTAAAGCACAATTTATAGCAATATTGTCTTATTGCTACTGTATTTAAGCATCTGCAAAGTGCAAACTTCAGGTACAGCATGTAAACAAAACATGTACCACTTTTGAGGATCTTTCCAAGAAAATATGTGTGCGGGTGTTTCAACTGGAAGGAAGAGAAAACCATTGTTTTACCATTTAAACTCTGCCTATAAACAAAACGTCTGACCAATACAGAAAGAGATATAAGATAGAAGTTTTCTAATTTAACCAATCCTGTTTTTACACTACCAACACCCTTTTCCTTCAATACTAATTTAAGTGAGACGTAAGGATATATAGGTTCAGTTATTAAATCGGTTATCTTAGTTGATCTGGCAGTTGTGATTTCATCATATTTTTTGTGCTTTTCTCAGCTTGTTTTAAACTGCAATGGAGTTTAAAAAGACTAGTTTCATTTGGAAATACTTCCAAGAAGTAAGTCCTAGTTGTGCGAAAGTGAACTTTGTTCAAATGCTTATTCTTTGGCACGACACTTGCATCCAACAGCTGCAATAAAGCCAGAGGAACCAGCTTACAAACAAATTACAGCTATTCTGGAATCCACAACTTCATTACCAGCATCTGAAATATCATCTACACCTCAACGTCTGTGCCTGCACCTTTAGTATCTTTCATACCACAGTTCATATTGCATCTTGCTGAAATTAATTGTTGAGCAATTTCATCCTTCAGATTAGTGGAGCAACCAGAGTTCCAAGAACTGCTGCACAATTTGAATCTGAATTACGTTATTCCTGCAAGGAAGACCCTCTCAAACACTATGCTGAACACTACATTCAACACCGTCAATACAAATTTAAAAGCGGCCTTAGCAGGGGTTGTGGTATGTTCCGTCACTACAGACAGTTGGATTTCTGCCTTAAACATGAGCTACAGTACAGTGACTGCCCATTTTTTTGGACAAAACGGATGTTTTAAGCAGTGCTTTGTTGGAGTGCTTTTCTTTCGAGGAAATGCACACAGCAGCAGCCAGCAGAAAATATAAGCGCTGAAATAAAATGGGTGTGCCAAGAGTGGGACATATGTAAGAAAGTTGTTGCCTTAGTTTCCAACAACGAATCAAATATGGTTGCCACTGCAAAAACTTTTGGGTGGTGACATATTCCATGCTTTGCCCAAACTCTAAACTTAATAGTGCAAAACGCTGTGCAGGAAATAAAGGATCTGCTGCATACAAGAGTGAAAGCCTTGGTTGGGTACTTCAAACGCAGCTCACAAGCACTTCACAAATTCAAAGAAATTCAGAAGGGACTGCCAGAAACCACACTAGAACAAGATGTGACTTGCTGGAATTCAACACTAGTGATGTTCGAATGTGTGCTGAAAAATCGCGAGACTGTTGTGTCAATGCTGGCATTGTGAAACCTCGCATAATGCTCTTAAAAGAAGATTTCATAATTTTAGAGGAAATATGCAATGTGCTGAAGCCATTTTCTGCCATAAAGGATGAAGTGCCGAAAAACAAGTGACAAATTCAAAAATAACTTTGTTCGCGAGAAGTCTAACAAAGTATTTTGAAGAATATAACTGCAATAGCTCTCCAGCAGAAATCGTCTCTTATTAGAAAAATATAAACTGAAATGGTGAAGAGGTTTAAGGATATTGAGGAAAGGAGCCTTTTTGCAGAAGCTATTTGGCTGGATCCCAGATTCAAAAACAAGGGGTTTCTACCAGCCTCTACATGCAACAAACAGTCAGTATGCCAGACAGCAGTAGCTATCAAAATTGCTCATGAGGATGATTTGGAGGCTTCAAACATGCTGGGCATTTCATCTGAAACTAAAGACCAGTGCTTAGTGTGGGGGCAACTTTGACTCCAGTGTGAGGGAATTCACGACTCTTATGACACCAATGGCAGCTGCAATAATTGAATGTGATAAATATATAAATGAGCCACCACTTAACAGAAAGACAGATCCCTGCAAATGGTGGCAGGAAAAGCGGCTGTTTTATCCGAGGCTGTACCAATTGGCGAAAAGAAGCCTATGTGTCATCAGGAGCTCTGTCCTTTGCAAATGTGTTTTTTCAAGAGCTGGAAATACGTTGACAGATTCAAGACGATGCCTAACATAAAAAAAATTAAGCAAGATTGTGTTTTTAAACTACAATCTTTGAACTCATGTGCCAATCAACTTATATTTGCTTAAGTTTTATGTAGATAATTTAGTCGAGTTAACTTACGGAAGTGCATTAAGGGTTTGTTGCTCTTTCTGTAACTTTAGGGATGCATTCTAAAGTGTATGTAGGTGTAATTAGCGCAGAGATTTAATTCCTGAAAGTGACTTTAACACCAGCATTGTGTTCTAATAAAAGTACAGCTCAGAAAACTATGCAAGATAGTTCGTTAGTGATAATGTTAACCTGTGACAAAATTTCAGTTTGGCTGACATCGGTGGTTAATTTGCAAATGTAAGGTATGTAGACACATTTTGTCATTTGATAAGAACTTATTATGCTACAGAATAAATAAGTATTGCCATTATTTTCAGTTCTGTGTTTTTATGTATTGTTTTGAAAATGACTTTTATTTTCAGTAGGAATTAAAACAAAGTTAGCCTTATAACTTTAAGAACAAAAAACTTATAATATTTTTGTACTACTATTGAAGTGCACCGAATTACGTATTATCCTAATTACATTCATTACTGTCACTTCATTAACATCATGTCACATTGTATAAAATGTTGTGTTTTAAGTGCATATTTAAAGTTTGCGCATGTGTTATGAGAGAATTTCTATGAATATAGATTTAGTAAACCTTAAACATAGGAGAAGTCAGGAGGGCTGGTCATTGCAATACCCCTTGTTAAATTAAAAAAAAATTTATAATGTAATGGCAAAAGTTAACTTTAATTAAAATTGTATCTTAATCTATGAATATTTAAAAAATTTTCAAAAATATTTCAACTCAGGATTGATTCATATTTATTATTTAATTTTATACAAATTGCTTAAAAATGGATTTCTATTGATAACCCTGAACATTTTTTCTGAACATGCTTGTGACCTAAAATATTCTGTCACAATCCTCTTTTAAGACAAAATAGCCAATGGTTGCACATAACAATATACTTTGTATCTGCAATGCTGGATTTAAGCTAGGACAGCAATTCCTATATCTTTCTGTTTTTTTTTTTTTTTTTATTGTTTTTTTGCTGTGAAATTTATTCAGAAGATGTTGGCAAAACTTTTCTGAAGTTTGATCTTGTACAACTTTTGGAAGTCGAATATTATTGTTTTATTGCATTGTCACAAGCTTGCAGTGAGAGTAAAAGGAAAGACTGCAGCTGCATTTATTATGCAAAGCGTATAGAAGGGCGGAGAGGAAATTATTACATTTAACTGCTTGTATAAACCACAATGCCTTGTTGAAAATCAAATAGAATGTATGTTTACTGCTATTAATACTATTCAATAAAACTTTCAATATAGGCCTATACGTCGTTAATAGTTTAAAAATAAATCACAGCCAACCTTTCAGAAATCAGTTTTTTTTCAAACAATGAAGGTTTGAATATGTTTCGAACTGTTAATGACTATATTTTAGTATTCAGTAGGCTTAGTGAACGGTTGTAAGCATAGAGGATACAAAAATCTGATGTGATCCATTCATATGACTTTCTCTACATCCCTGCAACAAAGTGTTTTTAAAAAGCTAAAGCTTCTATTTACTTCATTCTAATCAAGAAAAAATTAGCAGAAATAGTCTTGTTACTTGTTTGGTTGTAAGTAGAAGCGAAATAAGGGAGTACCATAGGTTAAAGTAATGGTCAAAAGCTGGTTGCTACATGACTGAAGTTCCTTTGTTTGTATGGACAGGAGTTGACCAATTCCTGTATGAGAATAGTATAAGCTTTTCAAAGCTGAAACCAATAACAAGGAATATCTAAAAATGATCAACTTCATGAAAAAAACGTAAATAACATAAATTGTGTGTTTTAATATGCTCTACATTTTTTGTGGGGTAAGTTTTTGTCCATCTCTTATGGTTTAGCAGTTATGCAAAATTACGTAAAATTCATCCAGAATAAAGTAGCCTTCAGAGGCTATTCCCAGAAAATTCAAAATATACATTTTATTTGTCAGGTAAATATCTTTAATATACAAACTTTTAATCAAAATTGTCAGAGCCATTTTTGAGAAAATCAAAATTTTCGAAAAGAGTTCCATGTAAAGGGTAGTTTGGAGTGGGGGGATTTTTCTCAAAATCTTCGTGTCGCATCCAGGAAGATACTAAACTTAAATACCAAGTTTGGTATTTTACTGACTTTCCGTTTTTGAGTTATTGTGTTCACAGACACACAGACCTTTTTCTGAAAATACTTTTTTTTGGATACAGGGGACCTAAAACGTATATTTCCGGTGAAATCTTGGTATTGAATTTTTGGGTGGAGTGCAATACCTTCTCTATACACCATGTACATAGTATGTGTAGAGAAAGTAAAAATGCAAAAGTAAAGCAAGAAAAAATAGGATTTTATTTGTAAAGTGTAAAAAGTTAAAGTTTCTTTCTACAACATTGCTCAACAAAAGAAAACATTGAAGATGCTCATGGTGCTGCTGTTAATATAGATTCTACCAATAAAGAATTCATGGAAACAAGTTCATTTGAATAGTGATGCGGGTCAAAGTACCAGTAGGATAATGAAAACAATAATTTCAATTTATGTGGTTCAAGATCTTATGAAGATAGTGAATTTGTTAATGATCCTACTAAATGGGTTATAAACGATGCAATACATACTAACAAGATGTGGCATAACAAAATATCAACGAAAATCTTGAGTGCACAAGGCGATATATTCAGACACTACCGGATACCTATTGCAATCACTATTCAGCCAAAGTTTATTTAATGGTGAAATGCAGACTAGATCATGGTTAGTGTTTTCTAAAAGTAAATGTGCAGTTTATTGTGCTCTCTATAGGCTGTTTGGAAAGATATCTACCTTAGCTTCAGAAGGGTACAATGACTGGAAAAAATGCAAATGAAGGTATGAAAGAACAAGAAAATTCCTATGAACATAAATGTGCAATTACAACATTATTGACAGTCAAATCTGAGAATACATTTGCTTCGGGAAAAAAGGGGGGCGGGAGGATTTTTAGTAAGCAAAATACCAATATCTGGCCCTGCGTATTTGAGTAGCATTTACAAATTAAAGCATTAAAAACACTTGCTTATGAGTACAGCTAACAGACTGTTGCTTCTTAGAAGTAGGTACTAAGCGATGCATTAAGGCTTATTTCAATTGACAAAACATATAAGTCAGAGTGAAGCAAGAACAACATTTAGGAGGGGAGAACCCTAAATCACGAGAAATAATTATTTTTGCTTACCAAAAGAAAAAAAGCATTACTGAATTTTTATTTAGAATATTTCACATTTAAGTAATAAAAGAACCATTTCTTTAGGCTAAGTGATCCATTAGGAATTCACTTCACATTAAAACTCAGGAAGCTGTTTGAGACATCTTGCCACACCCCTCCCCCCTCTAAATTAAAGATTGATGTGATGCTCCTGCAGTGAAGCATAGGATCGTTCAGAATTCAATTTAAAAACTGCTTAATATAGTAGTTCCATTCAAATGTCTTTTGAGTCATGTTAATCAACGAGTAAGTTATACAGAGAACAGCAGAATGTCATCTGTCTTATGTTTAGCAATAGACCTACTCTCTCTGTAATTAGCTGTTCGTGGTAATTAGTGAATTGAGACCATTAATTAGCCTCGTGGTAATAATAATCAATTTTATTAATTATCTAAATATACATATGTAAAGAAAGTTAATATTTAATAAGTTGTATTCATAGGAGCCAAGAAGCCAGTTGATTACTTAAAAGTTACTCAGAATCATGACGCCAGACTGGATAGAGGGGCGAGAAGTTGCTTCCTTTGTGAAAGTCACGTTCGAGTTTAGTATAAGGGTAAACCACAGTTTAAAGCACACAAGGGGACTTCTTTATATTTGTGGTATCATGTGATTAATATGACGCATTCTAGGAGATTTGCAATGGTTTTTGGGTAACGATGGTGTCATTTTGGCGGACCTTCCAACCAACCAGAAAGAAGCCACCATGATACTGGTTTTTGTATATAAAAAGTAAGGTTTGGTAAATCGAGGTCGTTTTGCTAAGAATTCACCTGTGAGAGAGGCAACGTCATCACATGTTAAGAATTTGCCCGTGTGTGAGGCAAGGTCGTTTGCGAAGTAAGTTTATTATAATAAGAAACTGTATGTGAAGTAAAGTAACGTCGCTCACCTATTTAACAGTCGGCACATGATTGTGCCATGTACTCAACTAAAACAGTGTAATTGAAAGTACTTGTGAGTGTTAAAGAACATCAGTCAGCAGTATAAAAGTGCATAACCAGGTGCTTGTCTTCAAAACTCCTTTAGAATAAACAGCAGTAAAAGGTTACAAGTGTTTTCTTAACAATTACAAGATCACTCCTACAACTCCTCCCACTAGCAAAATCCATGCCTGGGAGTGTCAATGTTCATGCAAGACTGAGCAACGCCATGGCAACCCATCCCAGAAGAGCTTCAGTACCAGGTACGTGAATGTAGTGGAAATGATTGGAAGTGACACTTAATTACGCTGCACACAAGCACCCAAAGGGAGGCGTAAAATCAACAAATTAAAATACTCCCGCATATGGCTTAGAACGAGCACCACTAGCAACGTAACGAAAACTCCGCTGCATAATCCTAGCTTTCATCATTCATTTGCGGTAGTAATAGCTGGGGAAAAAATGTGACGTGCTGCACAGGACATGTCAATTTGGAGGAAAAGGAGTTTAAATACAATTTTCAAAAACTTGAAGGTTGTAGAGGGCAAAGGTTTTGGGAAAATATTAAATAGTTATTCTGGTAAAATTACTCGTCTACCGTATCAGCTTCCATGGAGTTGATTCATTAAGGCCTGGTTGCATAAAAGTTAATCTGAGTTCAAACGCCCGCAATTGATCTCAAGTCAAGCTGAACTTAGAATTTTGGTTGTATAAACAGTGATCTTAGTTCAAGGCATCTTGAACTAAGATCAAATCTGACTGCTGAATTTTCTCCAGTTAACTTAACTGAACTTGGATTAGTAGAACTGCTGAAGATACATAATAGTTATCTTTTCTTTAAATAAGGAATAAATAAATAGTACAAGTTTAATACAACAAATAAAATGGTAAGTAACACATTTTTGTAGTTATTTAGATAATTAGCCTTTATATTTCACAATTGTCTTGCAGAATGCATTGCCTATAGCCTATGCTAATATTTTCAGATGTCAGATTACTTAGATATCTCCGATGGTGAGGATTTTGAATTTGTAAGGGCTCCTCGTGTTTTTCAACATAGAAGGAATTCCAGCTTAGAGCTTAATGACAGAGAATTCAAAATTAGATTTTGACTATCAATGTCGTAGAACTGGAGCATAGGCTACATGCACAATTAAGGGCACAAACTGTGATGAATTATGCACTCTATCCAATGTTTATGATCCTTCTTACATTACGGTTCTATGCAACTGGGAGCTTCCAAATGGTGATTGGGGATATCTTTAATGCAAATTAAGGGACTGCAAGCAGAACTATACAAAGTTACAAGGGAGATTGCAGCTTTAGGATATTTCATCAAGATGCCTAGCGAAGGGGGTGAAGTAAGAAGGGTTATGAAGGATTTCCATAACATATGCCATTTTCCAGAGTTTTAGGTGCAATAGACGGCACACATATCTCAATTATATCACCTGGTGGGAATAATGCTGAGATATACAGAAATTGTCATAGTTGGTTTTCTTTAAATGTTCAAGCTGTCTGCAACTCAAAACTTGGTTTCCAGAACGTTGGTGCCAGGAGGCCAGGTTCAGTATATGTAAGAAACATTTTAAGAAACTCTGGAATCCATGCACAATTTGAAGCTGAAGAATTTCCCCAAGGCATACTTCTAGGAGACAGCGTATATCACTGCTGCCATTTCTTACTTACACTTACAATGAATGAAGAAACTCCTGCAGAACGGGCATATAACAGGGCCTATAAAAAAACAAGATCAGTTATTGAAAGGTCTTTTGGTGTTGTCAAAAGACGATTACCATGCTTAAGAATGAAATTAGCCATCTAATTACTTCCGAGTTCCTCTTATAACAGTAGCAATGTTTGTATTACATACCTTGGCCATTAATGCAGACAACACTCCTGACGTATACTGTTTACAGAGGAAGGAGAATTTACCAGGAACTGCCTATATCTGATTAAAATCAGAGAGACAGAAGGGAAAACTCTGCACTGAGAACTGCACTTAACGCCTTCAGGTATTAACTGTAAATTTATTATTTCATAACATCATTTACATTTGTTGTGATTTTTTTAGATTCTAGCTCCAACTTTGAAATTTTCATTTTCAGTTCATGTTCCTCCTCCAAGCACTCCAACCTCCTCTTGTAGAATTTTACCCTAATGTCTTTCTTCCTTCCTTTGCTTTTCAGGGCATGATGTTCTGGTTGAACTGGCACTTGTAGATGCTGAAGGATCTAGTTCAACAGGCTATATTTCTTCCTCCTGAGAATTGTAGACCTCCACTAAAACATCATCCTGCAGTGAAATGGAGATAACCTCCATATTTATGTTCGTAATAACTTTGGGATGGAAACCCACATCATCGTCAAAGTCACAATTAGCTGGCAAAAGCTGTGGCCCGAGCGCTGCAATCAGTTTGTGGCCAACTTCGTCCAAGGAAGATGGCACAAACATACCCCCCTCCTGTTTTGTTAAGTTTCACTTTATCCTCAGCACTTATTTTCTTTGTGCGCTTTATGTTTTCTTAACAGTCTTAAAGTTTTGTAATCGCGTGCAATAACATTTCTAGAATTAAACTCCGAAGTTATTTCTTTCCATGCTTCCTCTTTTCCCTTCTCTTTTAAAATTTGCAGAACGCACCTTTTTCTTTCCCTGAGTATTCATTTTAAGGTTATGTTTTCAAGTTGCAGTATTGTAAACAGATGAAAAAAAAAGAGAGGGAGGGGGGGTTTAACATATTTAATGAAGATAACAAACTATATAACTATTTTTGATAAATATGATCTTAATATAGTCAATTATTATACTGCCTACATAAAATAACACTATTTTTGGGACTATAAGCCATAAACAGAAATTTCCATTCAAGTATTTGTTATCTCTACAGTGGTTATCCTATGAATTTGAATCCAAAAAATCCAAATGGTCCCGAAGATTTCTAGAGTCCCTTCGATGCAATACGAAAATTGCCATATGTTTGGCCATGTTGCCGCATTTGATTTTGTGTTCTCGGATCAACAGTGAACTGAATTCATTAATCTAAGATCAGCATTATACAACCCGCATGGAGAAGCAAACTAAGTTTGTTTCTAATCTTCAGTTATTAATGAACTACAGTTAGCGATTTTTATGCAACCGGGCCTAAGCATACTGAATTACTCACTAAAAATTGTAGCTAATAATCCAGTGTTAGAGAATTTCTGTGATTATGCAGAATAGAGAAATAAAATATTGTCATTAGCTCAGTGACAGCTTTTTCTCTTTCTCCTTCCTTTTAATGATCATTTCATTCGACATAACAGTGATGCAGAATTATATCAGATTCATGTTGAATTACAAAATGTTTCTTAAACGACTTCCATCTGTTTTTTCTTCTCTATTAAGTACTAGACAATGACATTACTAAGACCTTTTATTCTTACTTTCTTATCCTCTTTTGATGTGAAATTCCTTATTTTGAATGAATTATCTTAGTTTATTTTTTGTATACTATAACTCATAAACAGGAGAAGTTTAGAAATTTATTAATATACTACACTTTGGTCCTGCAGGTGCAATGTAGTGCTTAAATATTAGGTTCCAAATATTAAATTGTGGAAATGATCTTAAACTTTCTAATCTGCATTTGGAAGAATGTTTAAGTTGGAAAGTGCTTTACAGTAACAGGCCACAGAAGCTTACATGATGGTATTTCGTATGAAAAAAGTTATTGCTTTAGCAACAGTGCAGGAAGTATTTGTAATATGTTGGAGCATTTTTTCTCTTTTTTTACATAAAATTATGTTTATGAAGTTATATATCTTGCTAACGTACAATTTACCTGTGCACATATTACATTTAAGATTCTGCAAATATATATAAAACAGTTGTAAGTTATAAACTTACTTTGACCTGTACAATAACTCATCATGGTGGCTTCGGCAATGATCACTAGTGTTCATTTTCTTATATATTTATTTTATTCTTCTTCTTTAGCCTCATGGCCTCAGCTGTTTGCTTTTCACAATAAAATAAATGGTTATAAATCCCTGAACACATCATTGTACTCACTCGGCAGTTCCTGTTGAAGCTCAGTTTGGTACTTTGAAAGGTGGAAGCAAACGAAAATCAAACCCCAATGGCTGATCACAATTCTTTTTAAACGATGACACTTGCTATGGTTGACACGATTCATACAATTCTTTCCTAGTACTCATTTAGATGAACAATTCGTTCATGAATCGCC
The DNA here is from genome assembly GCA_030762935.1 of Hymenopus coronatus. Taxonomy (NCBI): domain Eukaryota; kingdom Metazoa; phylum Arthropoda; class Insecta; order Mantodea; family Hymenopodidae; genus Hymenopus; species Hymenopus coronatus. The sequence goes on from CM060897.1 coordinate 141,510,580, forward strand.
CCATGTCTAGTCACTACCCTGCTCCAGCACACCACCACTGTTTAGATGCATTACATTCTAGGAAAAGGAGGCATGAGTAGGGGCATGGCCATAAAGTAAAACCACTGCAAATTGCAATAATCTGATTACTGTCATCTGTAATTATTGGCAATTATCACACTTAACTTCTAACATTATTTCACATTTGTTCTAAGTGATGAATTGCATTTTAACTCATTAATCTTAAAGGATTGTGGCAATTACATCATAGGAATGCATGCTTATTTATAACATTTACAGCATTGCTGTAAGGATACAACAGTTTATGCAAATCAAATACTTTTTCAATTATTAATATCAATTGAAAATGTATTCAAACTCCCACTTCCTTGCCTGCATCATTTATTATTAAGGGGAGACTAATTGGTCAAAATTGCCAAAAAATCGTTTTTTAGTTTTTATGCCGTGTTTTAATTTGGGATTTCCTCTTTAATTTGATATATGATAGCTGTAGCATAATTCCTTGTATTTTAAATTTTTTTTCAAAGTGAGCTTACAGCCAGCATTTCATACTCTGTATTCTGCACCACTTCAGAGAAACATTCATAACTGTTATACTCTCTGCAGTATAACAGTAAATTTAGGCTCATCTTTTAGGGGAAATTTCTTTCTATAAATTGGTATCTCTGCTAGATATGGCAGCTTCCGGATTTTAAAGGCACCTGTTTGTTTTAGTTGATCAACACGTGTTTTTTGGTTACATATTTAGTGGCAATAGGCATACTAAAACAAATTCTGTGCAAGTGTGTGGTGTTCAATAACAGACAACAAGCTGTGGTAGTTTGCATAGCACATCATCATCTAGCAGCTCTAAGAATAAACTAGAGAGCTCTAAAAGTAAATATGACAGCTTAAATGATGAACAAAATGTAAATAGTCCTAGATAGTAATGTTTTAGCTGACTGTGTTGGATGTAAAGCATGTGGTGGGCAAATCAAAGTGACTGAAAATATTAGCAGAAGGAATGGTTTGGTTTCATCTTTGAGCATTCTTTGTGTCAACTGTAAAGTGAACCATGACTTCTGGACATCTGCTAAGTGCACGAAACAGTGAATTGTTTGAAACTCATGTTAGGTATTTTTATGGGTTAAGGTGTATTGGAAAAGGCTTTTCTGCTGGGAAACTCATGTTAGGTATTTTTATGGGTTAAGGTGTATTGGAAAAGGCTTTTCTGCTGGGAAAGTTCTGTCAGGACTTAATCTTGCCATGCCCCTACAAATATTTCAAAATACACTGAAATTCTAGTGTTAAATTGATGGCAGAAGAAGCAACGCAAGATGCTGTAGCAGAAGCTATTGAAGCAAATGATGGCAATAAAAATATTCCAATAAGATTTGATGGAACTTGGCAGAAAAGGGACAATTGCTGTGCCAGCCTTACAAGCGTTGATACAGGTACAGTCCTAGATGTAAACATTTCAACAAAATATTGTTATGGATGTGTACTAAGTGCAAAAGAAAGTAAGCCACATTTTGAAGAATGTAGGAAAAATTATGATGGTGGTAGTGGAGGAATGGAGGCTGCAGCTGCAATAACTATTTTCAATCGCTCAGAAGAAAAATATGTGAGGGAGATGGTGATTCTAAATCTTTCAAAGCTGTTTGTGATGCAAAGTCTTATGGGGATGTAGAAGTAAAAAAACTGGAATATGTTGGACATGTTCAGAAGAGAATGAGAACACAGCTTAGGAAAATGAAACAGCAGTTAGACAAAACTTCACTGTCATGGGAAAAGTATTAGGGGTCGACTCACAGATAGTATCATTGACAAACTCCAAACGTATTATGGGAAAGCTATTAGATAATGTGGGTAACTTAGAAAGTATGATGAGAGCAGTCTGGCCCACATATTTTCACACTATGTCAAAATGACATAGTGTGAATGACTCCAAACCACTACACTGCAAGTGCTTGGTCAAGTGCAAGTATTTACAAGCTAAAGCTTCAGGCATTATTACTATCACCATAAAAATGAAATAGACAAAGTTGTGATATTGGCCATAAAGCCAGTATATGAAAAACTAGCTCATTCACAGTTGCTGAAGTGCCTACATGGCAAGACACAGAATGTAAATGAATTTTTCAACATAGGGTCTCGTGTGCCAAAAAACACATTTATAGGAAGAAAAACTTTGGAATTAGGAGTATACGATTCTGTATTAACCTTCAACAAAGGCAATCTGGGCAGGATTAGTGTACTAGAATATCTAGGAGTGAAAGTGGGTAGAAGCACAGTTACCATACTAAGAGAACTTGACCACCTGAGGATGACAAAAAGAGAATTGGCCATGCAAAAAATGACTAAACAGGCCAGATAGCAAGCTTCAACAGGAGGATGTTGAGGAGGACCAGGATTACATATCTGGTGGATTCTGCATGTTTCTTCAAATGAATGCGAGTTTGTTTTTAAATTTTTTCTTTCAATCAAGTTTTCTCTAATTAACATTTTCTCTGAAACTATATTAGCTAGCCCATTAAACTTTTAAGATAATAATAACAACACATTGATGCTGCTATGGGACTAGGATTATGTTAATCAGATGGTTAGTTAATTTTTTAAAAAGATAATTATTGAATAAATTTTCAAAAACATTTCCTCAAGAAAAATAGTATATCTTCCTTAAAAATTACAATTATACAATAATCCTAGTTCAACAAACTTATATGGATCTATGCCCTAAAAGTTTCAACAGGATAGTTTAAACAGTTTCTGAGATAATGAGTAATGAAGTTAGCAAATTTAGCATTGGCCATATAGGGCATTTAGTCTCCCCTTAAATGAAAAGGATTTAATTTTCATAAACTATCATTCTTGGCTTGTTATTCTTATTATACTTTAATCTTGACAAAAAATAAGAGCGCAACCTCACCTTGCCAGGCTTTTTGTTGCAAACTTAAGGTAGCCCAATGTTGAGAGCCCTAACTCTGAAAGTGTAGCCGAGAGAGGCTTTTTAAAAGGAGAGGATTGGAGCAGTAGACGAGGGATCAGCCCATCTAAAATCCAAACTTCTGCACCACTAGTTTAGGAGAAACTTAGGGACACTTTTGAACACGTGACACAAAGAGGCAAGCAATTTTTCTATGTTCAAAGGCTCACAAATGTACATGCCCAAGCAGACAGAAACAACTGACAACTACTGAGCTCTATTGTAACAATGAAAGCCAACCTCTGCAAATAATACCCAAACATCTGTACAACAAATTGTATAGCACCATCTAGAAGTAATTAACAGCCGATTTTTGAAAAGTCTTGATCATGCTTTCTTTTGTAATTTTTACTCTACATCACAGGGACGCAACTGAGCAGAATGTATTGTAGTGTGAGAAGCACAGGTTGTATGTTCTTGGCGATGTTCTTACTAAATCTAAGTAGTAGAAATTTCTCTTCTGTTATTATAAAGCCAGATCTGTCGGTTTGCTCAATGAATCAAAGATCTGTCTTCAAGAATTATTTGACAGGAGTCTGCTGAGAACAGAATGTTATGTTCTAAAGGTAATGCTGTCCTGCACCCCTTTAAGAGCTGGGAAACACACATCCTGTTTTGCTGCAAGGAGGAGAAAGTTTTAATAGAGCCCTACATTAAGACATCTGGTAATTAAATATATTTACTGTTCTTTTTAGAACTAGACATGAAAAAGTTGCACAGTTGTAAACATGTGGTTTGAGTGGACAAAGCTATTGCCTGGAGAAATTCTTTCTCTCATTCACTGCTTTGCTTACAAGCAGTCATATAGGGTGAATAATGGAGTGCATGGTTGGAGGCCGATGTGTGAGCTGCTGGACAGTGTCCGACTAGTTCACTTACTGCCATGAAGTGTGCATAGTCTCTGGCACCAAATACACTGTAAGAGAGAAAACTGTCAGTTTCAGTCATTCAAATTGACAAATATAAAAAAGTACAACACAAATTCCATCAGGGGTGTTATTGTAGAGGGCAACGGATCCTTGGGATGATAGGTGTTCAAACAAATGAGGTGCAGTTGATGTAATAATATTAGGGATGCAAATATGCTCTACATTTAAATGCAAAACATGTAGAGTTCCCCAGCACAGATGCCTGGAGGGGCTACTCTGGGCTGAGGATTTGCTGCCCACTTCACACTAAATCATTCTGAGTACTTTGTAGAACCTGGTAACAGATGTGTACACCAGAAATCTGAATTTTGCTGGCAAACTCGAAGCATCGTCTGTCCAGGGGTAGCATTTCACAGAACATTTAGTTCGCTAACATTCATGAGTATTTAGTATACTGACACCAAAAATCGCTCAGCAGATCCTTTCTAGTAGCATAAAAAATGAATATGTATCCTTATTAAGAAGACTTCACGCTCCAGTGAAATACATTCTTTTTCCAAAGAAATACTAAAATACCATGAGTTGTATTAACCGAGTTCAAGAGCATACAAAGCTACTAATAAAAGGCTTGTACCTTTGTCTGAGTGATGCATACTAATGTCAAATAATATTGCCTCATTGGGAATACAAGACTTTGAGGAACAATATCAGGCCGAATGTTGCTTCAATGAATTGGGCATAAAGTGTATCAACTTATATTAACATCAAGATTCCATTGTAGACTGCCTTATAGATAGGGATTTATTACAGTAACATTCCTAAACCAGATTATGCACATTAAAGTAATCATTTAGAACACTACCGTGCACATGTGATTCAGTCAAAAAGAGTGCCTGTCTCTATGGTGTTCGTGTAACAGTCAAGTTCAAATCTTAGTTAACTGAATAAGGGTTTCCTTTTTGGGGTTCTCATCTTGAGAAGACAAAAAGATCTATGAATTGCAGGCCTATTTGAGTATCATTTTACTCATTTCATTCATCATCCAATATGGCTTACCAGGTCATGTTAAAAGAAATTTAATGATATTAATATTATGTGACATAAAGGTAGGCAAGGTCATAAAGGTAATGCATTTGTATTAACAAATGATCTTTCTAATGCAATTAGAAGTTTAGGTTCTTCTTTTGAACATGTGATGCATGATTTTTTTCAAAGTCCAACCTGAGCAGAACAATTTTTCGAAGTACAGCTTTAGATTTTTTTGCTTAATATATATTTAAAATAACTTAACTATGAGTTAATGCTGGATAACATTATTTTTTTATCTTACTTAAGGTTTATAGTCATCTATTTACTTTCTCCTCATATAGCCATGCTGAAGAATGCAGTGTAGCCAAATTATAGATCTTGTATAACGCATTCATCAATAAATTACACTATTTGCATAACTACATACGATGTCTCTAAATTGCGATGACTAGCTATGTACACTATGTTAACTAAGCCTATCCTAAACCTAATCACTATGTCTTCCACAAGTTCCTGGAAACTCCATTTTTGGTGTCCTATGCCACAAATATTCACAAATGTAAGCATCAAATATTCCCATCAAATGCATCCCCTGCATAGATGAGTAGTAGTAATTATTGTTAACAAGAAGTTTAACATTCCTTAACCAAGGTGGTCACATGGCAATGAATGAGATGGTGGATCAAATGAATTCTTGGTACATGGAGCTTAAAGCAGCATGGCATTTGTCTTCAAGATGATAAAAATCTTTATCTATGTAAGTCACCCTAATCGAGATTTGAACTCAGGACCTCTTGAATGTGATATAGCCTGCCTCCATACTACGGAGGAGGGCTATAATTATTTTTTAGTTCAATGCAGTAACTGAACTATTCAAATACTATTTCATACATTGGTCTGCAATCAAACACTCCATTATCTCATAGGACTGCTTGTAAACAAAGCAGTGGATGAGGAAAAGAAAATGTCTGAACAATACAGCTTTGCCCACTCGAACCTTTGTAGAGTGACTTTTATATGTCCAGTTCTAATAGAATAATACAGTTAATTACTAATCAATTATTCATACAAAAAAATCATAAAAATAGAGCTCTGTGACTTATATTACTTGCAGGCTCAAGAAATGTGGTTTCATCTCTTAATGGGATACAGAATGGCATTACATTCAGGACATTAACTTTCTTCTTCTGAGCAGACCCTCGTCAACTTTATGTATATATTATTTTGTAAGTTTTGTAATGACATATTGAATTTATATAGGTATTTTGTCTTTTAAACTGACCTACAAATAATATTTGCAGTACATGAGGTCTGGGAATCAAAGAGGCTCTACCCACATACTGATCTCACTGTCTCCAAAGACATTTACATCAAAAGATGTCCAAGCTGCAGCCCGGTCTTGAAGTTTACTTGCATTCGCTCTTCATCTGCCAATTTAAGGAAAAACACCTTCAAAATTAATGTTAATTAATCTAGTCAAACTCCAACCTTAGAATCATGTACTGGTAGATTATTTTGGAAGTTAAGTGAAAATATACTGTTATCTAGTCTCAAAAGGGAAGTGGCGCAATAGTTTAGACTGGAGCATCACAGTAGCAAATTGCAACCACTACCCTGGTGCCATTATATCTGATGGCAGTATATACGAAGGCCATGCAGGTCGCACTAACTGCAAGACTGCTTAATCTGTTTTTGAGTTAGCATGACTCGGAATCTTGTGTTACTGTTGTGTCATATACATATACTCCCATTAAACTCTAATATACCTTCGAATTGCATCACACTTGTTGCACGACACAGATAGTTTGCATCAATGGAGCCTAATTTGTACAACAAAAATATTTCATGATGATGATGATGATGGTTAGTGTTTAAGGGCGCTCAACTACAAGGTCATCAGCGCACTTATCAAACAAATCATGGCAAAAACCAGAGATAAAGTTCAGTAAGAAATATTATAAATAAGAACGAAAGATAAATCTAAAAATCAATGTATAAAAGTAATCATGGAAAAAACCACGGATTGGAGATTTCAGGAAAAAAAATAAAAATAAATAAATAAATTAAAAACTAATACAAAAACAATGGTAAAAACATCTAAATCTGTAATTTGAAGGTTATCTTTGATAAAAATGAAAAAATCTTAGATACCGCTTGATTATCGTCTACCAGGACTTCTGCAAGACTGACTGGCAGTTGCAGTGACTCCCAAATATGTGCTAGATTAACACACTCTAGCAACACATGATGGACAGACAAAGCTTCTCCACATAGCGGACACACAGGAGCAGATTCACTCTTAAGAAGGAAACTATGTGTAAAATTGCAGTGGCCAATATGCAAATGAGCTAAAATTACATCCTCCCGTCGAGATTGATGAGAAGATACCCAGTATGTTGGAAGGTCCTTCACTACTCTAAGCTTGTTTCCAGGGAGAGCTGACCACTCTTCGTGCCAGCACGAAAGTATCGCCCTGCGTACAACAAGTTTAAAGTCTTCCGATGTTACACAAGAAATGTTTGTACTGGGTTCCGTGGTTGCCATCTTTGCTGCAAAATCTGCCAGTTCGTTCCCCGGCAAACCAAATGTGACTAGGAATCCATGCACACGCTACATTACCCAACACCAACGGTGCATTACTTCTGTCAGTATATATACAAGTTCGGTCATTGTAGTTTGACAAAAATTCTAAATAACATCTACGTATATAGGAAAAAGGCATTGTAGACTTTCGATATGCCGTCATCCCGAGGTTTACGTGGGATGTTGTACGTAACCAAGGTGGGTGCACCATTTCCCCCTTGGGAAACATTCTAGGCATTATGATATCGAGTTTATGAAGAAGCCTTCGGAAGTGAACACCTAGAGGGCGTGGACTAATTGTGATATTTCTATAATGTTCATCTAGCTCAGTGTTAAAAAAAGGAGTGAACATTGGATGCGATGGCATGCACTTTAGCTCACAGCCATAATTTGTTAACAGCATATCATGCCTACACTGCAGAGGGGGTTCTGCTGATTCAGCATAAAGGCTGTGCACTGGACTGATTGAAAAAGCTCCAACAGCCACACGAATACCCTGATTATGGACTGTGTCTAATCTTCTAAGCACAGATAGTCTTGCCGAAGAATAAACTATACATCCATAATTTAACTTGGCTCAGATAAGTGCACAAAAAAGTCGCAACAAGACTGTCTGATCTGTGCCCGAAGATTTGCCGCTTAGTATCCGTAAAATATTCAGAGAACGGTTACAGCGCACTATCAGCTGTGCTATATGTGGCGACCAACACAGTGATGTCAACCATAGCGGAATTCCGCTACGCATACCGAAATTTGAGCCTTCGGGAGACATTGCGGAGAAAAACGAAAAAGTGGGAATATGTAGCGACTTTTCTCAGTTTTAAAAAATCTTATCGTAAATGCCAATGCCTTATGTTAGGCAACTATGCTGAGGGAAGTAGGCAAAAGGAATCTCTCTTGTGAATGATAAGTTGATAACTCATATTAATATTTATTTAATGCAAGCGCCCGGCCTGACAGTATTTATAAATATATTCAATAATCAGTATAAGATAGCTGATGCTTTTCAAAAAGTTTATGCAAGCTACGATAACCTAATATATACCTTGGGCAGCATGATGAAACACTCGCTCATCGCAGGCACAGGTCTCATTTCAAGTTATAATATCATACTTCCAGCTTGCCGACTAAAGTATTGGATTAAATCAAATAGTGCGTTACTTTTAATTGTTACTAATTATAATTCATGAGTGATAGAGGGTACTCCACCCCTCAGGTAAAAAAAAAAAAAAAAAAAAAGGAATACTGCGGAGAATTGTTGAAAGATGAGAAGAAAGCGAGAAAATGGTTTTCGGACAAGTGGTTGAAAGAAGATATTTTTTCGAAATGGTTACAACCAATTACAGAAGACAGTGCAAAAGCAAAGTGCAGAAAATATAGTGTTCTTGAAGTGACCCTTTGAAACACAGTCAAAGCCAGAACACAAGAAGAATCTAAATGTACTGACAACACAAACATTTTTCAGGTAATTAGTAAATTAATATATTTATATTTTGCTGAAGAACAAATAATGACTAAAATCATTGTAATTTAAGTTTTCATTTAATCAAAAGATACATTTTCGTCACTAATGCCAAAATTACCATAGAGAAGCTATAATATTTTTTTTCTATGACTGATAGTAATGACACTCACAATTTTGATAGTTTCCTTATTTAAAATAATAAACAAAATATACAGTACCTCCAATTCTTTCGTTTCTTACTTTACAGATATTTCGCACCAAAAGTGCTACCGTTGCTGACATAAGATTTAGTTTGTTAGTTGCTGCCCATAATTTCAGTTTCAGTTCCATTCAGCATATAATTGAAGTGTCTAAATTGAATTTTAAAGATTCAGCAATTGCCATGTTACTCAAGAACACTAAATACACAAGTATTGTTCAAAATGTTCTCTCTTCAAAAATCAAGGATGATTTAAGTAAAGAGTTGAAACATAACGAATGTTATATCCTTGTAAATGAGAGCACATATCAGTAATACACAGCTGCTTTGTGTGTTAGTAAGATATATTCACAATGAGAAAATAAAAACCCAACTTCTTGATTTGGTTCCCACTGGTAGCGATGACGGTACTGCAAAGCGACTATAATTTGTTCAAAAAATGCTTTGCAACAACAGAAGTCAAGTAGAGAATGTCGTAGGCTTTTGTTCTGACAATTCCAGTGTTATGTTAGGCATCCAGGAGTCGTTTAAAATTTACCTTCATAACGACAATCCACAAATATTTATTAATGGTTGTGTATGTCATTCAGCACACCTAGTGTCTGTGGCATCATTGCAAGAGATTCCTGCGAATGTTGAAGCATTGTTGCAAAACGTATCTAGATATTTTTCCCATTCCCCTTAAAGGCAGAGTAACTTGGAAGAATTTAAAAAATGCATGCATACTTTTGCAATAAATATCTTAAGTCCCAGTCAATTATCAAATTGTGTTCTTTTTTAGTTGTTTAGAGTGGCAGCGTTTGAAGACAAAAATCCAGTGGGCAGCATGACATTTTCTAAACTTTAGAATCCCTATCTGAAGGCACATCTTTACTTTTTAAATCATGTTTTGCCAATTTTTTATCAATTCAATGCAATGTACCAGTCTCAGAATGTTCTCATGCAAGATTTGTACCCGAAAGTAGGAGATTTGTTAGAATGTTGGCAATGAATTTTGTAAAATCTTCCTGTTTCTCACATGATGAAAAATTGGATACATTAAATGTTGTTGATTGTTGTCTTGCTTCCAGTAAAAGATGTAAATATTGGTCAGGATACTATGGAAATACATACGTAATGCCATGAGAGGGACAAAGAACAATTCAAACTTATCTGTGTCAAATTTTATCAGAAGTGTGTGAGTGAATCGTACAGAAGGTTCCTGGCCAATAACAAGCTTTTTAGTAATATGTCATTCTTTATTCCAAGCAATGCTTTAGCCCAAGATGCACAGAAAAAGTAAGATGTTTTGGGATTTCAAATAAATATGATAGGAAAATTAATAGTAAAGAAACACAAGAATTTTAGAAACAAGTTCTTACTTTTCTGAAGAATAAAAAGAAAAGTTAAATTAAATTGAGCAATACTCTTGCTTTCTGGTGCAGAGTACGAGAAATAAAAAATTTTGAAGGGCAGAATGTTTTCTCAAATATTTCAAAATTGGCTAAACTTATACATGTGTTACCACATGGAAACGCTGATCTGGAAAGCGTGCTTTCCATGATGGTTGACACCAAATCCAAAAAAAAAAAAAGGAACAAACTAAAGCCTCAAACTCTGAGTGCCTCCTAAGAGTAACAATCGATCTTAAAAACAAAGGCAATTGTTGTATCTCATACCCACTAACCAACGAACATGTAAATAAATTTGGGCAATCCATGTAAAATTTTTTTGCTACAGTGACAACAGAATCGCCCAACAGTGATGACTCAAACTACTTTACACAACCTGTGCAGTTCCCCCTTCAGTTATTTGTAGTGAAGTTAATTTATTTTATTATATTAGGTCCCTAATATACTTGAACCAACTACCCACAACAATATCATAATCACCATTAATCCATCGTCTTGGTCATCTGGAACGTCGCAGAAAAGGTATGATGTAACCATTTTAATGGTAATTTAATGTGTGTATTTTTGTAGCGGAATTTTGCTCAACCTGCAGCGATATTCAATGGTTCTTGGTTTCCACACTGGACCAACAAAGTTTTCTATTGAATATCAACCCGAGGAATCTCGTCTCATCCACGAAGGGTAGTAAAACTGTACCAAACCGCAGCAAAGGTGGTAATCGCCTCCTGCGACGCCAGAAGTTCGCGCAGTGACTTCTCAGCAGAGAAGCGAAAGCCGTTTTTAGAGCTCCAATCTGAAAGGTTATCTAAACATTGCTGCAGACGACGTTCCAAAAAAGGTGTACGCTGAGTACAACAGATGGCAAAGTTGTCTACGATAAGCAGGACGATGCTCCTGAGAGAATACATTTTGAGATAGAATTAATTGTTATAGCATACTGCGTGAAGCTTAGTACCAATCCCTGTGGTACTCCGTTCTCTTGAACAAAAATATTAAATAAAATCAAATTGACCCTTACTTGGAAAACGATGTTCCTCGTTAACTCCTGAATGAATAACAGAGGGTGTCCACCTATGTTCCAGTTGTATAGGGTATGTATTATTCCTGCCAACACGTATCATAAGCCTTTTCGAAGTCAAAGAATACCCCAACGGTTTGACAGTTCTTCATAAATCCGTTCATTATCTGTGTCGAAATCAAGACAAGGTGGTCAGCTGCTGAACGACGTCGAAAACCGCACTGGGTGTTGGTCAGTAGGTTGTGAGTTTCCAGCCACCATATCAACTGTCCCTTGATCATGCGTTCCATCACCTTGCAAAAGCAACTGGTGAGGGAAATTGGACGGTAACTGGATGGAAGAAAACGGTCCTTTCCAACTTTCAAAATACCCAAACATGATTATAGACCTCGAGCAGGAAGACCTTACCTTCAGGAGAGAGATGTTGCAACATTTGGACATGTATTCCATCAGGACCTGGTGCAGAAGATGATAGTGCATGGTTTAACTCCCTCATGGTGAAGAGTCGATTGTAATCTTCAAGATTTTTAGAACGAAAGTTGAAACCTTGAGATTCCACCTGAGCCTTAACAGGAAGAAAATCAGGCAAACAATTCCCTGAGCTAGACACTTGAGCGAAAGCACTGCCGAAAAAGTTGGCCACTTCAAGCTTATCAATAACATCTCCTACAGCTGTTTTAAGACCAGTGATTGGCGTATGAGTCGTAATATCCTGAGAGCACACCTGCGAGCACAAATGGCATTCTGGCATTCATACGTCCACCAAGGTACCGGAAATCGACCGTGGAATAGACTTCTCGGCACTATCAAGAATATTTTTCGTGAGGTGCTCCACTAAACATTCACAGAGTCGTGCTCATTGTAATAAAAGGCAGCACACCGGGAGTAAAGGTTCCATTTGGCTTGATCTACGTGCCATCTAGGTAAACGTGTGGCACATGAATCTTGTGGCAAGAGACTAATAAGACATGGAAAGTGGTCACTAGAGTGAAAATCAGAGATGATATTCCACTGAAAGATGCTAATGGTGGTGAACAAACTGCTAAATCCAGGTGTGAAAAACAGTTGAAAGCATCAGAAAGAAATGTAGGTTCTCCGGCGTTCAGGAGAATTAGGTTATAATTATTCAAGAAATCGGTAATTAACTTACCTCTTGCACAAGCCCGAGGTGAGCCCCAAAGTGGATGACGGACATTTACATCACCTACCAAAAGAAAAGGTGATGGCACTTGAGAAACTAGATCCTCTAAATCAGTGAGCGAGAGGTTGTCACAAGGAGGAAGGTATATATTACAAATGGTGAATCTGGTATGTGACAGTTTAATCTTTACAGCAACTGACTGGATGTCGGACTGTAATGATCTGATTGCAAATCTCTGATGAGCATCATAGTGCCTCCTTACGCAGGTACACCCTCTTCCAGTGATAGATCACACCTTACAGAGGTTCACCATTTGATTTTGAAGCTGTCTTGTGGACAGAGCTTAGTCTCTTGCAAACATATGACCACAGGATTGTTTTGGTGAAGCAGCAGTTTAAGCTCAGGTCCATGTGTTCTTATTCCACGTAAGTTCCTCATAGAATAGCCATGCTATTTATAATGGGATAAGTTGTACATTGTGATTATTTCTATTTTGAAGGCTCAGAGGTCGGCTAAGTTTATTCTTTTTAGGTGTCAGGAAGACACCTAAGGGAGGATGGTCCTGCCTCTTTGTCACTGTCCTTCTGGCAGTGAGAGCAGTATCACCTTCCTCCAGCTCCTCAGAAGAGGACCTCTGTGGACTCTCATTTTGCTTTGTTGCTTTGGGAATAGACTTTACACTTTGCTTGATGAAGTCGGTTCTCTCATAGGTGTTCTTGAACTTTCTTTCTGGTTCTTTCTATGTTATTTGCTTGCCAGTCTTGTTGTTCGAGGTGGATTGCTTTGGTGGTGATTTAATTTTAGCGCTTTTTACAGTTTCAGATGTAGATGTTGCTACTGACTTAAATGTTGAAGTCGAAGGCCTAGGAAGTGAGCTGACTGTGAGAACCTTTTCTGCAATAGTGACCCCGTTTATATCGCAAGTTTGAGTTGTGATTTCCAGATTTTGTACCCATTAAGCTACAACTGAGCTATAGGTACTATACTTCGGGACAAAGGGTTGGCAGATTTGCAAGAGTTTCCAGGCTTCCAAGAAGGACACCTTCTCTTTAACCCGCATCTCCTGGTGTCATTTCCTCTGCAAAATGGGGACAATTATGGGAACTTGATGGATGTTCACTGTTACAGTTAACACACGGAGCTGACATGTATTCTCCGTCATGTTAGATTTTGCCACGGTTGACACAGGCAGACTCGCCGTTGCAGAATTGCAGAATTCACTGGTGTGGCCAAAGCACTGACATTTATAACATATGAGCCGGGTTCGTTATATACGGTCTTACCTCAATGGATTCATACCCTGCCATTATCCTTTGTGGGAGATCTACCCGATCAAAGGTAACAAACAGGGTACAGATAGGCACAAATTCTCCATTTACTTTTCTTTGAACACCACGCCTTGGGGAGCAAGATTTTCTTGAATTTCCTCACTGGTCAAACCGTCCAATGCACGGATGTTTACTACACCACGTGAGGAATTCAAGCTTTTGAGTACGTTGACCGTTACTGGATAGCTGGCTAACATTTTGGCCTTTAGTATTTTTGCAGCCTGGGATGCTGATTTGCTTCTACCAGGAGTGTGCCATTACGAGCTCTTATGCAAGATTTTACAGGACCAGCAATGTTATCAAGATCCATTTGAATGACAAAATAGCTTACGCTAGAAAACTTTCTTCCTTTCTCTGTTCTATTAACAACAAAGCAGCAAGGACCACAACACTCGACTACTACCTTTCTGAACTGTGTACCATATTTAATGGATTTTTTGGTTTTTGCCATGAAAATAAGTTTTAATTTTCATCCCCCGGTGCTCCCACACCACAACGGAGTCCAACAAGGAGTCACCCCAGGCTACACAGGGGATGTAGCAAGCTCGCTGTCCCACTCACCCTGGAGTTCGGTATAATACCTAGTCCTGGCCGATTGACTTCCCGTTTAGGTGAAGCAGAAACTAAAGTGGTGATTATGCTGCATGCCCTCCCTAGTCACTGAAAAAACAGAAGGCCCAGGCTCAGATATGCAACCCTCAACCAACCAGGACATTCCTTTACACTGACATGGGGCTCCACGAACAGCCAACATGTGGGTGGGCATTTTGACTTACTGGCTCCCTCACCACTCGAAGGTTACCCACATGAAGGAGTTGAGGTTGGCTCAGGACCCCGGGAGCGCCAAACCTGTACCTACCATAGTAGGCCCCTGGGCGGGAGGGGGGGGGGGGGATATTTGATATTGAAAATTGAAGCAATATTTATCATTGCAGAATAACAATTATATTTAAGTTTACGTGTTATTGATAGCCTATTTGTTAAGAGCACAACCTTTTCCCATTATTGCATGTATTTATTACATCGGAAGTTCTTTTTGAAATGATAAAATTTCGTAGTATTTTTGTTTTCTCCTCAGTCAATTTTCTTGTATGGCGAGGAAATGCTTCGATTTTGAATAAACTGTTTTGGCAACGTAAAACCTTTCAGTAACCAGGTTAAGATTTTAAATTTGATTCACTCTTCCTACTGACCTCGCCAGAGAAGGAGGTTCTGTGATATAATTGACTTCCTTCCCTATCCTGTGATATAATTTTTATATAATTATATATAATTTTTCCTACTGACCTCGTCAGGGAAGGAGGTCAATTTTGTTGCTAATACTTCAACAGACTTCATCGGGGAAGTAAATAAATTCTATAAGATAATCATTTCTTTGACACATAGCATCAGAGAATAAAACATTTGAGATATTTATATTTTTCCAGAAAATTATTTACTTACTGTTCCAAATATTTTTGTTGAAGTGACAAAAGAAGAGAATAAATTTAAAGGAAAAGATAAAAAAAATAATAAGTTGCCAATGATACTATGTATTTTCATCGGAATTACAATTGTGCTGATTTATAAATGATTCAGTGTGCTTCAAAAAGAAGGCTATCATTCATGTTTAAATTATTTGATGTTGAAAATTTATTAATAAAAACAAAGATTGTTTAAAAGAGAATGTTATCCTTTCATATGCAATTCATATGCCCCGAGAGGAAAGAGTTCTCGAGAAGTTGAGCTGATGAGCTTACCAATTGACCGACCAGCCAAGATTTTGCCACAAAAGTCACAAATACATGGCTACATACAGCAGAAAAAAGCACGTTGCCTAATTCCAGAGTATCACATCAGGTGCACAAACTGTTATAGTTTGATGTACTGGGTTTATTTAAAAAAATTCAACAATGATAATTGCATTGCTATGTGCACAAAAAAGAAAGTTCTAGTATGCCAAATCCCCAAGCGTTGAATGCCCATATTTAAATATTCACTAAGCACAAATAGCTTATGAAATAAATATTAAATGTACCAAAAGTAATTTATTTATAAATAAAAGGAAGTCTGTATTAATACTTCCTTAAAGAATGTTTAATAAGGAGAAATATATAGGATAAGCTTTGAGCCTGTATAAAAGCTGAATAGACGCTCAACCTTTGTCCTTCCTTATTTGTCAGTCTTCATGTGATCATCATTGCTCGGCACAAGGGAGTGTCCTATGCATTTGGCGGGAGCGCATGCTGTTACCATACTAGTGGAATGCAATCTTAATATATCTGTGCCATCATCCAGTGTTAATAATTATTGTATCCAGTGATATTGAAGAATATATAAGAACATCTTACCAGTGAAACCAGTGTATCATTTACAAGTAATTACATTTTATTATCTGTAATGCATTATCTCCCTCGCAGCCACGATCCTGAGACGTAATAATACCTATTACAGTGTTTAATACTAAAAAGAATCTTAATTAGCTCGCCGATGAGCAAAAGGAATTTATAATAAATCACCCTCATGGCTACGAAAAGATATTTGTAGTAAACTTGATACCTGTAAAGGATATGTTGGCATATAGTGTCACATATGCTGTAGGTGCACATTTTCATAATTTACTTTTAAGATAATTATGGAGAAGTGCCTATTTTTTCACTTTCTTTGCTGTTTCAAATTTTTGATCTCAACATGTACTAAATTATTTTTAGTTCTGCTTAATTATAATTCCTTTGATTTTAAAACTATTTTATGCATTTCATTTCAATTGAACATACTAATTTTTGTCATGACTGTTTAAAGGGCAGTGGAATTGTATGCATAGCAAACTAACAGAGATGTTTGTAGAAACTTTCTTGGCTAACTCAACTAGAATGCTCCATTTGTAGTGACAGACAGTAACTAATTTTTTTTCTCTAGCCACAATGTAATAGTGGATAGAAAAGGTATGGTATTCCATCAAAAATTTTGATATCGAGATTTCATCGGAAATATGTTTTAGCCACACCCCCAAGCATTTTTAGAAAAAGGTCCACATGGGCATGTGTGTGTGGACAGCATAGCTAAAAAACGAAGACAGTTAAATACAAAACTTGGTATTTATATTTAGCATCTTCCAAGGATGTGACACAAAGATTTTCAAGAAAATCCCCCCAAATACCCTTCACATGGAACATTTTTTGGAAATTTAGATTTTCTCAAAAATGGCTCATAATGATTTTAATTAAAATCATGTATATTAATATTCACATCCCAAATAAAATGTATACCTTAAATTTTCTGGGAATAGCCTCTGAGGACCTCTTTATTCTGGATGAATTTTGCACAACTGCTAAGCCATAAGAGATAGACAAAATCTTACAGAAAATGTATATTTTGTCAAATCACACAATTTATGTCCTTTACATTTTTGTTGTGGAAGTAACTGTTTCGGAGATATTCCTGGTTATTGGTTTCAATTGTAAAGTACTTATACTTTTCTCAGACAGGAAGTGTGTGCTTTTCTTTTGTTCTACTCCCGGCCAGACAAAGAAGCATTTTGCAATGACAATCACATGACAGTTTTTAAAGCATTTGACACTTTAATGCATTGCCTTAGTTTCCTTCTACTTATAAGGAACTTAGTAATAAGAACATTATGCTAGTTTTTTTTTTGGCAGTGTTTTAACACCAGCTTTAACTACTTATGGCATTGCAGGCGGTGACACTAATGATACATGAATGAAGATGGAGCACCAGTGGAATGCGATGGCGAGGGAAACCAGAGAACCCACTCCAGCGCCGCTTTGTCCACCACAAATCTCACATGGGTCGCTTGGGATTGAACCCGGGCCATCTAGGTGAGAGGCGAGTGGTTAGGAGTGAGGAAGAGAGAGAAGAGAGAGGTGGGGAGAGAGAAAAGAGAGGTGGGGAGAGAGAAAAGAGAGAGTGGGGGCTAGCAAGAGGGAGAGAGCGAAGAGAGAGAGAATAGAGTGGGGGAGAGCAAGAGGGAGTGTTTATCTCAATTAGCATGGTGTAGAAAGAAGAAGAATATTTTGTACAAAGTTTGTTTATAGATCAGCTACAGGAAGGTATGTGAGTGTATGGCATTCAATTTTTTTATTCTGATATTCAGTATGCACTGTGGTTAAGAGATAACCTAGTGGTTTACCAGGAATTGTGCGAGTCAGTTGGGGCATTTAATGTTGTGGTGGCATGCCAGGGTAGTTCAGTGGCTAGAGCAACCAGCTAGAGACTGGGAGATCTGTGGTTAAAATCTTGGCTGAAGCATTGAATTTTTCAGTCTGACCCCATCCAACTTGTGCCCTACACTCAGCTTATGTGAAGAACAATTAATTACTGGTTAAGGTGTATTTAGAGCACATAACTAGCTACCATAATTAAGGAACAAGCGTGTAAATAGCTATTTCACTAGTCTAATTTATTGATTATAAATTGTTGGCTGCATGTGTGAGCTGATGCAACATGGATAATGTTGCTTCATTGCATTCTTCAGCACAATAACTAATGTCAGGCAGCCAACCTTTACATCTGAAACGTGCAAAAGTTCATCTTGATTGTATTTCTCTCATGA
This sequence comes from Hymenopus coronatus, assembly GCA_030762935.1. Taxonomy (NCBI): domain Eukaryota; kingdom Metazoa; phylum Arthropoda; class Insecta; order Mantodea; family Hymenopodidae; genus Hymenopus; species Hymenopus coronatus. Next base: position 141,529,120 of record CM060897.1, read on the forward strand.
TGTTCTCCTTCAATTCTTGTAACATGTCAGGGTTGGATGCATACACTTTATTCTTTAACGCTCCCCATAAAAATCACATGGAGATAGGTCAGGGGAACAAGATGGCCACAATCCTCAACTAATTATTTTGTCACCATACACACTTCACAATTCACGCATAGAATTCGCAGCAGTGTGCACTGTAGCCGAGTCCTGCTGAAACCACCCATACAACTGTTCATCATTATTATGGGACCAATAATTCTACGTACATTTACTGCAAACCAAAACCCCAACTTTTGCAGCATTTTGCGGAATTTTATGAATAATATGGGGATTTTCTGTAGCCCAGCATCTATTGTTTTGGATAGAAACATGACCTTGAAGATAAAACCATGCTTAATCGTGAAGGATGTTAAAAGTGGGCCCACGTCACCATTATAAATGGACTGCAAATACCAATTGCAGTAATTAACCTTAGGCACAGGATCTTATGATTGTAAAGCACCTCAGTTACCATGTATGGCTTAAGTTTCAGAAGTTTCGTTGCCCTAAATGCTTAAGTCTTGGAAATGCCAACCTCTTGTCCATCACGTCTCAATGATTTTTGCAGTGAGTACTCTAACCGGGCCCCTACTTCATCAAGCTTCTCTTCTTATAATAGACTGCTTTTTTTTTTTAAACATATTGTGTTCATAAATGATCCTGTATGCTTGACTTATTGACAAGTTAATGAATAGATATCCTGCCAGGAATTTGAACACCTGTGTAACGAAGTTGAAATTCTCTATGACACCTTCTCGCAGGAGTATTTCATATACATGTCATACAGAAAAATGTTACTCTAAAGTGTACTGAGCCATTAGTACTGGACAAATTATCACCAAGAGACAACACAATGTCCCTCCAAACACGCACACAGACTTCTTTCCCTCACTACAGATCCAACACGACAGTAGTAGAGTGGTATTCTCTGGCGGCAAGCATGCCACAGTCTGGTGCTCAGGGAACGCTCAGTATATGCAAATAAATAATAATTATTTTGATTTGCTGCTGTTTTTATTAAAAAGAAACAAAGCAATTGATAAGTTTTTCTTTAGATAGCTTTGTCTATTAAATTTCTCCATTTAATCCAAAATATTACCTGATCCAATGTATTAAGAGCACCGCAATTGCAGTACGGTGACAGGGGTATCTTCATTTTCTGATGAAATCCCCTTTAACTATACCCCTGCTGCAGATTCCATGCACTTGACAGTTAAATTGATACCCCAGCAAAAAAAAAAAAAAAAAAAAAAAAAAAAAAAAAAAAAAAAAAAAAAAAAAAAAAAATTGAAAAGCTTTACCCGTTTGACCTTCTGAACCAATTTAAACGCAGCATTCCGGTCGGTAGGTCTGACAACGGAATCTAGGTGCCGCACCGTTGCAATATCTGGCTGGCTATTTCCAACCACGTGCTCATTTTGTGAACTCCTAACACGTGTGTTAAACTGTTCTGTGCAAGCTACGTATTATTCGTTATGTATATTTGTTATTATTGTTGATAGTGTTTTTGGTGTTTGTACGTGAGGGAACATAAGACTTTCACAATTATAGAACTGGATAGACTTTTGCACTGTACAAAATATGAAAAGCACAGAAATTAGATGGAATCATTAGCGAATGTGAACCACTAATGACATATCTTGGTGACAATGAGGACGATGCTTGGATGGAATTGAACCATTAAAATTCTAAACTGGTGAAAATCAGTTTGTTATACCTTTCTCATTGTAACAAGCTATTTTGCATGAATTTGTTCTATATTATCATAAATACGTAATGTATGTTACATGCGTTATCGTATCACTGTTATTTTCAATTAACATCGATAACGAATTAGTTTCATTATTCATCGGCACTCATTTAATAAGTACACTGTTTATGTTCATCTAGAGAGATTTGTAATCAGCTGATGTTGTTTACTAGTTACTCTGGCAACGTCGCAAAGGCTATGCTAGCCAACCTAACATGAAACCACCCGAACTGTTAAGGGCAAGGGTTCAGCAGCAGGTTCAAATAACCAATAGATAGGTTAACCTAAAGCAGTATACTATCTGGACCCCGTCATTTCTCCGCCATTTTCAGATTCCAAGAATTATTGCTAACTTTATGACTTGTTAATCTTAAATAATTCTGACAACAAAATATACCTTAAATGTGAAACAAGTACGTTTTTATTTCTTTATTAAATGATGTGACAAAGGGAATGATACATAAAAATATATTTGAATAATTTGTATTATTGACTCCATTAACTGGCTAAGTTTACTTAGCATTGAATGGAGAAGAAAATTAGAACAATCAGGACACTGCTTCGGCCATCTAGCAGCAAGTAATAAATATGTTTTTGTTTCTTTATTTTAAAAGATAGGAACAAGAAAAGGACAGTTAATACATAAAATAATATTTTAATTTCACGTTGTGTTGCATTATTGTCTCGATCAACTGGTGCTAACGTATTATTTAATGGAGAAGAAAAACAGAGCACTGTAGTTATGTTGCCATTTAGCAACATATAACTCTGCTATTACTTGCCATCTTGTGGCTGCTAATCGGATGAATTCCTTGACACTGTTTTATTTTCTAAAGTTGGTATGGCTTTAGGCTGTTGCGCAGTAAACAGACCCTTAATCGGCAACATTACCAAATTATATATAGGTAATTATGCAGAAGTTGATCCGTTAATTCTTTCCACCATGACTTAGGCCAGTTTTGTGCTCTAATGGGACTGGTGTGGGTATAGAGGGATTATGGATGGGGAGATGGTTTAAAAAACTAATGTTGCTGCTTTCTTCCTATTATTCCTTTACACCTGTTTTCCCTTTATTTTCTTTCATTTGTTTTCATTATTATTCTATGTACTATCCTGATCACCACATACCTTCACACCCAATTTCACAAATCATCTTTAATTGGAGATTTGATCCTTGGTGTCGTAGCCTTTCACACTATCCATTGCGCTGTTAGCAGTTGTTGGGAATATCGACAATGAATATTACATATAATTACTTCAGAACCCACAAAACAAAATATACATTTTAAATATAAATATTATTTGCTCACATTGTATAAAGACTAGTGTTTTACTTCCTAGTATTTCTGTACATTATTTTCATGTGCATAGCTAACGATTTTATCTACCGTATATTTTTTCCAGCTTGCTATCGGCTATAAGTGACACAGGCATATAAGTCAAAAGGTGAATGAACTGGTGTGCTACCGGACTATTTCATTTTGGCCCCATGTGCAGTTTAAGGTGTAAAATGAACAGCGTGTACATCAAAAGGGATTGGGTTCAGCACTTGAGGATGGTTGTCTAGTTTTTGCAGTAGGAGTAGGGCTATTGGGTCATGCACAATTTCCAAGTTCTTTTACATGCACACGGCCGAGCCAGCCGCCTATGTTGTGGTGCAAGGCGGTGGGCAGGGGTAAAGGCGGGGGGAATTAGGCCAAAAACCCCTACACATAGGTGATGATAAACAATCACACTCATGACGTACATTATTAAAATTGTTTATAAACTACCTCACTCACAGTTATCAAACCCGCAAATATGTGTTTATCAACTTCCTGAGCTATGCAAAAAAACAGGGATATAGATGTACATTTAATTTGTCACGTCAAAACATATTTAATGCATGGGATTTTATGAAAAATCAGTGCAGCTGTTTTTAGAAAATGTAACATTTTTAAAATTATGTATATTTTATTTGCCACGTAAACATATTCAATGCATGGGATTTAAATCAAAATCGGTCCAGCAGCTTTTAGAAAATGAATATTTCTAAAAATTAGTACAGTTTATTTACCACAAAAACATATTTAATGCACAGGATTTTAATCAAAATCGGCCAAGCCTTTTTTTTTTAGAAAATGTAATACTTCTAGATCTCAGTTATCAAACCTGCAAATATGTGTTTATCAACTTCCTGAGCTATTCCCCCCCCCCAAAAAGGGATATAGATGTACATTTTGTTTTGCATGTTAACATATTTAATGCACAGGATTATAATCAAAACCGGTCGAGCCGTTTCTAGAAATGTAACACTTCTAAAAATTATTTACACTTTATTTGCCACATGAACATATTTAATGCACAGGATTTTAATCAAAATCGGTCAGGCCAATTTTAGAAGATATAACATTTCTTAAAATTATGTGCATTTTATTTGCCACGTAAACATATTTAAGGCATGGAAATTGAATCAAAATCGGTCAAGCCATTTTAGGAAAATGTAACATTTCTAGAAATTATCCATGAGAAGGGTAGTTTGGGGCGAGGATATTTTTGAAAATCTTTGTGTATCTTTGGAAGTAAAATTAAGTTACACTGAGCTTTATTAATGGACACTGTTTGATTGCTTGTTTCTCAGCATCCTATTTTATATTGGGCAAGGAACAATCTAAATGTTCCATTCACATGACTTTCTGTCTGTTCTACAAACTATTCTTACAACATATTATTCTTTTATCTACATCATGTTAAACAAGATTAGCATTAGCAGAAATGTCTTACTACTTGCTTCCTTGCAATTAGAAGGGAAATGAGGCTAAATCGATAGACAAGTGTTTTAAAAGCTATCGCTATGTTAAATAATAGACATGTTGTTCTATTTACATGACAAGGAGCAAAATAAACAAGATGAGGCCTGCCTGGGTGGTGTGGTGGTAGCATGACTGCTTCATATTCAACAGCGAGTTCAAATCTCGCTTAAGGTTAAGTTACCCAGATAAGGTTTTCTTTTATCTTGAGATGACGAATGTCGAGTAATTTTAAGTTCCATGGACCTCGAGGTCATTTCACCAATTTCATTCATCGTCCAGTATGACCAACCAGGTTAAAAGATGTGTTAATCTAATAAAAAAATAAATAAATAAATGACATATAACGAAAGACCGAGTTTTTGTTACAGGAAAGTTTTAAGAAGTTTAAAACTGAAACCAAAAAAGAAGGAATATTTGAGAACGGTTACCTACACTAAAAACTATATGACAAATTGTGTTCTGCAAGTAGATGTACTTTCATTTTTTTCTAACTCTTGCCTGAATGAGTTCTTCAGCAGCTATTTCCAGAAAATTCGAGGTATACATTTTGTTGTTATAAATAAATTTTATTTATGGTATTTAATCCACTATTCATTTCTGAGTTATGCTATCTACAGACACATACATGGTCCTTTTTCTTCCTGCAAGAAAATTTTGAAGTCCTGACGCATGCAAACTACCAGACCCAATACATCTATCTGTTCACTCAATAATAAGTACACTGTGTAATACCAACATGTACATTTTTATCAAACATTTATCTGTATACTTAATATATTTTGCTCTATGTGACAGTCACAATTAGGTTTTAATCATATGCTTTTCTGGACACTTAATTATAACACTGTGTAACATTCATTCATACTTTTTAATCTGCTTATACGTGCGCTTAATAATTAACTGCATAATAGTAATTTCAGTCACAGGTCTGTCACTCTGGTATTCTCGGTTAGTTATGCACTGGCATGATCTCCTAGGACACGGGCTTAAATCCTGCTCATTTTTTTGGATAGTATTTAACACCTGCTTTTACTACTATGGCATTGTAGGCGATGACACTGATGTTACATGAATGAAGATGGAGCACCGGTGGAATGTGATGTCGGGAGAAACCAGAGAAATCCTACCCCTGCGCCGCTTTGTTCACCACAAATCTCACATGCAGTTGCTTGGGATCAATCCTGGGCTGTCTGAGTGAGAGGCGAGTGGTGGGACCACTTGGCCACGATGCAGCCCAAACCTGGCTCAGACAGATGGTTTTTAAGTGTGCTTAAAAGCTACAGCCACATGCCAGTACATTGACTAGCATGTTTTAGTCCTGCATGTCAAATTCCGGGATCACTGGCGGCATTGATATGATCCTGGCAATTGACAGCATCGTTAACAGAAATATTTTCTTCTTATTAGCCACAAAGTTGATATGGTACATTCATGTCACTTTCTCTGCAAAATTATGTGCACACACCTTATTACTTATTATTGTTTGATGGTTTATTTTTCTATCTACTTCATTTTAATTGAGACAAACCTCTGGACATATAATAATGTCTCTCCCCTCTCTCACACACAAACATACAAATCTTACTAAAAATGCTGTTTTGGGATTCATGAAGTTTTAAAACGAGTATTTCAGTTGAAATATTGGTATCAAGTTTTACGGTGGAAAACAATAACAATCTGATGCATTACATTCACATTACTCTTTCTACATACCCTATAACAAGTTATGTTTGCAAAAGCTTCCTGCACATAAAATAAATGTCAGCTCAAATGGTTATTTCTATTTCCTCATAGCTGAAAAGGAAATTAGGGAATACACTAGACCAAAGGGATAGTTTAAAGCGAAGATCGCAACATGATTGCTTTCAAATTCACTTCTCTTTGCATGACCACGTGTTAAAACGTTAGGATTCATCTTCTGAGAAAAGTATAAGGAGGTATTGTAAAATTTAAACAAGAAATTTCTTGGAAACTTGTTAACTTCACACAATAATACATGCCTGATATTGTGTATTATTGTGTTCTATTTTTTCTCACTAATAATTTTGTCTACCATACAGGCAAAATCCAGAATAAAGCAGACTACTTAGACTATTCCAAGTAAATGAAGGACATATGTGCTATTTGTCATAAAAATATCTTGGCAGTTTAATCAAAATCTTCAAAGTAATTATTAAGAAAATTTAACGTTTCAAAAGTTTTTCCATGTAAAGGGTGGTTTGGCGTCGGGCAATTTCTCTAAAAATTGTGTTTTTGTGTCGCATCCTTGGAAGGTACTAAACTTAAATACCAAGCAGGAATATTCTTGATTATCCGTGGTAATGTGGTGGAGAATAAGCATGAATTAAGAAACCCATAATTTAATGCTTTTAAGGTACAACATACATAATTTAAATAGGAAATTGTGTTTAAAAGATTTTTTCAACATGTATTCTTTGTTCAAAAGTTTATTCTATTTCCGTGAATTGGTATTATGTTTCCTTAAAAGAATAGCAACAGGGGACCCATCACATGACAATAGGCGTAATTTCCATTGTTTAAATGGTTACCAAGAGACAACAGAGTACCATTTCCATTATTATTGGCCTGCCTGTTCTGTATAAATTAAAAACAAACTGAGTTTTACAATTTTAATCACGTTAAGTGTCAACGAGGCAACTTGAAAAACATTTGTAAAAGAGATGGTGGAGAAATGGTGGTGGGGGGGGGGGGGGGGGTGATGACATTAAAACAAAAAAACTTGGGGGGATGCACGTATAATCCGCAAACCAGATAATCAGCACACGAATAATAGGAGTATATTATACAGTATTAAATAACTGTTCGTTAACGAGATATGCTTCACACTAATACATATACAAAAACACACATGCATCTTTTTTTATTCAGGGGTCGTCAAAATATGCTTTTGCCGGTGAATTCTCGGTACCTATCGAAGTTTTGGTTGGAATCCCAATACTTTCTCTACTTTGTTCATTATTCCTACATACGTGTTACAGAAAGTAAAAACACTTCTGTCTGCTATTCTTTCATTGTTTTTCCTACTCCATAGTCACAATCATGGTCTCTTTTATACGGCATGCCGCCATAATTTTGAGCAAATATTACAATATTACCAATGCCCATCCAAACTGGAAAGAAGTACCATCAGCCAGCTTTTCTTATTATGTTTTATAATATAAATTTGTTTTGATGTAAGCGACTGACAGAGCAATGATATTTGTAAAGTATAAATAGAACTATCAACCCTAGTGTAATTATCCTTTGAAGTTAAAGGGGGCTATACAAATGAAACATTAAAAAACTATATTAGTATGCTTGCTAATAATGAAATTAGAATACTGTTGGGGATGCACATCTTGGAATTATGTACATATCAACGAAAGCCACAGATGTGAATTATCACATGCTTGATATATTTAGTTTGCAACCTTCTATTATGTACAAGATAAATTTTATTGAACGAAATTAGAGAAATAATACATCAAATGATTAGATAAACGAATGGTGCTATGTAGTTAGTAATTTACTTAGCCAATTGAACCATGTGGCAGTAAACGCGAATAAATACAGTTCTCAAGTAAGAGTGACACATTATAATGTGCTGGGAACGACCGAAAGCATGTCTTGTAAGCTACATTCCAGGTAAAGCTTCAAAATATTGCAGACCGGAAACAAACTTAGGTACATGTTTCATAATAAAAGAACTGGGATTAGTCAGTTTCCAAAACCTCATTACGTATATTTATTATTAGATAGAGCAGTTTTGCTGTCACGTGCCAAGAACTAAAGTCAAACGATCAGGAAAGAGAAGGGAGGAATAAGGTGGCTGGCTATGTCTGACAATTTACAGGCAGCATTTAAGAGGAGCCTAGTTCTCAAATGGTTACAACTCCCTCATAATTATAACACAGCAAAAATTGTAATTTCTGTTTCTAATGTATGCATTTCAAATGGTTCAGTCCCCACATTTTTCCTCCTCCTCCTCATCACTATTATTGTTATTGTAACTCAATTAATATATTTCATGTAATCTTGAATAGACTACAGCATTACTGTCATCTGCGACTTTTTTATTGCTGTTTCTCAATCTGAATATAGCATATTTTACAGTATAAAGCAAGTAATACCTTCAAATTGCATGTCATGAAGATACAGCAGACTTGGTTATAACTTTAATTACAATAAGGACCACATTCAACAGATGGATTTAGAATAGTTTGTTATAGGTTTTGTAAACGAAAAGTTCAGTGAACTTCCACTGCTATAATGTTAGTTAGGTAGGTATGTTATGTAATTCTCTAGAAATTGTTTTTGTCAATTTTAACATAGATACAACATAAAGTGAAATGCTGAAATTTTGCTTATTCTCTATGGTTATATTCAGTTTTATTACCAATGCATACCAAAATTTGACAAAATAGGTAGATATTTTTTGGTATTTTGGTTTTGCTACTTTTATTATGCTTATACTATGTTGTATTTTCAAACTGCACAATTGCTTCATTAATATCAAACTCTTAAAAATCTCCAAACGGTTATTCAATCGGTTGTAACTATAAGGTAATGAATATTAAAGCTCTCTAAATACATGTTATTAAATTCCATTTCCAACACACTTATACTTTCTTGTTCCTTGTAGGATTTGTAAGACAATGCCTGTCGTGGTCCACACAAGCTCTGTATCATAAAACATCTAGGATAGGTATTCAGACAGACGGGAAAAGACATGAAAAGTTTGATAGGGAAATTTGCGTATCAAAACATCGAACCGAGCATTTGTCTTGGGACTGAGGAAAACTGTTAACATTCTGTCAGACTGTTCGGTTCTGGGATTTGAAGCCAGGACCTTCCGAGTGCGAGTTGCAAATGTTTCCGTGGGTCACCTCTTCAAAATGCTCTTTGGACAACAGTATATATCTTAATGGCCTCAAATTTTCCGAATGGATTCGGAGATTAGGGGTTAAAAATTACTGTGTACTAGTTAAGATTATTAAACAGCTGAAATTGAATATGTTGCATCACTCATTCTGAAAAGTATACGAATTCAATAATGTATATGCAAGTTTGTTTCATAAACAAATTAAATTGCATTACATTAAATATGAACATTTGGAAGAGAGACAAACTGTAGGCGCAAAGAAGAATTTCATATTACGATATAAACAAATGTTATTTACAAATAAGAAGCAAGCACCTTAACAGCGATTTGGCATTTTTCATTAACCTTTCATAAAGTAGGCATATCTTTGTAATGTTCTGGGTACATCGTAAAATATTACAGCACTGATAGGAAAAATGCACAACTTTCTTGGACTTTTATACGTAATCTATAGACAAAATATTTTGAGACATTAATATACGGAAGCCAAGCATTTATTTTTTGTTAATGGAAGGAAATTGATGCCATATTGATTTATTATGTGGTAAAGGAATAATTAATTACTGAAAGTACTTAGCTTGTAAGTGTTCTGTGAATATCAGAATATTTAATTTAATGTGTATTGTAAGTATAATTTATGATCAGAACTAATTATTTATAAAACTTCAACAATGACAATTGCATTTCTATGTGCATGAAAAAGGAAATTGTTCTTTCTAGTATACCACATTCCCAAGGGTTGGATGCACACATTTAAATATTCACTAAGCACAAATAGCTTATGAAATAAATATTGTATGTACCAAAAGTAATTTATTTATAAATAAAAGAAAGTCTGTATTATATACTTCCTTACAGAATGTTTAACAAGGAGAAACATTTAGAATAAGCTTTGAGTCTATATAAGAGCTGAATAGATGCTCATACTTTGTCATTCCTTAGTTGTCAGTCCTCAAGTGATCATCATTGCTTGGCGTCCTATGCATTTGGTGGGAACGCGTGCTGTTAACACGCTAATGGAATGTAATCTTAATTTATGAGTGCCATCATACAGTGTCAATAATTATTGCATCCAGTGATATTCAAGAATATATAACATCTTACCAGTGAAACCAGTGTATCATTTACAAGTATTATATTACCTGTAATGCATTATCTCCCTCGCGGCCACGATCCGGAGACCTAATGATACCTATTACAGCGAGTAATACTATAAAAAAATCTCAATTAGCTCGCCGACTTCGTGCACACCACGCAGAAGTTATTTGTAATAATTCTTAACTAAAAATTCTGATGCGTTCCATTCACATGACTTACTCTACATCTCTGCAACAAATTCTTTTTAAAAAGCTAATGCTTCTACTTACATCATGCTAATTGAGAAAAAATTAGCAGAAATAGTCTGATTACTTGCTTCCTTGTAAGTAGAAGCGAAATATGCGAGTACCTTAGGTTAAAGTGATAGTCAAAAGCTATCACCCTCCGTGGCGTAATGGTTACCATGCTAGCTTCATATACCCAAGGTCGCGGGTTCAAACCCGGCAGAAGACAATGGATTTTTTCGGGTGTAAAAATCCTTAGCATGGCTTCCTACGGAAGGGAAGTAAAGCTGTTGGTCCCGTGTCCTAGATTTACGGCACATAAAAGAACCTCAAGCCTGATAGAGAGGCCTCTGAGCAAAATTAAGCGGTCTTTCACGCCCAATATAGAATGGGACGCTAAGAACCACAGCAATTAAAGAGCGTCCATAAATAACACACCATTTCTATTTAGTCAAAAGCTGGTTGGTATATGACTGAAGCTCCTTTGTATGTATGGACAGGAGTTGACAATTTCCTGTATGAGAAAAGTATAAGTTTTTCAAAGCTGAAACATAAAACAAGGAATATCTGATAAACGATCAACTCCACGAAAAAATGTATGTATCATAAATTGTGTATTTTAATGTGCTCTACATTTTTTTTTGTGTGGTAAGCTTTTGTCTATTTCTTATGGTATACCAGTTATGCAAAATTCTGTAAAATTTATCCAGAATAAAGTAGTCTTTAGAGGCTATTCCCAGAAAATTCAAGATATGCATATTATTTGTCAGGTAAATATCTTTAATATACGATATTTTAATCAAAATCATCAGTCATTTTTAAGAAAATCAAAATTTAAAAAAAAAAAAGATTTCATGTAAAGAGTAGTTGGGAGTGGGGGGGATTTTCTTCAAAATTTTCATATCGCATCCTTGGAAGATACCAACCTTAAATACCAAGTTTGGTATTCAACAGTCTTTTCGTTTTTGAGCTATGCTGTCCACAGACCTTTTTCTGAAAAAGCTTTTTTTTTATTCAGGGGGAACCAAAACATGTATTTCTGGTGAAATCTCGGTATCAAATTTTTGGCTGAAATGCATTACCTTCTCTATACACTATGTAGATAGTACATGTAGAGAAAGTAAAAATTCACTTCTTTGCCCTCCCCCTGACTTGTATTATCGGTCTCCAAAATAGCGCAACCCACAGTTGATAAATTATGCACTGTAAATTGGCAACACAGAATCATCTGATTCATTAATGGGAGTGAGAGAGAGAACGAACAAAGAGTGATAGAGGGAAAAATAATTCCTCAAAATATATCAAAGAGAACCATCAAACCTCACTGAATATTCCATTGTCTGGCTCTTTTTATTTTTTTTTGTTTAATTTATATAGCCCCCTTTAACATCTAAGGTCTTATCGGGAACTTTGGATTAGAAACAACTCCTTGTCTGTAGGTTCTTTACGTTTGGTTTAAATTGTTTTACTTTTCTCAAAGACACACACGTTCACTCACAAACATAGTTCCAGACTCTTCTGGTTAGAGAAAAACTCCTCACCCCAGCCGGAAATTGAACCCGGGATCTCCAGGTGAGAAGTCAGCTCGCTGACTAAGGCATGGCAGGCTAGCTAGCTAGGAAAGTCAGTTTTGTTACCTGAACTCTTAATTGTTTTTATGAAATTTGTGGTGAGGTGTCAGAAGTTGGCCTGCATTCATATTAATTTTCTATTACTGTTCTATGTGTTTTTAACTTGTTGGCTGGTATCTGATGTTGAGCAGTTGGCAGTGAAGCCATTTGCTCTCTTGCATTCCAGTATTTTGATGTCATATTATCATGTTGACTAAAGGTTGGGCAGCACAGTAGATGGTTTCCATCCATATCTTCTTTAAGTGTACAGAAAGGACACAGAGGAGATCTCACTATACCAATCCTGTATATTTATTGAGACAGTCATGGCCTGTTAGGAGTCCAAGAGGATTTTCTTGGTAATGTAGTGATTCTGGTCGTGTTATTACATAAATTTTCCCATGGTTTTCCTTTTGTTTGTAATACATTATCTTCTTTAATTTTGTTATTATATGCTGATATAATTATTCTTTTGATAAAGTGATAACTTATTGGATCAGATAAATTTGATGTAATTTTACTACCTTTCTTGACTAGAAAGTCAGCTGTTTCATTACCATGTATTCAGCAATGTGCTGGTATCCATTGGAGTATTAATCTTTTATTTAAATTTATTACTTGTTTTATGATTGTGCGGCATACTGCAATATTTTTATATATATATATATATATATATATATATTAGGTGTTACGTCAGATGTTATGGATATGATAGCTGCTTTAGAGTCAGATAATAATATTTTAACTTGTTCTGAACTGGATCTGATAGCTCTCTTGGTGGTACTGGGTTTAATACATTTTAAAAACACCCATTTTAGCTAGCCATTAACTGTGACAAGTAAATTTTGAAAATATGTGAACACATGCTTGAATTTACGGTTCCCACTTATGCAAGTATAATTTTGAAATAAATTATGTCAAATTACATGTTTTACTTCCATGTTATTTGACTATTGAAAATGCTAAACCATAGCATCAAAGTGTAAATATTTAATATTGTATATAAATTTAAGGAGAATATATATTCACGTTATGAAATGTTATGCAATATCCTTCATTAAAATAACTGCAGAATATTTAGTTGTAATTAGTATGATGATTTAATGGATGGTTTAACATTTAAAGTATTTACATATTATGTAAGCCTACCATTTTTGTTCATTAATACAGTACGGGACACCTGAAATGGTTGTGATCAACTGAACTATACTTTCTACATATGGTATTAACATAATGTTAGCATGAAGGAAATATTATATTGAATAAGTACGCTTTACATCAGATTTCCCACCATGTGTAATAAAAATTGTACAGTGAACTTCACAATTAAACTTTGTTTCTTGGAGGCAAAGATATTTTTTCTTTAAATTGGAGAAGGTGCATTTCCGCTTAGACATAAGTTAATTCAAATAACACAGCACATCAACTGCCAACACTAGACTAAACAGATTTCGTCTGTCTTCAAAGAATATACTAAAGAATGACAATAAGTGAAATAAGCGCTGATTAAGCATTTCACACAACAAGAAACGGCAACAAAATTCTCAGGACGAGGGACACAAAAGTAAAAAGGCGGACCCTCATTTTTTACGGGACGAATTGCGGGCTTAATATTGATGTGATTATGAATGAATACTGAAAAATGACAATTGATTGACTAAATGCAGGTAGGTAATTTTGGTCTCCTCTGCTTAACACTATATCTTTCCCTTCCCCCAACCACTTCTCCAGGTCATTAACAATGATATCTGACCATTTGCCATTAGCAGGGAAAACTTGTGTTTTCATGGTTTTAGCATTGAGGATTGCAGTGCAATTCATTGTGCCTACAGCTTGATTCAGGATGGATGCCCGCGAACTTATGCAGGCCAGCAAGTTAACTAACAGATTGCTAAGAGCCTATTTTGGGTACTGAATAACAGATGAAGAGAAGAGGGAAGCAAACTGAAAAGGTTTGGAATTTTTTCTTCTATACGGAGCTGTTCCAGACAGAAATGCAAAACCATCTTGCCAACCAAGGTCGCAGATGTCCTCGGAGTAATGTGCAAATGCACAGTACATTGGCTAATCGTGGCCTCGGCTGGAGATTTAAATGCCTGCACGACCACTGTTTAGAGTGGAAGTGGATGAAACTCGCCTATTCAAGAGAAAATACAATTTTGGAGACAAGTAATGTAGCGGCATCATTGGAGTCAGTGGGATAAGCCACATAACAAAATTATGTTTTGCACTCTTTGTGCCAAAGCACACAACTGATTCTCTGCTGCCAATTATGCAGAAGTACATTGCCCATGTAAGTTTTGTCATCACAGATGAATGGAGGGCATACAGAGCCTGTAATACTGTTTTCGCAGGCCATAGCACAGTCAACCACAAATGCCAGTTTGTGAACCCCCCGAGAAATATGGATCCTTCCTGGGTAGCAGAACAGGACTTTAATCACGAATATCTGGATAGGCAATGGATAGGACCTGCACCATCCCCCTACACGAGACCCTTGTGGTATCACACACAAAGCAAAGAAAGGACATGGCGATTTCTAAAAAATATTCTGTCATCATGTACGAGCATGCATCCAGTCATATTGGAGATTTTATGTAACAAGAAAATAAACTCAATCGTCTCCAAAACCATACCCAGCGGTTTGAGGCATTGCTGAAGGATATCTCCATCAGCCTATCCAGGTGTAGGCAAAATTGTAATGGACAACTGTTCTCCAAATTGGTTATTATAGAGAACTTCGGCCGCTCTAGAAATTAAACAAATTGTAGTTTGACTGATAGTTTGGTTTATACTTGTTACGTTTTCATATTTTTTATCGGAAAAGCTACGTGATTAAATTAGAAGCTAATTTATTACGTGCGCATAGCGATCCTTATTTGTTAATATTTATGAAGTAAGCTGCCTAGAAGGAGTAGAATATGAATAAAGAAGTCTTGTAGTACTTTTGCAATGTAAATATATAATAGTACATGCTAAAGTGCCTAAAACCCGAGTTTTACTGTCGGCAGAAGACGATTAGTGTTGAGGTATGTAAACACTGGCATATGTCGCAAGACGCTGTGCTGATGTATGACAAGTATGTTTCACGCAGATACAGCTGTTTAGTGAAGGCATGTTACAATGTTAAGAATTCTTGTCAGATATTAAAAATGAAACATTATAATACCTTAAGCATGGTTTCTTTCTTTCTTTTTTTTGTTATTATGCAGAACTTCAGCTGCTCTAAAATCGAATAAAACTAAATGCGATTGATTGACTTTGTATTTCTGATGACAATTTCAAAGCCTGTGGTTTTCAAAATTAGTGGAGGTTAGGTTCCAATCCATTTAGGTTAGTGTGTGTGTATAAATTTATGTTTCTAATTTTCTATTGTAGTACTTGGCGGAGAAATATGTTTCAGAACATTACGTTAAATACGTATATAGAGCAATTGTTTGGGATGAGTGGTGCTTAGGCTTGCATATTATGGGTAATGGAGTGCAGAATTTACGTAAATGAAGAAACTTTAGTCTTAAAACTAGTAAGAGGCGAGCAGAGAAATACTAGGAAGTAAAACACTAGTCTTTATGTGCTCTGAAGTACTAATATTTAATATCCAATATCGATATTTCCAACAACTCCTAACAGAGCAATGGATAGTGTGATAGATTACAATAACAAAGGTACCTGGATCGAGTCTCCGTCAAGTAAAGGTAATTTGTGAAATTCAGTGTTGTGGTAAATGGGAATCAGGATAGTATATAGAATAAGAACGAAAATAAAAGAAAGGAAGTACAGAGAAGAGAAAGGGGTGATAGCTGTAAAGGGATAATAAAAAGAAGGTAGCAATATTAGTTTTTTAAACAATTTCCCCTCCAATAATCTCCCTCTAACCACATCGGTGCTATTTCAGTGCAAAACTGGCATGAGTTGCAACGGAGAGAGTTAGCGGCCTAACTTGTAAATAATTACCTCCGAATTAAACACATTTTCAAAACTTTATTACCATATTCATCCCCATATAAGTTCCACATTATATATATACATACATATATATACATACATATAGATATACATATACATATATACATACATATATCCCTCTCCATTCCCATATAAACTCTACATTATACACATCCCTCTCTTTCCCAACACAAACTCCACATTTTACACATCCCTCTCCTTCCCCATATAAACTCCACATTATACACATCCCTCTTCTTCACCATAAAAACCCCACATTATACACATCCCTCTCCATCCCCATATAAACTCTACATTATACACATCCCTCTCCATCCCCATGTAAGTTCCATAATATACACATCCCTCTCCTTCACCATAAAAACCCCATATTATACACATCCCTCTCCATTCCCATCTAAACTCCACATTATATACATCCCTCTCCTTCACCATATAAACTCCACATTATACATATCCCTCTCCTCCCCCATGGAAGTTCCACATTATACACATCCCGCTCCATCCCCATATCAACTCCACATTATACACATTCCGCCCCATCTCCATATAAACTCCACATTATACACGTTCCGTTCCATCTCCATATGAACTCCACATTATACACATCCCACTCCATCCCCATCTAAACTCTACATTATACATATCCCTCTCCATTCCCATATAAGTTCCACATTATACACATCCCCATCTAATCTCCACATTATACATATCCCTCTCCTTCACCATATAAACTCTACATTATACAGATCCCTCTCCATCCCCATACAGTTCCACATTATACACATCCCTCTCCATCCCCATATAAACTCCACATTATACACATCCCTCTAAATCCCCATATAAATTAGATTTTAACACACACAGATAGTTCCCCTCCAACCCCATATCTATATATCCTACTTTCTCTCCTACCTACAGTAAATAGGAGAAGCATTTTATTCCATTCCACATTTCTCGGAAATAATTGTTTGAAGGTCACCAAACCCCCCCCTGTTCTTAGCAAGTTCACTGAATATGTAAATAACTCAAAAATGAAAAATCAGTCAACACCAAATTTAATGTATAATTTCTACCATTTGCCAGGATACAATTGGAAGATTTTCAATAAAATATAGCCACCCTTTACGATGTTTTTCACAAAGTTTTCCAGCACTTTTTTACATTCCAAAATAGCTATAAGGATTTTGATTAAACTGCCATATATTTAAGATATTTTCATGACAAATAGCACACGTGTCCATTTACTCGGAATAGTCTAAGTAGTCTTGCTTTATTCTGGATGATTTTGCCTGTATGGTAGACAAAATTAGTGAGAAAAAATAGAGTACAATAATACACAACATCAAGAATATATTTGTGCGAAGTTAACAGTTTCCAAGATATTCCTTGTTAGTTTAAATTTTACAATATTTACTTGTACTTTTATCAGCAGATAAATCACAACTTTTTACACATGGTCATGCAAAGAGAAGCAAATTTCAAAGCGATCTTCACTTAAAACTATCCCTTTGGTCTAGTGTATTCCCTAATTTCCTTTTCAGCTATGAGAGAATATAAAATAACCATTTGAGCTGATATTTATGAGCAGGAAGCTTTTGCATACATAACTGTTCCAGAATATGTAGAAAGAGCCATGTAAATGTAACACATCATATTGTTATTGTACTGTAAAACTCGATACCAAGATTTCAACGTTTTAAAACCTCATGAATCCCAAAACAGCATTGGTGTGTTTGTGTGTGAGGGAGAGTGAGACATTATTATATGTCCAGAGGTTTGTCTCAATTAAAATGAAGTAAACAGAAAAATAAACCTTCAAACGATTAGTTGGTATCGTCATTAATAAGCTATAAGGTGTGTGCACATAATTTTACAGAGAAAGTCACATGAACATACCATATCAACCTTTTTCTTTTTGTGGCTAATAAAAAAAATATTTCTTTTCATAACAATGATATCAACTGGCAGGATCATATCAACGCAGCCAATGATCCCGGAATTTCGACCTGCAGGTGTTCTTTAACATGCCAGTCAATATACTGGCACAGGGCTGTAGCTTTTAAGCAAACTTAAAAACCTAGCGACCGCATGCAAGATTTGTAGTGGACAAAACCAGCAGGTTTTCTCCAGGTTCTCCGGTTTCCCCGCCATCACTTCCACCAGTGCTCCATCTTCATTCATGTTATCAGTGTAATCGTCTACAGTGCCATAGCAGTAAAAGTAGACGTTAAAAAAAAGCCGGGTTTGAGCCAGCAGCCTATGAGATCAGAAGGCCAGTGTCTGAGTTCCCCAGAGCAGATACTTGTGGCTGAAATTACTATTATGTGCTTAAATAGTTATTAAGCACACGGATAAGCATATTAAAAAGTACACACGAATGCTACATGGTGTTATAATTAACTGTTCAGAAAAGCATATGATACAAACCTCATTGTGACTGTCACATAGCACAAAAATTATTAAGCATACATATGAATATTTAGTAACAACATTTCTGTTGGTCTTACACAGTGTACTTATTATTAAGTGAACAGATAAACTTATTGGGTCTGGTAGTATGCATGCATCAGGACTTTAAAATTTTCTTGCTGGAAGAGGTGGTCATCAGTCTGTCTGTAGATAGCATAACTCAAAACACAAAAATGGATTAAATTTCAAGCTTGTTATTTTCTAAATGAAATGGTTCCAATGATATTGATTAAAATACCATAAATAAAGCATTCATAACAACGAAATGCATTCCTCGAATTTTCTGGGAATGGCTGATGAACTCATTTTGACAAGAGTTAGAAAAAAATGAAAGTACATCTACTTGCAGCACACAATTTGTCATACAGTTTATAGTATAGTTAGCCATTCTGAAATATTCCTTCATTTTGGTTTCAGTTTTAAACTTCTTAAAACTTTCCTGGAACAAAAACACTGTGTTTCATTTCATGTCCCTTCCTTTTTTTTTTAAAATTAGATTAACACATCTTTTAACCTGTTTGTTCATACCCCACAATGAAAGAAATTGGTGAAATGAACTCGAATGATCTCAAGGTCCATGGACCTTATAATTACTTGACATTTGTCTCCTCACAAAAAACAAACTTATCCGCGTAATTTAACCCTAAGCGACATTTGAACTTGCAACGCTACCACCACCCAGGCAAGCCTCATCTCTCTTGTTTTGCTCCTTGTCCTACAAATAGAACAAAATGTCAATTGTTTCACATAGCGATAGCTTTCAAAATATTTGTCTATTGATGTAACCTTATTTTCCTTCTAATTGCAAGGAAGCAAGTAATACGACCATTTCTGCTAATGCTAATCTTGTTTAACACGATATAGATAAAAGAATAATATGTTGTAAGAATAGTTTGCAGAACAGACAGAAAAAGTCATGTGAATGGAACACTCAGATTGTTCCTCGCTCAAAGAATAGGATGCTGAGAACTACAGCAATTAAACAGTGTCCATTAATAAAGCTCAGTGTAACTTAATTTTATTTCCAAGGATACACGAAGATTTTCAGATATATCCTTGCCCCAAACTACCCTTCTCATGGATAATTTTTAGAAATGTTACATTTTCCTAAAATGCCTCAACCGATTTTGATTCAAGTCCCATGCATTAAATATGATTACGTGGCAAATAAAATGTACATAATTTTTAGAAATGTTACATTTTCTAAAATTGGCCTGACCAAGTTTGATTAAAAATCCTGTGCCTTAAATATGTTTACGTGGCAAATAAAATGTACATCTATATCCTCCTCCTTATGTTTATGTGGCATATAAACTAAAAAGATAATTTTTAGAAATGTTACATTTTCTAAAATCAGCTGGACAGATTTTGATTAAAATTCTGTGCATTAAATATGTTTACATGGCAAATAAAATGTACATAATTTCTAGAAATGTTACATTTTCTAAAAATGGCTTGACGAATTTTGATTGACGTCCCCTGCATTAAATATGTTTGTGTTGAAAATAAAATGTACATCTATATCCCTCTTTTTTTCTTTGGTATAGCTCAGGAAGTTGATCAACGCATATTTGCAGGTTTGATAACCGTGAGTGTAGTAGTTCATAAACAAGCTTGATAACGCATGTTGTGAGTGCGAGTTATTATCATGTATATATAGGAGTTTTTGCCCTAATTCACTCGCCTCCACCCCTACCGCCACATATAACAACATAAACGGCTGGCTCGGCCATGCACATGTAAAAGAACTTAGAAATCCTGCGGAACCCAATAGCCCTACTCCTACAGTTTTTTTTAGTTTAACATGTAAAATGACAGTGTACACAACGAAAGGTACCGGATTCAACACCTGCGATGGTTGTGTAGTTACTGCAACTAAATCTATCCAAATTGCAAGATTTGGACTGTGGTGCTACTCTCACCGCAAACTGGAACATGGAAACATTCTGATGTAGAAA
Source organism: Hymenopus coronatus (assembly GCA_030762935.1). NCBI lineage: Eukaryota > Metazoa > Arthropoda > Insecta > Mantodea > Hymenopodidae > Hymenopus > Hymenopus coronatus. The sequence goes on from CM060897.1 coordinate 141,549,896, forward strand.
AAAAATCTGATGTGTTCCATTCACATAACTTTCTCTACATCTCTGCAACAAACTATTGTTAAAAAGCTTATGCTTCTATTTACTTCATGCTAATAGAGAAAAAATTAGCAGAAATAGTCTTATTACCTTGTAAGTAGATACAAAATAAGGGAATACAATAGGTTAAAGTGATAGTCAAAAGCTGGTTGCTATGCGGATGAAGTTCCTTTGTATGGACAGGAGTTGACAAATTCCTGTATGAGAAAAGTTAAGTTTTTCAAAGCTGAAACCAAAAAACAAGGAATATCTAAAAAAAAAAAAAAAAAACAATCAGCTCCATGAAAAAAATGTGGTAAAGCTATACAAGAGTACCATCATATAACTATACCTTTAAGAATAGAAACTAACATCATAATCTACTTCGGAGCATCAAAGAGCTAATACGTTTTCATCTAGAATTGGAATATCCCACCGGTCCCACACTGTAAATACACTTTCTTAAATAGCAAAATTCATGAAAATTTTCATGGTGGGGGAGGATTTAACAGCTGTTGTTAGGCGAGAAGTAAGTATTTACGGTCTAGAAACAATTAAATGTGTATGCTATCAACATAGTCACCAAACAAGAAAGAAAAAAATATAGCTCAAAGTCACAAACACTCACACATTAACAATGGAGTGCTAAGGCAATAGCTGGAACATATACAGTTAGTGAAACGGGTGGAAATTATTAAAACCAAAGTACAGGAAAGTCAGTTTATAGATAAACACTAACCTAAACCTAACACACCTAATGCTTGCTTCGCTCGCAAGCTTTGGTGGAAACAATCAAAATTATTAAAACCAAAGTAGACGAAAACTAAGTAGTTTATTTAACACATTGATGTCAGCCTAAGGCAGTGCATGTGACATCAGTTACAATCATTAAAACCAAAGTACATGAAAATCAGATTATTTACACATACACTAACCTAAACCTAACACAGCACACACTCGCTTCGCTCGCATGCTTTGATGAAAGCAGAGGAAATTACTGAAACCACAATACAGGAAAATCAGTTTCTTTACACACTAACCTAAACCGATTACAGTGCATGCTCACTTCGCTCGTATGCTTTGGTAAAACCACTGAAAGGTACTAAAAACAAATTAGGTACAAGAAAATCACATATTTACACGACAATAATTGATTCTGAACTCTAAAAACACAGAATCATTTTTAGAATCGGCAGAATGGCATATTGCGGTATTTTTTGTATCAATGTTGCAAATCATCATCATGATGTAAAAAAAGGCAACTCATGCCTTAAAATCATATATAAAGTGACTCTAGTAATCTAATAATAAACCACCAACGGTGGTTCCACAACTCTTTAATGGCTAGTGATAAGCAGTTTTTAAATATTGGTCATTGTGAATTTTGCAACATTAAAATCAACTAGGAACGATTTAGATGCCACCTGTCTGATAGCTAGAGAAACAATAGAAATTGTTGTAAAAAAACTTAAGCAAACAAATACTTTTGGTGTATTTTAATGTATATGCATACTTTATTGAAACTTGAAGTCCAAAAATAAACAAAATATATTTTTGAAAGTTAGTAATTCAATGTTATGGAGAGTAAAAGTGAAAAAACTAATACCTATATAGCTTTAGTGGTAGTTTAAGCGGTGGAACCAAGATATAGCAATGTATACAACACAAATTGTGTGTTTTAATGTGCTCTGCATTTCTTAAGTAGTAAGTTTTTTCCATTTCTTACGGTTCAGCAGTTATGCAAAATTCCATAAAATCCACTTAGAATAAAGTAGTCTTCAGAGTCTATTTCCATAAAATTAAAAATATATATACATGTTATTTGTCAGGTAAATATCTTTAATATACAATATTTTAATCAAAATCGTTAGAGCCATTTTATAGAGAATCAAAATTTTCGAAAAAAGTTCCATGTAAGGAGTAGTTTGGGGTGGGCGGATTCTTCTCAAAATCGTCGTGTCTTATCCCTGGAAGATACGAAACTTAAACACAAAGTTTGGTATTTTAGCGACTTTTCGTTTTTCAGTTATAGTGTTCACAGACACACACACGGACCTTTTCCTGAAAATACTTTATTTGGATACAGGGGATCCTAAAACATATATTTCCGGTGAAATCTCGGTATCGAATTTTTAGGTGAGGTACAATACCTTCCCTGTACACTATGTACATAGTACATGTAGAGAAAGTAAAAGTCGGCGCTTTGAAAAAGTGTGGTTTAAAAGTTTCCACATACAACACCTTAAATCTCGCCCGTTCCCTTAAAAGTGGAAACAATATGCATACTTGTTCTGTACTAATTAACCAGGGATCCATCAAGACAAACCTTTCTGCAATGTGAACTAGACAGTTCTGTGTACACAATGGTCGATTGGTGCTCGTCCTCCATAGAAGCTCGCTTAAATTGACATTTTCATTACAGGAAACGTAGAAACTTTCAGGAGACCAAAGTAGATGATTTTTAATATCTGCACTATTCCAGCAATAAAACCTAACCTAAATCTTTAAACTACTTACCTTCAATTTCTTATATCGGTCACTCTGATGCCGGATGAAGTGCTTCGTTCTTTTCTTAACAATTTTAGGCCTGTACACTGGTCGTATTGCCATTGTTGTAGTTCTGAAAGATGTGCAAACAGAATAAGCAGAACTGCCTCTCTTCGTGTTGCGCTAAATATCTCCACAACTAGAACAGCATACGTTTACATTAATCATAAAATATTGCTCTTATTGCTGTTTAACTGTAATACCATACATATTTTAACTTATGAACCACAAATATATCAGGATGCCTCCTATTAATATAGATATTTCTTACCCACGCTGCAAACACAATTGATATCCAACACGTAAGAACTGGTTCCTAGAACCACGCTAACATTTATCAACGAGAATCAGGCTCACCAACAGCATCATATTTTTCCTGTCAGCAACCCCAGAAATCCCTTCCGGTGCCCTCAATTTCTTTATTAAAACCCTGAGAAGTATCATAATTATAAAATGAACAATTGATCACAAATTAATCTAATTCACATTTAGCAAAAAGCTTTATTCACAGCTTTGGGCTTCTATATTACAAGAAAAATATAAAATTTTACATTTTTGTTTGTGTTGATATTATTATTATTATTATTATTATTATTATTATTATTATTATTATTATTATTATTATTATTATTATTATTATCATCATCATCATCGTCATCTTCATAATCATCACCATCATTTTCACTTACTCCGCTACAATATACAATACAATAAACTTTGCATTTCAGCATATGATATATTTCACATGTATATTGCTCAGTATTTTTTTTACAAAAGCTGAATATGAAAAGTTCAAAACCTTCGGCTTTTCAATCTGTTTATTTGACCTTTGTCACAAGGGGGGAGAAAAAAAGGTACCATCTAAACACAACAATTTCCACGAATTAGACCTGCCTCTATATCTGTGGACCTGCCAGTTGTCCCATACTGGAGAGGGAGAAATCGTGTTTTCGTATTACCATCATACGGAACTTAAAATATCCCCTTTCTCATTCTTTATAAAGATTGTATGAAAAATATTTACATGAAGTGTTGCCAGATAGGGTAAAAAGTCGCCATTTGGACTACTAAGATCTTCCTTTTACGGGGAAAAAAAAAAAAAAAAAACAGATGATGATAATGAAGGTGATTTGCGAGTTTATGGGCTACTGCAATATTTCACCAAAATTTAACATTTATTAATGACTGTTTTTAACTTTATGTGCCGTTTGGTAGGGAAGAAAGCTCTAAATCTAAAATGACGCCAGACAATACTAAATCCCCTCTGACGCTTTTTATTGCACCATAAGTGATATCAGATACGCGATACGCAACCTATCCTCTATCGTTAGCAATTCGTTGCTTATTGCGTTATAACTACAGCCTACATATGTTCTGTTCTTGCAGTATGTGATGAGATAACATCATTCTATTGCAGATTTCAAAATAGCCGAGTGTTCAAATATATTTTCAATTGCATGTGTTATAGTATCGATATTTCGCCGTCTGCCATAGTAACGTCTTCTCGATGGAGGCATTGCTGCAGGAATGACGAGTTGAAACTTGTTATCTGGGTTGAGCGGCAGCGTGGAGCGGAAGAGAGCATAGAATACCTAGTGCTCTCGTACGCGATTCTGCCTGTACCAGGCTGAAATAAACTAAGTTCGTGACCTTGAACATATTTGCGTGCAAGAAGGGCATATAGCGCGCAGTGGACGTTTTTAAAAAAGCATTATGCTGCCACCCAAGCACGGATAGCGCCTACCACTGATGTATTTAGGTTGGCTTGTTCGCTTTGTATTTCGATTACTAAGTATAGGTATTCGTTTGCTTGTACACGAGCCTTTCTTTTGCTATACCATCCACATGGGTTTAGATTAAACAATTTTGATTAAAATGTCGTATATTAAAGATATTTACCTGACAAATAAAACGTATATCTTGAATTTTCTGGGAATAGTTTCTAAAGACCTGTTTATTCTGGAAGAATTTTGCTTAATTTGGCATAATAAACCGTAAGAGATAGACAAAAACTTACTGTAAAAAAGATGTAGGCCTTGTTAAAATACACAATTTACGTCATATACATTTTTTTTTCGGGAGCTTAGCGTTTTCGAGGTATTCATTGTTATTAGTTTCAGTTGTGAAGTACTTATACTTTTCTCAGACGGGAGTGTCCGTTTTTCTTTTGTTCTACTCCTGGCCGAGAAAAGAAGCCATTTGTAATGACAATCGCATAACGACAGCTTTTAAAACATTTGTCTATCCATTTAGCCTAGTGTATTCCCTTATTTTCTTCCTACTTATAAGGAACTAAGTAATAAGAACATTGTGCTGAATACCTCGATTAACAAGGTGCAGAAAGAAGAACAATCTTATGTAAGAAGTTTGTAGAACGGCTAGAGAAAGTCATGTGAATGTAACACATCAGATTTTTTTCTATATGTGCTCCATGCTATGGTATAGCAATAACGGCAGTACATTGTTACGTTCTATTTTAGTGGTGCTCAACTATGAGATAGTGAGAAAATTATGAAAGACATTTTAATAAAAACTGGCTTAGTGATCCGGAGTTAATGAAATGGATTCAAGAAATTCCAAGTGACAGCTAGAGTGCTTTTTATAAATATTGCAAAGTGAAACTAAGGGCTCAATACGCGGACCTTAAAAACATGCTGATTCAAAGAGACAAAGAACATTCCGCAACGATTGTTTCTCAGCCAAAACTTCGGAGGGTATCACCCTCAGCAAAAACTGTTGCACAATTTGAACTGTAGTTAGCTACTTTTGTTACACGTCTTAGGGCTATATAATCAGCAGATCACTTGGGAAACCCAATTAATAAAACCAGTCCTGGTTCTTCATTTAAAAAATAGATATCCGTTTACACAGGACAAAATGCACTGTGTTAATCACTAGAGGTATAGTCGCCCTCCGTGATATAACTTCATATACCCAAGGTCGCGGGTACAAACCCGGCAAAAGACAATGGCTTTTTCGGGTGTAAAAATCCTTAGCATGGCTTCCCTCGGAAGGGAAGTAAAGCCGTTGGTCCCGTGTCGTAGATTTACGACACATAAAAGAACCTCAAGCTTGGTAGAAGGCCTCTGAGCAAAATTAAGCGGGATTTCATGCCCAGATTGGACGCTGAGAACCACAGTAGTTAGAGAGCAACCATGAATATCATGCCATTTCATTTTCACTAGTTATAGCATCATGATTGTTTCAAGATGTAGTTCAGAATATTGCCGGTTCTTCGTATTCACTCATCGTAGATGAATCTATAAATGCTACATGCATCAAACATCTTTTGGTTATGCTACTGATATAGTGAAAAGAAGAATGAAATAGTTACGCAGTTTTTGGGGCTTCTCCAAGTAACAAGTACAACCCCAGAGGATCTTTTTAGGCATATAAAAGACTACCTTAGAACTTAAGGTTTCGATTTTAATAAATGTTTCACTCTTGCAACGGATGGGCTATATAAACTTTGCGGAAAAAATGTATTGTATACGTTGATGAAAGAAAGTAGCCCAAATCTAATTTTTGTCAAATGCATTTGTCATTCTCTGTTCTTGGTATGCTCTCATGCAATCGAAGGAACGCCACCAAATCTTGAGTTATGCTTAGAGAAACACACAATTGGTTTCCAAGACCAGACCTTATGAAGAGTAATATAATGAACGTTATAAATTAATTTGTGATAGTGAAAAACTATTGCATTTATTAACTTTGTCAGGAACTCGTTGGCTGGATAGAAGCAGGAGTATAAAAAGAATTTTAGAACAATTTCAATGTTTGAAACAGCATTTTATGTTAGCCTCTAATAGCATTGACAGGTACGATTTTAGGGAATAACATACTATGTACAGTGATGTAACTAATGCAATTTTACTTACCTTTCTGAGGCTAGTACTAAATGATGAGAGAGTAAACTTGCTTTTACAAGGAGACAAAGCTGATCATACTAGAATCGTAATTGAGCTAGAAGAATTCACTCTTTCATTTCTAAGGCGAATATTACACGAGCAATTTATCAAGCTTGATGTGAACCTGGTTTTACTTCCGTTTACCTTCCTATTGAGTCAGTTGATTTTGGTTTTGAGTTTTACTAAAACAAAGATTCAAAATGGAAACACAAAACAAACAGCCTCAAAATATTAGGGTGAGATGACATAAATTTCTTAAAATATCAGCCAAGGAGCTTCAAAAGCACATTCCTGGAATTTTATCCGTTCTGCAAAAGATGCAGCTTTTTTCTCGCAGCATTTGTTTAAGCCCTACACATTCAAAATTCCCCGAAATTCCTTTAGAATTACTCAAGGACAAATCTATTATTGCAGAAGTTGAACACCAGTAGCGGATGCTTCTGACTTTCGCCTGAATAACTATTTTCAATGGCAAGATTCCTGATGATGGCTCGAGTTTCTGGTGTGAGGCCATTATGCTTAAAACCTCAGCTGGAGATTATGTTTTAAAATAACTTTCTTTATTTGCCCAAATGCTTTCAGTATACCCATGAGAAACGCCACAGCTGAAAGGACATTTTCGCGAGTGACTTCGATAAAAACAAAGTTAAGAAATGGAATAGGCCTGAATCATCTAAATTCTATTCTTAGAATAAAAATGACTAGACGAGAATCGCCAGGGCTATACCTTCCAGTATAATGGTCAGTATACTGGCTTCTCACCCAGCTGTGCAGGGTTCGATTTCTAGCTGGGGTGGGGAATATTTTATTAGAATCATTCCCACAGAGTCTGAAAGTATGAATGTGTGTTTGTGTGAGTGTGTGCGCGCGCGAATTGGATCAACTATGCAGTTCTACAGGCTTGGAACATCAAATTATTCTGAATGCACAACAGGTTCAGTTCAATTCGAAATATATCAACGAGAGGAAATTGGACAGGACGGAGATATTCATCAGGCATTAGTCGTCCTCCGTGGTGTAATGGTTACCATGCTAGCTTCATATACCCAAGGTCGCGGGTTCAAACCCAGCGGAGGACGATGGATTTTTTTCGGGTGTAAAAATCCTTAGCATGGCTTCCTTCGAAAGGGAAGTACAGCCGTTGGTCCCGTGTCGTAGATTTACGGCACGTAAATGAACCTCAAGCCTGATAAGAGAGGCCTCTGAGCAAAATTAAGCGGTCGTTCACGCCCAATATAGAATGGGACGCTGAGAACCACAGCAGTTAAAGAGCGTCCATAAATAACACGTCATTTCCATTTTTCATCAGGCATTCCAGTTTTAATGTGAGTAAAACTCATTTATATAATTTTATTTTAAGCCTATCAGTAATTACTTTTTGTTTTTGTGTTTGTTTGCACAATATTGTTAATTTGCGGTGCTTATGAATATTGTTGCAATGGATGGATCATAAGTTGACATTCTCACTTGCAATGGGGTTTCCGTGCTGGAAGTTAATGTTTTGTTATACTTCTTATATTTATGATAATTATTGGTTTGTTGTAGCGTGTAGAAGCTCGCATTGTATTTTTCAAGGCTACGTGCTTTGTTCAAAATAATAAGAATTCTAGAGCATTAGGGACACAAGTAACAACCCTTGTGAGGAAGAAAGGTTCACCCCCTGATATTTTAGAAGGAAGGAATTTCTCATTGTAGAGAAAGGTCACGTGAGTGGAAAATCCCCGACAGTCGCGTGACAACGCTACTTTACGCGCCTTTTTACAGCCAATAAAAAGGAAGGCAATACTCGGACCTTTTAGTATATAAATGATGTGCGTACAAGAAATCGGACACTCAATATAACTCTCAATGTAGGAAACCGCATACAAGATATCTGTCTCATAAGGTAGGGAACCGCGTATAAGAAATCGGACACACATGTAAATCCAGAGCCTAAGAAATGTGACGAGACACTGTCTAAGAAATCGTGCGGCGTCCAGTGTAGGAAATCGGTGTGTTTATAAGTTAATCTGACGGTCTTTACTACCGCAAATGTTATACGCACCGTGAAACTCAAGATTACGGCGACAAGGGTAAAAATAATAACTCAGTAAAAGTGGAACTAGCCCTTAAACAGAAATATATCATCAAGTTCGCGATCGGTTATGTCGGGAGTCGCGCGCCTCAATCCAACCACAGATCATCAATAAAAGAAATCATCAGTGAAATTAAGTGAAATTTCTCTTTTATTTGAGTCTACCAAAAGTGTTACACACCTTTGTCATTCTTTCCCCCCTGAACAAGAGACAACTCATGGTCTACAAGAACGAGCATAGCCAAAGCAACAAAGGGAATCTGCAAGGTATGAACACTCTTTATGTAGAGAATTTCACGAGTATTAACCCTCGACCAACTCCAAGTAGACTCACCTGATAGCATCATATTGTCGCAATAACGTGATACCAGCATTAAAACTACGACATTTTAGCATCCTAACATGGTAACAATAAAACAACGACATATTGGTGCCTCAACGTGACGCACAACAATAAAACTACGACAGTGTGTATGAGTGTGTGTGCACGCGTGCGGGCGTGTGAGTGTATGTGCGTGTGTGTACATTACATATTTTAATGCAAATATTGGGCGCCTTCGACTGAAACATTGCTATTTTTTTATGATTCGGGCGAAATTTTGCGAAATACTTTTGGCAGCACTGTACGCGATGGACGTCTCCACGCACAGCATAAATCCAAACATAGATTGTCCAAATTTCTGATTCTAGTTCAGTTTTAGACGAAGGCTCTTTCCTGAGCCTTTCGTGTTGCTAACGGAGACAATATGGCTACGAGACTCGTGAACGGCAGGTTTTCAAGATTTCGTCGAGGTTAGGCTTCGTTAGGTTAAGTATATGTAAATGATCTGGTTCGAAATAAAGGGTAAAAATGAACCTTCTGAACCACAGGTTTTGCCATTGGTCGATCGACCACCATTCCTGGCGGCAAATTTCGCGACGGCATCTTTCTATCAGCAATTCCATCTGATTTGATAGCAAAGGTGTAAATGGATTTTGCCAAATGCTGCAAGTGTTAGAACTCTGCGAATAATTTGCAAAAGTATCCTTTACTTAGAGTAGGTAGCTTGTGTGTATAATATTATATATTTATATATGATAACATAAGATATCATTCAGCGCAGCTTTTTTTTTTAATATTAGGATGTATAATAAAGCATTTTTATTGGCTTTTCAGGACCTTCTTCCCCAGAATTTTAAATATAGAATCTGCGATTACGTGCCCTGTGATGATGAAGGAAAATTTGATGTGCGATTTCGTGTTAATTGTAAAGAAGACAATGTTGAAGAATGGTTGAGTAAATTTCAAGAGGTATCAAAGAATACTTTTAAGGCCTCTCGAACATTCTCAAAGAGCTCCAAAGTATTTTTTTACAAGGTATTAAAACATACCTTAATTTTATTGCAGTGCAAATATGAAATTATTACCTGTAGTGCTAAATTATTTATGCCTAACAAAATATAGTCATATATTGAGTTTGAAGCAGGGGTGTGTTATTATGATGTTTTATGTTCTTACAGGTGGCTGTGCGTTGTCTCCGTAATACACAGCCTCGAAGCCGCAATGTTTTAAATCCACATGCTAAACATACAGATTGTCCTGCAAGAATGAGAATCGCAGTAAAATCTACAGAAAGGAGCAAACAATACTAGTGGGTACTTGCACTAAAATTGAACGCATATAATTTTAATGATATGTGTAGAGCCGATGACATTTTGCACATGCCCTGGTAGACTGTTCTGTGAACTCTATGCATGAATAGAATTGTTCTTAATAAGTTAACGTTTCTTATCTGAGAATTAGGAAAAAAAGAAATATATCTGCCCCCATTCTGCATTGCATTATGGATTCTTAGATCTTCAAAATTATTTTTATTGCTTTCATAAACAGCTAGTACTCAACAGTATTTTTGTGCCATAGTAATTATTAGAAAATCTAACCATTTTCTTAACCCTAAGTTGGTCTCTGATTGCCCGACCATATATCTGTGTATAACTAATAATAAGTTTCAAACTTAGGCAAATCAACTAAAATCAGAAAATATGTTTTAGGAATTAAATTATATAAAATAATTCCTAAAATATTTTTATCCTTTGTATTTTAACTATGTTTCTTAGAAAATATTTCATAGTAATGTTTTGTTTTCCTTACCATTATTTGCTAGAAGACATCAATAAAGTAGTGTTTTGTGTGACAGTCGTTACGTTTGTGATATAATTTAGTTTTACATGTTTGATATAAATATCTCAGCTTTTTCTATTTTTAATTATAAAATATTAAGTATATTTCTTTTTTAGTGTTTTTAAAAAATAAATAAGTATACCTTTTGCATGTATGAGCTGCTTATATCATTCTGAGCTACAGATGATATCCTAGTAACAGTTTAAGCAGTATCTTACCTAAGAGCTGCCTTAATTTTCACTTTCTCATTATGTACTATGTATAGAGAAAGTGAAAATCTATACTATATTGCATGAATATCTTTTTCCATTCAACCACAGTCATCTTTCTTAGAATATGTAAACAAATTTGCAGGTTTATACAGTGAGACATTCATATTCGTTAAATGCAAATATTAGTCAACCATATCTCAAGCAGTCTACTGTATTAACTGAGTTTATTACACTTATTAGTTAGTTCATTACTTGAATTGAATATAAACTATATGATTAGGCTAAATTGTGATGAAGTCTTTTAACCTTTATAGTATGCTGTCTTTCATGCTGAGGCTTCATATGTAATGGTTTTCATTTAAATATTCTTTGTGTTCAAGATTAACATTTCTCCAAAAAGGGTAGAATTAGTTAATTGTGTGGTGAAAGTATGTTTCTATGTCCATATTTAATTAATTTAATTACTGCTTTACCTACCACAGAATCAGTATCATAGTTGAGTGGTACAATAAGTAGCCAAATATCATCGATCACTGAAAAATCTATTTTCAATAATTCCTTTTTTTCAGCTTATTAAAGTTAAAGGTGCTGTAGTTCCTAATTAATTTTGTTTCTGTGGTAAATTATGATCCATTAAAAATGGAAGTTTTGATACATCTTGTTTTCAAAACTGGAACATCTGAAACTTCCTTAATAACATATTGTTACATCCTGGCTGTGTGCACAAGATGTGGGTATACTGGGAATATATAATGTTTCATATGTTGGCGACATTGCCAACTTTGTTATTTATAAAAAAACTACTTTAGAGTGCGTTTTCCTGTTTAGTAATATGCACCTAGTGGGAGATGGACATATAAGAAGCACGCCAAGATGGTAAAATGCAAAATTTAGTGAAAAGGTAACAATATAACTGTTTTTATTCAGAAGTATTTGACTTTAAATTAGTAGGTTGGTTAACCCATCCACGTCCCTTTACTGGATTATGTAGGCTATTTTCCCGGTCTTAAAGATGGAATACAGCTGCGTTTCCATATGCACGTCTAACTGTGGTACATTTTCCCTAATCCTTCCTCTCATAGCCAAGCGAGTTCCTTGAAGTTTATAACAGTAGGCGTGACAATAATACACTTTCCATGGATAGAAAATTTGGCTGCAAAAAATAGTGAACACCATCCATATCTTCCCAACACTCAGAAGTTTGCAACACATTATCACAGTGAAGTATTTGTTATTTATAGCTTAAATCAATTGATAAGAAGAACTGACATTGAAATTATTCAACTTAGGAAGCAAAAATGCATGCCTAGGGGGAAAGAATAAAAAGTAAGATAAAAGCATTCTGCTCATTCTGGTATAAGCGTTACATGGATTCAAATGCTCTTTGTAAAACAGAATTTAAGACTCTCCAAAGTAGATAAAAATAGGCTGATTTAAGTATCCTTTATTTTCATTTGATTTTTAGAAGTGGAAAGCCACAAGAAACGGTACAAACTTATTAGAATAAAAATGTATATAAACTTGTACACAAACTGTGTTACATAAGTTACATTATTTAGATTCAAAATATTGCTGTGGCATGTTAATTTCCTTTGAATGTAACAGATTAACAAAATGTTATTCTTATTTTGTTTCTCATTATTAGCAATGTTATACATAATGCTATTTCTGTATTTTGCACAAAAGAAAGCAAATGCTGTCTGGCATGCTCTGCTTAAAAAAAATAAATAAATAAATAAATAAATCCTTGGAATACTTCTTAGTAGAAACGCTCATGCTGGAAAGAAACTTTTGACAGTTTATAATTTGTATTTCTGTCACTGTAATAATTTAGATAAATTTCTTTATCCTTCCATATTGAAACTTTAAATCTGAATGTGATTCTACTATAGGTTCTACATAATACATAAGTGTCTTTAATTACTACTACTACTATTCTTATTATTACCAGAAGTCAATGTTCTTTTGTTTCAGAAGCGTGGAAGATCTTACTGAGTTGCCCACATTAGTCCTCCTCCACTACAAGCATTATCATCATATTCACAATGCTGATGCATTAAAACATAGGGAGCCATCAGATGAAGTCGGATGCAAGTTTTTGAAAATGTTTGAAGCAGTACATGCTCCTTCACGCGCTTTGGATATCCATAAAGAAGATTTATATCATGATCATGAGGATGATTATTACCTTATTGCTGGTGATAGGGTGTTTTAAAGAAAAGTATGGGTCAGCCAGTGGTGCTGAAATGGTAAAAATCCTTTGAAATATTTATTTTAAATTATGCTGAAGTGGGGGGAAATTGTGCAGGCTATGAGTGTTTGGAAAACAATAATTTTGTTATTGCCATCATGAGTCCCTTGATTAAGAGGATTTTGAAAACATTAAGTGCAACTTATGAAATTGTTTTTGTGGACTCATCTGGAAATATTGATAGGTTTGGATGCAGAGTATTCTTGCTAATTGCTAACACAAGTGCTGGTGGGTTTCCAATAGACATATTAATAAGTACTTCTGAAAGCGAGGTTATGATATATGAAGCACTGTCATGAGGGCCTTCAGTTTTAATGACAGAAGACTTCACTGAAGAGAGAGTAGCACTAGCAAAATCATTTCCCAACTCCGTTATTCTTTTCTGCATTTTCCATGTGCTACAGTCTAATTGGCGCTACTTATGGAAGAGTTCAACTGAAATATCTTCCAAAGATAGGCAAGAACTGTTTTACTTCATAAAAAGGATGGTATATGCAAATAATATAGAGGAGATAAACACTGAGTACCAAGCCTTAGCATCCTCTGGTACCAGCAAGCAGTATTGTAAATTTATTAATTATGCAGAAAAGCTATACAAAAGAGGGGAAGAATGGGCTTTATGCCATAAAAAATCCGCAATACTTAGAGGGCAAAATACCAATAATTTGTGTGAAGCTGCAATGAGAGTTCTTAAAGATAGCGTTCTCTTGAGAACTAGAGCTTATAATGTTGCCCAACTGTTGGATTTTCTGATGACTGATTTGAATAATTTTTATGTTAAGAAGGCTATTGAAGTAGAAAATGGACATCCCCATCATATTTGCACAAAAAAACACAAAATACATGAAAAGAAACTGATTCCACTGAAAAGTGCAGAAATTTCTGATAGCCATTTTGAGTTTACAACCTTAAAAATAATCAGAAATATTTTTGACATAGAAATTGGCTTATGTAACTGTATGTTATAGCAGTTTGGTGCTTAGTGTAAACACCAGTTACACATTGCTATTAAGTATAACAAACAGTTGGCTTTTGTTTTACCAATCAATGAATGTGCAAAAAAACAAACAAAAAACCAGTTACATTGCATCTGACAATGAAAGTACACCTCAAAACTGGTTTAAAGACTTAACAGAGATTACAGTTTCTAGGTATTTAAGTTACTCCACAATCAATACTGTTTTACCTTCATGTGTTAAAAATAAATTTGAATACTTAAGAATGAAGAGGTAAATAATGCAGAAGCAATAGAAAACCGCAAACAAAGCACTGCAAACATGGTTGATGGCATGTATGAATTGATAAATTTAAAGGCTCAGAGTAGTTCAGAAATGTTAGAAGCTGCCGAAATGCTAATTTGATCACTACTTTTGGTTGATCAGTAACAAAAAGATAGGTGTGCAGCCTACAGCTATAATGAGAAGAAAAACAGAAATTCATTTAACAAACATTCAATTTCTTTAATTTTTCATACTTTTAAGTAAGCAGAACATAAAAACTCACAATAAGTGGAAATAAGCCAGTCTTTGAACATTAATATAAATCTAACTGCTTCTTTAAGCTAGAAGGAAGGTACAATTAATTTTTGGCACACTTCACCAATAATTACAATTTCTTGTGTATCTTTGTGTAGCAAGTAAGAAAATATGTTTTTATTATAACATAGGTACTTTTAAAATCAATTTGGGGCAAGGTAGGTCACAATGTGCAGACCTTAAGAAAACTGATAATTCTATATATTTTGTGATTCTAAAGCTAATTTGTTTAGCATTAGGTTCCTAAACAACCAGGCCATTTGATACTTGAAGCTTTATAGGCATGTCTCCCAATTATTTCTTTTGTGATAATCTGAAAATCACTTTCAGTAATGTCTTGTATATCAAATTATTTTAAAAATATAACTATTAGCTTCATGAGACATCCATATGTATAACAAAAATGTGACATTGTGACAGAAATGTGATGAAATTAATATCAACTAACCTTGTCCATGTGCAAAGATAGCTTTAGTAAGGTTACAAATGTAGGAAAACTGACCTGATATGTCATTTAAATGTGCAAATGCAGATGTAGGCTTTAAAAATTGCATGACTTGTGCCACATCATATGGCTTAAATGCCTGCTATCTACCATTAACTTTTGCAACTTCTTTTTTCTGCATTTGTGTTCAAAATATATCCCCCTCCTATTTTAACAATAAGCTCTACAGCTCAGTCCATACAATGGTTTCATTTCATACTTCAGTTCACCCCGCCTGCGGTGCCATAAGTAGTTAAAGCAGGCGTTAAACATTACCAAAAAAAAAAACAACTTAAGTTCACCACTCGATGTATGTTCCAATATTTATTTCTTTATAGTTGTCCAAAATTAGTATCTGACTGCTATAGACATAGGCATACAATCATAGTTAAAATAAATAAATACACATTCACATCCCTGTATAGATAGGTAATGTGACAGAATACTATACACAGCAAATACATTATATGTCTTAAATAAAATTAAAAACAAAATAAAAAGTTGCAGCAATGTCCTTTACCATGTGTAGTCTAAATATTCATGAATACTATAAAAATTCAAGTCCTATAATAACATTTCTAGATACATCTTAAACTGCTTTATGGGAAATGGTTGGATAGAATGGGATAATTTATTAAAGAGCTTAAGACCTGCATATACATAGTGATTTTGAGCTTTGCTCAGCCTAAAATAAGGTATTTCTAAATTATTGTTGTTTCTAGGTTATAACTGCGCATAGCGTGCCTGGAAGGTAGGGTTTGGTAGTTTACTGTTATGTATAGTAGACAAGTAAGCATATAAAGATAAGGGTAGTTAAAATCTTGAGTTCTTTAAAATAAGTTTTAAATGATTCCATATTTTTTTTATACATTTAATACACAAATATCTTTTACCACCTGAAGGCAATGTTAGCTCCACTTGAATAACTGCAGGGTAAAATTCCATAATACAGACGAGAGTGACACAATGCATAATACGTAATCAATATTTCTTAGCAATTAAAAATTTTAATCATTTAAGCATGTAGCTCTTGTCGTCAGTTTAAAGCAAAGTTTATTTGTATGTACATCCCAGTTTAATCTGCTATCTAGAAATATTCCTAGTAAATTTACAGTATTTACATTGCAATTTTCATTTTTAAGAGTGAGTACAATTTTTTCGTTTTTTTTTATCATTGATAGTTAATTGAATTATCTTAAAGCAGATTTTTGCCACATATTCTTATTTTATTCCATTTATATAGCCTAAGGGGACATCTAATGCCTCATTGGGGTGCTTTGCATTAGAAAGAACTTGTCTGTAGGTTTGGTTTAAATCTTTTCTTTTTCTTTTTTTTTTTTTTTTTTTCCTCAAACACATTCACTCGTGCATTCATAATTTCAGACTCTGTTGTGGATAGGGAATAATTCTGGTTAAAGAAAATTCCCCACCACAGCCGGGACCTCCGCCATATACTATAGTCAAGTTGTATGTTTTAAGTAATATGTTTTCACACGGTAACAGCTGTCAATAGAAATATCCATCTTAGCCTTATTTGTAGACATGTGACAATTCTGGACATTGTTCAAACAAAATTCTAGTTTTCGTAAACAACACAACTAGGGTGCTAATTGTTTTAAATATGCATGATTTTTTTTTTCTTTTAATTTTTTGTGCTGATTTCCCACTTTTACGCATAGCTCATAAAGTGACCATGTTATATTAATTATTGAACTTGTGCCTGCTACATGTCGCTTTTGCTGCATTTATGCACAGAAAAAAAAATAATAAAAAAAAATGTTACATTTACATTATGAAGATGAATATTGCCGAGTTGTTTTGCCACACCCCCTGAGACAGCTGTCCCGATGCCATATTGTTTCAGTAAGCAATAGGGACAGCTCAGTCTAAAACTGAATTATAATCTGCAATCAGGCTTCCGCTTTACCGGCAGTAGGTAGCTCTTTGTCTTGTGGTTCCATCTCTAGTTCTGCTTATTGTGACGTCACCGTGTGGATGCTCTTACCTTGTCATCTGCTTAGCAGTGTATGTTATCGTATATTGTGGTTGTTTTTTCTGTTTATGTGGAGCTTTTACCAAGAAGTTAGTGAGTAATAAATCACTCATTTATTTCTGAGTGGATTTCTTGTTTTGTTTCAAATGAGTAGACATAAAAATTATTATACCGTATCAATCTGCAAGAATGTTTATTGATAGGAACAAAGAGCAGGGGACATTTTATTCGTTTCCTAAGGGTGAAGAGTAGCAGAAACAATGGTAAATAAAGGTGGAAAGTCAAGAAAAAAAATCTGCGTTCCATTCACATGACTTTCTGTACATCTCTGATACAAATTATTGTTAAAAATTTATTCTTCTATGTACTTCATGTTAATCGAGATAAAATTAGGATAAATAGTCTTATTACTGGCGCCCTTATAAATAGAAGGGAAATAAAGCTAAAATTATAGTCAAATCTTTTAAAAGCTGGTTGGTGTGTGATTGAAATTCCTTTGTTTATATCACTAAGAGTTGACAAATTCCCGTATAAAAAGTATAAGTATTTTAATACTAAAACCAATATCAAGGAATATCTCAAAAACTCCACAAACAATGCATATAACATAAATTGATTGTTTAGACGAGCATTACATTTTTTATAAGTAAGTTTTTATCTATCTCTTTACAGTTTACTAGTTATGCAAAATTCATTCAGAATAAAGCATGTCTTCAGAGGCTACTCCCAGAAAATTGAAGATATAAATTTTATTTGTCATGTAAATACCTCTTAATATACAACATTTTAACCAAAATCATAAGAGCCATTTGAGAAGATAAAATTTCTCCAAAATGTTTCCATGTAAAGGGTGGTTGGGGAAGGGGGATTTTATTGAAAATCTGCCTCGCATCCTTGGAAGATACTGAACTTAAATACCAAATTTGGTATATAACAGACTTTTTGTTTTTGAGCTATGCTACCCACAGACAGACACACACACACACACAGATTTTTATCTAAAAATGTTTTTTTTTTATTAAAGTGGACTCAATAAGTATTTCTAATGAAATATCGGCATCAAATTTTTGGGTGCATTACAATACTTTCTCTATACACTGTGTACATAATACGTGTAGAGAAAGTAAAAATAATGTCAAAATTGCAAGAATCTGTAATGTATAATTTTTTTCCCTGAAAAAGATCTTAAGAGCAAATTTTTGGGATTGCCAATAAAGAAACTGAAACAGTCTCAGTGCATACCCAAGTGACATGCACGAGATCTTAACTTTAAAGGAGATCGAGAACAGAAAATTGAAAAAGGGAAATTATTAAACATTTTTTTTTTAGAAAAAAAATCTCTGTGTGAGTGCAGGTGTGGGTGTATGAACTCAAAAATGATAATTCTATTAAATACCAAATTTGGTATTTAATGGTCTAAGAATGCAACAAGAAAAGTTTCAGGAAAATCCTCCCACTCCCAACTACCCTTTATATGGCACACTTTTGAGTTTAATTTTCTCAAAAATGGCTTAAATGGTTTTAACTAAAATACCAAATGTTTAAGATATTTTTATATCAAATGAAATATATACGAGCTACGTCCAGAAAGTAAGTTCCGTTTGGTAATAAAATTAAATTGTGTACAGATACAGAATTATTATTTATTGCACAAAATTCAACAACTCTTAAACTACTTTTCCACATAACTGCCGAAATTTTGCAGGCATTTGTATAGCGTGGCACAAGTTTTTGTATACCTTCTTCATAGAAGGTTGCCGCCTGTGTCTTCAAAAAGTTGGAAACATTTTCTTTCAGCTCTTCGTCATTGTTGAAGTGTTGACCGCCAAGGAAAGACTTGAGATGTAAGAACAAATGAAAGTCGCAAGGAGCGAGGTCAGAGCTGTACGGAGGATGGTCAAACGCATCCCAGCCAAATCCCTGTAGAAGGTTTTTCATCACATTTGCAGTGTGCGGTCGTCCGTTGTCGTGAAGAAAAACAACACCTTTTGACAGCAATCCTCGGCGCTTATTCAGTATTGCGCGGCGCAATTTCCTAAGTGTCTTGCCATAAACATCTGCTTTGATTGTTTGACAACGCGGTAAGAAATCAATGAGTAAGATGCCCTTCCAGTCCCAGAACACTGTGTACATCATTTTTCGAGGTGTCAAGATTTATTTCGGCTTAACCTTTGCTGGGGATGAAGTGTGCCTCCATTCCATCTATTGCCGCTTACTTTCAGGGGTGTCATAAGAAACCCAAGTCTCATCTCCTGTGACTATCTCTGTCAGAAATTCTTCGCCGTCTTCATTATAGCGGGTTTAAAACTAAAGTGCACTACCCATCCGTTTTGCTTTGTGTTGCTCAGTAAGAATCTTTGGTACCCAACGTGAGCAAAGTTTACGAAATTTCAGTTTTTCGGTAACAATTTCATGAATTAGTGATCGTGAGCTTTGGGGAAATTCCATAGCGAGAGCACTAATTGTAAACTTGCGGTTTTCCTGGATCTTGTCATCAATCGCGTGAACCAGTTCTGTAACCAAAGATGGATGCCCACTTCGTTCGTCATCGTGCACTTCACTACGTCCTTCATTGAACTGTCGGACCCATCTTCTCACCATTGAATCACTCGTTGCATTTTGTCTGTAAACTTCGCAAATTTGCCGATAAATTTCAATTGGTTTCACTTTCCTAGCATTCAAAAAACGAATCACAGATCTGATTTCACAAGCGGCGGGATTTTCAATCAACACTGACATTGTAAACAAGCACAACAAAGCATATGTGGCTGACAGCAATCTCAAAATGGCACATGTTTTTTCTCCTTGATACAGAGCGTCTACCACGCATGTGCAGAACTGCGATTGCAGCGCTGCAGCGGAGATAAATTGAAACGGAACTTACTTTCTGGACGTACCTCGTATCTTCAATTTTCTGGATATAGCCTCCGAAGTCTTCTTCATTCTGGATAACTCTTGTTTAAGTGGAAACCATAAGAGATAGACAAAATCTAAACAAGGAATGTAGATGTTAAAAAACGCAATTTATGTCATATATATTTTTTTTGTAAAATTAAGCATTTCTATGATATTTCCTGTAGGTGTCAATTTTAAAATACTTGTAATAGTTTTCTCAAATAGGAAGTCACTATTCATTTCATACCTTTTTTGTTTTTGTTTTACTCCTGGCTATACAAAGAGAATCAAATTCAAAGTATCACATAGCAATGATCATTTACAATATATGAATGTCTAATGCTTTAGTCTAGTGTATTCTCTTTTTTTCCCCCCTTTTTATAGTGTTTAATGCCACTTTTGCTATTTATGACACTGTAGGCGATGACACTGAAGATACAATGAATAAAAATGGAGCACCGGTGGAATGCAATAATGGGGGAAACCGGTGAACCTGCAGAAAAACCTGATCACAACAAATCCCAAACGTGTACCTGTTAAATCACCTGCGATTAAACCTGGCCGCTGAGAAGAGAATAATTTAATTACTCGGCCACTGTGCAGTGGTGTATTCCATTACTTCCCTTCTACATACAAGAAACTAAGCAGTAAGTCCATTTCTGCTAATGTTTATCTCAATTAGAATGATGTAGATGAAAGAAAAATCTTTAGTAAAAACAGCTTTTTTGCAGAACGGGGAGAGAAAGCAGTATGAATGGAACACATCAGATTTTTTATTACCTGTTTACTTTAGCCCTTGTCCTTGATAAAACAATCAAAGATGCAATAAAATAGATTATGGATTTAAATTTGCCTCTAATATCAGCATATGAAAATTCTGCATTAGTGAGTTTTGCACTTATCAGGGAACATATTAAGCATGGCCAATGCAAATCTGCAATTAAGGAAGCTTGAACTCGTTATATGGTTACTGATGGTGGTAATAATATAGTAGACTAAGTGTGTTACAGCGCTATTTTTGATAGCTGTGTCTTACAGGTTAGCGATCAAACTGGAAAAAAGTGTGTAATATTACTCATTCATCCAAAACCTCATTTATAAGGAAGGTAAATTTAAAAAAAACTTACTTTTAATGTACTGAAAAACAACAACCACCATAACTAGAACATTCAACAATAATCATACTGTTAAAAACAGGAAATTCTACAGAAAGCCTGGTAATTGAGAAAAGGAGCACTAAATGCTGCTGAATAGTTCACAATAATCACAATGCATATATTTAAATTTAGAAAAATTAATGTTGAGAAATAAAGCTTGCAGATGAATTTTAGGATGCTCTTGGTGCTTCAGAAACTCTTTAAAGAAAGAAGCCTAAATAGGCATGAGCAAGCCCGAATTTAGGACTTCCGACGCCCCTGGGCAAAAAAAAAAATGCTCCCCCCCCCGCGCGAAATTGCAATACATTCATTACCTAAATTTTCACAACATAGAGAATGGTTTCACTAGTTTGGATACTTAAGTATAAGAGGCAAACACCATAAGTGAGTTTATTAAAATTTAAGTTGAAACATCTTAATAGAGAGAGGTTACACTAAAGAGGCATCACCCCATATTAGATGTCCAAATATATACTGTTAAATAACAAGAGACTTCCTCCTTACCCTGTCATTTGCAAACAGGTTTGTGTGTTCATCATAGTTCATTTTCACTGTTAAGTCAGATTCAATTGCAAGAACACCAAGATAACTAAGACGATCCTGCACTTGTGATGTTCTTAAATAATGATTTATGCGTCTTAGAGCAGAAAATGACCTCTCAGTTGAGCAGTTGGAAGCAGAAGTGCTCAAGTATAGTTGTAGAGCTATGTTTAAGTTTGGGTAAACACTCTTTAGACAGTTACCTTTTAACATTTTGCACAGCTGTGTAAGACAGTGTGACACATTTTCATTCTTTTCTATGAAGCTTTTGAAGTGTAAGCATTCAATACAAATGCTGAATCTTCAAGATCTGAACTGTAGACATTCTGAAGTCTGGATGATACATCCTGAATTTCAAGTGGAATAAGCATCTTCAGATATGTCAAAAACATACACGCTTCACTGAATTCCTTTCCTTGTAGGAAGAAACTCTGTTGTTCAGTTCTTCAATCAATTTATCCAGAATCAAAAGGAAAGCATCTGTAAGTCATCTGAATCATCATTTCCTTCAGAGTCTGAATCAGATTCATCAAAGAATCTTTTCTTTGTCTTAATCCTGATCAATTGTAGTAATGCTACAAAGAGATTCAAATTTCTTCTGTCCTAGATTCTTGAAAGCTTCATAACCCATTTTCATTTCTTCCAAGAAACCAACCAAAGAACTATACAAATTACAAACAATGGCTACATCCATGTACCTACAACATTGAAACTTTCAAGAATGGAATTCCAAACTACAGTTATAAAAGATGCCTCAAGACTACACAACTTCTTCTTTATGCCTTTAGCTTCAGATTTCACCAAAGATTTCTCACTTTCGTTCCCAGTGCTATAACGATATCCTCGCCATCTTTGTTCAAACTTCTTCTCTAGCAGACCATTGGGTTATGCAGAGGGACTTGACACTCAAGTTCTCTTTACTGAAAAATGTGCTCTAGTGATTCCATCGATGAAAAGAAGCATTGAAAAAATGAAATGTTTCTTGCAAAATGTCAAAAAAAAAAAAAAAAAAAAAAAAAAAAAAAAAAAAAAAAAAAAAAGAGAGAGAAAAGTTGCTTGGTTACATCTTGCTGCACTTGATCCCACAATTTTAGAGTGTGCGCTGAACAAGGAATATAGAAAGCATAAGGAGAGAGAGCTCTGATTCTAGCTTGCAAGCCTGAATAAATACCTGACATATTTGGTGCATTGTCATAACTCTGTCCTCTGCAGTTACCTATATTCAATCCATGTCTCTCAAGACAGTTTATCACTGCATTTGATAGATCTTGGCTACCAGGTCCTGCATTTGGCACAAATTCAACAAACCGCTCTACAGCTAGCCCCTCTTTGTTGACATAACGCAAGATAAAACTTATTATGTGCAATATCAGGGCTGGAGTCAACAATTATAGAGTAGTGTTTTGCTGCAGTAACTTGTGCCACTATTTGTTCAACAACTCTCTTCCCCATGATTTTGATTATTTGCTCATATATAGCAAAAGACAGATATGAAGTTTTTCCACCTCCAGAATCCTTATATAGTGACATGTGGCTAGCAAGAAATGGATAAAATTTGGCAATAAGTTCCATGCACATTAAAAAGTTACCATTATGAACACTTCCAAGAATTTCATCATTACCACGGAGAGGCAGTCCTCGAGAGGAAAGTTTCTTCACAACAGCAACAACCCTTTGCAAGACATTACGCCAGTACTGAACTTTGTTTTCAAGTTGTAAGAATAATTTTCCATCTATCCTTGTTAAAATGGAACTTCTGTTTTTTAAACTAAGAACACAGTCTCGGTACCTTGAACTGTTTACATGAGTTGCAATTAGTTCTGCATGTTTCCAGTTTGAGAAATCACGAGGTCCTGCCAAGTCTGATGTTCCTCCAAAAAAAGTACATGGTGCACAAAATACTGTTCCCTGACTTTCAGAATATACTTAATAATCTCTGTTAATAATTTCATTGTTCGCAAGCTTTCTCTGAAAAAATGCACTAGTACAACGTCTTGTGGCACCATCTGTAAACTGATGTTTCGACTTAGAAAAGTCAGCTTCTTTATTTTGTGTTACCCCATTCATTGCAATACAGTCCCGTGTTTTATCAGTTTTTTCCCAAAGAAAAGGATCAGCACTAATTGTAAAGGGTTCGTCAGCAACGATGGAAATTCCGCCTTCACTTTCGTTTGACAAAGGTTTTTTTTCAGCTTTAGATTTATTTGGGGTACTTTTTCGCCGTAGTCTTCAACAGCTTCACTTGGCGAGGGCATTTCTACTTGACATGAACTCCTTGAGGTCGATTTTATAAACACATCAAGGTGCGGAACTTTTCTCAATGCGTCTTCTTCTCTTTTTCTTTTATCTTCGCCAATGAACGATGCTGAGCCCCACTAAGTCTCTTTCTTCCTGTCATTTTATTCAGAGACAATCGACACTGAAACTGAGAAAATGGAAGAAAATATGATAAACAGTTGAAAAACTTAAAAGATTCAAACATAACCTACTACTTCATTATGCCGGAATGCCGGCTCATTAAATATAAAGGAACTCAATATAATTACAACAACAACAATAATAATTACCGTTCATTACCTCAGCTAACAATATATAGAAAATTAACGTTAATGAATAACAACATAGACTTCTTGATCTTACAATTTTCTGCGTGTGTTAATTGATTCTCACTATTGGAATACGTTTCGCTTTGTCTCCGCTATGTGCGCATAGAGTGCAAACTAATCAGCATAGCCAACATGCGTCAGTTAATATTCATCTGCGAGCGGCAAATTTAAATGAACTTGTCGTTTCATGTCTTTGCTTTCTTTTTTCTTTTGCAGCTTTCATGTAATTTTACCGCCCCCTAAAATGTGCCATTCTGGGCAGTTGCCCGGTTTGTCCTGCCGTAAATACGGCCCTGGGTATAGTTCAGATTTAAGTAATAGATATCAGTCTGTTGAAGTTCTTTAAGCTAAATCAAATGATGTTATTATAAAGCATGGAGTCCCACAAGGCTTATTATTAGGTCCACTACTTCTTATGTACATAAACAATCTCCCGCCCACTATTACTCAAGTAAAAAGTGTGTTATTTGCAGATAACACAAGTATTACAATGAGCCAAAAATAAGTTGCAGGATAAA
The DNA here is from genome assembly GCA_030762935.1 of Hymenopus coronatus. NCBI lineage: Eukaryota > Metazoa > Arthropoda > Insecta > Mantodea > Hymenopodidae > Hymenopus > Hymenopus coronatus. The sequence goes on from CM060897.1 coordinate 141,574,792, forward strand.
ACCAGCAAGGTTTTAAAACAAATGGAATTGACCAATAAGCTCAAGTTTAACATTGAAAAAACTGTGTACATACAGTTCCATAATTATGAGCAAGACCCAATGCAAGTTTCTTTCAATGATGTACAAATTACCGAAGTAGAATCCACAAAATTCTTAGGCAGATGGGTACAAGCAAACCTGACATGGGAAAAACACATACATCATGTAAGCGGGAAACTCAGCAGTCTATGCTACACATTTAGAATCCTTTCAAAAGTATTGCCCTTGGAGGGCTTAAAGTCAGTGTACTATGGATATGTCCAAGCATGGGGGTGGGGGGCTTCTTCAAAAAGTTTGCAGGTACTTAAGCTTCAAAAAAGGTTAGTAAAAATCATAAAACCAATACGATCAGATAGAAAGATAGTATTCAAAGGACTATCTATATTACCCTTGCCTTGTGTATATTATCTTAGAGTTGGTCTCTTTTATATATCAAGCTTTCGATATCTTTAACACAGTGAAGCCCGGACGTTTCAGTAGCTGAAATGCCAAGAAACCCAGGGTTTTAATGCCTACTTTGAGTTATTATTTACAGTACATCAATCAAATCTGCCGAAAAGTATTGGTGCAATCTAAAAGTATGGCATTCAGGGATTTCTCAACAAGTAAGAAAATAGTCATAACTTTTGTATTAATATTTTATTTTAAATTTAAAATTTAAAATAAAATATTAATACAAAAGTTATGACTATTTTCTTACTTGTTGAGAAATCCCTGAATGCCATACTTTTAGATTGCACCAATACTTTTCGGCAGATTTGATTGATGTACTGTAAATAATAACTCAAAGTAGGCATTAAAACCCTGGGTTTCTTGGCATTTCAGCTACTGAAACGTCCGGGCTTCACTGTGTTAAAGATATCGAAAGCTTGATATATAAAAGAGACCAACTCTAAGATAATATACACAAGGCAAGGGTAATATAGATAGTCCTTTGAATACTATCTTTCTATCTGATCGTATTGGTACTTGTTTTATGATTTTTACTAACCTTTTTTGAAGCTTAAGTACCTGCAAACTTTTTGAAGAAGCCCCCCACCCCCATATGAGTTTGAAAAAAAAAAAAAAACTGCTTACGCTCTATTTATTTAAAATTAGAAAAACTCTCCCTCGGAATCAGAATTTTCCATTTCTATCCTGAATTTCAGCTTCAGTTCACAGAAATCAAGGAAAATGCAGCATTTTAACATTTAAGAGCACAAATATAACAAACAGTTCACCGCCTTCAAGGAAAACGGCATGACTGCCTGAGAGCAGCCAATATTACTAAATCTCCTAAAATTCCTAATAGTTGAAATGTAAATGGCGTGTTATTTATGGACGCTCTTTAACTGCTGTGGTTCTCAGCGTCCCATTCTATACTGGGCGTGAAAGACCGCTTAATTTTGCTCAGAGGCCTTTCTATCAGGCTTGAGGTTCTTTTACGTGCCGTAAAACTACAACACAGGACCAACGGCTTTACTTCCCTTCCGAAGGAAGCCATGCTAAGGATTTTTACACCAGAATAAATCCATCGTCCTCCGCCAGGTTTGAACCTGCGACCTTGGGTGTATGAAGTCAGCATGGTAACCATTACACCACGGAGGGCGACTCCTAATAGTTGTCTAAAGCAAGAACAGATGGTAGCACAAATCAGACAACTAAACAGCAACTTATATATGTTCTTTGCCGTATAGCCCAAGACCGAGTTAAGGTTGTGTTGTATTAAAAGCGTTAGCAATACCTGCCCGAGTTATACTAGGGCGTGGGCCGCATGAACATTTCGCACGGCCCAAGCTATACTAGGACATGGGCCTCATGAACATTTCGATGGCCCGAGCTATACTCGGGTATGGGTCTCGTGAACATTTCGATGGCTCGAGATATACTCGGGCATGGGTCTCATGAACATTTTGATGACCCGAGCTACACTCAGGCGTCGGCCGTATGAACATTTCGATGGCCCGAGCTATACTCGGCCATGGGGCTCATGAACATTTTGATGGCCCGAGCTATACTCGAGCTTGGGTCTCATGAACATTTCGATGGCCCGAACCATACTCGGGTTTGGGCTCCAATATGATAAAAGAAACTCAGCTCTACACGACCACGAAACAAGAGCATGCAATAATATACACCTCAACACTCATAGGCTCACCAGGTGTCTTGAGTCTATATCACATCAGGATATAAATTTATACAACCATCTTCCAAACAGTGTTAAAGAACTTAATGACAAAAAAATTAATGCCCATTAAGAACCATCTCAAACATCATTTATCACGAACTATTAATGAGTACTTCAATTTGAAACTCTACATGTTCCACAGAATACAAACTAAATAGCAATAAATTATTATTATGATCATCTTTGCAATTACATTTCTCTTGTGCAGATACCGCCACTTTGTGTTTGTCATTACAGTTCCCATTCTGCAGAAGTAGGAAAGAGCCTGATGCTAGCAGAAAACTAATCTGGATTTTTCTTTTTACTAATTCTGTACATATTTTAACTCAAATATAACGAAATTTATTTGTATTTTGTCGAATCCATAGAATCTGTATTTCTTCATGCTGATAATAAATATATCTAAACACATTTAAAAAGCAACAGTCTGGGCCAAAGTTTTGCTGGGCAGTCAGGTTTCATCCAGTTGAAAATACCTGCGTTCAGCATATGGTCAACTCCTGTAATCTTTGATAGTTTTGCCGCTAACAACAATTGATCGACTGCTTATGTGGTCAAGTGGTCAGGGTGGCTTCTTACTCAGAGGTCAATTTAACAATTGATTCTCACAGTTTTCTGGTTTTTGTTATACCTCTTCTTGACTTTATCAACCCAGCAAAAGGATGCACTAAAATTTTGAATCACAAAAATGTTGGCTACCTTAAAGCCAGGATTGTGATGAACTTAACGTAATGTGGAAATCTAATGCATTGGTAGTACTTAGGATAGATGTAACTAGAGTTTACTAATGCCAAACTTCTCTTTCCCATTATGTTAATTTTAATGTCATGGCAATTAGAACCACTGCCTGAGGACAACAGCATGAAATGATAAAAACTATCATTGATAAGCCATTCCTATTATGATATGTGCAGAATTTCTTAACTTATGGCCATGTCTTATGAAGTTCATAATATCGGCGTGCCTTTTCTACAACGCATCATTTGATTTAACTTCTGCTCTTGAAGTTTTGAACCAGAGTTTTACTATTTCTTTCAATTCCTTATATTATGAATGTTGTTTTTCTCATTTTTACTTTCTCTACATGTATTATGTACATAGTGTATAGAGAAGAAATTGTATTGCACCCAAAAGTTTGATACAGAGATTTCCCCGAAATATATGTTTTGGGTCCCCTGAACCTCATAAAATATTTTTGGAAAAAGGTCCGTGTGTGTGTAAGTCTGTGAAAAGCATAGCTCAAAAACGAAAACACCGATAAATACCAAACTTGGTATTTAAGTTTGGCATTTTCCAAGAATGGACATGAAGATTTTCAAGAACTCTCCCCCCCCCCTTCCCTTTACACGGAAAAAATTTTGAAAATTTAAATGTTATAAAAAATAACAATTTTGATTAAAATCTCTCATATTTATGATATTTAAATCCCAATAAAATATAAAATAAAATGTATATCTTGAATTTTCTGGGATAGCATCTAAAGAACTCTTTATTCTGTATGATTTTTGCATTACTGATAAATTGTAAGAGATACGTAAAAACTTACTACACAAAAAATGTAGATCACGATAAAACACACAATTTATGTCATATACATTTTTTCCATGGAGTTGATCGTTTTTGAGATATTCCTAATTATTGTTATCAGCTTTAAAACTTTACTCAGCTAATACTTTTCTCATACAGGAATTTGTCAACTCTTGTCCATACAAACAAAGGAACTTATGGTACTCCCTTATTTTGCTTCTACTTACAAGGAAGCAAGTAATAAGACTATTTCTGCTAATTTTTTTCAATTAGCATGAAGTAAATATGTAGAAGCATAAGCTTTTTAACAATTTGTTGCAGAGATGTAGAGAAAGCATGTGAATGGAACACATCAAATGTTTTTATAGTTTGGACTGCATTCTTACACTGCTTGTTGTGCATTCTTTGTTTTTGACCATTGAATTCTATATGGACACAAAAATCACAACTATGTGGTAATATGAGGCTGTGTGGATAGTGTAGAGAACACACAATGCGGAAAAAACAATGTATAGACCATGGCATGAATTTTCATTCCTGTCAAACTCTGAGGCTTTCGGGGACTTGACAATTTGAATTTCGGCTGCACGATCAACCAGTACTCTGACTATACATTATACTGTAGAGTGCAGAACAACACACTATTATTCTGCACTCTATGAATTATACCGTGATCAACTGGCAGTACAGTTACCAAGTACTACTGCAGATGGCAAAAGTCTGAACATTTCTAAGACACTGACCACTTCCGACATTGTTGAAAAATAAAAATGCAGCACCTCAAGGTCTAGGTTGCATCTAACTTATCTCACTTTGCTTGTCCTCTTTACAGGGACTTTGCTCTGCATAAATGACCTGTTGTCAGGACTCACATTCAAAGATCAGAAGTTTGAATCTCACTTAGGGTGAGTTATCTGGATAAGGGTTTTAAAAATAAATTTCTTGCAGGTATCCAAGGTATTTGAACCTATGATTGAGTTGCAGTATTTATTCTTGCAAATTTTCTTATTAAAAAAAGAAACCATACTCGCAGATATTTTTTTGTCTTATATAGCACCTTTCGCTGTTTCATGCAAATACAACACCTTGCAATTCAACAAGAAAAACAAATTCTCACTCATTTGATTATAGCGCCAGTGGCAACATCAACTGCACTAACTTTTCAACAGTGTTGAACTAACAAAAGCAAATGTGATCGTGATGTAACATAGTGGTTGCTTCTTCCCAGATGGACAGCTGTTGCACTTGATCACTGTAAATTATTACTGTTCACGAAACAATGATAAGTAGATAATACAGAATTACATGGATAACATAGTAAATGGTGATCAATTTCGCAAAAAAAAAAAAAAAAAAAAAAAAAAAAAAAAAAATGAATTATGGTCAAATTAAAAAATAACCTGAAATAAATATATATATATAAATTGCAAAATGTTGCAAGTGTAAAACATCTACAATTCACGCAACAAACATTTTATACATTATTATAGTGTTCCATAGCGTTAATTTCAATTTAAATAAATAAAAAAAGTAATAATTAAAAAAAGTACATATGCTTTAATTTTGGACGTATTATTTGTTTTAACAAAATTCGCAAAAATTAAGACCTTACATATAATTCTTCTAACCACTTTACACTTCTCGTAATAAATATTTGACTAAAATTGGTTTCATCTGGTGTTTATATCATAAGTGCATATTTATCATAATCAGCTCATGTGAGAAAGGTATGACAGAGAAGAATAAAATATTTTCAATATTATAAGCTACATTCAACCTAAGGAAACTTAAACACACATTAGCAAATATTACAGAATGGAATAATCTATATAAGACATATTTGACAATTGTGTACTTTTAACAAATTCTGATTTTTCCTGCATCATGTTTTTCTCTCTTGTGGTTTCCCAGTTGTACACTTTACTAACAGTGAAACATAAGAAAGGTGGCTTCCTAAACTTTTCTAATTATAGTAATTTAATTAAGATGTAATAGAGCAACCAAATTCTAAAGTTTTCATAGAGGGTCACTGGTAGTTTTGAAAATGGACAACATGAATTGTGCTGGGATTCCTAGTATCTTTAGATAGCAATATATGCAAACCAAAGCATGTTCCAACAATGTACAGCGTTGTATAGGCACATGTTGCTATGAAGGACAAAATCAGGATCTGAAGCGAGAGCATTATCATGATATGATTTTCTGCAATTTTGAACTTAGAGAACTCTTCACCATGCATTTGAGGATCTCTGTCCTTTGCAATCTACTATTGAGCAATGCTTTGCAAATTTTAGCAGAGGAGATTCTGCTGCAAGATTTGGTGTGTACATTATCAGATTTAACAAAACCTAAATATTTGATTGGAAGTGATGAAAGCAAACCTCAAAGAAAAACTAAATGTCTAAAAGCCTATGTGTTTAATTCCCCAACAAGTCAAAAAGTTTTCTGTATGTATTTGATCTCCCATCATCTCACTAATGAGTAGAAGAAAAGCATTGGTGAATTGGCAGCAGAAAATGTTGAAACTAGTTCATGAAGAATAAAAGATGTGTTTTATTAATTTGTTGAGTTGGTTTTTTAATACTATGTCACTTAAAACCATGTCAGGCCACAATGAACTCACAACCTGGGAAAACATCCTCATATAGAAAAATAAAGATCGGCTAATAAACTTTGAAATCCTGCCAATAGACAGCTTAGTTAAGAAGTTCATCATTTCGCCACCAGAGAAGAGTGTACAAGCAAATGCAGCCAGCAATGGCAGTTGGACCCGTGAGGTTGAAAATGAGACTTTCAAAACTAGTCCCTCATAATAACAATGTAAGTGACGTGTTAAAAAACCAATTCAAGAAATTAATAAAACATATAATTTGACCGTCACTGTCACTAAATTCCTCCAAACATCAATAAAAGATGTATTTAACAACTATTGATATAAACTGGATGCATCAGTATGATTAATCTGGGTGTTCCTAAAGGAGGTTCATCAAAAGGAGTGTTGGTAAGAGGATGATTGCTATTTTCTCTGAGCTAATGGCATGCTGTCACAGTCCAAAAAGAAGGAAAAAGACTAATCACTGCTGAATGGTACACTGCAAAACGTCTACCCTCAGGTCTTTAATACAGATAATACCTCTGCCCGCTCTACAGAGGAAATAACACTATTTCTATGGGAGTCAAATGCTTGACCCATCCTCCTTCAAGTTCCCAAAAATTACAGAAAAAAAGGAGGCGAATTATTTCAGTCATCTGTAGTTACTTACAGTGGCTGCATATATAAAGTGTGTATTTGTACCCATCTGAAGAAGCTTGGCTTTCAGCATTTACAAAATGTTTTAAATCAATGAGATTTATAGAAACAAATTAAGAATATTTTACATAAATATTTTATAACATCTAAATACGTTTTATGTCACACCACCTTTGAGATATTAATTTGTACTAAATGTATAGCTTTGGACAAAAAGAAAAGTCATCCCCAGATTCCATGTATTGATCAAAGGGCTTTGTGTATCTTTGTAAAAGCTGTGTTATTCACATGCACACGAAAGAACTGTGCAATGGCCTGTGACTGACAGTGCAATGGTTAATTTTATGAGTACAAAATAACCTTATGGTGGCCAAGAGATAAAGAAGGCATTGCTTCCACTCATTAGTTCCTAAGTTCAAATCTCGCACTGCTGTCATTTTGTTGTTATTAATTTTATGACTGGATATGCATTAATACAACTTTGGCATTTGAAGTTATGGGCCTATCTAAGCACTCAAAAACATAATTCTACTGGCACTCATATTAAATAACTAAAAATATGTGTAAATAAACTATTATCTTTTAAAATTAAAAAATAAACGTTATTAATATTGGGTGTATGAACCTTCAGCCATAATAACTGTCATCAATCTTCAGGGCATAGACAAAATTAAATGCCTGCAGTGATGTGGATGAGAAGCTACAGGATCCCAGGCTTCTTTAATTTGTGCCCAGGAGCCATCTTTTGTCCTTCGCCTCTTGCCCATTGGAGCGCAGCTTGCTTTTCACTTCAGCCCACACATTCTCAATAGGGTTCAAATCTGGTGAACAGTGAAGCCAGTCTACCACTCTGAGAAACATTTCGAGATGTGTAAACAGGATGATTATCCTATATGAATTAAACAATTCTATCAGGGTATCTCATCCTCACAGAGGAAATCAAAATATTATCGAGTATTATCGTGTATTTCACACTGTTCAGTGTAGTGTCAAGCTGTCACAGCACACCTACATTATCCCTTGAAATCCAGCCCTGATACAGATACATGACCATGATGGAATTGTGTATTTTGCATATCGGGACACCTTTGGATGACAGAATATCAATCACCTTTCCCTTACGTGTGGAAGAAAACATCATCTCGTCTGAGAACATCCAGTTGCAGTTGGCATTTTCCTCTGCAAACACAAGGGGTAATGTTGCCGTTTAAGAGTCAGTTGTTTGGCAGCAGTAGTAGTAGTAGTTTTTTTTAATAGAGAGGGGAAAAAACCCTCATGGGCATCAGGGAAGATAGCCCTGATGTTCCCGACTCTTACCGACTAAAAAACCCCTTTTCCGTTGGAATCCTACTTGGAACTACCGAAAAATAGGCAACACATTAATTAGGAAACCTGAGACCTTATAGTGTATAATATCTTTGCTTTCATTTCTCTCTGCTTCCTTTATACTCATTATCTCTGTGTCCATTGATTGAATTAATTTCCAATTGTGCTGAGTCTGAGCCATAATATCAATCATATTATCTGTATGTAGCTCAATACCCAATCTTATGTAGGTGTTTTCTCTCTGCCTTTGCCATCGTTTGCAGGAAAATAAGGTATGTTCCACTGTATCCACATCATCACAATAGTCACACTGGTCATTTTCTCTTACTCTGATCCTCTTTAAATAGGTATTAAAGGTCTTGTAAGTACCTGTGTCATATAATAATTTATATTCCTGTGTTTACATGTATTCCACTTGTCTATTTTTGCAATCAATCTTTTAGTCCATTGGGCCTTTTCAATATTTTGCTCCCACGCCTGCTGCCACTGATTCATCATAATTTCTCGCTCCTTTAATTTTGCCTCTTTTCTGTTACCTTCAACTTTAAATACATTTGTTCTTTCACGCATCTGTAGCTCAATATGAAGAATACCAGTAATTACTTGTAACGCCACAGTAGACGCAGTCTTATATGCACTTGCGACCCTTAAAAGTATTTTTATTGGTGACTTCTCCATTTTTTGTTTATATCTCTTGATTTCCAAAACTACATGCCATACCAGACAGCCATACAATAATAATGAATGCAGAACTCCACTCAGGACTAGCCTCTTGTAATATTGAGGTCCACTTATATTTGGCATTATTCTTGATAGTGCTTCAGTTTTTTCATGTGCCTTTTTGATCACTGCATTAATATGTTGTCCAAACTTTAAATGACTTCCCAAGACTATCCCCAAATATTTTAATGCTTTAATTGGAGTTATTTTTGTACCTTTTATTTCAAAATAATACTTTTCATAATACTTTCCAAATTTCTCTTACCTTTCAGGGGCCAACTGTAAATCATTTAATGTAAGCCACCAGTTGATTCTCTTCAGTGCCTCATTAGTTCTAAGAATAAGGTACTCTTCATCTTGTGCTGCTGCTGCTATAGCTAAATCATCAGCATAAGCTATAGCTCTCCAAGGTCAAGACCTAATACTCCGTCATAGGCAACGTGCCATAATGTTGGTCCAAGCACCGATCCCTGAGGAACTCCCATTTGCATATCTTTCTCTATGCCTGCAATACTGAGTTTTCTATTAGTAAAATAACTTTCAATAAAATTCACCATGTAGATAGTTGTCATTTTTTTTTTCTTCTTTTTTTTTTTGTTCTTTAATAATAAGACTCCAAGTCACAGTATTAAAAGCATTTCTTATATCTAATGTCACAAGTGAGCACCATTTACCTGTTGACCTTTCACCAATGTCGATCACTTTTTTCCACAGCTTGTACTGTTGACAGTCCCCTTCTAAAACCAAACTGGTATTCCGAAAAACCTCCCTTATCTTCTTAACTCCTCTAGACGTTCTCTTAGCAGAAATTCCAACAGCTTACCCATAGTGTCTAAAAGGCAAATTGGCCTCCAAAGGTTTTCCTTTTTTCCATAGTAGATATACTCGTGCAATTTTCCATCTTACTGGGAATTCTTGTGTCCATAACAAATTATTAAACGTTGATAATAAAAAATTAGGGACCATTTTGATCATTATTTTAACTGCCTCGGGTGGGATATTATCAGGCCCGGGTGCTTTTCCACATTTCATCCTTTCCCCTGTCGTATTAAGTTCCTCTTTAGTAAAAGGTTTTGCACTTTTATCAATATTTCACCTTTTCCAATAGTCCACTTTATTTGGAACAAGGGTAGAAACTATATCAATCTTTCGTTCTTTACATAAGTTATAAGGCATTGTCGGACTTTTTGGTGTTTTAGAGCAATTTTATAACCGTTTCCCCATAAATTACCTTCCAGTTCATTGCAGAGGTCTTTCCAATTTTTTATTTAGGCTCTTATATTGTTTTTTAGTTTTTGCCTCTTTTGTTTGTATTGTCTAGTTATTTCTTCAAGCTCTTAGTCATTTATATTCGCCCTTCCTCTACGTCGTGTTAGCTTCCTCCTAATTGCAAAACATTCTTTCCGATTTGTCTTGATTTCTTCATTCCACCAAAGAGGAACTTTCCGGTTTTGATATTTTCCATGTACCGACAAACTTTTTCTATACGTTTGACTAAGAACTTCCATACAGTGGGGTACACTCACTTTTTCTTTTCCTTTTAGAGTGTTAGTTTTTTCTTCCAATTCTTGCTGAAAAATTTCTTTATCAAACATCATTTTATTTCTTTGTCTCCCTTCTTCTTTTCCTCTACTCTCACCTTAAAGTATATGGGGCTGTAATCACTAACCAATTCATCATCCAGCACCTTCCAATTTAAAATTTTCCTAGCTATCTTTTGCATTGAGCAAGTAATATCGATGAATGATTCACTCGTTCCTCTAATAAAGGTTGGATTTCTCCCAGTATTATGTATTACCAAATTTAAGGAATCCATCCACTCAGCAAAAAATTCTCCCCTGGCATCCGATGTGGGTGAACCCCATCTTGGGGATTTTACATTTAAATCACCTAAGATAATCATTTTCCATTAAAACATCAATATATTTTGTGAACTCCTCAAATGCAATATTTGGGGAACAATAGCAGCAGTAGATGTTAAATTATTTAATATGAGTCTAGTAAATCCTTCTCCCTTCTCTATAGTATTTATTCGTACATCCCTATTTTTAAAATAAGCTGCCACATCCACATTTTTATCTATCGTCCATCTAGGACAATGGTTCCCAACCGGTGTGCCCCGGGGGTGCTGTGTGATTGGCTAAGGGGTGCCGCGAGATATTGAGATAAAAAAAAAAAAAAAAACCTTCTACTGAAGCCGTAAGTCTTGTAAGGTCTTGAAATAAAATAAGTCAAATCAATTATTCTCATGCACGGCAGATGGTGATAGTGGTCGATTCATTTCAATAATTCAGTTATACTAGTATCCCACAAATGGCATTACAGCTATACCCTGCCGAACATTCCCGAGACTACTCGCTTCCTCACGAACATTCCCGAGACTTTGACAGATGAATATATAAAAGTGTACGCCACTTGGCGCTTTCAGTTGTCTTCCTCGCGTTGATTCACAGTGTTTAGCTATGGATAAGTTCATTGTTAAACGTAAATGCCAGGACAGTGAAAGTGAACAGTCGGCTCCTACTGCTTGCTTTAAGAAGCCAAATCTTACAGTTTCTCCCGGACCGTCGAATTCACCACATAAAGAAGACAAACGAAAGAAAAGAACATACCAGGACAGTTACTTAGCGTATGGATTTAAGTGGAATAACGAGGAAAACCCTATCCCTGTGTGTTTAGTTTGTGGCGAAACACTTAGCAACGAGGCCATGGTACCTAGCAAACTGAAGCGGCATCTTACAACAAAGCATCCTAGTGTGTCACAGAAAAGTGTAATGTATTTTCCACATATATTAGAAGGGGAGAAGAAAACAGCTGTGCGAATGGTAAAGAGAATGACCATAGGTGATACTGCTCTTGAAGCCTCATTTAAAGTAGCAGAACTGATAGCTAAAAAAAAAAGAAACCTCATACTCTTGGAGAGGAAATCATTGGCCCTGCATGTCAAGTTATAGTTTCAACAATACTTGGCGAAGGAGCAGCTAATCAAATTTCAAAGTTCCTCTGTCCAACAACACAATCAGCCGCAGGATATCTGAAATGTCATGCAATATCAACAAATAAGTCACAGAGAAAATAAAAACTTATAGAACATTTGCTTTGCAAGTAGATGAGAGTCTCGATATTGTTGACAAACTGCAACTCCTTGGTTTTATCAGATATATTGATGAAAAAGATATTAGTGAACAGTTTCTGTACCGCTGGAAACTACAACCACAGGCCATGATATTTTCGTTTCTATTAATTTCTATCTCAATGACCATGATCTTTCATGGAAAGACTGTTGTGGTATATGTACAGATGGCGCACCATCAATGTCTGGGAAAATTAAAGGTTTTACTGCCTGAGCTCTCAATGAAAATCCATCCATTATTATAACTCACTGTTTTCTGCATAGAGAGGCATTAGTCGTGAAAGTGTGTAATGAAGATTTTGTTGAAGTGTTTAACCAAGTTGTGAAAATGGAGAACTATATGAAGTCTGGACTTTTAAAGTGCAGAATTTTTGAACAGTTATGTCGTGCAACGGATGCAGCTCATACCTCTTTGTTACTTCACACAGAAGTAAGGTGGTTGTCGCGGGGTTGTGTATTGAACCGGTTTCTCGAACTTAAAGAACAGCTAAAAACTATTTTTAAGGATGAAAATCAAAACACATTTCATGAGCTCTTACTAAGTGATTCTTGGTGTTTTGAACTATCGTATCTGGCAGATATTTTTCATAAGCTGAATGAACTGAATGTTTTGATGCAGGGTCGACATGAAACAATAATCTCCTCAACCAATAAAATGAAAGGTTTTAAAAGAAAACTTAGTGCTTAGAAGTCTGCAGTTCAAAAAGGAGATTTGTCGAACTTTCCATCTCTTCTTAATGTGGCAGGAGATAAAGATCTGGGTAAACTGAAAGACCGCATTTGTAATCACTTATCAAGATTGTAAGATGCAATAGATGCGTACTTTCCAACTATTTCCACTACGAATCTCGACTGGGTTGTCTCACCATTTGATTTCGTAGATAGTGCAGAGGAAATAAATTTCACTGCATGCGAACGAGATGAATTTATTGATCTTTACGCTGATTCCAAGCTCAAAGGTAAGTTCACCAAGAGTGAGGCGTCGATGGCTAGTTTTTGGCTTCAACGGAGAGAGGAGTACCCTAACCTAATAAAGAAAGCAATTAACGCACTTTTGCCCTTTTCAACATCCTATCTATGCGAGCAAGTCTTCTCTATGGTGACAATAGAATACAAAGCAAGAAATAGACTGAATAACCTTGAGGATGATTTGCTTGTTTCACTGTCAACTGTAAGACCCGACATCACATATCTGTGCTATAAGCATCAATCACAAGTTTCACATTAATCATTAATCGAACAAATTTATTGATGTATTTTTACTCAGTGATTGTAGTAAAGTTTACTGTATTATGTTATGGTGTACGTTATTATTATATAATATTTCAATAAACTAACATGTTAAGCTTAATTTTCTTTTAATTCAAGGAAGGGTGCCCCTAGTGTTTAATGTTATTCCCAAGGATGCCGTGAACTTCAAAAGGTTGGGAAACACTGATCTAGGATCTGACATTAATTTTCTATTTGGCTCACTAACAAGAATAATATCTATATTTTCTTTCTCTGATAATAGGTGCGCCATATCGTGCGCTATTCTCGATCTATTGAGATTTAATTGCAATATTTTCATTGTTGGTGGTTCTTTGTCTGGTCTCTGTCACCTCTCTAAGATAAGAGCATCTTCTCGGATCCAATCTGTGTCCTTCCACTCTATATTTTATGCAATATGCTTTACTTGTGCATTCTATTGCCTTATGCCCTTTTTGACCGCAGTTCATACAAAGGTCTGATCTATCTGGACCAGTGCATTTCACGGCATTATGTCTGGTATCCAAAGATCTAAAACACCTTATGGCTGGAATCCACAACAGGACAGTTTACCCATCCTATCTGTATTTTTCGTTTCTTTAAAAGATCCACCGTACCTTCGAGGGTTATGGTCACAGCCTGGTTTCTATCTCTCAATGGTCTCAGTGCACCAACTATAAGCTCACCTTCTTTAGCCAGTTTCTAGAGACAGGGCCGATTCTACTTCCTCTCTTGTGATAGTTATATCCATTCCGTACATGTGCAGTGTTTTGGTTTTCTTTGTTTCAAACACTTTTACTCCCTCAAGTTTCTGTTTTTAATTCTCTACTTAATATCCCAGCCGCCTCTTTTCCTCCATCTACAGTAAGTCGCAAACTTCCGGTTGCAGTTCTCCTCACTTTATGTGAATTCCTACCTTTTCTATATCTACCTTACCTTTTACCTCTTTTAGTATATCTGCATAACTCTTTTCTTGGGATTTTATAATAATTTCCTCCATTTCGTACAATCCTGGGCTTTATATTTGTTATTCTTTGCTTATTTAACCGTTGTCTATCCTTTGGAATCGTGTAGTTTACCTTACATTTCACTTTAGACATCAGGAACTCCAATAGTTTTCCTACATAGTCCCTATTTAGACCTTCTGGTGTAATGAATACTAGGTTACTTGTATTCTCCTTTATAATTTGTTGTCCCAACACTTCAATTAAGGAATAAAAGTCCTTCATATCATTAACTTCTCGTTCTACAGTGTAGAGTAACAAATATATCACCCTTTTTGATGCTTTTATCCTTTCTCTACAACTTAGCTTGGTTGCCTTGACAATATACTCAAGTTGCCCATGCTCACACCCTTCTTCAAACATTTCCTGTATTTCTGGGTATAATTTAAATACCTCCATAGCAATAAATACCTTTCTCCCCTTTTTCTTTGGGATCCATAACGATAGCTATATCACTTTCCACTCCCGTCTTAAATGGGTTGCCAGCTATTAAATTTACTATGCGAAAACATTTTTCTGGCGATTCTACATCCAGGAGTAATGACACATCCTCGTAACTATGTCCCTCTTCCACCGCCTTTTCTATTCCGGATATATCTTCATAGCCAGAATGAGTCATTCTGTCTGAAAGCCTGAACGGAATAGAAAAGCTGGAAAAAGATTCGATTGAACTGAGAAATATGGTTAAGACCATACCTATACCTAATACACTTAATATCCCAGCAGCAGGAGGAGTGGTTGTAGTAGTGGTGGTGGTCGTCATCGCAGTAGTAGTTTGTTTTTTTTTTTTGTGTAAGGGAACATTTTTTTCAAAGACTGCACTTCACGTGACGAGTTGGATTTCCACCAACTATACAAAACCCTTACTCTCACAGCATACCATCTGGAACTGCAACAATGCATCACTTCAGAACCCTTCTGTCACATTACTATTTAGGCCATTCTTATGTCTTTCTCCTTGGTTTCCAGAATATACCTCGCTAATCGTTTAACAACATTCCAAGCCCTGGCACACTGTGTCAGAGTGGGAACCAAGTTATCAACAGATAACACAACACCTAATTCAGTGTTCGCTGCAGCTCTAAAATCACACCACCACCGACAGCAAAAGAAGTATGGTCCACCGTATCCTCGTCATCACAGTAAGGACAACTGGTTGTGTCTGTTTTCCCCATCTTATATGCATAAGCGTTAAATCGCCCATGTCCGATCAATACCTGGGCCAGGAAGTAATCAATCTCTCAGTGTTTACACTGTAGCCAAACCTTCACCTCTGGAATTAACATCTTTGTCCATTGACCTACTATGGTGGTGTCATTCTACCTTGCTTGCCATTCATGAAGGATTTTGTCTCTAATCTTGCGGCGAACTAGAGAGGAATTATAAGCATCGGTAGCACTGAGGATCTGCCATTCTTTTACCAATAAGTCAATGGAGACGGATCCTGCCAGTACCTGGAGGGCCCTATTGGAAACCGTGCGGTGAGTGCAATAGCACTTTCCGTTGTACTTTCTCCAACGTTCTGGCATATTTCTTGATGCCCATAGCAGTGTACCATATCGGTGCAGCATATAAAAGAATGGAATAAACTACGCCACACAACAACCGGCATTTCAGGGCAAGATCGTCTGCGAAGGCGATTTGGAATGCACCATCCGGTAGTGTCAAACGCAGAACTCCATTATATAAAACATTCCATAATGTTGGCCCAAGTATGGAGCCCCGCGGAACCCCAGTCGTAATTGGCATATCCTCGTTATCAATCCTGATTTTCCTACCTGTAAAGTAGGAAATGAGCACAGAATCTTTGCCGCAAAGAATCCAGTATGATGCTCCAGGTAGCAGTATTAAACGCATTTTGGACATCCAACGTGATTAATGCAGCTCATTTTCCGCTAGATTCAGCGTTCATTCGAAGCACAGCAGCGGCGGCTTGTAAAGTGGATTTGCCTGGCTGAAATCCATATTGTGCATCGGAGAACCCTCCATTCGCTAGGAGTTCCCTGTCCAAACGCAGCTTTTTGAGTCCTTCGTACAGCTTACTAAGCGTAGTCAAGAGGCACAATGGTCGATAGGCAGACGGCTCTAATGGCGATTTGCCGCCTTTCAAAAGGAAAACCACCTTAGAAGTTTTCCATATAGCTGGGAACTCCTGCTTCATTAACAATGCCTAAGATCAAAGCTGGTGCAATTGAAACAGCAGTTTGCACCACCGCCCGGTTGAGGCAATCAATTCCGGGAGCCTTACCCTTCTTCATGCGATTGCTCACCTCGTGTAATTCTGCAGCAGTGAAGAGCTCTACATCAGATGTTGGAGATTCCACTCGCAAAGCATCGTCCCTAAGGGGAAATAACACCCTGGCTATTTCCTTTTTTCTGGTAGTACTCAAGTCTATAGGTGAGCGATTTGTCAATCGGCCAGTAACTATTTTATACCCGGCACCCCATATGTCATTCTCCAACTCATCACAAATATGTTCCCAGTGGTCACATTTAGATAGAAATATCAGTCTAGACAATACATTCCTATTCTGCTTGTATCCAGTGACTGCTGCTGCTAATTCATCCGCACTCGGGTTACGTTTGCGAAGTCGTCATAATTCTTCGCATCTGGATGCATTTGCTCCGTTGCTCGCATATTTCACTATTCCTAGACTCCACGTCTAGGGGTGCTTGAATTTTTTATCTGGCTCACCGCGCATGCCTCTTAGAGAACCTTAGTTAAATATGCAGGAGTACTCTCTGGAGTGTTAACGTCAACACCTTGTAATCTCCATTCAAGAATATGGGCTAGTACTGCCCAATCACATTCTATCCTTTTTTCCACGGGTTTTGTCACTTTGCGGTGCGTGAGCATGTAACATCGATATACGACTCACAGTTACCCCTAGCAAAGGTGGGTGCTATCCCCGTGTTATGCACCACTAGGTCTAATGTCTCCATCCAGTATGCACCTCTACGATCAGTTACCGGACATCCCCATTGTAGCGACTTGATATTTATATCACCAAGGAGAATGCATTCACCGCCTGTATTGAGCCTATCCTGCATTAAACGATCGATATCTTTCGTAAACACATCAAATGAAATACTAGGCAAACTATAGCAACAGAAGAAGTGACAGTATTGCAAATCTACACATATGTAACCTTCCTCAGCTCGGAACTGTAACATGTTGAGTCGCTTATTCAGGAAATAGAGGGCTACATCACCCCTCTTATCCTTGACCCAACTACCATCCAACACCCGCTTCTTATTCGGTTCGCAGGCAACTATAATATTGACACCTCTCTCAATGGCCGTAGCCTCTGCCATGTCGCGACTCAAATTGGATCGCATTAAATTGGACTGCAGTATGCGGATAGTTTGTGTAGGCATCCTGAGAGTTATAACTGTCTCGCTCGAGCGGTGAATACCAACTTTCGAAAGTTTGGGCACTTCATTTGGTCCCTCCTTCTGACATTTAATGCACGTTGCGTACAATCCTTAGCATGGTGTCCTGCTCCACCACAGTTAAGACAGTCCTCTTTCCTGTTAACTTCTTCTTATAATGATAGGCTCTATGGCCTAACTCAAAGCACTTATAACACCTCCAAATAGTAACCCTTTCTCGGACATGACATTCAGTCCACCCATCTGTACTTTCCATTTCTTAATCAACTGGCGAGATAATTCCAAAGGTACAACTATAGTCGCATTTAAATTTGCAAACCTTCCAGGTCTCAGAGCGCTAACCAGTACTTCAGAATTGGGAACACCAATCTCAGTACCTATTGCGGCCTTCAGTACCTCCTCGATAATTGATGGGTCCACCCCATATAGCAGTATAGTAGCATCCTTCCTTCTCGCATTCACCTCCAGGTCTTTGATGTTTCTTTGTATCTCCTGTTTCAGTACGTTGGCTTTACCTTCCCCTTCCACAGTAAAAACCACATCTTCATCGTCATGTTGCCGTATATTTTTTATCCTTACTCCAATTTTCCCGATATCAACTTCTTGCTTCACAGTCTTTAGTATGTTTTCTCATTTGCTCTAATTCTGACCGTTTCCTGAGGTTCCTCAGGTTTCCTTTGATGCAATTTCGGTTGACCACCAACTGTATTAATCGCCGTATTTTGTGCACAGGCTGGTAACATATATCCAACATGAATGCCACTATTGCTGAAGACCCACTCCAGGAGCTTCCTAGTATAGTCTCTATCTAGACCACCACCTGCAGCGAAGGTTAAATATTTCCTGCCATGTTCCTCCATTAGCTGTTTTCATTGCTGCAAGATCGCACACAACTGTTCCATGTCATTGACACCTTGTGAGTCCACCACCATGGGAAACAGATAGATATATACATATATATATATATATAAAACGAGAAATTGCACTATTAGTGCCTCTACTGGAATATGTCTGGGTGCTAGTCCTCAAGTATTCCACGTTACCCACATCCAGCTTCCCTTCAATCAGTTCGGATATCTCTGGATGAAAGACCTGAAAAGTCCATGCTGTCCAGGGTCATCAACATTCACAATTGCCATATCCTCTGCTTTTACAGAAATTGGATGCACATATATTAATCGGGTAGATGCATAATAGCTTTCCGGCCACTCCTTATTCAAAAATGGGGCAAAAGCCTCAAAACTGTCGGCCTTCAATAGAGCTTCAGTGAAATCTAACTCCCCTTTTAAATCCACCTGAATACCGGAGTCCGTCATTACTTTAGAACTCAATAAATCTTCCTCAACGACCTGTATTGCAAGATTGCACATTTTACGTTCATGGGGATACATTTCCCATTCATTCATACGACTAAGTATGACTTCAGTCATGTGTTCCATCTTCTTAACTCTGTCTGTTTACTTTAGTATTCAGAGTGTTCTTTATCACAGTCATTAATTCGTTGGTACATTACTCATTTTCTCCAACAAGGAACGTATCACTCCAAGATCAGCTGTCATCCAATTCCGATCCCCCTTATCCACTTTGTTGCACATCAGCTGCTAAGGATGTCTCCTCTGGGTTACTTAAACAATCTCCTTCTTTACTTCTCTTATCTATCTCTGGTACATCCTCTCTTTTCCATTTATGCTCTCTGAGTGGATGCCATACATAGGGTGCTATCCAATTCCATGGAGGTGGCTAACTGCCCCTCTTGACTAGATGACTGTCTAAAAGCTCTGTTTGAGGATCTTTGTTTCCAGTAATATTTACCAGCATTCCGGCCTGGTTCCCCATCCCGACCGGATCTGGAGAG
Organism: Hymenopus coronatus; assembly: GCA_030762935.1. Lineage (NCBI taxonomy): Eukaryota > Metazoa > Arthropoda > Insecta > Mantodea > Hymenopodidae > Hymenopus > Hymenopus coronatus. The sequence goes on from CM060897.1 coordinate 141,594,454, forward strand.
TAGTAGTAGTAGTCATGGTGGTAGTAGTAGTAGGAGTATTATTATTATTTTTGTGGTATAGAATTAAGATACATAGTTACCAATCCTCCTTTTTAAGGATTGGTAAAAAAAAACAAACAAAAAAAAAAAAAAAAAAAAAAAAACCTCAAACATAATAATGTTAATATACAAACATGTTATAGCAAAAAGTGAATGTACCTTTTACATAATTTGCTAATTTAGAATTATGAGGTCATGTGTAACTGGCAAAGCTAAAGGCTGGTAAACCTCATATCTATTGAAGTCTAGACACACACACAGACGAAGTGATGCGTGGCATTTGATAGACATTTACCATTTGGTAAGGTTATGCCGATGATTACTGGATTTTGAGTCTTTAATACAGAGTTCCTGTTTCTAAATGTAATGGCTGTTATTTATGAATGCTATTTAACTACTGTGGTTCTCAGCATCCCATTCTAAATTGGGCATGAAAGACCGCTTAATTTTGCTATCAGGCTTGAGGTTATTTTACATGCCGTAAATCTACGACACAGGACCAACAGCTTTTCTTCCCTTCTGAAGGAAACCATGCTAAGGATTTTTACACCCGAAAAAAATCCATCGTCCTCTGCCAGGTTTGAACCCGTTACCTTGGGTATATGAAGTTTGCATGGTAACCATTACTCCTGTTTCTAACATAGATAAATTGTTCCATAATGAATTTGTAATTGTGCATTTTTACTATGTAGATATATTGCAAACAAATTGCAGAGATGAACTTGCTGTCACTATCACTTGTCTGGGTACAATGCAAACACAGCTTTTTGATATTTGAAAATGACATTGATGTGGTAAAAAAAGGTAACCTATTAGTAGATAAAAATGGTTTCAGTTCATTGTTCAAGTTCTACATTTCGTTTGGTAGTTGCCTGTACATTGTTAAGTATGTAGAGATGTTAAAAAGAAAGCACTAGAAACTGCAACAGAAAACCTATTAATGATTTCTCTGTGTAGATAGTTTATAAATAATATCTGGGCGGGGTTTCTCCAGGTCCTCCAGTTTCCCCCACCACTTATTCCACCAATTCCTCCATCATCACCTTTCCTATCATCCATTTTGCTTTCATTTTGTATAATCTGCTTCCTCATGCTCAGGCCTGACTACAGGCCGACCACTCGTTCCAGGTTCTCCATTCTGTAGTTGTGCCGTTGGCTCCCCAACAGGCTTCTGACCCCTACACATCTGCTTGCAAGTCCTAGGAGTGTGTCAGTCCTCCATAAAGGAAGGGTAAGCCAACTACAAATATACAGTGCTGCTCATCTCTACTTGTTTCTAGGGAGAGCATTTTAGGACTCTAAAATTTGAATCCACAAATGTAAACCGTGGAACAACATAACCTACATAAGATTATGCATCGAGTGAATAAAAATAGAGCAATAACTGTGGAATTCACAGCCATCTCTAGCACTCAATTAGTCCTTGTTCCAGAAAAGACAAAAATAATCTACTTATCAAAATATGTCCATGGTTATTTACTGTCATTTAATGCTCTTATAGTGAGTGGTTATACTCATCTCACACTAATATAACACTGAAGTAAATGTCTCTGATTACTAAAATAAGGAAGAATGGGTACTCATTCTTGAGTAAGTGTCAAATGAGTTGTATGAATATCCTCAAGTTATGGACTATTGATGTGCCCCTAAAACTCCTTAATTTTTTATAAAGAAAAATAACAATAGTTCTCAATAATAATTTTTTATTTATAATCTGTAAGTTATTTAATCATTTCTATTCATTTAATTTAAACCTTTTGCATGTCTTAAAGAAAGAAAAAGATGTGCAGTAGAAAAAAGAAAATAAGAATCTCAGCGCCATTTGTTTCTCAACTTTAAGAATATTAAGATTTTTATGCATCAGATGAAGTGGTATGATTATACCACAGAAACTGAAACATGGGAAGAAGGTGGCATGTAAATGCAGATACATCCTATATATTTCTCTATACACCACTTATACTTAGTAGACTGGGACAAACCTATGTATGAACACATCAGACACTAACAAAGTATTTGTGATAAAACTTACTTAGATTTCATGTAAACTCCTTTCTTGTGGAAGAAGTACTCTTCCAAGAAAAATAAATCTTTGCTTTGCTCAGTTAACCTTAACCATACATTACCTACCATTTTTCCCTTCTATTTTTAAACAAGGTATTCTTTCCTCTTTACAAATGCTGAGACACACTACAGAAAATGCAAATGTTTTATGACATAAACAGTACAGTGATTAAAAAAATTCTTGCAACTACATATCTACCTGTTCAACAATTTCCATTTCTGCTACCTCTCTGCAGGAGTGCCAAAACATTTTAGAAAACAGTGTCTTTTAAAATGGCAAGACCAAATTCTAGCAGATGTATTTTGTTTTTGTTTTGCAGGTTTTGAAATAAAGCCTTGTTTAAGCAGTTCAATTAAAAACGATTAACAACATGAGACACCAATGATCTGTTTTGATAATGTAGGACAGAAACTATCCTTGAATCCACTCCTCTACTTTAGATTCCCCTTTTAGAATCAATGCCTGTAGAATTTATTAAAACATAACTGAGTTTTGTACTACATGTGGAAAGAATACTCTCCGGAGCAATCACAAATATGGGACAAAACATTAATAATAACTACCACTGCTTGATACTCTGCCAAATTCACACTGAAAGAATGTGGCAGAGAATATTGGCTAGCAATGGAATTTAAAACCTCATACATCAGCTTACTTACAAACCCAAATAAATACACTGATTTATGGCTATATAATTATGTTGAAAAATGTAATTTCATCAACAGTGATGTGAAAGTCTTTTCAAATATCTAAACCTGTACAGCACACTTGCAGCCTTTAATTACTATTAATGTAAAGAAAGATATTAGGCATGAGAGCAACACACACCCACCCACACACACACAATACATACATACACTTACATAATTATCTGACTTCCCTGCACATTAACATTCATTCACACGTGCTTTAATGTCTAACTCTCCACTACTGAGTTACTGTTTTAAAGAATTGAGAAGAGGAAAACAGGCAAGGCATGGTGCTAATGCTTCCACCATACTTGACTTGTAAATATCTCTTCAGTCTCTCCACCCCAATAAAGGGCTCAAAATGACTTATCTTGATGAATTTGAGAATTTCAGAAAGCTCTGAAGTACATTTCATTATAGCAGTCTTTAAAACCTTTTTAAACAGTGGCTTATAGTTCCAGAATAAATAGACAGATTTTCAGTATTATGTGTCCTTCGTATTTGACTGAACACAACATTTCAAGTCTTTTCTCTTCAAGTTTCTTATTGATTAAAGACCTGCCTTTTGAGCTTTACAGAGAAGCTCTTGAAGCTTGAAGCCATAAATTCATTTTCATGTAAAAACTTCCCTAATCATGAAGTTGAATCAGATGCTAAGTTTTGAATCAAATTTCTCATTCTGTAAATTAGCTTTACACATTTCTGGAACTATGATTCATCTAACTTAAAAAGTTTAAGAAAGTACAAACACAAATAGACACTGATGAAGATGCAGCTCAATGAATACTTGGTCTTAATGTCCTCAAAAAGGAGTGATATGAATAACTATTCAAACGATGGGTATGATAACAAAATACTATTCCAAGCAAAGCTGGCTTGTTCACTATGGTTGTTGCGTAGAAGTGTATATTGCTGGACTGTAACGGGGATTGCTGCCTCTGTTGCTGCGAGGTTGGCCTGATAAATCTGATGTAATTAAATGATCCTGATGACGCATTGCTGTGGCTTCAGACTGTAAAATAAATAAAAGTCATTCTGAAATTAATAAACTATCTTCTTTGAACATTAACTTACATTTAAGCACTCAATGCTTTAAACCTTTGTATAATCCAGAGCAAAAAGAAAGTAATACAGTCTAATTTAAATTGCTTTGAATAACATTTTAACGGAATAATTCCATGTTGGAGTAAACAGAGAGTTTTTGTTACACAATTCATAGAAAACATATTTTGGAAAGAATATTCCTCAAGTTGCTTGAAAAGATGAATTTGAATTAACATTATTATTTTTGTTTTTATACTTCAAACTGTATAATGTTATTATGAAAGAGTAAAATGTAAAAAACAATATTTATGTATAATTATTTAACACATTGTTAGATGTACCAGCAACTTTAAATTCTACAGTAGAAAATTCACTACAGTGTATGCATATATGTATGTTTTATTCACCAATTGGAAATTAATTACAATTTCAAGGCTTTGTCAAGTACAAATTACAATTATCTGAAATTGATCTAATCCTATACACAGTAATTATGATTATATTAACAATTATATACAACATGATGATCCTATTTACATTGTTCATGAATTGTGGTTAAAGAACTCTTAAAACTCTTGTACGTTGTAGAAACATTGCTTATCATTTATCTTTTTTGAGATTAAATTATACATCAGGATTACTGTATGTAGTATGGGGTTAATCTTTTTTGTTGTTCTGGCAACTTACAAGTGAAGATTATTCTCATTTCTAGTGGCATGTTCATGTACAGTGTTGTTTGAATTAAAGAGATGAATATTGTTTTTTATGAAGCAAACTGTTTCTAATATAAACAAACAAGGTAGGGTAAGTATATTGTTTTGTACAAAATATGTTTTGCAGTGTTCAGTTTTGTTTAAATTATACATGTTTCTAATTATTTTCTTTTGAGTTATAAACAGCTTATTTACATCAGTTGAATTTCCCCAAAGGATAATGCCATAAGCAAGTACTGACTGCACATAGGAAAAATATATCATTCTTATTGTTTGAGGAGTGCATAGACATTTTAGCATTGATATTATATAGTGTGCTCTATTAATTTTAGATGTAATGGATTGTATGTGTGGCTTCCAATTGAAGAGTTTATCAATAATTATTCCTAAAAATTTTATGTTGGTACATGCCGAATTATTTCACCATTATAGTTGATTACTTGTTTAATGTTGACTTTACCTCTACTAGATGATGCAAAGCTCATACATTGGGATTTGTCACTGTTTAAGGCCAGTTTGTTTGAGGACAGCCATTGCATCAAGTTTACCATAACACAATTAGTCTGCTGTTGCAATTGTGGGAAATTATCACACCTAAGTATACAGCTTGTATCATCCGCATATAGTATGGTTTCCCCATGAGGTACATTGATTAGCAAATCATTTTTGTACACTAAAAACAATAGAGGTCCAAGATTAGAGCCCTGGACTTCTATCATTTTAAAATTAGAACATATTGACCGTTATTATTTTGTATGATTGTAACTTGTTTACGATTACTGAGATAAGACGTCATCCACATATGAAAGCTACTCCACGAATACCGTAAGCTTCTAATTTAGACAAGATAGTATGATCCACTAGGTCAAATGCCTTACTTAGGTCCATGAAGAAACCAAGAGTGGATTTACCTGCATCAACTCCTTCAAGTGTTTCTTTAAGGAAGGAGTAGAGAGCATTAGTTATGCTCTTGTTTTACCGAAAACCATTTTGCTGGTCACTAAACACAATTTTTTCCAGAAAAGGAACCAATCTATTACACATGATGGTTTCCAATATTTTTGAGAAACTGGATTGTACGGAGAAGGGTCTGTAATTGTCAATATTCTGAGGGTCATCTTTTTTTAGTATAGGGACTATTCTAGTTGATTTCAGGATGTCAGAAAAAATTCCTGAGCTCGTTGAAGCATTACATATTTCCAGTAAGGGATTAGCAATAAAGTTCATGGACGCTTTTATTATGCATTCCGGCACATCATCAGGATCAGCTGAGAGACCATTTTTTTTTTTAAATTTAATAATTTTTATAATTTCATAAGTTGCAGGTGTAAGGAAGATACTTTTGTCATTTCTATTCAATTTGGGGTTGGGGATGTGAGTGCCAATTTGAGGCAATACCACTCTATCAATAACCGTGCAGAAATGTTCATTGAAGATATCAGCAATATCGACTGGATTTTTGACTACTGTATTATTTACTTCCAGAGTTATGTTGTTGCAGGTGTTCGACCTAGTATTTTCTGTTTCATTCTTTATTATATTCCATATTGTTTTATTCTTGTTTGAGGAGTTAAGTATAAGTGCATCAAAGTATTGTTTTTAGTAGCCTTAATTACTTTGTTGTAAATTTGCTTATATTGTTTGAAATATTCCACAAAATTGTCAGTTTTATTTGATTTGCTTAATTCAAAAAGAAGATGCTTTCTCTTACTGGAATTTATAATTCCTTTGGTTATCCATTTTTTCTGTTGATTTCAGAGGAAAGGCAGTGTTAAAATGATGTAAAAATGTTGCCAGAAATTTCTGAAACTTCAAGTCATTAGTATCTGATTCGTATACATCAAGCCAATTCTCTCTAGCTAACAATGAATTAAAGTAATGTATATTTTCAGTAGAGAAACGTCCTCTCTGGACCACCTTCGGCATGCTTTCACAAGTGTCATGGATTTTGGCATCAGCAAGGCTTATTATTAAGGCATTATGATCAGAGTAACCAGTGTTGATGTTCAGTAGTTTAAAATCTGTGTTGGTTCAATCAAGAATCATGACATCAATTAATGTGCTTGAGAAATCTGTAATTCTAGTAGGACTATGAACCTATGAATAATGTTTTCTAAATTTACTGATTCCAAAAGTTGTTTTAGGTTATATAAATTTGAATTTGCTATTAGGAAATCTACATTTAGATCCCCACACATTAAAATGTTTTTTCCCTTTCTTTTTAGAATATCGAGCAGACTTTCAAATTTTTCTAAGAATGTAGCAAAACTTCCTGTTGGAGGACAATATATGCATACAATAATTAATTTTAGATCATAAATTTCTACCACAGCATGTTCAAAAATTTTCTCTTCAATTAAGTTTGCTATTTTAGGACATCTTTTATATTTAATACCCTCTTTGACTGCTATGATGGTACCCCCATGTATGCTATTATCTCTACAGTAGATATTGACAACAGTGTAATTTGAAAGAATAACATGGTTTAAATTAATATTTGTACTCTTAAGCCAGTGTTCTGTGAAACAACAGACCTGAATATTATGTTGGGTTTTTAAGAATATTTCAAAATCAGGGAATTTATTGGAAAGACCTTGTCCATTTTGATGCATTACATTAAAATTAAATTTATTTGAAGTGAGACTGCGTACATTCAGCAGCTCTACACATGCTATGGGACTGTAGCTATTAGAAACTGATACCATGGGACTATGGATATTTGAAACTGATACTTGGCTGATGTTATGATTCGCATCCACCTTATCTTTTGTTAGTTTCCCATCAACACAGAGGATACAACTTTGCACAATAAATCACCAAATCTATAGGAGCCTTTGTAGTTGAGTTGTACATCATCTGTACCATAATCACTGTTATCTAACCAGAAGTTACTATCCAACATTGTGAATTTACCAGTGTCACACAGCCAGTTCAGCTCCAGGTTTATTCTTTGTATTTTCCTTCGGCTAACATCACGGCATCTTAATACACCACTGATCACAATTTTTGCATTAGGAGCTTCATTCTTGATAGTTCTCACCAGGTCCCAGGTGTCCCCCATGATTCTGCTGATTGATGTCGTTAGATCCACGATCACGACCACTTCTGGCTTTTTCTCTTTCATGCTGAGTGTCCCACCATGTGTTTCAGTTCGCTCACCTTTATTCCCAGAAAGCAGTGAACATCAAATCCTCTTTTCCGGCATTGTTCACCAGTGAGCTTAAGTAATGAATGGCCAATAACCATTATCTTTTTTTTACTTTCTCCATACGCACTATGTACATAGTGTATAGAGAAAGTATTGCACTCTACCAAAAATTCGATACCGAGATTTCACCGGAAATATATGTTTTAGGGTCCCCAATGACCAAAAAAAGCATTTTCACAAAAAGGTCCGTGTGTCTGTGAACACGATAACTCAAAAACGAAAAGTCGGTAAAATACCAAACTTGGTATTTAAGTTTAGTATCTTCCAGGGATGCAACACAAAGATTTTGAGAAAAATCCCCCCTCCCCCAACTACCCTTTACATGGAACTTTTTTCGAAAAATTTTGATTTTCTCAAAAATGGCTCTAATGATTTTGAATAAAATTTCGGATATTAAACATATTTACCTGACAAATGAAATGCATATCTTGAATTTTCTGGGAATAGCCTCTGAAGAGTGGTTTATTCTGGATGAATTTTACTAAATTTTGAATGACTGCTAAACCGTAAGAGATGGACAAAAACTTACTGTACAAAAAATGTAGAGCACTTTAAAACACACAATTTATGTTATATACATTTTTTTCGTGGAGTTCGTCGTTTTTGTGACATTCCTTATTTTTGGTTTCTGCTATGAAAAACTTATACTTTTCTCATACAGGAACTTGTCAACTCCTATCCATACAAACAAAGGAACTTCATTGACATAGCAACCAGCTTTTGACTATCACTTTAACCTACGGTTGTCCCTTATTTCGCTTCTACTTACAAGGAAGCGAGTAATAAGACTATTTCTAATTTTTTCTGATTAGCATAAAGTAAATAGAAGTATAAGCTTTTTAAGAATTATTTGTTGCAGGGATATGGAGAAAGTCATGTGAATGGTACACATCAGATTTTTTTTCATGCTTACCATCATTAGTTACTACATTGTTTGGTTGATTGCTGTTTCCTTCTTTTCCTAAAATTTCAAACAGATTTTTTGTTGGTACGGCAGCAACTTGATCATATATAACTATGTGGTGCTTTGGCATTTTTGTTTGCCTACTTCTGGTTTTACTCTTAACTATTTGAACGAAAGTTTCTTGTACTTGCCGCAAATTTGTTTGCGATTTTAGTTTCTCATTTTCCGTTTACAGTCATATAATTTCAGACTGTGCACTTTGAAGATCTTTGTTTAATAAACCAATGATTATCTGGAGATACGCTATTACTTCTCCCTCATGGGTGGCTTTGCCTCGTAGTCGCAGTCAATCTCAATGTACCGATTTCATTTCCTGCATAATGTGATACGTTTATTTGATGATCACTAACGTTTTTACTAGCTACACTACTCTCAAAACCGATGTTTTTACGTAAATGCTGTGCCATTCCTCTCGTTACAACACCACTTGCTGCCATCTTGAGTGGCACACACTCAATAAACTGCAAAACAAGCAAGCGAGTTTCTCATGCAATTCAAATACTGTACTTATTTCTGTTTTCAAACTAGTAATTAGAATTTCCTTTTCACAAGAGTTTTTTTTTTTCCCCCTTTGATGTTTTCCTTCAGTACAAAGCTAAGATTACATTACCATCTAGGTATTATTTTATCACTTTATGAAAGTCTTTCTTTATTGCATTTAATTGTGGCTCCACATTCAGTTTTAAATACCAAGATTTATTATGTAATATACACCTGGTTTACTGTTTGCAGATGATTTAGTAGCAGGAGTTATATCCAATGTGGGGATAGTTAGGACAATTGAAGCAATAGATGAATTTTGTTAAGAAGTGGAGTGTAAGAATTAATGTAAGTAAAACAACAATTTTGTTATTTAAAAAATATGATGTGTTCCATTCACATGACTTTCTCTACATCTCTGCAACAAATTGTAGTTAAAAAGCTTATTCTTCTATTTACTTCATGCAAATCAAGAAAAATTAGCAGAAATAATCTTATTACTTGCTTCCTTGTAAGTAGAAGTGAAATAAGGGAGTACCATAGGTTAAAATGATAGCCAAAAGCTGATTGCTATGTAACTGAAGTTCCTTTGTTTGTATGGACAGGAGTTAACAAATTCCTGTATGAGAAAAGTATAAGTTTTTCAAAGAATATTTTAAAAACGATCAACTCCACGGAGGAAAAAAAAAAAAAAAAAAAAAAAAAAAAAAAAATTGTATATGACATAAATTGTGTGTTTTATCATGTGCTACATTTTCTGTACAGTAAGTTTTTGTCCATCTCTCACGGTTTAGCAGTTATGCACAATTCCGTAAAATTCATCCAGAATAAAGTAGTCTTCAGAGGCTATTCCCAGAAAATTCAAGATATACATTTTATTTGTCAAGTAAATATCTTTAATATACAATATTTTAATCAAAATTGTTAGTTTGGAATGGGGGGATTTTCTTGAAAATCTTTGTGTCGCATCCTTGGAAGATACCAAAGTTTGGACTTTAACAGTCTTTTCATTTTTAAGCTATGCTGCCCACAGACACACACACACATGCACAGACAGACACACATATGGACATTTTATAAAAATGCTTTTTTTTGATTCATGGAGTCTCAAAACATGTATTTCCAGTGAAATCTCGGCATCAAATTTTAGGGTGCAACACAATACCTTCTCTATACACTATGTACATAGTTCGTATAGAGAAAGTAAAAAGGTAACAAGTTAAAGAAAGATGAGAAGCAGTATTGGCAAGGAAGAGAAGTCGAGGTGGTTAATAAATTTGATTATTTGGGAGTACAATTAAGCAGTAGGGGTAGTCGGAGTGAGCAAAAGAGAATGATACTGGCTAAAGGTAAAATCACATTAAAAGCTATCAAAGCATGCTTAGATACATTATAGGAATGCAAATAAAATAGTAGAGAGAGAGTTTACACGGCTGTAATGGAGGTAAGAATGCTCTTTAGGGTGGAGATATGGGGCTTGGATGAAGGGGGTGCAAAAATGGATATGATGCATAGAAACTTTTGTAAGCAAATTCTGGGCCTGCCAAGAGCTTCACCAAATGAGTGGCACAAGCAGAACTAGGAAGATTGGGAACTAGAGAAAAAATTTGGAAGGAGTGTTAAAATATTGAGCAAGAATTAAAAAACTAGAGGAACAAAATGTTGTACATCAATGTTTGGTACTATAGGAAAAGTTAAACCAAAAAGATTCTTGGCTAAATAAGATAAAGGAAATGATGTTGAAAATTGGGTTTGGGGATCTAAGGAAATCTAGGGAATCATTACAAGATTGGTTCTGGAAAGAATGAGGTTAAGAATGGAAGATACTGAAAATAATTGCAAGTTTTAATTAAAAAAGTTCATTAGCAATGTATACAGAGACCAGAGTGACCTGGAACAGGGAAAGCTACATTGATATATGTGATAAAGCTGCAACAGAAGGCTTTGCATGGGCTAGAACAGGTGTGGTCAAATTGAAAGGGTTGAGAAGAGAGAGTGATTGGAAAAAATGCTCCTTATGTCACATGGTGAACGAGAATGGCATAGAGTTTTAGAATGTGAAGAAAATAAAAGCTTAGGGAGAGGATACTTAAAAAGGAATGGTTAACATTACTACAAGAAATTCAAATGATAAAGTTAATGAATGTAAAAGCTAGGAGAAATTTAATTGAAACTGGGAACTTTTTGTGGCGAGTAAGAGCAAATAGTTGAGAAAAATAAATAAGCAGGATGATGAAGTAAATTAAGCAATAGTAGGTAATATGTATTTGATCCAAGATATAAATAGGACCCAATAGCTCAGCAACCTCAAGGTTTGAGTCTAATGGGCCGCATAGTACTCAGCAACTTAGTGTAGTGATAAAAAAGTAAAAAAATGTACACTAATATGTAAAAGTTATGGAAGTTACTTACTATGTAATATACTTCTAGTTTCACCACAAAAATAATAATATAACTCAATGCTTCTATTTGTACAAGTTAAGGTATAGGTAAAAATACCTCACAAAAATTGTGTTAAGAGTACAAGATTGTTTTTTTGCAGTACTAACCACCAAACGAGATGCAAGACTCTGCAAGTTTTTCCATTTTTTTCTGTTTTATTTTTTTGGAGAATGTGTGGGATGGACAAAATTAGGGGTGAACTTGAAAGATACTCTTAAAAACATAGTATTTCTCATATTTAACTTAAGATGCATTCAGGCGAGCAGTGTAGAACCATATACTGTAACCAAGATGTTCTGTTAGATTTAACACATTTGTAAAACAGAATAGGTTTTGAAGTTGATGTAATGCTATTGCTTGACAAGTAGCAGGCCAAATCATTTTACTTACCAAACGTTCTTTCACTTTCTTAGGCATGTCCTCATTCATGCTGTAGATCTCATCTCGCTTCAACACCAGCTGAGATGTATCCTCAAATACAATCTGGAAGTTAATATAATGTATTAGTCTCAGACTTAATAAATAATAATAATAAATATAAGTACTAAGTTATTACATATATTAAACTGCCTCTAAATTTGGCTCTGGCCATTTTACTGAAGGGCAGACCTCGTAAGTAACAATTAAATATTATATGATTTTTTTTTTTTTTTTTAAAATACTACAGACCACTTCCATTTGTTTTTTATTTTCTCCAAATAATGTCCTATGGTCTTACAACTTTTGTACCTCCTGACTTACATCACAACAAACAAAGGCAATTGAGGAGCATTTTTTTTTCAAAACTCAATACATCAGAATAGGGCATTTTTCAACCCCCCCCCCCCCTAGAGATATCAGAAGAAGCTAATATTTCTCCAGTATTAAATCTTACTGTTTTAAATAAATGTGCTAGGAAGATACATTGTAGCAAAATTTGCATTTCTGTATTTTGTCCGACTTTCAAACAAGATTTGTTAGCTAGCAAAATAAGCAACGGTCCCACTCCAACCTCATTATATGTGAATCTTCATCCACCCAAGCATTGTTTCAGATTGAGGAACAAGAGGCTGGTAGCCAAATCTGGCAGGTGTGGTAGTACCTGTAAACAAAGTTTAAATGAAGGCCATGCAATTTTGTAGTGTTGCTTTTACATGTTTATGAACGAACATCGTGATGAAAGAGAACTCCCTTTTTCACAAGCTGTGGATGTCTAGCATCCTCCAAATAGTCCAATAGTGAAGCATAACATTCCCCTGTGATGGTTCTGCCCTCTGGAGGTAGTCTATGAGCACACCATGAGAATCATGGAAAATTGTAGCCATGATATCTCCTGCAGATATAGTTGTTTTTACTTTCTTTGGTGCACTTTTGCTTATTACCATTCACTCTTCGTATCCATAAAGTCTAAACATTTGAATCTATTTCTGGTTCATTATTAAGGTGGCATTCAATGAGTGGAAGCTTTCTCATACCTAAAACTTTGTGTAAAATATAATAATCTATCAAGGTATTTGCAATAACTGCCAAATTGCCCACTTTCTATTAGTAATCACTGAGCACTACATTGTGAATTTTTGTAACACTCTTGTCAATTGTCACAGCTTAGGAATGCTCATCATCTTGAATGGGTGCACCAACAAGCTTAAATTCAGCAGCTCCCTTTCTGAACCATAAAAGATGATGGGAAGGTACTGTATGATGTTGGATCTCACTCCTTTTGTACTTCTGTTGGCCTTAAATGTTTAAAAATTATCACAGGTTGTACTTCAGTTTTATCCACTTAGTAGAAAATGTTAAAACACTGCAGAAAAAGTTCATTTCATAAGAGTGAAACTACATGAACATATGTGTCTCATCCATGTTTTTGCAAACCATATCAATAATCTTTGATATCTTCTAAGGTAATAAGAGGAAAGTTGTTTTAAATGTATAACTTATTTATATTAGAATAAGCTTGTGTGCCCTGGAAATCAGTAAGAATGCTAGAACCCTATGTCATTATTGACTGAGAAATAAAGTAAAGGAAACTGGATTTAGTATTCTAAATTGCCAATGAAAATAAAAATTACCACAAAATTATGTTTTGATGAATCTATCAAGGTAAAACTCATAGATTTAGATAACTTGGTGTGCTGTGCCAATTACACAGTGAACTGCTTTGATTAGTTTTTATTTTCAAATGCATGTTAAAACACTTTGTTGTTTTGGGCAGGTAGAGTTAGATTGAAAAATTCAATGTCATAGCCAGAATTTGAAGCATGGATCTTCCGGTCTCTAACCAGTTTCTCTACCACTGAGCTACCATGGTGACATGTTGGCATGACATTAAACTTCTCAACTGACTCACTGTTTCTGGTAAACCTTAAGGTGATCTCAAATTATTTTGAGATGACATCCCAATGTCTTAAGTACTTTAAGTTCTGGGCTTCATAGTTTAGCCAACTATTATGGTCAATTAGTAGTAATTTAATTCTTTTCTTCACACAAGCCGTGTGTAGAACAGGAATTGGGCAGGTGGAGTCAGACTGAAAAATTCAATGCCATAGCTGGGATTTGAACCACAGATCTCTTGATCCCTAGCTGGTTCCTCTACCACTGAGCTACCATGGCAACATACCGGCATAGCATTAAATTTCTCAACTGATTCGCATATTTCCTGGTAAACATACCTCAATAGTTGGCTTAATTATGAATTCTGGGACTTAAAAGTGCTTAGAACATTCTAAGTCGCAAATGGGATATGTCATCTCAAAATAATTTGAGATCAACTTGTGCTTAGAAGTGCTTTGGAGGTAGTGTCAATAAATTGCTACTATTTTCATTCAACCCATTAACCCTGTGCTTTATGTTTATGTAATACAAATTAATAGGCAAAAAAAATCAGCTAGTTAAATGAAAAATAGTTTTAAGCCAAATGTTTGACTTAATACTTTACTTTGTTGCGAATGAGAAATATTCTTCAGCGTTATCAATTGCCTCACGTTTTTCCATGGTAAACCACAAGGAGATCTCAAGATTGTTTTGAGATATCATACCTCAATGACGGTTTATGAACTCTGTAAGTACTTAAATCCCGGGCTTTATAGTCAATTATTAGGTCAATTAATGTAAATTAATTGTTTCTTTCATACCAGTCATGTGTAGGACAGAAGTTGGAGAGGTAGAGTCAGACTGAAAAATTCAATGCCACAGTTGGGATTTGAACCATGGATCTTCTGGTTTCTGTCCAGTTGCTCTGACCACTGAGCTACCATGACAAGCCAGCATGACACTAAATTCTCCAACTGACTCAAGTTTTTTCCCGATAAACCATAATGAGATCTCAAATTGTTGTGATGTCATACCTCAATGGCGACTTGCAAACCAGCTATGGCATTCAATTTTTCAACCTCTCTCCAATGATAATTTAACCCACTTCTAAGAATAATGAATTTTGAGATTAAAAAATATATTGCAATTTTTTTGTAAATGCACCAAATCAATTGTAAATAATGTATATTGATCTCATATGCAAGGACAGATACCAACAATCACCTTTTGATATTAGAAAATGCAGTGTAGGATGGAAGTTATCTACTCCACCTACTCCTATATGTAAGAGCATCTTCTGCTTCTGTACTGCCATGTGGGCACCGGCATATTAAAGAACTAGTATAAATCAACAAATACAATTGCAAAATTTATTCCCAAATTTATTCATTTTGCTCTACTCTATTATTGTGTTGTGAACATACCTAAGTCCAGTGAAAGTTTAGAAGTGATGGATTATATGCAAATAATAAGATGCTCAACTGAAAAATATGTAATTGTAGTTTCTTGGAAAAGAAGTACATCAAGTACATTCAAAGTGAAAAGCATAATGCCTCTTTGAGCAAAGCAAACGAGAGAAAGCATTCGACACCAGTTGCTCCAATGTTTAATCCACCAGATAACAAAAGATGCGACTAGTACATTTGCAAGAGACATTGTAGAAGTTTTCTTGAAAGTCCTCAAGCCTAAGAGGATGGATAAATGTAAGCTGTGAAGGTTGGTATTTTTAGGTAAGCCGTGTAAGTCTGTGTAAGTGAAACAGAGAGAGAGCTATTTTCAAAAATCTTATATGTAACAGTATACAATATATGGAGCTTCTGTCCTTTATGAATTTTAATAGCCAGATCCAGTATTATTCTGAATTTAGGCATGTAAAAGATCATATTCAAATGGATCGAAGCACTTCAAACTATCACTGTCACTAAGTCCACCATATATCAGTAATACTTCAAACATTCAATGGAAAAAATTAGCAATGAAATCATGTATATTGTAAGTTTTGGGCATTCAACATAGTTTTAAATGTTTGGGTAGAGAATTCAAATTGAACTAAACACAGATTGTGTGGCACCACCATAGTATGAACATAGTTTTTATCAAATGTGTATCATATCACAAGTAAACACAACTGCCCCATATAATTGTAGGGTGAAAGAAATGGTTACTCCAAATGAAATTATTATGAAACAAAATTTTTAATAATTTTTAATTTAATAAAAGAAGTTTTAATCCATATAATAATAATAATAATAATAATAATAATAACAACAACAACAATAATAAAAGAAGCCATGTTAATGTGGGGGATTTGTGTCCACTTATTGTTTTTATGTTTCCAGATCTCAATTTAACTTAAATAATTTAACACAATTCAATAAAAATGGTTAAATTTCAGAAATTTACTTAAATTATTGTTTTAGCTTTGTTTGGTGAAGTTGAGGGATCTTATAAAGTTAGCTTAGGTTGCCTGTCCATAGTTTTAGACATTTATAGCTATTTTATTTATACATTCTTAGTATATTATGTATATAAATTAAGCATCTTACCTCGCCCCCCCCTGCCCTCAACTACCAACTACCCTTTATGCAGAACATTTTTCGGAAATGTTTACTCTCTCAAAAATCTGATGTTCGATTCACATGACTTTCTCTACATCTCTTTTAACAAATTATTGTTAAAAAGCCCATTCTTCTACTTTATGATAATCGAGATAAACATTGGCAGAAATTGTATTTATTACTTGCTGCCTTGTAAGTAGAAGGAAAATATGGGTATACACTAGGCCAAAACAATAGTCAAATTTTTCAAAAGTTGCTTGCCATGTGGTTCAAATCTGTTTCTTTGCATGGCCAGGAATTAACAAATTCCTCTATGAGAAAAGTATTTTAAAGCTGAAACCAATAACGCGGAATATCTCAAAAATGGTCAATGCTATGAAAAAAGTTATGCGTTTTGATGAGATTTATATTTTTTTGTGCAGTAAGTTCTTGTCTATCTCTTACAGTTTACCAGTCATGCAAAATCGAGAATGAAGAGCTCTTCAGATGCTATTCCCAGAAAATTTAAGATATACCTTTTATTTGTAATGTAAATATCTTTAATATAGAGCATTTTAATCAAAATCATTAGAGGCATTTTTGAGAAAATAAATTTTTTTTAAAATTTTACCATGGAAAGGATAGTTGGGGGTGGGGGGTGATATTTCTCAAAATCTTCATGTTGCACCCTTGGAAGATACTAAACTTTAATACCAAGTTTGGTATTTTTCCGACTTTTCGCTTTTGGATTATTGTAATCTCTCTATCTATCTATCTCTCTCTCACACACATATACCTTTTTCTAAAAATGTGTTTTTTTTGGGTACAGTGGAGCCTAGAACTTGTATTTCCACTGAAATCTCAGTATCAAATTTTTGGGTGAGTGCAATACCTTCTCTATACACTATCTATATAGTGTGTGTAGATAAGTAAAAATGGCTCTAAATGATTTTGATTAACATACCATATATTTATGTTATTTTCATGACAGGTAAAATGCATATCTTGAATTTTTTGGAAATAGCCTCTGAAGGTGTATAAATGGTACTCCATAATAGATGGACAAAAATTTACTACACAAAAATGTTGATCTTGTTAAAACACACAATCTGTCATATACATTTTTGTAGGTTAATTGTTTCTGATATATTCTTTATTAATGGTTTCAACTTTAAACTACTTACATTTTTCTCAAATGAGAAGTCACCTCTTGTTTCATACCTCTTTTGTTTTAGTCCTGGCCATGCAAGATGATTTGGATTTCAATTGTTTCATATAGTGACCAGCTCTTTCCCTTTTACTTACTGTATTTATTTGAATACAAATAAAACCCCATTTTTTCAGAACTTAATTTTGGAATTAAGCTCATTAAGTGCCACACCTTTTTTACTTAAAGAAATGTGCAGAAATTCAAGTTTTGAGCAGAAGACGAAGAGGGGAACACGCCAATGTATGGTATGGGTGCAATGTAGAATGTGACAGCAATGGGCAGTAGCATAACTATAGTGATGATGATGGATGTGGTTTTGTATTTAGGTATAAATTCATATTGTGAGCGGGAGAGATGGAGAACGGAAATGTACGGTATGTGTGCTATGATTGGTGGCAGTAGCATAACTGTAGTTATGATGGATATTACTTTTTATTTAGACAACATACTCAATATAACACATCATAAATGTTTTACCCAATTTCAATTTGTGCAGAAATTTACACTAAGGGGTTTCCAAGCATTCCTAAAGAAAACTTTTTATATTTTTAATAAAATGGTTAAGTTCTATAGAATTGAATAAAGTTTTAATAAATAATTTTGTTAACCTTGTTAATCTGTGTTTGTATCAAAATATTTTCAGCTTTAATGACAGATTCTATGAAGAAACTTCTGGTTTAGCAATGGGTAGTCCACTTTCACCTTCTCTTGCTGATCTTGTCATGAGCTATTTTGAAATACAGGTCACTAAAGCATTCCCTCTAATTTTTAAAACTTTGTATAGATATGTAGATATATTTGCTATTGTTCCTGATAAATGTGTAAATGGTGCTTTAAAACTTTTAAATTTACAAGATAAGGCTATAAAATGCATTGGTTATTGAAAGTGATGGCTATCTCCTTTTCCTGGATTTAAAAATAATAAAAAAATAACAATAAATTGAATTTTGTAATATACAGAAAACAAACTCATACTGATGACATAAAGAATAATGGCTTAACCCTCTTTCACATAACTTTTTTGGTTTCAATAGTTTAATTTATAGGTTAATTAATTTACCCCTTAATTAAACTGAATTTTTAAAGAATATAAATACATTATCAATACTGCTTTAATTAATGGTTTTAATACTGATTTTATAAATAAAAAAGTGAGAAGTTTAAATATCAAAAAGCTATTACAGAGGTTTCTACTATTAAAAAGAATAAAAGAAAATTATATTTTTAAAAAATTTATATTTCACCCTTGGGCAAATAAAAACTTCACAAATATTTTCAAAGAGCATGGTGTAATATTGGTTCCTCAAAATAAATACAGTTTGTAAAATTTGTTAGGCTTTTCTAAAAAAGATGAAATTTCAAAAAATAAAAAATCTGGCATTTATCAATTAAATTGTTTAAATTGTGACCTTAATTACAATGGTAAGACTAAACGACATTTAGAAACCAGTGCAAAAGAACACTTTGGGAATCTATAAATATAAAAGAAAGTGGTGTTAGTTACACTATTTATAACTCAATAAGGCTGGACCGATTTGGCTGAAAATTGGTGTGGAGGTAGCTTAGAACCTGGAGACAGAATAGGATACTTTTTATCCTGTTTCCGTGGGACAGGACATAAAACGTGGTACAATAAAATGCAACAAACAGAAAAATGAAAAATTTATCAATCAAAACATCAGTCTAGCCGTTCATTTGTTAAAAATGGTATATAAAAAAAATGCAACTGACACGGAATAACAAAATGCAACTGACAGCTAAACATAATGTTGTCTATAGTTAAGTATGGTTGAAAATCTGACAATTAGAAATTTTGAAGTTGACGTGTTTGTTTTGAGTTGCTATTAGCTTTTTGTGCCGATATTATTATTAACAATGCCACGACCAAGACAATCGAATCTTTCCCAACAAAGCCATAACGCAACTACGATTTGAAACATTGCATTGCTGAACGATACATCTGCGGAAGATTTCTCTGAGCAATTGCTGATTATCGGTAATGGTCGAGTACCTATCGACGAATTGAGCAGATTGATTTCATTTCCTCAGAATTTCTGTAACTTTGTCTCATCGAAAGACAAACTCATCAACAAAGTATTCCCAAACATCATTACTAACCACAAAAATAATGAATGGTTGAGAGAGCAATTTTGGCAGCTAAGAATAAAGATGTAGATGACTTAGACTACATAATTCAGAATGAGATCATTGCTACACTGCATTCATTCAATTTTATTGACTATATAATAAATGAAGATGAAGCCACCAACTATCCAATTGAATTTTTAAACTATTTGGATGTGCCTGGCTTACCACCGCACAATTTATGACTGAAGGTTGGCTCCGTAGTAAGCATGCTTCGAAACATAAACCAACCAAAACTGTGCAACAGTGTTTGGTGGTAAGTAAATTGATGAACAATGTGATTTACGTGACGATACTCAAAGGAAAATTGGAAGGTGAGGAAGTTCTCATTCCAAGGATCCCAAGGGTCAACAATAAACAAGTAGATCTTGCATCTTAAAGAACTTTGTAAATTCTTTGTCTCTATTCCTTTACCAGGAAAATGTGGTATCTGGAGCCAGCACTTTCTTCTCTTTCAATCTTGATCCAAGTAATTTGCTCTTCTCTTTGGTAAGACCTAAATCTCTTACTAAGTCTTTAAACTCTTCTTGTGTAAAATGCTGTGACTTGTCTTCACCAGTGTGTGCTGAGAAATCCTCATCTGTTTTGGAATTTTCTGTTGACCCAGAAAGTGAACTCTCAGTTTCCTCTAGTTGAGCTGGCAGAATAGGAATAAGGACATCTGCTCCATGTGGCCCAGGTCTGATAGCTGAAGCAAGGTCATCTAGATATTTAATTTTTGTTTTATTTGTGTTATTGTACCCCGATACTTTACAAATGCTGAAGTAACAATCATCATAGTTATTTTTTTGTTCACGCCATATGATAGGAGTCCCGAACTTCATTGATTTCTGTTTTCCATGGTACCACTGTCTTAGCCCTTCACTATATGTTTTGCAAACAGTATGCGGAGCTCATGTTTGACTTTGATCTCCTAGCTTAACTTTAAAATATGCAAAATACACTTTCTTCAAAAACGGTGTAATGTTAGTTTTCTGTCTCCACAACAAGAAAGAACCACATATGTAACAAAAGTTATTTGGATTGTTCATACATTTCCTCCTAGAAGAGGTAGAAGCCATTGTGAACAGTATATATCTACACAACATGTACTAACAAAACAAAATAACAATGAATGTTTTCCGGAAACCGCAATACCAACCATCGCGATTTATAGAAAACAACTTAAGTTCTGAGATTTTAAGACGCATAGGCCCCTGAAGGGTGAGTGTCTGGTGGCTGTTTATCATGCAATGGTTGATAATTTTATTGCCTGCACAGGGTCATGCAGTGATAAATAAACCCCAGCCGCTCGGCACTGAAGCTATCTTTCGTCTGTCATCAGCTCATTGCATTAGGAAGATAACGGATACAGAACAGGGAAGCCACAAGAGGTGGTTTATTATATATACGGCATGAAGATGCCTAATATGCTACTTGATTATTCATCCTTTGCTGCAAAAATATATTTATAATCACAATTATATATAGTGTCTAATATATTAAAAATATGTATAAAATATCGAATTACATAAAAACTGTATGTGTTAGGTGAAAAATGTATTCATTTCTGAAATCAGCGCGTTTTCTTCCATATAAGTGGCCTATTTTCATCAAAACCAGGAAAGTGTTGTATATTAGTTATATTGTTCAGCTCTGTAGATCAGAAGTACCTATAAATATTGCCAACTGTGGCACAAACTACTTTGCATTTCTAAAGTACTGAAGAGGTTTCTGCTGCTCATTCTCAAGTCATTTTCATCAGGGAACACTTTTAGTGTCCTGTTGATTTGGTAACCAAACTAGAAGGAACAAAATGTCCAACTTCTTTATTAAGAATTGAAAAAAACAGATACAATTGAATCAGTTGGAACTAAAAGGTATTTTGTCAAAAAATGCCATTTTTTTTTTTTGTTTTTTTTGTTTAATATTGCTATTTAAACTGAAATGCATAAAACGGTGGAAAAAAGAATTTGTCTGAGTGCTCTTTGTAATAGAAGTCAGGATACCTATCAGCGCATATGAAGGAAAAAAGCATTATGTCACGGACAACATGCCTTTTAGCACCACATGTCTTAGCTGTCATGTGGCAGACCTGGTTTACATTATTGTCCTGCATTCGTAATTAGGACATGTTAACAATTGCACTTTTACTGTCAGTGAGAAAGAATGCTAATATCTATACTGTGTGGTGAATTTTCCAAGATGTCTAAAAAAAAGGAAGAGAAATCAAGAAGGTCACAAAAGAAATGTTATTAAAAATGCTATTATTACAGGTCTGGCATATGTAAATCAGAGGATCACAAATGGATGCAAAGAAAGTAGGAGAAGATTGTAGGTTAGTGGCTAGAATAGTATTGCAGTTAGGTTATTGTTTCGGTTATGTTAATATATAACCAAATGGGAGTACTGATTATTGCATTTTAATTTGTAGGTGTAGGAAGAATTGTTTCAAGGGTCTCAGTGAATATAAAAGGAACCTGATACTGACAAAATTTCATGATCTAGCAAATAAAAATGAACAAGATATTTATTTATATGGTCTCATAGAAGCAGTTTCTGTAGAACAGCGTATGTCCAGGGAACCAAGGGAGAGGAACGAACCCAGCACAGTTCAAGTTTTAGATACTTTATTATGCATAATTCTCAAAAGAAGGGAGTGTGTCTGAAAGCTTATCATAGCCTGCATGCTGTTGGCATGAAGAGAGCCTACAATAAACTCTTCTTCGAGGAGAAATGCCAAAGGATAGATGTGGTATGGCTCCTGTTATATATAAAATTTCTGATGAAATTCAGACCTCCATAAACAGCCATATTAAGTCCTTTCTCCTTAAGATTTCTCATTATGCGGGCAGAGAAATATATTATTTAGAGCTCGCCTTACTGTAAAAGCAAAGTATGAGCTCTACAGTAAAATATGATTACTGGGAATATTTCAGCTATAAATTTCAAAGACCTCAGATAGATATTTGTTCATTGTGTGAAGAACTAAAAGCAAAACTGAAAAGCCACATGTTAATGAAAATGCTCAACATGTAGCGAAGGCTGAGTTGAAGGCACATTAAGAAGTAGAAAATACTATAAGTTCCAAAAGGAACACAGTGCAGTTAGTCATAGAGAAGATAAAGGGGGTATAGCATTTGATTTTATGCAGAATCTTCCACTGCCAAACATTCCAGCGCAAGAGACATTCTACCTACGTCAGCTTTGGGTGAATGTTTTCAATATACATGATTTTCAAAGTGGGAAATCTGTAGTATATTTATATCATGAAGGACAAGGAAAAAAGGATGCTAATGAAGTTTCTTCCAACATTTATCACTATGTGCAGAACTATATTCCACAAAGTATCAAGGAACTGAAACAATTTTCTGACGACTGTCCTGGACAGAACAAAAATCAAACCATGGTTAGGTTATGCATGGTGTTAACAGCTACACCATAACACATCGTTTTCCCGAACTTGGACACACTTTCCTGTCTTGCAACAGGAATTTCGGTGCTTTTAATAAAAAAAATTAACAAGATTGACAGAATGTATGCTAAAAGTATATCGAAGTGCATGTTGTAGAGCAAGATAAAATTTTGAATTTTGATGCCTGGTGGCCTAAACTATTAAAAAAAAACTGCCAATTCTATTGAAAGTAAAGAAATTGAAAGAAAGAACAAGCAAGCATTCACCCCAGCTTCTTCTAAAGAGTTTATTTCAGTGATAGGCCAGGAGCAGTTCAAACTGCATTTTTCATAAATTCTCCAATAAAGCACACTTTTGTTCTGTGAAAGCCTCAGTTGACACCTACATGTACAATACCTCAAGAGAGAGCATATGATGAAAAAGTCTGTATCAATATTAAAAAGATCCAGGATATTCAAAAGTTAGTTAAATATGTGAAACCTGAGACACTAGGCTTTTATGAAGACATTTTGAAATGGCCTATCATGATACTGTTACTGCATAAAAAATGTAGGTAGCAATGGGCTACAAAATATGTCACACTGTATTTCAAATTTGTCATTTTGTCTTAGTATACTGATTTTTATGATTTTTTACACATGTAAAACCAGCAATATCATTTTTCTGGGTTATTATAATACATTTCATTTTAAAATGATGATTTGTAATCATTGTTAGTGCTTTTAAAGCATTTTGTCAAATTTATAAACAATAATATTAAAAACTAAGCAAGTCTAAATGTTATGCATTTAATTATGTAATATGCAGTATCTGTTAGTATTCTATTTAAGACAATGCACCTCTAATGAGTATACACATCCCATTTCAATTCATGTTTTTTCTTTCTCCTGAAAAGTAAAACCTGACAAAATGCCTTTAGCTCCAACCAATTCAATTAGGTACCATTGGGCAGGATGTAATTTTCAGTGCCACAAAAGATGCACTTGCATCTCTTATCAGCAAACAGTTGCTGTTAAAGCGTCCTTTAAACAGTTGTTTCAAAAATCTAGTGAAACTCATTCTACTTATGTCACAAAATCCAGCTAGGGACATTTTTATAAAGCTTGCAGTGCTACAGCCCAAAATTATCTTGCTAAAAGAAATAAATTGGTCTCTCCTGATAGGTTTCAGCAAACTTCCTTTTCTCAAGAAACTGCATCACAACAAATTTCAGGTTTTATTGAACTGAAGGACTGTGTAGTTAACATAGTTCAAGTTGTGAATTTGACATGAGGACCATGTTGAAAAAGCTGTAACAGACTTTGCTGAGAAATCTATACAACTACTATATTTACCATTTGCAAATATGAACTCAGGGCATTTTTTGTCTTCTTGTAACAGTATTCTGATAGATAGGTTTGAAAATAACAATTTTAGTTTTTGGTAGAAATAAAAAAAAAAAAAATCTCATAATCTCATCTTTTGCAGGTATCTAATTATAGGGTAACTTAAGTTCAAAATGAATGATGAGGTCACAACTCGGTCGCTTTTGTCAGAAGTGTTTTTGAAAAATTTGCAAAACAGGACTTGAAAATATTTTTTCCTTGCCTTCAAAAGAATGTAGCATTACAATACAATGTACTTTTCGTTAAAAATTGTTTTCAAAAGTTGCACCCTTCCCAATTATACTTGACCTAGATACTGGTATGCCAAATCGCAAAACTAAGTCTACACATTACAAAAAAATGCAAAGACCTGATTTAAAATGTCCATTTTCTATTTAATCGAAAGAACTTTCTGCTTTTTTTATTTATTTCCTTTCATTCTTCTATATACCAATTGAAAATCAAGTTTCAATAATAAGGGGTTGAATGGATTCAATAAGATTTGCAGCAATTCAATTTCAACCTTTACAGTTTCAAAGCAAACGCAAAACAGTTAGGCAGCAGTGGGTGCATCTTGCTGCCCTCTGAAGACATGTTTTGCAAGTAATCAGACAATGAATGATATATTGTGCCCATTGTATGATTTGGCCTGAGACTTCTATACTCTCCAGGATAGGGAACATTATGCAATGATGTTAGTGAAACAGCATATACTGCTTATGTGGGGTAATGTTGCAACATTTTGCAATATGAAGTGAAAGATGTACAATTATTTCCATATCACTTCTAATAAAGCCAATTATTGTATGTGTAATTCATTGAATAATAATTAATATAAGCTACATTTCTATATTCACTAGATTTCAAAAACTGAAGAAAATATGTCTGTTTAATGATGCCTTACTAAAATGTATCCTAGATTTAAAGAAATAAAAATATTGTATTTATGCATGACATCATGTTGTATGTATATATCAACTACAAGATAATTACCTTAAAACTATATTTCTCTACTCAATGAGATTCACAAATAAACAAATATAAACACAATTAACTCCCCCACACACGAACTAGCAAATTGGCATACAACAAAAAACCCTAAGTGATGATGACATGTTGGTTTTGTTTGATGTAGTATCACTTTTCACCAGCATTACAAGAGAAAAATTACTTTCAGTACTGAAAAAATGGTTAACTTCCACAGTCATTTCTAGTGAAATAGCAGAAGACTTACTAAAGCTCACACAATTATATACTGAACAAACCTACTTTACATTCACAGGTAAATTTTATACACAAAAGTATGGTTTAGTCATGGGCAATCCATTATCTCTGATACTTGCAGACATATACATGAGTAATTTAGAAATCCACAAACCACAGCCTTCCCACAAATATACAAAACTTGGTATAGATATGTAGACGACATAGTGGCAACAATAAACAAAAAAGTAGTTGAGGACACCCTTAAATTACTAAATCTTCAGGACAGTTCCATAAAATTCACAATAGAAAAAGAATCAAATGGCATGCTTCCCTTCTTGGACCTAAAAATAATCAGGAACTACAACTAGAATTTGAAATCTATAGGAAAGAAACACAGAAACTACATAATTAACAACAGCTACAACACAATTTCACACAAACACGCCATGATCAACAGCCTTGCATTCAGACTGGTAAACCTACCATTAAGCCAGATGGATACAAATTAGAACTTAATAGGATCATAGAAATTGCACAAAAGAATGGCTACACAGAACATTTGGTAAAGAAGAAGATTAATAAATTTATGAAACAGAAGTAAAAGAAATTAGCACTCTAAAGAGAATAAAAGCAGAAACTAGCTACAAAAAATTCACTGACCACACTTTGGCACACCAAAAATTTAAAAAGATTTTCAAAAAATGGAACATCAACTTAGCCCCAGTTAATAAGCAGTTTAAAAAACCTCCTCCATACAAACACAAAGGATAAAATCCCTCCATTGAAACAATCAGGGATATATGAAATCAACTGCAAGGAATGTGAAATGATATATATATATATAGGGAAAACAAAATGAAATGAGACGTGTGGACAACATTTTAAAGAACACAGAGATATTTAAAATATAAACAGACAGATAATTCAGCTGTAGCACATCATTTTTTAACTCAAAACCATAATTTTCACAGTGAGCCCAAGTTATTAAAATTAGTGCAGAATCCAATTGGATTAACTGTTTGGGAAAATCTATTAATTTTAAAAAACAAAAACAAGATCATAAATTTTGACATACCACAAATAAATGGACTCATCTCAAAATTCATCTATCCAGAAGAGACACCTCCACAGGCTACTACCGCGAGTTAATTAGTGAATCTCCATTGAAAAAGGTGGCAATGGCCACCAAAATATGTCCGAAGTAAGTTATTTTATTTCATGAGTGAAATTTGAGTGTAATATATGTTTTTACTCTCAATTAAACAAATATAAATTTTTCTGTTTAATATGATTTAATGATGCATTGAGATGAAATACTTTTGTACTCATCCAGCATTTTAGACCACCACTTGATTTGGTTAGCAACACATAAAGGTCATGCCTTCTAAAGCGCTCTCTTGCAGATAATTGCCTGCCATTTTGCCATCATCTTACAAGAATCAACTATTATGATTCGAGGGCAGAAAAAAAATAAACACAAAAATGCAAAATTGAAATATTGGACATAAAAAATAATTGTTGAAGTTAAAATTGCAGAAAACATAACATCAGAAAACTTAAACTCAAATAAAATTTACCAATGCATGTATGTTTTATTGGTCTAGACCATAACTTTTTGGTGTGAAAAACGTTTAGGGGATTCCAAAATAATAAGTAATTTTCTAAAATATTAAAGCTTTATTTTTTCCGCAAATATTATTGGTAAAAAATCTCATGTGTTCCATTCACATGACTTTCTCTACATCTCTGCAACAAATTATTGTTAAAAAGCTTATGCTTCTATTTACTTCATACTAATCGAGAAAAAATTAGCAGAAATAGTCTTATTACTTCCTTCCTTGTAAGTAGAAGCGAAATAAGGGAGTACCATATGTTAAAGTGATAGTCAAAAGCTGGTTGCTATGTGACTAAAGTTCCTTTGTCTGTATAGACAGGAGTTGACAAATTCCTGTATGAGAAAAATTTGTATGTGCTCTACATTTTTTGTAAGTTTTTGTCCATCTCTTACGGTTTAGCAGCTAGGCCAAATTCTGTAAAATTCACCCAGAATAAAGTAGTCTTCAGAGGCTATTCCCAGAAAATTCAAAATATACATTTTATTTGTCAGGTAATATCTTTAATACACAATATTTTAATCAAAAGCCATTTTTGAGAAAATCAAAATTTTCGAAAAAAGTTCCATGTAAAGGGTAGTTTGTGGTGGGGGGGGGGGGGGGGATTTTTCTCAAAATCTTCGTGTCGCATCCCTGGAAGATACTAAACTTAAATACCAAGTTTGGTATTTTACCGACTTTTCGTTTTTGAGTTATCGTGTTCACAGACACACACATGGGCCTTTTTCTGAAAATACTTTTTTAGGATACAGGAGACCCTAAAACATACATTTCCGGTTAAATCTCGGTATCAAATTTTTTGGTGGAGTGCAATACCTAATCTATACACTATGTACATAGTACGTGTAGAGAAGGTAAAAAAGAAGTACTGATATTAAGTTTCTTTTAAAAATCTGCTTTCTTTCTGAATATATCATTTATTTATTAAATTTAATTAGCTAAATGGAAATCTATCCTCCTTAACATATTGAGTTAAATGCATCGTTTTTAAAAATTACATTCCTCAATATAGTACCATTTTAACAAATTGTCTGGTTGAAAATTTATGCTGTATAGCGGCTTTTTAAAAAAAAAAAAATTTTTTTAACAAGTGGAAAAATGGAAAAAAGCACTGCATGATAACACTAGTTTTTCAAAACTAATCTATGACCAATATATAAAACCAACCATACTTTCTCTTACGCACACTCTGCAGTGATTTGGAGAAAAGTGTCAAACTTCTAGGTTTATTTTATAAGAGAGTTTAGATTTTGGATATGGGAAAATAACAAAAAATCTGATTTACATGACATTCTCTATCTGTTCTCCAAACTATTCTTACAAAAGATAATGCTTTTAACTATGCAGGGGAAACTAGAGAACCCAGAGAAAACCCACCCCTGTACCGCTTTGTCCTCCACAAATTCCACATGCAGTCGCCTGGGATTAAACCCAGGACACCTTGGTGTGAGGAGAATGGTTTAACCACTCGGCCACAGCACGACCTAACTGCATAATGCTAATTAAGATAAACATCATTGGAAATGGTCTTACTGCTTAGTTCCTTAAAGTAGAAGGGAAGTAAGGAATACCCTAGGCTAAAGCGACACTCAAATCTTTTAAAAGCTGTAGCTATGCGATTATCATGGGCAAGAGTAAGACAAATGAAATGTGAAACTATGTGTTTGGAAACGTTTAAGTAGTTTAAAATTGAAAACAATAACAAGGAATATCTCAAAATGGCTAACCTACAAAGAAACATATATGACATATTGTGTGTTGTAATGAGATGAATAGTTTTTGTGGTAAGTTTTTGCATCTCTTATGGTTTACCAGTTATACAAAAGGCATTCAGAATGAAGAGGACTTCAGGGGCTACATTTCATTTGCCATGTAAACATCTTTAATATACAGTATTTTAATCAAAATTATTAGAGCCATTTTTTTTATCAAATTAAAATTTCTGAAAAATGTTCCATGTAATGGATAGTTTAGGGTGGGGGGATTTTTCTGAATATCTTCATGTTGTATCCTTGGTAAAAACACATGCATGCATACATGCACCACACACTCACAGACCTCTTTTTCTATTTTTATTAAGGGGGCCTCAAAACATGTATTTCCAGTGAAATCTCAGGACCGAATTTTTGGGTGGAATGCAATGTCGTCTACCTACTAGGTACAATGCACCCACATGCTCGAGAAAGTAAAAGTGAAACTGAGAAAAATGGCTTTAAAGTTTGACAGTCATTTACCAAGTGCAATATTTTAAATGGCATCCAAAGCACATGTTACAAATGTTCTAGGAAAATCCAACTTTGCAAATATTTACTTTAAACTATAGTGCATTTTTTGTACCAAAAATCCAACAATGAACATTTTGACCAAAATTGCTAAAAAGCACTTATGTCCTCTTAATTCATGGAAATAAAATGGGAGTTTCATTGTAGTTTGTTTACATGATTGTCATAAGTAGGGTTCGAACGTTCACACAGCTAAAGGAAGGTTGCATGAACATGGTCTATAGGAAGTGGTGGGGGGTGGCCCGTCAGGTGATGACAACAAGAAGGAGCTGCCATATAATCGGGTTAAACTAAAAGGATTACATTGCGTACTTACAGTGCTATATTAAGTTTATTGAGTCGCGAACAAACATAACAGTATGGTATCATCTTAATTTACATAATATGTATATCCATACCAACTTGTGAATGTAAAACAATTACAATATGCTCCTTTTTAATCTATGTTCAACGATGTTGGTGAAATTGGCCTTTAGTCATCAAGATGGTTGCAATGAGTAACAGTATACATTCGCAATGTAGCGAATGTCATTCTTCTTATGTTATCACTTAAACAGTTCTTATACCTGGAAAAGCTTCTTTCTACATCAGTTGAGGTGATAGGCACAAACTTAAAATACTTGAAATATTTGTGATTACTATCAGTCTTTTATGTTCTTTCATATTCTAGCAACATATTCCTCACATTACACAAAACTGCAAATCCACTATTTTTTTGAAGAACAATCTTGAATTTTGTTTTGATATTCTCTGCAGATGGATTTTCAGGTGCCTCACCTACTGTTTTAAATGTTTTCTCTACCAAGCTGACGGCATCAGACATTTCTAAGTCGGAGAATTTCAGATGTTTTATTGCTTTTGATAAATAATAGAAGTTTTGTTTTATGTATTGCAGATCTCGAAATAGCTTATTTGAAATGAGAGATTGTGCTTTCACAATTGCAGTACTGTCATTGGTATCCAGTGAATTTATTATATTTACAATAGTGCTATAATTGTTTGCACAATACAAGCCTGCATCGAGCCAGGTCCCCCATTGAGTTACGACAGGTTGGGGAGGTAATGAAATTCCTAGTGCCATCTTGCAAAATGTCTGTATTCTGGAAGGTGCTTTTACAAATACTTTTTCACATTAGATATGAAGCTATCTACATTGTTGAAAGAGAATCTGATTTCTTCGGCCACTCTGTGTAATCCATTTGCGAGACACATTACATGAACCATTCCAGGATGAGAAGATTTAAGATGTTTTGCAGCTTTAACCATATGGGTGGTGGCATCTGTTACAAAAAGAAGCATGTTTTCATGCAAAATGCCTCGTGGCAATAGAAGTGACATGGCTTTATTAAACAGATGTATAATAGTTGAATGATTGACTGATTCCAACAGCTCACATGTCAAGAGATATGCGTTACTGGGAGACCCAGGAGATAGTATACCAATAATTACGTTTGCTACAAATTGTTGTGACGAATCTGTAGTTTCATCTATTGAAACCCAAATCTTCTTATCAGTAACATTTTGTAGATGGTACATTATACCTGTTCATAGCAGATAGTTAAATAACGCTGGCGAAGTATGCTGTCTGAAGTAACTTGCTTGTGTGTATATTTTTCTAAAAAACCTTTGAAGTGAGTGTTGTTCACTTTGTTAAATGGAATACTGGATTTTATCAACATGTCACGTAGATCTTTATAAAATTCAGATTGCCTACTTGACAGCAGTTTGCCTCTTGGTTGCTCTTTAGTGGATAGAAGCTTAATATGTTGAATATGTTTTTTACTATTGCAATGTCCTTGTATTACTTGTCTAACACTACTTTTTATCTCTACTTTGCATAACTTACATTCAATCCTGTCTCCATTTGCAGTAAAATATTCACACCTAATTCTTCCACACGTTCAGTAATATGTGAATATTTTGATTTTCTTGTTTGAGGCATTTATCTGTTTCTGTGAAACTAGTTTGTATTTGGCCATTTTTCATAAGATCTGTGAGTCAAACCAAAAACTTTTAGAGCACCCTGCATATCTCTTTAGAGCACTGGTTTACTGTACACTTAAATTCATCTACAGCATCTAAGTTACAAATCTTAAGAGAAAACTATAAAACTCACTTAATCCTTTCTTCTCGTTAAATTTTCTATTTACTGAACTACCATATTTGAATCTTTTACACTTACTGCGTACATAGGACGGTTTTCTGTTCCTTGAAACTCCCCAGTATAAGTTTTTCCATCATTCCATAAAACCTCAACATTAGCTCCAAGTGCTGGAGGGCCATCTCGTGTACAACTGAAGTTCTGCAAGGCAAAATCATAAATAAAAATTTGAATATCTTCCATTTTATTACAGATGTGACCTCAATACTCTTGATGCCATGATACTCAGTGGTATCAAAATACTGTGTAACCTAAAAATGGGGCAATTAGAAAATTTTCAATTTTATTAAACAATTGATTGAAAAATAGTTTTACATTGTTTCTTGGCAACACACGTCTCATTTGTTATTTTTCGTAATAATTATTTCATATTGAAACTAATGTCATGCTCATGGTATTCATTTAGGACCTAACGCAGATGTTCAAAATAGTGTCCATCAACAAGAAGACAATGCCTCACTCGATCCTGGAGTTCAACACTCTCATTGGAAAGTATAGCTGGTGAAATATGTTCAATGACATGGTTGTTGGGGGTTGAGCCTGAAAAACATATTGTTTTCCATATCCCCGAGGAAAGAAATCAAGGGGTGCCAGGTGAGGTGAGCATGCAGGCAAGACCTTGGAACTCTCTGCCCAATCTATTTTATGTCTAAACATGCTATTTAACTTATTTTGGATCATTAAAGTGGAGAAAGCAGTAGCTTCATCTTGTTGAATAACATCTGTGCAATAGCAGGGCATGCAGAAAGTCTAATATAGTCCAATCTAGCACTTCATTGTAAGAATACTGGTTCACAGTAGTGTCAAAGAATGGCATCACCTAAAAGACCACACCAAATACACTATAGCTTAATACAGGACACTCTGTAATATTTCGCGCTGCCAGCGCATTCTAGCGGGTCAGCCTTGAGCAGCAATAAGGGTGGACGAGGAATATATTACGGCTCATATAAATTTTATTATACATGAATGATTGGTGTAGTAATTTTATTCTTAGTTATAGCAACAGCATTTATAGGTGTTGCTGTAGCTTTTGTGGGAAGGTGTGGCGAGAGTGGACACGGCTTCAATAAGGGTGTTGCTGTAGTTCCGGTATAGCCTACGTAAGAGCAATAATGATTAATTAAAATGTAATATGTATACAGAGTGTTATAAGGATTATCAGATAGACTTATTGAACCATGTCTGGAAAGGTTTGTGCTGTGTTTGCTGCAGTAATGTTGAACTTCTGAAGCTTTCCAAGTCCTTTTTCCATTTTCCACGAAATAAAACAATGTAAGTAGATTATATTACTGTGAAACATTAATATACATAACCACTGCAGGGAAGCAATAATGTGTAAATGAGATCATTGCTGAACATCTCTGAGGAATATCCATTTATTGAAATTTATAACAGTAGAGTATATGTTTTTCATGATGCTCCACACCTGTTGAAACCAGTGAGGAATAATTTGAAAAGGCATGATATATTCTGAGAAGATGGAAAGGTTTCTTGGAACCATATTGTAGAATTTTATTAAAAAGACAGAGCCAAGAAACCTCAGTAAGCTCCAAGGTTGACCAGTCAATGTATTGAACTGCCGCCATTTAGTCCAATGAGGTAATGTTTGGCCGTCGTGTTTTAAGCCATTCTGTCAGTTGTGGCATTAAAACACATGTTGCGTTTAATTCTATGTCTGATGAAACATTAGCTACCGCTAATTTCATTGAAAAAATGGACTGTCTATTTGACATTTTCAACTCGTCTCAAAAATTATTGTGCTAAAGAGTTGCACTATGCAATAAATGACAAACGTAAACATTTACTGTATTTGAATGAATTATCAAAATTCTTAGAATACACCATTGTAATGAATAGTCAGCGTAAGAAACCTCCTTGTTTTAATGCACATATTGGCATTAAAATTATTGTGACAGGAGCTAAAATGTCAATATCGTCTCTCGTATTTACTTACAAGGCGACTCAACCAAGACTGTTTGGAAAATTTGTTTTCTGTTGTTAGGGGCAAGGGTGGGAACAATGTAACCCCAGATTCCTCAAAATTCGACTTGCAATTACAACTAGTTATTACAATCGTCTGAAGACATAAATTGTGCAGTGGATATAAGCAAGTTTTTAGTTCTTGTCTGATTTATAGGAAAAATGTAAATAATTTGTAATTCAGACTTCTGCACTAATCATACCAGAACAGCAAAGAGATGATTTTCCAGTTAATGTTCATCACCGTGCAGATTCATATGTATACAGCTGAATATGTGCAACATTGCCTCATGAGGAATGTATAAACAAATTGGTAGACTCTGATGAGAGCAGAGGTAGTAAATTAAAAATGTACATATTTCGAAGCGTTATGAAAACGCTAGATTCATATTTCACAACGAATCTACTTAGACAATGTACAACAGCATCAATACTCTATTTAATGAAAATTTTCTTCATTATCTTCCTGACTGTAGACTTAATGTTAAATTAAGGTTAAAGATGTGCGTAGATGATGCATTATTCACTTGCATATGTGAAAGTTGTAAAGATGTGTTTATTGACAAAGCAATCAATGTGTTAATAAAATGTTACTTGGGGGGGGGGGGGGAAAGAAGAAGAAGAAGAAGAAGGAAAAAAAAAAAAGGTATAAACATTAAAGCAAAAGTTGTCATGCATCTAAAAACAATTCCTGTAGAGCCAATAGCTTTACATTGTCTCTCTGCATTGTTTTGTATTGTATTGACAAAATATTGTTTGAACAAATAAAAAATAACAATGCATAATATATCAATATCATTATTGGGTTTATTCTTATCCTAACATTCAAAATTAATCGCTTGTTCCTTAAGGCCAGGCCACTAGGAACGCCACTGTCTACCTGTCTCTCAGCTTAACACAGGGGAAAATGGAAGTGTCCAGTATTAAGCTATAGTGTATTTGACCACACCATACCATCACTCTAGGAGCACCAGGGTTAAACTGAATTTTCCACAAACCAGTACCTCACATTTTGAGTATGCACATGACTGTCCAAGTAAAATACTCATCACTGAGAAGAACATGTTTAATGAATTCATTATTAATGTCCATATGGAGGATGATTCAGTTGCAAAATAGATACCTGTGTAGAGGATCATTGTCACACATAGTGTGAATATGTTGTATCCTGAATGGACAAAAATGTGCTGATTTTAAAATTTGCTGAACTGATTCTTTGCTCGCTCCA
The DNA here is from genome assembly GCA_030762935.1 of Hymenopus coronatus. NCBI lineage: Eukaryota > Metazoa > Arthropoda > Insecta > Mantodea > Hymenopodidae > Hymenopus > Hymenopus coronatus. The sequence goes on from CM060897.1 coordinate 141,629,513, forward strand.
CAGACATACGGAGATTTCCTGGGGCTTGCAGTCATTTTGTAATAACATTAATGCTATTGCCTTCAGTAACAGTCTTTGGCCTACCACTTTGTTTTGCATGCAACACAGAAAAATTCCCCTTAAAATTTATTCAAAAAATTACTTATTGCTTGAAATGAAGGTTTCAGAATTTCAGGATGCCGCCTGTGAAACTCATCTGCAGCCTCTCACACAGTTCTGTGATTGTCACTGCATAGCATACTATTCAACTCTTATGTTCATTTGTGAGCATGATTGATTTTTAATATTCTTGCTAATGACCTAAACTTCTTGCTTTCAAGAGAGTTGCTAGCGGATGATAAACAAATCGTCTCTTAGCAACACATTTCTCATTTGTTATTCATTATAATGGATTCATTGTTGAAACTAATGTTTTCATAATCAACAGATTTAGTATTTGGATGGGTCTAAAACTTAACATCACTTTTAAATAAGTAAAATCACTGAAAAATATTGGATTTATTAACAGACTTGTGGCTACACTATTCCAAAATGGATACCATAAACACAATATGTACAAAAATAGTTCATGTATTGTATTTTACAATGTAAAACTTATTTTCAGTCAATTGTTTAACAAAATTGAACATTTTCTAATTTCCTCATTAACAAGTGACTTTTGGGCCACAAAGTATATCGAATACTTGGAGACTAAATGGAGCACACACTATAACTGAGCATAATCCACTGTTTTCACAGACATAGAAAGGTTCACTCACTGCCCTTGCTAGTAAGCATGGCTGCCTCTATAGCAGAGGTGCTAGGATAATCTATGTCCTATTCTCTGGCAGGGCAAAGAAAAAGCTGCGCAGCGTCGTGGGTGTAACTGGTTACATCATTCTCCCTTCTCCATGTGACAGATACGAATTCACATTGCAAAGTTTTTGTTCATGGTGGGAGAGAGGACATTGCAAGTGGCAGTGATTGATCACAAAGTTCTAGTGTATGGTTTATTATAAAAGTATATAAATTGAGAGCAATTGACAGGATGTTGGGACCTTCAACACCTAAATTCTCCTCTGGTAAGTCCTTTAGAGGACAGGTTATGGAGACTGTTTACAATGTTGCCACTTACCTGCGAAAACAAAAAGAATTGTACAGGTTAAAATATAACCTAATGAATCAACAAGCCCTGCTACAGGTATTAAAATCTGCTGTTTCCAAAGTGTTAAAAGGCATGGAATCTACAGCAAAAGGAAAATTAAATTTCTCCACTCCAACTGGAAGAAAGAAGATAAAGCAGAGAATCAAAGTGCATGATTTCACAATTAAGAGAACTATACAGAAGTTTTACGAAGTAAGAAAAGAAGTTCAACACTAAGAAAACTTTGTAAGGCCTTCAGTGAAGACGACATTCTGAGATGTAACACGGAATCCTTACATTGTCTTATACAATATATGTTATCTAGGATCCCAATGGAAAAAAAGTCAGTCAAGATTATTGATTCTAATTGGAAATCTTAACATTGCAGATTGGCGTGAACAATATTTAAGAGTATGTATTACTGAAATTTCATTCCATAAAATAATTTTAATATTCCTGAATACAAAAATGATATAATTGGCTACAGTGCCATTTTTAAATGCCTTAAGTCACTGGAGCAAAGCTGAAACTGTAATGGACTCGGCAAGAAAAACTTTAGTTTGACGAGACTTCATTCGCATCATGCAAGTAAAAACGAAGTTGTGAAGAAGAAAAGCAGCAATGCAAGAAGAAAAGGACAGTAGAGGAAAAGGAAAACTTAAGACACAACCTACAAATCTGGTGGATTTTTAATGTGAGCCATGCTTTCAAATCTTTCCTTGCTTTCTCGTTATTAATATTTTCTGCATTTTTCTTCCTGTAAAAAGCAGTTTTTCTTTTTTTCTGTTACACAAATAATGTTTTCTGTACATGTTCACAGAGGTACAATGATTAAGAATTGCCATAGGTTTCACTGTCAGATATATATTTAAGTATATGTTTTCAATTTTCAAACATGGAAATTATATTTTTATGATTAGAAAAGCACATTCATAACATTTTTGGAGCCTAAACCAAAGGAGACACAGAGAAACCTAGGGGAATTAAAAATAGGTAGATATATAATGAACCTAGGGTTAAAATATTAGACCAAAATGATTTTTTTTTTTTTTTTTTTTTTTTTGTCAGACCTCCAAACCATTAGAGCAAAATGGATAAAATTTGCACTGTAACTTATTTGCATTATATTACATCTGTGGCATAAATTTCAAAAGATTAGCATTATTAGTTTGGAATTTCAAACTTTCAGTCATGAGATGTTTATGAGTACAAAATTCAATGTAGGCCAATTGCTTATCTGACAAGATATGCATTCAATCATATCTGTGACAGCATATTGGCAGAGTGAATCAGAAATTGGAGTCACTGCTGCAATTGGAAAGGGGCCACATCTTATCATCATCCATGCTGGAAACAATTTTGGATTTATTGATAATGCTTTGTCGATGTTTAATTCTAAATAGAAGAGTGGAGATTATCATGACACGAATAGCACAATTTTTAAAATGGGTAGATGAAAAGCTTTTACCTAACATTCCTGAAAGCAGTGCAGTTGTCTTTAACAATGTCAGCTACCATTATGCTCAGCAAAACAGGAAACCTACCCTGACATCTCTTAAAAATGACTTGGTGATGGAGCTTTCAGAGTTCAATAAACCTGAGGGTGAAACCGTAGGAGATACGGAAAAAAGAGTAAAAGAATTATGAGGTATGAATGAAAGGCAACTTTACCAGAAAATACAGTGTGTATGAGAAAACATATCAGATTTACAGGAAATTCCAAAAACCATAAAAAAATAACACCAAAATATTCTAAAAATGATGATAAAATGTTTCTATCCTTATCAATGGTGCAATTTTTTTCTTCATGGAAGATATAAAACCCAAAACATTAAAGAATATATAGCAGTCTATTCTTAGATTTAACCAAAGTTTTGATACAGTTATCATAAAATTTTAATACAGTAATTAAAGGTATATGGTGTGAGAGGACTAGCCAAACAATTGCTTACATCTTACCTTGAGCACAGATGCTAAGTTGATGAACTAAATAGTATACATTCAAAGTCTGCCACCACAATGTCTGGTGTTTCCTAAGGATCCAATTAAGAACATTTCTGTTTTTAATTTTCATAAATGATCTTCCTTCCTATATTACCAGCTATTGTATTCTATTTGCAGATGATATAAAACTTGTCTTCAAAACCAGTAATGAGAAAATTAAGTGGGAGAAAATCAATAACACTTTTTCAGGTTTGCAAAACTGGATGATGAGTAATAAATTTCACAAAAACATAAACAAAACTTTATTTCTCAACTTCAATCAACAATTAGGAGTTCATAAATATCAAAATTTTAATTGGTAATTGACTGGTATTTGAAGACTTTCTGGTCAATACACTAAGTCACATATGCAATAAGTCAATAAATATTAACATCATAAATGCTGTATATTTTGGATATGTATATTCTACATTGGCATATAGGATCTCCTTCTGCGGGTCTTCCTGTTAAAGTGTTTAAATTACAAAAAATGGATTATCAGCATTATTAAACAAACCAATCAATGTACTCCTAGTAAACCTGTTTTTGGAGTTAAAGATTCTATCTCTACTATGCATTTACTTTAAGACAGTTTCCTCATTCACAAAACCAAGAATATCTTTAAACTCAAGATTGAGTATCATTTGTGCAACATCATGAATGTCAAATGCAATCCAGCTCTGACAACACAGATTAACCAAGTATTTAATCATTTCACATAAAGGTGAATTTTGCGATAGCTTTTTAGCTTTTGTGCGATATTTTGCAAGAAATAGCACTTAAATTTCTATTTCCGTGCGTTAACTCTACCAAAAAGCACATTTTACTTTTGATATATTATTCAAAATCAATTTATATCAAATATGAACTAAAATCAATATTATCTCGTACCCACTGCTGTTGATGTTGAACAATGAAACTACAATCGATTTTAATTGATGATGTAATTGCCTGCAAACAAGGCAGCGCTCTTGACCTTGGAAGTCTTTTCTCACCCGCCTGGGTAGTGTGGTGGTATTAGCATGTCTACCCCCATTCAACAGGTCACGAGTTTGAATCTCGCTTAAGGCAAGTTGCCCAAATTAAAGATTTTTTTTTTGGACGGGGGGTTCCTCCTTATCCTGGGAAGATGATTGTCGAGTAACTTTAAACTCCATTGATTCCGAGATCATTTGAGTATTATTTCACCAATTTCATTTATTGTCCGATATGACCAACCAGGTTAAAGGACGTTAAGCTATATAAGAAAAAATGCATACATTTTCTGTTTAGACAACATATCTACACATCGTTGTAAACATTTTACATTTGTATTTTTGCGTAAATTCATATAATGGGAGGAAGGAAGAGGAGAGAACAGAAATGTTCACGGAAGATAAGCACACAGTTAAACCTCTTTTTTACTGCTTCACCATTGGCAGCCAATACATTAGGCAAAATCGCCAATGTTTTTATTTCAGTTAGTCTTGGAGAGAACTCAAATGGTGCTTCAATATTTTTTGTTTGTATTTATTCAGTTTCTAAATAAATACAAATAAATAAATGCAAACAATTTTTTTTCCAACGAGAATGCAGTTTCTAAATAAATACAATTTTTTTTTTCCGAGAATGCTAACAGCTGACTTTACGCCACGAAATGAAATGCAAAAAAAAACCTGCTGCATGCATTACAACCTTGGTCATACAATTTTCGCCATGTTTCACCATTGCCGTACCCGCAAAGTTTGAAACTTACTTTTTCTCGCATGCTATTCGAAAAACAATTAGAATGCAAGACGACCTCACCCTCTCAATAATAATATTTTTGAAGGAAAAAAAAAAAAAAAAAAAAAAAAAAAAAAAAAAAAAAAAAAAAAAACCCCAACAACAACAACAACAACAACATTGTCTTGTAAACGGATAAATAATGTACATTCTTACTTTGATCTGACATAGGCACTGATATCACTATTTGAACCTATGTTGTTTAAATAACTCAAATTAAATACTATTTATAAATTCAATAGCTATTTATTGTGCTGAATTTTAAGGACCTATATTTTGAAACTGATGCAGGTGGTGGGGATATTCCCACAACACAAACCTATCATATGCTCCGCATGTGGCCAAGCAGCAGAAGTAGGAAGTAAAATTGGCTGTTAATGGCCAAAAGTGTCCATTGTGCATCATTTTGTATTTATTGTGGTGGTGAGGTTGTTGAGCTGTGCTGCTGAACAAAATGTATTTCTTAGTGGCATCAAGATGCTACAAAATGTAATATACAACAGCGTTTTCTAGAACAGTATTGGCGGTCCTTCAAGATTTTGACATTCAGTATGACAATGTTGCTGGCCTTGATACAGATTCTGCAAGGTACATGATGACTTGATGACCAGATGGAATTCTTGGTACAAATCTGCCTTCTAATCATCTACAAGATTTGGTCAACTTCTGCAAGTCGATGGAGGTACTGCTGTGCGCTTTTTTTCTGAATTGCAAAATGAGAAGGTTGCGATTATCACTGCCAATGCTACCTTCCTTTGAGAGCATAGCCAGGTGATTATTGATGCCATAACACCTTAGAGGGATCTTCATATTCCTTTTGTCACAAAAACTACAAAATAGAATTGCTGATATTCTCAGCAACTTCAGATTGGTGAGTAAAGGGTTTGGTAAATAAATAAATGGCGTGTTATTTATGGACACTCTTTAACTGCTGTGTTTCTCAGCACCTCATTCTATACTGGGTGTGAAAGACCGCTTTATTTTGCTCAGAGGCCTCTCTATCAGGCCTGAGGCTCTTTTACGTGCCATAAATCTACGACACGGAACCAACAGCTTTACTTCCCTTCTGAAGGAAGCCATGCTAAGGATTTTTATGCCCGAAAAAATCCATTGTCCTACGCTGGGTTTGAACCTGAACCTTGGGTTTATGATATTAGCATGGTAAGTACTACTACACCACCGAGGGTGACAAAAAGGGCTGGGTCCTCAAACAGCTGCAGCTATCAATACTCTCGTATCTGAGGTAAGGAAAGCTGAAATTAAGCAAACCTTTGAAAATGTGGGGTCTCTGCAAGACAAAATTGACAAGAATTGCAACAATGGATCCTGTACAATTATTAGGAACATGGGCAAACTGTTGTCAGCAACAATGAAGCAGCTATATTGAAAATGTTAGCTACCGTTGAACTTCTTAAAAATCTGGACATTCATGTGCTACTTTCTGGGTACTTGTGCTTTCAGACAATCGTTAAGGAAGCCATTCTAAAGGGTAAAGTCATGAACGTGCTTGACATCTTGCTCGGCATGAAAGGAGATCATTGCACATTTGTTGAATGCTGTGTGAAGACGTTATGGGTACCATTCTCAAATATATATAGTGAATGTGCAACCTCCTCATGTGGACATATTTTGTCAGACTTAGAACAAGTGCCTCTCCAGAAACTTTGGAAATGGAGTTGAGTGTGTATATAATTTTTTTTTTTCAAATCTTTTTCTTTTTTTTTTTAGTTATGTGGTACTTTAGTATTATGGTAAGTTAGTATGTTTTATGTATGGAATTTAATTTGAATATGCATGCTTTGGTATGTAGTGTTTCTTGTGTGTGCAATTTAAGATAGAGTTATGTATATTATGGTTGGATTTGTGTGTATTTAAATAAATAATTTTTTTATTTACCGCTGCATAAAAGTATTGTGGCTTTTAACCCACTGAGAGCTAAATTTTTATACCACTTGAATTTATGTACCATTTTTCAGGGGCCCTATTTATTACCAAATTGTATCCTTATGTTTTATAAATTTTGTGATAGTATAACTATGTATACAAATATAATACTTTTGGTGAATAAACAATCTGATCTAATGCAATACTTACTGTGATATCTGAGGCATAGAGATCATTGCTGAAGGAGCCATCTGTAAACAGGACCATATAAAACTGGATTTCTTCTATTTTGGTAACTTTGCCTTTGTAGTAACGACCATTCTTGTGTCGAGCCCATACTTGCTGCCCTCCTTTTATTGCACATAACTGCCAACAGAGATTATCACTAAATAACTAAGGAGACTTGTAAAAATGAATTGAATCATAAGCCTGATAAATCACTTTGAAGGAAGCTGCTGCCATCACCATTGTTGTCCAAGCAAAGGAACTAAATATTTTCAAGAATCATTACTGAAACAAACTGACAGGTAAATTTCATTCTGAATAAACAATAACAGTAAAATGTCTACAAGTGAAGTACTCTGCATTATGTTATAAATAATTTGATTTACTGGATTTGAAATGCAAGTTGAAAGAAATAGCAATTACTTTTTACTATACAATATAGAGAGAGCTATTCCATGCTGAATAAGGAAGTACATTTTCTCTCTCTCATACAGAGAGAGCGAAATGTTAACCTCCACAAGCTCTTCCAACAGACATACTTGCATTCAGATTTTACAGAGTTATAGAATGGGCGTGTATAACAATTCCTAAATGTCCTCATTGTGCTAAATATGCACCCAGGACACCCATCTGCCCAATATAGAATGGGACGCTGAGAACCAAAGCAGTTAAAGAGCGTCCATAAATAACAGGCCATTTCATTTCAGGACACCCATCAGTGGGATTGAACCTGATACATTTTTTGGTCAGAAATCTGATCACCACTTGTAAGAATAGTAAAGATAAAGTACAATATACAAGTATATGTTTTATTAATTTGTTGAGTTGGTTTTTTAACACTACATCACTTACATTGTTATTATGAGGGACTAGTTTTGAAAGCCTATGCTTCATTTTCAACCTCACGGGTCCAACTGCCATTGCTGGCTGCATTTGCTTGTACACTCTTCTCTGGTGGCGAAATGATGAACTTCTTAACTAAGCTGTCTACTGGCGGGATTTCAAAGTTTATTAGTCGATCTTTATTTTTCCATATGAGGATGTTTTCCCAGGTTGTGAGTTCATTGTGGCCTGACATGGTTTTAAGCAATTTTGGATTTTGGATTTGGATCTAGATTGTGGTTTTCTTTCCAAAAGTGAAATGCTACTGCCGATTTATCTTCTTGTTTCAATTTTAGGTTTCTAAAGTGCTCTGATTTTTAAACTTCTTTTGGTTTGTCCTATGTAGAACTTTTCACAATTTGTGCATTTAATTTGATATATTCCTGACCTATTTTCTGGTGGATTTCATCTTTTATTTTTGAATTTAGTAATTTTATGACAGAAAATCTGTTTATTGGAGCTAGGGTGATGTCTTGTTCTTTGAAGATTTTTTTGAATTTTCTAAATGCTCGGGGTGGTAAGTGAATTTTTTGAATGTGTTGATATTGTTTTTTCCTGCTGTTAGGGTAGTTATTTCTTTTATGGTTTTTTTCTGCTTTGCTTTGTTTAGTTTCTTGTACACAAGGTTCTTGCTGTATCCATTTTGTTCTGCTGTTTGAATTATGGTTTTTAACTCTTTGTTGAATTCGGTTGTGCTCATAGGTACATTTACTAATCTATGTGTGAGACTGTTTATTATTGCATGTTTGTGTGGTAATGGGTTGTAGCTTTCATTTTTAATGTAATTTTCTGATTGAGTTGGTTTTCTGTAGATTCCGAAGTTTACTTTTGTGTCGTTTCTGATGATTCTTAGGTTCAATCCGTGAGGTTGAAAATGAAAGCATAAGCTTTTGAAACTAGTCCCTCATAATAACAATGTAAGTGACGTAGTGTTAAAAAACAAACTCAACAAATTAATAAAACATATAATTTGACCGTCACTGTCACTAAATTCTTCCAAACATCAATCAAACCATATACAAGTGTTGGATAGGTAGTGTCAGATTGAAAAACTTAATGCCATAGTCAGGAGTTTGAACCACAGATCTCCTGTCTTTAGCCGGTTGCTCTTTCACTGAGCTACCATGGCAACATGTCCGCATAGCATTGAATTTCTCAACTGATTTGTATATTTCCTGGTAAACCACAAGGTGATCTCAAATTATTTTGAGATAACAGTTTCAATGGTAACTTGCAATGTTGTGAGTACTTTAGTCCCAGGAGGTGTTCCATGTTGTTTTGCTTATTGATGTCACTTATAATGATTCACTGATAATGTACAAGACACTCTAATTCTTTTGTGGAACAGAAATATATAACTCCATACTTTACAACAAAGTACATTAATACTTTTTTATGTATAAGAGGACTCAGAGGATTTTTAATATTTATTATAAATATCAGAGATCTTTATAAAATAATATGCTAGCTAGTTTAAGGGAACTCGGTAGTGTATAATTTAATTCCAGAAGCATCGAGATTAAAAAGGATGCATAACCCTTAAGATATTTACAGAATAAAATGAAAAATTTACACTAATATGAGCAAAATCAGAGCTTTTGTGCCTGAAAACACATTCTTTTGTATTACATAACTTACCTGTAAAAATTATCAATTAAAAAAATTATGTTAAAAACAATGTTCAAAAATATCTAATTCCTTGCCCCTGAAACAACTTGCAGCTGAGAGCTAAGATTTTTACCAGTCAATCAGGCATTCGAACACTTGGTACTGAACTGAAATTTTTTGCCTATCAACAATATTTTAGCAAGTACTTTTTTTTTAAGGAAAATAATTTTAATTTTCACTGCAATTTTTGAAGTATACTAAGCCATTTCCCAAAATTTATTACACCAATAAAATGAATTGTAGTTTAATATTATCACCTTTGATAGAACAACTTATATATTTCCATGATCATTCAATAGTTATTATTAGCATAATTATAACCTATCATTCCTTACTGAAGTGTACATGATTTAAGCCTTTAAGCGATTCAAGTTTCTGAGTAAAAGAAACATATGTGAAAGAAAATTTAGTTTTTAGAAAATCTAATTGAAAATTAAACAAATAATCATCACTCCTTTCAATGTACTCCAGATAAACAGTCGTCATTAGCTTCCTCCTCTGTTGTCTTCTGGTTGGCTACTAATCGCCTTTTAATACTAAGCTTTTTTGATGAGGCAAGTGAAGCTCTGTCAGCATAAGTGATATATACTTGATTGATAAGTGACATTGCACTTTCTAAGTGATTGTGTTTTCATGCCCAATTCAACTTTCAACCAGCGGATATCAAAAGATTTAAAAAAATAGTTAAACCAAATTGATGCAGCTTTTTGTACCTAATGAATTACACGGTCATGGACTACCATTATTTACTTGGTAGCTTTAGAAAATATAACCATAATCTTAATCAATAACATTTATCAGCATATACAAGTGTTAGGGGCTTAAACTAACACATCTGAACTTGCTTCCAGGATGTAAATTTGAAATAAGAGTTTAGAGGAAGTGTTCCATATGTCCATTTGTTTGTAGACAGGCTTCATACCTTCATAGTTCTGATGCACTCTGGTGAATACCCCTGGGTTGTTTCTAATTTCCTTAGCTGCTAAGAAAATGCACTGCTATTTCACCCCTGTACACTTTGTTTTTCATTTTGCCCCAGAAATAAAAATTGAGGGCATTCAAGTCTGGCAATCTGGCAGGCCAAGCCATAGGGCTGAACTGACAGATCTAACAGTATCAGAAAGCCATTGTTAAATGATGATGGACAGCAATAGTGATATAGATTGATATGCTGCCATGAAGGAATCACATCTTCCCCGTTATCTCCAATGGGATTTTCTCAAACAGGTTAGGCAATTGGTTTAAAAAAAGTTAAAAAAACCAATTGGAATTAACACTGTGGTAATTTATAAAATAATACAGATTGATATTGGATTAATTGTTTTTTCACAAGCTGTGTGTAGGACAGGAGTCAGACTGAAAAATTCAATGCCATAGCCGGGATTTGAACCATGGATCTGCCACTCTCCAGCCGGTTGCTCTGCCACTGAGCTGCCATGGCAACATGCTGGCAGAGCATTGAACTTCTCAACTGACTTGCATGTTTCCCAGTAAACCACATGGGATCTCAATTTACTTTGAGATGACAACCCCCATGGCAACTTACAATGTTCTTAAGTACTTAAGTCCCAGGATTCATAGTATAGGCAACTTTTATGGTAAATTGGTATTGAATTAATTGTTTTTCACACTTATGGGCTAACACAATAATCACATCTTTTAATAGCTAGCGCTATGTGAAACAACTGAAATGTGGTTCTCTTTTAGTGGCTAGGAGTACAACAAAAGAAGTATGAAACAAATGATGAATTCCTGTTTGAGAAAAGTTTAAACAGTTTAAAGTTGAAACCATTAAAAAGAATTTTGAAAATGTTTAACTCTGCAAAAAAATGTATATGACATAAATTGTGTGTTTTAACAATTTTCTGGCAACCAAATATGCTTAGATCAAAAGTTATTTTAAAATAGCTGCAAATGGTGTATCATACAGTAAGCTTTTGACTATCTCTTATAGTTTACTAATTTCACAAAAGTCATCCAGAATGGAAAGGTCTTCAGAGGCTATTCCCAGGAAATTCAAGATATACATTATGTATATCATGAAAATATTTTAAACATGTATTTTAATCAAAATTGTTAAGAGCCATTTTTGAGAAAATAAAAATTTTCGAAAATATTCCATGTAAAGAGTAGTTGGGGATGGAAGGATTTTCTGAAAATCTTTGTGTTGTATTCTTGGTAGCTATTGAACTTGAATACATAGTTTGATGTTTAACCAATTTTTTGTTTTTGAGCTATGCTGCATCCCCCCCTCCCACACATGCATTACGCATGCATGGATGCACACACATACCTTTTTCCAAAACTGCATTTTTATTCAGGGGTCTCAAAAAGTGTATATATGATGAAATCTTGATTTTATTGGGGGTGGAATAAATTACCTTCTCTATCTACTATGCATATTGTACATACATGCTAAGAAAGCAAACATGTACAAATGAAAAAAATTCTGTGCTAACTATAGGAATTCTGCCAGGATCTCAACAAAAGATGAAAATGATGTTTTACTGTACATTTTAGATAATTATAAATTTTCATTGAATCTGCAATTTTACTTATGCTTATACAGGGTGGTGCATAAAGTATCTACCAATTTTGCTCGATATTCCTGTTCAACTTGAGGTGCGTAAGAGCATGAATCAGATATGATCATATAGCTACAATGTTTGTAATTGGTATGTCATGGCTTATACAGACAAGGATTGTAGCTGTAGAAGCCTTCATTGTTATGCGTTCCCAAACTGAAACGCAACTCTGCCTGTATCAACATTGGCAGATGGCTGCTTAACCAACTGTTTAAGTCAGATGAAGCAAGCTTATTCTTCAGAGAGTTTGAGAACAAACAAAACCAAAATTCTCACATAGTTTATAAGCCAGGATATTGTGGTGTGGTGTGCATTGAAATGTGCGGGGATATTGGGCCACATTTTTCCAAGGATTGGCTGGTAACCCACTAACTATAAATTCCGGCCGCCATGTTGGAGTTTACAAAATTTTGTCATGCCAGAACTGATTTCCTGCTTTGGATATTTAACTTGGCTGTCCCAATTTCCAAATTTAACATTCTGGAATCATTTCTGTGGGGATGATTGAAAGAAAAAGTATTCTTGCACGTTTGCAAACCAATAGGAGTTGAAAGATACCATTGGCCAGGAAATCTATGTCATTCCAAGGGAGATGGCACATCCGCACCATCTCAAGAATGCATATATGCAGACAGGGGTCACTGAGCTGACGTCATATTCAAGTAGTGTTGATGTAAATGTAATATTCATTAATGCAAATGTATTGTCTCACTTTTTCAAAAATAAAGTAGTTTCACTTTTATTAGTAATTCTATTTCTTAACCAAAATTGCTAGATACATTATGCTCCACCTTGTATAATTGTATGCCATTTCTGGCAAGCCCTTATTGTGCAACACAGACATATTGTAGAATCCAAACATACCTTTTCATGTTTATGGGCATGTCGGTGACATGAAACACTCAGATTTGATGTGCTGTTCCAAACAGACATGTGGAATTGTGCACCAGAGACCAGTGCACACATTGGATGGAAAGTAGCACGGCAGCCCGATTGGCTGCACTGAATGCTGCCTCTTGATTTGTTGCCACAATACATGCAGTCCTGAAACAAACCCTACCATCAGCATCATCCTCTGGTGATACACATAATAGTATAGTGTTTATTGTGAGTTCATACTCATAAAGTATGCAAGGAATAGATGTACTGAGTTATCAATCTATTCCTCCCTACAACTGCTAGCTTTTGCAACATGCATAAGATGTCCTGGCATAAGGAGATGCTATATTTTACAACCCTGTGCTCTAGATTGAACAGTGCAGTCTCGTCCTAATAGTTGTTGGTATGGCTATAGGACCTGAAACCTTGCTAAAAACATGCATTACATAAAATTATTTTGGAGATACACTAGGAGTTAATGAAGCATAAATGTTCCTGCTATATTTTCATCCTATCTTAATATATGGCATAATATTTTGTGGAAAATCTTTATTAGAGAGAATGATTTCTTTCTTAATACTTTTTGAAAGTATTTTCCATGTTTTGCAATAATTTTCCACAATCTTACCTTTTACACTTCTGATTTTTACTTTCTCCATACGCACTATGTACATAGTGTATAGAGAAAGTATTGCACTCCATCAAAAATTCGATACCGAGATTTCACCAGAAATATATGTTTTAGGGTCCCCAATATCAAAAAAAAAGCATTTTCACAAAAAGGTCCGTGTGTGTGTGTGTGTGTGTGTGTGTGTGTGTGTGTGTGTGTGTGTGTGCGTGCGTCTGTGAACACGATAACTCAAAAACGAAAAGTCAGTAAAATACCAAACTTGGTATTTAAGTTTAGTATCTTCCAGGGATGCGACACAAAGATTTTGAGAAAACCTCCCCAACTACCCTTTACATGGAACTTTTTTCGAAATTTTTGATTTTCTCAAAAATTGCTCTTACGATTTTGATTAAAATTTCAGATATTAAACATATTTACCTGACAAATGAAATGTATATCTTGAATTTTCTGGGAATAGCCTCTGAAGAGTAGTTTATTCTGGATGAATTTTACTAAATTTTGAATAACTGCTAAACCGTAAGAGATGGACAAAAACTTACTACACAAAAAATGTAGAGCACACAAAAACACACAATTTATGTTATATACATTTTTTTTGTGGAGTTCGTCGTTTTTGTGACCTTCCTTATTTTTGGTTTCTGCTATGAAAAACGTATACTTTTCTCATACTGGAACTTGTCAACTCCTATCCATATAAACAAAGGAACTTCATTGACATAGCAACCAGCTTTTGACTATCACTTTAACCTACGGCTGTCCCTTATTTCGCTTCTACTTACAAGGATACGAGAAATAAGACTTTTTCTGCTAATTTTTTTATCTGATTAGCATAAAGTAAATAGAATTATAAGCTTTTTAAGAATTATTTGTTGCAGGGATATGGAGAAAGTCATGTGAATGGTACACATCAGATTTTTATATTTTGTGACAGCATGTTTATATGTCTTAACCTTACCTTACTTTGATATAAATGTTCCAATTTAAGATTTTGCTATTCTTAAACAATTCAAAAGGAAGATACTAGTTGAGGTTGTTTGTGTGCTTTGTTCAATGATTTTAACCACAGTAATATCACATGGCTAATAATAATTATTACAACAATAGCAGCGACAATTCAACAAAATAACAGCAATAATTCCAATGAAAATCTTCTGAATACTTCTATAGAGTTTACACTTATTTCTAATTATCACTTTGAATACTACAATTATGGAAAACAACTTAAAAAGTTTAACAGCAATAAGCATTAGGATACTGTATTATGCTTCAAACAGTGCTTAGCCTATTTACCACTGGCATAATGAGATACAGGTTTCCCAATCAAAAACCTTCATTCCTGCCATCATGTAGTATGAGCCAGGCTATTCTTCACCTGCCTAGAACTGAAGAAACTTTCCTGTTGGAGTATGCAACTACAGGTAGGAAACATTTCAGATGCCTAATGGGGAAACCTTGCCCACAAAAGTGATAGACTTAAAGAATAAAAGGGAGAAATAGTGTACACTACATACAAATAATGGCTGCATTAGGGAGGAAGAGAGAGAAAGTATCTGAAAATTTGAACCAATAATAAAAATATCTTAGAAACAGATAACACCACAAAAACATGACATAAATATGCTTTTACTAGCTATAGTATAATCCGGGCTTGTGGGCTGTGGTCTACAGCAGACATCTTCAGTGGCAGCAGTGAGATTGAAGTACTCTACTGGACGTTTCAACTGTGGCTATGCTGGTTGCATTGTGGACCGCCATATTTATATCAGCAGCTGGCGGGGAGGCATGTGGTGATTGGTCCAGGTTGGTAGTGGGCTGGAATTTTGTCAGCGGAGTGCTGCGCTCTGCTGGTGTCTGATTGGCTCTGGTGGAGTTCTTGATTTTGACTTTGGTTGGTGCTGTTTGCCATTTTCTGTTTAGTTTAAGTCCTTCTTTGTGATTGATGTTATTACTATGCTTATGTATTTCAATGGCTTCCCAGTAAAAACGTTAATGGTAATGGGAGGTTGATGCTGGAATATCTATGTCTTTATACTGGTTGATATGTTCCCCTTCTTCGAGTATGACATGCTTCGCAGTTGCTGATTTTTCCATCTGACCCAAGCAGCAATTGCTTCTGTTGAATAAAATAAAATAATAAAAGTAAATGAAGTGTGTGTTAATACGTACCACTTTAATTCAATTTGATTATGCCTTCACTATAAGCAGCTTCAAAATTATACAAGTATAATTGCTTCTGTGTTCGTTAATGCGCATTTTTACGCTTTAGATCTCTAGAGTCTTTGGCTGAATGGAGCGTACTACAGATCTGTTTGGTGGGCTTGAAGACAGTGTCAACGTTGTGGCTTTTGAGTAATTTTTCGCAAAGAAGGCCTTAAACTAAACAGAAAATGGCAAACGGCACTAACCAAAGTCAAAATCAAGAACTCCACCTGAGCCAATCAGAGACCAGGAGAGCGCAGCATTCCGCTGACAAAAGTCCAGCCCACCACCAATCCCGACCAATCAACACAGCTGCTGATATAAATACTGCGATCCACAGTGCAACCAGCACAGCCACAGTTGAAACGTCTAGTAGAGTACTTTGACCTCGCCGCTGCCACTGAAGATGTCTGCTGTAGTCGCAAATGAAACGTCTGGGAAGAAGGAGGAGGAGCCCAGTAGATCAAGGCCCACAAGCCTGGATTATACTATAGCTAGTAGTGACACCAGTCGTGAAAGCCTAAAAACTTTGATAAATATGTTTTTGTCTAATCTTTATTTCAATAGGAATGATAAGGACATCAAAGGCTGTTCATAGAAGAAAAAAATTATACACATCATGAGCAAAGATCTTAAACATACAATATTTTAACCAAACCTGTTTTAGAGCCATTTTTATAAAAACTAAAAGTAATTGAAGCCTTAAATGTGAATGGAAGTTTTGGGTGGAAATACTTTTTGTAAATCTTAATATCACAAGCTTAGAAGATACCTACTTTTGCACTTTGGTGTTTTTCTGAAATTTTGCATTTTGAATTATTTTATTACGTACTCATATGCAGATAGATCTGACAAAACACATAGGCCTTTTTCTAAAAATGTTCCTTTTTGGATCAGGATTCTCAAAGCATGTATTTTTTATGAACATTGAGTGGAATACAGTACTTCCTCCACTTAGTATGGGTTAAGTGGTAGATAAAGGTAAAAATGAAAGGGGAAGGCTTTAATGAATTGTCTGGTCTTCTCCAGGATGAACAAAAAAAACTAAAATCTCATTTAAACTATGTTAAAAAATTGGTTCTATTTGGATTAGAAGGTGGTAAATAGAATGAGTGAACATTATAACAGCATTCATGGCAATCAGAGGATCTATTCTCATCCTCAGAAACATTTGTATTCGTTTTAATGCTGGTGCTATAACATATCATTAAATATTGTTCTGTAATTTTGAACTTACTAAAGTGTTTTTTGAGAAGATTGTATGTGCTATTTGTATTAGATTTGAAGTTTATCATTTCTAATTTTATATGTTACTTGTACTTAGTTATACAATTTACTTTTAGCACTCTAAATTATTTTTAAAAATGTTAATTGTGTAGTTATACTTTGTCTACATGGCAGCCCTCAATTGTGGAAAGTAATAAAATAAAATAATAAAAAGTAATTACTGAAAAGTGGATAGCTAGGTTAAAAAGAAGGAATTCCTCCTTAAAGTAGTATTCACTTTCAGTAGTACTTCAGTAGAAAATGTCATAAGACACAGTTGCTTGCTTTTATGCGTGCTATTGCAGACTCCCCAAATAAGAAGAGGAAAGCATCTACCCCTTTTACATCTTAGCCTCTATAAACTGTAACCATGCAACAGAAAAATAGACTACAAAAATATATGAAAGAAAACGGTGGCACAGATTAAAAAACTGCACAAAAACATTACCATCTGTCTTGTCACTGCCTGTATTGACAGAACGTTGATGGGATCCTTATTCACAGCGTCCCTGAAAGAGACACCTGGGAGAAGCAGCGCACATAGGAGGTGGGCCCATCTGGCATCTGTTGTGCGTTTTAATGCACCACCACGCACAACACACAGACAGCAGCACTATATTAACAATAATGAATAAATTTTAGATTTTAAATAGTATGAACTGTTAACAAAGAATTATACTGTAAGAACAAAAGCAGCTACACTGTAATGCACAGAAAAAACATGTGTTACACTCACATAACTTTCTTTGCAACTTTACTTAACAGTATTTATAAAAAAATCTGATGTGTTCCATTCACATGACTTTTTCTGTATCTCTGTAACAAATTATTGTGAATAAGCTTATTCTTTTATTTATTTCATGCTAATCAAGAAAAATTATCAGAAATGCCAAAAACTGGTTGCTATGTGACTGAAGTTCGTTTGTTTTTATGGAAACGAGTTGGCAAATTCCTGTATGAGAAAAGCATAGTTTTTCAAAGCTGAAACCAAAAACAGGGAATATCTCAAAAATGATCAACTCCACAAAAAAATGTATACATCATGCTCTACATTTTTTGTGTGTTAAGTTTTTGTCCATCTCTTACGGTTTAGTAGTTATGCAAAATTCATCCAGAGGATATTCCCAGAAAATTCAAGATATACTCATTTATCAGGTAAATATCTTTAATATACAATATTTTAATCAAAATCTCAATATTTTAATCAAAATCATGTTTTAGAAAATCAAAATTTTCGAAAAAAATTCCATGTAAAGGGTAGTTGGGAGTGGGGGGATTTTCTTGAAAATCTTTGTGTCGCATCCTTGGAAGATACCAAACCTAAATACCAAGTTTGGTTTTTAACGGTCTTTTCTTTTTTGAGCTATGCTGCCCACAGACACACACACACACACACACACAGACAGACAGACACACACAAACGGACATTTTTCTAAAAATGCTTTTTTTTTGCATTCAGGAGGTCTCAAAACATGTATTTCCAGTGAAATCCTGGTATTGAATTTTTGGGTGCAGTACAATACCTTCTCTACACACTATGTACATAGCACGTATAGAGAAAGTAAAAATATTTTTTTTTTTTGGTAGTTTTTTTTAGCGTCCTTTAACCTGGTTTGGTCATATCGGCCGATGAATGAAATTGGTGAAATGATGCTCAAATGAACTCGGGGTACATGGAGCTTAAAGTTACTCGACATTCGTCTTCTCAGGATAAGGCAAAACCCCGAAAAAAAACCTTATCCGGGTAACTCACCCTAAGCGAGATTCGAACTCACGACCTTTTGAATGTGAGGCAGAGATGCTACCACCACACTACCCAGGCGGGCTAGTAAAAATATTATATTACTGTTTCTTATACCAAATTAACTAAAAAAAAGGTGCCAAAGTAAGCAATCTGTGCTTGGCTGCATGGTCACAAAACACACCTGTTTGCATATCATAAGTTGCGTTTTTGTAGTAATAAACAATGCAGGAAAAAAGAAATAAAGAATCTTTTTTCCAAGAAGCTTTATACATATATGACTCTTTAACTTGGGAAAATTTAAAGCTGTTGCAATGTATATTTAATAATCTGATGTGTTCCATTCACATGACTTTCTCTACATCTCTGCAACAAATTATTTTTAAAAAACTTATGCTTCTATTTACTTCCTGCTAATTGAGAAAAACTTAGCAGAAATAGTCTTATTACCTTCTTCCTTGTAAGTAGAAGCGAAGTAATGGAGTACCATAGGTTAAAGTGATAGTCAAAAGCTGGTTGCTATGTGACTGAAGTTCCTTTGTTTGTATGGACACAAGTTCACAAAGTCCTGTATGAGAAAAGTATAAGTTTTTTATAGCTGAAACCAAAAACTCAACTCCACGAAAAAAATGTATATAACATAAATTGTGGTTTAAAGTGCTCTACATTTGTTGTGTGGTAAGTTTTTGTGTATCTCTTGCGGTTTAGCAGTTATGCAAAATTCTGTAAAATTGACCCAGAATAAAGTAGTCTTCAGAGGCTATTCCCAGAAAATTCAAAATATACATTTTATTTGTCAGGTAAATATCTTTAATATATATTTTAATCAAAATCGTTAGCCATTTTTTTAGTAAATCAAAATTTTCGAACAAAGTTCCATGTAAAGGGTACTTTGGGGTGGGGGATTTTTCTCAAAATCTTCCTGTCGCATCCCTGGAAGATACTAAACTTAAATACCAAGTTTGGTATTTTACCGACTTTTCGTTTTTGAGTTATTGTGTTCACAGAAACAAGGACACACACACACACGGGCCCTTTTCTGAAAATATTTTTTTTTGGATACAGGGGACCCTAAAACATATATTTCTAGTGAAATTTCGGTATTGAATTTTTTGGTGGAGTGCAATACCTTCTCTATACACTACGTACATAGTACGTATAGAGAAAGTAAAAATTGCCTCATGCTTAAAAGCAGTTACTGAAGTTAAGATTTTTATACAGTATTTTTTTAGATTTTCTTATGGTTTGCCAGTTATGTAAAACTGATTCAGGATGAACAGGAGCACATGACATTCAGAGAAAATTTCAGATATGCATTTTGTTAGCAAATATCTAAAGCATAAATTATTTTACTTGACTGTTACAGCGATTATTCAGAAAATAATGGATATCTAACTTGTTGATTGATGTTTGGAGGAATTTAGTAACAGTGATGGTCAAATTATATGTTTTATTAATTTGTTGAGTTGGTTTTTTTAACACTACATCACTTACATTGTTATTATGAGGGACTAGTTTCGAAAGCCTATACTTTCATTTTCAACCCCACGGGTCCAACTACCATTGCTGGCTGCATTTGCTTGTACTCTCTTCTCTGGTGGCGAAATGATGAACTTCTTAACTAAGCTGTCTACTGGCGGGATTTCAAAGTTTATTAGCCGATCTTTGTTTTTCCATATGAGGATGTTTTCCCAGGTTGTGAGTTCATAGAAATAACTACCCTAACAGCAGGAAAAAACAATATCAACACATTCAAAAAATTCATTTACCAACCCCCTGAGCACTTAGAAAATTCAAAAAAATCTTCAAAGAACAAGACATCACCCTGGCTCCAATAAACAGATTTTCTGTCATAAAATTACTGAATTCAAAATTGAAAGATGAAATTCCACCAGAAAATAGGTCAGGAATATATCAAATTAAATGCACAAATTGTGAAAAGTTCTACATAGGACAAACCAAAAGAAGTTTAAAAATCAGATCCAAAGAGCACTTTAGAAACCCAAAATTGAAACAAGAAGACAAATCGGCAGTAGCATTTCACTTTTGGAAAGAAAAGCACAATCTAGATCCAAATCCAAAATTGCTTAAAACCATGTCAGGCCACAATGAACTCACAACCTGGGAAAACATCCTCATATGGAAAAACAAAGATCGGCTAATAAACTTTGAAATCCCGCCAGTAGACAGCTTAGTTAAGAAGTTCATCATTTCGCCACCAGAGAAGAGAGTACAAGCAAATGCAGCCAGCAATGGTAGTTGGACCCATGAGGTTGAAAATGAAAGCATAGGCTTTTGAAACTAGTCCCTCATAATAACAATGTAGGTGACTTAGTGTTAAAAAACCAACTCAACAAATTAATAAAACAGATATCTAACTATAAATGTAAAAAGAAGCTAGTAACAGTGAAGAATAACACAAATATTAATATAAAAATAATAGTTGCAACAAATCTTCACTTATCTTTTGGAATCCTTGCCTGGACTTGTTTCGCAACGATTTCATTGCATTATCAACATATCCTTTTTGTCTCTTTTTTGATGTTGTTTATTTACACTGTTATGGTTACTGCTACTAGGTGGATTGTGTACTAATGCATTGCTAACTACTGGAATCAAAACAAATTTGGTAAGAGTGTCAATTGGAGGTATATCAAAATTCATTGCATGATTTCTATACTTTAATATAAATATTTTCTCCCAAACCATTAAATCTATGGGCCCATTTAAGTGTTTTAATAATTTAACATCTGGATTTATTTCATGATTAAATTTCCAAAAATGTTCTGCTACAGCTGATTTATCAATTTGTTTGTATTTAATATTCCTAAAGTGTTCTTTTACTCTGGTTTCCAAATGACGTTTGGTCATACCAATATAAATAAGGTCACAATTTAAATGATAAATGCCAGATTTTTTATTTTTTTGAAATACCATCCTTTTTAGAAAAGCCTAACAAATTCTTTATACTGTATTTATTTTGAGGAACCAATATTATGCCATGCTCTTTGAAAATATTTGTGAATTTTTTATTTGCCCAAGGGTGATAAGTAAATTTTTTAAAAATGTAATTATCTTTTATTTTCTTAAGCGTAGAAATATCTTTAATAGCTTTTTGATATTTAAACTTCTCAATTTTTTTATTTATAAAATCAGTATTAAAACCATTAATTAAAGCAGTGTTAATAATGTGTTTATATTCTTTATAGAATTCATCTTTATTAAGGGGTAAATTAATTAACCTATAAATTAAACTATTAAAAACAGCAAATTTATGTGAAAAAGGGTTAAAGCCATTATTTTTTTATATAATTATCAGTGTGGATTTGCTTTCTGTATACACCAAAATTCAATTTATTGTCTTTATTTTTAAATCCAGGAAAGGGAGCTAGCCATCGCATTCAGTTTCTAATGTGAATTTTATAGCCTTATCTTGTAAATTTAAAAGTTTTAAAGCATCATTTACATGTTTATCAGGAACAATAGCAAATATATCATCTACATATCTATACCAAGTTTTAAAAATTAGAGGGAATGCTTTAGTGACCTGTATTTCAAAATAGCTCATGAAAAGATCAGCAAGAAAAGGTGAAAGTGGACTACCCATTGCTAAACCAGAAGTTTGTTGATAGAATTTGTCATTAAAGCTGAAAAAAATTTGATCCAAACAAAGATTAGTAAGGATAACAAAATCCATTTATTAAATTTTCATTCAGTTCTATAGAACTTAACCATTTTTTTAAAAATGTCAAAAGTTTTTCTCTAGAAATGCTTGCAAACAAAGCAGTTATATCAAAAGAAACAAGTTTGTCATTAGTAGATAATGTAATATTGCTGATCCTTTCAACTAGTTCAAAAGAATTTTTAATACTTAAACTCTCAAATTTTTCAAAATTAGTGAATTTTTTATTTAACCATTTACTTAGGCTGTAAATAGGTTAATTTATGCAATTTACAATAGGCCTCATTTTATTTCCAGGTTTATGAATTTTGGGAAGAGCATATTTTCTGGGTATAATTGGATTACTGATTTTTATAATTTGCTTTTCTTTATTTGTAATACTTTTAATTTCATTAAGGGTCTTATTATAAATTGAAATGCAGGATTTTAAAGGGTTAATATCAATGCTTTTGTAATCTTTACCTTGAAGTAAGAGTTCCATTCTGTTAATGTAATCAATTTTATTTAAAATTACAATGCTGTTACCTTTATCAGCTTTAGTATAGATTACATCTTTTTCTTTTAATGATTTAATAATTTGTTTATTGTGATTTACTTTAGGATGATTTTTATTCAAATTCTGTAATATTTTACTACATTTTTCTTTAACCAATAATGTATTATTTTCATTTAAATCCTGACTAGCAATTTCTATATCTGCTACATAATCATCTATATTTTTTTAAAAATCTACACGGGTTTTTAAACCTTTATTCAAAAAATTAATTTCCTTCTCATTGAAATTACAATTTGAAAGGTTAATTACATTATCTTTAGGGTTATTCCCTTTAGTTGGTTTCAATTTATTTTGTTTTAAGCATAATTTATTTAACTTATTTTTCAGTTTATTTGTTTTATTTTTCATGCTAAAGTTCAAATTTTCAAACAATTTATATTCCAAATTTAGCCAAATTGAATTACCTAAAACATTTATAAGTTTAAGATGCAAATTATATAATTTCAATTCAATGTTATTTAAGTTTTTAAAATGCAAACTTCTTTCAACTTCAATTACTTTCTTCTCTGCTGCTTTTTGATGAATACTATTATTGTCAAATTTAACAGTTTTTCTAACAAAAATAGGAGTTACTTTACGTTTTAAACAAAGGTTTAAGAAACGTATATCTGCAAGAATATGTCTTCTTTTTTCTTGTAATTTCAAATATAGCTTAATTTCATGTTTAGTATTATTAAAATTCAGATTAAACCTATAATTATATTCCATCTGGTTTAGCAATGGGTAGTCCACTTTCACCTTTTCTTGCTGATCTTTTCATGAGCTATTTTGAAATACAGGTCACTAAAGCATTCCCTCTAATTTTTAAAACTTGGTACAGATATGTAGATGATATATTTGCTATTGTTCCTGATAAACATGTAAATGATGCTTTAAAACTTTTAAATTTACAAGATAAGGCTATAAAATTCACATTAGAAACTGAAAGTGATGGCTATCTCCCTTTCCTGGATTTAAAAATAATAAAAAAAAACAACAATAAATTGAATTTTGGAATATACAGAAAGCAAATCCACACTGATAATTAAATAAAAAATAATGGCTTTAACCCCTTTTTCACATAAATTTGCTGTTTTTAATAGTTTAATTTATAGGTTAATTAATTTACCCCTTAATAAAGATGAATTCTATAAAGAATATAAACACATTATTAACACTGCTTTAATTAATGGTTTTAATACTGATTTTATAAATAAAAAAATTGAGAAGTTTAAATATCAAAAAGCTATTAAAGATATTTCTACGCTTAAGAAAATAAAAGATAATTACATTTTTAAAAAATTTACTTATCACCCTTGGGCAAATAAAAAATTCACAAATATTTTCAAAGAGCATGGCATAATATTGGTTCCTCAAAATAAATACAGTATAAAAAATTTGTTAAGCTTTTCTAAAAAGGATGAAATTTCAAAAAATAAAAAATCTGGCATTTATCAATTAAACTGTTTAAATTGTGACCTTGTTTATATTGGTAAGACTAAACGTCATTTGGAAACCTGAGTAAAAGAACACTTTAAGAATATTAAATACAAACAAATTGATAAATCAGCTGTAGCAGAACATTTTTGGAAATTTAATCATGAAATAAATCCAGATGTTAAATTATTAAAACACTTAAACGGGCCCATAGATTTAATGGTTTGGGAGAAAATATTTATATTAAAGTATAGAAATCATGCAATGAATTTTGATATACCTCCAATTGACACTATTACCAAATTTGTTTTGATTCCAGTAGTTAGCAATGCATTAGTACACAATCCACCTAGTAGCAGTAACCATAACAGTGTAAATAAACAACATCAAAAAAGAGACCAAAAGGATATGTTTATAATGCAATGAAATCGTTGCGAAACTATTCCAGGCAAGGATTCCAAAAGATAAGTGAAGATTTGTTGCAACTATTATTTTTATATTAATAAGATATCTAACTAGCTTAGAAGATTGTATTATTGTCATGACAAATATAAGCATAGTACATTTTTTGCCACTATAAACTCTAAATGTTACATAATACTTGTCTAAAAGCTGCACTGAATGAAAATGCATATATTCTGAGAAATGTTATTGATAAATAATCTAGAATAACCACAATGACTCAGAATAAACCTTTATACTTGCTGAAATCAAAACCTTCGTCCAAACCAAATCCTTCGCCCAGTGACACACAATAAATTTGCAATTATATGAAATTTAGAATGTGCCAAGTGTACACTGAGATAAATATAAAAAAAAAAATTACACATGTAAATAAGTAGAAATTCTGTTTTATAACAATCCTGTAAGACAACACAACTATCTGTCACACATGCTGAAATTCTTCCTGTAGCACAATAACCACAGCAAATAACACCACTCCTAAGCAATTAAACAGTTTTTTAGTCTATATTTTATGTTTCATAGCCTCAACTAAACACAAGAAAGGTGACAGAACACGAGAAACTTACATTAGACAGTTATAGAATGTGATAAGACAAAATTTAATTAAAAATTAACATAATAAAACAATTATTAAATAAGACTGAGTCATTTGTTTGAAATCAATTTGTGAAATGAAGTTGACTTTACAATTCACATTATCCATTTCTGAATGTTTGCATCCTGATTACAAAAGGCCACTAGTGGCAAGTCAAATTTTAAATCTATGCATTTTGTTGCAGCTCAGTGAAGAGGGAGATAGATACGCAGATAAACTGTGGCCTATCATAGCGCTATATATCAATTAGTATGGTATTGTAATCTTGCTACAATATAATGAAACAGAATTCCTTTTTCATGGCTATAGTGAGCATCTATAATACTTAGAATCTGCCCACAAATCTTTACAAAATAGAGAAGCTGCCAAGTATGAAGTTTTTATTTATTTACTGTCATATTTAGTTTCTGTATACACAAGTTCTGTGGTGCTAATCTGTATGTGACATTTTCCTGCTATCTCTAGTTTGTATCCTAGCAGACCTATTTATGAGCAATTTGTAAACTCAGGTCACAAAAAAGCTTTCTGTACATCTTCAAGTTATGATTCTACTATGTAGATGATGTGCCATAGTTTCCACAAGATTTCTACAAGACTGACTAAAACTTTTGAACCTGCAGAAACAATCTATCAAATTTACAATGAGCATTGCAGTTTTGCCTTTCATATCCATTAAAACAATCAGAGATCACAAACCATATCATTTGGAATATACAGAAAACCAATCCACACTCACAAAATTAAATAAAAAATAAATGGCTTCAATCCCAGTCCGCATAAACAGGCAGCTTGCAACAATTTAACCAACCATTTGGTGAATGTTCCCATGAAATCAGAAAACTCAAAAAGGAATACAAACACATTTCCATAGTAGCCACCAATGGGTACAAAAAAGAAACCATTGCTAAAAGTATTGCTAACTTCAAAAGGCACACTGAGTAGCCAGAAAGAATAGTTGATTGATGTTCGGAGGAATTTAGTAACAGTGACGGTCAAATTATACGTTATATTAATATAACATATAACCAGAAAGAACTTCAGCAGTACAGAAAATTTGCATAACTAGTGGTGGAGTGATGTACTTTCATAACTGTTTGGCGATGGCAACTCAAAATTAATTAAACAGTGTTTATGTTTCATGATTAAAATAAGATGTCAACACAAACTGACACATAAAAGATACCAACAACAGCAGCTAGCCAGTCAGTCAGTCTCTGAAGATAAGAGCAAAATGTAATTCTTGAAACCGAAATAATGTAAATGATGAAAATATTTCTATTGTGACTTGAATCTTCTCTTAAATTTCATATTACTGTCACTAGTTTATCTAAATACATGAATACGAAAATTACTTTGCACAAATTTGAAAGATCCAGCTGCCAACAGTAATAAAATTAGGTGTGTGCCAAATTAAATTTTCAAGCTGCAACTAAATCTACATGAGGCAAACTAAAAAGGAGAACACGGGAGCCTTTAAATTCAGACAGATGGAAAAATCTGCTGAATTTTGATTTGCGGACACCAAGTTCATCATGCCATCAACATATGCCACCACCATGGACAACTCCATTGCAAACATGACCTCCACAGGGAATTAAATTTAGTCATCAAACTGCAGAAGATGGGTACAAAGGTACCCAAAAACATGTTTCAGATATTTAAAAAATAGGTGATGTGTTTCAACTTTCTGACTCATTAATCTATAATAGCAACACATTCCTGTTTCCAGACTTCTATCTATTCAATAGAGCAAAAAATATTTCATGAAGTAAGAAATTTTCACAGATAACTAGACTAAAGTTCAGCTAAGAAGGTAGGTAGAAGTTAAGGTTTCATGCAAAGAATGAGACAGATATATTGCGGGAGAGCTGCTATATCATTCTTCTTGTAGATGCATGATCATGCATTATACTAAACGTTCATTAGAGCATAATTATAAAACGTGTTCCATCTTCATACCGATTAAATAGCAGCCAAATAAAACAAATGAGAAAATGTCCTGCATGAGTAACACTACATCAGCTATACACACTGTGCACTCTACTCTGGCAGCAAGTTTGGTTACTAACAAGAGGATAACAGAAGCAATGGAGTAAGAATATTATCGTGTGCTAAAATGTCAAGTATTGAACCTCCTGAAAATATATACACTATAGGGCGGAAAGGAAAACAATAACTGCTGTGAGAGAACGTAGGCTTTCACGGCCGGAGTCAGTGTAACTAAGAAATGTTTCCGGGATGTTTTGCCGTGGTCTGCTGGTGTTAGAAGTCCCAGACGTTTCGTCCACAACTACGGTGGACATCTTCAGTGGTGCGGTTGAAGTTTTCTTGGAGAAGATTTCACTGCATCTGAAGCCAGTATAAAAGTAGCGATCCCAACAGCCAACGCTTCAGACGCAGCGAAACCTTCTCCAAGAAAACTTCGACCGCGCTACTGAAGATGTCCACCGTAGTTGTGGACGAAACATCTGGGACTTCTAAGACCAGCAGACCACGGCAAAACAGCCCAGAAACATTTCTTAGTTACAATAACGGTTGTATTATAGAAAGTAATAATACCTATAAGAATACTTCGTCAGCTATTGCCTTTTATTCTTTTCCCATGTGGAAAACTCAAGCACTATGAACAAAGCTATGGATTCAAGCTGTACATCGAAAGAAGTACACTAATTTTATATTGTATCTTAAAGAAGTGACATAACTAACTGCAACATGGATAATGTTGTATAGAAATTAATGTTAACATTTTTGAAGTTAATTAGTAGAAATTCTAAATACTGTAAATATTAGTTAGATCAGACGCTGCATTATAGGAACAGTCTGTTAATTATTATTTATCGTATTGTTGTGTACGTATTACTACTCGTACTTTATATTTTATTTTCAGTCCTGACAGGTCATTGTGGGAACCAAAACCCACAACAAAAATTTGCAGCATCAACTTCATCAGCAATAAAAGGACAGGATATCCCCACAGTCCATCATACATTCCCAGTATATTTCCAGATGTGTACAAAAAGAGGGCTGCCTCTAAGCAAGTTCTGAGATGTTCGAGAGATTTTCAAAAAGAAGAGAGAGTGAAAATTTAGGCATTGTTTTACGCATTGTAAAATGCTCAAGTGCAATTGATATCAATAATGAATTAAATTTAGTCATGAAACTGCGGAAGATGGGTACAAAAGGTAGGTAGAAGTTAAGGTTGCATGTAAAGAATGAGACATATATTGCGGGAGATGTTGCCTTATCATTCTACTTGTAGATGCATGATCATGCATTTATGCTAACTTCATATACCCAAGGTCGCGGGTTCAAACCTGGTGGAGGACGATGGACTTTTTCGGGCATCAAAAATCCTTAGCATGGCTTCCTTCGGAAGGGAAGTTGATCCCATGTCTTAGATTTTCGGCACGTAAAAGAACCTCAAGCCTGATAGAGAGGCCTCTGAGCAAAATTAAGCGGTCTTTCACGCCCAGTATAGAATGGGACGCTGAGAACCACAGCAGTTAAAGAGCGTCCATAAATAAAATGCCATTTCCATTTTTTTTGATCATGCATGATACTAAACGTTCATTAGAGCATAATTATAAAATGTGTTCCACCTACATACCGATTAAATAGCAACTAAATAAAACAAATGAGAAAATGTCCTGCATGTGTAACACTACATCAGTTATACGCACTGTGCACTCTTCTCTGGCAGCAAGTTTGGTTACTAACAAGAGGATAACAGAGACAATGGAGTAAGAATATCATCAGAAATAAAAGGACAGGATATCCCCACAGTCCATCATACATTCCCAGTACAAAAAGAGGGCTGCCTCTAAGCAAGTTCTGAGATGTTCGAGAGATTTTCAAAAAGAAGAAAGAGTAAAAATGTAGGAATTGTTTTAGGCATTGTAAAATGCTCAAGTGCAATTGTAAGAGATGAAACAGAATTACAAGATCTAACAGGAGTGACATTTGCAGTTTTTAATCTTATGCTAGCATTATTACCTACTGAAACACAATACAAGAGCAGTAAAGAAAATCATCTCCTCATATTCTTAATGAAAATGAAGACTGGATTATCATATTCTACTTTGAGAGTGGCGTTCGGAGTTTACCGTACAACAGTAACGTGCAATTTTACGATGGCTAATTTTGTACTTTGGCCAAGTAAGGAAAATGTTCAGGGAACAATGCCACAGGTGTTTAAAAGCAAATATCCAAAATGCAAAGTAATTATTGATTGTGCTGACATTAAAAATGAACATCCTCCTAATGTAGATCAAAGGGTGCTTTTTTACTCATATTACAAGGACAGTTACACTGTCAAGTTTTCAATAGGAATTATTCCTAGTGGTATGGTGTCCTTCAAATCTAAATGCTTTGGTGGTAGGTCCAGTGACACGTTTATCACAAATGCTATTGAATTGTTGACACTTTTACAAGCTGGTAATAAGGTCATAGCAGATAAAGGCTTCCCAGGAATAAGAACCAGCCTTTCGGACAATGGGATCATTGTTGTCACCCAACCATTTCTGCATGAAGGCAGATTAAGCTGATGAGGTGGAGATAACATGCAAGATTGCCAGTGTTCGAATTCATGTCGAAAGATGCTTCCAAAGAATTAAAATATACAACATTTTAGAGAAGTTACCAATAGAACTTCTTCTGTTTGTAGATGATATTATGCACATTTTAGCAAACTTGCAGTCTCCTATCATTCAAGAATTATAGACCAATAATACAAATTAGAGTATTTTAATTTCAGTTCCACTTACACTATTTTCACAAATTATTTTATTTTTACAAAAGTAGTTGAGAACCGTAGAGCTAATCAAGTTACTGTCCAAGTGTCAATACTGTAAAATGTGTTTTTAATATTTAATTCTCATTTTGAAAATGTACTAATTATTATCAATATTTTTCAGTAACACCATGTAATCAAAATGTTATAATGCTTGAAACATTTGATTTCAATAAAAAAATACAGCAAGCCTAATACCTTTACACCTGTGACTGATTCATGAAATTATTGAACCTACTTTGGAACTTCCACAAGTCTTGGTAAGAAATATATAAAGTAAAGTGATTCTATTTCTTAATGCAGTTCTGAATAAATATTGTCCTCCTCTAATGTTATACATATTTGTTGATTCTTGCTGTAAATAAATAGGTCACACAAACTATCCACAAATAAGTATTTCAAGTTGACATTACCCTCACAGTCTACCATTGGCTTATCTTTACAGGAAATAGGGCACTTTATTTCCATACCCTCATAGCATTTCCCTGATTATTGACACAATGCCGTCTGGACAACAACAAAGTCATGGTTATAATTTATGAACAATTAAACCACAGCAAATACTTTAGCACAGTGTGTTTTTTCATAACACTGAATAGCCTCTGGTTCCTTTCTTTTCCATAGTTTATATTATTTAAGCCAAGTCCAACAATGTGTGGATCTGTCAAGAAGGAACTAGCCAGGCTGACAAACTTTTCTCTTCTAACTTTAATTTTATGTGCCTTGCTACTCGCCAAAATACAAGCTTGTCTTTCTTGAAATCAACCTGGACATTGTGCCTGTTTGCAAGTAGTTACACAAATTTCAAGTGCCCTATCATCATTAATGCACTCATTACTTTCAAAATATGACTGTTTCCTCTCACCTAAAGATTTGAAAATAAATTTCACTATCACACAATCTGTATCAGGCCTTTTAAGAAATGTCTTTGTTATATTCACAATTCTTCTGAATACAATGAATTATCTACTGATTCTAGCAAATGATTAATTACATTTTTGCATTCATTCTCCATTTCAGTTCTATTTTCAGCTTCTAACATTCGAAGTAAAGGACATGGAATGTTTAAGTCATCTCACTTTAAAGCAGAAGCTGACATGGTGCATTTTATTCACAGGAAATAGATCTGATTTTTTTCCCCTTAGTCATATTTTTCCTTTGTAGCCCTCGTGGAGCTTGGTCTTCCCCAGGCTTGTGGTATATCTGACTTGGAGGAAGTGCTTTCACTGTTTATATAGTACAGAACTGCAGCTACATGTTTACAAGATTCTGCAAGGGCACCAACGCCTTGAAATGTATCGTTCAGCATAAATCTAGAAAAAGCATTTAATACTCAAATTAAGGCAGTCATTTAACAAGGAAAGAATAATAGTTATTAAATTAGGTGCTGCAATATACACCGAGAAATTTAATGAGCTTACCTCAAGTGATATTTTGTAAGGTGATAAGAGTACCTAAGGTTTCCCACATCACTTCTACAGTTATTATACTAATACTGCCCCTCCTCACTTCTCTTACATGGTTTACATGACCACTAATACAAAGATTTTGACCTTTATAAACAGCACTTTCGATCAAATTCATGCACTATATAGGGAAAAAAAAACAATAAAAAAAACACACACAAGTAATATCTACATCGTACACGGCTTCTGCTTCCAATATGCTTCTAATAAGTACAAAGCATACGATTTTCTGATCTTGCACAGTGCCTATTCTCCTCTTTCATACTTTGTGAGAAAGAATATTTTTGCTAATGTTACCTAAACTAGTCTGATGATTTGAATATTGAGGCTCCATTGCTTTTAATTGTATCACTGGTTTCTTTAGAAATATGCTGTATTGTTTATAGCCCAACATCATTAACACTTACTGTCTTCTCCTGAGCTGAGGAAATGCAGGAAGCAGAACCACATGACACTTTACATGTTTCTAACTCTGACTGTTTTCTGAAATAATTGTATACATAGCACACAATTTCTCTTGCTTATCTAAACAGTACCTAATATACTATTTCAGTTCCATTATGGTGCACACAAGCACTATATTTCACCACTTATTTTCCACAAAATGATAGAAAATTTTAAATTGTGAATTATGACCAGTTGTGCTTGCACACCAGCCTCAATGAATTGTGTTGGGAAAATCATGTGACAACTGGGAGTTTACTGTATATATAGTAGACAACCGCCTTCTTAGTGGAACTTAACGGTGGCAATGCTCACATTCAAAATGATTGTGGTAACTTGTAGGAGATACTAAAAGACTGCAATAACATGGATAATTCATTACAATTGTAAATGAACTGAATTCATTAAATCACAATCACATATTTTCCATGCAATTAATGTAACTCGCAACTTTTAAATGGCATTGAAAAATTTGTATTTCATGAAATATACACTCTGTCTTTAAATCTACTGCAATCTAAAACATCTATCAAATTGTTCCAAACTTACTGCTTGATGCATGCCAGCACGACATTTGTCACAGGTCCAATCAGCTGGGCAGGCACCTGGCAGAACAGTTACGCCATAGCAGCCTGCATGTATACAGACACCACAATCTCGACATGTTAGCAATGTTGATCTCTCAGTGGTGCACACATCTATAATGCGGTGAGGCTTCAACATGTCTTGCTAAAATACAATATAAAGAACTTCAGATTTACTTTAAGGAAATAGTCAAGTGAACATAAACAGGCAATTAACTAATATCTAACTTAAGGGGAAAAAACGGTGTCCACGTGTTTTTGTTTTTTTTTAAATTAGATCTATGAACCTTGTTTTAAGTATTTCCAAAGTTTTGTGGCCCTATAACTTTTATAACTTCAATAAACTACGCAATTTTTAAAAAACCTACTCTCTTTAAATTTCCTCTACATGCAAAGTTTTAACCTAAGTTTTCTATCATTTCATTTTTTTGAGCATTTCGCTACAATGCTAAGCCATTTCCACTCATTTTTTATGCAAAGTAACTGAAAACTTCATTTAATGTTCAGGAAATTATGACTAAAATATTTGTATTGGATTCTACATATTGTTGGTTGGTATCTAATGTTGAGCAGTTGGCAGTGAAGCCATTCGCTCTCTTGCATTCCAGTATTTTGATGTCATATTATCATGTCGACTCAAGATTGGGCAGCGCAGTAGATGGTTTCCATCCTTATCTTCTTTAAGTGTACATTGTACATTATACCAATCCTGAATAAATGTTTATTGAGACTGTCATGGCTTGTTAGGAGTCTAAAAGTTGCTACAGAGGATTTTCTTGGTAATGAAGTGATTCTGGTCATGTCATTATATAAATTTTTCCATGGTTTTCCTTTTGTTTGCAATACATTGTCTTCTTTAATTTTGTTATTATATGATGATATAATGATTCTTTTGATAGAGTGATAACTTATTGGATCAGATGAATTTGATGTAATTTTACTACCTTTCTTGGTTAGAAAGTCAGCTGTTTCATTACCCTGTATTCCGCAATGTGCTGGTATCCATTGAAGTATAAATCTTTTATTTAAATTCATTAGTTGTTTTATGATTTTGCGGCATTCTGCAATATTTAAGTTATTATGTGATACATCAGATGTTATGGATATAATAGCTGCTTTAGAGTCAGATAATAGTACAACTTTTTCAAATTTATTTATATGGTATAGTAGGTTTTGTAAGCTCTAAAGTATTGCCGTAATCTCTCCATCAAAATTTGTAGTATTTAAATTAATTTTTTGAAGAAAGAGAAGAGAGGGCATATTGCACCTGCGCCAGCACCACTGTTATTTGCTAGAACCATCAGTATAAACATGTAACCATTCACTGGTAAGGTATCTTAAATTTATTATTTCTAGTGTCATTTGTTTCAGAACACACAGAGAGATTTCAGATTTTGTAAATTCTTCAGCTAAGTGTAGATAGTGTTCAATATCAAATAGTTCTAACGGGTTAGTATTTGTATGTTTTCTTTTAAGTAAGGAAGTTTTAATCTATGTTTGACTTCTTGGACTTTATTAAGGAAACTTTGTTTTTAGGTTTACTTGTAGTTTTCTTTTTGCTCAGTCTTAAAAGATAGTCTGATTAATTTTTCATATTGTAAGATGGCTGCTTGTTTAAAGTCAAGTTCCAGTCTTGGATTATTTGTTAAAATTTGTAGAGCAAGTACTGGGGTAGTTTTAACAGCTCCAGTTACTAGGCAATAATTTGGTTTTGTAGAATTATTAAGTTTTACTATATTTGCAGTTATATCTCTTCACAATATTTAAATGTTGGTTTAATATACATCTTGTAAAAAGTGTTTAAAGTTTGTGTAGTGCTTCCCCATTTCTTGCCTGCCAGTCTTTTTAATAGTGGTAATTTTTTCCTCGTTTTTTTTTTTTTTTTTTTTTTAATTATATTAGTAATGTGTTTTTCCATGTCAATTTTGTACCTAAATATTTGGCTTCAAGTGTTTCTGTGAGAGTTTCTCCATTTAGTTGAAGGGAAATATTTATTGGTTTCTTCCTTAGTGTAAATAATTGATAATTTTTTTTCTCTGTATTAATTTTCATTGCATAGTTCATAAAGTAATAAAACATATGACACGAGAGAGAGAGACAGAGAGAGAGAGAGAGAGAGAGAGAGAGAGAGAGAGAGAGAGAAAACTGTCATGAGTACATTGAAATTTTTTTTATTCTTCACAGGAAATGTAAATGGTGTTTTATTTATGGACGCTTTTAACTGCTGTGGTTCTCAGTGTCCAATTCTATAATGGGAGTGAAAGGCCGCTTAATTTTGCTTACAGGCCTCTTTTTTCAGGTTTCATGTTCTTTTACTTGCTGTAAATCTATGACAGCTTTTGGGTTTGAACCAATGACCTTTGGTATACGAAGTTAGCATGGTAACTATTACACCATGGAGGCCGATATTCTTCACAGGAAGTATAAAAAAATATCATACTTAAGTTTTATCAATCACAGTGTCTAGAACATTCTGTATCATTACATTAAAATAGTAGGAGCAGATAGATTTTTTTACCACAAAAACATTATTAATTAAAAACAATTAAAGTTATAGGTTAAAACTTTAATTCGTTATATATATATAGCTTAGCTTTAAAACTCTAAACACATCTGAGTGCTGTGTTGAGGTAGGAGAGGGGAGGAAGGGGGAGAGGTTAGAGGAGTGGGAGAGGTTAGAGGAGTGGGAGAGAGTAGGTGGGGATGAGAAAGGGGGGAAGAGGGAAGAACAACATTGAAGAAGAGCAACTCTCAAACTTCTACCCATTACAAATTCAGTAACCATTATTCAGGAATACGATGTACTCAAGGAAATTGCAGCAGTAGAACTTGATACAGGATATTATGATTAGTTATGGAGATAAGAGGCAACTGTACATAGCAATCCAAGCAAAGCCATTCAAAAACATGTGGATTAGGGTACCACATTACAGATAATTTTCCATGTTGAAGTACATCTTAGCAACAACAGTATTCAACTGTACAGAAAGTCATGCCTAATTTATCTTCATGTACTCTTGAGTTACTTATAAAATAAATAAATGTCTTTTAAATGATACTCTATATTGCTAGGATCATATTAGTGGCACTGGAGTGCCAGAATTTCATCCTACAAGAGCTCTTTTACAGCCAGTAAATCTAGTGACATGAGGCTATTGCTTTTAAGTACCTTCAAAACCATCAGTCTGGTCCAGGTTATAACCCTCGATTATGGGATCACAAGGCCAGGCCAGTTTTTTGTATGTTCCTAGACATACTAGTGTTAGAATGTAAATTTGTTTTGAATAGTGAAGCAATATAACCATATAATATTAATATAAAAATAATAGTTGCAACAAATTTTCACTTATCTTTTGGAATCCTTGCTTGGACTAGTTTCGCAATGATTTCATTGCATTATCAACATATCCTTTTGGTCTCTTTTTTGATGTTGTTTATTTACGCTGTTATGGTTACTGCTACTAGGTGGATTGTGTACTAATGCATTGCTAACTACTGGAATCAAAACAAATTTGGTAAGAGTGTCAATTGGAGGTATATCAAAATTCATTGCATGATTTCTATACTTTAATATAAATATTTTCTCCCAAACCATTAAAAAATCTATGGGCCCATTTAAGTGTTTTAATAATTTAACATCTGGATTTATTTCATGATTAAATTTCCAAAAATGTTCTGCTACAGCTGATTTATCAATTTGTTTGTATTTAATATTATTACAGTGTTCTTTTACTCTGGTTTCCAAATGACGTTTAGTCTCACCAATATAAACAAGGTCACAATTTGAACAGTTTAATTGATAAATGCCAGATTTCTTATTTTTTGAAATTTCATCCTTTTTAGAAAAGCCTAACAAATTTTTTATACTGTATTTACTTTGAGGAACCAATATTATGCCATGCTCTTTGAAAATATTTGTGAATTTTTTATTTGCCCAAGGGTGATAAGTAAATTTTTTAAAAATGTAATTATCTTTTATTTTCTTAAGCGTAGAAATATCTTTAATAGCTTTTTGATATTTAAACTTCTCAATTTTTTTATTTATAAAATCAGTATTAAAACCATTAATTAAAGCAGTTATTTAATGGTTTTAATACTGATTTTATAAATAAAAAAATTGAGAAGTTTAAATATCAAAAAGCTATTAAAGATATTTCTACGCTTAAGAAAATACAAGATAATTACATTTTTAAAAAATTTACTTATCACCCTTGGGCAAATAAAAAATTCACAAATATTTTCAAAGAGCATGGCATAATATTGGTTCCTCAAAATACAGTATAAAAAATTTGTTAGGCTTTTCTAAAAAGGATGAAATTTCAAAAAATAAAAAATCTGGCATTTATCAATTAAACTGTTTAAATTGTGACCTTGTTTATATTGGTAAGACTAAACGTCATTTGGAAACCAGAGTAAAAGAACACTTTAGGAATATTAAATACAAACAAATTGATAAATCAGCTGTAGCAGAACATTTTTGGAAATTTAATCATGAAATAAATCCAGATGTTAAATTATTAACACACTTAAATGGGCCCATAGATTTAATGGTTTGGGAGAAAATATTTATATTAAAGTATAGAAATCATGCAATGAATTTTGATATACCTCCAATTGACACTCTTATCAAATTTGTTTTGATTCCAGTAGTTAGCAATGCATTAGTACACATTCCACCTAGTAGCAGTAACCATAACAGTGTAAATAAACAACATCAAAAAAGAGACCAAAAGGATATGTTGATAATGCAATGAAATCATTGCGAAACTAGTCCAAGCAAGGGTTCCAAAAGATAAGTGAAGATTTGTTGCAACTACTATTTTTATATTAATATTTGTGTTATTCTTCACTGTTACTAGCTTCTTTTTACATTTATAACCATATAATGTTTATATTATGTACGTCAGTGGGCACTTGTAAAACACTCCACAAGACATTGTATATATGAGTGCTGTTTACCTGGGCCTATTGAGCTTCATTATGACTTCTCTTAGTTTATGGAGGAAGGGTTGTTTCTTTCAATACTCTATGACCTTCAGGGAAACCACTTTCTACCAAGCGACAGTTGGACCCATTTGTTAGCTGGAGGCACACTGCAGTTCTGTCTTAGTCTTTACCTATGACAGTACGATGGTGAAATGACAGGATCCACGGATTTTACTATGGACTTCAAAAGCTGGATTTTGGGGATGCTTCACATGAGCTAGTCAGACATGAAGGCTTGGATAGTGTGGATTTACCGTATTTATCTGAAAACAACATGCATTCATGATTTATGCTTTTCAAATAGCATAAAGGAAAAAAAGAAAATTTCAAATTTCATGGGTGGCATTGGCAAAGCCTGGAGGAAGTGGTGAAGATTATCATAATGGTTATCAGGTTTTGTGCATTTTATTTCCTGCTGTAGTTAGCTGTTAATAGACCTAGGATTGTAAGCATTCTCACTGGAAAAAAGATTTCTCTCCAACACTAAAATAAAAATAGAAGATTTCCTTTTGCATGGGGGCTGCATCTAATGCTTTATTAGGAGCCAATGTTCAAACAAAATGAAGAGGTTCATTTGCACAATTCACAGCAAGGAGACACGCCGGGTATGATTGCATTCTTCCTTCCATCCATATGTCAATTTTCGTGCAAATTCAAATAACATAACATTTTTATACAATGTGTTATATTATATTGTCTAAACATTTATCCATTATTGTCTTACAGAGCATTGCTGTTACCACCATCTTTATCGCACATAAAGTGGTACATTTCCATTCTTCCTTCTCCTGACTAATAGAAGAACTCCTGTGCAAATTCGAATTACATAAAACTTTTAACAGTAATGTGTTATGTTAGGTATATTGTCTAAAGAGAAAATTCTATCCATCATGTTGATGCTCTACTGCCACTGGCATCACCTCATACATACGATACATTTCCATTTTCTGCCTCCCTCAAAAAGAATACGTAATCAGTTTAAGCATTCCTTAGTATGTTCAAAATATGTATTTCAAAATTATATGTCTATTTTTTATAGATATGTTAAATTCCAAAATTAAGCTCTGGAGAGGAAAATAAAGGGGGGGGGGGGTTGTCTTGCATTTGAGGTTGTTTTGCATTCATTTAAATAGTAATATCACCACCCTGAAGCTGGGAATCAAACTAAAGACTCTTAGCATATGAGTTAGGAATAAACCCACTGAGCTAAACTGGCACTCTAAAACAAAGTAGAAGTAACTTCTTCCAGTCTCACCTAATTATAGTATGAACCCTAATATATGATTTCTTCCCTGTTTCTTTTGTTTAATAACTGTCACAAGCAAAGCTGCACCTTCTTCCAGCTCAAAAATAATTACACACTACAAACCAATAAAATCCAAATTGCTGAGTATTTATTTAGCTGGTCAGGAAAGCTGCACCAGCATCAAGCCGGCACATGCTGATCTCACATAAAGCCTTGCAATATCAAGCCTGCTTTGCAGTGGTGCATCTGTGCCAGACCTACAACAACCAGTCTGTAGCAGTCTTAAGTATGAAATGCATTTTTTTTTATTATTTTTTTTTATATGAGTTACGCTGACTCACTTTCTCTCTTTGGATTCAGGAGGCTCAAAGTATGGAGGTGAAATCTGAACATCAATACCAGCTGTAGCTTGGGGAAATCCAGTTCTTGGAGAGCTCAGTATGCTGATTAATTCTATTTTCAAGGCAGTTTCGCTGTAAGAACTTTACTCTTTGTCTCCCATTCTTTATCAACATGTTAAATGTATAGGTTATGGTCAAAAGGATTATCCATAATTAAAGAAGGTAAATCAAAAATGAAATAAAATACAACAAATATAAACAACAAGGTACAGGAAACATATAATTATAAAAGAAATTAAAAACAATGTTATTGAAGAATTAGATAAGTACTTCTGATGCAGCAAAGAAAAGAAATACGGTATTACTATCTCACCTTATTGGTATTGAAGTGATTTGCTGATAGCCATACAGGACTTGAACTTGGCTTCTCTAATACTTCAGTCCACTTCCAATCTGGAGAAATGGCACCATCACAGGTCCCCTATACAAAAACAGTGCATCTTTTGGTGAGTGGTAAAATTGAACACTATGCTAAAGTGGAAATTGGGCAGGGGTAGAAAAATTATGGAGAAAATAGGAATGGAAGATATATGAAAGTAATATAGGTAAACAAGTAAAATGCAGGGTAGAAGTCAGAAAGACAGGAGATATGGGGAAGTTTAGAAAACAAGAAATCAGTACAACTTTATAAACAAATAAACAAGAGATTTGGCATGAGAACCATATTAGCTTGGATGAGAATAGAAACAATATTTCTAAGAGGGATAAGAGGCAGTGAAAAAGGAATATGTGAAATGAGTGGTGAGAAAAAGTATAGAACATTATTTGTTAGAATGCAAGGAACTAGCAATATGGAGAAACAAAGTTTGGGAGAAAAATCTGATGTGTTCCATTCACATGACTTTCTCTACATCTCTGTAACAAATTATAGTTAAAAAGCATATTCTTCCATTTACTTCATGCTAATTTAGAAACATTAACAGAAATGGTCTTATTACTTGCTTCCTTGCAAGTAGAAGGGAAATAAGGGAGTACCATAGGCTAAACTGATAATCAAAAGGTGGTCACTATATGAGTGAAGTTCCTTTGTATAAACAGGAGTTGACAAATTCCTGTATAAAAAACGTATAAGTTTTTCAAAAACAAGGAATATGTCAAAAATGATAAACTCCAAGAAAAAAAGTATATGACATAAATTGTGTGTTTTAATGTGCTCTACATTTTTTGTGGGTTAAGTTTTTGTCCATCTCTTACGGTTTAGCAGTTATGCAAAATTCCATAATATTCATCCAGAATAAAGCAGTCTTCAGAGGCTATTCTCAGAAAATTCAAGATATACATTTTATTTATGAGGTAAATGTCTTTAATATACAATATTTTAATCAACATCGTTAGAGCCATTTTTAGGAAAGTCAAAATTTTCAAAATTGTTTCCATATAAAGTATAGTTTGGGGTGGGGGGATTTTTTTTGAAAATCTTTGTGCTGCATCCTTGGAAGTTATGAAACCTAAATACCAAGCTTGGTACTCAACAGTATTTTCATTTTTGAGCTATGCTGTCCACAGACACACACACACAAAACCTTTTTTGTAAAAATGCTTTTTTTTTTTTGTATTCAGGGGATCCTAAAACATGTATTTCCAGTGAAATCTGGGTATCAAAATTTTGGGTGGAATACAATACTTCCTTTATACACTAAGTACATAGTATGTGAAGAGAAAGTAAAAAATATAGGGGAAAATTGTAGCTATAAAAAAGTTAACAGGGAAGGAAGAAAAGAAGATGAGGAGCATAGGTGGGTTCTTCAAGAAAGCAAGAGAAAAATGGGCAAGAAAAGTAAGGAATGCAAAAGAAGACAGAGAGGTATAAGTAGGGATGACAAGAGCTACTTGGGAGGCTAATGGCCTGGGTGCCATGCAAACTGAGATAGCAAGAAGGCAATTAGAATTTGTACATAGTTTAGGATAAAGAAAAACGTAAAAGTTATGTAAAAGAAGTTGTATAAATAAATATTCATTCAAGTGGAATATTGAAGAAGAAAACTATTACATTCAAAGCATCTTTATTATTATACGCACAAATTGGGATGATTATTACTTTACCTTCTGAAAATGGAGACACTGGTCTCTGAAACGTGTCCCAGAAGTTCTGGTTATATTGAGTGAAGCAAGAGTAATAATCATTCCAGTTTGTGCATATAATGTTAAATAACTTCACTGTGCTTCCCACATAATATTTATGCATCTTTGTTAGTTTA
This sequence comes from Hymenopus coronatus, assembly GCA_030762935.1. Taxonomy (NCBI): domain Eukaryota; kingdom Metazoa; phylum Arthropoda; class Insecta; order Mantodea; family Hymenopodidae; genus Hymenopus; species Hymenopus coronatus. The sequence goes on from CM060897.1 coordinate 141,671,171, forward strand.
TATAATTGGTGTGTTGGTACCTAATATTAAACACTTGATAATGAAATTATTTGTTTCCTTGCACTCCAATATTTAACTGGGAAGTTGTAATCTTCTGTAAAAGTTGGACAATGTAGAAGATGTTCACAATCCATTTCTTCATTTAAGTTTATATAATGTAATTTGTGTATAGGAAACAGAGTTCAAATAAACATATCATAAATGTGCTCAGATTGGAGAATCACTAAGGGTCAGATTTACAGTAGTGAATTAAGACATGATTTTAATTTCACAGACATTACTCTTTCATGCAAATAAAGAAATGCTTATTTATATAAGGAAACTCTGACCTACGCTTATAAGGAAAGCCAATATTGTCTTGCATCAACTGTCTACTTTTGAGGTTAACATTCACGATGAATATGGGGTTTCATGAAAAAATTGTACCTTGCAGAACTAAGCAGTATTTGCAGAATCCTCTTGAAACGTACAATGATGTCAAATTTAAGAAGTGATATAATTTTACTAAAGCAGTGCTGTAAATAATCTAATGTATCTGCTAAATCTATAAGTTTAACAAACCAAGGTTATGACAGCGAGACAGGCTTATCTAAAAAGTGATATGCAATGAGTGTCAGTGATATAATACAATATAATGCTTTCTGTAAATATGCTTTTCCATTTATGATGTCCAAGTTACAAGATTCTGCTGCATTTATTCAATATCATTTCATAAAATCTTAAAAAGGAAAATGTGGAAATATTTCTGCAATAAACAAAGCACACATCTGGAGTGCTTTTCTCCAATAACTTGTATATTTTGCCTAATCACTGTGACTAATCGATCATTTAACAAGTCACACTTTCTTTACCATTAATTTACAAATATACTTTAGGTTATTAGAATCTTGAACAGAAATTTACCAATTTTGCATATAAAACTGCTGTTCAAGCCAAATATTGTAACTTATTAATACTTTGTCTTTTGGGTTACAGACAGATGGGTAGTACATATGGTGTGCATTTATGCATATATAAGTATAGTGAGCAGATTGTTAGATAATGTATTTCATCTATTCAAGTTATAAATATTCATACATATATATAGTTTGTTTTCCTGGAGTTGCTGAATTTGGTATCATATACAGTTAACCCCCTCATTATTTATGCATATATACCTTTCCCTCTATTTATACATTTTTATACCCTACCTCTTCTATAAATTACCCCATCAGCTCTTTTATTAAGATTCTCTCTGTCTTTGGCAATTTTCCTCCCCCATTTCTCTCTTTACTTTCCCTGTATAATTACCCAGTTGTTCCAGAAATTCTTTCCTATTGTTTCCAAAAAGTTTCAAGTACAAAATCTCTGCCGGTTACAGTTCCCAGTTTTTGTTAAATATTATCTCTCTCCACTTTGATTTCCTTGCACTCAATTAGTCATGTAAATTGTTATTGACATTGCCACGTAGTGAGCATATCAACTTTATAAACTTTTAGACTTTTACATAACATTATTACTGTTCTTGCCCATGCCAAATCCTCTCTTTCTATTTTTTCTATTTTTCTCTTCCCCATATTTTCTTACACTCCTATATAATAATAATAATAATAATAATAATATATATCTTATTCCTTAAGCTACCTATTATTACTCATTTCTCTACGTCTATTCTAGCTTTCACTTTATTCCATAGTTTTTGTCCCCCTATTGTCTGTTGATTGGCTAGCTCGCCTAATCCAACTTCTCTTACAATTTCCTTTAATTGGCATATCCAAGAGCATATTGTTGTAAATATGTACTTTTAGCTACTAATGAGTGACTATGTCTTATGGCTGTAATCCCCTCATGTGTGTGAGCAGCTTGCTTCAGAAGTAATAGCCACTTGTTTCTGTGCAATGTGACACTGCAGTGGTTTACACATGAGACTGCTTCAATAAGTTCTTGCCACATCACTGACAGATATAAAAAGGAGAGAACAAGCCCTGCACAGAGTTCAGTTTTAATGGCAGGTTCAGGATGAGAAGTCTTAGCTGCCACAGCATCAAAAGAAAACTGAAAACTGTAAGGCAGAATTATTACAAAAGTATTGAATAAAGAGATTAGAAAACAGATTTTTATTTGTGTCAATGAAAGAAATAAAGAGTTGTTTGAGTAATAAAGAACAGTTTTTGTAACATAGGTGTCAGGAGCAGGTATTTAACATTGTAATGGAGGAGATGATGAAAACTGTACTTGTGGAAATAAAGAATATGAAAATTGGAATGGACAAAATGAAGGATGGAAATAAAATTCAGAACAGAAAAGGATGGAAAAGAGAGACATGACGATGGAATCCAGAGTGGAGAACCAAGGTCACGACTGTGAATTGCATAATGGAGAAGATGAAGACTTGGACAGATTTTTTTCTATAATCAGTGCAAGAATAAGGAGTTGTTTGAGTAATAAAGAGTAGTTTTGTTACAATACTTTATACCAGAAAGTCAGATTTTCAAATTTAAAGCAGTCCACATATGAACCATTTAAGGTTGGTACATTACACAGATCAGATTGCCAGCATTCCGTGGTGTCTCTCAGTAGCAATCCTTTTAGTTACATTTCTTAACTATGCTGAAATGTTTTCCTTTTTTAATGTTTTAGACCTATTACAGCTTTATAACTAATATTACGAGTATAAAATTTAGCTAATTTGCAAATAATTAGCTAAATTCACTAATAAATGACTATTCAAAACTCCTAAACTTTTTTTGTGTGTTCAACAACTTTTCTGAACAAAACAATAATGAATGTGGAAATGACGACTGGATATACGATGTCCTGCATGCTCAATTACACATTTCTTCATGAATCCAAGTGGCGTAAAACAACTGAAACATGTTGGCACATGTGCTTCAGAAATAAGGGAGTGCTTAGCGTTGAGGATATGTACTATCTATGTATACCAAATGATAATAAGTATATTTTTTTTTATAAAAATATTTATTCCGCAAGCATTTCCTTTTGAAATAAGTGATGAATTACACTATAAATGATAGGATAAATTTTTGACACATTACAAGGGGTAAGGGGGTATCAACCACCTCTTTTTGAGCACAAGAAACACTGCATTTATAATTCTCTTCATTAATGATATCTCTGAAATTACATATAATACCACAACACCAAACTAAATCTCAACTCTTTATGGAACTAATTTCTGATACTTACCTCCATTTACACCAAGTTTGGTGCCTATTTTAACATTTTATGCAACTGATTCCAGTGAAAAAAAATTATTACAAGTTTTAGTAAAACAAAAGGCACAAAGCTCATAATATTCTCAAAGTTCCTTATTACTTATACTTATTAACACTGCATTGCTATTCCAAGCCTCAGGTATTATATTTTAGATTTCTAGGTTGACTGCAACTCAATTGGACAGTTATGTCATTTGGTTACATTATATGTTAATCCGAAATTTACCTCATAACTCAGTTCTAGTAATCGGCAATGCTTCCTATAATGCATAGTTAGACAAACCTCCAACATCTAATTCTTTAAAAACAGATATGCAGTTCTGGTTACAAAACACCAAAATTCCCTTTGATGGGCAGAGTACGAAGACAATTGTATAATGTAGTTTTAGCCAATAAAGCAACATAGAAAAATCTGATGTGTTCTATTCACATGACTTTCTCTAGCTGTTTCACATACAACTTTTCTTATAAAAGATTATTCTCATGCTAATCGAAATTCTTGTTGTATGCCACCTTGTCACCAATTCCTATATACTACTCTTTGTTGGTACAAAAGCCAGGAAATTGCTTTAAAAAAATGATCCACGTTTCCTTAAATGAACCGGCAGACATATACAGCCTCCATTAATGTGATTCTTTCTTGAAGAGGATACAACTTGCTGAGATACTTATTTCACACATCTTAACCAAGTCACAACAGCTTTCAAACTGTCAATACAAAACATTGTCGCAACAGCTTTGCAACAATAGATGCCCATTGGCAGACGACAATGAGCAGTCCATTACTTGGGCCAGCTTTTCATGCACCAACCTGTATAATCCCATATAAAGACTTTACAATATGTAATCACCTACTTTAGTTTTTAAGGAACTTTATACCTAAAGATGTATTCCTTATTTTTGATTTCAGCATCTGCCTAACATGAGATAGACATTTAACAAATCAAAGAAAACTATACTCACTTTCTTTGAAATAGCTTACAAAGTATTGGGCTAGGAGTGGTATGGAGGAGGGAAAATAACAATTGGATGTTGAAAGAGTGTAAGAAAAAGATTTGAAGATACATAAATACAAAACCTTTTACTCCAATAGCAGATAAAGTTTGACTTTCTATGTGCAGATAAAATGTCATGGAAAAGGGAAGATACATAGACAAGATTAACAAAGAGGAACAAGAGGGCATAGCATGGTTAAGAACTGTTGTTTGGAGACTAAAAGGTTTTAGAAATGGTATACCATAGAATCAATGTTCTATTAGTGGTTACAGTGAGAATAATGAACATACATTTAACGTTAAGTGACTGATATATGGGGAAAAGCATCTCTTGCTGAAAAATGTAGAAAATATGCCGTAAGTGGATTATTAAGTAAAGACAGCAAGAAATTATGTGTTTTCATCAAGGTGAAAAGGAAGCAGAGTTACTGAAAAGAGAGAACATAAACATATAGTATTTACATTATAGAGTAGATTTTAATAACTAGAAAATGTCCCCCCCCCCCGTCACAAAAAATGAATGGGCCCATCTATACACACAAAAGCATAATTAGATAACTTGTGTCAACTAAAAAAAAATCTTAAAGTGTTCCATTCACATGGTTTTCTCTACATCTCTTTAACAATTTATTATTAAAAAGCTTATGCTTTTATATACTTCATGCTAATCCAGATAAACATTAGCAGAAATGGCTTTTTGTCACTAGAATTGTAAAAAACAATGCACTCGACTAAAACAATAGTCAAATCTCTTAAAAGCTGCTTGCCATGTGGATGAAATTTGTTTCTTTGCATTGCCAGGAGTTGACAAATTCCTATATGTGTAAAGTTTTAAGTACTTGAAAACTGAAACGAATAATAAGGAATATTTCAAAAATGGTCAACTCCACAAAGAAAATGTATTTGCACTTGAAAACTGAAATGAATAACAAGGAATATTTAAAAAATGGTCAACTCCACAAAGAAAATGTATATGATCTAAATTGTGTGTTTTAACGAGATCTACATTTTTTGTGCAGTAAGTTTTTGTCTATTTCTTACATTTACCAGTTATAAAAAATCCAGCAAAATTCATCCTGAATAAAGAGGTCTTCAGAGACTATTCCCAGAAAATTCTATTTGACATGTATATATCTATATATCTTTAATATACAGTATTTTAATCAAAATCGTTAGAGAATATCAAAAAGTTTGATTAGTTTGGCTAGTGGGGAGGGGGAATTTTCCCTCAAAATCTTTGTGTCGCATATATTGGTATTTTACCAATTTTTCGTTTTTGAGTTATTGTGTTCGCAGACACACGTACACACTGATACACACATGGACCTTTTTCTAAAAATGCCTTTTTAGATACAGGGGACCCTAAAACGTGTATTTCCAGTGAAATCTTGGTATCATATTTTTTGATGGAATCCAGTACCTTCTCCATACGGGCATAACACATGTAGAGAAAGTAAAAATATGTGTAAATAAACTATTACCTTCTAAAACTAAAACACAAAAAATAAACATAATTAATTATAACCCTGAGCCTCTATAACAGCCCTTAATCTTCGGGGCATGGAAAAATAAATACCTACATTAATGTGGACAAGAAGCTACACGAGCACAGGCTTCTTGAATTTGTGCGCAGAAGCCATCTTCCTTTGCCCTTTTACAGGTAATTGGAATGCAACTCCCTTTTCCCTTAGCCCACACATTCTTAAAGAGAGAATCAAAATATTATCCAGTATTACTGTGTATTGCACTCCATTAATTGAATTGTCAAGCTGCCAGAGCACACCTAGGCTGTCCCTTGATATCCAACCTCAACATGACATAGATAAGCGACCATGATGGAATTGTGAAGCCATGGTTTATGAAGAGTGTATTTGATCACTTTGTGAAGGGTGAGAAGTAACCTATGTTTTGTCACAGCACTACAGTGAACATGCATGGAAAGTGGCAAGTTTAACCCAAACTTGCTTTGTGTTGTTAATATTTTTAGTTAATATTGATAGTTTGTTGTTAAAGAAGCTTAAGTTATGTATCTGATTATGATTATTGATCATATAGGTTGATATTATTAAAATTTGGAACTAGTGACAACTGAAGCTGCCTCTACATAACTGTATCGTGGATGGTATACACAAGTCGGTGCCACGATTCCAGACAAGATGAAACTAGGCAAAACAAACCTGATTCTAAAGATCTAGAATTCAACATAGATGGAGTGTTGTGAAAGATACAACTAAGTTATGTGCTTACATGAACATTACTTTCTGAATGCAGCATCCCAAGTACAGAATGGACCCATTAAATCTAACTTTCACTCTAGTAAAATATATCCATCCTTCTTTATTTATCCTGTAACTGTGAATGAAATAGTTAATATAATAACTAAGTTGCCTAACAGAAGTTCAAGTGGTTGGGATGAAATCAACTGTTCAATTCTGAAACAGTGTAAACATATTTTTGTAAGCCCACTTGAGCATCTAATTAATCACTTCATATCTGTAGGAGAATTTCCAGATTGTTTGAAAATATCTACAATTAGGCCTATACATAAAAAGGGGGATACAAAGGATATTAATAATTATAGGCCAATTATGCTAACTTCCGAACTAGGTAAAATTTTTGAAAAAATTATATCAGAACAATTAATACAGATTTTAGACAAAAATAACATAATTGCAAATGCACAACATGGCTTTAGAAAACAATTTTCAACTATTTCATCAATAATAGAATGTGTACAAAATTTGGCAAAGCATCTGGAAAATTAAGAAAAAACCGCAATTTGATTTTTTGATCTCACAAAAGCATTTGACTGCATTGATCATAATATTTTGCTACACAAATTAGAGGCATATGGAATTAGGGGAATAACTAAAAGCTTGATCAGTACATATCTTATAGGTATAAAGCAAGCAACACTAATACATCATAACCATGGAAATCTGAAAAACAAAACTTCTTCCAAAATTCAAATATGGAGTTCCTCAAGCCTCAGTACTAGGACCTCTATTATTTATCTTGTATGTAAATGATATCCCTAAGTTAGGAAACAACAATATTATATCCTAGGCAGATGATACCACTGCAGTATGTTGGGGTGCAACAAAGGATTAGCTGAACACTACCATGATACAAACCATTGAATCACTTTTTAACTACTTTAACGGAAATAATCTTAAATGTGCAAAACCACTTTATTCCAATTCAGTTAGGGAATACAAATGATTTACATACTACTCTTTGGTAATCATAATTGATCATAAACTAACATGGTCTGAACATATTCATTATATATGTGGGAAGATTAGCAAATTATTATATCTACTTAGGCATTTCACAAACCTGTTAGGAGAAAAGGAATTAAAGATTATATACTATGGGGTCATATTCCTGCATTTGCTATACGGGCTTGAAATCTGGGAATGTGCTGTAAGAACCTACATGGAAAAGGTTTTTATACTACAGAAGAAAGCGATAAGAATCATGTACCATTTAAAACCTATAGATTCATGAGGCAAGTATTTAAAGAAAAACAGACCTTGACAGTATTCTCATTAGATGTATATAAAGTAATCATCTATGCACTGCAAAAAAAAAAAAAAAATCTAAGAAACAACAATGTTCATTACTTTAATACAAGACATAACAAGGACTTTCATAGGCAAGGTTTTAGAATCAGCATTTGCTACAAGGATCCTAGTGTAATGGGTTTGTTTCTGTATAATAAATTAATCAGAATTCATTAAGCAACTTAGTGGAACTCGTACATTTAAATATAAACTTAATTGAATTTGACAAGTAAGGTTCAATATAGATTAGATGAATTGACTGTAGAATAGCAATATACTTGTAAATATTTTAAGTGTAAATATTGTATGTAACTTTGACAATGTCAGAAACTGTGTATGCAGTCTAATGACAATAAATACAATTATTATTATTACTTTTTTTTTGGCAATAGGAGTATATATTCATTAAGTAGGATATAACTAGCAAAGAGCCTGGCCTAAATGTTGGATATTCGAAAGTAATGTTATTGGAATGAATAAATAAATAAATATGGCATATACTTAATACTAATGTAAATAATGCTGATTTTTTCATAGTATTGGTTATATGAAAGAACTTATTTCAAATTATTGCATATTGTTGTTAATATAACTACTGCAGCAACACAAGTTCAACTTACAAAGCAACAACCAACTCAAAACTCTGAGGTAAAGCAGAGACAGAGTGAGAAAACCAAGGAAATAAGAAGTTACATAGTTCTGCATTTACCTAATAAGTATTACTACAAACAGCATTGTTATTAATCTCATGCTCCAATGCACATTGCCTGCAATTCACCAGGTAGTTCTCCATACTGAACCTACCTTCTCAATACTGAAAGCACGACAGAGTGAGCAGTATGGTGATGTGCGGCTCCAATAACTATTGAATGCTCGTTCCAATTTCAGATTTGGCGGAGCACTGCATAAAATGTCTTGTATGATGCCTGGTCCTATAAACATACACATTTAGTATAGTCAAAATGGATGGATAACGGAATGTCAAGATGCGTTTGCACTCTTGTCTGGTAGTTACAAATCCTTTGTTATGATTGGCAGCTTTATTGCATATGGCTTAATCTAAACTGACCAAACTTTAAAATATGATAGTTTGAAAACATTTAAATATATCTCCATTTAATAAAATACTCTGTGGTTCACTAGAAAATATGTGAACATACATAAAATGTGTCAATTTCTATGCACTGTAAAATGATGACTTTAATATAAGTTGTTTATTGAAAAGAAACCAATTAGACGAATTAGACTAAAAAATAAAATCTAAAAACACAAACACACTATTTTCTAAATTTATACTACTTTATAAAACCATAAAACGTACACAATATACTAAAGGGAAAAGAAGTATATAAAACCACTTTCCATAAAGTAAAGAAACATAATGATGAGGTATGGACCAGAAACTTACTTTCATGGAGAGGTTGGGATGAAAACAAGTCATACTTCTTTAAGCTATTTTACAGACAAAATGAACATACATGCTAATTTTAAATTCTTTTATCTATAAAAACAAGGAAATGAATAAAAATGTGCTGGTGATGCCAGCGGTAATAATAATAATAATAATAATAATAATATTATTATTATTATTATTATTATTATTATTATTATTATTAACCTTGAGTTTGTTTTTCCATCTTCCTCTTTCATTTTTTTTCTCACCTTTGAACTGATTTTTTATTTAAATTTGTTTATGTGTCAGATTTGAATTCAAAATATAAGCAAGCTCATTAAGAGGGTCAAAGCAGTCCTATCTCGCCGATGTTAAATTGATCAAATTGATCACCCATTTTCTCTACATCTATATGGGTCATTCAATAATTAGTGGTAACTTTTGAATTAACAGTAAAATATTTTTGGAGCAATCACATTATTGCAGTGCTTAGAAGTAATCTCCTCCAACATGAAGACATCGCCTCCATTCATCAGGGAGGCAACGGATGCCATCCAAAGAGTCTTGTCCTAATATTTGAACAGACCACTCTACTGCTGCTATAATTGCTGGTCTGGTTCTAAAGCAAATTCCTCTTAGTGGTAATTTCAATTTTCTTTAAAAAGGTCAAAATCACATGGATTTGCTCACATCTGTATTGTATGGAGGAGGATCCAGAATTTTCCAGTAAATTAAAGTAAATTAACAGTAGAGGCAGCCATGTGAAAGCAAGCATTGTCAGGTAACACAAGGATGAAAATTCAGGAGATATGGATGTTTACGATGCACAACTGGTTGTAAATGGTGTTCCAGAAAGTAACTGTTATATTCACCTTTCACACGATTTCCTTGAGGAACTGAATGAGTGATAAGAACACTCACACCATGTCAAAATCATAAGCAACAATGAACATGACCTAAAGTGATTACAGTCTGCCAACTCCACGTTTTTAATGAACATCTTCCCTTCCTCTACGAAATGCATTCGACCACTAGCCACAGCGCAATATGGTAAAGTGTCTCTACTACAAGCTTCCAATAATTCTGCATGGCTTGTTGAGCATTGATACCTCTTGCAATCTGAATTTTAATGAAGCATTTTTGTTTGTATTTACTTAACATATTTAGAGCACTAAAGATAATACAATTAAACTTACTAAAAAACGTCTTATAAATAAAAGTATTGTCTTCAAACTCGCAGCTAACATTAGATGCTATTTTGTTTCATTGTTATGAGCTTACATCTGATGATGATGCCAAATGCAGGCAGTGTTGCCACTGATTTTTGAATAATTCATATATAAGCAGCAGACTTTTGAAACTTTCAAGGTAAGTCCTTCATCCTAACTTTAACATGTTTATTTAATAATCTCCTAAAAATTTTAAGTTTTATTAATTTTTTAAGATATACTTTATTTTATAGTACAAACTTGTTACAATACTGAAAAACTTTTATTTTTCCATGTTTGGAAAACACCCATGTTAAAATAAGAACTGAACCCATGAACTGAACTTTAACCCATGTTAAAGTTTACAATACACACCCATAAACATGTTCTAAAAGTTTCATAATTGCTGAGAAAATGGGTACATTGTAGTAAAAAACATTTTAAGTTATGCTTGTAATTTATATATTTTTAGTGCATTCCCGAGCCGTATAAAAGGGTCATCTGGATTTTTTCCTTCTCATATTTGTCTTCCAATCTTCTTCTAATGCTGTTTCTTCTCAACATGGCCAGTTTTGTAGATTGGCGACACATTTCTCAACTTTATGCAACAGCTCATCAAAATTTTTCATCGCCTTCTTACAAAACTTGTCTATTGAAAGCCCTAGTTCCCTCAGCACCAGACATATTGCTATGTTTCCCTCATTGAATAAAGAAATTTCCTCATAAACACAAGTTCCTAAAATCTTGAGGGAAACAAATGTAGATTTTGGTAATTTGGACCATTTTACATTATTCACAGACTCCCTAGGATTTCGAGTCCTTCTATTCAGACACTTTAGTAGTAGGTCTGGGTGCGCTGTCTCTGAATATGGGCTTGAGTTCTTCCATACATATCAGAAGAAAATGAGTATGTTTCTTATGATCATTCATTTCACTCTTAACTTGAGCTTTCCAGTACTTACATCATTTAGTCTCTGCATGTTTAGGACAGAGCGTATGCTCTGGTTTTTCATTTGTTGATTGCAAATGAAAGTAGATTCATTTCCTCTAAATTGCTAACATTTCTACGAATAGCAAGTCCATATTCCGGAGAATTTTATGGAACAAAAATCATTGTTTTTTAAATGTTTAAAATTTTAAGTGCACTGACCCCCTTAAGGGACTGGTTTGGACTCAAAATTATGGAAAAATGTTTTTTAATGTCCTTAACTTGGTAGGTTAAATCAGACTAGAATGAAATGGGTGAAATGATCAAATGAGCCTGGGGTTCATAGAGTTTAGAGTTACTCAACATTTCCCATCTCAGGATAAGGGAAAACTCTGGCAAAAAAAAAAAAAACTTTATCCAGGCAACTCACCCTTATCAAGATTCAAACTCTGACCTTTTGAATGTGAGGCAGATATGCTGCCACCACACTAAAAAGGCGGGCAAATGATAGGATTTTCTACCAATATTGGAAAGAAAACAGCATAGTAACTAGATGCAATGGCCAGATCCTGTGCAATTTACTGTATGCATATCCCAGTGAAAGTTTGGAATGTAACTTTTATCATGGCCAATTGCAAGCACATCATAAACAGATAAATCATTTTCCTGAAGGAAAATTAAATATATCAAAATGTATGATCAGTTGCAAGTACTATGCATGCACGGATTCTTATTCTCACTCCCAACAAGTCACATAATATTTTGAAAATTAGGAATAAAATTGCATTTTCTGAAATAGCAATAGAAATCAAACCATATTTACTAGTACATGCAAAGAGAGAAAAGTAAAAAAAAAAAAAAAAAAAAATCATGAAATAAAGAGTGTATTTTGAAAATTCCCAACGTGTTAATTAAATTCAGGTAACAAACTGTTAAAACTTAAGACGGTAAAAAGGTTTTGCTTAGAATTAAGGAGTGTGAAATGAAAGCACAATATTTATGTTTTATTTGCATTCTGAGTAACAGGGAGGGGTGGGGGGTTTACAGCTTTTAGCGTAATTCCTTAAAGTACACATTTGATGTGCTATATTTACATACTTTCTCTACTCTCAATTGTTTTTAGTGTATATACAAACTATTCTTATGAAAAATTAATTTTCCATCTACTTTATGTTAATTGAAGAAATACCTACATTATGCATTTTGTTATACATACAAAGGAATGGCGACAGTAATAATGGGATGTTGTAGAACAACCTTAAAAATGAATGGTGTTTCCAATAAATCATGATAAATAACTGAATATTGAACAGATTTCAAAAGAATGACAAAGCATTTAATAATTTGAACTGTTAAGTACACCTTGAAGGTGGCTTATGGCACAGAAGTTATTTAGAAAAAAATGTGTATTTTAAAGATATTTCATATAGAGCATTTAAGTCTTCCACCAGCTATACAAGATTATAAAAAAATGTTTTCCGAATGAAAAGAAAAGTTTAGAAGCAAAGTCAGAAAGCTGGTTTTGAACCTGTTTCTTTTTCTTCTACCACTCATCTTTACAATTGTAGGTTTGTACTGCTAAATGAACCAGAAATTCCAGTTATAATTCAAAAGAAACTTACGTAATATATGCTTCCTCAATATTGGATTGTTTTTCAGGATTTGTATCTCCTTTGTCAGCAATGGTGGCTGCCTGTTGGATATTCCTGCAGCTGGAGGTTGGGAATTTTCAGCTTCAAGTTGTGGTGGTGACAATGTATTATTGTCTCTTGGAGCTGTTCCTCCCTGCACTCCCCATGTAAGATCATGAGTTACTAAGTTTGGTATGCTGGGTTTGCTGCTTGTGATCTTTGGTATGTTTGTGGTTTTCTTTTTACTTAATGGTGTACTGATTTGTTCTGATTTTGCCTTGAGTGCATTCTGGTTCCTGACCCAAGTTCCAAGCTTCTTTTTGATTTTATCATTATCACAAGGAGCAGCACTTATCTCAGACACTAACGAAGCATTCTCTTGTTTTGCAGATATCTGTTCTACTACCTGTGAAGTTGCTGTGTTAGTAGAAGTATCTTGCACTTCTTGTTTAACAGGGAGACTACTCAAGATGGGGGATGTCACTTCTGTTTGGACATCAGCTTCTACCTTCTCAGACTTGATAGACTTTACTGGCGCAGTGTCAATAGAAAATGTTTTTACACAAAAAGCTAATTCTTGTTGAAGTTCTGAAGTCACTTTTTGCGGCTTATGTTCACCTGATGCTGGCATTTGGAGTAGTGAGTTGTGGATTATGTACCGAGGTTTTCTTCTACTCTGCTTGCTATTTGGCATCTTAATTGATGTGGGATTATGCAATGAGGTTGCCTGCATCTCAGCCTGTGTCTTAGATGATGTGGGCTTATGCAATGCAGTTGCCTGCATTACAGTCTGTTTCCCTTTATCATTCACAATTACAAGCTTGGGAATTGTCCCTTGTGATGATGATGATGGTGGATCTGTAACAGCGTTAACAGCTTCTTTCATTACAACTTTTTCATCTTTTGAGTTGGCCCTTGGTCGCTTAGTGTATGTTCTCTTTTTAACTTCTTGTGCAATGTTTTTTTTTAACAATTTTATCTCACCTGTATCAGTGTTGCATATGTACATGTCACTGTTCGTGCTGTTTACACAAATGCGAAATTCTTTTTGGGACTTATCTTTGCCATCGCCCACTATAATAGTAAAATCTGATTTAACAGGAGTATTAGTACCCTTGTCATCACTCGTCACAGCACTGAATGAGCTTATTTTCTTACCCTCATGTAAAACCATATTATACTCAGATTTCAACTCAGGTGTTTTGCGTACATCATTTTGTGTATCAGAATATTCCAATTTCAGCACAGGAATTGGGTCTGGTTTAATATCAAGGGCCATGCTGCTCTGACCAGTGTCAATTTTTGTGAGACTATTCAATGCAGCAATCCTTTCTGAGGATGAGTTAGTTACAGTTTCTGATTTTTGTTTTTTCATCTCCATCAGGCATCCTACTGCATTCAACACAGCTTGCTTTCCTGCTTCTCCTTCTAATGAAGAAAGGAAGTTTGAGTAGTTCTTGGATTCACACTTTGCTGGCAAATGCTGTTGTCTGGCAGATTCCAAAGCTGATTGTAACCGTGCTGTTGTCCACAATTCCCCATTTGGCATCATGAATTTTAATTTCTGACCACAATTTTCTGAAGTTGAAGTATCTATTGTTACTTTAGGTGTTCCTGTCATAAATGCTGGAACCAAACTGGCACTCTGAGTGTTACTTGAAGTAGGGACTGCAAGTTTAGATGCTGATTTGTGTGATAATTTTTTTGTCGTGTTCATAAATCTCATATACTCATCAATGTAACCACTAGATTGTGTCTTAGTTATATTACTTGTTGAAGCCTTAAACACTCCATCTTCATCAGCAGGTAGCAATGACTCCTCTCCTGCAACAAAGCAATTTTTCTAATGGCATCAAATATGGAAGAATTACTGCTGCAGATTTTAATTTAAAATTAAATTATTTTTTTTTTTGGAATCAATGGAATTACATTGATTTGCATTCTATACCACAGCATACAATTTTGTCCTTGACAACAATCTCAACATATTTACACAATATTTACAATTTTATTTACAGAATTCAAAGTATAATTATATTCAGCATCATTAAAAACTCAATAATAGCATAAACTTCAGTGATTATTACAGGTCTTCATATTGTGAGGTAATACATTATAACTGTCGCAAAAAAAGATATACATAAAAATCAAAACAGATTCACTAAACTTTTAGATAAAACCTTCAATCTTACTTTAACTGAGAAAAACAAATCCAAAATAAAAGCAAACCATTATACCTTACCAAGATTGTATGCACTACAAAAAATCCATAAATCAGTCAATAAAATGGGACATGTTAAAATAAGACCTAGGGTGGAGGGTGCCGGGAGAGATTATGATCTTTGTATTGAAACAGATAACACCCATTATAAACAAAATTAATGCTCCCACTTACAATCTGGCAAAATTTTTGAAATAAAAATCCATATCACTAATATGCACTGCACCACCCATTCTGAAACTTTGTGCACTCATGAGAGGCTCTGTTGTCTACTCTTGCCACTAATGCGTATATGTGTGCCCTTTCTTTATAGAATGAAGAAAAGAAAAAAAGGAAAGAAAGAAAAAAAATCTTATGTGTTACATCCACATGACTTTTTCTACATCTCTATAACAAATTACTGTTAAAAAGCTTATTCTTCTATCTACCTCATGCTATTGAGATAAACATTAGCAGAAATTGTCCTTATTACTTGGCCCTTGTAAGCAGAAGGGAAAAAATCTAATGTGTTCCATTCACATGATGTTCTCTATCTGTTCGGCAAACAAACCTTTTATTCAAAAGATTATTCTTTTATCTACATCATGCTAATCAAGATAAACATTAGCAAAATTAGTCTTATTACTAGCTTCCTTGTAAGTAGAAGGGAAATAAGAAAATGCACAGGCTACAGCAATAATCTCGTCCTTTACAATCTGGTTGCTATGTGAAACAATTGAAATTCCAGCAATAAACAAATGAGAAATGAGAAGAAAGATGTCTTCCCATTTGAGAAAAGTTTAAGTGATTTAAAATTGAAACCAATAATCTGAAATATCTCTAAAAATCTACAAAAAAAAAAAAAAGTATATGACATAAGTTGTGTTTTTTAATAAGATCTACATTTTTTGCATAGTAAGTTTTTATATATCTCTTACTGTTTGCCCATTATACAAAAGTCATTCAGAATGAAGAGATCTTCGGAAGCTATTCCCAGAAATTTCAAGATATTCATTTCGTTTTGTCATAAAAATATCAAAAACATATGGTATTTTAATCAAAACATTAGATCCATTTTAGAAAAATCAAAATTTTCAAAAAATGTTTGCATGTAAAGGATAGTTGGGGTAATTTTCTTGAAAATCTTTTGTGTCGCATCCATGTAAGATATTCAACTTAAATACTAAGTTTGGCATTTAACAGACTTTTGATTTTGGGCTATGCTGCCCACAGGCACATGATGATGATATGTGTTTAAGGGTGCTCAATGACAGAGGTTATTAGCACCCTCAGAAAATAATATTGTGGCTAAAACCTGAAATAAAAAGCACCTTTAAAAGAAATCAATAAAAACCCTGCAAGGAACCAAGAATAAAAAACACTATTAAAATAACTTGGAAAATAAAAGGATAGCTAAAGTGACATATATAACCTATACAAATAAAACAATGGAGAGAAAAGAGTGTCAATATAATTAAAACGGAGGATGCAAAGTGTAAAAGTAATAAAAATTTAAAAGCCTCACATAGCACTCCATTGTCTGCTATCAAAATCTATAAAATCAAAATAAAACTAGATTCTTAAGGCATATGTCACTTTGGATAAAAAGTTAAAAACCGTATAACTGCTCCAGAATAATTGACCAGGGCCTCAAAATCCTGACCGGCAGTTGCAGAGTGGCTCAAAGTGGTGGTAGATGAGCACACTCTACCGAGACATGGCAGACAGAAAGTGCCTTGCTGCAGAGCACACAAACAGTTGGAGGTTCCTTCTTAAATAAGTGGCTTTGAGTAAAATCAAGTGACCAATACATAATAAAACTAAAATAACCTCCCCACAAGATAGATGCGAGGAAGTCAACCAGTGTAATGGGAGCTCCTTCACCTCCCTAAGTTTGTTACCGTGGAGAGCAGACTACTCTCCATGCCAGCTCGAAACAACCGCTCTTCGCACAAGTCTTCGGCAGTGACACAGCTATTTGTAACACTGGGCGCAGTGGTTGCCTTCTTTACCGCCAAATCTGCCAGTTCATTCCCCGGAAAGCCAACATATCCAGGAATCCAAGCACATTCCACATTAACACCTGAAGCATGCAAAATGTGAAGGATGTCCTGAATGCACTGCACTAGAGGATGGTAATTGTGTAGATCATGAAGGCTTTGAAGTGCACTAAGGGAATCACTCAGAATAAGGCAGTCACCCAAGTTTCAATGGCGAATATACAGAAGGTCTCGGTAAATAGCATACTGCTCTGCAGAATATATTGATGTGCTACTCGGTAAACCAAAAGTAAATGGTTCAGTCCCAGTGACAAAGGCATATCCAACACCTTCAGTGCACTTACTGCCATTGGTATATATATAAATGCAGCCTTTGTATTTTGATAAAAATTTTAAAAAACAAGAACGGATACCACACATGGGCATAGCAGATTTCATGTAAGCCATCATCTTGAGATCCACGTGGGAGAAAGCATGTAATCAAGGAGGGTGAACCCTCTCCCCTCTCGGTAACATGCGAGGTATTGCAAGATTATGCGTTTGAAGCAGCTCCCGGAAATGAAATCCTGCAGGCATTGGAATACATAAATTGTGTTTATAGCTGTTGTCCAATGCAGTAACAAAAAAGGGGGTGAACGATGGATGCGCAGGCAGGCACTTGAGGTTATAGCCATAGTTAAAGAGCAGGGCATCCTGCCAACATCGCAGAAGGGGCTCTGATGATTCAGCATAGAGGCTCACAACTGGGCTGGTCGGAAAAGCTCCAAAAGCCAGATTATGGACAGCATCTAACCTTCTTAACACAGATGGACGTGCTGAAGAGTAAACAATGCATCCATAGTCTAACTTGGATCAGATCAGTGCACAATAAAGATGCAGCAACACTGTCCGATCTGCTCCCCAAGATTTGCCACTTAGTATCTGTAAAAGAGTAAGAGAACGTTCTCATCTTGCTTTCAGCTGTGCTATATGTGGTGACCAGCAAAGTTTGCGATCCAACACCTAACCAAGGAATCTCGCCTGATCTGCGTATGGAAGTAAATCTGGACCGAGTCGGAGAGTAGGTGCCATTCGCCACCTAAGGCACCAGAAGTTACACAGAGTGGCTTCTCAGTTGAAAAGCGAAAGCTGTTTTCCAAGCTACAAGCAGAAAGATTGTCCAAACACTGCTGGAAACAGTGTTCCAAAAACGGCGTATGGTGAGAATTCATCTACAAATAAGCAGGATGAGACCCCTGTGGGAACACATTGCAATATAGAATTAATCGCTATAGCAAACAGCCTTATGCTTGGTACAGACCCCTGTGGAACTCCTTTCTCTTGAATAAAAGAATACGAAAAAACTGAGCCAACCCATGCTCAGAAAACCTGGTCTCTCATAAACCCCTGAATAAAAAAAGTAAATGTCCACGTATATTCCAATTGTGGAGGGACCATAATATACCTGCTCGCCAACACGTGTCAAAAGCTAACTTGAGGTCAAAAAAGATCCTGAGGCTGGACAGTTCTTGAGAAAGCTATCCATGACCTGTGTCGATAGCGAACAAGGTAGTCAACCGCTGAATGATGTCTTCAAAAACTGCAATGGGTGTTACTATTTTAGCTACCACACCAACCGTCCACTGATCATGCGTTCCATCACCTTGCAAATACAACTAGTGAGGGAAATAGGATGGTAGCTGGAAGGAAGATGTTGGTCCTTTCCAGGTTTAAGAATAGGTATGGCGGTCGCCTCCCGCTACTTATTTGGAAAAGTGGCATCAACCCATACACGATTATAGACCTCGAGTAAGAAAGCCTTACCATCAGGAAAGAGATGTTACAACATTTTGATGTGGATGCCATCTGGTCCTGGTGCAGAGGTCATGAACATGAAAGTGCATTGTCTAGCTCTGCCATGGTGAAAAGGCAATTATAATCTTCCAAGGTTTCCAGACCGAAAGATGAAGCCTTGAGATTCCACCTGAGCCTTAAATGTAAGAAATTTGGGGGTATAATTGTCTTAGCTAGACACATGAGCAAAAACACTATCTAATGTGTTTGCCATGTCAAATGTATTAACAACAGCTCCAGCAGGTGTTTTGAGACCAGCGGTGTGCATATGGGTCAATTTTCTGCCACACACAACTTATCCCATACAAGAAATACAAAGTATTTCTTTTAAAGGATGCCACAAACTTGCTCCGCGATTGTTTTTTGCTATCCTTAATATCTTGCCGAGATTTGGTACGCATTTTCTTATACTGTATCAGGTTCTCCAGTGTAGGACAACGTTGGGAAACCCTGAGAGCAACTCTACAAGTATGAACGGCATTCTGGCATGCATCAGTCCACCAGGGAACCAGAAATATACGTGGTGGGCCTGTCAGTCGCAGGATAGATTGCTCAGCAGTGGCAACGCTTATTCCAGTGAGGTGTACGACTAATAAATTTATGAAGTCATGCTCGTTGTAGGTAAAAATGGCCAAATGGGAAAATAGGTTCCAGTTGGCTCGCTCTAAATGCCATCTAGGCATACATGTGGAACATATGTGTTGTGTTTAGAGACTTATAAGAATGGGAAAGTGGTCACTGGAGTGTAAGTCAGAGATGATATTCCAGCGGAAGCTAACTGCTAACTGTAGAGAACATAACACTATATCGAGATGGGATAAATTGTGAAAGGCATCAGATAAAAATGTAGTCTCTCCGGTGTTGAGGAGAGCTTGATTATTGTGACCCAAAAAATCAGCAATTAACTTACCTCCAGCACAAGCCCAAGAGGAGCCCAAAGTGGGTGGTGCGCCTTCATGTCCCCAACCAACAAAAATTGGTGTTGGTAACTGGGAGACAAGGTGTTCTAACTCTGTGCACGAGAGTTCATTAGAAGGCAGTTAGATACTACAAATGGCAAAGCTGGCTAAGGGCAGCACAACTGACTAGAAGTCAGACTGTAAGCAGACAGAATCAGCATAATTATCAACTCTTCTTCCGGTAATAAACCAAACTGCCTAAATGTGACACTATCTTGTGCAAGGAGCTTTGTTTCTTGGAGGCAGAGACTAAAGGTTGGTGCACATTGGGCAACAGTTCAAGCTCTGCTCGATGTGGTAGAATACCGCATATGTTCCACTGTCTCTAAGATGGGATATGTTCTAAATGGAAAGACGTTTCTGCATACTGGCCAGTGCTGGTCAGTTTAATTTATTCTTTTTAGCCATTTTCCAGGAGCATGATCCTGCCGCTTACATACTGTTCCTCTTGCATTGAGGGCAGAATCTTCCTGTTCCATATCCTCCACAAGGGAGGTCCCTTACCAATAGAAAATTTTGGTTTGAGGACTTCAAACCGATTTTGGGTACTGATCAGCGAAGATAGATGTCGCCGATCAGAGGACCTCCCAGAAGATTCCTCAGAAGAGGATCTATGTAGAGAATGATGTACTTTTACTACCCTTGGGTATTTTGAGTGCAGACGCATCATGCTCTTTAAGGAAGTCAGTCCTAACATAGCTTGTCTTGGAATTCTTTGCTGGTACAAAATATGCTATGGTTTTGCTGGTCTTATTGCCGGTTGGGGTGATATTGTTCTCGAATATGCCATACATTAGCAGATTTGGCGGAAGGTGTATTGCCGACTTAGATGCGGATGTTGAAGTCTTCCGTAGGAGTGTGGCAATTATGATCTTTTCCGCAATTGTAACCCCGTTGATATCGCCGGTCTGTGTGGTAATTTCCTATTTCGATACCGGTTTAGCTGCAACAGAGTATAAGAACCGGACTGCAGGACAGAGGGTTGTTGGATACACAGAATGGGCTTCAGAGAAGAACACTTTCTCTTTCACCCGAATCTCCTGGATGGCCCTCTCCTCAGCAAAACGGGGGCAATTTTGGAAACTAAATGGATGTTCCCTGCAGCAGTTCATGCAAGATGGATGGGTAGCACAATCCCCATGGTGGGATGCGTCACCACATATGGCACACGTAGACCGACCAGAACAAAATTCACTGGTATGCCCAAACTGCTGGCACTTGTAACATTGTAAGGGGTTGGGAATATAGGGCCTAACCTCAATGGTCGCCCTCCATGGTGTAATGGTTACCATGCTAACTTCATATACCCAAGGTCGCGGGTTCAAACCCGGCGGAGGACGATGGATTTTTTCAGGCGTAAAAATCCTTAGCATGGCTTCCTTCGGAAGGGAAGTAAAGCCGTGGGTCCCGTGTCGTAGATTTACGGCACGTAAAAGAACCTCAAGCCTGATAAGAGAGGCCTCTGAGCAAAATTAAGCGATCTTTCACGCCCAATATAGAATGGGACGCTGAGCACCAAAGCAGTTAAAGAGCATCCATAAATAACAGGCCATTTAATTTAATTTTAATTTAATTTTTAACCTCAATGGCTTCGTGCCCTGCCTTAATCCTTTGAGGGAGATCTACCCGATCAAAGGTAAGGAACAGGGTACTGGTTGACACAAAATCACCATTAACTTTCTGCTGAACCCTATAAACAAATGTTATGCCTTGTTCTGCCAGATCCTCTTGTAGCTCCTCATTGGACAGCCCGTCCAATGCATAGGTTGTGATAAAGCCATGCGAGGAGTTGAAGGTCTTGTGCTTTTTGACCTTAACTAGGTAGCTCTCTAACAGTTTCACCTTAAGTATTTTGGCTTCCAGGGATGCTGAAATTGCCTCGACCAGGAGTGTTGCATTTTGGGCAGTAACACAAGATTTAACTGGACCAGCAATTTTGTCGAGACTCTTCTGGATTGTGAAAGGGCTGACAGATGTAAAGATTCTTCCTTCCTCTGTTTTGAATATAACTAAGAAGCAAGGACCACTACACTCGACTACTACTTTTCCACTATCTTAGTTTTAAGTTTTAGGTTTGCCATAAAAATGGTATAAAATTTCATCCCCAGTGCTCCCCGCACACCACGGAGCCCACGAGAGCTCACCCCACTGGAGTAACAGGGCTACACAGGGGATATAGCAGGCTCACCCTGAAATTTGGTATAATACCTAGTCCTGACTGATTGATGGGGTGGGTTAGTCCCTAGCCTACCATTTAGGCGAAGCAGAAACCAAAGTGGTGTATTAGGTTGCTCACCCCCCCCCCCCCCCGTTACTGAAAATCAGAAGCCCAGGCTCAGGTACGCAACCCTCAACCAACCAGGATATTCCTTTCCACTGACATGGGTCTCCATGCATGGCCAATATGTGGGTGGGCATATTAACCTACTGACTCCCTCACCACTCAGAGGTTAGCCACACGAGGGAGTCAAGTTGGCTTGGGACCCTGGGTGCACCAAACCTGTACCTACCATAGTAGTACGCCCCTGGGGGGGGGGGGGGGGGGGGGGGGGCAGACAGAGACCTTTTTTTAAAATACTTTTTTAAATTAAGGGGACCTCAAAACATATTTCTGGTGAAATCTTGGTATCAAATTTTTGGTGCAATACAATACCTTCTCTATAACTATGCACATAGTAGATTAGTAGATGTAGAAAAAGTAAAAAAGGAAAGAAAGAAAAAACAAAATAAAACAAAAATTTAACCTGGAGTAAAGCATACCACTATGAATGACATGAGCTCTGCTTACAAAAGGATTGGTAAAATAGTCAAACATCTCATGCACATGGAGAGGATGCATGTAATTGAACCTAACAGACAGCTTCCACCCTTGGCTGTGCACAACAACCCAATCCTGTAAACCTTACCTGATTGAAGTGCCAATGTATTTTTTGAAACATATTTGATGTTTGGAAGAATTTAGTAATAGTGACGGTCAAATTATATGTTATATTAATTTGTTGAGTTGATTTTTTAATACTATGTCTCATTCTTATTATGAGGGACTGGTTTCGAAAGCCTATGCTTCCATTTTCAACCTCACGGGTCCAACTGCCATTGCTGGTTGCGTTTGCTTGTGTTTTCTTCTCTGGTGGCAAAATGATGAACTTCTTAACTAAGCTATCTACAGGCGGGATTTCAAAGTTTATTAGGTGATCTTTGTTTTTCCATATGAGGATGTTTTCTCAGGTTGTGAGTTCTGTGTCTCCTGACATGGTTTTTAGCAATTTTGGATTTGGATCTAGGTTAAGGTTTTCTTTCCAGAAGTGAAATGCTACTGCCGATTTATTTTCTTGTTTCAATTCTAGGTTTCTAAAGTGTTCTTTGGATCTGATTTTTAAACTTCTTTTTGTTTGTTCTATGTAGAACTTTTCACAATTTGTACATTTAATTTGATATATTCCTGATCTATTTTCTCGTGGAATTTCATCTTTTATTTTTGAATTTAGTAACTTTATGACAGAAAATCTGTTTATTGGAGCCAGGGTGATGTTTTGTTCTTCGAAGATCTTTTTAAATTTTCTAAATGCTCGGGGGTGGTAAATGAATTTTTTGAATGTGCTGATATTGTTTTTTCCTGTTGTTAGGGTAGTTATTTCTTTTATGGTTTTTTTCCACTTTGCTTTATGGAGTTTCTTGTATACAAGGTTCTTGCTGTATGCATTTTGTTCTGTTTGCATAATGGTTTTTAACTCTTTGTTGAATTCAGTTGTGCTCATAGGAACATTTATTAATCTATGTGTGAGGCTGTTTGTTACTGCATGTTTGTGTGGTAATGGGTTGTAGCTGTCATTTTTAATGTAGTTTTCTGATTGAGTTGGTTTTCTATAGATTTCAAAGTTTACTTTTGTGGCATTTCTGATGATTTTTAGGTCTGAGAATGGGAGCTCTCCATTGGTTTCTGTTTCCATTGTGAATTTTTATTGTTTTTTCTTGTATGTTTAGTAATTTTATGGCATCATCTAAATGTCTGTTTGGCACTACTGCAAATATGTCGTCAACATAGTGGTACCATACCTTGAAAATCCATGGGAATGCTTTCTTCATGTGTGTTTCAAATTTGCTCATAAATAAATTTGCCAAAAATAGGGATAGAGGGTTGCCCATAGAAAGTCCTGATTTTTGTCTATAATATTTCCTATTGAAGGTGAAGTACTTTTGTTCAATGCACAAAATTGTCAGTTGAATGAAATCAGAAAGGAATATGTACACGCACAAGGTAGGATACAACCAATCATTAATAGAAAACAGAACAGAAATTAAGCTCTTCACTAAATTACAGGACAAAACAAGAAAAATCGCCGCCAATATTAGGTTCCTTAAATTGTGTATTATTAAAAAATCTGATGTGTACCAGTTATATGACTTTCTCCATATCCCTGCAACAAATAATTCTTAAAAAGCTTATAATTCTATTTACTTTATGCTAATCAGATAAAAAAATTAGCAGAAAAAGTCTTATTTCTCTCATCCTTGTAAGTAGAAGCGAAATAAGGGACAACCGTAGGTTAAAGTGATAGTTAAAAGCTGGTTGCTATGTCAATGAAGTTCCCTTGTTTATATGGATAGGAGTTGACAAGTTCCAGTATTAGAAAAGTATATGTTTTTCATAGCAGAAACAAAAAATAAGGAATGTCACAAAAACGACAAACTCCACGAAAAAAATGTATACAACATAAATTGTGTGTTTTAATGTGCTCTACACTTTTTGTGTAGTACGTTTTTGTCCATCTGTTACGGTTTATCAGTTATTCAAAATATAGTAAAATTCATCCAGAATAAACTACTCTTCAGAGGCTATTCCCAGAAAATTCAAGATATACATTTCATTTGTCAGGTAAATAAGTTTAATATCCGAAATTTTAATCAAAATCGTTAGAGCCATTTTCGAGAAAATCAAAATTTTCGAAAAAAGTTCCATGTAAAGGGTAGTTGGGGGTTGGGGGGATTTTTCTCAAAATCTTCGTGTCGCATCCCTGGAAGATACTAAACTTAAATACCAAGTTTGGTATTTTACCGACTTTTCGTTTTTGAGTTATCGTGTTCACAGACACACATACACACACACATGGTCCTTTTTGTGAAAATGCTTTATCTGGATATTGGGGACCCTAAAACATATATTTCCAGTGAAATCTCGGTATCGAAATTTTGGTGGAGTGCAATACTTTCTCTATACACTATGTACATAGTGCGTATGGAGAAAGTAAAAAGTAGTACCAAATTTCGTGAGAAGAGTAGTAAAATTCAATCACAACAGTAAACAACAAAAAGCAGCAGAGAAAAAAAGTATTAGAACTGGAAAAAAACAAACATTACAAAAATAAAAAATGATGTAGAACTAAAACTATATTCACCGCACCTAAAACTAATAAGAAATTTAGGAAACATAGTATGGGAAAACATGGAAAACAATCTTTTCGAAATTCTAAACAAAAAAATGAAAAACAAAACAGTAAAACTAAAAAGGCAACTAGAAAAATTATGCAGGAAAACAAAGAAAGAAAAACCAAGAACTAAACCAAAACATAACCTAATACCACAATAAAGTAAAATCACAGATAATATAGTAAACTTACCAAATCAAAATTTCACCAAAAAAGAGTTAAACTTCCTGAACCAAGGGCTAAAAACATGCATTTACTACTCAAATCAAGTAGAGGACTATATTGCAGACATCCAAATCGCTACAAAAAAACTTAAAGAAGATAAATCCATAATAAAAAATAAACGTTCAAAAATAGTTGACGAGATTAAAAATGAAAAGAAATCCAAATGCAATAGACAAATAATAAAATCACTAAAAGACAAACCAGTCATATACACTAAAGCAGACAAAGGACAAAACAGAATACATAAACAGAATGGAAAATTTATTACATGATGACCAGTACATCACAGTGGAAACCAACCCACTAAACTCTTGCATCCAGGCATTAAGCAAAGTGGTAAAAGAAAGCAAAATTATCAAAAACACAGTAACATATAAAATAAAAGTAGACAGTCCAACATTACCCAGAATTTATGGCCTACCAAAGATCCACAAAACAGGAAAAACAATGAGAACGATCACCAGTAGTATTGATTCTCCAACATATAAATTAGCAAAGTGGTTGTTGAATAAATGTGACTGGTTCCCAAAATTTGCAAGTTCTAACCTAGTGAAAAAATCAAAGACCTAAAAATAGATACAGAGGACACATTAGTTTCATTTGATGTTACAGCACTATACCCCAGCATCCCAAATCAAAGACTGCAAGACTTATTAAAAAAATGGCTAAATACAACAGAAATAGAACCGGCAGAATTAGAAGATTTCATTCAACTGACAAGTTTGTGCATTGAACAAAACTACTTCACCTTCAATAGGAAATATTATAGACAAAAATCAGGACTTTCTATGGGCAAACCTCTATCTTTATTTTTGGCAAATTTATTTATGAGCAAATTTGAAACACACATGAAGAAAGCATTCCCATGGATTTTCAAGGTATGGTACCGCTATGTTGATGCCATATTTGCAGTAGTGCCAAACAGACATTTAGATGATGCCATAAAATTACTAAACAATAAAAAGAAAAAACAATGAAAATTCACAATGGAAACAGAGACCAATGGAGAGCTCCCATCTGAGACCTAAAAATC
The DNA here is from genome assembly GCA_030762935.1 of Hymenopus coronatus. NCBI lineage: Eukaryota > Metazoa > Arthropoda > Insecta > Mantodea > Hymenopodidae > Hymenopus > Hymenopus coronatus. The sequence goes on from CM060897.1 coordinate 141,697,783, forward strand.
ATCAGAAATGCCACAAAAGTAAACTTTGGAATCCATAGAAAACCAACTCAATCAGAAAACTACATTAAAAATGACAGCTACAACCCATTACCACACAAACATGCAGTAATAAACAGCATCACACATAGATTAATAAATGTACCTATGAGCACAACTGAATTCAACAAAGAATTAAAAACCATAATTCAAACAGCAGAACAAAATGCATACAGCAAGAACCTTGTATACAAGAAACTCCATAAAGCAAAGTGGAAAAAAACCATAAAAGAAATAACTACCCTAACAACAGGAAAAAACAATATCAGCACATTCAAAAAATTCATTTACCACCCCCGAGCATTTAGAAAATTCAAAAAGATCTTCAAAGAACAATAAACAAATTGGCTCCAATAAACAAATTTTCTGTCATAAAGTTACTAAATTCAAAAATAAAAGATAAAGGTGGCCATTCTGATACATACCTTCCTCTTTCTTTACCCTCATGAAACGTCAAGGCCAGAGATAAAGTGGTGGTACAGTAACAAAGTACAACATTTTAAGCATCAGGAATTCCCAGGGCCTAATCAGGAAAATAGAATGAACAGAACTAAAACCTGAAGGTAATTGGTATTTTTTGATATCTCGGTTCTACTTCAGTATCCTAACATCCAAATTCTATGCCCACTTAAGAAAAGGCTCACATACAACTTACAAGATGAAGCAACCCTTCTGAACCTCACAGTCTTGTGCACCACACAAAATAGCTTCACATTCAACAACTTAGAAACAAACACCTCCTATTTGCACACATGCGTCACAGGTATGACGATAATATTTTTGCAATAGTACCAAAAAACCTCATCAAAGATTCTTTTCAAATACTCAATTTGCAGAACAGAGTTATTCAATTTACCATGGGAATTGAAAGCAAAGACACATTCATTCCTAGGTTTCAAAATAATTATATCTGAAAACAGGATCAACTTTGGGATCTACAGAAAATTTAAACATTCTGAAAACTACATAAAAAAACAAGCTATCTCACACAAGCATGTTGTGCTAAACAGTTCAACCTATAGATTGGTGCACACTCCATTAAAAGAAGAAGAATACAAACAGGAATATCAACAAACAATCAACACAGCAATCCCGGGAAAAAAAAAAAACAAAACAACACTTCAGAAAATTTATATTCCACCCGAACACTAATAAGAAATTCCACATTTAAAAAAAAAAAAATTATAAAGATATGCAAAATTTTGAAGGACCAAATCCCTCAGGAGAGGAGCATGAGTTTTCCAAATCAATTGCTCAAAATATGCAGACTTTATACAGGAAAACGAAAAGAAACTTAGAAACCAATTTAGACAAACACATTTGATACAACAAATACAGATTGATAAATCTACAGTTGACACCACTTCTGGACACTTCACTACACCAAACATACACTTCTAAAACCTACAAAATACACAGCAGTTATTTACTTGAGAAAATATTTTAATTATGAAACATAAACACTGCTAAATGAATTTTGAATGCAGCCACCGAATCAACTATGTAATTATATGATTGGTAGTTTTTATCACTTCATACGATTGGTTCTAATTAACATGACATTAAAATAATGCAACAAGAAGCAGTTTGACAGCAAAACTCAAGTACATCAACCCTAACCAGTGTCAATGTATTAGACTTCTATGTTATGTTAAGTTTATCATAATCAGGCTTTAAGGTGGCCAACGTTCTTGCAATTCATAATTTTAATGCATTCATTGGTTGAATTGATCAATTCAGGGAGACGTATAACAAAACACGCAGAACTATAAGAGAATCAAATTTCTTCCTCCTTATTTATAAATGAAACAGCTTTACTCATGGATGCTGTTTAACTGCTGTGGTTCTCAATATCCTATTATATTGGAGTGAAAGACTACTTAATTTTGCTGAAAGGACTCTTTTATCAAGCTTGAGGTTCTTTTATCTGCCATAAATCTACAACACAGGACCACTGGCTTATTTCACTGTTAATAACCATGGACATTCAATCAACCGTTAAATATTTGTGTATAGTCAAATTCCACCATAATTATTGATATGAGTTAAATGAAGTGAAGTTTTATTTATGGACGCTCTTTAACTCTCAGCATCCCATTCTATATTGGGCGTGAACGACTGCTTAATTTTGCTCAGAGGCCTCTCTATCAGACTTGAGGTTCTTTTACAGGGCTGTAAATCTACGACACAGGACCAACAGTTTTACATCCCTTCTGAAGGAAGCCATACTAAGGATTTTTACGCCCCAAAAAACTCCATTGTCCTCCGCTGGGTTTGATCTGTGACCTTGGGTATATGAAGTTAGCATGGTAACCATTACACCGGAGGTACGAGTGACTCAGTTGATTAGGTGCTGGCCTTCTGATCCCAAAGTCATGGATTCAAAACCTGCCCAGACAGGTGGTTTTAGGTGTTTAAAAATTAAAGCCCATGCAATTAATTTACTGGCATGTAAAAGAATCTTTGCCAGATGACCCTGATAGGGTCTTTAAGTGTATTTGTTTTGAGGTGCCAACTCTATATTATATAACTCATTCATATTCCTCTTTCACCACTGGAAAAAGGACAATAGAACATAAAGTTGCAACAAAAATGGTTTTAAAACAGATTTAGCGAGCAAACTGATACAAAAATACAAGAAACAAACGAAGATTAAACATATCACCATACTAAACACAGGAGCCAACCCAAACCTAAAATACAGTAAACTCACTTTCCTCCCACAGAGGCATAACAAATTCAAAAACCTGTTCCACATTCACAACATAGAGCTGGTACCTCAAAACAAATACAACCCCAGGAACCTATTAAACCACCCATTAAAATACACCATACCAAACAAATCAAAATCTGGCATTTACCAAATAACTGTGAAATTGTCCCAAAATTTACATTGGACAGTCCAAGAGAAACCTTCAAACAAGATTGAAGAACACCTCAGGAACATGAAATTCAAGCAAACAGTCAAATCTGCAGTATCGCATCCTTTGGACATCACAACACATCAAACATATTAAACATATAAAAACCACAACTGAACTAGCAATTTGGGAAAGGATACACATTAGGAAATATGCACACAGAGTTATGTATTTTGAAAAATCACCAGCAGACAACATTTTAAGATTACCCCCAAGAAAACCAGATGGCAGCAAAGATGAAATTATGATAGGAACCTCCCCTTCTGAAACCAGTCAAACATCTGCTGGTGAAGAAGATGAATATCTATGAAATGCATCTGGAGAAAGAACTAAGAAACTATAGTGTCCATATTGACTCCAATAATTTAAAAGTTTCACTATATAAATCACTTCGAATTCACACCTTGTTTATTACTATTAGTTGTCAGTTCAGGCTCTTGCTGGAAGATAGCATGGCACTGTGCTGCAGAGATCTGTCCATGTGTTGCAGTTATCTGTTCTTCCAGCATTTCTATCTCTCTCTTAACATTGATTGGCTCATAGTCTGCACCACTTCCTTTACTCCATGCTGTGGAAAAAAAGCCATATTCACCGATTTTTAATGCCTCTTTATCACAAAAAATAGGTAAAAACATTATAAATCAACAGGTTACACAAATTTATACCACAAAATAAGTAAAAGTATTCTATACATTGATTCTGGCTTTAGCTATTGGATCTGAAGTTATCCCTTCTTAACATTAGTTTCCTTATAAAACAATACTTAGCCATCATTCTTTAAAACAACAGTGGGTCGTATGAATAAAAATGAGACGCGTCTTATGAGATACTGCTAGCAGAAAATATGAGATGCAGCTAGACTTCAGACGTGTCTTGCCGATTTTGTATGAATAAAAATTTCCCCTCCGAAGTGAGACGCGCTACCTGCATCTCATTTACTATCTGTGTGTAAACAGGTCAACAATGTATTGTTGTATGAATGGAAAGGGTTTATTTCAGCACCTATGAATCAATTTATATGATTTATACTGCCAAAATGGAGAAGGAAACATTAAATTTTAATCGTATTTCACGGAATAAAATCACAGTTGTCAGAAAATTAGAACTTTGTAATGACCGGATATAAACAGATCTAGGAAAATTTCTTGTCAGGGATTATAATGACATTTATTTAGGAAAATAAAACAATGTGAAAAGCAGAATAAAATATAAAATATGTTTCCATTTACATGTCTTTCTCCAGCTGATCCACACACAAACCATTATTTTATTTTCATCATGCTAATCAATATAAACATAAGCAGAAGTCTTATTTACTTCTTTGTGAGTAGAAGGGAAATAAGGTAATACTAGGCTGAAGCATAATCAAAACCTTTAAAAACTGATCGTTATGTGAAACAGAAGTTCGGTTCGCTTTGCATGGCAAGTAGCAAAATTAGAGAGACGAAACAAAGTAGGCTTCCTGTTTTAGGACAGTAAATATACTTCAAAATTGAAACCAATAACAAGGAATATCTGGAAAACAGTCAACTTTAAAAGAAAAACATATAAGACAAATGATGTATTTAAACGAGATCTACATTTTTTGTGTAGTAAGTTTTGTCTATCTCTTTATCAGTTATGCAAAATTCATCCAGAATAATCCTGGAGACTATTCCCAAGATATATATATTTTATTTCTGATGCAAATACCTTTAATATACAGTATTTTTAATCAATATCGTTAGAGCCATTTTTGAGAAAATCAAAATTTTCACACATTTTTCCATTAAACGGTAGTTTGGGGTAGAGGGATTTTCTTCAACTCCATTTCCCACCCTTGGAAGATACAAAACATAAATACCAAGTTTGGTATTTACAATTTTTACTTTAATCTATTTAATTTAATAATTGATAAACAAAAAATTCATTCCAATGAATAAAAATTTCCTTTGAGCTCTGCTGTCTTCACCCCCCCCCCCCACGATACACACCGACCTATTTCTAATTTTTTTAAATCAGGGGACCTCAAAACATATTACTGGTGAAATTTCAACATTGAATTTTTGGGTGGAATATAATACCTTCTCCACCTACTATGCATTTTATATGTACTTACAAGCTAGCGAAAGTATAAAGCAAATACTTTACAAAGACCAAGCCTGTACACACGAAAGAATAGAAAAGAAGTTTCTTGAGCTTTATAGGAGAAACAAATCCTCTGTAAACAGTGAAAGTTAAGAATAAAACATTAAAAGAGTATTATTTTACATATCTATTATTTATTTAGTTTACTTTGTAATAGACATGCTTCTATAAAAAGATGAACGTGAGCGGTAGTTTTGTATGTTCTACAAAATAGGTTTTTGCACTCCATAACACAGGGTTTACTCTACCTGTGGTCGAATGGTCAGCATTCTAGCTTCTCGCCCGAAGGTCCCAGGTTTGATTTTTGGCTGTGGCAGGCAATTCTTTTTTAACTGCAACCATCTTCTATACCTACAGAGTCTCTAAGTATGCATGTGTGCGTGTGTGTGTGTTTAATATAATGTGTGCACAATTAAAAAAGTCTGTTAAGAATGTTATAGTTCAGCAAACAATCACCTGCAGTTGTTTCTAAACTAAAGCCCTCGATATGACTACAGAAGTTAAATGAAAAAAATATAGTCTTTGCTCTTTTGCATGAAGCTATATCTCTTGTTCCTGTTGCTTCGGGAAGAAAATGTACAAGCCACTGCACATTTTGCTTTAATCTTGAAGTTTGTTATTATTTAGTTCTTCAGAATCCCTCCTGATTTAATAAAGCTTCCTTCTGCGCTCAAAAACACCAAAACTGGTACCAAATCTGCATATGATTTGTCATAAGAAGCTGCGACTCAAGTGTTGAGACACCTTCGGAGGTGACTTAAAAAATAATGAGACATCTCATGACAGTGAGCCGTTGCTCTTTTTATTCATTCCAAAACCTGGGATGCGTCTCATTACGTAAGCGCATGAGACGGTTGCGATCAAGGTCACCTCCATCTTGAGTCGACGAGTTTTATTCATGAGGAAGTGAGACACGTCTTGAAAATTGCAAGTTTTGAGATTTGCCTCATCTTTATTCATACCACCCATTTAGTCAGTAGAGCCAGTTACTATAGTTCCTTCATATAAGCTATACAGATCAACAAAGGGTCAATATTACTATCCTTTATGGCATTTCTTAAAATTAATTTTGTTAACTTGAGGTATATATACCTGTTGATAGCTGATCAAGTTTACTTGTCATAATTTTAAGCCTGGCATGCATGCTTAGATTTTTACCTGGTGGCAATCCTGATTCATGGGCAAATTGGTTATTAAATAACTGATAATACAAGTACATTCAAATTCACAAATCAGACTCTCCCACCCAGATGGGAAGCAAACATGGGATCCCTTGTACAGCAGGTAAGCACTCTACAATTGAGCTAAGGGACAGTCACTCATGAACTGCATTTATAATAAAAGCAATACACCTCAATAATTAATATTGGCGAGGAAATGTGTAGGGAAACCGAAAACAAAAATTTGTTCCATTGCAGAACTTTAAGATAATGTATTGCAGAGCTTTAAGATAAGATAATGTCGAAAATAAAGCTTATGCTACTACCAATTGGGGGTATTTTCTTGAAAATCTTTGTGTTGCATCCATGGGAGATGCTGAACTTAAATGTCAAGTTTGGAGTTTAACCAACTTTTTGTTTTTGAGTCATGCAGTTCACATACAAATAAACTCATACACACAGATCTGTTTCTCAAAATGTCTTTTTTTATTCAGGGGGCCGTAAAACGTGCATTTCGTCGAAATCTCAGTATCCAATTTTTTAATGGAATGCAATAGCTTCTCAGCCTGTATAATACAGTTGAACCTGTTTTATACATAACCCAGTTGTAACTAATTTGCATTTATATGTAAATTTTTGTAGGTCCTGGCAAAATGTAATTTAGAAACCTGTTAACAGAACCTTACTTATATGTAATTTCCTTATACGTAATTTGCTGTTCAGTGAAATACAACTGAGTTTTACATAATTATAATGAGCATACACTATGTTAAAAGGAACTCAATGTTATTTTCCGTATCTCTGTTGACAAAGACACAAGCTCGGCCTCAGAAACAAAAGACAATAATACATTTTCTGGTAGAACGTGACAATGCAGCAACAAATCAGAAGTAAAGATAAAAATGTTCGATATCTGGTGTTTATTGTTAAACAGCAGTTTGTCTTTCAGTTCTCAGTTGCTTTTAATTAGCCATGGGGAACAGAAAAAGGAAATGTTATATGCTAGATGAGAAAGTGAAATTCATATGAGAGGTGGAGCTCATTTCATACAAAACCAAAACTGCTTCAGACCCAATGAATTGCTTACTCCACCCTTATGTACAGTCATCAGTAACAAAAATCTTATTTTGGATGAGTTTTTAAAATTGGGAGGGAAATAAAAAAAAAAAAAAAATGCAGCCATCAGCAGGAAGGGAGATATGCTGATTTGGAAATGGCACTTTTCACATGGTTCCAGCACAAACGGGCTGCAGCTCTACCAATCAGTTGCAAACAATTTTTTTTTGTAGTGTTTAACGCCCGCTTTAACTACTTATGGCACCGTAGGCGGTGACACGGATGATACATGAATGATGGAGCACCGGTGGAATGCGATGATGGGAGAAACTGGAGTACCCGGAGAAAACCCACCCCAGCGCTCCTTTGTCCACCACAAATCTCACATGCGGTCGCTTGGGATCGAACCCCGGCCATCTAGGCGAGAGGCAAGTGGTCCAACCACTCGGCCATGGCGCAGCTTCTATGGCAACCTGCTGAAAGTAAAAGCGATAGATTTAGCTAAAATAATAAACATCATGGCTGATTTCAAGGCGTCATTAGGATGGTTGCAAGGATTTAAAGATTGTCATGGAATCACAGGGAAAACAATTTGCGGGGAGTCGAATGACATCATGGTTCAACACTGGAAGAAAAGAGTTTCTACCAGGAATTATAAGGGATTATCAGCCTCCAAACATTCTACAATCTCCTTCCTAGCAAGACATTAGCTGAAAAGGGTGACTCATGCCATGGAGGGAAGAAAAGTAAAATTTGCATAACAGCTCTTCTTGCAACCGATGCAGATGATCAGACAAACTTCCCCCACTTGAGATAGGAAAATCCAAGAATCTGAGTGTTTTAAGGGTGTGAAAACAAAACCTATGGAATATGAATCCAATAGGAAGTCTTGGATGACTATGATTTTAATGGAACAGTGGTTAAAGAAACTGAACATTAAAATGAAAAAGAAACAGAAGAAGATCCTTCTTTTTATGGGTTGATGTACAGCACATCCACCTCAAATAATTTTGGAAAATGTTCGAGTGGAATTTTTCCCTCCTAACTGTACCAGTCATCTACAGCCACTTGATTTGGGCATCATTGCAAATTTCAAAGTTCATTATAGAAAACTGCTGGTTCAACATTTAATAACACTGACTCATGCAGGAAATGAAAATCTTGCCATTAACTTACTAAGAGCCACGGAATTTATTTCTGCTGCCTGGGAGCAAGTGTCATCCTCCACAATCAAACACTGCTTCATTAAATCTCGTGTCTTACAGGAATGTCTCTGATGATAGTGACGATATTGGTAGTGATGAGTCTATAAATGAGCTAGCTCTACCGGAGGGTGCAAATTTTGATACCTTTGTGCATTTTGATGACAATCTAGCTGTGTGTGGCAAACTACAGGATGTGTGCCAAAAACATGGTTGTGATCAAGAAAGTGGACCAACTTCAAGTGACACTGACAGTAATATGGATGATGACTCAAATCTGGTTGGTTGGTATCTAATGTTGAGCAGTTGGCAATGAAGCTATTCACTCTCTTACATTCCAGTATTTTGATGTTATATTATCATGTTGACTAAAGGTTGGACAGCGGAGTAGAAGGTTTCCATCCAAATCTTCTGTAAGTGTACAGAAAGGACACAGAGGAGATCTCACTATACCAATCCTGAATAAATGCTTGAGACAATCATGGTATGTTAGGAGTCTAAAATGTTATTATTTCAGAACACACGAAGAGGTTTCAGATTTTGAAATTCTTGTACATAGTGTTCAATATCAAATAGTTCTAACGGGTTAATATTTATTTGTATGTTTTCTTTTAAGTAAGGAAGTTTTAATCTATGATTTCTTTGACTTTAGTAAGGAAACTTTGTTGAGTTTTTAGGTTTAATTGTGATTTTCTTTTTTCCCAGTCATTACAAGGTAGTCTGATAAATTTTTCATATTGTAAGATGGTTGCTTGTTCAATGTCAAGTTCAAGTCTTGGATTATTTGTTAAAATTTGTCGAGTACTGGGGCAATTTTAACAGTTCCAGTTACTAGGTGAAGAATTTGATTTTGTAGAATACTCAGTTTTTCTATATTTGCAGTTATTAATATTTCTTCACAGTATTTAAATGTTGGTTTAATACACATCTTGTAAAAAGTATTTAAAATTTGTGTAGTGCATGCCAGTGTTTTTAACAAAAGTAATTTCCCCCCCTCCTTTTTTTTTTAATCAATCAATGCGTTTTTTCCATGTTAATTTTGTATCAAAAACAATACCTAAAAATTTGGTTTCACGTGTTTCTGTGAGAGTTTTTCCTTTTAGTTGAAGGGAAATATTTATTGGTTTTTTCCTTAGTGTAAATAGCTGATAGTTTTGATTTTTTGGTTTAGAATTCCATAAGACTACATCTGCAAACACTAAGACTTTTAATTCTACTTTTTTGTATTTGAAATGGAAGATCATTGATATAAATATTAAAGCTTGTAGTACCAAAGATACTGCCTTGAGGTGTGTCTGTAGATATTTTGATAATTTATCATTATATTTGGTAACAATAGAGCATTGAATAATGAATTCACTGATTCAATGTAAGATTTTGCCTTGGATTCCTAGAATTTTAAGTTTATCAAGTAGTTTGTATCTCCATATACAATCATATGCTCCTTGAAAGTCAATAAATATTGCTAGAGTGTCTTCTTTTTTACTTTCTCTATACGCACTATGTACATAGTGTATAAAGAAGGTATTGCACTCCACCCAAAAATTTGATACCGAGATTTCTCCGGAAATATATGTTTTAGGGTCCCCAATATCCAAAAAAAGTATTTTCACAAAAAGGTACATGTGTGCCTGCCTGCTCGCCCATGTGCGTGCGTGCGTGCGTGTCCATGAACACGATAACTCAAAAACGAAAAGTCTGTAAAATACCAAACTTGGTATTTAAGTTTAGTATCTTCCAGGATGCGACACGAAGATTTTGAGAAAAATCCCTCCAACCCCCAACTACCCTTTACATGGAACTTTTTTCGAAAATTTTGATTTTATCAAAAATGGCTCTTAACGATTTTGATTAACATTTTGTATAATAAAGATATTTACCTGACAAATAAAATGAATATCTTGAATTTTCTGGGAATAGTCTCTGAAGAATAGTTTATTCTGGATGAATTTTACTGAATTTTGAATAACTGCTAAACCGTAAGAGATGGACAAAAACTTACCCCACAAAAAATGTAGAGCACATTAAAACACACAATTTTGTCATATACATTTTTTTCGTGGAGTTCATCGTTTTTTAGACATTCCTTATTTTTGGTTTCTGCTATGAAAAACGTATACTTTTCTCATACAGGAACTTGTCAACTCCTATCCATATAAACAAAGGAACTTCATTGACATAGCAACCAGCTTTCGACTATCACTTTAACCTATGGTAGTCCCTTATTTCGCTTCTACTTTCAAGGAAGCAAGCAATAAGACTATTTCTGCTAATTTTTTCTGATTAGCATAAAGTAAATAGAAGTATAAGCTTTTTAAGAATAATTTGTTGCAGGGATATAGAGAAAATCATGTGAATGGTACACATCAGATTTTTATTTAATGCATTTTTAATGTCTTGACTAAGATTTAAAATCTGTTCATTTGTTGAATGGTGTTTTCTAAATCCTGCTTGTTTAGTTGAAATTTAGTTATTTTTTTCTAGAAACCAATTTAAACGGCTGGAAATAATTTTTTCCATGATTTTTGCTAATACGCTGGTAAGTGCTATTGGATGATAACTTGAAAAATTTTCTGCTGGGTTTTTTTGATTTCAAAATAGGTATATTGATTTCTTCCATTCATCTGTACTTTTGCATTCCATGACGAATTATAGAGGTTTAGGAGTACTTAATTTTGCTTTTTTTCCCAGATGTTTGATGAATTCTATATGTATATTATCAGTTCCTGGAGATTTTTTAAATTTTAAGTTATCAATTACAATGTTCAATTCTTTAATACTGAATTCCTGATTAAATATATCATCTTTAAGTTTAGTTGTTGATTTTATGTTTTCTTTAATATTTTTTGTTATTTTTTGTTATTTGCAGATAATTTATAGGTATTAACACGGTATTTATTAAATTTATTAACTATTTCATTGTCATCTGTAAATATTTTATTATTATAAATAAAAGGTAATTTTTATTGTCTTTCTTGTTTTGAATGTTATGTATGCTTTTTGTGCATCTTTTCTATAGTTCATGTTCTGTAGAAAATTATTAAGATGTTCTCTTTTGGTGTTGCTAATTTTCTTTTTGAATTGAGCACTTAATTTTCTCCAATTTTGTACTTCTTTTGGATCTTTAGATTTTTCTGCTGTGATTCTAACCTGGTCTCTTTCTTTTTTCATTTTGTCCAGTTGTGAGTCCCAAAAAGGAACGACGATCTTCAAATCTTGAAATACTTAAGGTGAGTGAACTGTTAAGTGCAATTAATGTGTGTTGGCATTACATCAGTGCTAAAAGTGGCAGTGAAAAAACTCTATAAATTTATTAATAAGTTTGCAAAATGAGGTTTATACACTTAGTGCATGAAAAGTGGAACAAGCTAAATTAACTGATTTCTTTAAAGCAGGACTATGTCCAAAATAATGTTTTCTTCATACGCATCTTTGTTGTTTCTAAAATTTTGCCCATGTAGGCACACTGTATTGCCTTTTTTTTAATGTGTATGATGCATTATCAAAATCTCAGTTGTAAGTAATTCTGAGTTACAAGTAATCTTCCCTCGATATAATATGCATAAATCAGGTTCAACTGCATTTCTCATTTTTAAAATCCCTGCTTTATTTTTTAGTACATACTGATCCAACATAACTTTTTGATTTGTCACAATTTACCTTTTCTTTTTAAGTATAACTTCTTGATTTTTTTTTCAATTTGAAAAAAAGAGGAAAATTATGTAGTATATGCAGTACTTATGATAATTAAAATAGGCATATATCAAGAATGAAAAGAGAGGTATTTATTTATTCCCAACACAGTTACGTAGAACCTTAATCTCTACTTCTCAGAATGACCATTTTCCCAAACTTGTCATTTTGATCGTGTAGTACTACAACTGCTTCCATTATAACACATATTAACATAACCTACATTTATCAACTACTGTTTCCCCATTTTATTTAAATTTTAGCCTCAACAAAACAGTGCCCTCCAATGAATGTTTTCTAATTGAAGTAACTGTGAAACACTGATAGCGTTTCATATGCAATCCTTTTCAAGATGCCTCTACAGGACAACCTCAATTACTTTACCGGTTCCATTGGTGTCAATATGGTGCCTAGAGTAGATATGGTCAATACTGCTGTGTTCCTATAAATCATTCACTTTATTGTGAGGCTTTAAATTCAACAGTTCACAAATCAAAAAGAAATTATAGTGAGACTGGCTGCAATGACTGATTATACTTTAATGATATAATGGGTTTATGATAACACTTATAACAGTAATAATTATTAAATTCATAATTGAATGTGTCATTGCAGAAAGGGCCCTAAGTCAGTTTTTTTGTGAAATCGACATGATGTGGTTTTTAGTCCCTACACATAGACACATATTTTGGGCAGAAAAGTACTGATGCCATCAACCTTTGTAATGATGAAAATTGTATTTTCACTGACTGAAGTACTTTTCTGCATTCCCACATGAGAGCACTAGCATCACTAACAAAACATAAAGCTGTAAAATGGCGGAAACCGAGACTGTGGTTAATGTTTCTCCGAAGAAAATGAGGAAAGGCATTGTGAATAGTAAAGAATATAAAATAAATAGTATTAAGAAAGCATGTGTACATGGTGAAAAATGCATTTTATATAATGGGAAGACAGTACCTTGCCGAGAAATTGGCTGAAAATACAGGTAAATAGTAAAGTGTTGTATACTGATTTCTGGTGCTGTGCTGACAAAAGTTTTTATAGGGCGAGGTTTTCAAACCATGGTATGTGTACCTTCTGCTATTGGTGCGCCTTTATATTTATATAATATACTGTTTAATTTTGAAATATTTCATAAGTACATTGCTTGTTAGTATGCATGGTGACTAAAAATATTTTAAAAAATATAAAATCAAATAAAATAGCAGGTCTAAGTAATATCATTCATATTACCCTCTTGTTAATGCTCAAAGTTGTACCAATAGTCCGGTATGATAACATTTTTAATTTACAGGTGCCGTAAGAAATGTTTTGAGATGTTCACTGATGAGGATCAGGAAGAGATATTCTTAGGATGAATTCATAAGACGAACAAGATCTTCACTTGCAAAGAATGATTGAAGCAGTGGATCCTGCAACACACAGACCTCGCAGAGAAAACCCAACTCTGAAGGACAAATCTTTTACATGCCATATACTGTTGCATGATAAGAAAGTATGCAGGGAAGCATTCTTTTCTATATATAGTGTGTCTGATAAATGTGTAAGACGATTTCGCAAGTTACTACTCATGGGACAATCCCCACATGATGCTAGGGGCAAAGAGTACGGCAGAAATGCTATAAAGGGAGAAGAACTTCGGTTCATCAGTGAACATATTGAAATGTTTCCAGTGAGGCATTTTATTCTGGAAAAGTAGTCCATTATTTAGATGATTCTTTGTCAGTAAGCAAGATGTACTCGCTCATTAAACAGAAACATCCAAATACCAAGATAAATTATAAGTTTTATAGCAAATATTTCAATGAAAATTTTGCATTATGGTTTGTTTGCCCACAAGTTGATGTGTGCTGTGTGTGTGAAGAACTGAAGAATAAGATCAAAAACTCCAATCTCAATGAGACAGCTAAACGGGCAGCAGCTGCCAAATTAATTGTTCATAAAAGGGGAAGTATCAGATTTTACAGTGCTTTGAAACAGAGCAAGGAAAAATGAATTAACAATGAACAGATTATGCAAAATCTAAATTTGTCAGCTATACCAGTTCAAGATATATTCTATTTGCGGCAACTAATCATTAATGTTTTTTCATAATTTGAAGATAGAAAAAACTCATTTCTTTGTGTACTTCATGGGACGGGGAAGAAAAGGTGTAGGTGAAGTGTCATCATTTCTAATTGGTTATATTGCCAAATTTGTCCCAAAGAATGTATCAGAATCACACTTATTTTCTGATTACTGCAGTGGACAAAATAAGAACAACACCCTTATAAGGACCTGTTTGGCTTTAACGATATGAATCGGTTTGATAAAATTCTCCACTTCTATCCACTGAGAGGATATTCATTTATGCCGTGCGACAGGAAGTTTGGGATGATTAAACGTGCTCTGAAGAAGAGAGATAGAATTTACACACCCTATGAGTACTGGGAGCTCATTGTTTCATTTTCAAAGACTGTTTGTTGCATTTTCATTGAAAATGGTTGAAGCATGTGATATTAAGAATTTCACAAACTGGTGGGCTCAATTTTATAAGAAGATGACAGAATCCTTAGAAATTTCACGTGCTCCTAAAGACAAGAAACAACGGTTCAATGTATCCCACTTCAGTTATTTCAAGTACTGTTCCAAAAAGAATGGGTATGTTGTAACAATAAACTGGATTGGTGGACTTGTTAAGCATACATTTCGTCTGTCTCAACCAGGAAGTGTGTCGCATTTATTTCCTATTAAAAAATTGTACCCAGATGGTAAAGTTCCGATAAAACTATGTACGATAGTAGATTAACTACTATAAACAGAAGCACTATTAACAGTGAAGTATTCTTCATATTGGAGTTGTATTGAGTCACACTTATTTACACTTAAAAATCTCCTCTTAATATGTTAAAAAACACTGAAACGTTTTCCAGGACATTCGCCCTCTTCTTCAGCAGTTTGGTGACTGGCATTCCTTTCCCTTTCTCTCTTCCTCTTCTTGTATCGGATCTTGTTGGCATCTGGTGTTGGGAGTGCAAAGTTTTAACACTTCATCCAGTGGTGGGATTTCAAAATTTAAAACGTTATTGCTGTTTTTTATAACACAAATTTTTTCCCAGATGTCTAATTCTATTGGTGACTCTAATGGTTTCAACAATTTTATATTTTGCCCAATGTTGTGGTTTTCTTCCCAAAAATGATATGAAACAGCAGATTTGTCTATTTGCTTTAGTTTTATGTTTCTCTGATGTTCTTTTAGTCTAATTTCCAAGTTTCTCTTTGTTTTACCTATGTAGAATTTTTCACAAACTTCACAGCTGATCTGGTAGATTCCAGATTTCAGTGTGTTTTGAATTGTATTCTCAAGGGGCTTATTCAGAATGTTCTTCAGGTTGAATTTGTTTTGTGGAGCTAGTTTTATTTTGAGTTTTTTGAGGATTTTTTCGAATTTTTTATAAGCCCAGGGGTGGTAAGTGAATTTTTTGTATTTCCAATCATTGTTTGAAAGAGGTGTTAGAGTTGTATTTAACGCGATTTCTTCGAGTTTTTCTTCCCTTTTGATCATGTTCCTAATTAGGTCAGGGTTGAATCCATTTTCCATTGCTACTTCTAAAATATACACTTGTTCTTTTTGAAATTCCTCCTCGCTCAACGGGACACTGTATAACCGTTGGATCAAGCTTCTGAAGGCACCCAGTTGGTGTGAGGTTGGGTTGCAACTATTCTTTTTAATGTAATTGTCCACATGTATGGGTTTTCTGTGTATCCCAAATTTAAAGTCATTTTGTTCTCTAATGATTTCCATTGTAAATTTAATGTTGCTATCCTGTAGGTTCAAAAGTTTTAGGGAATCTTCTTTTAATTTTTGGGAGATGATAGCAAAAATGTCATCTAGATATCTTCGCCAAAACTTATATAATTGGGGGAAGGCTTTTACTATATGGACCTCGAGATAGCTCATGTACAACTCTGCCAACAAGGGTGAAAGTGGGCTGCCCATTGCTAGGCCTTTAGACTGTTTGTAGAATTTTTTGTTGAACATGAAAAAATTATGTCGAAAGCATAACTCTGTCAGGTTTATAATGTCGTCTATTTCTGTGGAGTCTATTGTGGTCAAGTTCAGCCATTTTCTGAGAAGATTTGGTATTTTTTCAGTCGGAATACTTGTAAACAGTGACTTGACGTCAAAAGAGACCATTATGTGGTTGGAAGGGATATTGTAGTTCTGTAGGTGGTTTATGAGTTTTAAGGAGTTCTCTATACCCAAACTCTCAAATTTCTGATATGATTTTAATTTATTAACTACCCACTTAACAATACGGTAAGTGGGTGAGTTTATGCCATTTATGATTGGTCTCATCCTGTTGTCATCCTTGTGTACCTTTGGCAAGCAGTATAATCTCGGCAGATTTTAAATTGCGTTTTTCAGTTTCCGTCAGTTTGTTGTTGTATGTAAGAGTTTTATTTGTTAAGTTGGTGTATGTATTTAAAGGGTTTTTGAGGATTTCTTCATAGTCCGCACATTTTAGCAAAATGTTTACCCTCTGTTTGTGGTCTTCAAGCACCAAGATCACAAGTGAGTTGCCTTTGTCAGCTTTAAGATACACCACTGGTTTATTGTTAAGGCTTCTAATTATTTTATTATGGTTGTTATTCTGTTTGGGCTGTAGCTATTTAATTATATCTAGGCATTCCAACTAGGGTTTTCATTTTGTCTTCAGTTTTTAGGTTATTTGTCGCTATTTCAATATCGGCGATGAAGTCATCTTTATTCTGGGAGAAACTGATACATGTTTTGAAGCCTTTCTGGAGTAGTTTCATTTCTTCGGTTTTGAAGGTCTGTTGGGATAAATTTATTTTGCCGGTTATTTATCAGTTGTTCACCAATAGTATTAGACATCTGGGAAAAAATTCACATTATAAAAAACAGCAATAACGTTTTAAATTTTGAAATCCCACCACTGGATGAAGTGTTAAAACTTTGCACTCCCAACACCAGATGCCAACAAGATCCGATACAAGAAGAGGAAGAGAGAAAGGGAAAGGAACGCCAGTCACCAAACTGCTGAAGAAGAGGGCGAATGTCCTGGAAAACGTTTCAGTGTTTTTTAACATATTAAGAGGAGATTTTTTAAGTGTAAATAAGTGTGACTCAATACAACTCCAACATGAAGAATACTTCACTGTGCTTCTGTTTATAGTAGTTAACGTATTTGGTATTACAAACCAAAGAAGCAATGTGGTGACGAGGTAAGAGTTTTCTCTATCAACTTTAACACAGAATTACGTTACACAAAGAAGGATTTAAAAAGGTACATAAAACTACAAACCAAAAGAAGATACGAGGCAGCGGATATCAAGTTTCTAAAATTATGTCAAAAACATAAAGTCACTCCAACATTCGTCCGACAAGCCGTAAAATCCAACGGTAAACATCAAAAAATGATTGAAAGCTACATGATAGAATTAGCGATTTCCAAACACTACAGCATCATAAATAAAATAGACCTGGAATCATACAACCTGCACTTAAAATTAACCAAACAATTAGGAATTAAAACATGGCAGAATTTTGAAACCCATATGCATGAAAAATTAAGCATTTTCATGAAGAGCAAGAACGAGAAACTTAAAAAGAAACTTAAAGCAGCTAAAATAGCGCCAAATCGGGTACACGAAACAACCGATAAATAACCGGCAAAATAAAGAAGTAGTTACGGTAATAAATTTATCCCAAAAGACCTTCAAAACCGAAGAAATGAAACTACTCCAGAAAGGCTTCAAAACATGTATCAGTTTCTCCCAAAATAAAGATGGCTTCATCGCCGGTATTGAAATAGCGACACATAACCTAAAAACTGAAGACAAAATTAAAACCCAAGTTGGAATGCCTAGATATAATTAAATAGCTACAGCCCAAACAGAATAACAACCATAATAAAATAATTAGAAGCCTTAACAATAAACCAGTGGTGTATCTTAAAGCTGACAAAGGCAACTCACTTGTGATCTTGGAGCTTGAAGACTACAACCAGAGGGTAAACATCTTGCTAAAAAGTGCGGACTACGAAGAAATCCCCAAAAACCCTCTATATACATACACCAACTTAACAAATAAAACTCTTACATAAAACATCACACTGATGGAAACTGAAAATCGCAATTTAAAATCTGCCGAGATTATACTGCTTGCCAAAGGTACACAAGGATGACAACAGGATGAGACCAATCATAAATGGCATAAACTCACCCACTTGCCATATTGCTAAGTGGGTAGTTAATAAATTAAAATCATACCAGAAATTTGAGAGTTTGGGTATAGAGAACTTCTTAGAACTCATAAACCACCTACAGAACTACAATATCCCTTCCAACCACATAATGGTCTCTTTTGACGTCAAGTCGCTGTTTACAAGTATTCCGACTGAAAAAATACCAAATCTTCTCAGAAAATGGCTGAACTTAACCATAATAGACTACACAGAAATAGATGACATTATAAACCTGACAGAGCTATGCTTTCGACACAATTTTTTCATGTTCAACAAAAAATTCTACAAACAGTCTAAAGGCCTAGCAATGGGCAGCCCACTTTCACCCTTGTTGGCAGAGTTGTACATGAGCTATCTCGAGGTCCATATAGTAAAAGCCTTCCCCCAAATATATAAGTTTTGGCGAAGATATGTAGATGACATTTTTGCTATCATCCCCCAAAAATTAAAAGAAGATTCCCTAAAACTTTTGAACCTACAGGATAGCAACATTAAATTTACAATGGAAGTAGAAGTTAACAACACCCTACCCTTTCTAGACCTCAAAATCATTAGAGAACAAAATGACTTTAAATTTGGGATACACAGAAAACCCATACATGTGGACAATTACATAAAAAAGAATAGTTGCAACCCAACCTCACACCAACTGGGTGCCTTCAGAAGCTTGATCCAACGGTTATACAGTGTCCCGTTGAGCGAGGAGGAATTTCAAAAAGAACAAGTGTATATTTTAGAAGTAGCAATGGAAAATGGATTCAATCCTGACCTAATTAGGAACATGATCAAAAGGAAAGAAAAACTCAAAGAAATCGCGTTAAATACAACTCTAACACCTCTTTCAAACAATGATTGGAAATACAAAAAATTCACTTACCACCCCTGGGCTTATAAAAAATTCGAAAAAATCCTCAAAAAACTCAAAATAAAACTAGCTCCACAAAACAAATTCAACCTGAAGAACATTCTGAATAAGCCCCTTGAGAATACAATTCAAAACACACTGAAATCCGGAATCTACCAGATCAGCTGTGAAGATTGTGAAAAATTCTACTTAGGTAAAACAAAGAGAAACTTGGAAATTAGACTAAAAGAACATCAGAGAAACATAAAACTAAAGCAAATAGACAAATCTGCTGTTTCATATCATTTTTGAGAAGAAAACCACAACATTGGGCAAAATATAAAATTGTTGAAACTGTTAGTGTCACCAATAGATTATACACCTGTAGTAGGAAAGCCTTACCTTCAGGAGAGAGACATTGCAACATTTCGATGTGGATGCCATCCCGACTAGATGCAGTTTTGCAAAGATGAAAGTGCATGATCTAGCTCCACTATGGTGAAAAGGTGATTGTAGTCTTCAGAATTGCCAGAACGAAATGGGAACAGTTGATTCCACCTGAGCCTTGATAGGCAGGAACTCAGGGGAATAGTTAATCTGAGCTAGACACTTGAGCAACAGCACTGCCAAGAGTGTTAGCCACATTTTAGCACCCGCTGCTGTTTTTAGACCAGTGATTGGCATTTGGGTCAATTTTCGGGCAACATGCTGTAACTTATCCCATACAACAGAGGAAGGTGTATGTCGGTTAAAAGGTGCTACAAATTTACTCCAGGATGCCTTTTAGTTATCCTTTATGATATGTCTGTATTTGGCACGCAGCATTTTATATTGTATTAGACTATCTAGTGTAGGGCAACATTGGAAGACCCTGAGAGCGCGTCTGTGAGCATGAAGGGCATTCCGGCAGTCATAGGTCCACCAAAGTACCCAAAATCAACGGGTTAGGCCAGTCGAATGCAGAATGGATTGCTCAGCAGCAGAAAGAATTTTCTCTGAGATGGTCGACTAAATAGTTCATAGAGTTGTGCTCATCGGAGTTAAATTCAACCAAGCAGGAATACAGTTCCCAGCTGGTGTGATCTAAGCGCCATCTAGATAAACGAGTGGAACATACAGCGTTTGTCGATATACTAATATGACATGAAAAGTGGTCACTAGAGTGCAAATCAGAGATGATATTCCAGGTTAACGGTACTGCTGTGGTGAACAAATCACTATATTAAGGTGTTAAAAACTATGAAAGGTGTCAAGAAGAAAGGTTAGCTCTCCGGTGTTCAGGTGAGCGAGATTCTTATTGTCCAAGAAGTCTACAAGAAGTTCTGACCTCTCGCACAAGCCCAAGTGGAGCCCCAAAGTGGGTGGTGGGCATTCATGTCTCCCACCAACAGAAATGGTGCTGGTAACTGGGAAATGCAGTCTTCTAACTCGGTGCGCTAGAGGTAACTAGAGGGAGGTAGATACCACAAATCTGGCAGATGGCAACATAATCTTTACAGCGACTGTCTGGAGGTAAGGAGACAGAATCAGCATATCATCTCTGATGGACATCAGTGTCCCAATGTGCTGGAATACCTTCTGCCAGTGTTAAATCAAACCATACAGAATAGTAGTGTCTGAATGTAACATTGTCTTGTGGACAGAGCTTGGTCTCTTATAGGCAGATGACTAGAGGTTGATGCATGTTGAATAATAGTTAAGCTCTGCTCGATATGATCGATTGCTGTATATGTTCCACTGTAGGATAGACATGGTCTATATTATGGGATAAGTTCTGCATATTGGGCGGTGCTGGTCAGTTGTTTATTCTTTTTGGCTGTTAGGCTAACACTTTTTTCAGGAGCATGAGCCAGCTGCTTACGCACTGTCTGTCGGGGCAGAATCCTCCAGTTCCATCTCCTCCACAGGGGACGAATCCTTACCAATAGAAAACTTCGGTTCAAGGATCTCGAATCGATTTGAGGTACTAATCGGCAAAGATGGATGTCATCGATCGGAGCTCCTTCCAGAAGACTCCTCAGAAGATCTACGGGGAGAGTGACGTGGACTTTTACCACCCTTGGATGTTTTGGGTGCAGGTGCAACCCGTTCTTTAAGGAAACAGTCCTAACATAGTTGGTCTTGAAAATCTTCTGTGGTGCAGAATACTCTATGGTTTTGCCAGTCTTATTGCCTGAGGTCGACAGTTGGGTTGACAATTTTGCTGAAGTATGCTTTACAGTGGCAGACTTGGCAGATGGTGATTTTGACGTTGACATGGTTATTGAGGTCTTCATAAAGTTTCGGGCAACAATAATTTTTTCGGCAATAGTGGCACTGTTGATATCACAGGTCTGTGTTGTGATCTCCCACCTTGGCACCAGTTGAGCGGTAATGAAGCCATAAGAACCGGACCGCAAGACAGAGGGTTGTCGTATACGCAGGCACTTACGGGCTTTGGAGAAGTACACCTTCTCTTTCACCCAAATTTCCTAGATTGCTCTCTCCTCAACAAAACAAGGGCAATCTCTGGAACTAGATGGGTGTTCTGCACTGCAATTCACACAAGATGGAGGGGTACTGCAATCCCCATCGAGTGAAGCGTCGCCACAGATAGAACATGTAGACCAACGAGTGCATAATTCGCTGGTATGCCCAAACCACTGGCACTTGTAACAGCGAAAGGGGTTCGGAATGTAGGGCCCTACCACGATGTCTTTGTACCCTGCCTTAATCCTTTCAGGGAGATCTACCCGATTAAAGGTAAGGAACAGAGTAGGGTAGGCATGAATTCACATGTACTTTCCGTTGAACCCTATAGAGGGATGTTACGCCTTGTTCTGCCTCCTGAAGCTCCTCATTGGACATACCCTCCAATGCGCGAGGAGTTCAAGGTCTTGTGCTATTTGACCCTAACTGGTCGCTGCCTAACATTTTCGCTCAAAGGATCTTCGCTGACTGGGATGCTGAAATTGCCTCAACTAGAAGGGTACCATTTCGAGCTCGAACACAAGAATTAACCAGACCAGCTATGTTATCTAATCCCTTTTGGGTGACGAAAGGACTCACAGACATAAATTTTCTACCTTCCTGTGTCCTAGATATAACTAAGTACTATTAGACTTGACTACTACTTTTCCACTTACAAGTTTATGTTTGGTTTTATTGTTTGCCATAAAAATAGTAATAAATTTCATCCCCCAGTGCTCCCCGCCCACCACGGAGCCTAACAAGGGGTCACCCCACTGGTGTGACAGGACTACACAGGAGATATAGCAGGTTCGCCATCCCACTCACCCTGGAGTTTGGTATAATACCTAGTCCTGGCCAATTGACTAGGGGTGAGTAAGTCCTTAGCCTCCGTTTAGGTAAAGCAGAAACCAAAGCGGTGTATTAGTCTGCACCTCCCCACCTATTGAAGATCAGAAGCCCAGGCTCAGACGCGCAACCCTCAACCAACCAGGATATTCCTTTCCACCGACACAAGTCTCCACGCACGGCTTACAAATGGGTGGGCATTTTGACCTACTCATTTCCTCACCACTCAGAGGTTGTCCATAGAGGGAGTCAAGAGGCTCAGGATCCCAGGTGTGCCCAACCCACATCTACTGTAGTAAGCCTCTGGAGGGGTAGTAGCGGGAAGCTTACAGTTATATACCTAATGAAAACTGTTTTTTTGCCATAGTTACTGCAATGGTTTTTAATTTTTGTTCCATCTTTTGTTATTCAAAAGTAGGTTAAGCAATTGTTACAAACATTACAATAATATATGACCAGGGGAATGTTAAAAATTAAATGTGTCCACTATGCGGGATATTTTTTTCCTCAATTTTAAGAATTCAAACTGGTGCGCGTCCATTACACACGTAAATATAGCATGTCCATTACAAGTAATAAGACTAAAATAATGGTCTTTGAAAGTATGCAAGCAGTCAGATCTTCTTAAAAACTTAATTATATTTGTTTCAATTTTCCTCCTGTCAGATCTATTTAATGCTCAATTATAAGCATAGGCAGAGTTATATTATGACATTTTTTAAGTTTTGTGTCAGTTGGAGTTCTGTGTATTGTATTTATATGCACATGAGCTGAAATTTTTGCAATTTTATTAAGTCATCACACCCAAGATAATGAAAATAAAGTCTGATAAAGTAAATAATAATGAAATCAGAAATAAAAAGTTAATATTTAACTTGAATGAAAAATTCAGTTCAAATAAACCTAAGTGGCATAATCACATATTATGAATGAATAATAGAATAAGTAAAGAGATCTTAATTTACTCAGCAAAAGGCTATAGAGATATTGATTATCCTAGAACTAAATAATTGATTTGAACAGTTCTTAGTGCCTACTATGCTATAGATGATGAAGATACAATTAAAAGATTGGGTCAATGTTTCAATCTCAACAGGTAAAGTAAAGGAGTGTGACAACTGTAGCAAATTCAAGCGATTTTAGCTCAAAATACATGCATCAACAGCTTAGGCATTGCTAATATTTACTAACGTGCTGACAGCTTGCAAACTAGATGAGCATAACAGCACATTTTAAATATAGGAAGTTCCTTGTTTTAATGCTAAAACAAGAGAAGCAAAGTGAGAAGAATTTTTCAAAGGAACAGAAGGGCAGTAGGCAGTCACCAAAGTTCTACCTTATATTCCAGCCTTCATTTTGGGTAGCATATATTGAAAACAATTACTGCTCCTTTCGAGCTCATTCTAATATGGTTCTAAATGACAACATTGTCGCACTTGTTATGAATACATTAGAAAAATGCTTACCAAAAGAGCTTTCATCTTCAAGCAGGAAATCACTGTCTGAATCCCAAGATTTAGTGCGCTTTTTGCCACGCTTAGAGACATCCTGCATGTTCTTTCGCTTGCGTCCTTGCTTTTTCTTCAAGCCTTCCTCTTCATTTTTGCCAGCGAGAGCAATAATTTCCCCTTCTTCTGTAACGACAATATTGAAGATAGACATTAAAACAACTGTATTAAATTATTTCTTTCAGCATTCATATATAATTTACTGTAGCAGTTTATGAGAACTTCCTTACAATTTAAATATTTCATTCCAACAGAATTAACTAAATAATAACGGGAAGTAACAATTTCAAAGATAAAAGATAACAAAATGTTCATACAAAAATGATGGAAAGGAAAAAAAAAAAATCCCAAAAAAGATTTCATATCAACATTTGAAACCAAATCAATAGTATATATACAAAAACTGACAAAGGAATAAAATAGTTGTGCTTGAAAAGGTTGACTATGTCACAAGTATAAAGAATATGTTACTGGGCAAAAAATCCACAGTAATTCATATGCATATTCTAAAGGTTCACTATGACAAAAAGTTGAGATATCTGCAGAAAAAGATGAAGACAAAATCAAATTGAACAATCAATTCTAGTGAGAAGATAATGCCACGAATAATGAGCAGCCACAGTACAACCACAAACTACTCAAACTGCTGATACAGAATTTCAGTTTAATAGTTAAAGCTTCAGGAACTAGATTTTTCATTGGACTGAGTTTTCACTACACTCAGACTCCTAGTCACATTTATATGTATTAAGGACAACAGCTTATTTAATTTTAAAAGAAAGTAAAGCAAGGGGAAAAGGGTGTTAGTTTGCTAAATTATATAAATATTCACACGTAAATATTGGCAAATCATGTTTATGCTCCATTTCAAAACATATGATTCATAGTAATGATGTATTCTGGAAACCTTTTGTAAGTGACTCTACTTAAGAAACTCAGATTATCATACTGAACACAACAGCTAAAGAATGTAACTTATTTTGCTTGTATTGCAAACAAAACTTTTTTTCTGTATGTGAAATATGCCATGTGGTTCTAATTTTAATCTCTAGCCTATTATTAAAAAAAACAACCAACGTATTCGGATATAACATTTTTAACTGTTCATATTATTCCAAGTTTTCTTTAATAAAAATAAAGTAATTTAATTTATTAATAGTGGTTGACGTATACATACACTTCACTTATATTGAAAAGGGTGATTGTTATGTGGAACTTTGCCCACATCGTCAGCTGTTGAACCACTACTGTTTGTACCAGGTTCTGTTGCTGTTGACAAATTGTTTGTGGTATCATTTGGTGTATGGGCGATAAAAACTGGATAAACAATCTGTCTGAGGCAGTTTGAAATTCATAACTGTGTGACAGTGTTTTAGGATGAAAATTCTATCAAACCCATTTGAATCACTGGAAAGAATTTTCAAATAAAAATACTGTCATACAGCCATGAATTTAGAACTGCCTAACGCAATGGTTTATCAACTTCATCGTCCATCCACCAGATGACACAGTGATCAACCCATAACAGCAATGACACCTGGTACAAAATGAGGGAGCTCAATAGCTGATGATGTGAGCAAGGGTCTGCAAAACAACTGTCCCACTCAAATTAAAGTCAACTACACTAAATCAATCTGATTAGCCTTCAGTATAAGTAGCTTCACAACATTAAATATCTTGTAAGTTTAATATAGCTGTATTGTCCAGATTTAAATAATGATTAGAAAGAGTAAATGAAATCGGATATTATCAACTTAAAATTGTGTTTTTTTCAAGCTAAGGAAATATTTATAAATGCCTTATTGAGGAAATTAACATTATGGAATTCAAAACTGGGACTTCTAGATTTATAGGTACATACCCTGGCTACAAGTCTACTAAGATGGGTACATATCATTAAAAAAATATGATAGATGTTGAATCTGGTAATTGTACATTAAGTTAGTGCTGCAAATAATTATTTAAGTTAGTTGAAATGATATGTATGTTTTCTGCTCAGGATATTATGTTTCCTAGACATGGACAGTGACAATTCCTCTGTTGTCTGCTAGCCAGTTGCTTGGTTGCCTGCACTTGAGTATGTGTTGTGTGGAGTAATGAAACAGTGAGGTTCCTACAGTGAATACAGTTTAGTAGTAAACAGCAGTGCCAATAGTGCTAATAGTAAAGGAATCATCAAATGGACCATAAGCACAGCAATGTCAGTGGTGGTGATAATAGTATACGTATTGCCAAATGGACCACAGAACATAGCGATTCCAGTAGCAGCAGCAGCATTAAATAGATTGCCAAATGGACCACAATGCACAGCAAAGCCAGGAGCTAGCAGCAGCATTAAATAGATTGCCAAATGGACCACAATGCACAGCAAAGCCAGGAGCTATCTAATACTGAATGGATCACAATGGACCACTGAACACACCAATAAAAATAGTGATGCTAACAGTAAATGGATTGTTGAACTGGCCACAGAACACAGCAATGTTAGTAACTGTGCTGGCAGTAATTGGAGCTTACTGTGAATAAGCGAAACATAGACTCACTCAGTTTTGTTACACCATGATAAAAGAACATGCGGAAATTGATTATGTATAATAATTCTTTGATATGGTTATTGTAAGGTTGTCTCCTTAGTGCAGTGGTAGCGCAGCTGCTTACCAAATGGAAGGCTCAGGTTTGATTCCTGATACTGGTATGGAAATTCTCTCCCACTGGAAAACCTGCTGCAGGATCCACTCAGCCTCATGAGGTCCCTGGGAGGGGGGAGGATGACAATTGAGGAGCTACTTGAGGGAAAAGTGGTGGCTCCAGTTTGTGCCGACTGCATTTACCAGCCGAGAGGGACTCAGGGTGCTAACCAAGTACCATCCTCCAGTACTGCACCCCTGCCTGTGAGGCAGAGGTGGGGAAAGGAGCAGTCAGAAATAGATCTTGGTCTAACTTCAGGCTGCTGCGCCATGGAGAAAGATTATTGTAACTCAAAGGCAAATGTCTTATGTATATGTGTTTTAAGTATAATTTTGTAAAGCTAAACATGGGAATAAATATCTAATAGTGAAATTGAAATTCCACACATCACATTATTTGTTAACGCATGCACATCATTACCTTCTATTCCTAAAAACATGTGCTGCAGAACTATTCTGTGATACCCCTGAGAACTTCTTACTGCTCAACAACATATAAAGTGAAAGATTTTGCTGAAATTCCATTATGTATCACTGTTGATCAATTATGTCAAAAGCTATCCATTGTGTAGGAAGCTAGATAACTTGGATCTATGTACCCTATTTCTCAGGTAGCATACAGACTTTCCGGCTCTTTATAAATAATTTCTTCTGCCTTAATTTAAGTAAAATATGATTAATGGTAAAACTCTGATTTATAATGTAAGTTGCATCACTAAGATTTACCTGAAGAAACTCTTACTCAACAATTCTTAAGAATTCCTGAATTTAATTGTAATAAAATGTGTTAGTTTACAGGTTTCATTTGCTGTGTGATAATATAAGTGGTTATCTAATAACATATTTTGGAAATATACTATAAGAAACTCTGATTTATAATTTAAGTTGCATCACTAAGATTTACCTGAAGAAACTCTTACTCAACAATTCTTAAGAATTCCTGAATTTAATTGTAATAAAATTTATTAGTTTACAGGTTTCATTTGCATGTGATAATACAAGTTGGTTATCTAATAACATATTTTGGAAATATACTATAAGAATTTTTATTTTCTTTTAAAAAGTCTCTGGAAAGCTGTACTTCGTATTTTCAAAGATCCATAGTGACAGCTTGTAAAAATAAATAATCTGTAAAAAAAAAAATGATATAAAAAAGGAAAAAAAGTAAAAAGCATTGCCATCTTAACTCTTTGTATTGTATTCTGAAAAAAAAATCCTCATAACCTAGTAAAAAAGAAAAGAAAAGAAAAGAAGAAAAAAAAAAAAAAAAAAAAAAAAAAAAAAAAAAAAAAAAAAAAAACCAACCAACAACAACAACACACAGCGAAAACATAATTACCTATTTCATCTGCTCTGCGATAAATATCACTCAGGAACGGGATGAGGTGCTCCTCAGGTACCTCCTCCTCCATATCTATCTCTTCCATTACTTTTCTGACATCTGCTGGGATGTCATCCGCTTCATCCTCTTCTTCCTGTTCCACTTTTACTTCAACTGAAGCATCTATAGCAACCTTTTTCTTATGAATTGGGTGGCGCTTGGGTTTCTTCTTAGGTGCCTCAACATATGATTCTGGAAGCTCTGTGTTGCTGTGGAATACATAAAGTTTATTGTAATATAAATAGTGAATAAACATAGCAGCACTGTTACTTAAGTTATGAGCTAATACAATAATTTACGACACATATGGTAGCTTAAGAATGCAAACTGGTATTTGTATTACACGTACAATTTTTATAAAATACATTTCTTAATAGTATTATTTCATAAATGTCATTATATATTTATATTAACACATTATTGCTTCAATTTCAAACTGTTATCTGGAAGTGAACTGCACTGTATCTGCCACATTAAGATCTTTGTTCTTCGAACAAGACATTTAGGTATACCTATTAAGAGTAACAACAAATGTGTAGCCGCTTTCTGAGGTTGGCAACCTCATATGATATGCTATTGATTACACATATGTACATCCATTTCTAACTGGAGCTTATGGAGATTTCCAATTTACTCTGAAATAAGTTTCGTTTTCAGTTGTTTTCATTATTAAATATAAGAAGATATTTAAAGCTTTGCTCCTTGCTGTTTTGTTGATCAATACTAAATAGCTAAAATTTTAAAAATCCGATGCATTACATTTGCATGACTTTCTCTACCTATTTTGCAACAAATTATTTTATAAAAACTTATTCTTCTATCTACTCCATGCTAATCAAGAAATACATTAATAGAAACAGTCTTTATTGCCTATTTGCTTGTAGGCACAGGAGAAATAAGGTGCATATCTGAGTAGACAGCTCATGAAAGAAAAACGTGTTACACAAATGTGTGTTTTTTCTTAAGAGTTGTCTGAAGCTTTGAATGATGTGTGAGAAAAGCTGTGCATTTTTAATAATTTGTTTTATTTATGCAAAGCTGTATACAGGTGAATAAGTTCAGCCCTGGCTCTTTACCGATCATAATCAGATTTTACAATAATTTATTAATTCTAATTTATTACACCATTTTGTCTCTATTTATTGTCCATATCCATTTATTTTTCACTTTGTATAAGAATTGTCCAATCTTCCGTCTTTTTGAAACATTTCAACTACTGCTACATTTCTATCTATTTTCAACCATTTCTTATTAATGCACTCTTTTTACCAAGCTTCAGTCCCTTTACATTTAAATAAAATGTGTTCCATATCTTCATTTCCACTACATATAGGACATTGGTTTTGTGGAATACTCTTCCTTAAACCTTTTAACCTCCATACTCTTACTTTCAGTTGCTCCTCTTTATTTGTCACAACTATATACTTTTCCCTTCCCCATGAGTCTTTCATTGGTATATAAAAATCCAAAGATCTCTTTTCAGCTATCTCACTAAATATTTTTGTATTTCTATATCCTCAAATCTTTTCCTTTCCAACTTCCAGAAATTATTCACATTATTTTCTCTTCTCCACATTTGCCCTAACCCACTACTTTCTAAGTTATTTCTGAGACAGTCTATTCATCCCTTGTTCTTTATACTTATCTCTTGATATACTAAGCACTGTTTTAACAAATTCCTTTCTTCAATATTCTATATCAAAATTTCAATGCACTTTCCATAATCTTTATTTTAACTCCTAGATAAATATATTCTCTCATTACCCTGTACTCCTTTTTGTTCTCAGTCTTCCATCTTTCATACTTGCTCAATTTCCCCCCTTTTTTGAACACTACAATCTGTGTCTTGTCCTGGTTCACTTTTAAATTCCATTCTTTACAGTAATTATGCAATGCTTGCAAGGATTGTTTTAAGCCATTCACTGTAATTGCACCTATAACTAGATCATGCTCTATACACTGTAATGTCCACTCCCATCATGACTTAGATCCTTCTTCCTTCACCACAGGAGCACCTCACAAAATGCAACCTTCCTCTATCACTGCCTGCTTAGCACTCTTTGATAAATTAGGCACCATGATAATGCAGAGCTTTGTTAAAGAATAAAAGGCAAATTATCAAATCAAAGGGAAAAGAAAAGAAACTCAGTGTGAAAGAATTAATGCTACTGTTCAAATGTGGCCAAAAGCAAATCTACAAAAGTGTAAAAATAAATAATGTGTTAATGAAATATCTGTAGGCAACTAAGGTGAGTAGTGCTTAATAAAATGCACAATATTCAAACTATTGGTATAGTGTTTGCAATTAATCTTAAAATAATGTGATGATAAAATCTTTTATATGTGAATAATATAGAAACTAAGTCAAAAGAGAAAAAAAATTAGGATCTTCTCACCTCCATCTTGAACAAGTTTACTGTACCCTGAACACATTACGGTTCCAACTGCTGAAAAAATACCAAACGTCTTCAACTATAATTGGATAGTTGTACTTACTGTTTGTTGGCTAAGACATCTCCTGGGGTAGGTGTTGGTGCAGCATATTGTCTTGCAGGATCTTCTGGATGACAGCCAATATCTTTTCCTGCCAGCCAAAGATGATAACGTTCTGGCTGAAATCTTTTCACAAAAGTATCCATGCTGATCTTTACCATATCTCCTCTGTAAAATGGCAGGTACGGAAAAGAGTCCAAATTTATGAAAATTTTAGGGACAGAGAAATTGAGATCCTTTAAAAACAGTAATTAGTCACAAAATGCTTTATAAAAAAATGTACATTAAAAAAATTAAACACAAGTGGTGGTATAAAACAAATAGAGAATTTTATCCCTGAACAACTGAGATCCTATAAAAATACAAACCTAAAAACCGAACCCCACAAATCCAAAATTTTGATAATCCAAACACAATTAATGATTGTGCATAAAGAATTAAAATTTCACTTGCAATGTAAAGAATTGATTTCATCATATTACCATAGTTAAAAATTATTTTTGATGTTAATATTTAGTGTAACAGAATTAAAATTATGTACAGCAGGCCTTCATTGTTAACTAAATTCTATTATTGTATACAGTAGTTGAAATAAAAGTGAAGCTACAAATAGAAATGACAAAATCTGTACTATACACAATTTTGTAATTGGCACTATACTATAGGTACAGTGTTTTATTACATGTTTTTTGGATAATCTGAACAGACCACAGTAGCAATTAATTTGGTTTTCCAGGGCTCTGCTGTAGTAAATTAGTTAGCATATTATCACTAAAGCCACAAAAAGAGCATATAAAAAGAATAAAACATAACAGTGTAGTTGAAAATACTAATGGAGAATACATTTATGAAGAGCATGACTTATGAACAAGATCACCAGTAAAAATGCAGGCACAATCCACTGACAGTACAATGAACTGAAAATGGGCATTAAATTGTTTTTCTTCTATCCTAACTATGCACAGAGCACATTATATTCGAGGAGAATTTAAGAACCTAAGGACCAGTTGCATAAACAGTTAATCAGAGTTTCGGTGCTAAAATTAATCTTCAGTCAAGCTGAAACTTGAATTTTGGTTGTATAGAAGTTGACCCAAAATTATTTTACCTTGATCTGAAACATAACTTGTCAAATTTTCTACAATATATCTGGGTGAACTGGTTAGCAAAGTTATTCATTATTAATCTTTAAAAGAAAGGATGGTGAGCCATTATTTTTAATTGTATGTATAGAAGAATGTGTACAAATAGTTCACGCTATGACTATTCACTGAATACATTGCAGTTTATTTATAACCAATTCATAGGTTATGTTTTTTGATTCCAGATTACTCTGATGGTTCATCCAAAAATGAAGAGTTATAAATTTCAAGCACAAAGCAAACAGAATCATGCAATGAAGCCAATGCTTATGATTCTACTCACATTAAGCTCTTTGCAACTGGTAGTTTCCAGATGGTAACTGGGGATATATCTAGCATGAATAATGGAACTGCAACTAGAACCACACACAAAGTAGTAAGAGAAATTGCAAGTTTAAGACTACAGTTCATCAAGATACCTATTGATCAGAATGAAATAAATTAATGCAAGGCTTTTATGATAAATAAATCTCTCCAGAGTTCTAGGTCACCAGATTGTACACACATTCCTATCACCAGGTGGCAATAATGCTGAAGTTTATACTTTCTCTAAAGTTATTTGCTGTTAGAAAATTTGTTTTCATAATTTTATCACTAGATGGCCAGGATAGACATATTACAATAATATTTTTATGAATTTTTATGAACAGCCTAAGTTATGCCCAGTTTGAAGCAGAAGAATTTGCATAAGGTGTTTAATTGGGAGACCGTACACATAACTGCTGCCATTACCTACTGATCCCTATGATGCACCAAGAAACTTGTGAAGAACAGACTTACAGCAGTACCAACAAGCAATAATATTGGTAATAAAATGCTGTTTTGGCATTGCAAAAAGGCACTTTCTATACTTAAGAAAGAAACTGGGGGTAAAATAGCTATTTCAATTTCCTTTGATAAAAGTAGCAGCATTTTGTACTACATACTGTTAATGCAGTTGATTGACACCCCTGGTCTTTAGGAGAAAGAAACTGGGGGTAAAATAGCTATTTCAATTTCCTCTGATAAAAGTAGCAGCATTTTGTACTACATAATGTTAATGCAGTTGATTGACATCCCTGGTCTTTAGGAGGATTTACCAGAAACCACTAACTTGCAGTGAACCAGTTAGAAGGGAGCATATGGCACCGAGAACTGCACTAATCAATAATACTTTCAGATATTGTTTCAAAAGTAAATATTTTTCAAAGTACTTTTGAGCCTCTTTGATTTTCATCTCAAGTTCTAACTTTAAAATTTTTATTTTTTTTTCATGAAGTTTAACATCCTTCATATTGGACAAACTTTTCATTCTTATTTTAGTCTGAAGGACTCCAATCTTCTCTTATAAAATACTTCTCTAACATCTTTCTCCTTTGTTTTAGGCACTGGAGTTCTCAATGGATATGGCAAATTGTAGATTTCAGCCTCCACTATATTCTCTGGTTCTACACTATTTTTGCACTCTCTGATGGTCAGGTAGATTATTTCACCCAAGTTAAATCAGCTATTTCTTGTGGATGGAAGTATACGTGCCATCTTCAGCATTAGCAATTAGAAGAAACTGCGACTTAAGCACCACTATTAGTTTGTATCTACTTTCATTCAGAAAAGGGCACATAGCTATCTCTTTTTTGTACAATTCAACATCATATGCAAATACTTATTTAATTCTCCTTTTCTTTTCAGGCGCCCTCCGTGGCGTAATGGTTACCATGCTAATATTATATACCGAAGGTTGCAGGTTCAAACCCAGCAGAGGACGATGGATTTTTTTCAGGTGAAAAAATCCTTGGCATAGCTTCCTTCAGAAGGGCAGTAGATTGGTCGCATGTCGTAGATTTATGGCATGTAAAAGAACCTCAAGCCTGATGAAAGGCCTCTGAGGAAAATTAAGTGGTCTTTCATGCCCAGTAGAGAATGGGACACTGAGAACCACAGCAGATAAAGAGTGTCCATAAATAAAATCCATTTCATTTCATTTCCATTTTTTGCATTTTCATAACACAATCTGATATTTCTAATCTCTTGAAATTAAACATAATTTCTGGAACTTTTTGGCATCAATTTCCCTCCAAGCATCTTCTTTTCATTTAGTAGTGATATTATCTGTTTCCTTGTTCCCAATTATTTCTTTCTGTTTGAGAACAAATTCAATAACATGCCCTTCTCTTTGTTTTTAAAATTTACTGTTTGGAATCTCCTCTTCTTTTTCTTTATTATGCATTTTGTTTACAATAGCTGTAACCAAGACAAAAGAAAGTCTAATTACATAGATAATTCCCATTTGGGGTATTATTAAACCTTTTCCCTCTAAATTAGTGCTGTTAACATCTACTGATGATCTTTGATTAGCAATGAACCAAATTTGCATAATCCACAATCATCATTATACAACACAATTAAGGAATAAAACTATGCTCATTTCTGAACTTCAATTAAAACTTTACTGCAGTTAGCAATTTTTATGCAACTGGGCCTAGATTTGCTTACATTAGTGTTTTGTCATCTAATCCTTTCTACTGCATTTATTAGGTCCAAGGTCAGGTTCTTAAGATTGGAGATGGTAGACAAACTTATTAGGTTCTCTCTTCCAGCTAATTTGATAAATTAAAGCCCATCCCAATGGGATACAAAAATAAATGCAGCAAGATACAGAACTAAAGGCATGCTTGTAAACAAAGTTTATCAGCTTAAGACATTATATTTTTATTTATTTATTTATTTATTTATGCTAAGCTTTATACAGGTGAATATGACCGGTGTTCAGCCCTGGCTCTTTACCGGTCATACTCATATTTTACAATAGTTTATTAATTCTAGTTTATTACACCATTTTGTCTATTTACTGTCCATATCCATTTATTTTTCACTTTGCATAAGAATTGTCCAATCTTCTTACTATCTTTTTGAAACATTTCAACTACTACTACATAACGTGTGAATTGGTTTAGCAGTGACTGTTGTCGTTGAGTTACCCTGTAGCTTCGGACCTCCCCAAGACATTATATATGTATATAAATAAGAAAATGTTCAGAAGCATATTCCTAACTTGTGACAACTGTACTCAGGTTCAGCCAACATCAACAAATCCAGCTTAAGTGGCATTTAACACTTTAACTCATGCTTTGCTCCCAGTGCTTGTTTCGTGCCAAAATGACGAATCATAAGATAGTACAAAAGGTTGGAAACTGAAATATTTACATCTGTTTTCATTGGCTGTGGTAGTGCCTTTAAAAGCTAGAAAGAATCAAAGAGCATTTTAATTTTATTTCACTTTAAAATATGGATAAGTTGCTGTACACACTTAAAATTTACTCACATCAACTAAAATGTTTAAACATTTGTCTCCATCCTCAGCATAAATACAAGTGCTGTGTTTGTTGGCCTCTGTGGCAGGGCTTTTGTAAGCTGAACAAATATTTTCAAATATAGCAAATTCAATGGGGCTCTTAAAATATGTGATAAATCAATAAAATTATTCAATAATAACAATGTAAGTGACGTAGTGTTAAAAAACCAACTCAACAAATTAATAAAACAATAAAATTATACTTACCTACAACAACACTGTGATGCCCTCTTGCCATATTCTACCCAGCGTGGTGTGGCAAAGTTTGTGGACTCTGCACAGTTAAAACCATGGTTGAAGCCAGCATGATATCCATATGGAAATGTTATCATTATCTCTCCAGGTTCCTGTGTTATCTGGGAGAAAAATGCATGTATGTTACTTAACTGAAGCATTAAAAGAGTGCTGGGATTCAAAGTTATGTAAGAAACACAATTACAGAAGTGAAAAATATGAGTGATTCAACAAGCCCCAAAGTTGATCATTTGAAGTGGTTCATGGATCAAAACATGGCTTTCATCTAACAAAGGCAAAACACTACAAACTATATAAAACAAGCCAAATGATTACTAATGTACAAAAACATCCCCAGAATAATACAAACTTTCCTAACAAAAGCAAGAACAGGCCACATAGCCATATGGACATACCTATTTTGTTTTAATCTCACTGACTAGTATTTGTTGTTGGTGTAACACTCATGAAGAATCTCTTGAATACATCCTCATAAAATGCTCTTTCCCTAACCTTCAAAGAACCAAATTTAAATCTTCAATACCTGGAACTTTGGAAAAAGCATTGCAGTATATCTTCACTACACCTCATCTTTGGATTCTAGCAGCTGGGCATTATATCCATCATTTGAGAAAAGAAGAACTACATAGTGGAACTTGTGTTGTTAGCAAATAGCTGGATACACTAAGATAGAATAGAAATGGTTTTTGCATGATGGAATGTGATTTGAAAGTAATGAAGTCATTAATAGAAGATATGCGAGATGATTTAATACACTCTTATATTCGTGGAATATTAATTTTAACTTTAATACATTTCAATGATGAATTTGTACTCAACATTTTGAGAACATGTATTATAGATGGTAGTCTGCATCATCAGCTCATCAACTTTGACACTTTATGAAACATGACTTCAAAATGTTGAGTAAGGGCTGATTCTAAAATGTCCTGATAAGCTTTTCTTTATTTAGTCTCCAAATAAACTTTTTTGAACTGATAATCATTGTGCTCATTCTACATTCCATGGCTTTCTCCTGTAAAGTGTTAAGTCTGTCATTTTGAATTCAATGAAAATATCACAGTGGGAATTCATCAACTATAAAACATAATGAGAACTACCTTGTGAAGCATACAACATAATAAAAGTTAGGTTTACCATGTGGTTTCTTTTGCTATGGTTTTAGCACAAAACAAGAGAGACAAAGAACAGGGCTCAAAACTCTCCTCATCCAACTTCAAAAGTCTTGAAAAACTTGTAGAAAAATATAAGGATATAATCAAGAACAAAAAGCAAGTAATGATGCAGTAACCTGGAGAAAAAATGCTTGCTGTTAAACCAACACATGAGGAGACACATAACCTTATATCGCTGACATATTTGTTCATGAAACTTCCTTCCACTATGTCGAAATCTATGCTAGTCATATATCAACTCATATTATTATAAAGAGAGAACATTTTTATGTATATATGCATTTGCAGGGTAACCTCAAAAACTGCTTAACTGATTTTGATAACTCTTTCACCATTGCAAAGCCTTTTACTTTCTGATGTACATGGACATTAAAACACTTTCTAATTTTAATTCATAAATTATTAAAACACTGAAACAGATTTACAAAGCCTACACACTAAAATACACATGACTTCAGTAGTTGATCGCCCTTAAACACCCATCATCATCACCATCATCATCATATGAAAGCACTATTTGCTTAGTCTTTTAATTGACATTACCATGGAGTACAAAATAGTACCAATTTTTTTAACTCCATAGAAAATGCATATAAAATGAGACGAGACAAATGCTATCTAAGCTATGCCTACAGGTTATAAGAGAATACATAAACTGATGAGGTTGTAAGCATAAAAGAGATAAATAGATGAAGTTAATATAGTATAAAAATGTATAATTAGAGGGAATGGTACATATACATAAATAACCAGGGTATTAACTGTATATGATACCAAATTTAGCAACTCCAAGAAAGTATGAAGTTTGTAATTGAAAAGATTAAATAAAATATCTAAGAGAATACATATTCCTAATTTTTCAATATAAGGTATAGAATTAAACATTTTTTTCTTAATAAAGTATTGTTCAGTTATGCTTTGTTTTCAAGTGACAGCAGTATGAAGCAAAAAATTCTGATGTGTTCCATTCACATGACTTCCTCTATATCTCTGTAACAAATTATTGTTAATAAGCTTATTCTTTTATTTATTTCATGCTAATCGAGAAAAAATAGCAGAAATAGTCTTATTTCTTGCTTTATTGTAAGTAGAAGTGAAATAAGGGAGTACCATAGGTTAAAGTGAAAGCCAAAAGCTGGTTGCTATGTGACTGAAGTTCGTTTGTTTGTATGGACATGAGTTGGCAAATTCCTGTATGAGAAAAGTATTAAGTTTTTCAAAGCTGAAACCAAAAACAAGGAATATCTCAAAAACGATCAACTCCACAAAAAAAATGTATATAACATAAATTGTGTGTTTTAACGTGCTCTACATTTTTTGTGTGTTAAGTTTTTGTCCATCTCTTACGGTTTAGTAGTTATGCAAAATCCATCCAGAATAAAGTAGTCTTCAGTGGCTATTCCCAGAAAATTCAAGATATATATTTTATTTGTCAGGTAAATATCTTTAATATACAATATTTTAATCAAAATCATTAGCCATTTTTTAGAAAATCAAAATGTTCTAAAAAAGTTCCATGTAAAGGGTAGTTGGGATTGGGGGGGATTTTCTTGAAAATCTTTGTGTCGCATCCTTGGAAGATACCAAATCTAAATACCAAGTTTGGTTTTTAACGGATTTTTCGTTTTTGAGTAATGCTGCCCACACACACACACACATACACACAGACAGACACACACACACGCGGACATTTTTCTAAAAATGCTTTTTTTGATTCAGGAGGTCTCAAAACATGTTTTTCCGGTGAAATCTCAGTATCAAATTTTTGGGTGCATTACAATACCTTCTGTATACACTACATACATAGCATGTATAGAGAAAGTAAAAATGAAAGGCTCTCAACTTGAAAAATTATTTAATTTGTTTTCTATAGTTATATTATAGCTTTTTTGCATACTACCATGTATTAAGAAAAATGATGGACACACTAACTTGGTTAATTTAAACCGAAAAGTGTGGGTTACAGTCATGTTGAAAAATCAGGATTCTCCGAATTTTAAACCGAGAAATTTTCATACAGTTCCAGAAGCACTATGCAAGGAAAGTAGCATAAACATATTCACTCAATTGAAGTGGCTATGCTACAAATCCAACCCAAAAATTTATCAAAAAAACTTCCATCATATGTGGCATTCTCTGCAGCATTAGGATTTGTGTTACTACAAATATGACTGTTGCTGTATTATGAGGGCTGTCTGTAAAATAGGTTCCCAATGATGTGCAGTCACGAGGAACGGTTATGCAAGATTAAGCAACCCTGGTGTGTAGCTTGGTTCTCTCCCCTGCCCCTGGTGAGCTGTCTGTGATACTGTCTTGGCACCATTAGAGATTGAGCTTCCACTCACACTCCCTCCAGGTGCGAATTACACTCTGTAATTTTTTTTTTTTTGTGTATAAAAAATACTATGCCAGTGGACATTCATTCCCAACTGTGTGAAGTGTACAGAGAACAGTGTATGAGCATACAACACATGTGCAAATGGTGCAGAGAATTCAAAAACGGATGTACAGATATCCGTGACAAGCATTCTGAATGGCCATCGGTTTCGGAACGATTGCGAATGTGGAAGAAGCGTGACAGTTTGTGAGCTCTGTAAGATGATTCCTGATATCAGAAGACCTGAAGATGGTGGCAAAAGCTGTTTAAACATGTCTGAAGAAAATTACTTATTTCAACTAGTGAAGTTTGAGGTGATGTGTTTTTACTTTAAATTGACTTTTGACATTGTTTACTTTGCTACAAAAATGTTGAAAATGATTTCTACTACACCACATTCCTGACACCTCCAAATGAATTTGGCATCATAAGTTTATCTAGTATCATTTTCATGATTTCTCGCACAATATTATCTTTTATTTTAATGACTACAGTCTGCTTGTACACCTATTTTTTGGATTTCTCCATAAATAGAAGCTGCAGGTTGAAATCACAGGACGTAGAGGGCCATAAATCTACACTAATAACCCCATTCTTGAATATTTCCTTTATGAAAAGTTGTCTTTTGGCTACTTTATGAGAATCGCTAAATCCAGTTGAAAATAAACACTGACACTTTATGGCAGTAACTGACCAAAAATTGAGTTAAATATTTGTTTTCTGTATCTTCCAAAATTTATTGCATAGTAAAAGAATGAGCTATAATAAGGCTATAGTGCACCACATGCCAAACGTATCATGTAAGAGTCTCTTGAATAAGATGATTTTCAGCACTTCAGTATTTATTTTTTTGAATTTTCACATGACCACGTAAGTGAAACCATGCTTCACCTGTTAATATAATAAATTTAGGATCCACAATGCCATTAGCAACACTGTAAAACCCAGTTACTAAAACTCAAATTGACTCATATTATCTGTAGTAACTCATGCACTATCGTCAGTCTGTAGGGCTTAAAAGAATTTTAGTGACTCTAAACACACTGGTTTTTGGAATACCTCTTTCTTGTAATAAGCAGCAGAGAAATTTTCAAGGAGAATGTTAACCTTTCTCACATATTTATAATTACATTTTTGAGAATTTTCTAACCTTTCTCCTATATAATTATATTTCTGGTTCTCTTTCCAGGATTATTCAGGAAGCTTACAAGATTAATACCTGGTACGGGAATGCCAGAAAATGTCACTGCAAAATGTTGTTGCTCTGATGTAACACTTGAAAAGGTTCTTTGTTGCAATATGAACTTTTGAGGCAGGACCATATTAAGCCACAATGGAGTACAAAAATAACATGTCAACATAACTTATAGGCAACTAAGCAGCAGAGAGGTCAAGACTGTTGTGCATGACTTGAGTCCATCCATCTGTCAGCTCTAACCATGCCCACCAGCTAATTATATGCTGATGTGGGGATTACATAGTGTCTGGTGCCATAAAGAATTCCAAGAAATGTTCCATATAAAGTCTTCAAGTAATGGGTGGAGGGAGAAAAGATATAAATCAATATGTAGGGAGTGACTGCAATGGCAGCAGAGCTTCAACAATGATGGATCAGATTTTCTATTTAGACAGTATACCTAACACAACATGTTGTAAATAATTTTAGCTAATTTGAATTTGCACAGGAATTCTAATAGAACACATCACTGTAAAAAGCTTTACATCATTTGAATTTGTGCAAAAATTCATGCAATGGAAGAGAGAGGGGAGATCAGAAACATACCTGATACGTCTGCTGTGAAATGCACAACCAAACCTCTTTTGTCCTTGACCTTGATTAGGTGCAACCACCAACGCGATAAGAAACCCATACTTTTATTTTAGTCTCAAAGAAAATCTTTTTTCCAATAAGAAAGCTTACAATCCTCCATCCATTAACTGCTAACTTTACAGTGGGAAATAAAATGCTCTAATAATTGACATATACGTCATGAACTTGGCAGTAATTTTTACAAATTCTCCTTGGCTTCGCTACTGTCACACCAACGGACACGATATAGCTTTTTTTCTGCAGGTTATCAGAAAAAAAAAATTATTGCAAATGCAACATTAATATTTTGGGAAAAAAGAACATTGGCTGTTCTCAGATAAATATGGTATACAATTTTTAAATAAAGCTCATTTAAAAAACTGTATGAACTCAGCTCTTAAGCTAACAATTTAATTATTCTGTATTTTCCATATATAAATTACTTTATTCTGATATGTGTAACGAAACAATACTGTTAAAAGTAACAATGAGTTGAAATTAACATTTAAAGTTTAAAAACATTAACGGGAATACATAGTGAAGTAACTGATCAATTAAGTGTAAAAACATAGATTACACTCAAACTTCACTCTTGAAATAAAGTAACTTACACATTGGATAGAAGGAGTCGAATTTACACTTGAATTGCTTCACTAAGTAATAAATTACCTGGACATGTTTCGAAGGTGTATGTTGCCTACATCATCAACAGGAGCGGTCGAAATCTGTTGATATAGGCAACATATACCTTCGAAACATGTCCAGGTAATTTACTATTTAGTGAATCAATTCAAGTGTAAATTCAACTCATTTTATCCAACGTGTAATTATGCTTCACTGTACACCACTTCCAGTATTTTGATTCTTTTGATCAAA
Organism: Hymenopus coronatus; assembly: GCA_030762935.1. Lineage (NCBI taxonomy): Eukaryota > Metazoa > Arthropoda > Insecta > Mantodea > Hymenopodidae > Hymenopus > Hymenopus coronatus. The sequence goes on from CM060897.1 coordinate 141,739,408, forward strand.
GTAACGTACTTCGGACATGTTTCGGTGGCTGCTGCAACCATTTTCAATGAACATTCACTGATGAACTTGTGGTAGCGGCCTGTGGAGGTCTCTCTTCTGGATGGATGAATTTTGAGATGAGCCCATTTGTTTGTGGTATGTTGTGTTTATTTTTCCAAACTAGTAATCCAATTAGATTCTGCACTTATTTTAATAACTTGGGTTCACTGTGAAAATTCTGTTTTTGAGACCAAAAATGATGTGCTACAGCTGTGTCTGTTTATATTTTAAATATCTCATGTGTTCTTTAAAACGTTTTCCAATGCTTCTTTTTGTTTTCCCTATACATACCTTTTCACATTCCTTGCAGCTGATTTCATATATCCCTGATTGTTTCAATGGGGGGATTTTATCTTTTGTGTTTATATAGAGGAAGTTTTTTAAACGTGCTTATTAACTGGGCCTAAGTTGATGTTTCATTTTTTGAAGATGGTTTCTGCTTTTATCCTATTTACAGTGCAGAAACCAGCTTCAAAAGATTCACTTTTCACCCTTTGGCACACCAAAAATTTCAAAAAGATTTTCAAAAAATGGAGCATCAACTTATAAGCACAGTTTAAAAAACCTCCTCCATACAGACACAGAAGACAAAATCTCCCCATTGAAGCAATCAGGGATATACAAAATCAGCTGCAAGAAATGTGAAAAGGTATATATAGGGAAAACAAAAACATTGGACAACATTTTAAAGAACACATGAGATATTTAAAATATAAACAGACGCAGCTGTAGCACACCATTTTTGGTCTCAAAACCAATTTTCACAGTGAACCCAAGTTATTAAAATTAGTGCAGAACCTAATTGGAGTAATAGTTTGGAAAAATCTATTAATTTTAAAAAACACAAACACAGTCATATATTTTAACACACCACAATCAAACAGGCTCATCTCAAAATTCATTTATCCATAAGAGAGACCTCCACAGACCGCTACTACGAGGTCATCAGTGAATTTCCATTGAAAATGGTGGCAACAGCCACCAAAACACATCTGAAGTAAGTTACTTTATTTCAAGAGTAAAGTTTGAGTGCAATCTATGTTTTTACTCTTAATTAACACTTAAAGCTTCACCAACTTACACGTATATATGTTTTGTAGATGTTTGCATTATCAACTACTTTCACCTGCCAGTTTTATTTGATACAGTGCCTTTGGAGTCTTGAGGCTCATCCAATGAGTATCTAGTGAATCTATGGAGTGAGTCGTCTTCGATAGGGATTTCAAAATTCATCAACATTGACTCATATTTTTTTAAAAGTTGTTTCACATCACTGTCTACCACTTCCAGTTTTGTTATTTATAATAGTAACAGAGCTTTTGTATTTGCAATTTTAGATAAACAACTTAAATTAACATACACAATGAGCTACCATAAAGCAGATACACGTTTTGACAAGAAAACCATGACTTCAAGTAGGAAGCAAAATATTTAGAAGTCATCAAAAAAGCTATATATTTTTCATTTAGAAGAAATCACTTATTGTGAAGAATTAAAATTTACAAAACTTTAATAGGTAAATTTCTAAATTTTTCTTGCTTTACTTAACAGTTTTCTTAGGATATGTTTCATGTACATTTGCATCAGTTATAAGTTGAGTGTCCGGGACTTTTTGGACAATAATTATGGTTGGAGCACGCTAGTGATTTTGAAGTTCATTAAGTGTGGTGTATGTTTCCCAAAGTACACCTTTTCCCAAATGTCATATTCTTTTATCTACAGAAAAGCTTTTCAAATTTTAATTTCAGTTTTGTTATCACAGTTTTTTTCTCAGAATTTTTTATTTCTTTCTATTTTATGCTCCTCCAGTGACCTTTGAATTGACTGTTTAGATTTCTTTATTTTCATATGGGTTCTTCATCTAGTGTAAACAATTCATTTGGTAAATCGCTGACAGCATAGATAAGAAAAAAAAAGGAAAAAAAGAAAAAGAAAAAAAAATGACTTACCTTATTGAATGGTATAGAATATTTTTTCATAACTTGAGGTGAGATAAGCGACATCTTATGACGCAAAAATGCAGGACAGGCTTTTGATGCTTCAGGAAAGAAACCATTTGCAAGGCGTTCAAAGCGTCGTCCATGCTCAGGAGGAATGGCATACCAAGTCTTGGGAGCACCAAAATGAAGATAGTTAATGCTATATAGATCCATATCCTCTGTGTGCCAAGCAAATGTAGTCTTCCACATTCCAAAGTAGAGATAGGCAGTGTTCACTCCCTCAATACTGATTCCATAATCTGCATTTACAAAATCTAGGATTGTGCCCAGTCGATTTATGTTCCATATCTGCAAAAATAGAGACCAGGCTAAAGTTATATGTTGTTTCCAAAAGAACTTGTTATAGTTCCATCTTTTAAGGGAATGCTAATGTATGTTTCAGTATGGAGACATTGGGTGGTATGAATAAAGATGAGACGCATCTCAAAACTTGCAATTTTCGAGATGCGCCTCACTTTCGTATGAATAAAACTCGACGACTCAAAATGGAGGTGACCTTGATAGCAACCAATGTCTCACTGTGTCTCACTTTCAAGAGATACATCTTGTGATCTGTTAAGTCACCTCAGATGGTGTATCAACACTTGAGACGCAGCTTCTTGCACCAAATTATAGGCAGTTTTGGTGTTTTTTGAGCGCAGAAGAAAGCTTTATTAAACCAGGAGGGATTCTGAAGAATTAAATTATATCGAACTTCACGATTAAAACAAAATGTGAGTGGCTTATACAATATTTTCTTCCCAAAGCAACAGGAAAAAGAGATGGAGCTTTACACAAAGGAGCAAAGATTAGATACATCGGCTAACTGAGATTTGGGATTCAGTTGCTAATGCAAATGTTCTACTCATTTTGCTGAATAGTCAAATACTACTACTTCTGCACTAATACTGATGGAAATATTCCCTGAAAGAAACCTTTAATATTGTGTGTGAAGAAGACCTGTTGTCCCATGTGAAATTGAACTATGCATTTCACAATTATATCATTCTCCAGTATGTTGATACTTTACCTTCACATCTGGGTCAGTCAGACTACCAGAAACATCTGCACCATAAATAGGTGAAATATACATAATCTTCTTCCAATAAATTCTTTCCAAATCATCATAATCACTGTGTGTAGGAGTAGCATACCTATAAGCAAAAGAAAATCAATAATGACATAAGTTCTGTGTAATATATTCAGGAAAAAAAAATATATATATATATATTATGCAAAATAATTAAGTTACGAAAGTGTAATTTATATATATTTATTAAGAAAGTGAAAGAAAAGCTTATGGTCTCAAATTAGATGCAAGTCTATAAGAATTTTATAGAAGGGTTGAGAAATTTTAAATTGAAAATCTTCTCCCATTAGAGGGTTGCCACAAGGACCAAGTGATAAAGACAATATTTATGTGTAAATATAATTATCTAATATTTACAGAAAAAATATATAATAAATAACAATAATACAAATATTACATTGCCATTTCAAAAATAAATAATAAATAGCATATAATAGCATTGGTTCAGAATATTACACATTAATATTATTCAGAGGTCTATAGAGATATTGGTTATCATTTTTATTGCTTCTCTCCATTCTGAATATGATAATCTTTTATAATTGCAAAGTGAGAGATGAAAATCCAAAACAAATTTAGTAGGGAAATGTAAAAATAAAAAGAAAGACACAAATAATACTACATTTTGGAGAAAATAAAAAAATGATTATGCAAAGAACAAATTTAGGAAATCATGTTTTTTTAATCAACCAATATTTAAAATAAAACAAATGCTTCTATTACTTAATTTGTAATCATTAAATGCCACCAACTTAATTTCTGACTTGTTTATGGAAGCCAGGTAATAACCAGGATCTCTCTTGTTTATTTACTTTCTCTACTTTGTACCAAGTACATAAGTAGAGAAAGTATTGAATTCCACCCAAAAATTTGATACTGAGATTAAATGAAAATACACGTTTTAGGGTCCGCTGAATAAAAAATTGCCGTTTTAAAAAAAGGTCTGTGTATGTCCAAGAAAATGGTAACTCAAAAATGAGAAGTCCGTTAAGTATCAAATTCTATTAAGTACATAATCTTCCAAGAATGTGACCCAAAGATATTCAAGAAAATCCCCCCTTCGCACTATGCATGAAAATTTTTTAAAAATTTTCTATTTTCTCAAAAATGGTTTTAAACATTTTTGTTTAAAATACCACATATTAAAGACATTTACATGATAAATAAAATGTATATCCAATATTTCTTTAGAATAGGTCTGAAGACCTGTTCAATCTGAATGACTTTTGTTAAACCACAAAAAAAACCTTTCTGCACAAAAAAATGTAGATCTCATTAAAACACACGTCATTTTTGCAATATTTCGATTAGCATGAAGTACAGAGCAGAATAAGCTTCTGTAAGATAATTTGTTGCAGAAGAGATAGAGAAAATCATGTGAGTGGAACACATCCTTTTATTTTCATCTACCCTGTACCTAGAAGATAGAGGAAGTATTGCACTCTGACAAAAAATTTAATTTTAAGATTTTGGCAAGAAATGTTTTGAAGCCCCTGAAATAAAAAATCTGATGTGTTCTATTCACATGAATTTCTCTACCTATTCTGCAACAAATTAATCTTACAAAGCTTATTCTTCTATTTTTTGCTAATCAAGAAAACATTAGCAGAAACAGTTGTATTAATTCCTTCTCAGCAGAACAGAAATAAGAGAATACACTTGACTAAACTGACTTTTAAATGCAGGCCACTATATGATGCAATTGAAATTTCCTTCTTGTTGCATTACCAGAATGACAAAAGTGAGCAACTTCCCATTTGAGAAAAATCTATGTAATGCATGCACGCACACATACAGACCTTTTTGAAAAAGTCTTACTTTTTTATTCAGGGTCCTCAAAAATGTATTTGATGAAATCTCAGTATCAAAATTTTGGTGGAATACAATATCTTCTCTACCTACCATGAACATATGTATACTTGGTAGAGAAACTAAAAATCTGATGTGTTACACATGACTTTCTATATAACCTATTGCTCAGTATACCTATTCTTAAGAAAGTTTATTTTTTATCTACTTAGTTTTAATCGACACAAACCTTTCTGGAAATAGTTGCATTACACGGTTTGTTACAGATACAAAGAAAATAACAAAAGTCAAATGTTTTAGAACTGGAAGCTACATGCTGACCCTAAACTTCCACTCTTTCCAGGACATCATGAGAAAAAACTGGAAATCCACAGGGCTTGAAAGGAATAAATAACTACTGAACAATCCGAGCCCTCAATAACTTGGAAATGGCTGATGCACCAAAAAAAAAAAGTCTTTATATGAAACAGATTGTGTTTTTTAAATAAATCTGTTTTTAGACGTGTATTTTGATTTATCATTCAATTTTTATCAATTATGCAAAATTATATAAATTTCTTTACAAATGAAGGGGACTTCTCAAGCTAAATACAAGATACACACTTTGTGATCCAAATATCTTTAACATATGGCAGTTTAATCAAAATCCTTAGAGCCATAATAAGAGAATTTAAAATCTTACAAGTAAAATAAGGTGGTTTGGGTGACTGGGTTTTCTTGAAAATCTTTGCATGTTACATCCATACACTTTAAACACTAACTTTGATTACTAAATAACTCGGAGTTTGAGACAAGTGATGCAGATCTAGTATAATAGTTAAAACTGAGGACAGAGCTCAACTGAAAAAGAGGCCAAAAGCCCTTGAAACATGTCATAACTAAAAGTGCTCAAATTCCTTTTTTGGCATGATTACCAGCTGCTATGGCAGCTCCTACTCCTGTATCTGCATTAGTTCATTCTTCAACTTTAGTTACAGCAGGAGTCTATTTATTAATTTGGTTTAGTAAAGCTTTTCCTAGATGATTACTGAAATTTTTGCTTGTAATTTCATTTTAAGTGAGGTGAGTGCCACTATTCCGACTCATTTTTAGCTATTACACTAACTTTGATATTTATCCAATATTTATTTTTGAATTTTGTTGTTCGCAGACACACACATACAAAATGTTTTTTGTCTTTAGGAGTCCTCAAAACATATATTTCTGATGAAATATTGACTTTAATTTTTTGGGATGGAATACAACACTTTCCCTACTAATTATACATGGTAGAGAAAGTAAACAAATAATAAAGCATTAGAACCTTGTGAGTGTTAAGCACATTTGATGCCTTCTAGTTTATCCCAAGTCTAATCTGCAGCTGTGATGAGGAATTCTTTTTCTTTATCCAGAATCATTCTCTTCTGCCACGGAGTGTGGTTGTATGAATTCATAAGAGTATAAACATACATTTGTTCAATGTAATAGTTGTTGGCAAAACTAAATTCAGAAAGTAAAATCAGCATCAGAAGGTTGTGTATCAAGTCAGAGTTCTATGTCCATAGAAGTTAAAGAGAGATAAAAATTAAAAAAATCACACAAAATTATTTTTAACCACATTCAATTATTTACGATAACGTTTATGTACTATTTAATACAGTTTACTTTATAGGGTTATTTCATCCTGCATTACATCAAATATAGGACAGGTCAAGTTTATATATTAAGCTAAAGGACCATTATTATAAAATAGCATTTATATATGCTGAGAAGAAGGAACAGACTGTGATCTTGCCAACACTTCTCATTCACTTCACCTTTGTATTTTCCTGAGAAGACTCAGACCGATGATTTATTTAGTTTCTGGATCATACTGGTAAATCCAGGTTTTGTCACCTGATATAATTTTAAATATCTTTTTGGGTCTTCTTCCACTGAATTTTTCAAATATTTCTTGACACCATTGCACATGGGCTTATATCTTCTCATTTGTAAGGTAGTGGGGATCCAGTAACTGCGGAGCTTACTTAAGCCAGTTTTTCTTTAAGGATTGTTTTCACTGCTAATAATTCAATATTTAGGGCTATTCATATCTGACCATATGTGCAATGAAGATGTTCCAGCAACATGCACTCTGCCACATTTTCATTCATTGGTGCTGTTGCCGGCTGTCCTGCTCAGTCATAATCTTTGAGGGAACCCTTCAACTCTGCATACCATAGACAATTGTGGAATGCAAAGAGCAGAGATCCCCAAATACATGATGCAGTCTTTCAAGGCACTCTCTCCCCCTCAAAGAAAATCATAGCATGGAAATACTCTTGCTTGAGATCCATCCTAGCATATGCTGTAGCAACAACTACTACACATACACATGCAGTGCTGATGATGTACATTGTTGGAGAGTGCCCAGACTTGCACATGTTGCTATCAGCTTCAATCTGAAGTCACGAAAAGCTGCTTTGGCTTACAACTCATTGTTGTACATTCTCAAAACTTTTGGAGTGACTCTTGTACAAAATGCAAACATAATGAAGACAACTTTAAAAGTTACGAGAAAATTCAAGATATACATAAGATCTCTCATTTCAGGTTTACAAACAAGTGATATTTTAATATATCCCATCACCATCCCTTTATTTTCCTCCTTCCATTTCCATTTCCTCTCATATGCATAAGCATGAACCTCCTCCCACACACATCCTCTTTTCTGAAAAACATTTTTATTCAGTGGACCTAAAAATATTCCTTTATGGTGAAATTTTGATTCTGCAATTGATTTTTAAAAGCTTATAAGAGCCTATTTTACTATTTGCATATTTGCATTCATGCAGCAGTGAACGATAAAGTTTGGATCTAAGGGGTTGGTTTGGTTCAAAGGCTTTGTAATACTGTGGCTGCAGCAATGGAAAATCAAATTCCTTGTAAAGGCACATTTATTTACTAGTTAGTCTGTGTTCTTTATGTTGTACATTTGTCAGTCACTTGCATTATGCATAAAATCAAATGCTAGCTTGAGGAAATTGCATTTTGAGTTCCTATAGCTGTATCCTTTAATGTCAACTTTGATTACTTTAGAAACTATTTTGAGAGCCTAAAACTGTTTTTAAGGGCTTAAAACATTTGATATCTATTTATTGAAGAATTCTGAAAAAATTGCACACATGATCTATTATTGGAAAGTCAGCATGGGTTTAGGCAAGGTAAATCGACAATAGTAGCAATAGATTTTCTCCAGCAGGCCTATGAAGCAATAGATAAAAAAAAAAAGAGGTTGGATTAGGTTATTTGTAATTTATCAAAAGCATTTGATCTAGTGATATAATATCCTATGCCAGAAGATAGAAGCAATAGGGATATGGGGAGTAGCTTTAAAATCAATTAGGTCTTATCTGGAAAATATGGAGGAGAAACTGCAAACAACCTCTATAGATGATAGCCAAATTTATAGACTTTAAATGCTCATAAAAAAGAATTGTAAGACGTGAAGCACCTCAGGGGACTCCTCCTTTTCCTAGTTTATATCAATGATCTTGAAGAAAATATAAATATTGTAAACACTGATACAATACGATGATACAAACATTATTAGAAAGGAAATCCGTAACATGGCAACATAACATTAATTGGGAATTTGATCAATTAAAGCATCTGCGAGTTCAGGAGCAGAGAGGTGGCAGCCCCACCACTGAACTAGCTCTGCGCAGCGTTTGCACCGCAGCCAGAGTGAAACATTTACATACTGAACAGCCTCAAAATAATAGCCGGATTGATAATATCGGATTTCGACCACAGCAAAAGAAAAAGGACGCACGATTTGGAATTGCAGAACCATTAAAAATAGGAACATGGAATGTGAGAGGAATATCCACAAAAGAACAAGAATTAGTAAAAGAAATAGAAACAATGAAGGTAAATATAACGGTACTTACTGAAACTAAAAAAAAAATTAAAAGGTACAGAAAAGATAGGGAAATACACTTTATTATATAGTGGGGTTTCATTAAAACAAAGAGCAGCAAAAGGAGTAGCAATATTAATTGATGAAAAATGGACAAAGAGAATTGAACACTATACTTTTATTAATGAACGAATTATACAAGTAACGTTTAAAACCCCCAGAGGGCATCTAATTGTTGTGGGAGTGTATAGTCCTGAAGAGGGAAAAAAGGAAGAGGTTTTAGAATTCTATGAACAATTACAAGAAGAAGTAAATAAAAGCAAAACCCAATATATGATCATTGCTGGAGATTTAAATGCAAGAGTTGGGAAACAACCTATACCTAAAACTGTAGGAAAATTTGGAGAAGACCACATTAATGAAAATGGTAAACAATTACGACAGTTTGCAACTTTTAATGAACTTAAGATAACAAATACATTTTTTAGAACAAAAGATGTTCATAAATATACATGGAATGCACGTGGTCAAAGATCATTAATTGATTATATTATGGTAAATAAAAAATTAATATCACAGATTATACATACTAGAGTTTACAGGGGATGTGATATATCCTCCGACCACTATTTAGTGATATCTAAAATAGAATTATGGACAAGATGGAAAAAATCAAAAATAAGGGCAAACGAGGAACAAAATAAAACGGTTTTCAAAATAAACCTACTTCAAGAACCTAGTATCAGGAGGCTTTATCAAGAAAGATTAAACATTTGCCTAGAAGATACAAAAGTAGAAGAACATATAGATAAAGAATGGTCCAATATAATTAAAGCAATCAAAGGAGCAGCAGAAGAAGCAATCGGAAGAAGAAATAAATATAGAAGAAAAATTGGCCTAAGAATATGGAATGAAGAAATTAAACAAGCTATTGACAACAAAAAAAGCAGCGTATAAAAGGTTTCTACAAAATAAAACTGAAGAATCAAGACAAAATTATAAAGAAAAAAGAAACATCGCAAAGGCAATTACGAGAAGAGGACATCAGAATTCATGGGAGAATTTTATTAGCCAGATAGAAAATGACATACATGGCAGACAACAATTTGCCTATAAAGTGACTAAGACGTTAACAAAACAAGAGAAAGACAAAGTGAGAATAAACAATATATCTGAAGAAGAATGGTTGAAATATTATAAGGAACTATGGTATAAATTAGAAGAAAATGGAAAGTCAATAGACGATCAAGTAATAGTTAAAACTATAGATTTAATCACCGAAGAAGAATTACAATTATCTTTACAAAACATGCAAAATAGAAAGGCTCCAGGACCAGATGGAATAAATGCAGAATTAATAACGTATGGAGGAGATAAATTAAATGTAAGACTGCTTAATTTTATCAACAAATGTTGGAAAACAAATAGAATTCCTAAATGCTGGTACGATGCACACGTTATCAATATATTTAAAAAGGGCAAAAGAAATGTATGTAGTAATTACAGAGGTATAAGTCTCCTGAACACAGGCTATAAGCTGTATACAAAAATCATAAGCAAACATCTAAGCATAATTACAGAACCGTTATTATTAGAAAACCAAATGGGATTTAGAAAAGGACGATCCTGCACCGATAATATATTTTCTATTAACCAAATTATTGAAAAGAGAATAGAATATAATTTAGAAACACATATAGCTTTTGTAGATTTAGAAAAAGCTTTTGATAAGGTAAGCAGAACTAGACTCTGGCATATATTAGATAAAAAAGATACCCAAAACAATTGATAGATGTACTCAGGAATATATATCAAGAAACAAAAACAAAAATAGTTTTAGGAAATGGACGATTATCACAAGATATGATAATTAATAATGGTTTAAGACAAGGATGTAGTTTATATCTCCGCTTTTATTTAATATCTATATGGGTGATATTCTCAGAAAATGAAAAGATGAAATACCATTAGGAATAAAAATAAATAAAGATAATGCCTTAAATATGCTACTCTTTGCAGATGACATGATGTTAATACAAGACCGAGAAGATAAGCTGCAAATAAGTATGTACAAGCTACAAAAATTGATCCAGGATTATGGTTTAAGTATATCAATAGAAAAATCAAAGATAATGGCATTTATAGGAAAACATAAAAAAATCAAAGGTAGTGTTAAGAAGTAAAGTGTTAGAACAGGTGATAAAATTTAACTACTTGGGTTGTAATGTAACCTTTAAGACAAACAATGAAGAAATAAATAATAAAGTGAGTAAGTTCCAATATATTTGTGGAGTAATAGCTCGTACCTTGAAAAGGAAAGCCCGAAAAGATACAAACCTAAAATTCTATAAGAAAATGGCTGTTCCAGTTTTACTGTATGGTTCGGAGACATGGACTCTTAAAAAGAAAGATTGGAGCCAAATACAAGCGGCAGAAATGAAATATCTCCGAGCAGTAAAAGGATGCACCAGACAAGATCATATTAGAAATGAAGACATAAGGAAAAAATTAGACATTTTTTCCTTAAAAGAAAGGATACAAATAAATAGAGAAAAATGGGAAAGCCATTTACAAAGAATGGATAGCTCTCGCATTCCATTTCAGTCATACAAATATAAACCTCTAGGCTACAGAACGACAGGAAGACCAGTTAAAAGATGGGAAGAAATATGAGGCCGGAACAGGAGAATTCTCCTAATCCATGAAGAGTTGATGTTGATGATGATGATGATGATGATGATGATGATGATGATGATGATGATCAATTAAAAGAGTAGTTTGAAAGGACAGGCTAGTAGTTAAAGAAAATGAAACAGCAGCTGTCCTCTTCCATCATGTCCACAATAAGAATTTGAATAACCATATCAATCATCTCAGTGGCAAAACTATTAAATACACAAATGCAACAAGTTCATTTGAAAACCTTAAGTGGATTGGGCATATTTAGGTATTATTAAAATAATCAAGCAAAATTTATTTTGCAATCAATTAAGTTTCAGAAATATTAAGCATAGAATCTTTATAGGCTTTTTATTATTAATTTCAATTCACTAGCATCTTAAGGGGACTCAATAATGTGTAATGCAATATTAAAAATTAAAAAAAAGAATTATTAGAATCATGACTAAATCACATGTACAAAGTAGCTGTCAGGATTAAGTAAACAATTACACTTTTACTATTATTACTTTCTCTATAGAGTGTGTGTGTGTGTGTGTGTGTGTGTGTGTGTGTGTGTGTGTGTTGATGTGTGTGAGTGAGTGAGTGTGCGTGTGTGCGAAAAAAAGTTTGAAAAGTTCGTTAAAACCCAAATTTGGTATTTAGGTTTGGTATCTTCCAAGGATGCGACACAAAGATTTTGAAGAAAATCCTCCCACCCCAAACTCCCTTTACATGGAACATTGATTTTCTCTAAAATGGGTCTAATGATTTTGATTAAAATACCGATTTTTAAAGACCTTTACATGGCAAATAAAATGTATATCTTGAATTTTCTGGGAATAGCGTCTGTCTTCTGTAGTATTCTACTTCGCTCTGGATGAATTTTAAAGAATTTTGCATAAGTGCTAAACCGTAAGAGATGGACAAAAACTTACCACACAAAAAATGTAGAGCATGTTAAAACACACAATTTACGTTATATATCATTTTTTTTGTGGAGTTGGTCATCTTTGAGATATTCCTTGTTTTTGGTTTCAGCTTTGATGATGATGATGATGGTTAGTGTTTATGGGCGCTCAACTACAAGGTCATCAGCGCCCTTATTAAACAAATCATGGCAAAAGCCAGAGATAAAGCTCAATAAGAAATATTATAAATAAGAATAAAAGATTAATCTAAAAATTAATGTAAAAGGTAATCATAGAAAAAGCCACAGATTGGTGATTTGAGAAAAGAAAGGAAAAAAAAAAAATCAAAACTAATACAAAAACAAGGATAAAATCAACTAAATCAGAAATTTGAAGGGTATCTTCGATAAAAATTTAAAAATCTTAGCTACCGCTCGACTATCATCTGCCAGGACTTCTGCAAAACTGACCGGCAGTTGCACTGATTCCCGAATTTGTGCTAGATTAACACAATCTAGCAACACATGACGGACAGACAAATCTTCTCCACAAAGCGGACACAATGGAGCAGATTCACTCTTAAAAAGGAAACTATGTGTAAAATTGCAGTGGCCAATACGCAAACGAGCCAAGACGAACGACGAGAGGAAGTTACCCAGTTTGTTGGAAGGTCTTTCACTACTCTAAGCTTGTTTCCGTGGAGAGCTGACCACTCATCGTGCCAGCACGAAAGTATTGCCCTCCGCACAACAAGCTTAAAGTTCCAACGTAGAATAGCCATGTTCTTTATAATGGGATAAGTTGTACATTATGGTTGTTTCTATTTTGAAGGCTGCGGAGGTCGGTTGAGTTTATTCCTTTTAGGTGTCGGGAAGACACCTTCTATGGGAGGATGGTCCTGCCTCTTTGTCACTGTCCTTCTGGCAGTGAGGGCAGTATCACCTTCCTCCATCTCCTCCACTTGGGAGGACCCCTTTCCAATTGAAAATTTTGGTTCGAGTACCTCGAACCGATTGGAAATACAGACCGGCGAAGATGATAGTCACCGACCTGAGTCCTTCCCAGTCGAATCCTCAGAAGAGGACCTCCATGGACTCTTGTTTCCCTTTGTTGCTTTGGGAATAGGCTTTACACTTTGTTTGAGGAAGTCAGTTCTCTCATAGATGTTCTTATACTTTCTTTCTGGTTCTTTATATATTATTAGCTTGCCAGACTTGTTGGTCGAGGTCGATTGCTTTGGCGGCGATTTAATTTTGGTGCTTTTTACAGTTTCAGATGTTACTACTGACTTAGATGTTGAAGTCGAAGGCCTAGGAAGTGAGCTGGCTGTGAGAATCTTTTCTGCAATCGTGACCCCGTTTATATCGCAGGTTTGAGTTGCGATTTCCCTACTTTGTACCGATTTAGCTACAACTGAGCTATAGGTACCTTACATCGGGACAGGGGGTTGGCGGATTTGCAAGAGTTTCCGGGCTTCCAAGAAGGACACCTTCTCTTTGACCTGTATCTCCAGGACCGTCTTTTCCTCTGCAAAACGGGGACAACTACGGGAACTTGATGGATGTTCACCATTACAGTTAACACACGTTGGAGCTGACGTGCATTCTCCGTCATGCAAGATTTTGCCACAGTTCACACAGGTAGACTCGCCATTGCAGAATTCGCTGGTGTGGCCAAAGCGCTGACATTTATAACATCTGAGCGGGTTCGGTATATATGGTCTTACCTCAATGGATTCATACCCTGCCATTATCCTTTGTGGGAGATCAACACGATCAAAGGTAATAAACAGGGTACGGGTAGGCACGAATTCTCCATTTACCTTTCTTTGAACCCGATACACAGATGTTACGCCTTGGGGAGCAAGATTTTCTTGAATTTCCTCACAGGTCAAACCATCCAATGCGCGCGTTTTTACCACACCGCGTGAAGAATTCAAGCTTCTGTGTACATCGATCTTTACTGGATAGCTAGCTAACATTTTGGCCTTTAGTATTTTTGTGGCCTGGGATGCTGATTCTGCTTCTACCAGGAGCGTGCCATTACGAGCTCTTATACAAGATTTTACAGGACCAGCAATGTTATCAAGACCCTTTTGAATAACAAAAGGACTTACGCTAGAGAACTTTCTTCCTTCCTCTGTTCTATTGACAATCAAGTAGCGAGGACCACAACACTCGACTACTTCTTTTCGGAACTCAGTACCATATTTAATGGATTTTTTAGATTTTGCCATGAAATTAAATTTTAATTTTCATCCCCCGGTGCTCCCCACCCACCACGGAGTCCAACAAGTGGGATGACAGGGCTACACGGGATATAGCAAGCTCGCCGTCCCACTCACCCTGGAGTTTGGTATAATACCTAGTCCTGGCCGACTGGCTAGGGGTGGGCTAGTCCCTAGCCTCCCGTTTAGGTGAAGCAGAAACCAAAGTGGTGTATTAAGTTGCGTACCCTCCCTAGTCACTGTAAAAACAGAAGGCCCAGGCTCAGATACGCAACCCTCAACCAACCAGCATATTCCTTTCCACCGACACGGGTCTCTACGCACGGCCTACACGTGGGTGGGCATTTTGACCTAGTGACTCCCTCGCCACTCAGAGGTTGCCCACTGAGGGAGTCAAGGTTGGCTCGGGACCCCGGGTGCACCAAACCCGTACCTACCGTAGTAGGCCCCTGGGGGGGGGGGGGTCAGCTTTAAAAAACATACCTGTCTCATACAGGAATTTGTCAACTCCTGTACATACAAACAAAGGAGTTTCAGTCACATAGCAACCAGCTTTTGACTATCACTTTAATTTATGGTATTTCCTTATTTCGCTTCTACTTGCAAGGAAGCAAGTAATAAGACTATTTCTGCTAATTTATTCCCGATTAGCATGAAATAAATAGAATCATAAGGTTTTTAATAATATTTTTTGCAAACATGAGGGATGATCAGAAACTAAGGTTACAAACCCCATATTCTTGATGTTTCACCTTTCACAGAGAATTTAGTAGTACACGGTAATTCTAATACATGCAGTTGACAACTGTGTAGAGTTTCCGCCAATTGCCACCTTCAGTGCTACTGCAACGTAAATGGAGGCTTGTTTGGAAAACTGGTCTCACAAAGAAGTCCTCTCAGTTATTTGTGGGCAAACTGCAGCTGACCTTCACTGACAGCTGGTAGAGGTTTATGGAGAGACTTAAGTCTCACCTGCATGTCACAGAATGGTGTTGAAAGTTTGTGGCCAGTAGAGAAAATGTCGCCAACGAGGATTGCAGTGGCTGGCCAGCATAGCATTCACAGATTTGAACAGCAGGACACCAGCAAATTTACGTTACAACTCATGGCGGTAAACTGGAACAGTCTTTTGGAAGGCATTCATCACATTGTTCATGATATTCTGCACTACTGGAAAGTTTGTGTCCAGTACAAAATCTGTCTAACACAAGGAAAAGTGCATGGGGGCAAGTCTACAACTTTTGCAATGGTTCTTCATGGAAGGGATCATTTTTCTTCACCACATTGACACCAATGACGAAAAATGGTTCCATGACTATACCCCTAATAGTAAGTGGTTGTTAATGGAGTGGAAATACCCCTCTTCTCCAAGAAAAAGAAGTTTAAAGTGGTGCAATCTGCCAGGAGGGTGATGGCCACAGTGTTGGTATGGTAATGGCATGAGTTTTTGGAAAGACTACTAAAAGTGATCGTTGAGTGATACTGCAATACCAGAATACGATTGTAAACAGCAATCAGAAGGAAACAGGATTCTTTACTGAGGATGTCATCTTCTTTTACATCAACGTGCAGTTCCCAGAAGCCCACTGCTGAATAAGTTTCACTGAAATATCATCCACTACCCTCTCTACAGGCTGGATCTCGCTCCAAGCGACTTTCACTGTTTTCCTCCTAGGAACACATAGGAAGCTGCCGATTTGCTTCACATGAGGAGAAGCAACACTTCATGACATGGCTGAACATGCAAGAACAGGATGTTTAGCAGGAGGGAATATTCAAACACATCCCATGAAGCGACAAGTACCTCAACCGATATGGAGATATTTGTAAAAATAACCTAATGTTCTACTAGAGGGCTGTATTGGTTGTACAAAATAAAATATACTTGTTTCACTGCAAACCTTATTACCTTAGTGCCACTAAAACTCAATAGGAATTGGCATCCCGTCATTGAAAGCAGGAAACGTCATCAAACGAGAAGCAACGAAGCGGTCCAATCAGAAGCCACGTTCGCCGGAGAGCCCAAGCCCCGCCCCCCACTTGCCAGTATAAAAGTAGCGATCCCGACAGTCAACGCTTCAGACGCATCGAAACCTTCTCCTAGAAGACTTCGACCGCGCCACTGAAGATGTCCACCGTAGTTGTGGACGAAACGTCTGGTACTCCTAACACCAGCAGACCACGGCAAAACAGCCCGGAAACATTTCTTAGTTACAATTTATGTACAGTCATTGTTTTTATAGTAAACAAAAATATTTTAGCACAAGTAAAAATTATTAATAGAATTTACACTTAAAACATCTTGTCTACCTCTACCTTGTCTAATTTACAGACTATTGTAAGTATAGCACACAATAACTACTTGTAAGTTGTACTACTCATTTTCTATTCTTATAAATT
This sequence comes from Hymenopus coronatus, assembly GCA_030762935.1. Lineage (NCBI taxonomy): Eukaryota > Metazoa > Arthropoda > Insecta > Mantodea > Hymenopodidae > Hymenopus > Hymenopus coronatus. The sequence goes on from CM060897.1 coordinate 141,756,401, forward strand.
TATACATCCCATTGTACTTGTTCACTTGGACAAAATAAATATATCAATAAAAATTATGAACATAATGTTTCTAACATTTTTGGATATTTATAAAATGTCAAGAAGTGCTTCTGTAATAATGGTTTAATATTTTGGCTTCTAAACCCAGCAGTCAGGGTTCGGTTTTTGGCTGGAGAAGAGTAATTTTTCTTGTACCAGACCCATTTTTACCATTCACACGTGGGATTGAATGTAGCATGTTTCAAGATAAAGATCAGCATTAAAGACCTTCTGTTCGAGTTATTTCACTATCAGAGGCCCCATAGTAACCATGGAAGTTAAAATTAAACAAAAAGAAATGTCCATGGGAAGAATACTTAAGTTATATCTAGTTTTATAACTATTATTCAGCTTCATACCAGTTGAAATGGAGCGTTTTGCTAGTTTTCAAAATATTATGTGACCAGTTGATACATGGAGGGAGAGGGAGAAATGAAGGGGAAAAAAGATCAATAATCTCCCCAGTAAAAGCAATAGCATTGTAGTTTATATTATTATTAAATATTACAGATTATTACATATCTATTATATTGGCATGTAATGTTCTATTTTTGCTCTACAGACCAGCACAGAACAAAAAAATAATGCTTCTGATAAGTAGCAGAGCAATTTTACCAACTCAATCAAATGTTGGTCACCCTGAAGTATTACATTTATAATTTTTATTTTTTAGTAACCAAAGTAAGTCTGCAGACATACTATTTTAAGCCAAAATATGTGTATAGAAAATGTTAAATATTTTGGAACATCGTTAATTTTCCCTGATTTCTGGGTAATCCATGTCTTACTGGTTTAATCAATTACCTTCCTCTTGTGTAGGACAGTTTACTCCCAGGACTTACATGTAAGTGCCTAGGCTCAAAGTTCTATTGAGGAGCAGATAAACACTGAATCAGTGTGGAGAATTTGGAATGGGGAAGCCAAATATGAGAGTAAGAGGGCAAGTGATATGAAAGGTGAAATAGATAAAAGGAAAGGAGATGATGGAGAAAACTCCCAGATGTTGCTTTGTCCACCACAATTCTTGGACCTTTACTATTTTTATTAATGGTTAACGATCCGCCATCTCAGTTCTACATGCAGATGACACTACTTTTCTTAACATTAGTGTAATTTGCAGATGCTTAAATCCATAGTGGAAAATACATTAATGCAAGCTGACAAATGGTTCAGAGCCAAATTTATTTTACGAGAATAAAGTCTAAAATTTGGTATTTAATTTAAGAGACCCCTATAAATAATACAGTTCAACCTGATTTATGCATATATCAAGGGAACGAGGGAAGATTACTTGTAACTCAGAATTACTTACAATTGAGATTTTGATAATGCATCATACATATTAAAAAAAGGCAATACAGTGGGCCTACATGTGCAAAATTTAACAAACAACAAAGATACGTACAAAGAAAACATTATTTTGAACTTGGTCCTGCTTTAAAGTAATCAGTTAATTTTGCTTGTTTCATTTTCTTGTACTAAGTGCATAAACCTCATTTTGCACACTTACTATGAATTTAGAGTTCTTTCAGTACCACTTTTAGCACTGAAGTAACGCCTACAAACATTTACTGCACTTAACACTTCATTCACCTTAGTTATTCTATATTAATCTTTAAATTCTTGCAACCATCCTGATGAAGCCTTGAAATCAGCCATGTTGTTCATTACTTTAGCTAATCTATCGCTTTTGCTTTCATTATGTCATCACTGATTGGTAGAGCTGCAGCCCGTTTCTGCTGGAACCATGTGAAAAGTGCCATTTCCAAATCAGCATATCTCCCTTCCTGCTGACGGCTGCGTTTTGTTGATTTGGAACCCAATTTTAAACTCATCCAAAATAACATTTTTGTTACTGATAGCATGGAGTAAGCAATTCCTAAGTCTGAAGCAATTTCGGTTTTGTGTGGATTAAGCTCCACCTCTAGTATGAATTTCACTTTCTGATCTAGCGTATAACATTTCCTTTTCCGTTCTCCATGGCTGATTAAAAGCAACCAAGAAGTGAAAGACAAACTGCTGTTTAACAATAAACACCAGATACCGAACATTTTTATCTTTACTTCTTGTTTATTGCTGCATTGCCGCACTCTACCAGTAAATGTATTATTGTCTTTTGTTTCCAAGGCTGATAGCCGCCGGCTCAGCTTCCACCTTTGTCAACAGAGATAAGGAAAATACCCTCGAGTTTCTATTAAGATAGTGTATGCTGTATGCTCATTATAATAAGGTAAAACACAGTTGTATTGCACTGAAATTTAATATGTATAACAGCAAATTACATATAAATAAGGTTCAGTTAACAGGTTTTTAAATTACATTTTGCCGGGATCTACAAAAATACATGTATAAATGTGAATTACTTACAATTGAGTTATATATAAAACAGGTTCAACCGTAGTTTCGAAAAAATAAATTTTTAGGAATATTAATAGATAATATATTATTATGAGCACCAGGTATTAATTGTCTAAACTTTTCAGAGTTGTTTATTTGATTAGAAGCTTAAAAACTCACATACCTAAAGCACATATTAGATTAACCTATTTTGTATTCTTTCAAAGTATATCTTCACTCTGGGGAAACAGCTCAAAATTTTACCGATATGCTTTTAAAGAAGAAGAAGAAGGAGAAGAAGAAGAAGAAGAAGAAGAAGAAGAAGAAGAAGAAGAAGAAGAAAGTTACTTGAATCATTTCAGATGAGCCATAGCTTACAAACTGCAAACCATTATTTATTAAATTAAAAGTAATGACTGTAATGTATTTGTATATCTACAGTGTATTACTGTATATAAAAATCTGATGTGTCCCATTCTCATGACTTTCTCTACATCTTTGCTACAAGTTATTGTAAAAAGCCAATGCTTCTATTTACTTAATGCTAATGGAGAAAAAATTAGCAGAAATAGTCTTATTACTTGCTTCCTTGTAAGTAGAAGCGAAATAAGAGAGAGTACCATAGGCTAAAGTGATAGTCAAAAGCTGGTTGCTATGTGACTGAAGTTCTTTTGTTTGTATGGACACGAGTTAACAAATTCTGTACAAGAAAAGTATAAGTATCTTAAAGCTGAAACCAAAACAAGGAATATCTAAAAAATGATCAACTCCACGAAAAAATTTATATAACATAAACTGTGTGTTTTAATGTGCTCTACATCTCTAGGGCTTCCAGCCAGGTGACAAGTTGGTTTAGAACAGACATTCATGTTGCCAACAAAACTTCAGTACCTACATACATGTAATTTTACAGTTTGAAACAATTTAGTTTTCATAAAATTTTAAAATATGCATGTATACATGAAGACTGCTTTGCTGCAGGTTTCTCAATGCACACATTTAGGTCCTTCTGCTTAAGGAGAAACATAAATTTAATAAAAGAATATTGAAATATTTGTAAAGGAAAAGAGACAAACTACACAAACTACTTCACCTTTCTGAATTTGCAAGGTCATAATATTCCTTCACAGTCATGGAGCGCTTCTGGACATTAATCTGTGTGTAGAGTCCAGGTTTGCCATCCACCACCTGACAGATTGGTGCTGGAATAGTAATATTAATGTCATCTACATTGTAGCCAGCCTTCCGAGGTTTCCATTCAGGTGGTGGTATCACCTGCAACATCCAAGATGATCTTTAAAATCTTGAGGATCAATATCAATGTTAGATTGATAAACATGTCCCTTGTTGAAAATCCAATAACACACATAAACTACCATCTACATCCAAATACTTGTGATCCACAGTGCTAGTAATGCAAACCATAATAACAAGTCTGTGCAAGTTTAACCCAATTGCTTAAAATGCCATGTCTACAAGATATTCAACTGGATGACAAAAATCAGCCAGGCACATTAATATTTAGATCAAAATTTTACATCTGAATGAATATGATCTGACAGTTGAATGAACTGTTTTGAGATATATGTAGTTACTATGAAATAGATTGTAGCATCATCCCTTCATGGTCTAAAAGTTTCCATCATGCTTGCAAATGAATGAAAAAACTAAAATGCATACCTCTTTTTAACCATAGGAGATTCATTTGAAATCTACACAGATGGCAGTAAAGCTGGGGTTGGTGCTGGAATAACAATATTCCTGAAAAAGGATCTCGCTCACCAACTGCAATGCAAACTCCTCAATAGATGCTCAAACAATCAGGCTGAGCAAATAGCTAATCTCACAAAATAGAAACCCTTGGAACCTAATAAACAAGCAAAAAACAGCTCTCATATACTGATAGCAGAAAGACTTTGGACTCATTGAAGAATCCTAAAAACCATGATTACTTCATAGAAATAATCACACAACGGATGGGAAATCTGCAGATTCATAACTGCATTATTCACCACTCCTGTCAGCAACTTCAGCTATGCACTGGCAGATAATCTAGTGAAAGGAGCAACATGAAACAACACTCTACAAATCTAGTACCAAAAAATAAGTTACTAGAGAACTGCAAGAAAACATATAGTGAAGTGGGAGAGTGAGTGGAGAACAACCACAAAGGGCGAAATAATAAAAATCATCCTTTCCTATAATGAAAGAGCCAAAGTGCAACTTTCCCTTAACAGAAAGCATAATTTTTCTGACACGCGATAGCATATTAAAATTTTGTATGTATCAATTTAAAATTACAGATACCCAAATGTGCATGTGAGGAAGTGGAATCCAGATGTTGACATCTTATTTGAGTGTAAAATTCTAGGAGAATAAAGAATTCTATTTGAAAATTAGGTCCAAAACACAGGAGGTATATGGACAAATTCTAAAAGACAGTTGATATTAAAACACAAAAAAAAAAATTATTCAATTTGTATAAGCAATAAACTTGGTATAAGTATAAAATAAGCAATAAGACAGAATCAATTTTGGGTAGTAAACAATTCTTAGCTACTAACCACACTATGAATAAACTCAACTGTATACATAAATATAAGCAATGCATATAGTATTACTATTCTTGTAATGGAGCATGCAATTAACAAAGTGTTTTTTTTTTATTTAAGGTGTCATTAATGCATATTTTCCATATAAATTCTATTGTAATTAATAAATCATTTGTGCTTAGTTCAAGTTACATTTAAATCACAATTACATGCTTGTAGCTCTTTTGTAGATCCTCTTGGCTTGCAAAATATACAAAAAATATTACAGATACCTAGTAGCTTCTTTTATTATATCAAAAGGGGTTATCAATGCAATTCAGAAAAAATGCAAATATCACAGAGATCACTGAAAATGTGTGGGTTCCTGTGACATGGAATAAATTTTAAAACATAAATGGCTTAGATCTATTAAATTGAAACACTAAAGCTGACTTTCTGATTGCATGTCAGCCTGGAGTTATATAATGTTGAATTCAGCTAAACAAACCAGAGTTAAATTTTGTTTTTATAAAAGTATACCTTGCAACATTTGAACAAATAGCTGCATTTCACTAATCACAATCACAGATTCCTTTTTAAATAGGGTTTAATGTTGACTCATATTTCATGTGGCACTACATCCAGCAAACACTGATGAAATGAAAATAACAAAAGGACATTTGGGAATAAAACATTTTAGGCTTTAGTACCTCCTTGGCAGTTGCCAGTTAAGAACACCTGGAGGAGAAAAAAAAAAATTATCCTAGGACAGTCCCAGTAAACTAGAGATCACCATTCGTGTTTAATCAATATTTTTTAAGTTACTGAATAATGATGTAACATTTATAAGAAGAATTGACATGAACAAGTAGAAAAATAGTAATTCTGTAAATTTCTCCTAAAGTTCAGATTATAAAAATCTCCTCTGCGTCCTTTAACCTGGTTTGGTCATATCGGACGATAATGAAATTGGTGAAATGATGCTCAAATGATGCTCGGGGTCCATGGAACTTAAAGTTACTCGACATTCGTCTTCTCAGGACAAGGGGAAATTCCCACCCAAAAAAACCTTGTCTGGGTAACTCACCCTAAGCAAGATTCGAACTCACAACTTTTTGAATGCGAGGCAGACATACTACCACTACACTACCCAGGTGGGCTATAAAAATCTTGTGTGCTAATTTTCATGACCTTCTCTGCACTGTATCATTTATCCTGTAATACCTATTTAAACGTTGAGATAAAGATCACAGAAAAACAGGATCATCATAAATGCTGGCCTTAAATCACTGTCTCTTTCTTTCTCTTCCTCCATCATCACATTCACTCACCCCTTCTCTTATTCTCATTCCATCACACTCATTCACTATCTCTCATCTCATTGCATCTTCTCACTCATCCACTCTCATTTCATTGCATCTTACCCACTGTGTCTCATCTCAATCATCCCCTCCATCTTTCTCTCTCTCTTTCCCATCTCTCATCCACTCTCCTAATCTCATCCATCTCACACATCCACTCTCTAGTATCATTCCATATCACCCATCCGTTCTCTCTAATCTCATTCCATCTCACTTATCCACTCTCTCTCACATCTCATTCCAGCTCAAGCACCCCACTCTCTCTCTCACATCGCATTCCAGCTTACACTTTCTCTCGAACCCTCTATTTATTCTATCTTACTCATTCTCTCACAACCTCTGCCTATTCTGTCTCTCTTATTCTCTGCCTATTCCGTCTCTCTTATTCTCTATCTTCCACTGACATTTTCTTACCCCCTCTATTTCTTTCGTTGTTTCCCCCTCTGTCATTCAATCTCTGTCAAAAATGCACTGTTTTGAAAAATACTTTTCTGGAATATAAATCTCAAAATATTCATTACTAATGCTTTAACATTGTATATGCAGCATGATAACTGCAGTAATTAAAATCTCGAGCAAATAAATTTGTTTAGGATATAGCTACTTATTAAAACTTAACAGCAGATGATATTTCATGGCTAGGTTTTAATTGGGAATTTGTGAATACACTATTGGGGTTTGGTGAATGCTTGCTTGGAAGCGGTATTACAATAAATGCACTCCAGAATGATGGGTTACAGCTGATAACCTTTTTTCAGGTCTTTTACCCACAGATGTGATACCAGACTCTTGTGTTAAATCTCTTAAAAGCTTCTTTTCTTGAAAATTACTTGTGACTTGTTTTTCAAGTAGTCTATTAAATTCCTCCATGCAATCCAATAAAGAAGCCAATGTTACACAGATTCCAAATTGATAGCATTGCCCTAATTTCTGGCAACTGCCTGAAGATACTTTCCATTACATATTACTAGCCTTTTTTTTTTATTGATAGACATTTTTGTGGGTAATTCATAAATATCCTTATCCACTAAAACAAAATATGTTAACAAAATATTTACTTTTGATTTTTAAAAATAATTACAGCAATTTACATGTAACTCAACTTTTACTTGTTAACCTTCTTAATGTGTTTCTGTCTTGCATGCTTATTTTTAAACCAATTGTTATTTTTAGTACTGCTTTTTCTTGTACTTATGTATAATGTATGTATTTTTGACTCTCATGCCTTACATACTTTTTGAAGCATTTAATGCATAAATTCACAAAATCTAGCAATGAATGTTGTGAAATAATGATCTTACTGTTAGGGGCAAACTTATATGAACTCAATCTTTATGAAAAATATTATTCATGCGTTAACAACAAAAGACTACACTATGCTGCTGAAGGAATAGTTAATTTTCTTGCTTGCTACTCATTTACTCATTAAATAATGTAAACTTTACAGCCCAATTCCACGGTTGCTGCTTCTCATTAAATATTTTGTTTGTAATTTACACAGCTTTTTTTCTCTCTCTTGATTACAAATATCTTATTAGTATCTGTGACCTTGAAATACAAGATTTTATATCCCACTTCTTCCCTTTTTTCTTAATTTTTGCTGATAAATAATATAAATAAATAACAGGCAATTTGTATTACTCACTGAATACATGCATATGAATCTTGAAATGTCCATTACTTTTAGCACTGCACTTTCAACTGTAAAAATAAGCAGGACATTATTGTTTGCTTTTCCTAATCAGCTCTGATGGCATGACGGGTAAGATGTATGCAATGAAAGCAAGATACCCATATGTGTGGGATAACATTTTAGATATGAACAGCTCCAGAAGATAAAATGAAAACAACAGAAGTAGACATAAAAAGCTCTACTGTTGTGAATGACAATTATACCTAGAGAGCACCGTTTGCAGGAAATATTGGCAAACCATGAAAGCAGTTTGGGGCCATAAGCATCAAGATATGGAGAAATTTTCGAACCTATGATGCAAGATATCAATATGCATGCGCAAGCAGACTCAAACAAGAGATGTCTATTTGCATCTCATAATTGTAACAACTGTAACCAACATCTGCAAAAAAATTCCCAGATATGTCAACACGAATTGTACAGACTGCCTCCGCAGTCAAGTGGTCAATGAGCTAACATCTCACCTGCAGGTCCTGGGTTCAATTCCCAGCTAGGGCGGGGAACATTTCTTTAACCAGAATTATTCCCTAACCCCCACAGAGTCTGGAAGTATGTATGTGAGTGACTGTGCATGTTTAAGGAAAATAAAATGATTTAAAAAACCAACGTAATGAACCTACAGACGAGTGCAAAGCCCCCGAAATGACCTTAGATGTTAAAGGGAGCTAAATATATATAGGGTGTTAATGAACTACAACACAATATTTTCACAGAATATGTAGATTACTTAAATAAACAATTTGAGAAAGGAGACTTATGCCCTGTTTATTGAAATTTCAAAGTAACGGCTATAAGTTTCTGAAGTGCCAGTAAGCCACTGGCTAATTTATGAACCATTTGAGAGCATAACACGAAAAACGAAGGGACATATTACAGCATACCTCTCTAGCGCAGTGGATATGATACTGGCTTTCAAGTGAAACATAGTTTCCGAGTTCAGGTCTCGTTCACGTATCGCAGCATTTCTTCTGGAATGAAAAAACTAATGATAAAAAACATCCACTCTATGACAGGAATAGAACTCATGACCTTTGGCATAGCAGCTTCCCATTATGCATTAAGCCACCAGAGCAGTGAAAAACTGCCTCCAAAGTAGGCTACGTAACTCAAGAACGTAGTTAATGAATGCTCAGTGTCGCACTATCAAGTGATAAGTTCGAGATTTTACAGATTTTTGCAACATTAAATCTTGAGAACGCTAGTAATGAGCTGCTAAAAATTTATATTTCTATATGCGGGCAGCAGTTTTAAAGACATTCTAAGGCATTTTTTCAACCTGCTTTGCTTTAACACTGACTTATCAGCACCTGATACTCACACGTTTAACGCAATGTAGTTGCATTATGTTTATCCAGGGACCATGCATCGCTGATCCCAAATTACCTATATCAGCCACGTGTACAATCTCGCAAATTATTTTGGTGTAGTTCATTAACACCTGTATATGTAACGGAACCAACCAGATGCTTTGCATAAGCTCATCTAATCTTCTACCGAACACTCCATTATTTTTATATCTTATGACTGCTTCTATACAATAGAATTTGTCCTAGATAGCAAGAATGTTTTCCTGATTGAACTATGTTTGTTTGCACACAAGCAAGCATAATCAGAACTTCACCAAAATTGACCAGACTGCTAATTGGTTCAACTTCTTAACTACTGTACAATTCTTATACATATATATATACTGGCTATGTCCTTTGAATTGATGAATATAAGAATTAGGATAATATATTTGGAGATGCAGATGATAATATGACCTAATAACAACAGGGTTACATTCCAATTTAATTGCAGAGGATATGGAAAGTCATTTAGGAGTAATTGTAGCATGCTGACCATAAAAATCCTTCATCAGACAAAAACTTGTGGAATATATTACAGCAGGTTTAACCTGTGGTGTAATGATCACATTTATTTAAATTCAGGCTTGACATGGTTAAGTTAATAAGTTTAGTGTAAATGGTTTATTAAGAATAAATAGTATGAAAATTAACTAGTCAGGTAATTTAGGAATAAAAAGACTGTTGGCTATATTGTTCCAGTGAAGCAAAAACATGAATTTGGCTGCAATGCGTCCTTCAATATGGCTACATGTGTAAGAGATGATAAACAATTGTGGCCCTTAATTGTGTTAAGAAAATTATCTCTAGCATCCATAAAATAGAGAAATATTTTCTATAATTTACATCCCACCCGCCTCCCAAATAGCCCTTCTTTTCCAGTTACTCCATTGAGTGCAAGAGCATCATATTTATTGGATGAACTCATCAGAACAAAAAGTAGTCAACTTATTGGCAGTTCTACGTGACGATTCTATTAATTCTGACCGCTGCTAAAGACCATTAATCTGTGGTACATCAAGAGCCTGTTCTCTGTAAGGAGAAATGACAGTGAAAGGTACATAACCATACTATATAACACTTAAGTATATTACCACTCTGCCATTAGAGCCACTTTGGGTAATCTTGCATACCAGATTACCCTGGCATGGCGGACGCTGTCAATGCACAATTCGGAATGCCAACATGCACATTTAAAAACCACTACATTTATGCAACATTAGCAAGTAGTTGGTACTGTTGCTCAATTTACTAAATAGGTCAAAAAAAAGTCATTGGTAGTAGTTATAAAATATCTGCACTGTAATAAATAAGTCAAAACAAAAGTGCGAGAAATGATTCATAATGTACGAAAAGGAAGAAATGTTTAACTAAAATAAATATACTAAAGGAATGGTAATAATAACAAATATAAGAGAAATGATTCATAAATAGATATAATTGCCCAAACTGACCAAACAAATAGCATAGCTTCCTTATTTCCTGCCGATTTTAAACGTACATTCTCTCTGAAGTAGTTATAAAATATCCGCAATGTAATAAATGAGTCAAAACAAAAGTGCGGGAAATAATAACCTCGGAATTGAAGGGAGCGTATAGCTATAGGAAGGGTTATAATAACAAATATAAGAGAAATGATTCATAATGTACGAAAAGGAAATGTTTAACTATAATAAATATAATCGCCCAAACTGATGAAACAAATAGCATAGTGTCCCCATTTCCTGACGATTTTAAATATATATTCTCTCTTCAGATGACGCTGGCTCCATTTATAATGCCAACCTAAACAGTAATAGTTCTGATTTCCGTCTATTTGTTTATTTTCAGGTTAAATCACCGCCAAGCAGTAAACAAATGCAACATAAAAGAATGCCTTATACATTTATCCATGAAACAGAAAGGAAAATGTCATACAAGTAACCATAATCACCTGAAGTAGTAAACAAAGTTTATTTTCCCTTATGCACACATGATTTTTAATTTGCACATTCTCACTTTACATGGCTCTGGAGAATTACATGTAATTTGCAAGTCAATTGTTGGTTTTAAGGCCTAAAAATATGTGATTTATAGCATTTCCAAAACTACTCTTCCCTTGCATCTTTAAATGTAATGCATTACAAAACATACTTCGCGCCACGCCAAATGACGTCACCGAAAGCTAACTAACACCCTCTAAGCATTTAAAACTATTTGCTAAGGACCTTGGTGATTTCTTGGTGTTTTTTGAGGTTATGCTGTAAAGCGAGATTGCCTGCCTGGCGTTGCGCGGTACCTGCCATGACAGGGTAACCTGGTATGCAAGATTACCCCACTTTGTAGTTATTTACTGGTTTGAAACCACCGCCTTAAAAACTTTAGGGCCGTGCAACTTAACAGATTTGAAATCTGGACATGTGACACTTTCAAATCTAGATCTTACGTGGAAGTTTTATCAAGGTAGCATTTGACATCTCAGATATGCACAGCAAATGGATGTGTTTCCGGGTTTATTACTTATTTGATCTGTCATTTCTGATACTAATGATTGCAAACATATAATGTCAACATAAACCAATTCTAGATATAGCATTTAATGTGTGCCTTAATGTTCTAAAACTTTGCTAGGTTAAAGTGTTAGATATTTTCGTAATATCCAATATCTGTGATGAGATTATTATTGCATCTATTGGCACAATTCATCATCCAAAACATATACACTATTTGGCTTACACTTACCTTTGCTAAGCCTGCTCTATGAGCTCCTTTGGATTCCATATAACTAACATAACCTGTGAAATCTTGAAACTCTTCGAAAGTAGGGCGAAATACCATAATTTTGGGTCCTCCAGGACCATTGTTGTCTTGCTGTATCAAATTATCCATCGTTTAATTCTGTTGTGGTATCTCCAGAAGCAAATGACGTTTTTTCTCAAATGCAGTTATGTTACACTTCCACAAAGCTACAGGGTATTTAAAACAAACATATTATAAACAGTTTGGCATAGAACACAAACATTGTACATGCCACACTTTGTGTTCTCCCACAGTCACATACACTCATATTACGGGCACCCACATAATGTTTCAACAACTGAAATACAATACAAAGACGCCAAACATCAGTGAAATATTAATTTATGTACAAAGTAGTTCATGCAAGCAGTAGCCATATCCTTCTTGCTTAGAAATAAAAACAAGATGGCGTTGTCAGTGTAGAGCAATTGAGAGCTGCGCTGCTTTTCCTTTCAAAGCTTGCATTGCCTCTAGATAATATTGCTATTTGTGGACATCCTTTTGTTATCATTCAAAAACAAACACTTAACTATTTTAAACATAATCAATTCACCAATAATTATACGCAATGCAACCATTTTCATTCTAAGTTTGAGTACAGAATGTCCACTTTGGAAGCAAAAACAAATAATGATTAGTATCCAATGGTATATGATATTTTCCAATAAAAGTCCATGTAGTAGTAAGTAAAAAATCACAAAACACTTACTTAGTAAATAACCAAATGCAATTAAGAGCCACTACTTCTATTTTACTCCATTGCTTTACATTCTTTTCCGGCATAACGTTGTAAGACCCTATGAATATCAGCCCAAAGACTGTCACACTGGTAGATATTACAATTACAGTGCAGTTGTCATTGTAGTTGCAGTTTGTTCGTACACCACGAAAACACTTTACTTTGGGTCTTATAACCGGCAAGGAAATTAATTAATTTTAAATACATTTATAACAATTATATTAGAGTACAATTATTTTATAATGTCCAAAATTAGGAAAGACGGCAATTGCTGCAATCCTGATCATAATTTAACAATTGATGTCAATCTGTTGTACTTCCTTTAATTAAAAACTGGCAAATAAATAAAAGATAACAAATCGTTAATGGATATAATTATTATTAAATTTTCCACATCTTAAAACTTTCAATGTTTCGCAACGAACAATTTTGCATTTTAACATAAATGTAACACCCTTAACAACAGCTAATACTGTAAAGTCTCGATTTTTTTTTTTAGTTTTATTTATTTATTTATTTATTTATTTATTTATTTTTTATTTGTGATGTGATGATGCGACAGGGGGGATGATAAAAACGCCTACAGATCTATAGGTGAGTCAATCTGTCTGGAACAATTTAAAATCATAAACCAAAAGTAGAAAACACACTAAGTTTGTTTTAAACCTGACATCTTCTTTGAGAGAAAATGCGAATATATTCATGCAGTTCCCATCATCCCAAACAATGTTTACATGTAAAATGTTTCAATTGTTTACTAGTCTGTGTAGGCATTAATGTGTAACTGAATCGGAAGACTCGACTGGAACTCGAACTAGTATCTTCAGCGGTCCGTGCTTATGCTCTTACCGCTTGCGCTACCGTCGAGATACTCACTGCGTTTCGTTTTTCTCAAAATGTTTCTTAACTATTTTGAAAATTTTCATAATAAGCCAAATGTGCTTACCTCGGTGATGTTGGGGTAGAGTGTCTGCTTCACATTAAAAGATTCCGAGCTCGAACCTTCAGAAACGATGAGTTTAAACTCTATGGACCTCGGACCCATTTCATTCATTTGCCATACGATATGACTTAGCCAATTAAAGGACGATAAAAGAAATATTTAAAATTTTTATCTTGAGTTTTTAGTAGACAACCAGTGAAAACTCCTTAATTCTCGTGCACTTTTATATAACTAGGAATCAGTAGGAGATAGACGAAAACAGTATGTTGGAAAAGTGTAAAACTAACTAAACAAAATAATTTACATCAAGTAATTTATTTTTTTACTATAATTATTTTGCTTATTTTCACTCTCACTTAACCTATGGTATAATTTTTTGGGGAAAATCAAGCCATTGTAACCGAGTCTTTCTAATCCAAAAAAAAAAAAGGCAATTAGGCTAATGCATAACCTTTCTAGTACTACTAGCTGTAAACCTTATTTTAAATCGCTAAATATCTTAACAGTTCCATCAATTTATCTTTATGAAATGCTTGTATTAACCCACAAGCAGGTAAACAGTTTTATTACTAATGCGGACATCCATGACCATAATACAAGAAGTAAATTAAACCTTCACAAAATAGGGTATAAGAGATCCCTATATGAGAAAAGTTTTTATCATAGTGGTATTCAATTGTATAAAAAACTCCCTACCACCTTTAAGCAGTTATCCTCTATGGCAATATTCAAAAGGAAATTACAGAGATTCTTAATTCTAAAATGCTTTTATTCAGTGAACGAATATCTGGAGATGGCTTAGTTTACTAGTTTTATTTCAAGTTTGTACTAGAATTCTAATATTGTAAATATCTGTAAGTAGTAACTAGTATAAGTATATTGTGTGATTATTATGTAATTCCTATTGACGAAACCGATATTTCTGTAATGAAATCATATGGTGAATAAAATTGATTTGATTTGAGTTCCTAAAATATTCACTATTGTTTATTTACGGTTTTCCAACTCCAAAATTGGTGCATCATCTACACAGCTTCACACACACACACACACACACACACACACACACACACACACACACACACATATGTCTGCTTATATAATATGGTCTGCTCAATGTGTCACATCAGCTCGTTTACAATAAAACAGCAAATATTTATTACGGTTTACGCAAGCTGTATACAAAATAGCTTCACATGATTGCGCATAGCTCGAAAGTCATTCTAAGTTCATTCTTCGTCTAGACGGTGGCATATGTAAAGCTTCTCTAGAGATTTTAAGTTATAAGAGAAATCGCATTTCGACAACATAGTCTCGAATGTACGGGCACGCTAAAAGAAAGAAAACTATACGCAAGCCGAGAGAGCGGAAGGAAAAAAGAATGATTCACGAAGATACGCGGAACCGTAGAAGAGGACTGTACTCTGTAGATTTTTGTCTTCTAGTTTCCAAAGTGCATTTTAAGCATTTCAGCAGTACATTATTAATCAGGAGCAACTACTTTCGGTCTCCTACTAAGAAGGCAATTGCGAACTTTAAATTAACTCTTCCAACCGGGCTCTGTTGGAGAAGAGTTAAACATTAGTGTCCTAATACTTATATAGAATCAATAATTGCTGTTAGAGTTAATTTATCTTATTACGGTTTCAAACGGTCCATCTAGTCCAGGAAAGGGTGCTGGTGTAAACAAACGCACATGCCTTCGAGGGGGGAGAATACCTTTCAAACGAATGAAAATAGTTCATTACTGCACTAAATGTATTGGCACCATTTTTATACTTAAAATGGCATGAAATGAATAAGCATTGTATTTTATTAGTCACTTCATTTAAACATAAATAAAATAATAGCTGCTATCTTTTATAACTGTAAAAAAAAAAGAAAAAAGAAAAAAAAAAAACGATAGTCCCAAGTTTACCGAAGTGAAGTAACGGTTGTGCAACGTAGCAAAGTCCTAACAGTGAAAAAGGTATTCCACTATTTTGTTTGAGTTTATGTCAACTTTGTTGCTACGGATTTCATTAACTTGGTTTCGGAAGCAACTGACTTGTGAATGCTATTTCGAAAGCACGGAAGGAAATGAAGGAGGCGGGAACTGTGAAAATCCCGAAAAAGAAAAGGAATCGCCTTACGGTGTATTAGGGGCGGCCTTTGAAGTTCCATGCGCTTCAAGAACACATATGTTTCTTAAATAATGGGCCCTTACCTAGATAAGGTACTCTCTGCTATAGACAGTAATAAAATATAAAAGTAAACAAAGCGGCAAGCATGTGTTACTCCGCCAGCATCTGTGATTGGTCGACCTATTGTATTGAGACCGAGGTCAACGTTGACTATATGAGAACAATATTGTTTTGCTTTTACATATTTGTGGAGTGTTATCTTGAAAAGCTTTTATTGTTAGGTTCAATGCTGGCAAGTTACATTTGTAATGCCGTGTACAAAGTGACATAATAGTTTATTTATTTACTTTCTCTATACCTGGCAACTCAAGTCTTGTATTACACTCCAGAAAAGTAAATACGGAAATGTTTGAGGCGCCCTGTATATAGTCACTGTATACTTTTCTCTTTCTGCTCAAAACCTCACGAATAACGGCAGAAACGCGTTTCCCTAACATTTGGCAACCGATCACTGTTTACAACTTAAGGCACTTTTGCGACCGTTTCTGGCTAGTTTGCTTTCAAAGAAGCTATTTTCCTACGACGAATAGACCATATTCACCTTACATTGTGAGTATTTTCTTCTCGAGTTTTGAGAGCCGGCCTGCTTTCACCATTTCACTTTGTGAAGCAAAAACCTCGACACTGAAATACCAGTTAACGCAGTCGATCTCGCAGTAAAAGCGGACGTTAAATATTATATTAAAAAAAAAAAAAAAAAAAAAAAAAAGGCAGTCGATGAGCTCACTACGATCTCCATTGCTGGGATACTTTCGCACAACTTGAAAAAAACACTCAATATAAAGTTTTTCACTAATATTTTAATGATTTCCCTTTGTGATGTTTCACATAGCAAACGGATGAGGCCATGCTGTATAAACTGATTGTGGTTTTTTGCTTGTCCTCTTAACTGCGCAAGCGCAATATGTACTCATAGTAATGCATGCGTTCACTTTTACATATTTTATGAAACAGAATACAATTCGAAACTATTTGACTGTCGCATTCTTAACAGAGCGGTACTTGTATATGTTTTACAAATATAAAAACTCTTTGGAATAAGATTGCAAACTATATTTTCCTTTCGCAAGGGTTACAGAACTGAACCAACCAATGGCATCGTACTCATACATCTGCTTTTGTTTACAGCTGACGATGACGGCATGGGGGGGTGGCGAAGAAAGCTTCGCCATGCGTTCATGAGGTGTCGAGCGCGGAGTGATACTATGTGCATTGTTTATATGTGAACCCATTCTCGGGCCCGAGAGATTACAGGTAGATAACTAATTCACAAAGCAGCCGTTGCTTCTACTCTTTATATTGGAAAGGACTTGCAAATCTGGACTATTCATCTCTAATGTCCAATTCAAGGAACACCTGGAGCCATTATACCTTTTATAGTATGATATATTGAAACAATACTATATTTATTTTCTAATAATTATTCTATAGTACATTACATTAAACCGAGGGAAATTCTTGTTTAAAATTTTCCTGATGCTATCCAGCCAGTGTGTAAAATATGTAAATGAGGTAAAAACAATTATAACTGTTGAACCCCGTTTTCGTATTCCACAAGGGGTTTCTTCTTCCTAGAGTAAGAGTAAGCACGAATATGGTGGTTTTTACCGCAATGAAAGTGATTACTAATTCCGCAAATGTCGTCATACCTGCCTTAATTAAACATTCATAAATTACACTTTCGGATTTATCAAGGTTTTTCTACTGGTCTTATTAATGAGCAATTATTTTAAATACGCTAAAATCCAAAGCAAGTTTTATGAATGAGATGAGCATTCCTTTTTGGTGGGTACCCAAACACTTATTGTAACTTGTTGACTCTGTAAATACTTCAATTCCGTATTCAGGAAATAAGCACTTCATTCCCTTTATATTCCTATGCCTTTTTCTTTTCCTTCGGAAGGGAAGTAAAGCCGTTGGTTCCGTGTCGTAGCTTTACGGCTCGTAAAAGAACCTCAAGCCTGATAAAGAGACCTCTGAGCAAAATTAAGCAGTCTTTCACGCCTAGTATAGAATGGGACGCTGAGAATCATAGTAGTTAAAGAACGTCCATAAATAACACGCAGTTTACATTTTTTTATGTATTTTCTTTAGCTAGCAGCCGTTTGGAAAGACGGGGAACGAATGACATCGATAACTAAAAGTTGGATCGAGCTATAGCTGCAAATACAAGAAAATCAGAGAATGAAAACGGATTGCTTTAAAATGTATATCTGATCACCACTGAACAACGGAATTACAAGTTCATTAAAAAATGAGTGATTGGTTAATTCACCTGTTGGGTACCTGTCGAGAGTAGTAACACAATTTAAGAACCCAAGGGCAACATTTTAAGATCTAATAATAGTTTCGATAGGATATTTCGACAGCTTAGACATATTTCTATGAAGCTAGAGTCAAATATGGTGAATAAAACGTCTGTGAAAAATGCAGCTACTGTGAAGGTAAAGGAGGTATTTGAACTTGAACGAATTAATTAGTATTAGCCATGTATGGCTACAGAGTAGAAATACAGAGACGAATGTGTTGCTTACTCCCATTACCATACACTTGTTCACACCAACTATTTAATAGTAAGGCTAAATAAGGTCTGGAAAGTGCAACCATACTGGTTTTGCCACGTGTCGCCATATCAGCTACAGCAAGGAAGAATAGGAGGGGCGGATTAATATTATCAATAATTTTTGTTAGGCAATCTTTTAATATTATTTGTCAAAACATGTTCAACAGTAGGCCGAACTTTTATGGTCTCCCTGTCCTATGTGGGAGTTCTCCTTTTACGCTTTCAAAGCAGGTCTTCAAAGTTTAACTAATGTGTGCGGGAGTGGACTGTATGAAATGACAGTACGCACAAAAACAATTTAGTCTGATATTCAAATTTAAAAATTCGGAAATGCGTATTCAAGTGCATCGGGGATAGTTAACAAAATCGACATCTATACTATGAAGAAATGTATTCGTGTTGAATAACTGTTGGACGCAAGACCACTATGGCAAGTTTATTTACATATTTAGACACAGAATAGATGCTCAAAATGTGCGCTATTAGAATCTATTCAAGCGTCACATCTTTTAGGCCAATTCTGAACTACTCTAGCTAGAACCTCTGTGTTCTGCCCAGTATGTAGAGCTGCTTCAAACGGTGTGCGACGATTGTCGATAACAGAAACCTCATTATTACACACCTTGCACTTCAAATGCCCTTGCTATATTGTGCTTATACAAACCTTAGGATTTACGGACGTTGCATTTAGCTTTACCATGTGCAAGCAGATATTTAGATATTCATCATCTGAAAAAATTGAAGTGACCCTGAATGTTCCGTTTCGCATTTCTTAGACATCAACACAATATAATCCCTGAGAGACCCAACACTTATATCTCTCAACACGCGCCAGCGCTGCGGAGTTGCCAAACGCATTCCCACGAATTTATTTCAGTAGATAAAGTTCAATTATGTGACACCAATTTGGGCCAAACACCTTATTTTAGCAACAAATGACACAGATATAAATAAATCACCTATTGAATCCCTATCTAACTAGGCTTAATTCAATAGTAAAGGATAAAAGGAGTGCGGACATTGAGGTAGTGTTGATACGTTTTATTTGTTATTTATGAAACTATATATGACGCTATTGCTTAAGAACAAGCTTCAGTTAGTGTAATCAGTATTTAGTTTTGGGAAATTTCTATATCGGCAGCGAAATACAAGAGCGAAAATGTCTGAATCAGAGAAAGAGTATGGAAACGAGAAGTTTAGTTTCATCTTGTACCTCGTGACATTTGTGCTTATACTTCAGGAAGAGGAATAATAGGCATAATGGTATTTGACGGGAAGAATTCCCTAAAATATTTGCATTTCCTATTCGATTTCGTTTAATTAACATACTAAATTGCTTTCTTCAGTAATATTATTTTAATAAGAATGAAACAAAAATAATTTGTTAACAAATACATTCATATGAATTTTATAGAACAACTAAATAATTATATAACTTTCTGGTACTTCACTAGTAGGAATCTGTAAAAATTATTGCTTTAGTATTTTAATTTAGAATAGATGGTTCAAGATCACGCTTACTCTCCAAAACGACTTTGTGCACTTTCCCTCCCTTCTTATTCTTTCCCTAGGGCATAAATGAACAAAGAAGGGAAAAAAGCTCAAGATTGTCAATATTGCATTTAACCCTAGACAAGACAGTGAGATAAACAAAATGCATTATAACCTTGCTGGTGGTGTGCAAAAAGTTACTGTTGACCGTTTCTGCAATGACACGCACTTAGAAAAAATGCTGACAGACGGGGTAATGCGCGTGCGCCGCTTAAAGCCAGGATTATAATGAACTTTACGTAACGGAACGTAATGTGAGGCTAAGAAATGCTGCTAAACTGAAGGCCCATTAAGCTGCACTTTAGCTTCACCTTACCAGGAATTACTCTTGATTGTTAGTTTCTTTATTTCTTCACGCCGATTGTTTTAATTATCATTTGACATCACGTAACGGGATGGCAATGTCGCGTCATGCAAGTCAGCCCTAAATAGCCCCATTTGTGTTAGACTTTCGCGTTACGTCAAGACTCGTTACATTAAGTTCGCCGTAATCCCGGCATAAGAGGGGTATGCGAATTTGAAATCGAGTTTCATTTATAAACGCTCTTTAACTTCTGTGGCACCCAGCGTCCCATTTTATATTGGGCGTGAAAAATAGTTTAATTTTGCACCGAGACCTCTTTATCAGGCTTGAGATTCTTTACCTTTTAAATATAAAACATTGGTTATTTTTTATTTTCTAAAAATGGCTCGAATGTTTTGTTTTATAAAAATGCCATGGTATCACACTTTATATAACTGTAAAACACAGACAATCTTACTACACATAATAAATTGTGTGATTTAACGGGTTCGTGTGTGATCGCGCGCGTGTGTTTATAAGTTATTACATCAATATATTTATGATTATAATGTAACATTTATTCATATTTAAAAGTTGTTTTTTCCACATATCCATAAGTCCGTAAGTCCGAGTTGCGAAGCCAAAACTGTTCTTTGGCATAGAGGGATAAGCACAGGTTGTCGCTGTAAATTAAGTAAAGAAGGTTCGCATCGCAGAGCAGGGTGCTTTTAAATACCGAGAATATTTTTTCTACTTATTATTGTTAAGTCATGGTACTAAAATAATTACAATTGCATTTATGCGTTCCGGAAATCCGGCTATGGATTTTGTGGAATAGTATATTCCTGTTATTACCTGATTCTTCAAATATAGGTTTTTCTTAAACTAGATTTCGCAGTATAACAGCGACAGGATGCATCTTCATTACAACATTTTTTTTCTCACTTCCAATGTAATGTATACTTTCATTATGGGTTTGCAACGTAGAGAAGTAAAACAACAAGGAGCTAGTTATAGAACAAGGTTCTATTATTCCGAAGTGATGTATTTATGCGGGATATCATAATTTCAAACATGATCATGTGAATATTGGACTACATCGCGAGATTTCTTTGCTTTACACAAGAATAATTTCGATTGCTCGTTTGTGTGCATAACGAAAGTAAGCTGGAACATCATAGATAAAAATGTTCCTGTGCTGGAAAAATACCTGAATCAGATGAAGTTCCCAAGTGTTCAGTATGATGGGTTTATAATCTGTGCGTACATTTGGAATTGCTTTGATGAATAATGAAATTAATTTTATAAATAATTGTTTAAATGATTTGGTAGCATTTCTAAGCATGAGTGAAATAAAAAGACTAAATACACTCGCCGCAGTACGATATCACTTCACCTACACAATACATGTAAAATTAATGAGACATGCATTAAAGTATACATTCCCTTCTTAGTTTAATATTAAAGTCGTTTCAGAAATGGACTCGCCATGTCTTATGCATGTGGAGTAGGACCAAAGTGGAGAGAGAGAGAGAGAGAGAGAGAGAGAGAGAGAGAGAGAGAGACATTTAAATGGACCGAATGATTGCAATTGATGAAACCGAGGTATGCGCACAACTAAAGCGTCACTCAAACGAATGACATTTGCAGGTAAACCATAGACACTTTCGGTAGAACCCATCGTCCACAAAGGTCATGGTCATTTTGATGTAATGATACCAGGGTGTTCTAGTTACACCTTAATGTGACAACCACGTGTCAATACTCAATATAAGGTATTTCCTGATCAACCATCAGCATAGTAATACTCAGAGGAAGCACAAAGCACTGAGGACAATTCCACAATCATCTACATTATAACTCCTGTAAGGGAGTTTTACAGTGGAGATCTTGAAATATCTCCTCTACTCGTCTGACCTCAGACCATCTGATTTTGATCTAATACGAAAATTGAAGCCGCTGTGTTTTGTAAAAAAAAAAAAAAAAAAAAAATAATAATAATAATAAATAAATAAATAAATAAAATAAAATCTGACATGTTCAATTCACATGACTTTCTTTAGCTGTTCCACAAACTTTTCTTTAAAAAGATTATTTTCTATCTATATCATGCTAATCGGGATAATCATAAGCAAAAATGGTCTTATCACTTACTTCCTTGTAAGCGGAAGAGAAATAGTTTGGTATTTAAACGAATTTTCATTTTTGAGCTATGATGTCCACAGACAGACATACCTACATACACACACGGGCATTCTATGTAACAGTTTTGTACGTATACCTAGGTGATATTTAGATTATCCTGATACATATATGTACTACTTCATGAAATATATCCGATCTGCATCAATGTGACAATGACCCCTTGTGAGTCATGCCTTGTTTGTCCTATTTAAGTAAAGCATAATGTTATAAACTCTTCAACAGTGAAAATTAAATGTGAAGTAAGGACATTTTCTCCCACACTTGACTTTTGAAAATCACTGGACCTTTCACAATACTTTTTTAGCTGGGCACATCCACGGTAAGAGATAGATAATAACAGAACTACGGAAGTACCTGCGTATAAGAAATTACCTTGAATGTGGTATATCCTACAACGAACATAGATAAGGGCAGTGGCCAATAGAAATAAAGAACTCGCAACACCCTAGTTTACAATGGAGCGACATGCGACGAGACATTGCTTCTCGAATTCTAATGTTCATAATAAGGCGACTCATTGAACATTGCCGCCTGAAAATGTAAGTAGGTAAGTGCGTACACCATGTGAAGAACTCCATGCACTTCGCGGAAGTTCTTGACAGCATCAAAGTGAAGCCCTCGGATCTGCTAGCTTGTTTCGATGTGGTATCTCTCTTCACCAGAGTTCCTCTTGCGGTAATACAATTACTGTCAGAACACTTTCCACCTGGTATTACTGTACTGTTTAGTCACACGCACTTCCTATTATTTTATGTATGACAATACCTACTAAGAGCAGACAGACGGTGATGCCATGGGCTCTCCTCTGTCACCAGCTATTGCTTACTTCTGTGGGGTTTCTGGAGCATGAAATACTTAACACAGCCCCATTAAAGCCTACACATTTTTTTAGGTATGTAGATGATACATTTGTTGCCATGGGCTCTCCTCTGTCACCAGCTATTGCTTACTTCTGTGTAGTTTCTGGAGCATGAAATACTTAACACAGCCCCATTAAAGCTTACACATTTTTTCAGGTATGTAGATGATACATTTGTAATTTGGCCGCATGGACTGCACACTCTACCAGATTTTCTTGCACACTTAAATAGCCTCAGATCACTATACAGTTCACAATGGAAGTTGAGAAAAACGTTTCCCTCCCCTTTCTGGACATTCTGGTTACCAGAAAAGCGGACGGAACTCTTGGTCATGCCGTCTATCGAAAACCTACACAGAAGGATCTTTATCTCAACGCAAACAGCTTCCACATAAGTCACAACGAATGGACATTCTCAACACATGGCACATAGGTCCAGATAACCTGCTAACTGAATTTCAACACCTAAAATTCACACTCAAACAAAATGGATATTCAGCCAAGGACATCACATCTGCGTTGAAAAGAGCCGGATGAAAAAGAAACCCCAGCAAGAACACTCAACAAAAAAGACATGCCAGCCACCATAGCCTATATACCGTTTACCGGCAATTTTTCGGGAAAATTAGTAGACTATTCTACAAATATAATGTCAGAACCATCCATAAGCCACCATCTAAAATAAAAAATCTGGTCAGGCCAGTTAAAGATAATTTAGCTTTAAGAGTACCTGGTGTTTACCACATTCCTTGCGAATGCAGCGCAGTATACATTGGCCAAACAGGACGCACTATTGCCACACGCGTTTCTGAACACCAAAGATCAATAAGGCTTACGCAACCCGAAAAATCTGGACTGGCTGAACACTGTATAGAACAAAGCCGCAGAGCTAACTTTACCAACACCAAGATAGTGGCTAAGTGTTCGAACTTCTGGGAAAGGAGAGTAAAAGAAGCTTTGGTCATCTCATCTGAAACAAATAATCTAAATCGCGATTCTGGCCCACAACTAAGTTCAGCATGGACACTGATGTTTTTTTTGTTTTTTTGTTTTTTTTTTTTACCGTGGAGGGGAAAAATGCATTACGCATTCAACCCCCAGCCGAAGTGCAATGGCTGGGAGGATACGTGGGACTCTCCGCCCTGCTGCGGCATACCCACTAAAAAACCTCTCCACGTTATATCACGTAGTTTGCTGTATTTCATCGAAGCTTTGCGCGGTCCCGCAATTGCACCCGCGGTAGTATGTGGAATCTAGGATGCTGCCGCACTATGTGCGGGAGTGGGTAAAGGTTATTTCTAGGCTACAGCCATGAAACCTGACTGCAGCCTAGGGAATTAAAGATGATATTGGGAAGGAATGTAGGTGAAGGTTGTGCAGGAGTTTAGGTGGTGAACTTATATGTGAATCTGACGATTCATGTAGTCATGTGAGAACTTTGACCCCGCTGCCCTGGTGTTCGAACGGAGCTGGACAGGAGCGTTCCGGAGTTCAGTGTTGTGTCTGTGCCCCTCAGCCTGTGCAGGAGGAGGAGCGCTGTTGTGCTGGCGATTTGATCTGAATAACTCGGCGGATTAGGCAGCCTGCTGCAGGAGAACCTGCTTGAGCTGCGTTGAGATGCCTTCTACACGTGCTGACAAGTCAGCTGCTGTAGACTGCAGTGTTGTGATTGCTGTGGTGGTGGAAGCTTGTAGCTCCTGAAGCTTCTCGTGTATGACGCTGGAGAATGCCTCTTCTAGCGCAGCTAAGCGAGCGCCGACGTTCAGGATCTCCGCGTGGAGGTCCTGAATGGCATCCCGCGTCGCTGCGTCAGGCGGTGTGGCGTCGGTGTTGTAGTTCTGCGGTGGTGTCTTCCTAGTAATCGGGTATTGAGGGCACTGGGATTGTCCCGTGAAGTGACCTGTGCCACGACAGGTGGCACAGAACCGGCGGCGGTGACGAAGATCATGCCCTGTACAGTCTGCGATGGCGGAGTTGGCACCACAATAGTGGCACCGCGGCGGAGAGGTACAGGCGTCGGCCGTGTGACCGTAGGCGCAGCAGCGTCTGCAAGGCTTGTGTCGTTCCCTTTGTCTCGCCTCAACAACAAGCAGTTGCCCTAACAAGGGCAATCCAGTCGCTAAGGCAGCCTCCAGATCCGCAAGATCCCGCAGCTCGACCCTCATCAGTGGTGTTGGTCCCCGGCCATTGACGATGCGAGTAGCCCTCAAGCATGAGGGCCGCTGCGACTTCGCTGCGGCGGTGAAAAGCCGGGTGGAAAGGTTCCTAGGGACCCCCCGAACCACGGCGCTGAACCGGGAAGTGGAGCTCTGCGCAGTCGGCGACTGTGGCTGTAATCGCCGAGGTGAAGCGCTGCTAGCGGTCGGTGAAGTAACGGCGGCTGGCGGAGGCGATTCAATCAAGGCAGGAGTTGCCTTGGGTATCGCCGTCGATGTTGAGGCAATACTCGCGGCGGAGGTGGCCTTCCTAGAGCTTGCGGCTCGGCTTTGTTTATTCTTCCCCATCGCCCTGATGTTAAAGAGCCTTAACACCTAATCCTCTACCTGCAGTCTTCCAGGGTTTGTTTTCTAGCAAGTCCGTGCTCAAACACAAAACATTAACCGCATAACTGCCATAACAATTCTATACAAGTAAATACTAGAAAATAAGTACACCAAGAATCAAAATGTTAAGATAAGTCAAGAATACATGTAAGTAAAAACACTTTTAAAGCCACTAGGCGAACTTATACACCTTCTTTCAGGTAACCCGTTCCTGACGAGGACAGAAAGCTGATATGTATACAACACAAATACACCGCCAACTACAACCTATGTCACCTCCAACTTCCACCCAGGGAGCACTCAGGGCGCAAGTCATGTGTGTCCCCTGGCACTTCAGTCTTCACTCGCTGTTACTGCCACTGGCACGCAGCTTCCATTTTCTCCAGAAATGCGCAGGTGCTTAATGCGGTACTGCAAAAGCGAGGCATGGGCCTCCTACTTCCGGTGGGGGTTTTTCGTGGGTAGTGCCGCACTGGTTCGAGTCCAGGGCGGGGAGTCTCACACTCCCAGGCTTGCCTGGGGTTAGGGCGTCAGTAGCCTTTTCCCCCACCACTAACAAAAAAAAAAATGCCATAACAAGGAGCTTCTTCTTCGACTCGTCAAGATGGCCAAGAAGAGACTGCGCAGACACGCCGCTGCTAAGGCAGCACCCGTCGCCTCTTCCTCGGCAGCCGCCGAGGAGGCAGCTTCTCCGTTGCTACCGGTCCCGGCAAGCCCTGCTTCGCCGCCGGCCGCCACCACACCCTCGCCGCAACTGCTGCTGCAGTTGCCGCCATCACCACCATCGCCGCCGCCCAGCTCCACGTCGCCGCCGCCCCGGTTCAGTGCCGTGGTACGGGGGGTCCCTAGGGACCTTTCCACCCGGCACCTCCTCGCCGCAGCGAAATCTAAGTGGCCTTCTTGTTTGAGGGCCACAAGGATAATTTGCAACCGGGGACCTACACCACTTGTGAGGCTGGAAATTCAGGATCGTTCGGACCTCGACGCTGCCTTGGCGACAGGGCTGCCCTTGTTAGGGCAACCCCTGGTCGTCGAGGCCAGCAAGATGGAACGTTACTGGCCCTGCCGTCGCTGTTGTGCCTTCGGGCATACAGCCGACTCCTGCTCCTCGACGCCGCGGTGCCACTACTGTGGCTCCGCCAACACCACCGCTGAGTGCACTGAGCACAATCTTCGCCGTCGCCGCCGGTTCTGTGCCACCTGCCGTGGCACAGGACACTTTACTGGCCAGGCCCAGTGTCCCCTTTACCCGAGGGACGGGCGCACCACTCCGCAGCCAGTGCAATCACCGCAGACCCAACACACAGACGCCACACCACCTCCAGCTTCTATTGACACAGCGACGCGGGATGCCATTCAGGACCTTCATGCGGAGATCCTGAACATCGGCGCTCGCTTAGCTGCGTTAGAAGAGGCCTTCACCAGCGTCATCTCCAGGAAGCTACTGGACCTGCAAGCTGCCACCACCGCCGCCATCTCCACTCTGCAGTCCTCCATCGCTGAGCTGTCCAACCGGATAGCCAGTGTCCAAGTGCAGCTACAGCAGGACCACCCAAATCAGCAACACCATTCCGCCGACCAGTTTCCATACAACAACCCGCTATACAAAACTCCAATATTAGCAAGCGGTTTATACAGGTCCCAGCAAGCACGACAACTCCGAAAACACCAGCAGATCCACTCAGAACACTGAGTAAACTCACCGTAAATCACCATTCATCTTCACCAACCACTTCTCCAGAGGGGCACTCAGGGCGCAAGTCATGTGTGTCCACTGGCTAAATTCACTATCACTCGCTGTTACTGCCACTGGCAGGCAGCAATCACAATCACCAGAAATGCGCAGGTGCTTAATGCGGTACTGCACCAGAGAGGCATGGGCCTCCTACTTCCGGTGGGGGTTTTTTGTGAGTAGTGCCACCGTGGTTCGAGTCCAGGATGGGGAGTCTCACACTCCCAGGCTTGCCTGGGGTTAGGGCGTTAGCTGCCTTTTCCCCCATCATCAATAAAAACAAATGCCATAAGTAGGCTAAGGGAGCAGACATCTAGGGCCCCCCGACCACAACCTGTAGAACAGCAACAGAATACCATGGCTGCTCCCACTAACACCGAGGGGCAGTGATACACTCAGGACCGTCGAGGCAGAATCCGGCCAGCCCCCGAACCCTGCCCCTCGAGAGTGGATGGAGACCGGGTCACGACCAGTCTGCCACCAGCACAACATGAGCGCGTCCCTAACGCGACACAACACAAACACCAACACACACAGGCTAACACACAAACACGTACACACAAACCACCACCACCGTTGGGAGATTCAGTATTCTGCCCAACAGCGCTCACCACCCGGGAAGCATTTGAAAATGAAATGGCCTTGAGGGAGCTCCTAAGTAAGCTAGATTGCTCCTCAGCGATAGCTTACAACAAGTTTAAAATACATAGCAAATGGCTCCTGGAACTAATTACAGATGACCGCGCAGACCCAATGTACCTGTTCAATTACCTCACCAGATATCTCCTAGTAATTGCGGAAACTTATCATGGCTAATACAACAGTAGTAAACATAATATACTGGAACTGCAACAACCTCCGACGAAAACGCAAAGAACTAGCAGATTGCCTAGTCAGGAACTCCATTCAGATTGCACTGCTTAATGAGACCCACTTAGGACCAGAAGACCGCTTCACGGTACCAGGTTACAAAATCTACAGAAATGATAGAAATCGTAAAGGCGGAGGTACCGCGGTGGCCATCCAAAATTCGATAACACACCATCAAAAACACGTGCCTCAACTAAACCGTCTGGAAGCAACGGCAGTAAATGTGCAATTGCACAACGACGCAGTAACAGTTGTAGCAGTTTACAATCCTCCAGGCGATATCGACGTAGAGGATGTAAACAAAATTATGCGCCTTGACCGTAAGGTGATTGCCGTAGGTGACTTAAACTCGAAACATCACCTTTGGAACTGCAGAGCTACAAACACTTTCGGCTCCAAACTGCTAACGTACGTTAACAGGCCAAGCGTCCTACTAACAGGACCAGACGAACCCACGTATATACCCAGACAGGTCAACCAAAAGCCAGATATTCTAGACATTGCCCTACTTAAAGATATGCCATATGACACAGAAACAACGGTTATAAACGATCTCACTTCAGATCACCTTCCAGTACTAATGGAGATCGCAGCGCCTCTAGCTTTCAAACCAGAGCCAGTCAGACGCAATTATAACCAAACAAACTGGCCAGAGTTTGAGGCGCAAATAGAAAGCGAACTTGGTCAAAGGGAGGTTAATGTCAACTCCCACGAAACACAAGACCAAGCGGTTGACACAATAACAGAAGCTATTCACCACGCAACAGAAAGCCATGTGCCAGTAACACGGCCAAGCAATTACGTGACGACACAATTCCCTCTGGCAGTAAGACGGGCGATACAAGACCGCAACAGAGCCAGACGTCAGTGGCAACGCACACGCAACATCATACACAAAAATGAATATGA
Source organism: Hymenopus coronatus (assembly GCA_030762935.1). Lineage (NCBI taxonomy): Eukaryota > Metazoa > Arthropoda > Insecta > Mantodea > Hymenopodidae > Hymenopus > Hymenopus coronatus. The sequence goes on from CM060897.1 coordinate 141,785,866, forward strand.
AAATCTCAGAATTGCTGCCAGCACGTATATAACAGAACACATACGAGACCAATGGAACGCCACGCTGGACACTATAGATCCACAAACCCGAAAAGTGTGGCGAATCGCAAAATGCCTAACGCGTGCACGATTCAACATCCCGCCCCTGCATTCCGGCGGCCGCATAGCGGAAACAGAGGAAGAAAAGGCCGAAGCCTTCGCGGATGCGTTAGAAGAAACATTCCAACCGAATGCTGACCCGTGCGATATAAATTTTGCAGCGGCAACGGAAGATCAAATTGCTGAAATTGGCAACACTGCAACTCACAACAAAATGAGAAAAACCAGTGTCGGTGAAATTAAATGGCTGATCATGCATCTGCCCAATAGAAAAGCACCGGGCCCGGATGCGATTCCCAATCTGGTGCTCAAACATCTTCCACCAAGCGCACTAAAATTACTAGCGGACATATTTAACCATGCCCTCCAGAATGGAAAATTCCCAACACGCTGGAAGGAAGCACAAATTTTGATGTTCCATCAACAACATAAAGACCCCTCAATTCCAACGAATCATAAGCCAATTAGCCATCTTAACGCTTTGAGTTAACTCCTGGAAAAGGTCATTCTGAAACGCATAAACTCATTCCTAGTCAAAAATAACACACTAATCAGTGAACAGTTTGGCTTTCGGGCCAATCATTCGACAACGCTGCAACTACTCAGAATGACAGAGAAAATAACAGCAGGGTTTAATACCAAGCGATCCACGGGCGTAGTCCTATTGGACATAGAACGCGCCTTCGACAAAGTTTGGCATGGAGGTCTACTTAGAAAGCTAATAAACATAGGCGTGCAAGACTCGATTATCAAATTTATCAAAGATTATCTTAGCGGAAGGAGTTTTCGCATCTCCGTAGGTGAAAGTAAATCTACTGCTCGCCCAATTGGCGCTGGAGTACCCCAAGGAAGCTTATTGGGGCCCACGCTGTTTAACATCTACATCAACGACCTTCCCCAATTGGTCAGAGTAGATAAATACATATATGCTGACGACTCAGCTTTAGCGACACAATCAACCCAGCCGCGCATCATACATCTAAGGCTACAGAATGCGCTTAACACTATAGAGCCGTGGTTCACTAAATGGCGGGTTAAACTCAATTCAAGAAGATGCCAAGCCATCATTTTTAGCCGAAGAAACCAGCATAGACACAGGAGGCGAATCCTCCCACCCCTCACCTACAGACAAGAACCAATAGGGTGGGAGACAAATGTCACATACCTAGGCGTTAAGATGGATGAATATCTTAGCTGGAAACACCATATAAACTCAGCTAGAGCAAAGGCCAATGGCCAACTTAACAGACTCTACCCACTCATAAATCTTAATAGCAGCCTTAAACTACAGATGGGACTTACGTTATACAAGACGCTAATCCGTCCCATCCTAACTTACGCTGCCCCCGTATGGGGATATGCGGCACAAACACACATAAAGCGCCTCCAAACAATGCAAAACAGAATACTGCGAACAATTGCCAAACTCCCCGAAGAAGCTCCTGCGCATGAAATGCACGAAGAGCTGAAAATGCTGACAATCGAGCAATTCATCAAACACCTAGCATACAACCTATACGCGAAAAAGAACAAAAACTACAACGATCACATTAGAATGCTAGGAGAATACGAAACGGCGCACGTCAAGCACCTCCGCCTTCTGTCACTATTCGGCCGCACTATTGGCATTGGCGAACCAGAAATTGCTATAGAAGACTACTTAAACACATTAATGCACTAGCCATGATGCGAGAACGCAGGAACTCATAGGCACACATCACTCACGCACACATACACATTACAATATTCAGCTGCCCTCACAAGTCCTTGTGTTACACAACCAAGGCGGCCCCGGGGGTTGAGGGCACCCCGCAAGTGGCACAGGCTCGCTCCTGCACTAAGGCAAATAGCCCGCCATGTGTGCACTATATACAACCTTGCTACACACCGGTTAACGAGATGGTAACAATTGACGGAGCCGACAGGCGGAAATCCTTATACATATGTAGTAATAGATAATAGCAATATTACTTACATGAAGCCAAAATGAAGCCGCTATGCGGATACTTACACAAATACTCCTCAACTTATTAGAGATAAACAAACCTTATTAATTAAGCATAGATACTAAGAAACTTCAAACGAAGCTTCCGGCGGATGTTATATACACCCTTAATACTTGTAAATAAACACACATATATGTAATCGTAAGGCTAACATAGTACGACTGCAAGATGCAACTTTGGATGCATCATTGCATGAACACTCCAACATATAGACACCCCAAATTCAACTAAGCACAATTTATGAAGCCAATAGGCAAAAGCATAACACTTACTAAGGCTAACTCTTACTTTAAGTTAACTAATTACTGACGAGGCCCGCAGGCTGTTACACATAAAATACCACCATCTACTACAAAACCTATATCACCACCAACTTCCCCCAGGGTGCACTCAGGGCGCAAGCCATGTGTGTACCCTGGCACTTCAGTCTTTCACTCGCTGTTACTGCCACTGGCACGCAGCATCCATTAATCACAACAAATGCGCAGCGGCTTAATGCGGTACTGCACAAGCGAGGCAGGGGCCTCCTACTTCCGGTGGGGGTTTTTCGTGGGTAGTGCCGCCCTGGTTCGAGTCCAGGGCGGGGAGTCTCACACTCCCAGGCTTGCCTGGGGTTAGGGCGTCAGTAGCCTTTTCCCCCACCACTAATTAAAAAAAATGCCATAAATAGTTTTCTACGAAGGCCGTGCCCATGTCTCAGTCATCTTAAATCTTCGGAAACTAATAGGAAACGAAAATTTTCAAAGAACAGGTAACCCACAACTTAGTGAGAAAAACCTGCCCGAGTGAAATAAACTGGCTAATCAGGCACCTCCCAAAGAGAAAAGCCCCTGGGCCAGATAACATCCCAACAGTGGCCCTAATGCATTTGCCCGAAAGGGCAATTAAGCTACTGTCCAAACCGCACAACTACAGACCAATTAGTCTAATAAGCACACTTGGAAAACTTCTCGAAAAAGTAATTCTCAAACGTCTCAACTCTCAACTAAACAAACAAAACATACTAATTCCAGAACAATTTGGATTCCGAGCCAAACACTCAACAACTCTTCAACTAATCAGGGCAACCGAATCTATAACGCACGGTTTCAACATCAACAAATCAACAGGTGCTTTATTATTAGATGTCGGACGAGCCTTCGACAGAGTATGGCATGCTGGCCTACTAAAGAAGCTCAAAACAATAAATATACACGACTCACTCATCAAACTCATAGCAAACTACCTAAGTGATCGAAAATTTCAATCCAGAGTAAACAATCACCTGTCATCCGAACGCCCAATCAAAGCCGGAGTGCCACAAGGCAGCATACTCGGGCCAACACTATTTAATATCTATATAAATGACATCCCAAAAACCGAAAGTACAGAAGTATACATTTATGCGGACGACACCGCCATAATGACCCAATCAGGAAAAACGAAATTCATTCACAGCAGACTACAGAGGTCCCTTAATAACCTAGAGGACTGGCTTACCAAATGGCGAATCATAAAGTAAATGCAGCAAAAACTCAAGCAATCATATTCACAAAGCGTATCAATCACAGATTTCCCAGACACCGCCTGCCTCCACTTACCATATTTGGTGAAGATATTGGATGGACAGATACGGTAACTTGGCTTGGACTTAAAATGGATCAAGGTCTAACATGGAAAAAGCATATTACTCAGACTCGTGGAAAAGCCAATGCCCAATTGGGCAGGCTATACCCACTCATCAACATGGGCTCACAGCTAAGCCTTAACATGGGACTCACACTTTACAAAACATTAATCCGACCTATAATTACTTACGCATCCCAAGTATGGGGGTATGCCGCCGAAAACCACATCAAAAACTTACAAAGATTCCAAAATAAAATTCTACGCTTAGTATCTAAGGTACCATACACACCTCCAGCTGACATACTCCACGAAGAACTCAAAATACATACAATGGAACAATTCATTAAAAAGCTAACCTACGACACGTATCAAAAAATTAAGTGCACATCACAACCCTTTAATAGAAACGCTAGGGAACTACGACACACAAACAAACAAACACAACAGACCTTTATCACTTTTCGACAGAACTATAACACAAGACACCACTCCAGACGAAATACAACAATACCTTACAAACCAAACCTCCTTCCCTAAAAACCTCTCCCCTTCTAACACACAACTTTATATATATATGTTTATTCTTTCTCTCTTCACATATGTTTCAGTACCAGCCCGTCGCAGAGCCCTAAAGCCCTCAACTACAGCTGAGGCGGACCGGGGGAAGGGGCCTCCCATTGTGATCGACGCGGGCAGCGTACTTCGGGCAGCTGCAATATGGAGTCAACCACTTAGACGAAAATGGCAACTACATGGCAAACGAGATGACGAAGGCCTATGAGCCCGGTACTGCTACTAGCGACGAGCGGCTGCGCAACCACTGACGGACGGAGAAATCTCCCGAAGCAACAGCGCGGAAGCGGAACTCATTCTAAACATATACTATAAGACTAAATTTAAGTGCATGTCAAATAACATTTCACCTAATATGACAAGCAGGCACACCCTGCAGAAATAGAACATAATCATTAACGAATAAAACACTTACAAAGTAGCGCATGATTATCCACTGGTATTGTTCAGGTTTCATGGACAATCCCAGTAAGTAGCATTAACGCGCTCGCATGCAATGAATGCCAGCTAAGCAGTTCTCACTTACTAACCGGGGTGCTATGCGGGACCCGATTAATGCATGTTTGCACGAAAGTACTCTATATAACGATTAACACGTGGAGGGGTTTTTTAGTGGATATACCGCACTCTGCGGGGAGCTCCACATATCCCCCAAGCCATTGCACTAAGGCTTGGGGTCGAATGCAGGAATGCATTTTTTCCCCTCCACGGTAAAAAAGAAAGAAAAAAAAAAAACTTCTGGAGGACTTTGGAGACTACTTCTCTCGACCCACGATGGTGAAGAAGAGACAGCGCCGAACCGCCGCTGCTACGGCAGTGCTCAGCACCACTCCCCCGGCAGTCGCCGAGGATGCAGTACCTCCGTCTCCGCCGGCTAAGGCAAACTTCCTTTCGCCGCCAGTCGCCAGCGCAGCATCGCCGCAACTGCCACCGCAGTTGCCGCTGCCTACAACACCATCTCCGCCGAGCTCCACACCGCCGACCCGGTTCAGTACCGCGGTACGGGGGGTCCCTCGGGACCTTTCCACACGGCATCTGCCCACCGCCGCGCAGTCGCGATGGTCTTCAGGCTTGAGGGCCACCCGTATATTCTGCGACCGGGGGCCAACTCCCTTGGTAAGAGTGGAGCTTCAGGACCCGTTTGACCTTGAAGCTGCTTTGACGTCAGGGTTGCCCTTATTAGGGCGACTTTTTCCAGTCGAAGCAAGCCGACAGGAACGCCACAGGCCCTGCCGCCGCTGCTACGCCTTCGGGCACAGCCAAGACGCCTGCACTTCAGCGCCGCAGTGCCATTACTGTGGGACCAGCGTCTTGACGACGCAGTGCACCACCGCCGCCATCGCCGGTTCTGTGCCACCTGCCGTGGCACCGGACACTTCACTAGCCAGGCCCAGTGTCCCCTTTACCCGAGGGACGGGCGCACCACTCCGCAGCCAGTACGATCCAGTATGACCCAACACTCAGACAACACACCACCTCCAGCTTCTATTGACGCAGCGACGCGGGATGCCACTCAGGACCTTCATGCGGAGATCCTGAATATCGGCGCTCGCTTAGCTGCGTTAGAAGAGGCCTTCACCAGTGTCATCTCAGGAAGCTGCTGGACCTACAAGCTGCCACCACCGCCGCCATCTCCACTCTACAGTCCTCCACCGCTGAGTTGTCCAACCGGATAGCCAACGTCCAAACGCAGCTACAGCTGGACCAACAACGTCAGCAGCAACATTCGCCACTATCCAAGAACCATCGACTCCTCAGCGACATCCGGCTCATCATCCGGGAGGAGATGAAGGCCCCGAAGACGACGCCAGGATGGCCACCAAACCACCACAGCGACCCTGAGCCTCTGGTTCAGGTAGCTGAAGGATCACTCCCACATCAGCCTAAGACAGCGCAGAAATTGCTCAGAGATTTCCGCGAATTCCACTTAGACCAAAAGAACGCCAGGAAGCATCACCATTAACTTTCACAAACATCACCATTAACTACCCTTCATTTTCACCAATTACTTCTCCAGCGGGGCACTCAAGGCCCAAGTCATGTGTGTCCACTGGCTAATATCACCATCACTCGCTGATACTACCACTGGCAGGCAGCATTCACTATCACCAGAAATGCGCAGGTGCTTAATGCGGTACTGCAACAGAGGCATGGGCCTCCTACTTCCGGTGGGTTTTTTTTTGTGAGTAGTGCCACCCTGGTTCGAGTCCAGGGTGGGGAGTCTCACACTCCCAGGCTTGCCAGGGGCTAGGGCGTTAGTTGCCTTTTCCCCCCCATCATTAATAAAAAAAAAAATACACCTTGGAGCTTCTTCTTCGACTCGTTAGGATGGCCAAGAAGAGACAGCGCAGACTCGCCGCTGCGAAGGCAGCACCCGACGCCTCTTTCTCGGCAGCCGCCGAGGAGGCTGCACCTCCGACGCTACCGGTCCCGGCAAGCCTTGTTTCGCCGCCAGCCGCAACTCCCGCCCAGCTCCACGTTGCCGCCGACACCGCCTCCGCCCAGCTCCACATCGGCACCGCCCCGGCTGTGCCGTGGTACGGTGGGTCCCTAGGGACCTTTCCACCCGGCACCTCCTCGCCGCAGCGAAATCCAAGTGGCCTTCTTGTTTGAGGGCCACAAGGATAATTTGCAACCGGGGATCTACACCACTTGTGAGGCTGGAGCTTCAGGATCGATCGGACCTCGATGCTGCCTTGGCGTCAGGGTTGCCCTTGTTAGGGCAACTCCTGGTCGTCGAGGCCAGCAAGATGGAACGTCACCGGCCCTGCAGTCGCTGTTGTGCATTCGGGCATACTGCCGACTCCTGCTCCTCGTCGCCGCGGTGCCACTACTGTGGCTCCGACAACGCCACCGTTGAGTGCACTGAGCACGATCTACGCCGTCGCCGCCGGTTCTGTGCCACCTGCCGGGCAAGCGCAGTGCCCTCTCTACCCGAGCAGCAGGACCTCACCACCACCACCATCCCGGACCACACCACCACCATCTCCATCGACGCCACACCACCTGCACCCTCGTTAGACGCAGCGACGTGGGACGCCATTCAGGACCTCCACGCGGAGATCCTGAACGTCGGCGCTCGCTTAGCTGCCCTAGAAGAGGTGTGCAGCAGCGTCCTGGATCTGAAGCTGCAAGAACTTCAGGCCACCACCACCGCCGCCATCACCATGCATCAAACCCCCACAGCTGATCTAGCATCCAGACTAGAAGGCATCACGACGTAGCTCAAGCAGCGTACTCCGCAGAGCTGTTCCGATCCCGGAGCCAGCCACCAAACACTGCCCCTCCTGCAAGGCCCACCACCTCTGACGGGAACGAGGTCCCTACAGAGAATGACCTGGCCCTGGCTGCGAAATGCACGAGACTCCGGCAGGACATGGAAAGACTGAAACACAAGTAAGCTTCCACGATCATTCCAACATCCTCACCTACTATCTCCTTCAACTTCCTACACAATTTTACCTTCATTTCCCTAGGCTGCAGTCAGGTTTCATAGCTGTAGCCTAGCAGCAACCTTTACCTCGCTCCCGCCACTGTGCGGCAGCATTCCTATCTTTCGTTTACTAACGCGGGTGCATCAGCGGGACCGCGCTAAGCCACGCTATACACAAGTCTACTGTTATAACCTGGAGGGGCTTTTAGTGGGTATGCCGCATGAGGAAGCGGAGACTTTCACATATCCTCCCAGCCATTACACTCCGGCTGGGGGTTGAATGCGTAATGCATTTTTCCCCTCCACGGTAAAAACAAAAAAAAAAAAAAAAAAGATACACCTTGGGAGTCAGGATAACGAGAAGAGCCAACCAGACAGGAGTCACGGCAGCCAGCTACCTCGAAGTCTCTCAGCAGCTAAAAGAAACGCCGCGCGGACCACAGATTCCACTACCAGCAGCCGAACCTTTAACAGCCGGGTCTTCTGCCAACCCTTGCCGGCATCACAGCGGTACCCCGAAGGTTTAATACGGCTGCTCTAGCGGCCAGCGCTAGTCCACTAGCTTTCACGGTTTAGACGGGTAGAGTGGCACGACCATAGCCAAGTTACTAACTGGCTCCAAGGCCTGGGGTCCGGTCCTCTGCCACTCGCGCCGCTGTGTGCCCACTAGCTGCACTTTTTCTCTATCACTGTCTTTCTTCTTTCATCTTTACTATTAACATATAAGCTCCCCCCTTTCTAAATTTTGGCCCCCCCTTACTCTCTTATCTGCAATAAAAAAATTCAACTACCACTGTACTCTCCTTATATTTTTCAGCCATCCCCACTCATCCGAATTTAATATGTCAAAGTTCGGACGAGTGGAAACCCACTCGCCTACCAGCCTGGCGGTCGCGGGTGGCTCAATTGTTGCCAGAGACCTCATGCCTGAGGCTGCGGCCGCCGGACTGGCATACACTGAGCAAATTGATATATCCCCCCTTCCGTCCGAACCCCTCCACCCCCTCAGCCACTTTTTCCTCCTCCACCCACAGCTCCCCAGACCTGCCTTCCTCAGAAATCCTTCCCGACACCCCCTCTCCAGAACCTTTCCCAGACTCCCCAATCCCCAACCATTCAGGCGCTCCTTCTTCAAGCCCCAACACATCCTCCTCCCCACACCCCCACATCGTACCTCCACCTACCCTGACCCCCCAGCCCACCCAGCAGGCCTGTTTGCTTCCATTTCCCCTCCAGAACACCACCCACCTCTCCACCCAGACCCACTGATCCTCGCCCCCTCTCCGAACCACCTGTATCCCACGCCAGAAGATCCGTCATCCCAACACCCATCTCCCTCCCAACAACCACCACCATCACTACCTGCTCCACTACAACCACCCCACTTCCCTGCTTCACACACCTGGCCAGCCCCCACTCACACCTAATCCTACACATTCCTTCACACATTCCTTCTCAGAGCATCTCCCCTCACTCCGGCACATCATCAAAGCCCACCTCACCACCTCCGTCCACCCACCACCAACTCCAAAACCCCTCCGACCCTCCCAACGAACAAACATCCCAGCCGCCCTTCCACCACCCAGAGATCCAGCCATCAAACCCAGAAACCAACTCCCACTCAAACCCATCCCCCACTCCTCAGCACCTCAGTTGCTCCACCTCTTTCACTCCTCAAATCCACACCCTCCTATCTACACATCACAACAAACCCCAAACCAACACCCCTCCCAGCTCGACCAAACCCCTTCCGCTTTCCCCCACCGACAGCACAAACCTCTTCCACGCCCAGAGTACCGAACCCCAACTCCACTACCACACCACACCGACCTTAAAGCTCCCTTCCAATCAATCACATCCTTCTCCATCACCATAGCAACACAGACTGAATCAACCCGGTCAAACGTTTGCAGAGGCAACCACTCTACTCCCACCCATTTACATGATACCACCACTCTGCAATACTGGCAGACGCTCTAAAAGAGTTACCGACTCCACCGCCCAGAGGCATACCACATCTCCACCGCGGCGCATTCGCGCGACTTTGCCGTGCGTTTGCGCAGCGGGAGGGACTGCCGACTGCTAACGTTGTTCCTCCAGAAACACAGACTGGAGTTTTCAGTCACGCCTCCTATTCAGGAGAGGACTCACAGGGTGGTAATCAAAGGCCTCCCTGTGGACGGTGCAGACTCGGTCGCCCGCGTTACCCAACTAAGACAGCTAAATAGGACAAGATCACCCTTATCAATGTAACTGGTTGAATTCACCTCCCAGGAGGAATACCAAAGATGTTTAACTACACTTGTATCTGCTCTCCACTTCAGGGTTAGGGTAGAAGATTACCAGCGACCACCAACACCCACGCAATGCCGGCGGTGCCAGCGTCTGGGACACGAGGTCAGGCACTGTAGAGCACCTGAGCCCACCTGCTCCAAGTGTGCTGCTATCATGAGTCGGCCACTTGCCAGGTCTCTCCGGACATGAGACAATACGTCTTTTGTAACGAGAACGGGTACGGGGCGCGCTACAGGGGCTGCCGCGTGTACCAGAACCACTTGGACCGCCTACGACAGAGAATGGCCGGACAACACCAACCGCCACCTCAGACCACGCAAGCCCAACCATCAAACAGAACCACGACACAGCGACAACCAACACCAACCCAACCAATCAGTAGGCCACCAGCATACAGCAGCCGGCCAACAACAATGCTACCTTAGACAGCAGCCAGGGACACGACCATCCAAATATTGTGCTGCTGCTGATGCACAATAATGAACACACCACCAGGGAAATCCTTCACAGATACCAAGACTTCTTCTCCACGATCCGCAACCCCAATTTCCTAATCCATGACGCCTAAGCTCACAAAAATCATCACCTGGAACGCATATGGACTGAGAACGCGCAAAACTGAACTTGCAGACTTCCTCCACACCCACGACATACAAGCAGCCCTAATTACTGAAACCAGAATCTCCCCCCAAGACCGACTTAACATACCAGGCTACAACGCTTACCGCGCAGACCGCGACCGTAGGGGCGGGGGAAACGCAGTCATCATCCAACGGGATTTACAACACAATCAAGTATAGATACCTCCTTTGCAACGTCTTGAAGCAGCAGGAGTGTACGCCCACTCCGGACCACACAAAATACTCCTCGTTGCAGCATGCAATTCCCCTCGAGATATTGAACCAGCGGATTTAGACACACTGCTCAATTTACATCCATCAGTATTCATTGGAGGCGACCTCAACGCACAACATACCAACTGGAACTGCACCCATTCCAACGCCGCGGGAAACAAACTTAACCGACATGAACAACAATCTGACTACATAATCATAGCACCTACCGAACCCACACATTTACCGCTCAATGCTCAACATCAACCCAGTATACTCGATATTGCACTCATCCGCAATCTAGGACCGCAGCTTATCACAGCCACCACAGACAACGAATTATCATCAGACCACCTACCAATCCTTTTCACCATCCAAGACCCACTAACTCCAGCACCACCGACAACACGACTTACCTACAACAAAGCCAACTGGAACCTCTTCCGTTCAACCATTGAGGCACATCTCCCCCGCACTGTCGCAAGTCCCACGTTGGATGTAAACGTGACAGCCCTCGCGTTAGAAACCGCTATTAACACAGCCTTAGCTGCTGCAGTACCCACTCACACTTACAAAAACACACCCCCGCCGCTACCACCAGACTTAAAGACTGGCTGCAAAGCGCAACCGAGCACGAAAACGCTGGCAAAATACCCGACATCCGGCCACGTTTAAACAGTTTACCAACCTCAACATTGAATTTCGCCGTCGTACCTCCGAATCTATCACTGCACAATGGAACGAGGTATTACAAGACCTCAAACCAGAACGCGACTCCGTTTGGCGCATCGCGAAACACTTAACAAAACAACACACTGCAATCCCTCCACTGCACTACAATGGCCTCATTGCCACCATAGACGAAGAGAAGGCAAAAACACTGTCTGATAGCCTCCGGAACACTCTCACCCCGAACCAGATTCCTAACTGCCCACACACACGAAACCGAAGCGCTCACCCAGACACTCCACGCAGACAACACGCATAATAAAGTACGACGCACCAATAACTCAGAATTCAAATGGCTCATCAAGCATCTAAACAACAACAACAACAAAAACCCGAACACGACCACATCCCCAACAGGGCACTGAAGCAATTACCCGAAACTGCCATTACAACAATGACGATACTTTTCAACCACATAATGGACACAGGCTACTACCCAACTTTCTGGAAAAATGCCCACGTCCTTCATTTCCCCAAGAAAAATAAGAACCCAACCAACCCATGACAATTACCGCCCCATCAGCCTGCTAAACACCATCAGTAAGTTACTGGAAAAGATAATACTCAAGCGCTTAAATTCATATTTGCACAAACACAACATGCTCATACAGGAACAGTTCGGCTTCAGAACCAAACACTCCACCACACAACAACTTGTCCGCGCCGCTGAACACATTACACACGGTTTCAATATACGCAAAACTACAGGAGCAATCCTCCTCGACATTCAACAAGCATTTGACCGCGTCTGGCACGCAGGACTACTCCACAAATTAATCCAATATAATGTACCAGACATCTTAGTCAAACTCACAGCAAATTATCTCAAAGACCGAACATTTCAATCGCGGGTGAACAACGCAACGTCAACGCCCAAACCAGCAAGCGCGGGAGTCCCGCAAGGTAGCATACTCCGCCCAGTACTATTCAATCTTTACATAAATGATATTGCTCAAACTTTAGCTGCCAACTATTTCATATATGCTGATGACACCACCATTATGGCACAATCCGCCTCACTCCCGCTACTACGCACAAGGCTTCAATTAGCACTAAATTCCCTGGAACCCTGGCTCACCAATAGGCGCATAAAAGTCAACACTAACAAACCCCAGGCCATAATCTTCACCAAACGCATAAAACACCGCCGCCAAACTGGCGCATTACAACCCCTCCAACTCTTCGGCAATAACATTGAATGGAAACCCAAGGTAACCTACCTCGGTGTGGTATTTGACCAAGGCCTCACATGGAACAAACACATCCAAAACACACGCCAAAAAGAAAATGCCCAACTTACCCGATTATATCCATTATTCAATCTCACAAACATCTTGCAGATTCACACCGGCCTGACACTTTACAAAACATTACTTCGACCAATACTAACTTATGCTTCTCCTGCATGGGGATATGCTGCCCCATGCCACATCAAAAAACTTCAGACCTTCCAAAATAAAGTCCTGCGCATCATTGCTAAAGTTCCGCCTATCACTCCGGCATCCATACTTCATGACGAACTCAAAATTTACACAATAGAACAATTCATCAAGACTCAGGCCCATGGCATTTACACCAGAAACGCACAGTGCCACAATCGTCACATTAATACACTAGGACAGTACCACACCACGCATAATGCGCACAAAAGACCACTCTCACTTTTCGACAGAAACCTCACCGAAAAAATCATTGAAGATGACATCCAAGACTACTTAAACTTCCTAGTAACAGACTGAAAACTTTGCACCTTCTCAGCCCACTCCCTTCACAAATCCACCTCTTCAACCAATTCCAGCAGAAACACCTTCATACTCTGTATCCTCTGCCTTCTTTGTTTACAGAACACCCTACAAGTCCCAGCACACAGGGCGGCCCGGGGGGGGGCAGAGGGCCCTCCAACCACATTTCTGACCTGGCAATCGACCCGGATTTGATTATGGATGCGGACTACAGAATGCCTGCCCGAAGACGACCTCGCATGTTTTAGACCCAGGACGCACCCCAACTCCTAGGTTTTGGGTGGCGTCTAGGGGAGCTGAGGGCCTCCCCTTGAAGCACAGCCCTCCATCTATGACACTCACCACCATAATACGTCACACATCACACTTCACCAACATCATTCACAATACCATCACAGGGAGAGAGAGGCACTCCTACCCAACTCAAAACAAATCCCCACCTACCACTACGCAGGGGGCCGGCTGGGCCATGGTCAAGCCGGTCTCCTAGCAACAATCCCTACACCCACTGGTCCCCATGTGGATCAGTCCATCTTCAATAATACGCGGGCGCAACTGCGGGACCGCAACACACATCTCCTATACTTCCGGTGGAGGGTTTTTTTTTTTTTTTTAGTCTGTAGGCCCATGAAGAGAAACCCCGACACTCCGGGCTAGCCAGCTCGGGTTAGTCCTTACGGTGGATTTTTCCCCTCCACTCGAAAAAAAAAATTACAACATGGCCATAATATCACGCAAACCAATCAGATGTTAGCTTCATTCCAGCTCTTATAAATACCAGTCTCCGCAAGCTCAATCCTGAAGACGAGGAAGATGCACTTCTTCGAAACGTTTGTATCAAGCCAAGTTTTTACCTGGTTAGAAGCCCGAGAAGATTTTGAATTAATATATCGCCAGGAAAGCTTCAGTTCTTATTTTACATTTTATGTCGCTTTAACTTACAATAACGTAGTCATATCGCCAAATTTTAATAGTATTTATATGTAGGTAAATAAATAATTTACATTAGTAAATGGCATTTTGAGGTGGCGCCGTGGCAGAATGGTTAGTCCGCTCGCATTCCACCTATGCGGCCAGGGTTCGATCCCAAGTGCCCGCATGTGGGATTAGTGGTGGAAAAAGCAGCATTTGGCTTGTTTTCTCCGAATCCTCCGGTTTACCCCACCACGCATTCCACCAACTGCTCCATCACCACCTTTCTTATTATCCATTTCGCTTATATTTCATATCATTCACTTCCTCACGCTCATACCTGGCTACGGGCCGACCACTCGTTTCGGGATCTATATTCTGTGGTTTCCTGTCGTTGGCTCCCCGAAATGCTTCTGCCCCTAGGCATTAGCTCGTAAGCCCTATGGGGATGTCAGTCCTAAATTCAGAGAGGGTAAGCTGGTTATGAAAAAAAAATTGTGTTCCTTTCACATGACTTTCTCTGCATCTTTGCTACAAATTATTGTTAAAAAGCTGGATTCAATTTATTTCATGCTAATTGAGAAAAAGAGCAGAAATAGTCTTATTACTTGCTTCCTTGTATGTAGAAGCGAAATAAGAGTAAAAATAGGTTAAAGTGATAATCAAAAGCTGGTTATGTGACTGAAGTTCTTTTGTTTGTATGGACAGTAGTAGACAAATCCCTGTATGAGAAAAATATAAGTTTTTTAAAGCTGAAACAAAAAACAAGATATATCTAAAAACCGACCAACTCCACGAAAAAAATGTAAATGACATAATTTGTGTGTTTTATCGTGATCTACATTTTGTGTAGTAATCTATCTCATACGGTTTACCAGTTATGCAAAATTCAATAAAAATCATCCAGAATAAAGAGGTCTTTAGAGGCTATTCCCAGAAAATTCAAGATATGTTTTATTTGCATGTGAATAGATCAAATATGAGATTTTAATCAAAATAGCCATTTTTGAGAAAATCAACATTTTAAAAAGATTTTCCATGTAAAGGGTAGTTTGGGGTGGGTGGATTTTCTTGAAAATTTTCGTATGGCATCCTTGGAAGATACCAAACTTAAATACCAAGTTTGATGTTTAACGGTCTTTTCGTTTTTGAGCTATACTATCCAGACACACACACACACACACACACGGGCCTTTTTCCAAAAATGATTTTTTTTTTATTCAGTGGGACCCAAAACACGTACTTCCGGTAAAATCTCGATATTGAATTTTTGGGCGCAATACAATACCTTCTGTATACACTGTGTCCATAGTACGTGTAGAGAAAGTGAAATTTTAATATTTGTAAAAGGAATACATATTCTTGGGAGGTTATTCCATTGTTGCCTAAGAAGATACCGCCATGCTACGCGGTGAAAACTACTATTCAACTTTTGTCGCACTGTCATAAGAAGTTTTAAATTTATCCAGCGGAGCATGCAATTAATGCTACCACACTTTCATAAAATAAAAGTTCTGTGGAGACATTAGCGACTGTTGAAAGAATTAAAAATCAAACAATTGAATGTAAACAATGGAAGAGGATTAGCTCTATTCTGAAATTTAGTAGTTAATTTTACCATTGGCTATTCTATTACGTGAGGTTGACGATAGGGTAATATCTGATTGCCGCGCGTTAAACTTCTTCGGAAATTACTAGCAATGTTGGCAGCCGTCTATAGTATGTAATTTTCGATTAGGTAAACCTCTTATGTAATTTAATTTTGTGTGAAACAACAAGAATTTGTAATTATAAATAAATGCAGAAAGGTATCCGGTTTATGTTCGCATTGTAAATGATATAAATAGATTAAATGTTACATGACAATTCGCTTTTCAAAGCATTCACTTTAGTCTACTATATATTTATACCTACAACGTAGTATTAAATGGGTAATGAAAAGTTTATCTTGATTAACACTGTAACAAAATTTTTCTTCAGTATCTTTGTAACAATGTTTCTTTTCGACGTTTGCTACGAAATTCCCGTCGAAACTCTTGCACGCGATGCATTCCCAATAAAAATGAACGCTGGGCAGGGCTTAGTTACATGTTTGGTACTTCTGGGTCACGTGGCTGGAAATTTCTAGAAGCAAATGCCAACCGCCGCAGTAGTCACAAGCTCACTCAGGTGTAGCAATGTGGACTTCAACGTCAAAGAACCTTCGTGTGCACTCGCACAGGTGTAACAAGAGCTGCAATGTCAGGATTTGACGCCGGCAGGTGTCCCTTAACGCACGTGTAACAATGGACGGCAACAATCAGCTATGACTAACGAAGCAATCCGTACACACACGTGCACAATAAGTACACAAACTCTCGTAGGAATAGTTTGTAGAAGAGTGGAGATTCATTTAAAAGAAACACCTATTTTTATGTTCTCTATGCATAGAGAAAGCATTGCAATCCACCCAAAATTCAATACCAAAAATACATTGGAAGTACATATTTTGATGTCACCTGAAATAAATATACAAGAAAAGGTCCCTGTGAGTATTTGCAGCATAACTCAAAAATATAATCTTCCATTCATATGACTTTCTCTACATCGCTATAAAAAATTATTGTTAAAAAGTATATTCTTGTATCTACTTTATATAATCAAGATAAACATTAGTAGAAATTTCCTTATTACTTGCTTCCTTGTAAGTAGAAGAAAAATAAGGGAACACACTAGGCTAAAACGAATGCCAAAACTTTTAAAAGCGGTTGCCATGTGGTTGAAATCCGTTTAAATCTGAAAAAAATTACAAGGAATATCTCAGAAATGACCAATTCCACGAAAAAAAAAAAAAAAAAAAGTATGGCATAAATTGTGTGTTTTAAAGTGATCTACATTTTTTGCACAGTAAGTTTCTGTCTCTTATGGTTTATTAGTTATGCAAAATTATTCAGAATAAAGAGGACTTTGGAGGCTATTCCCAGAAAATTCAATATATATATATATATACACACACACACTTTATTTGCCATATAAATATCTTTAATATACAGTATTTTGATTAAAATCATTGGTGCCATTTTTGAGAAAATCAAAATTTTCAAAATTTTTCCCCTGTAAAAGGGTAGTTTGCGGTGGGGATATTTTTCAAAATCTTTGTGTCGCATCCCTGGAAGATGCTAAACTTAAATAGCAAGTTTGGTATTTTCGACTTTGAGTTATTGTGTTTACAGTCACATACATGAAACTTTTTCCAATTTTTTTTTGATATAGGGGACCCTAAAACGTGTATTTCCGATGAAATCTCGATATGGAATTTTTTGGGTGGAAAGCAATACCTTTTCTATACACTATGTATATAGTACGTGTGGAAAAAGTAAAAATATAAGTTTATTATCTTCCAAGGATGCGACACAAAGATTTTCAGGAACATGCGCCACAACCCCAATTACTCTTTGCATGGAAAATATTCCGAAATTTTTGGTTTTTTCAAAAATCCTCTAATGATTTTGATAAAAATGCTGTATATTAAAAATGTGTATTTTGACAAAATGTGTATCTTCAATTTTCTGGGAATACCATTTGAAACTCTCTTCATTCTGGAGGACTTTTGCATAAATGGTAAACCTAAGTCTTACTGTACAAAAATTGTAGATCTCATTCAAACACACAATTTCTCAGAAACATTATTTTGTGCAGTTAACCATTTCTGAGATATTCCTTCTTATTGGTTTCATTTTAAAATACAAACTTTACTTTTACAAATGGGAAGACATAATCCGTTTCAAATTTCTCTTGTTTTATTCTGCCATGCAAACAGAACCAAATTTCAATTTCATCACATAGCAACAGCTTTTAAAAGATTTCACTTATCACTTTAACCTTGTGTATTCCCTTTTTCCTTCTGCTTATCAGAAACAAAATAATAAAACCATTTCTACTAATATTTATCTCAATTAGCATGAAGTAGCTAGAAGAATAATCTTTTATAAGAATAGTTTGCAATAGAGGGAGAGAAAATTATGTGCACTACACATTCAAGTTTTTGCATTAGCAGTATTGGAATATAGGCTGAGAAGGCTCTTATTAATTCATTTTATATTTAAATGCTTTTAAAATTATATAGGGAACAATAAATAAGGAATACTGCTTCACATTTAAAAATGTTTGTTATATTCACATGACTTTCTCTACTTATTCTGCAACAAACTTTCTTACAAAAACTTATTCTTCTAATTACTTCATGTTAATGAAAATTATAATTTCCTCCTATTTTCTTGTGGGTACAAAAGAAATAGGGAAATACACAGCTAAAGCAATAGCAAACCACTTAAGAGCTGGTTGCTATGTGATGGCTTTGAAATTGTTTCATTTTCCTTGCATGACCAGGATGAAAGGAGGAAAGAACATTCAAATGACAACTTATTGAGAAACGTATAAGAATTGGAAAATTTTAACAAAAAACAGAATATTTCAGAAATGGCTAACTACACAAAAATTGTATATGATTCATACACAGTGCAAAACTTAACACATGAAATCTTTACACTTTTAAAATTATTTGTTAAATATTTTATATCATTCACTTCTTTTACTGTCCACAAACAATTGGGACATTTAGTGGCAAACAAAACAAACGGGTAGCAGAAAAACAACTTGTGAACTTTGCAATCAGATCCAGCCATGTATCTTGTGTATGTCCTTAGAATTAAGCTGAGTGTTAAAAATGCGATTTTCATTTCTTTAAGTTTCCAAGTGAACCTTTTAAGAATTCGGGTGCTGGGCTACCCAAAGTTTTAATTCTTTCCTCCCCCCCCCTCCCCTCCCAAGAGTTAGGTTTGAAAGTTGTATCTATAAGTGATTGTGCAGAGTTGTCCATTTTTCTTTGTCAATACAATAGTAAAGCCACCTGCAATACTCTGTTTATGTAACATTAACTTCACAAACAGCATTAAAAAAAGAACACTACAAAACTACTTATGGAAAATGCATAAGGCATCAAGAGGAATGCACCCGATATGCACATACACAACATGAAAACTCCTCAACTGCCTTTGCTGTTAAATACCAATTTGTAAAGTGGAACAGTCTCTGCACTAAACCCATTATGCAGGACTGTAGGTATAAAAGCATCACTTTTACCACCATGGGATGTTTTCTCATGGTTTAAAAATAAACAGATCTTAATAGTCGCAAGATCAAGGTTAATTTAGTACCTTAAGATTTCCCAGGGGGGTGCATGCCCTTGCGCCTTTATAAGAAACCACCCCTAATGTCATTAGTATTTGATATCTTTGAATCTTCAAATATTATTCAATAACTTTATATAGTATATTTCAGATTAAATGCACTTATAAAACTTATTGAATGTGCTAGACGTATGGAGAGATAATTTAGCTCTCTAATTTATTTTGCAATGCTCATTGGTGGCACTTTGAAATGAGAATATGACAAAATGTGCATAATGTTTGTTTGTTAACTATATATTATTGTGAAACAGGGTTTACAAGCTTATACTCTTTCCCTTGTTATTTGTAAATTGTAGGTATTGTGAAGTAGGCCCCAAGTAGCTTAAAGAGGGTAGCATAACAACTCAGTAACTAACATGGCTGCTCAAGATCTTTAAGGCACAGAGTTGTTCTTGAATGGTATGTCCATATTACTACAATATTACCATCTCTAACTGTATTTTCCAGTTTTTTTCCCTCTAAAACGGCAAATGGTGGGCAGAAACCTCAACTCAATCCTATGCCAGGTTTAATTCAAAATAAACTGGTTCTGTTCATGCTGACAGTTTAGTGTTGCCTGATATGACATGCTCAGTTTTCATTGTGTACATATCACAGCCATAACATTATACAATTTACCCACATTACTAATTAGTGATGCAGTGGCTAATTATAATATATTATCTTTATCAATCAAGTTTATTATTATTATTGGTCAGTGTGAAAGATCAAGTATAAGAGGAGGGAGGAACTTCCAAAGTTGCAGGTTGTCTTCAAGTTCTTGCCAAGGTTGCTCAGCAATATGGCATTGACGCAAATCAGCGCTTCAGATCTCAGCCAAGGTGTTTAGTTTTTCAACTCTAATTCCACTCTCAACAAATTATTCAATTCTTGCTAGATAGGGAAAAGAAGTTCCTTGGAAATCATTAAAGTAACTGTTCTCTTTCATAAAAACTACAAACATCAGGAGCTTTATAATTCTTACTTTTCTCCCAATTAATCAAGGGAGTAAAAGTTTTGCACTCAACCAAAAATTCTGCATTTAGATTTTGCTGGAAATATAATTTTTGAGGTCCCAAATCCATGTAAACATTTCCAGAAAAAAATGTTATATCTGCGTTTGAAAAAGAAAGTGAACACCATAAACTTGAAGAAATTCTTCCAATACAAAAATAGTGTTTACTTGCAACAATTTTTATTATTGTTCATTTTCTTGAAACTGGTGGTTCTGACTTTTATTAAAATACCATATTTTTGAGATGTATTAAATGCATGTCTTAAATTTTCTGTATTCTGGACAAGTCTTTCGAGACAGGGAAAGGATAAAGGTAGATCAGTTGCTCTTATGCAAATTGGTTATGTGTGTCAACACTTTGCGATAGCCACCCTTGCAGCCATGTGACATTCTTTTCTCAAAACTCTAACCACTATCATTCATACTAAATTTTGTGCTTCTCTTACGCTTCACAGTTTATAAAATAAGTAAAAAATGAAGACCTTAATACGGTATACAATTTTGTTGTTGTTGTTTTAAAGTATTACACAGTATTTATAGTTAAGTATTGAAAATTATTTTGCAGATTGAAGTCTATTTGAGTGCTCCAATTACTAAGTGAAAACTAGAAATTACAATTTTCTCTTGATTAGGTTAAGTCTTTTATTATATCATGTGTAGAAAATAAAAAAATCTGATGTGTAACATTCACATGACTTTCTCTATCCCTGCAACAAATTATTCTTAAAAAGTTTATACTTCTATATACTTCATGGTATTCAGTAAAACATTAGCAGAAATAGCCATATTACTTGCTTCCTTGTAAGTAGAGGTGAAATAAGGGAGTACCACAGGTTAAAGTGATAATCAAAAGCTGGTTGCTATGTCACTGAAGTTCCTTTGTTTGTATGGACAGCAGTTGACAAATTCCTGTATGAAAAATGTATAAGTTTTTCATAGCAGAAACAAAAAATACGGAATGTCACAAAAACAACAATCTCCACGAAAAAAATGTATATAACATAAATTTTGTGTTTTAACGTGCTCTACACTTTTTGAGTAGTAAGTTTTTGTCCATCTCTTACGATTTAGCAGTTATTCAAACTTCAGTAAAATTCATCCAGAATAAACTACTCTTCAGAGGCTATTCCCAGAAAATTCAAGATATACATTTTATTTGTCATGTAAATATCTTTAATATACGAAATTTTAATCAAAATAGTTAGAGCCATTTTTGAGAAAATCAAAATTTTCGAAAAAAGTTCCATGTAAAGGATAATTGGGGGTGGGGGGAATTTTCTCAAAATCTTCTTGTCGCATCCCTGGAAGATACTAAACTTAAATACCAAGTTTGGTATTTTATCTACTTTTCATCTTTGAGTTATCTTGTTCACAGACACACGGACGGACACACACACACACGGACCTTTTTCTGAAAATGCTTTTTTTAGATAAAGGGGACCCTAAAACATATATTTCCGGTGAAATCTCGGTATCAAATTTTTTGGTGGAGTGCAATACCTTCTCTATACACTATATACATAGTGCGTATAGGGAAAGTAAAAATGGACCATATTACACACGCACGCACGCACACACACACACACACACACACACACACACACACACACACACACACACACACACACAAATTATGTATAAGTATCTTGGAACTTTAAGACTTGTCAAAAACATTTTATTGTAAATGCACTTTTAGTAATTGCATAACATTTCCTTCCTTAGTATCTAAAGCTCTCATGAAAATTTCAATGAAAAAGTGTGGTATTCAGAGCATTCTGTGGAAATTTCTTTACAAAAAAAAGATGTACCAAAAGAGATCTATTTTGAAATGAAGATATCTGGATTGGTTAAACTGAGGAGCCAAAGAAGAATTAGAAACATCTGATTACAACAAATAAAATAAATACCTTGATAATGCACGAGTGTAACTGTAGGTGTTGGATGCCCAAGTAAAAGGTAGAACTGAATAAAGGGAGATGGAAGAAGCAATTTGCTAATCCATTCAGTGAAGAAGGAAAAGAAGATAATGCTCATAATGATGGACTTGAGGGATAACACTGCACTTCACCTAATGGTCAGCATTAAACAAATAACAATATAGCATAAAAGTGTCTAAGCATAACAAACTAAGAAATAATTTGTATTACAGTAAGCTACTGGTAAATGTTATGAATGCATTTAAAACTGGTAAACCTTAAACATTTAATTCACATATTCATTCAGTAAATGAAATTATCTAAAAACCCACAGATGATATTTACTTATAGTTGCAGAAGTTAGGAGATTTTATGAACAAAATATGAAGAGATTGAAATTCCAAACCTTTTGTATGGCAAGAAAACAACAATGAAGGACCTGATACTAACCCACTGACATACTATTTTTGTTGAAAAATTTGTGCCCTGAAGTACCATTTTTAAGCAAAAATTCCTCTCTCAACTATTCATTAACACTTTGTATGCATCAGCCATTGATACTGTCATGCCGCTCATGGAATGACAGAAGTTTGTGGCTTCTAGGAAAAGTGATTCATTTGGAGTTTTCTTTTGACAGTATGAATTCAATCTAATAGGCAGGTGGAGCAGAGACATCTCTTGGATACTTATATAATCGATCCAATTGGTAATGTAGCACACACAAAATAATTGCTAACAATGGTAACAGAAAGACCTATCATTGTACAGAAGGAGTAAGTTATACATTGACGAATGAACTGTCAAAGAAGGCAAATGGGTTAACCCATTAAGGCCCAACTTATTTTTCATTACAAGAAAATTACAAAACATACAAACTATATTAGGTGAACCATACTTTCAGTTCTTGCCAGGCACTGAGCAACCTAAAATCACCCAGCCTATAAATAGACTGTTGAGCATTAATGCTATAAAACATATGATAATAATGAAAAAATATATATCTGTCCACTTAATGCATTTGTTTATAAATTTTATTCCATAACCATTTAACTGGCTATTTTTTTTTTTTTTTTTTTGCAAGAAATAGAGCTGAAATGAAAATTTGGGATCAGAATTGGTGTATGAAATGAACATCACAAATTGTCAGAAAAGTTTACTCGAGGTCTTAGCAAAAATAATTATTAATGTGGGAAGTATATTTCCCATGACCCATAGAACTTATTTGTGTCAAGCTAATAGCTAATACATACTTGAGTATGCTGGGCATTCAGCCTAGGCTTTTAGCTTGTCATAACACAAGTACAACTTGTCTAAGAGCAGTAGAAGATCTTGCTCCTTTGCTTCTGTATTTCCTTGTTCTCTCAATTTTCTATTTCACTTCTTTGATACTTCACATTCCTCATCAAACCAATCCTTCCCCTGTTTAAATATTTTCCTTCTCACCCTCATTCCCTCTCCTGACACCTGCAGTACCCCATTAAAAATATTTATTCCTTTCTCTATTTCATTTACATCTTACATGAAACTGCTGGCATATTTGTTCATAGGTCAAAACCAAAACTTGCTTCAACTCATTACAATAACCATTATCCTACTTAATTTCACATACTGCTTACAGTCATTATTTCTGCTTCCTACATTCTGATTTATCCATTCTGTTTGCACTTTAATGCTCACCACAACAATTTTTTTTCTTCAGAAATTTTGAATTTTTTAAATCTCAGGCAAACAATCACAGAAATGAGACATTAATATGCAAGTAATCACAGATATCTGTAATGAGTTAATTTAACACCTACCAATTACTTTTTACTTCCCATGAAATTTTCTGAAACATGTATCAACACACAGTTGCATGTAGCATTCTTTGCAAATGATTCTCGTTATCTTTTCACTTGCCTTTGTGGAGCACAGACAATGTTTAATTTGCTTCAAAATAAGCATACGATTTAGCTTTTCTCAACATTAATCTTCAAGATCAGCTTTCTTATTGCTCTGGAAACTAACAGCTATCCTTCATATTCGTAACTTCTGATCAAATGTTTACCGCTCGAAGACACAAGCTAGGTTGATTTTGGGGACTGCTCTCTGTTCTGTTCATTTACCAGAGCTCAAATACATTTACAATTGCTAGATAAATGAGGAAGTACAGAGTACGATTCGGGAACCACCAATTGCACAATTTATCGAAGCGGATTGAAGTGATCAACACCTCCCATGATCACATTATATGTAGCAATGGCAGTAGGACAGTTCACATAACTAGTTCCATTCTTGTTTTTCTTTGGAGCAGCTGTAGTAGACTTAGGATTGTTTGCAGTTGTGAGAATGGTTACATGACTGCTATCCATCAACTTGATGTCTACAATACCTTGCTTGCAATGGAACAAATTCTCCTCTCTGCAGTTTTGTTTTTCTCCTTCATCAAGGATGGAAATCTTTTGCTGTTTGTTCTTATGGTGCCAATGGCATAAATGCAATAATTGCATAGCATTTTCAAAGTTCACTGTAGTGAAAAAATTGTTAAATGCTATGGCCCTTCCTGTACCTCTCAAATTTCATTTCAGGCCATTGACATCAATTACACAGCCAATTTTAGAATCTGCTAATCACCACACTTTCTATCCTCTTTTTACAGGTTTCAAGAACATGTATTGTTTCAACATGGACCAAGTGGCCTAGCTGTATGAAGTTTATCATAATTTGGGTGATCTCTTGAAAGATTAGTCTTCGTATCATTATTGAGGTGCATTATTTTCA
Source organism: Hymenopus coronatus (assembly GCA_030762935.1). NCBI lineage: Eukaryota > Metazoa > Arthropoda > Insecta > Mantodea > Hymenopodidae > Hymenopus > Hymenopus coronatus. The sequence goes on from CM060897.1 coordinate 141,810,994, forward strand.
TTATTTTCTTGAAATGTTTACATGTCATTTCATTACCTGTGGTATAGATTGCCCAAGGGCAGGATCAGAACTCTAATAGGTATTAACTTTTGGTAATACTGCAATAACGATTAAAGTGTTAATTCCAATTCACACTTGTAATTCCTCTGTTTTTTGCTATTTCATCTCCAATGTAGCCAGACCATCTTTTATGTTTTTGTTGCATTGCATGTACATTATTTGCTTACATCTCCTTACTAAATATTTGCAAGAAAAACCCTTTATCGTATCAACACTGCATTTATTTCCCCTTCATCATCCTTATCAATATCAAGTGAATTGAACTGACTTTGCATTTTGAAACCAGCCCTCTTCCTCCTCATATTCACTAACATCAGAATCATTATTGCTAAATACCACATTATTTGAATTCAAACTGCTGCTGGGTTGTGATTAGGTGTAGAGGAAGTTTCATTATTTACAGTCCAGTGCGAATTAATTGGAATAGAACAATCACACAACATTTTTCATACTTTCATGAATTTAATTATAAATTACTTCCAGTTTACATTTCCTAATACTTATTATGTCCCTTCTTTTTTTATAAGTTTCATTACACAATAGGCATTGACTGCACGAGATTGGAACACACATTTTTGAGATCATCATCATGAAACCTAAAATTAAACATTCTTTTGTAGAACATTCAAATTTTGCAAGTCTCTTTTTGCAAATAGCCCACAAATTTTCTATGGGGTTAATGTCAGGCAAGTTTCCTGGATATTCAAAGCTCACGGACATTGTTATCTTTGAAGAATTTCTAGGTTTTGGTATGTGTGCTGAGCAAATAATGAACTTGCAAATTCAGTACATTTTCCACAGACTGTAAAACACCCTAAGAAGACAATGTTTTGGGGCAGTTTCAAGTATGAAGGACTAGAACCTTTAATTATTCCAGTTGAAGGTATGATGAAAAGTAATCAGTACATCACATACTGGTGAGAGTTATTCGTGAAAGGTTTCCAGAAGGAGATGGAATTTTTCATCAAGATTAAGCTCCCTGCCACACTTCTAAGAAAGTGAAGAAATTCTTCAATGATAACAATATTTGTGTGCTTGAATGGCCAGGGAATTTGTCTGACATTAACTCCATAGAAAATTTGTGGCCATTTACAAAAAAACTCAAAATTTGACTGTTCCACATAAGAACATTTGATATTACTTTAATTCAAGTGTGATTTCATGATGATCTCAAAAATGTGTGTTCTAGTTTTGTGGAGTCAATGCCTAATCATCTAGTGGAACTTATAAAAAAAGAAAGGGCACATATTAAGTATCAAGACATGTAAATTGGAAGTAATTTATTATTAAATTCATAAAAACATGAAAAATGTGTTATTGTTCTGTTCTGATTAATTCACAAGGGACTTTACATTTTCTATGTTGAATACCTGGACTCTTGCTGGTACTTGGTTGCAGACAAGATAAGCCCCTCCTCTCCCTCCATTAAACAAAATTATTCCTCTGCTTCATAATCAGGATCTCTATCTGAATTGTCTGGGCCATTTGGAAGTGCAAAATACATTTCAACAGCTTCCTCTGGGGTGTATCTCCATTTGTCATACATTTCTGCTGAAAAACAATATTTGTAATTAGAAAAAGGCAGCTGATTCATTGGAGGTAAAGCATTAGAAACTATCATACCTAAGTAGATATTTTACATACCTGAACATGTGCTTCAAATGATGTTTGTTCTACTGTAAACACCAAAATATTCCAATGAATAAATAGACCAAAAATTACTGCAAACAATTGCAAAAATGGCTATTTATCTGCTTCTTTGTTCTCTTAACAATGACTAGAATGTAACTGTCAGGCTAACCAACAGCTTTACATAGCTAGTTCAAAGCATACATCCCATGGCTTGTGAATTACAGAACACTTATTTTAATACACATTAATACTGAAACACATTTGGGTTGTCAAAAGTGTGTCAACTGTGTTAGGATTCAAAATACAAGGGGCATACTGAAAGTCATGAGCAACACTGTTTTACAATCTTAATATTTATTTTTAAGCCAAACCAAATACATCATCATAATCTACAGACTTTCTTTCACTTTTCGACATAGTCTCCATTGTTTTGCACACATTTTTCCCATCGTTCTACAAGTTTGAAAATGCCCTTGTGATAGAACTCCGTTCCAGCTGCCCGCAGACCCTGACGCACTGCTTTCCGAATATCCTCCAGCGTCTCGTAGTGTTGGCCACGCATCTGCTCCTTCACAGAACCGAAAAGATGGTAGTCGGAGGGTGCCAAGTCGGGACTGCAGGGAGGATGTGGAAGAGTTTCCCACCCTAATGCCCTGATCTTCTCCATAGTGGCACGGGCAGTATGCGGACGCGCATTATCCTGTTGAAGGATGATCCTCTTTCCAAGGCGTTTATCACGCAAAGCCAGACGGAGCTTCAGAAGTGTCTTGATGTAGCGGGCAGGATTTATGGTTTGTCCAGGTTCAAGAAAGTCAACCAGAATGCAACTTTGTGCATCCCAAAAGACACTTCCCATAACTTTTCCTACAGACTGCACTGTCTTCGCTTTCTTCTTCGATGGTGAGTTCAAGTGGTGCCATTCCATACTCTGACGTTTCGTTTCTGGCTCATAGTGATGGAACCAGCTCTCATCTCCAGTCACAATACACGTCAAAAATTCATCACCTTCATTATGAAATCTCTGAAGAAGGTTTTGTGCAATGGTTCTTCTCTGAAGTTTGTGGTCTTCAGTCAATAAACGGGGGACCCAACGGGCACAGACCTTTCAATAACCCAAGCTGTAGATCATTTCTTGCACTGCACTATGTCCTATTCCAAGTTGCGCAGCAATTTCATTCACAGTGAAACGCGTATCTCCTGTAATGAGCTCATCAACTCTTTCCTTGTTGCGTTCTGTAGAGGCAGTTCGAGGACGCCCGCTACGAGGCGCATTTTGCAGACTCGTGTTACCATCTTTGAAATGTTTTACCCATCTTCTAACACTGCTGGCACCCATGCAGGCACCTCCATATGCACGTTGAAGTCTGAGATGAATTTCAGAAGCAGATTTTCCTTCTTTCACAAGGAATTCAATGACAGGACGCTGTCGAAACGAAGCATCAATGTCAGCCATTTTTCAAACACCGTCTGTGGCCACGTGATAGAAGCTAATGACGTCACAATATGTCAACATGTGGCTTAAAGTCTGTAGATTACGATCCTGCAATTCGTTTCGTTACATTGTTGAAATTTAAATTTTTACAATGGGTTGCTCATGACTTTCAGTATGCCCCTCGTATCTTGGTAGTGTGTTAAATCACACCTTTTGCAGAATGTTAGGATCTATCTTTACAATCTTCCATTTGACAATGTCTTGTGTAGAATGTTGAGCTATAAAGAGCCCACAGCTTCTAATCAAATTAGATAGGTTTTCCTTGAATGAATTGTTTGAGAGTGTGGCCGTAATATTTTATGATCATCTCATCTATGGCAAACTGCCCAGAAAATATATCAAATTGCTGGAAGGAAGCATTTAGCACAGATATAGGTGGCCACTTCTTAAATTCTTGATCTTGTTTCTCATTATTGGCAACATAATTGATATTAAAATGAATCAAGTTCTTCAATTTTAGGTACTGATTTTAAGATATTGTATCTTTTATAATGTGTAATCCACAATTTGGCTCCTCTAACCACTAGTGACTTTCAGAAGGACATCTATGATATCCTGAAAGTAGTAATGGTCTAAAAACTTTGTGCTCATCAGGATCAAAAAGAGTGTAGTGTCTCAGAAATATATCATTGGTATCCTAAAAGTAGTAAAACAGAGTGGTTCAATAAGTACTTATGTTTCAAAATAGATGGTGTTGCTAAGGCAAGTTGGTGTTATTGTGTACTGTCATATGTTACACATCACCAAAACAAATTTTGAACTGGTTCATAGGTTAGTTTGGATTTAGCAGGTTTTTCCATTAGTCATTCAATTTATTTTCACCAAAATGGAAAAATTTGAGCATCATTCAGTGATTTGCTGTTTACCTTTTGGGGGGAAAATAAAAGCAAAATTGGATGCGGTTTGTGCCATTTATAACAGATATTGGTTAAATGACTTTAAACAAAGTCGAATATCCATTTTGATATGCAAGCACCCAATATGCCAGCAGAAATGGTTACAGAGGAAATCATTGAGAAAGTCCAAGATATGATTATTCATATGTTGCATAAGTTGATAAACTACTATCATGAAGCAAAAATTAAAAAAACAATGGGTGGCTTCCAGTGAAACTGCACTGAAGAAAAAAAGGTATCAGCTGGTAAAGTGATGGCAACTATTTTTATGTATGTGAAGGGTGTCATATTGACTTCTTAATAAAAAGAAAAATTATCACTGGTTATTATTACAGTGAGTTTTGACCTGATTAAACAAGAAGTTTACGGAGACGTGGTCCCATTTGACAAAGAAGTGCTGTTTCACCACAATTAACAAGCACATTCATCCATAGTTGTCGCTGTCAAACTGCATGAGTTGCTGCTATATTTGCCCGACCTGGCTCACAGCAATTTCTTTTATTCCCAAACATAAAGAGATGGCTTCTGGGAATAAAATTTAGATCAAATGGGGTCATCAAGACAGAGGCAAGCCTGTAGAGCTTGACATTTCCTATTTTTTGAGGAGGTTAAAAAATTGCAGGAATGTCAGAAGTGTATATCCCTAAAAAGGGGATTATGTTGAGAAATAAATCATTTGTGTTTGGAAAAATGGCTTCTTTATTCCTTATATGGGCTATATTGAGCCACCCATCTACAGTGGATTTTAACTATCTCCACTATTTACCAACAGTACGTAGTGTAAGTAATGATTTATCCAAAAGCTTGATACTGAGATTTGCACATTTTGAGCTCCCTGAATCTGGTGAGAAAAAAGAAATGCATTTTTAGAAAAAGTGTCTGTGGACAGCATAACATAAAAAGGAAATATCTAGTAAATATTATACTTGGCATTTTTATGCATAAGCTCGAATTGCGACCTTCAGTGGATCCAGGCAGCTCCCAGCAAGTTCTGTGGTATTAAGTGAAGCCAGAGTAATAAAATAATTCCAGTTTGTGCAAATAACTTTGCTGTTTTTCAAAAATAAAATTTATAAACTATAATTAGTATTTAAGCTCAGTATCTTCCAAGGATATGGCATGAAGATCTTTATGAAAATCTCTCCATCCCAAACGACACTTTACATGGAACATATTTCACTATTATTTTCACAAAAATGGATGTAATTTAATTAGAATACAATATACAGTGGAACCTCACTTATACGTTTTTCAAGGGAGACTACTAAAATACTGTATAAATGAGAAAACGTGTAACTGATTTTCTCTTCTGGTGTGGACCTCATCCAGAATTTTTAATTTTTCACCAAGAGTTAAGAAATTTTTTCTTGTTTTCTTCCTTGTTGGTTGATATTCACACATGTTTCTTCTCCTGTTTGTAACTCTTATGTTCTCCACATAAAATAGATAAGTTACTGTTGGAATGATATGACAATGAAAACAGCACACTAGCAGTACTTGACTTAAAGCAGAGAAGTGACTGTTGAAACCAAGGTTCAAAGATTATTGGAACAGCATGACAATGAAACGATAAGCGTCAATGAAAGCCGCAAACCAGGCAATTCTAAGGCTATACACAGCAAGCATACCACCATATGTTTTTTAAAAATGTATAAATGGGTACATTTTGTGTATAGGGATCAGAAAAAATTATGCATTACCAAGAAAAAGTATAACCAAAATGTATAATTGAGCAAAATTTTTAATGGAGAACAACTGGTACCTAAAATTTTAGCGTATATGTGCGAAAAATGTTGAAGTAAATAACATATATGCGAGTTTCAATTGTATTTATATGACAAAATATATTGAATTTTCTGGGAGTTGCTTGTGAAGTCCTCTTCATTCTGAATGACTTTTTTTATAATAGATGGGTTTGGAGCAACATGACTCTAAACCACCATTTCAATATTTTAAAATATAGCCATGTGTGTTGGAATAATAGGCATTTTTTTTTACCTGTATATCCAAATACATTACATGCTGTACGTATGATTTCTTTGCCAATGAACTAATATAGCCATATAGAAATAAAAAGAATACTTTGGAAGATGTAAATCTGAGAATGAGGCAGTGTTGTACTCAAGATTCGATACCAAAATTTCTAATGAAATAGAAGTTTGCCTTTGCTTAGGATGTTCTAAACATTAACATTTTGTTAAAAATGTACTGTAAAACATGTAAATTCAATAAAGTAGTTAAAAGCTAATCACTATTGTAATTTTCTGTCTTTGTTTGCTCTTCTATTTCTCTGTGTATCCAGCAATTCTACATTTCACTCTTTTTCTTCATCTGAAACAAACTTCTTATAAAACATATAGTATCCAAGGGTGATCCACATTAAACAAGAATGCATAACACCCACTTTGTTCTTGCTGATGGGAATGGAAGCATTATATTTCTGTGCTACTTGCAATGGGTTGACTACAGGAAACATTCTGCCTCTTTTGTTGATGCTGCAGCTTGGTATATCTGGTATTCCAGATAATGGTTATAAGCTACTAGAAGCATGAAAGCACCTTTTCTTGCTGATCTTTTCATAAGCTATTTTGAAATGCAGGTCACTAAAGCATTCCCTCTAATTATTAAAAACTTGGTATAGATATGTAGATGATATATTTGCTATTGTTCCTGATAAACATGTAAATGATGCTTTAAAACTTTTAAATTTACAAGATAAGGCTATAAAATTCACATTAGAAACTGAATGTGATAGCTATCTCCCTTTCCCGGATTTAAAAATAATAAAAAAAGACAATAGATTGAATTTTGGAATATACAGAAAGCAAACCCACACTGATAATTATATAAAAAATAATGGCTTTAACCTTTTTTCACAAAAAGATGAATTCTATAAGGAATATAAACACATTATTAACACTGCTTTAATTAATGGTTTTAATACTGATTTTATAAATAAAAAAATTGAGAAGTTTAAATATAAAAAAGCTATTAAAGATATTTCTACGCTTAAGAAAATAAAAAATAATTACATTTTTAAAAAATTTACCTATCACCCTTGGGCAAATAAAAAATTCACAAATATTTTCAAAGAGCATGGTATAATATTGGTTCCTCAAAATAAATACAGTATAAAAAATTTATTAGGCTTTTCTAAAAAGTATAAAATTTCAAAAAATAAAAAAATCTGGCATTTATCAATTAAATTGTTTAAACAGTGACCTTATTTATATTGGTAAGACTAAACGTCATTTGGAAACCAGAGTAAAAGAACACTTTAGGAATATTAAATACAAACAAATTGATAAATCAGTTGTAGCATAACATTTTTGAAAATTTAATAATGAAATAAATCCAGATGTTAAATTATTAAAACACTTAAATGGACCCATAGATTTAATGGTTTGGGAGAAAATATTCATATTAAAGTATAAAAATCATGCAATGAATTTTGATATACCTCCAATTGACTCACTCACCAATTTTGTTTTGATTTCAGTAGTTAGCAATGCATTAGTACACAATCCACCTAGTAGCAGTAACCATAACAGTGTAAATAAACAACACCAAAAACCAGACCAAAACTGAGACCAAAAGGAAATTTATGTTGAGAATGCAATAGATTATTGCGAAATTAGTCCAAGGATTCCAAAAGATAAGTGAAGATTTGTTGCAACTATTAATTGTTATATTAATATATGAAAGGAAATTTTGAAGGCATCATCGTACTGAGCTTCATAATTTGGTCTCAAAAGCAATATGCAATAGAGTCCCAGTTAACAGACCTTCAGTTATCTGACATTCTATATTATAAAATACTGTTTGTGGTAGACAACAATTTTATTCTATTGCAGTTTTGAGGGGCAGTAAATTGGCATGCTGCAGATTCTATGATGCCTAGTTGTACACATCCCTTTTGCACATGCACTTTAGCTGGAGTAGCAACTACCTACTGTAGTTGCCAGGCAGTGACTCGTGTGCAAGACTTTGTAGAGTATTGTCACAGCAGTTTCTTGTAAGTTGTTTTGTGTACCTTGTTACTATGGCCAATAAAAGGAAGAAAATGGTCATTCATGGAAGCTAAAGTAAATGCATTAAAGAGAATGGACAAAGTCAACAAGCTGACTTTACAACCAGAGGTCCTGGGCTCGACTCCCGACTGGAGCAGGGAATTTTTCTTTAATCAGAATTAATCCTTATCCCTAAAGAGTCTGGAAGTATGTATGAGAGAGTGAATTTGTGTGTGTGTTGAGGAAACTAAAACAATTAAATCCCAACATAACCTACAGACAATGAGTTGTTTCTAATGCAAAGTACCCGATATGACCTTAGATGTTAAAGGGGGAAGAAGAAGAAAAAAAAAGGACATGCATGCATGCACGCACGCACACACACACACATAGTGTGTTGTTACCATTCATTAATTTTCCATTCTACCCTTTACTTTCAGAAAATAAAATGTGTAATTACAAAAAGTTTTATTGTAGCGCAGGCTTACATTTCCTAGTTATACTATCTGACATTTTCCTTCTCCATTCTCTTTCTGATCATGTAATATGATCGGACTCATTCCTCAGTTAAATCCATGTTCTAAGATTTACATTTCTTGCAACATAACTCAATTCTACTTAAGTCTCCATGTCACAAGGTAGGTGAGTGTAGACTGCCAAGGGAAAGTGATGATAAATTTCTTTTACAAGCCCATTAATCAGGAATATATGATAGAGGCTTATTAAAATACAGTTCTTATTCTGGCTCTTGTAGATATCTGTTCACACTATGTTTTTATTTTGGAGATGTTTCAAGAGACAGCAGCTGTCAATTTCATCCACTCCTCTCTACTTTATTTTCTGGCCAGACACACATGTATCTAAAATTTCAACCACAATTGTGAATACTTGCATAACAATAGTTTCTGTTTACAAAAAGCAAAAAAACTATTAGTTTTGGAGTGGTCAATGCTTGTGAAAATCCAGGCAGCTACATAATACTTCTAAGACTTGTGAGGATGAGACTTCCACTCGTGAACTATTTGTAACTGTAAACGAGTGAATATATTATTGTTATGAGTTACTATACTTACTCAAATGTATGGTGAGGTAATTATTAAAACGTTCATAAATCAAAATAATACAACTTACCTATATGTCACATTCTGTAACATTCTCAGCATTACGACTATAGGCAAAATCATTGCACTGTCTTCTGTGGTTATATTTGCTTTCAAATTATTAAAGTGATCACTTTCTGATGAACTAACACTATATTTTCTTACATGCAGCTATTGTGAAAGTTTATGCAATATATGTATATTATATATTTTAGCACCAAGATTCAGAATCTAGGAGGCCATGGGATAGGGCAGTGCTGCTCTGACATTACTTATCCCTAAGAAGGGAAGAAAACATATGTTATAGGCCAACAAACTAAAAAAGTAGTCAAATAAAATACTAACTCATATATATTAGTATGTCACAAGAAAGCACAAACCCAAAACGCATAAAATATGGGTTAGGGCCCTGTTGCTCAGAGCCATTAAACTGCAAACCATAAGAAACAGACAAAATCATACTATATAAAAATAGAGATCTCATTAGCACAGAAATCAGGTTAAATACAGTTTTGTGGGGTTAACCATTTTCAAGATATTCTTTGTTAGTCTGAATTTTTAATTTTTTTAACATGTAAAGCATATATATATATAATATATATTTGTATCCTGTAACGAGCATCAAATTTCAAAGCTATCACAAAGTTATCTGGTTTTTAAAAATGAGACTATTGCTTTAGTCTACTGTATCTACAATGAATGTGTAATTAAATTTTATCTTAATTAGCATGAAACAGAAGAATAAGCTTTAATAAGAACAGTTTGCAAGAGCAAATAAAGTCATATGAATGCAACACATGTTTTAAAATGGGGCCAGAAACACTTTTACATCCCATGAAGTAACATTGAATTTTAATTACAATTTATTTTTTCTCCCTTTTCTACATCTGACAATGACTGGAAACATCACAGCAATCATTTACATCTTTAACAGAACAAAATGTCTATATCAACAAATCAAGCCTTTAGCATTTAAAAAGTTAACAAATATATTACATCTGGATACAGGTGCAAGTAACATTTAACATAAGTATATAACATGTTTTCTTGATTTAAATTCATCAGCACAAATTTATTAACAACAAAATAATTTCACAAGACCTGCCAGCAAGTAGCACAAGCTCTTCAATTTCATTGAACTATATTTCTGACTCATAGCATTCTGCTGCTAGCACATCCAAAATGTTGCGACAGATCTTGCGCACACTGCTATCCACAGCTGGGTTTGCATATAGATGGCTGAGGATACGGCTTCCTCCTTCTAGCACAAGCATGGGACAGTACCGTTTTGCTGGAAAATACAAATCAAATATCATGTAATAACACTAGTAATTTTATTGAAAACCAATTTAGTGGAAATGAAATTTATAAAATGTTGGAATTGAGAATAAAAATTTATTCCTCACTTTACAGAATAGACATTTTCAAACATAAATAGCAAAATAAAGTTTTGGGAAAATCAGAGTCAAAGTTTAAGAAACAATGACAAAATTAATTAGTAACTTAAATCTTTACAAATGAATAAAACAATAGTTAATATATGTACTTACTTAAAAGTTATATTTATGAATTCTGAAAGTTTATAAAATCTATGACCACATTTTTGTTTGATTTTGGAGTTTCTTATAAAAAGAGCTACCTGGAAATTTAAAACAAATTACCACAAGAAATATGCTTAAGGTTTAAGAAAACTTTGGAGATACTAAATATACAATAATTATCATAGCTGACTACAAGTGAATATGGATACCCTATTGTGTTGATTACTATTTAACTATCCTAATTCTTAATTTAATATATATATTTATTCACTATTAGCTGCCCACCCCGGCTTCGCACGGGTGGTGTACCTAACGGAAAAAAACTCAGACAAAATCTTCCGTTTACAGTACGACCATGCAATGAAATAAAAGTACAATTAAGTAATTTGACAGCACTTTATTGTAATGTCTTGTAATGTACAATTTTTCTTCCGGAGAGAAAAAAAAAAAAAAAAAAAAATAGTGCCGATACTTTGCCGACTCTCGAGCACGCAACGTACATCATGCGAAAAACACAATTTAAGGTATATTACACACACTTGTAACGGTTGATCTTGGGATTTATTGTCATTGCGAATGAAGGCGCGCTTAAATTCAAAACAAAAGTCGGTTGACATTAGTGGTGTTCTTGGAATAAGTATATACTCGCCTTTAACTTTCCCATGTTATAGTGACTTATATCAAAATTTTCACAATTTTTACTTTCTCTAGCCCCATATGTACAATGTACATAGGGATAGAGAAGTATTGCATTCCACCCAAAAATTTGATACTGAGATTTCACCGGAAATGCATGTTTTAGGACCCCCTGTATCCAAAAAAATCATTTTCAGAAAAAGGTCCGTGTGTGTGTGTGTATGTCCCCCCATGTGTCTGTGAACACGATAACTCAAAAGCGAAAAGTAGCTAAAATACCAAATTTGGTATTTAAGTTTAGTATCTTCCAAGGATGTGACAAGAAGATTTTGAGAAAAATCCCCCCACCCCAAACTACCCTTTACATGGAACTTTTTTCGAAAATTTTGATTTTCTTAAAAATGGCTCTAACAATTTTGATTAAAATATCATATATTAAAGATATTTACCTGACAAATAAAATTTATATCTTGAATTTTCTCGGAATAGCTTTTGAAGACCTGTTTATTCTGTATGAATTTTGCTTAATTTGGCATAAATAGTAAACCGTAAGAGATAGGCAAAAACTTATCACACAAAAAATGTAGGTATTGTTAAAATACACAAGTTATGTCTTCTACATTTTTCTCGTGGAGCTTACCGTTTTCGAGGTATTCATTGTTATTAGTTTCAGTTATGGACTATTTATACTTTTCTCAGATGGGAGTGTCCGTTATTCTTTTGTTCTACTCCTGGCCAAGAAAAGAAGCGATTTGTAATGACAATCGCATAACGACAGCTTTTAAAACATTTGACTATTGGTTTAGCCTAGTGTATTCCCTTATTTTCTTCCTACTTTTACGGAACTAAATAATAAGAACATTGTGCTGAGTACCACGATTAGCAAGGTGCAGAAAGAAGAAGAATCTTATGTATAAAGTTTGTAGAACAGCTAGAGAAAGTCATGTGAGTGTAACACATCAGATTTTTTTAATAGTGAGTTTGTTCTGCTGCATATTTTGGCTGATTGATATTGCGTCGTATAATTATCACCGAGTCAACCTTAGGTTGTAAATTGTGTGGCGGGAATCCTGGCAAATCCCATAAGGTAGTGTGGAAAGGATGACATATGGAGTTAACATCATTGGCAACCAAGATGTTGGCATAATAACAGTAATGGCAGCACATCCATAGTGTGGTGGGTATATGCTGGCATAGGTAATGAATTACATTAAGGAGAAAATCACAACGTAACATTCATGCTTCTTCCGAATCTCTTTCTTTCCTTTACTCCTAATATTTTCCACCTCTTTCTTTATTTTCTTCTATGTCAAAGCAGCAATTTCTAAGGCTAACAATGATGTAACTAAAGAGCAAGTAGATCCAGTTAGTCAATTGATAAGCTCTTATTTCATGATAGCTTTGTGTATTAAATTTCTCCATTTAACCCAAAATATTACTTGATCAAATGTATTAAGAACACCGCAATTGTAGTGTGATGGTGATGCAGGTATTTTCATGTTCTTTAGCTAGCTCATGTATCACATAACGTGAAATAACCAACATCTGCAATAGGAAGTTAATCCTAAAATGGATCCCGTTATTTTCAGATTCTAAGAAGGATGAATGGTTATGTGCATAGTTTATAACTTGTTCGTTTTAAAGAATTACAACATAAATATACTTATTTCTTTATTTAAACGATGTGACCAAGGTAACAATAGTTAATACATAAATATATTTGATTTTCACAGTTAGCTTGCGTCGTTGTCTCCATAACCAGATGCATGCCCTTAGCATTGAAGAAGAAAAATAGGGCAGTAGGTACTATAGCCTTCTGGTGGTAAATAATAAGTATGTATTTCAGGTGTTCGTCGCCAGCAAAACTTCTTTATTTTAAATGATAGGAGTAATTAAAGGACAGTTAATACATAAAAATGTATTTGAATTTCACTGCTGTGTTGTGTCATCTCGATAAACTGTTGCGTTACCTTAACATTGGATGGGGAGGAAAAATACTACTATCGCTATCTATCGAAAAATAAATAACTACTTACTCTAGGTGTTCATCGTTAGGAACACTTCTTTGATTCTTTATTTTAAACGATAGGAGTAAGGAAAGGACAGTTAATATATAAAAATGTATTTGAATTTCACTGCTGCATTGCGTCGATAAACTGGCGCATTACCTTAACATTGAATGGGAATGGAAATATATACAGTACAACCTTTTAGCAACAAATAACTTGTACCACTGCCATTTGGCGGCCATTAACTTGCATGCATTCCCTTAGCACTGTTTTTATTCATATTATGAGATTTTAAATACTTTCCCGTTTTATTTTTAAACATTTTCATCTCCACAAACCTTGTCATGACAATAACAAACACAACAAAAAAAGAATTGTTCAATTTGATGCAGTCGTTGGGAAGTGATACGTGTACATACATTTCAGTGATTCATTTTTATATATATATAGATATATTTGATTTACACAGTTATCTTGTGTCATTGTATCCATAACCAGGTGCATTCCCTTAACATTGAAGACAAAAAATAGAGCAGTAGGAACTATGGCCATCTGGTGGCAATTAATAAGTACATATTTTAGGTATTTGACGCTTAAACAATAGGAGTAAGGAAAGGACAGTTAATAATTAAAAATATATTTGAATTTCACTGCTGCATTATCTCATCTCGATAAACCGTTGCGTTACTTTAACATTGGATAGGGAGGAAAAAATATTACTATATCCATCTAGTGGCAAATAAAATAAGTACTTACTCTTGGTGTTCGCCGTCAGAAAATCTTCTTTGCTTCTTTATTTTAAACGATAGGAGTAAAGAAAGGACAGTTAATACATAAAAATGTATTTGAATTTCACTGCTGCGTTGCGTCAATGTCTTGATAAACTGGTGTGTTACCTTAACATTGAATGGGAAGGGAAATATATAGCAGTACCATGACCATTTAGCAACAAATAACTTGTACCACTGCCATCTGGCGACCATTAACTGAAATGCGTTCACTTAGCATGGTTTTTATTCATATTATGAGATTTTAAATACTTTCCCATATTATTTTTAAACATTTTCATCTCCACAAACCTTGTTGTGACAATAACGGCACAACAAAAAAAAGAATTGCTCAATTTGATGCAGTCATTGGGAAGTGATATGAGTACATACATTTCAATGATTCATTTTTATATATATATATAAAGCAAAACAAATTTTCCAAGACACAGGAGAACACAGCACACACCAACCTTTTCCCACCATTATGGGTAAGCCATTAAAATTTGATATTCCAGTTTTTAGGTTCCCTTCATAGCCATCAAGTCCTTCACTTGTTATGTGTATAGTTTTCTCCAAAACATGATGGCTTTCAAACAGGACTGCTCCCCCTTGCCACTGGGCAAATAACCATTAGCAAACAAAAGATGGACCCTGTTCTAAGGGCAAGAGGCAACATAGTAAAATCTCTTGTTTCCTGGAGACATTGAAGATTCTGCTTAAAAGTTAAGATTTGCATCTCAGTTAAGGGACCAGTAAGTGGAAGACTTGGCAACAGTGAGGGTTGGTTTCCAGCCGAACAGCTCCTAATCCCAAAGTTTAAAGTCTTGCCTATTTCTGCAAAGTACTTTATTGGGAATATTAGTTATATTGTATCTGTTATTTTGGCAACCTGGTCTATGTTAGCAGGTGTTCAAATTCTGCATTCTTACCATTTAGTCACCAGATGATGCACTGATTATAATCTTAATTATGTTACATTAATTATATTATGTATTATTTTCTTTAGCTCTTATGTACAAGGTATGCGGGAGAGAAGATATTGTATTTGACCCAAAAAATTTGATACCAACATTTCATTGGAAATACATGTTTTGCAGACCAATTAATTTAAAAGAAAAAAAGGAGAAGAAAAAGTTTTTTTTTAGAATTCAGGAAAATCTCCACATCCCCAACTATCCATGTAACATTTTATTTTTATGACAAAATGTATATTTTGAATTTGCTGGGAAAAGCCTGTGAAGACATCATTTTGAATGACTTTTACATAACAAGTAAACCATTAGAGATAGGCAAAAAACTTCTGCAAGAAAATTTAGATCTCATAAAAGATACAATTTATGTCATATAATTTTTTTTGTACAGTTAACTGTTTCTGAGATATTCCCTGTTATTAGTTTCAACTTTAAGCTAATCAAACTTTTCTCAAATGAGAAGTCATCTTTTGCTTTGTATCTCTTTTGCTTTCATATCACTTTTCCATTATTTTGCTTTGCAAAGGGAATGGAATTTCAATTGCATAACATAGGGACAAACTGGGGAAAAAAAAAAAAAAAAAAGCTTTAGCATATTGTATTTCCTAATTTCCCTTCTACTTACAAGGAAGTAAGTAATAAGATAATTTATGCTAATATTTGTCTTGATTAGCAAAATATAGGCAAAAGAATAATCGTTAGTAAGAATAATTTTTTGCAGAGCAGATAGTGAAATTCCTGTGAATAGAACACATATTTTTACTTTCTCCATACGCACTATGTACATAGTGTATAGAGAAAGTATTGCACTCCACCAAAAATTTGATACCGAGACTTCACCGGAAATATATGTTTTAGGGTCCCCAATATCCAAAAAAAGCATTTTCACAAAAAGGTCTGTGTGTGTGTGTGTGTGTGTGTGTGTGTCTGTGTGTCTGTGTGTCTGTGAACACGATAACTCAAAAACGAAAAGTTAGTAAAATACCAAACTTGGTATTTAAGTTTAATATCTTCCAGGGATGCGACACAAAGATTTTGAGAAAAATCCCCCCACCCCCAACTACCCTTTACATGGAACTTTTTTCGAAAATTTTGATTTTCTCAAAAATGGCTAACGATTTTGATTAAAATTTCGGATATTAAACATATTTACCTGACAAATGAAATGTATATCTTAAATTTTCTGGGAATAGCCTCTGAAGAGTAGTTTATTCTGGATGAATTTTACTAAATTTTGAATGACTGCTAAACCGTAAGAGATGGACAAAAACTTACTACTCAAAAAATGTAGAGCACTTTAAAACACACAATTTATGTTATACACATTTTTTTCGTGGAGTTCGTCGTTTTTGTGACATTCCTTATTTTTGGTTTCTGCTATGAAAAACGTATACTTTTCTCATACAGGAACTTGTCAACTCCTATCCACATAAACAAAGGAACTTCATTGACATAGCAACCAGCTTTTGACTATCACTTTAACCTATGGTTGTCCCTTATTTCGCTTCTACTTACAAGGAAGCGAGTAATAAGACTATTTCTGCTAATTTTTTCTGATTAGCATAAAGTAAATAGAAGTATAAGCTTTTTAAGAATTATTTGTTGCAGGGATATGGAGAAAGTCATGTGAATGGTACACATCAGATTTTATTATTTTCTCTAGCCCATATGTACAATGTACATTGTGGATAGGGAAGGTATTGTATTCTACTAAAACTTTTATACCGAGATTTCACTGAAAATATATGTTTTGAGGTCCCCTGAGTCCTCCCCCCCCCCAAAAAAAAAAAAAATAAAAAGTTTTAGAAAATGTGTGTGTGTCTGTGGACAGTATAGCTCAAAAATGAAAAGACTTAACAACCAAACCTGGCATTAAAGTTTGCTATCTTCCAAGGATGAGACATGAAGATTTTGAGGAAAATACTGTATATTAAAGAATGTTCACCTCAGAAATAAAATGTACATTTTGAATTTTCTTGGAATAGCTTCTGAAGAGCTCTTTATTCTGGTTGAGTTTTATAGAATTTTACATAATGGTTAAACTGTAAGAGATAGACAAACTTATTACACAAAAAATGTACAGCTTGCTAAAACACAATTTAAATTATATATATTTATTTTATTTTCTTTCCTTTCTTTTTGTGGAGTTGACTGTTTTCAAGATATTCATTGTTATTGGTTTCAATTTTAAACTGATTAACTTTTCTCAAACGGGATCATACTAAGCGAACTGAACCTCAATTGTTTCACATAGCGACCAGCTTTTAAAAGATTTTACTGCTTTAGCCTAATGTATTACCTTATTTCCCTACTACTTACGAGAAAGCAAGTACTAAGACTAATTCTATTAAAGATGCAGATAAAAGATTAATCTTTTGAAGAAAAATTTGTTTGTGGAACAGTTAGAGAAAGTTATTTGAATGGAACACAAAAGATTTTTATATTACTACATAATATATTAGTAATAGTTATATTAATTAGTCTAATTATATGAGCATTTAATTACATAATCCTTATTTGTAGGTTAGGCTATTAGGTTATTGTTATTATTATTATTAATTCATTATTATTATTATTATGTCTTACCTTGCATTTAATTGATTAGATTATTACTTTCTCTATACATACTATGTACATAGCCAATACCCACAGACATTTTGAACACCTTACTCCATTTTTCAAGCAAAATTTAATGCAAATTCGCCGAGCCTTCAAAAACATGTATAGCTCTTTTAACTGTCAACAATAAACTAAGTATTTACAACAGCTGAAAATGCAAACATATGTCAGGAACATATGTACCCACAAGATAAAAAAGTTTTTAAAATTGATTAATCTTTTTTTTAGAAAATCCTAACAAATTTTTTATTTGCCCAAGGGTGATAAGTAAATTTTTTAAAAATGTAGTTATCTTTTACTTTCTTAAAAGTAAAAAGCTTTTTGATATTTAAACTTCTCAATTTTTTTACTTATAAAATAATATTAAAACTATTAATTAAAGCAGTGTTGATAATGTGTTTATATTCTTTATAAAATTCATCATGCCTTAGTACACAATCCACTAGTAGCAATCATAACAATGTAAACAAGAGCAAAAAGTAATTGAGCTGACAACACAATAGAGGCTTTTATTGGGAAACTAGTCCTTGGATTTCATAAAGATAATTGTTACAATTATTTATTGTTATATTAATATTTGTGTTACTTCACTGTTACTAGCTTACTTTTTACATACTACCAAACTTAGTATTTAAATTTAGTATCTTCCAAGAATATGACACAATGGTTTTGAGGAAAAACCCGAAAAAATTAAAAATTTTGATCTTCGCAAAAATAGCTCTAATGGTTTTGATTAAAATATTGTACGCTAAAGATGTTTACATGACAAATAAAATGTATACCTTGAATTTTCTGGGAATAGCCTCTTTACTCTGGGTGAATTTTGCATAACTGTACACCGCAAAAAAATATAAGTTTCATTAAAACACACACTTTATGCAACACACATTTTTTTCGTGGAATTGGCCATTTCCCAGATATTCCTTGTTATTGGCTTCAATTTTAAAATACTAAAACTTTTGTCATATATGAATTTGTACTCTCCTGGCTATGCAAAGAAACGGATTACAACCACAGAGCAACTAGCTTTTCAAAGATTTGGTTATCACTTTAGCCTAGTGTATTCTCTTATTTCCCTTCTACTTATAAGGAACTAAGTAATAAAACCATTTATGCTAATGTTATCTCAATTAGCATGAAGTAGTTAGAAGAATAAGCTTTTAACAATAATTTGTTACAGAGATGTAGAGAAAGTCATGTGAATGGAACACATCAGATTTATTTTGAAGACCAAACCAGGGACACTTAGGACACTTTATGCAGCATGTTAACTTTCCACTGGTTAGCATTTTTTGTCTTTCCCAGAAATAACTGATTATGCACTTTATAGTGGTTTAACAATATTGTTAATTTTTACACGGCCAAAAAGTGTTTCTAATCGTGAAAGAGTGAATATTTCATAAAAAATGTAAAATAAAGGCTATAAGAAGATATAAATACATTTTCCCAACATGGCAATGTCATAAACAAGATGATTCAAAGGAGTATATAAATAAAATGTTCTTTGAATTAATTTGTTTCACCACACCTATTGAATGCTGATTATGCTTTCACACAAGCAATACTACCCAGATATTGATTTGCGGAAAATGAAAATGGAATACTGCTAAACAAAGCAAGTGTGTTATAGTTGTCAAGGTACGCAATATTTATTTCAATTTACTTCTACCCTAACAGATAAATGCTGTTTCAAATTTACCATCTTTACAATAATCTGTTTGAAACCCCACACTTGACCCTGTACAGAATAAGAAAACTAGGACTGTCCAGCCAAATCCCAGATGGATGGTAAGCCTAAGTATGTGTATGAATAAATAAATATTGCCAATAACAAATGTACCATTTTCCATGGGAAACCTCAAACCATTGTGCTTCCAGAGGTCATAACAACAAATAGGAAGCAAGGGAATTATGGACTCACACCATGAACTCCTGATGTATAGTGCATTGATAATATTTAACAATTACCAGTATCAAATAGCCAAAAAATAAACATAATTTGGGGTAATATTGAGTCACATTTACACTCACCTTCACTTAATTCTATTGAAAAGCATTGAAATGTTTTCAACAATATTAAGTAAAGGTGAGTGTAAATAAGTGTGACTCAATATAACCGCAAAGTAATGATAAATGCTTCACTGTTAATAGTGCTTCTGTTTTTAATATTTAATGATCAACATAATTCAGTTTTAATAGCATCTTCATCCCAACATAGGTACCTTATTGAACTGCGTATTTAAAAGTCTATTAAGGACTAATTGATATCTTGCAGGAGTTACAAAGTTGGTGATAGTAGTTCTCGAGTCTCTGGTACATTTCCTTTGAACTGCTGTAACCAGCCTATATTACTTGACTTACTCATAAGTCAGCCCTTGGATTTTTGATGGTTTGCTTTACATTGCAATCATAAAAGAGGTTGTTATGTCACTAAGTCTGGGACATGGTGTATTCATTCTTTAGTGTCATGTAAATGTCTTGTGCAGCACTATGTGTATAAATAAAATAAATTCTTTCACTCATATCAGTTATTAATTTCAGTGGCAGTACTATATCAAAATAATAATCAATATATTGTTTGCTTGCTCTTTCTAATGTATTGTGAAAATGAAGTCTGTACTTGCAGCAATATCATATAAAATAACCTGCTTTCAAAAAAACCAATATAAGCCAATGAATAATTGTCTGGTAATGGCTCTACTTTGTACAAACCATTTTATATGCAAGACAAGCTTACCATTCTTGGTGCAGACATGCTGAATGGCCCACACCGCCCATAACTGGACCTGGTAAGCTTCATGGCACGCCAATAGTGGGAAGAAAGGATGAAAAGATCTATAAGCAACCATTTCACCTTCAGGAGTCTCCCAATGTAGTACAACATCACCCTATAATCCAATTAATCAATAAATACATCTCACTTAACAGTGTTATACTTATGCAAAATAAGTATACTTATTTGTGTATTATTGCTGCCTTTGTAAAATTTGTTACAAATGATTTTTTGAGAAAAAGAGGCTTTTATACACAGCATTACAATTATCAGAGGTGTGGCAATAAAGTAACAAGATCTAATTTTTTATTAATTTTACATCACTTTGAGGATGAAGAAGGGGCTAAGGCATTGACTATTGGACTCTCCTCTACCGTCACACAAAACTTCACTCACATGCAATGATTAGTTTGAGCATGATGTTAGAAATGTTTGAGCTTTAATAGAATAATGCTGAGTATTGCAGCATGTTAACATCAAGTTCATCATAAAGTTTGGAAAATCTTCCACACAAACTTAAAAAATGATTGGCAGAAATTTATGGTGATCAGTGCATCTTATATGCAAGCTTTTGAGTGGTTTAAGAAATTTTAGAAGGGTGGAACAGTCACTATCTTTTTCAATAAATAGGTTATAAATATTACATACTAACGTTTATTAATATAACAATTGATAATTGTAACAATTCTCCACTTATCTTTTTGAAATCCAAGGACTAGTTTCACAATAATCAGCTCATTTTTTTTTATCTTGTTTATTTACATTGTTAATATTTTATTTATTTATTTAAATTGAGACATTTAAATATCAAAAAGCTATTAAAGAGGTTTCTACTCTTAAAATAATAAAAGATAATTATATTTTTAAAAAAAAATTATGTATCACCCATGGGCAAATAAAAAATTTGTTAGGCTTTTCTATAAAATGTGAAATTTCAAAAAATAAAAAAATCTGGCATTTATCAATTAAATTGTGACCTTGTTTACATTGGTAAGACCTAACATCATTTGGAAACCAGAGTAAAAGAGCACTTTAGGAATATTAAATACAAACAAATTGATAAATCAACTGTGGCAGAACATTTTTTAAAATTTAATCGTGTAATAAATCTAGATGTTAAATTATTAAAATACTTAAATGGACCCATAGATTTAATGGTTTGGAAGAAAATATTTATATTAAAGAATAAAAATCATACAATGAATTTTGATATATCCCCGACTGATTCTCTCACCAAATTTGTTTTGATTCCAGTAGTTAGTAATGACTTAGTACACAAACCACCTAGTAGCAGTAACCATAACAATGAAAATAAACAAGATCAAAAAGAAAATGAGCTGATGATGCAATAGATCCTTTTATTGCAAAACTAGTCCTTGGATTTCAAAAGGATAAGTGGAGAGTCGTTACAATTATTAATTTTTATATTAATCTGCCGTGCAGATGGCAGTTACATCCATTAAATCAAAGGGGGATTCGCAAGGAAACTGTCATAACCTCTTGAGCGAAATTAGAGATGGTGCGGCACTGCACGGCAAAATAGAAGAGCATGCATGTACAGCAGGCCCTGTAAAATCTTGCAGTACAATTGTCTGTTGTTGAATTCATAGGCAATGTATAAAGAAAATCAGTATTCATCCTCTTTGCACACAATACAAGGATAAAATTTGGAGTTTACAAACTCTTGTGTTGTATTGAATTGCGTAGCATCTTGCGTGTTTCTATGTGGATGCTTACATTAAATAACATATGTGCCAAATCTTGCACTTAAGTTAGGTCTGTGCTTGCATCTCATTGTGAATGGAGCATAACTTAAAACTCCAAATGATGGTGATTGCTTTTTAGATATTGGGAAAGTTATGTATATTGACTGGATGCCTGCAGGCCAGACTACCAATTAACTTTATTATAAAAATATTTCGAAGATCCTGCAGAATTACGAGCATATTTAATCCTTCAGAATGTGTATAATGAAGCAGACCACGCTCGTGGAAGAATGCCTCATGGATCCTCCACCAGGACAATGTCCCAGTCATATTCACTGGACCTAGCAATGTGCGACTGTTTTCTCTTCCTGAAAGTGAAGTCTACACTCAAAGGAACCAGGTTCTAGTTGGTGGATGCTGGTAAAGCAAGAGTGACACAACTGCTGTATAGCATAACACAACATGACCTGCAGCACTGCTGGAGAGGTGTAGGGACCAGGGGAGGGAATTACACTGAAGAGCTTAACATTTCCATTGGTTGATTTCAATGAATCTATTTTCTTTATTGACACACCTTGTAAAGTGCATCTGCTGGCATAATAATTTGTGGAGTAATGATTCTTTCATTTACAAATTAAAAATCATGTAAATCTGCTATGCACCAGGTATCAAAATATTTTGTTTCACAACACATTGCAACTCTTTTGTATTATGTAACTCTTGATATTTTAATCGATATGTGAGTCTGTCTTACATAAGAGGAATGCCAGCCAGCATTATAGTCTACTGATTATTTTTTAGATCAAAGTTCCACATCGAGCAATGCACTATTATTGTTTGGTGAAAGATGACACTGAGACAAAACAATAGAGTATATTTATTGTGGAGATCTTAAATATGAACTTTGCATAAGTAAACAATAATGCCACTGGATAAACTAGCATTAGCTTTCTTGGAAAGGAGGAGATGCATTATACATGAATGCTTCAACAAGTATAAATAAAGCATGCTAAAACATGTGGAATAGATCTGCATCTATTATAGTTGGGATTATTATAAGTTCATATTTAGCATGGACAATTTGTATTTTGATCCTAGCAAATCGTACTTGGTGAAAAATGGTAAAATATAGTTTTTTTCTTATGGTTAGCAGACTGTATAAGGTCTTATTCTGGGAAATTTATGAGCTTCGAGTTTTATTTTTTAGCACTGGCAATACTTTTGTTACTGCAGATTTTTAATTGGATTTGTTCATATTGTTGTTGATGTTACAGTACATCCTGCAATCTGAGAAAAGTTTTGCTTCCTTTAGTCAGAATTAGAATAATGCAATAGCATTAACATCATGTGCAAAATTCAGGTTTTCTTTAATTTTTAAAACCAAATTATGCAATTTTTTTTACTGTGCAAAAAGTATTTTAGCTTAATTTGTTTATATTTTGGCTTATATAAACAGTGATTAGAAAAATAATTTTTCTGTATAAAATATGCAAACATTACTGAAGTTCAAAATCAAGATCAAGTTAATGTATTTTATGTAAATGTGAATTTTCAATTCCACATCATGGTTACTGTAAATTGTAAAAAGTATAAACACTCAAAAACTGTGCCCTAGTTTTTGCAAATTCCCTCCTTTCCCTCAGAAATATTCTGCAGCTGTCGAAATCACTGCCAAAATCTTTGGTAATGCTGCAATAGTACAAGGCAAGGATAAGAGATGGCCCTCAATATATGTATTAACACCATGGCTGGCAGAACATGTAATGATGTTATCTAGCTCTCCCATGCTGGTGTAGATGAAGAGAGTGGACTGAAGAAGAGAACACTATGGGAAGCACCAGCGATAACTTCTCTGGAACACATATGCACACATACCAGCCAGTTTGGAAGAATGTCCAGCATATTTTGGATTTGGAAAATGAAATCATGTTTTCCTGGTAGTAAATAAAAGCCAATTTTAATTTATATTGCTGGGCGTTACCTGCTATTAAATTTCACATGGAGTAAAGGATTAAATTTATTTGAAAAATATTGTAAAGGGAATATACATTTTAAGAATGTAAAGGGAAGACTTTATTTGTATTCTTGAGTTTCATACTGTAACAGGCTAAAAGGGAAAGAATAAATCAAATATGTTTAAGGCAGATTGCATTTACTGCTTAAGTTTCATAAATTCTACTATTGGATAAATGATAAGCAAAGTAAACAGTATAATATACTCTATTGTTTCTTATAAATTTTTCCTTTCATAATATGAACCTCAAAGTTAGAGCAATGGTACTAAACATACCAAACTGACAAGAGCTTCGGCTTTTTTTTTCTTTTTTAAACATAAAGAAAGAACACAATATCAAGCTAAGGAAGCAACGTTTTTACTCAGTTATAAACTATATTACCCAAAGCTATTGAGTACCCCACCTTGGTAGGGTGCGGATAGGGTGTCTGTCTCACATTTGAAACTGAAATTTCACAATCCTGTGGAATTTCATTGATTATTTAATGTTATACTTTTGTAATATTTGTGTATTTAAATAGCATCAGGGATATTCTATTTCTTGTAGAATTCATTTTTTTGTGTGTCTTGGTTATTATTTTGTTCTAGGAAAATGTTAACATTATCAAAAGCAAATATGTGAAAACTTGTATTTATCGCCTAAAAAAGCTATTCAGAGATGGAAATTAAATGAGAAACATTTAATTACCAATAAATTATTTTTAATACTTTTTATATGATACTAAAATACTGAATTAAATTTAGATAAACAAAATTGAGTTCCAAAGCCCAAGAGCTGGAACATCTGGAATGCTCATTATGTGCACGTAGTTGAGCACACGTAAGCAAGCTGTAGCCAATTGCTGGCTGCATATGCAATCACGTGGGCATGCCATCAGAGTTAGGCCACTAATTGCTAGAGTGGAAAGAACGAGGAGACACACTGAGAAGATGGAGTGGCTTGACATCTCATTGCTTTTTGAGAGACCTCATGGTATAGTTTAGCGGCCATCTAGTAGGTTCGGGATTAGATTCTCTGAATAGCTTTAATTGTTCAGGCACTGTACCATGAACACAGAACACAGAATACATGATCATTAAAATAACCCAAAGCTTGTGTTTACTGATTTCTGTTAGCATGCTGGTTTGCTAAGAACCCCCATCCCAACCTTGAGTATCCTCAAAGCCCAAGTGTCCATGCTCGATTACAAAATAGCTACAGGTGAGGCTGTTTTGCTTAGGTGGTAGTAGTAGTAGTAGTAGTAGTAGTAGTAGTAGTAGTAGTAGTAGTAGTAGTAGTAGTAGTAGTAGTGGTAGTAGTAGTAGTAGTAGTAGTAGTATGGCTTTAGGGCGCACAACTGCATTGGTTATTAGCGCCCTAGAGTAGTTAAAAGAGCCAAAAGTTAAAAGGCATAAAAACCACTAAAACAGAATTACCACACAAAGGTTAAAACTTGACAGAGAATAAAAAGGCTACCTAAGCCAGATTAAAAACAAGGTACTAAAAAAAAAAACAAGTCGGGAGAGGATAAAACCAAGATAAAAATTTAAACCCTACAGTACATTCCGCAGCGGCAGAGAAAATTAAAAAGTCCGGCACAAGATACAGGATTGTCGCCGAGAAGGGTGGGGATGTCAGTAGGCAGACATACGGACGAACGCAGCACAGTATAAAGGTGGCACTCCAATAAAAAATGACGCACAGTCAAAGGCTCGTTACACGAAGCACATTGCGGTGCGGCTTCCCCACGTAAAAGGTACTCATGGCTAAAACGGCAGTGTCCAATACGCAGTTGCGCTAAAATTACTTCATCGCGGCGAGATGCACGCGAAGAAGTAATCCAGGGGACAGGAAGGGACTTGATCTCTCCGAGTTTGTTCCCACGCACCCCGGACCATTCCGCGAACCAGCGCGAAAGAATGGCCCGGCGCAGGAGGACACGAGCATCATTGGGAGGAACAGTGGAGCTAAAAACAGTGGGATTTAAAATCGCAGACTTGGCAGCTGCGTCCGCTTGCTCATTCCCGCTCACACCTACGTACGTGACCAGCAATCCAAATAAACGACACGCTGACGCGAGCATCAGCGAGCGAATGCAGGCGATCCTGAATACGCTGTATCAAAGGATGGTATGGATACAGCTCACGCAGGCCCTGTAGTGCACTGAGGGAATCGCTACACATAACAAACTGCCTAAAATCCTGTCCCCGGATAAAAACAAGAGCTTGATAAATACTGAAAAGTTCGGCGGTAAAAATTGAACACTGCCCCCATAGGTGAAACGCGTAACTCCGCGAATTAAAAACAAAAGCACATCCCACACCACGGTCATCCTTTGAACCATCCGTGAAAATAAAACAATGGTTGGGAAACTCGGCCTGCAACTCTAAAAAAGCGGAGCGGAAGGCCGAGGGCGGAGTAACTGATTTCGTCATGCATGCCAACCGTAGGTGGACCGGGGTGTCGCAGCGTAACCAAGGAGGGGATGAACATTCCCCCAGTGACAGCAGAGCCGGTAGCTGAACATCCAACAGGCGAAGCAATTCACGAAAGCGAACCCCGGCAGGAAGCAAGGCCAGCGCACTAACAGCATATTGACGGTCAAGAGACTCGTCAAAGAATAGCTTGAAAGACGGGTGATCCGGCATTGTATGGAGGCGGAGGGCATAGCTGCAAAGAAGGACCTCACGCCTATAGCACAGCGGAGGTTCAGCAGCCTCAGCAGACAAACTAATAACTGGACTCGTCGGAAACGCACCCAGTGCCAGGCGAATCCCTCGATGGTGAACGGGGTTTAAACGACGTAAAACTGAACGACATGCCGAAGAGTACACAATGCACCCGTAATCAAGCTTAGAGCGAACAAGCGAACGATATAGCTGTAATAGTACAGTGCGATCTGCTCCCCAGGATGTGTCACATAAAACACGTAAAATATTAAGAGCTCGATCACATCGAGCCCTCAACGAAGAAATATGAGACGACCGGCTAAGCTTCCTGTCAAACACTAGGCCAAGAAACTTCACAGTTTCGGCGAAGGGCAGCGAAGGGTAACGTTTCCGACGCCAGAAGTTGACACAAACGGTTTTCTCGGCAGAAAAACGGAAACCATTCGCAACGCTCCAACTATGCAGACGGTCGAGACAAGCCTGAAGGCGACGCTCCAAAAGGCATGTGCGCCAAGAGCTGCAATAAATTGCAAAGTCGTCAACAAATAAGGATGAGGAAATTCCAGCAGGAAGACAATCAGTGATAGGATTGATGGCGATGGCGAAGAGGGTGCAACTGAGAACCGAACCTTGAGGTACTCCATTCTCCTGACTAAATACGCGGGAGCAAACAGAACCAACACGTACACGAAATACCCGCTTCTCCATAAACTCGCGGAGGAACACTGGAAGGCGGCCACGGCAGCCCCACTTATGCAACGTACGCAATAAGCCAGCCCTCCAACAAGTGTCATATGCTTTCTCGAGATCGAAAAATATGGCCACAGTTTGGCACTTGCGCAGAAATCCATTCAGGATATGAGTCGAGAGGGAGACTAGGTGGTCAGTCGAGGAGCGGTATCGGAGAAAGCCGCACTGGATATTGCAGAGGAGTTTCTCAGACTCGAGCCACCATCGTAACCGCCCATTGATCATGCGCTCCCTCACCTTACAAACTGCACTGGTGAGGAAGATAGGACGGTAACTGGAAGGAAGTCTACGATCCTTTCCCGGTTTTAAAATGGGAACAACCGTGGCTTCACGCCAAGCCGCAAGAAACACACCCTCTTGCCAAACACGGTTATACAGGCTCAGGAGATAGAGTTTACCATCAGAAGAGAGGTGCTGCAGCATTGCAATGTGGATACCATCGGGTCCTGGAGCGGAATGCCGAAAAGATGCTAGGGAGGCATCCAGCTCTCGCATGCTAAAAGATGTGTTATAGCACTCAGTGTCAGAGGACCGGAAAGAGAGACTCTGAGACTCCACCTCCGTCTTAATGGCACGGAACGCCGGGTGATAATTGGCGGAACTGGACACATTTGCGAATGTGCTGCCTAGGACGTCTGACACAGCAACCGGATCAACTACGGTGTCGGTGCCCACGAGTAGCCCCGGTATGGAGGTACCAGTCTGCTTACCGGCAACACGACGGAGCTTCTCCCACACAACGGATGAAGGTGTTGTGCGGTTAAAGGTAGACACAAACGAATTCCATGAAGACCTTTTGCTATCTTAAATAATTCGGCGTGCCTGTGCGCGTACTTGTTTAAAAATGATCAAGTGCTCCAGCGTAGGGTGATGGCGAAATACCCTAAGAGCCCTCCTACGAGCACGAATGGCATCGCGGCACTCAGCAGTCCACCAAGGGACGGTAAGCGTTTAGGTCGGGAAGATGTCCGGGGCATGGTTTGCTCTGCGGCAGAGAATATAACACAGTTAAAGTGCTCAAGCATATGGTCAACCGTGTGGAACTGACGGTCGCCAAACACAGCCAGAGAGGGAAAGAGCTCTCAGTTAGACTTAGACAGCTGCCAAGTGCTAGCACGCGATGAGGAAATGTGGTGTGAAAGCATGGTGAGGACACAAGGAAAATGATCGCTGGAATGAGTGTCAGATACTATGTTCCATTGGAAGCAGTGAACAAGCTGTGCTGAACAAACAGAAAGGTACAGGTGGGAAAGCGTGGCAGAAGAATCCGAAATGAAAGTAGGTTACCGGTGTTCAGAACAGAGAGACTATTTTGATCGAAAAGGTGAGCAAGAACGGTCCCCCGAGCGCAGGCCATAGGAGAACCCCATAGGGGATGGTGGGCATTAAAATCACCCAGCAGAAGAAAAGGTGTTGGGAGCTGTGACAAGAGATGGAGCATGTCAGCGGCGCAGAGGATAGATGAAGGCGGAACGTAGACATTACATACGGTAAAGCAGAAACCAGGAAGGGTAAGTCGGGTAGCAACAGCTTGCAAGGTAGTAGTAAGCGAGACTGGCTGACCGCAGATGTCATTGCGCGTGAGGATCATAACACCCCCATGAGCAGGAGAGCCCTCCTCCGGTGTAACGTCAAACCGCAGGGGAAGGTATTGGTGCAGGGCAAATGCATCATGGGGGCGAAGCTTTGTCTCCTGCAAACACAGAATCAGAGGGTTATAGGACCGTAGTAACAGCTGCAATTCGGCCCTATGGGTACGCACACCGCGGATAGTCCACGTCAGGAGAGCCATGGGGCACAGAGGCGTGAAAGCTTACCGAATAATCATAATATGAGTTTGCAGCTGGGATGCAAACGAAGGGTGGAAACGAAGTAGATGGAGTTAAGGTGGGCGTTTCTTGTGCTTTGCACTCTTTGGACCCACAAGAGTATAGCCACCTTCGTCGGCGCTATCCGCTGATGTTCAGGATGCGGAAGATCCCCTACGGCTCACAGAAAAGAGAACGGGACTTGGAAGGTTTATCTGTGGCCTTGAGTTTCTTGCGACTGCGCTCATGAGGAGCAGCGACAGATGGTGTCGGTCTCACTAGCGGCTTACGTGCAGGTTCGGGAGAAAGAGAACTTGTGGCAGAGGGTGGTGTGAATCTTGAAGACTGCGAGGTTGTTGTGGTCGGCGTCTGTTCTGTTTGAGTACACGAGTCGGCTACAGGCACGGTTTGTAGTGCCACTGAGGAAACAGGAGTGCGGCGGAGCGCTGAGGCATAGCCTGAGATGGTCGCAGGCTGCAGATTTTGGAAGCGACGCCTGGCTTCCGGAAAAGTCAGGCGTTCCTTAACTCGCAGCTCCTGGATGGCTTTTTCCTCGAGAAAACGTGGACATTGCCGGGAGCTAGATGGATGCTTCCCTGTACAATGTACGCAACAAGGGTCTCGAGCACAAGCAGTTTCTCCGTGGGCAGCTTGTCCGCAATGTTCACAGGTAGCGTCGAAGGTGCACCGAGTTTGCGTGTGACCGAACCGTTGGCACCGAAAACAGCGCATTGGGTTTGGCGCATATGGTCGCACAGAGACGCGTTCATATCCACAATATAGGGTCCCGGTATTGTGGTGCCCTTAAAAGTCAGAAATACCGTACGCAGTGCCACTGATTCACCATCTCGTTTGCCGAGCAGACGGTACGCTTGGCATACACCCTGGTCAGATAAATTAGTGACAATATCTGCTTCGGAAAGACCGTCTAAACAAGAGGTAGTTTCGACGCCTCTACAGGTGTTCAAAGTCTTGTGGGGGGCCACCTTTATGGGGTAGGAACCCAACAAGCTGGCCTTCAGGAGTTTCTTGGACTGGTCTTCCGTCTTCGTTTCAAACAAAAGCGTACCGTCTCGCGTTGGGTGGCATTGGTCACTTTACCGCATATCCTGTCAATCTCGTGTTGTATGTAAAACGGACTGATATCTCGCATAGTTTTCTTTTCACATGCCAAGGTCACAACTATAAAGCGGTCAAAAGAAGAGGTTTTGCGCGGAGATAGCATTATGGAAAGACCCACTTCCGGAACCGTCGGCGTCAGCCTGCCATCCGGCGGTAGAGAGAAAAGACACCAAAATACTTTCCGGTCTGTGCCGCCTGGTAGACCCCTACCAGACCGATCTCAAGGAATACCTCAGAAGGAGTTACCCTCCAACCACCACTGCTGGTCCATACGGGTAAGCCCTTCAACATGTACAACCCGGCTTTAAGCCCCTACCACAGGTATAACCACCTGTGGCTCCCCACTTTAGGCCAAGCTGCGTAATAAAGCAGACATGGATTCTCAGGGACTTGTGGTTGATTACACCGGGTTTTCCGTTAGCGGTAACACGACCGGTCCGTAATTTTAACCCAACGAGCAGCGCTCGTCGGGAAATTAAAACGTACCGGGCCCCCAAGGAAGCTACGTGGGTGTAAATAACGGTATGGACGGGCTCCGCACCTAAGGCTTACATATAGGGGCAGTAGGAAGGGTCCACTCAACCTTCACGCCTAAGACCTCCGAAGAGCACACTGTTGGAAGCCGCTCTGGAACCGTGGGACAGGAACCACGGAGATAGAATAAAGATCCCTGTTGGTGAGGCAGGAGTTAATAAATCCAAAGCCTTAATACTAACATGTAAAGAATAAGCCTAGAAGGGGAAGAAGATGAGGCGAGTAAATTCGCTCTCACAAAACAAACAAATATGCACATAAACACAAAACGTGGCTCAGTTGGTGGTGATGAGGTGGCGGCGAGTGGCTCGTGAACCCCCGGGTGCGCCAAACCCGTACCTACCGTAGTAGGCCCCTGGGGGGTTGATTAGGTAGGAATTCTACTAGATCTACAGGCACTGGGGCTCATGCTCAGGAAGTCAATGGCCGAGGAACAACGTGGAGCAGCCAGCAGTCCAACTGTAGCTGAGGCCTGCTTCACATTCAAGAGGTCGTGAGCCTGAATCTCGCTTAGGGTGTCTCAGGGTTTTTCGTTATCCCGAAATGAAAGTCAAGTAATTTTAAGCTCCATGGTTCCTGAGATCATTTGAGCATCATTTCACTGATTTCATTCATCACCCGTGATTCATTCTTTCATCCTTTGTGTACCAAAGAGTAATTTCTGAATTAGAGTATGCTAATTTTCTTAAAATCATAAGAGTAGCAAACTAGTTGCACTGAAGAACTTTTTTACCTACAAAAATACTGGAATAAGATTATTAGATTTTACAAATTGTGTGAATAATCAGTATAGAGATATTAAATCATGTTCTGAAATGCACATTGCTCATCTGACTTGAAAAGAATATTATTGGCTTTAAGTTAGGTACAATGGTTTATAGAAAATATTGATGCTAGAAAAGTCATGTTTTTAAGTAACAGGATGAAAGTGCCTCTTCCAGTGGCACTCCTAGTGGATTTTCGATGATACCAACTTCCATTGGGCTACGTTCACTTTCGCACTTTGACGTCACACCGGATATTCTAGAACATTTAAACATTCGATGCTGATTGGGCAAGATTACCCACAACCGTTGGTTCTCCATATTAGGAGTATGGACACCATGTTGGAAAGTCCTTCCGGGATGCCACTAAACTTAAGGGACTGCAGATCCAACCACCAGGTCTTGACCATCAAGGAACCTCAGCCGGGTTTGTGCATCTTGGGGCGTTGCTCTGGGCTCAACCACCTTGACCACTTCATCTCTCACCTCGCCATATCTCTTAAGGTAAGGCTTTGTATTAGTAACCCCCATAAGAAGAATGATAATGGCCAAGATTAATGGAATATATTGCAATCACTCACCTTTGAAAACCAAACATATGCAACCAACAGATTATTTAATATTTCTTAATATATTAGCTTAATTTATGTCCTGTCGTTATCATTCCTCCACCATCTGCCTTCTTTTTACCACCCTCAAATAGCTATCCCCCATGTTGCAGATCCTTGTTCGCGACATATATGTAATAGTTGTATTTTAATGCAAAGTATGGTTTGATCCCGTACCTCTACATATTAATCCATCGCGAGAGTGTTATTGTGCAGCTTCATCTTTTCAAAGTCATTTTATTGAAAAGTAGAGTTTGATTCACATATAGTAGAATTTCACTAATCTAACAAGATGTCCCCCAAAAACCCTGTCTTGATTCTGCATATGTATAGCAAGCCTTTAGACACATTCTCTTTTTTGTTCTTCACTATATTATTATTAGTACTGGATGTTGTAAATGTAGTCCCCTTGCCTGTTGTTTCATTTTATACCTCTGTTTCAAATTTCTTTCGATAGCTTAAGAAATTCAAAATTTTTCAATTTAAAGTATTTTTTTTTTATTTAGTGTAATCTTTGGAGCATATTTAATGTGATTCTCCTCCTAAGCATCTCAATTTGCCTTAGTTTTGGATCAGTTGTTTTAGCTTTTTCAAAACATTAGTTTATTCAACTGTATTTGCCTATGTTTGTAATTAATTTCAGGAGTCAAGCCTTTGAATGGTAAAACCTACAGAAATAAAATTATATGTTTACTGCATCGTTTCATTTTCAATGAGAAATAAACAGTCAATATAACACTTTTTCAAAATTACACTTTAAATATAAGCGATTCTCAACATAACGTTTAGAATTTTTTTCTGTTATTATGTTACTTTAGAAATTCAGTTTGTACTGACCATTGAGGTAATCCTCCCACCCAGCCCTTCCATCCTTGTGTTAAATGTCATGATTTCTAAACTTAGATGTATGCAGTGACATGCATACGAGATGCAAAATTTTCAGTAAAACTTTAAGAATGGTCGTGCTCCAATGGAAATTTTGAGTATTAATCTGCACGTGTGATTCTCCAACAATTCTCTTTACAATATTTTTATTTCAGTGCTTAACTTATCACTAGTTTATATTTCTTGGACAGTCACTCTAAACGTTAAAAGGTTTCTCTGTGGAGCAGTAATCTTTAAAAGGATGCGGTTACTTATCTCTCTCTTTACTTGCCGCCGCTGCAGCAATGAATAACTGTTTTGATGTATTTACATGTGTTACTCATATGCAAGTATTTGTAAATTTCTTTTCAACCCTTGGTTCTGGAAATTTCAACAGCAGTAACAGCAACCCAGATAACAGTGTCTCAATTCTTTGGCCATCCTAAAAGTAATTTTATGAATCTAATAGTTCTGAACATTCTTACATTTCATTAGACGCATACCTTCTTCATCATATTCTCAGTAATTTATATTATATTGTGAGTTTATTCGTATGGTAAATTCCTTATAAACAATAACCCGCACAATAGAACAACTATCCAATTTGTAAATGTGCGATACAGGCGGTATGGTCAGTTTGGTTCAAGACCAATAGGTAACAAATCTCCACCTATCCTGTACCTGGAGGTTTAATTTTTGTACAACCTAAGATAAACTATTAGATGCATATAAGTTTACAATTCTTGCCTTATATATGAGGTACGTCCAGAAAGTAAGTTCCGTTTGGTAATAAAATTAAATTGTGCACAGATACAGAATAATTATTTGTTGCACAAAATTCTACAACCCTTAAACTACTTTTCCACATAACGGCCGAAATTTTGCAGGCATTTGTCATAGCATGGCACAAGTTTTTGAATACCTTTTTCATAGAAGTTTGCCGCCTGTACCCAACGTGAGCAAAGTTTATGAAATTTCAGTTTTTCGCTAACAATTTCATGAATTAGTGATCATGAGCTTTGGAGAAATTCCATAGCGAGAGCACTAATTGTAAACTTGCGGTTTTCCTGGATCTTGTCATCAATAGCTTGAACCAGTTCTTCTGTAACCAAAGATGGACGTCCACTTCTTTCTTCATCGTGCACTTCACTACATCCTTCTTTGTACTGTCGGACCCATCTTCTCACCATTGAATCACTCATCGCATTTTGTCCATAAACTTCGTAAATTTGCCGATAAATTTCAATTGGTTTCACTTTCCTAGCATTCAGAAAATGAAACACAGATCTAATTTCACAAGCGGCGAGATTTTCCATCAACGCCGACATTGTAAACAAGCACAACAAAGCGTATGTGGCTGACAGCAATCTCAAAATGACGCATTTTTCTTCTCCTTGATACAGAGCGTCTACCGTGCATGTGCGGAACTGCGATCGCAGCGCTGCAGCAGAGATAAATTGAAACGGAACTTACTTCCTGGACGCACCTCGTATGTCGTGGTCAAACTTGAGGGCATCTTAATCGGTTGGGTCCGGAGTGCCCCTTACAAACATTCCCCCCATAAAGGACCCCTTACAACCAGCAAGCACCAGCACAAAGAACATTTATTTTGAAAAAGAGCACTCAAGACAGCATCAACTGACCCTGAGCAGCTACAAAGTCAATTACATCTAGACAGGATACATAAGCTGAAGACTATATGGTTGAAGTATATGGTTACTTCTTATAATATTAGAATGTTTCGCTTATAGCTAAATAGTAAGATAAGAATTTCTATTATCTTGTTTTACTGTCTTCTAACACTGTTTGCTATGTTTAGTAAATAATCATATTGATAATTGAGGCTCGTCAACATACCTGAGTGATCAATATAATTATATTCAGATGTGAAAATAAGGTAGTCCCTAGATAAGTTTATTATGCACGTAACAATTTCTAACATTTTATTCCAAATCTGGTAATTGGAATAGCCACACTGTCATTCTAAGTTTAAGTAGCCAGGGATAATTTAAAACAAATTAAAGGCTGTGTTTCAATAATATCAATGGTAAACACAATTACAGTAATTGTACTTATAATTTTCATAACAAGGTATAAATGTTTAATGCTTACTGAGAAAAAAGGAAATGATCAAGTACAGATCATAAATAAATAAATAAATAAATAGACAAATAAGTAGCATAGTAGTTGATTCAATATAATACACAAGAATAAAATAATATTGCTTAAAGATTGACTACCCGTCAAGTGGATTGTCACATAAGTAATCCTTTTTAATAAAGGTGTTTACTCTATCGAAATGCCTATATTGAAGCAAAATATTGCTAATTATGATAACTCCAATATAAAACTCTGATAATAAATTACGGGAAGGAAATGTTAGCACAACTTTAACAAGATTGTTTTGCTTCATTCTTGCAAAATCACTTAGAGAACAGGTTTGAAACAAAATATAAAGCTACGTTAATAATAATATTCATAACAACAATAATAATGTTCATAAAACAAAAATAACCATATTAATTATAGTAGTAGTAATGTTAAAAATGGAGATAAAGTGCTAAAATAAAATAAATTCATTATTTCAACATAATAAAAGCTAAATATATTAGTTAATCACTCCATAATAATTAATAAGTAAATTATAGGATAGGCTTTTTTTTAATTGAGCATTAGATTGTAAATAATTCATGATAAAAAATAGGAAAATCAAACTGTAAAAACATTTAAGACATTAATACTATGTGCTGACTTCAACATTCATCTCTTATGTTGAGGCGGTTTGCCCCACTTTATGAGGTGGTTCCGGGATGATGCTATGATGTCCCCGGCTACTATACCAGATGGATGCCTAGAACTTCTGAATTCCTCATTGTTAGAGTTTAGCACCACTTGCCAGTTCCAACCCCACGTCCCACACTAGTTATTATTGAGTTTAGCAAGAGTCTTCTAGTTTTGAGAGTTTAAAGTTAGTTTATCTCAGGGTTGGGAGAGAAACGGGGATTCCGGCAGTTGTGGAGGTGTTGTGTATGAATACTAATGAAAATGCAGCAAGTCTGACTTTAATGAATTCAGGTTTTATTACTATTTCAAGAAATTAAGGATTTATACTTGGTTACCATGTTAAAGCTTTCACTTATTAATGTTAATGATATTTTTAGGCCACATTCCCATAATACAATGGAATAAACTAATGCAAGTTTGAACTTCTAATTCCCCACTGCACACGTGGCTGCTCTCATGAGCATAGCGCCAACTTCTATAAACACTTCTAGTCTCGTTGCTGTCCTAAATCAGAGTGGCGAGCTCGGTTCAGTAATCTTTCAATGAATTTCAGTTAGCTCCCACTACATGGTTACGAGACTGTGTGACGTAGGAGTAGCCCATTGGTCACGTACGTGACAACCATACATGGCTTTTTACTGATTGGCTGAATGAATGGCCACCTGACCCGTGCATCAACGCTCACTTCCGCGTCACGCTTCTCTAAAATTCAAAAATAGCATGGCTTTGTCAAAATCTAACTATGTGAAAGTCTTTAGCAGACCCAAAGCTTTTCCCAATGGTCAAACTCGTTTAAACATGAACTTACAATATATGAAATAAAATTGAATAATTTCCATAATACTCGGTTACAATGTTATCATTTCCCTTTGCCAAATTCAATGCACAATTTACCATCTAAGAATCTGACAAAGATATTAAAATGAGTAACATATATATAATAATAAAAACATTAATTAATATTATCAGCAAATAATTAATATGGAGGAAATTTCATAGATATGGAATTTCAGTCTCAATTTCTAAGAAAAATTTCAAGAATTACTGTATGTAAAATGCCAATCAAATAAATCATAATAAGTTTACTAACATAAGTAAGAACGTTCAACTAAAATAATAATCAAAGGAAGAATTATTTTTAATAGCGTCTAACTATTCTAACATGCAGTAAACAATGCATTTTCATGGGTAGCAGAACGACTGGATGCGCAGTTTCTGCACCCAAATTCTTGGATTGAAGACCAGGACTTCAGGTGGGATGGTGTACTCTTGAACCATAGAGGATCTTCAAAGTTGGCAGCATTGTTTGGGAGGGTAATGAAGTGGAGCGACAGCATCGAGCGGCAGGAGCAGTAGTGACACCAACCTCGGAGAAATAATGCTTATCAGGTAGGGCTGATTTCTTAAGGCTGTTACAGGTAAATTGCCGTAGTATTATGAACAAAATTGTAGAATTTTTTAATTTAATTGAAATATGCAATCCGAATGTAATTATAGGTAAGGAGTCATGGCTAAACATTTACATAAATGACAGAAGTTTTCAGATCAGATTATAGTGTGTTCAGGAGGGACAGGGATGGAAGGGGAGGGGGAATTTTTATTTGCACTAAGACAGACTTAAACAACAAATTACTGTGGGTAAAAAAGGATGCAGAAATTATGGCAATTGAAATTATTGATCGGGAAAACAAAGGGAGGAATAATAATATAACAATAATAGCTTGCTACCAACCACCTGGCAAAACTTATTATAAAACACTGTATAAATTAACAGAAAAAATCTTGATCTATCTCCTAAATCTCTATTGTAGGAGGGGATTTAAATCTGCCAAATGTAAACTGGGACGGTCAGCAAATAGGTGGAGAAGCTCAAAATCTAGTGAATTGTCTGGTCTGGGAGCAGGGGATGTTGTAAGTAGTTAAAGCAGATACGCGGAAATCAGCCTTATTGGATGTATTCTTATGTAGGCCTGAGCCTTTGTTTTCTGCATGCAAGGTTTTACCAGGTACCAGTGATCATCATTGCAATCAGTGCAATTGGAAGTAAACTGGAAGCGACGAACAAACCGGTTTGAAACAGAACAATTGACAATTAATTGATTGATGTTTGGAGGAATTTAGTAACAGTGACGGTCAAATTATATGTGTATTAATTTGTTGAGTTGGTTTTTTAACACTAAATCACTTACATTGTTATTATAAGGGACTAGTTTCGAAAGCCTATGCTTTCATTTTCAACCTCACGGGTCCAACTGCCGTTACTGGCTGCATTTGCTTGTGCTCTCTTCGCTGGTGGCAAAATGATGAACTTCTTAACTAAGCTGTCTACTGGCAGGATTTCAAAGTTTATTAGGTGATTTTTGTTTTTCCATATGAGGATGTTTTCCCAGGTTGTGAGTTCATTGTGGCCTGACATGGTTTTTAGCAATTTTGGATTTGGATCTAGATTGTGGTTTTCTTTCCAAAAGTGAAATGCTACTGCCGATTTATCTTCTTGTTTCAATTTTAGGTTTCTAAACTGCTCTTTGGATCTGATTTTTAAACTTCTTTTGGTTTGTCCTATGTAGAACTTTTCACAATTTGTGCATTTAATTTAATATATTCCTGACCTATTTTATGGTGGAATTTTATCTTTTATTTTTGAATTTAGTAACTTTATAACAGAAAATCTGTTTATTGGAGCCAGGGTGATGTTCTGTTCTTTGGAGATTTTTTTGAATTTTCTAAATGCTCAAAAAAGCAGAATCATATAAAATAAAAGTAGACAATCCAACATTACCCAGAATTTATGGACTACCAAAGATTCACAAAACAGGAAAAACAATGAGACCAATCACCAGTAGTATCGATTCTCCAACATATAAATTAGCAAAGTGGTTATTGAATAAATTTGATTCCTTCCCAAAATTTGAAAGTTCCAATCTAGTAAAACTCTTTGGAACTAGTTGAAAAAATCAAAGATCTAAAAATAGACACAGAAGACACTTTGGTTTCATTTGATGTTACAGCATTATACCCTAATATCCCAACATAAAAACTGCAAGACCTATTAAAAAAAATGGCTAAATACAACAGAAATAGAACCTGCAGAAGTAGAAGATTACATACAACTAAGAAGTTTGTGCATTGAATAAAACTACTTCACCTTAAATAGTAAATATTACAGGCAAAAATCAGGACTATCTATGGGCAACCCTCTATCTCCATTTTTGGCAAATTTATGAGCAAATTCGAAACGCACATGAAGAAAGCATTCTCATGGATTTTTCAAGGTGTGGTACCGCTATGTTGATGACATATTTGCAATAGTGCCATACAATTATTAAACATACAGGAAAAAACAATAAAATTCACAATGGAAACAGAAACCAATGGAGAACTCCCATTCTTAGACCTAAGAATCATCAGAAACGACACAAAAGTAAACTTTGGAATCTACAGAAAACCAACTCAATCAGAAAATTACATTAAAAATGAAAGCTACAGCCCATTACCACACAAACAAGCAATAAGAAAACCAACTCAATCAGAAAATTACAATAAAAATGAAAGCTACAACCCATTACCACACAAATAATAAACATACCATGCAATAATAAACAGTCTCACACATAGATTAGTAAATGTACCTATGAGCACAACCGAATTCAACAAAGAGTTAAAAACCATAATTAAAACAGCAGAACAAAATGGATACAGCAAGAACCTTGTATACAAGAAACTAAACAAAGCAAAGCAGAAAAAAAAAACATAAAAGAAATAACTACCCTAACAGCAGGAAAAAACAATATCAACACATTCAAAAAATTCACTTAGCACCCTTGAGCATTTAGAAAATTAAAAAAATCTTCAAAGAACAAAACATCATCCTGGCTCCAATAAACAGATTTTCTGTCACAAAGTTAAAAAACCAACTCAAAAATTAATACACATATAATTGACAATTACCTGGAAATTCCAGAGAGCGGACAAGGTTGTTATCCAAACCTTTCTGCACCAACAATATGGGGAATTTGTACAATCTGGCACTAGTGCAAATGAGCTAATTTATACTAATTTCAAAACTCCTACCTCGGAAGCAATAATTAAACATGTACCTTTTAAAGTTTTAAAAAATAACACCCATCCAGAATTTTATACAAAATGTATTAGGTCACTTAAAAGGAAGACAAAGCATGCCTATCATAAAAGGAGAAAATTAGAATGGCATTTTAATAAATTTAAAGAACTAACCAAGCAATTATAAGACGAAAAGTTGCAAGCACAGGAACGGTTCTTAGAAGAAATCCTTAATGGGAAAAACAATGGCTGGAAAGCTTTTTACAATTACGTGAAAAGATTCAGGGATAATAAAGATATACCAGACCTTAGAGATAATGTAATTGCTGTATAAAATGATAAGGACAAAACCAGCACATTAAATTTGCATTTTGTCATAAATTGGATGATAGTTCTGTACAGAAAATTGGGGATGGTGGAGAATCGCTTTTTCAAATAATGGCATCCAAATTATGGAAAAGAATCAAGCTGCTACAGAATGGAAAATCGAGAGGACCAGATAATATACCTATAGAAATTATAAAATTAAGGGGAGAAGCCATAATTCCCTATCTAGTACTCTTATTTAACAAGTCAATTAATAACTGTGCTATACCGGAGGACTGGAAAACTGCTGTTGTAGTTCCAATATATAAAAGAGGTAATAAAACAGAAATAAACAATTACCGACCTGTTAGCCTAACTTCAGTAGTATGTAAAGTAATGGAACATTTAATTGCAGCATACATACAGGAGGAATTAGAAAAAAAGAAATGGTTCAAGAAGCACGACATGGGTTTAAATCTGAGTATTCGTGTGAAAGTCAAATAACCTCATTATTTCAGGATTTGGCAGATGAGGTGGATGCAGGGGGAAGGATTGATGCAGCGGTGATAGACTTTTCTAAAACTTTTGACGTAGTGCCACGTAATTTACTCATCCGAAAGTTAGCAAAAACAGGAATCGACAATCGCATAGTATCGTGGATAGAACATTTTTTGAAGGGAAGGACACAGAGAGTAAGAGTAGGCAAAGAACTATCTGAAAAGGGTTTTGTAAGTTCGGGTGTGCCCCAAGGCTCGGTACTGGGTCCATTACTTTTTCTTATCTTTGTTAATGATATAACTATAAATATTAAATGTCAGATTAGATTGTTCGCAGATGATTGTATTACTTACAATAAAATTTGAAATACCATGCATGAGATCGCTCTTCAGGAAGACCTAAATGAAATAAATAGGTGGGCCGCCGCAAACAAAATGTCAATTAATGCTAGGAAAAGTAAGTCAATTGTTTTTAGTCGTACTTAGGGGAAAGTTCTTCATAGCTACCACATAGGCAAGGAACAAATTCCACAGGTGGATAACTGCAAATATTTAGGAGTGTGCTTGTCCAGTAATGCCAAATGGGAGGATCAGATAAACTCCTCATCTAGGAAAGTGTGGAAGACATTGCACTTCGTAATGAGAACACTGAAGAAGGAAAGCACAAAGTCCAGGGAAATTGCTACTAGTCCTTAGTGCGGCCAGTTATGGAATATGGATTAGCATGCTGGGAACCTATACAGGGTTAATCAAACTGATTCACTGGAAAAGATACAGAGACGGGCGGTTAAATTCATGAAGAAAGGTAAAGATTTTGGACTTGCCAAAGGTGAAGAGAATAAATAGGAGCAGCTAAAAGTTAGGCATAAACACATAGGTTAGTCACACTATTTAAAGCTTACACTGGTTTAAATGCATGTGTGGTCGTTAGAAAGAGGTTAGAAAACCCAGCATACTATGAACAAAACAATCATTTGTATAAAATTAAGGGTAGAAGGTACAGAACTTACGTAGGAAAATTTTCTTTCATTAATAGGATCCTTGAAGAATGGAATGAATTGCCTGTAGCAGCCTTTCAGGGCTGCCCACTGACCTTAAAGAAGTTTAGGGTTAATTTAAAGAGAATAAATGTTAGTTAATTTGAGTAAATATTGTGAAGTAATTAAGGATCTCAAAAACTGTATTAGTGTATATTATTATTAATGTATATAATATTAGTAATGTATAGTATTATTGTTGAGGCTTCATAATAATTGTTTATAAACTAGATGGTAATTGATGTAATATTGCTATACTGAATTATAAGTAGTTAGGCATTTAAAAAAAACAAAAAAAAAAAAAAGATGCTCTAAAACTCCTAAATATGCAAGAAAAGTCTATAAAGTTCACAATTGAGA
Source organism: Hymenopus coronatus (assembly GCA_030762935.1). Taxonomy (NCBI): domain Eukaryota; kingdom Metazoa; phylum Arthropoda; class Insecta; order Mantodea; family Hymenopodidae; genus Hymenopus; species Hymenopus coronatus. Next base: position 141,853,365 of record CM060897.1, read on the forward strand.
AGGAATGTGATGGACAACTACCATTCCTCGACCTAAAAATCATAAAAACTAATAATCACCTTACATTTGGCATCTACAGAAAACCTACCCACACCAACAGCTATATAAAACAAAAGAGTTACAATCCCATTCCCCATCAGCATGCTTTACTCAACAGCCTTACACACAGATTGGTAAATGTACCAATGGGAAAAACAGAATACCAATGTGAACTTAATAAAATTTTGGACATAGCTACAGAGAATGGATTTCGGGCAGAACTGGTGTACAAAAAAGTTAATAAAGCCAAAAATAAAAAGAGAATTAAAGAAGTCATCACACTCACTCAAAACCAGAAAGAAAACAAGATCTACAAGAAGTTTACATACCACCCTACAACTTTCTACAAATTCCAGAGGATCTTCAAAAGACATAACATCATTCTAGCCCCTAAAAACAATTACTCTATAAAAAACATTTTAAATTCCAAATTAAAAGATGATATCCCACAAGAAAACAAACCAGGAATATATCAGTTCAGCTGTAATGACTGTGAAAAAATCTACATCGGCCAAACAAAAAGAAATATAAAAACCAGGGCAAAAGAAAACCACAGAAATATTAAACTCAAACAAGAAGAAAAATCTGCAGTAGCTTGGCATTTTTGGAAAGAGAAACATACTATAAATAGAAGCCCAAATATCCTCAAAAACATCACAAGGAAGACAGAATTAAAAGTTTGGGAAAACATATATATTTGGAAAAACAAGAACCGGGTTTTCAATTTTGAAATCCCGCCAGGCGATCTACTCATCCAGAAGTTCATCAAACCACCACCAGGGACAGAGACAACCACCACAGCAAGCAATGCCGGTAGTCGACCAAAGGAATTGACAATGGAAGCACATGGCTTCTGAAACATGTTTTCCGAATTAAAAAAGTAAGTGATGTAGTGTTACAAAATCGACTCAACTAAATTTTAATCTGTGTATTCGTTTTAGTTTGGTAGCACGAATCTCTCGAATTTTAACCTTTGGCAAGTTGCTGGTGCCCATTGAATGTTTTATCAGTTTTTGTTGTTGTTGTTGTTGTAACCTTAATCCTGCTACGCCATGTTGCATTGCTCAAATTTATTATTACCTAGATGTTTTACAACCTACAATTGGCTAATGTTAATTGTTAAACCTTATTTTGGCACTTTTTACTTAACTATGTCTGTGGTAGCACCATTGTTTTATCCACCTTCTTTCCGCTTTATCCTTAGCACATCCATCCTTTGGATTTTCTGATGATTCTTTCCCCTTATCCTTCACCTGATTTACCTTATGCAGATTTTACTGCTCTTAGTATTAGTTAATGTTCTGTTCCTAATTCTTTTTTATTTTCTGTTTGTTTCACTGGTCACCCTGATTACTATCTCATTGGCAAGGACATGTCTTTCATCAAGAAATTGCATCGTACTATGAACCAGAACATGTTTGCATACAAAATCTGGAGTAACCAATAATGAACTTTGTCTCCTGCGCGACTTCCAATGAGAAGCTCTTTGCTTGGGTTAATTACGACATTTACAGATTTGGAAAAATCGTTGAAATTCTGATTCATGAATGTACTAATTGCAAGACAATTCTGTGCCGGTGTATCTTGGGATCTAGCATGGACCTTGCTCCCCTACACTATAATGATGACCATGATTCGATTTCTACGTTACTTCTCCTTGCACCTCCATAAATACCCTAACTTTTGTTCTCTTTTCAGGTGCTACAAACTTTTTGGTTATCATTTTGTACATAGGGTGGTAGTTCAATCTGTATATTCTTTACTATTTTGTGCCCCACCCGTACGTGTGATTGCCTTTGTGCCCTGGATACATATATTTTATTGTATTTTACCTTTATATTTTTGTGGTGTTTGGTACCCCCTTTCATTAATTGTTATTTTATATACCTGGTATTCTTGGTTCTTTTTTTAACAAGCATCAGGGGTTGCTTTTCTTACCATTTGGAGGTATGTCACGTGTGTCATTGGCGAGAGTTTAACTTATATTGTTTTAGTAATATTTTATTGAATGGGAATTAATTAATCAGAATTAATTGGGATTTCATTTTCATATATTCTTGGAAAAATACAAGCTTTGTTATAAGCTGATTAAGTAACAGGATGGAAGTGACTAGCCTCTTCTAATGGCACTCCTGGTGGACTTTTCGATGATACCAACTTCCGTTGGGCTACGTGCACTTTCGCACTTTGATTTCACACTGGATATTCTAGAACATTTAAACATTCGATGCTGATTGGCTAAGCCTACCCACTTTCAGGGTGTTGCTTCTCCATATTAGGAGTACAGCCACCATGTTGGAAAGCCCTTCCAGGATGCCGCTAGACTTATTTAAGGGACTGCAGACCTGACTACCACTTCATATATTATCCAGACACACCATGACATATCTCTTAAAGTAAGGCTTTGTATTAGTAACCCTCGTAATCATAAGGATATTGGCCAGGATTAATGGAATAGATTGCAATTCCCCACCTTTGTAAACCAAACATGCGCAACCAACAGATTATTTAATATATTAGTTTAATTTATGTCCTGTTGTTATCGTTGCTCTACCATCTTCCTTCCTTTTACCACCCTCCAATAGCTAATCCCCCCAAGTCTCAGGACCTTGTTCGCGACAGTATGTACACTATACATAGTAGGAAGAGAAGATACTGCATTCCACCCAAAAATTTGATCCTGAGATTTCACAGGAAATACATGACCCCCTAAATCAAAAAAAAAAAAATTTTTAGAAAAATGTCTGTGTGTGTGCATGTGTATGTATGTGTGTGTGCGCACATCATGTGTGTGTGTATGTGCATGTCAGCATTGCTCGCAAACAAAAAGTATTTAAATACCAACTTGGTATTTAACCAGTATCTTTCAAGGAAGTGGCATGAACTATCCTTTACAACTATCCTTAACTTTCATCGAAAATTTTGATTTTCTTAAAAATGGCTCTAACAATTTTTACTAAAATACATATGTTTAAGATATTTTCATGACAGATGAAATGTTTTTCTTCAATTTTTTTAGGAATTGCCTCTGAAGAATTCTTCATTCTGGATGACTTTTGTGTAACTGCTAAACCTTAAAGAGGCAGACAGAAACTTAATGTAGAAAAAATATAGATCTTGTTAAAACACTATTTATGTCATATTTCAAGATATTCCTTATTATTGATTTTAATTTTAAACTACTTCAACTTTTCTCAGACAGGAAGTCATCAGTGTTTCTTTTGTTTTACTCCTGGCAATGCAAAGAAGCGATTTTCAATGACAATTGTGTACCTACAGCTTTTAAATGTTTGACTATAACTTTAGCATTGTTTATTTCCTTAGTTCCTTTCTATTTATAAGGAACTAAGTAACAAGGGCATTCTGCTAATGCTTATCTCGATTAAATAGACATAAAGAAGAACAATCTTTTGTAAAGTTGGAAGAACAGCTAGAGAAAGCCATGTAAATGGAGCAAATCAGATTTTTTAAAGAATAAGTTATCTGTTTTGAATTAATAAAAAAACTATAATACATCAGCTAACCTTAAGAAATATATGCGATGAGATACAAAGCTTGTAATTTTATGACAAGTTTGTTTTGTTTTACTAAAGCAAAATTAGGCTCTGCTGACAGCAGCCAGTTGCCATACCTGTGTAAGATGCGTTTTTATTGCCATAAAATATATGTTAAAATATATGGGTGGTTTAATTTATTTGTATTTGCAAAGATTGACTTTTCTCTGTTCTGATAAAATGGTTATTACATTTTTGGGATCAGCCACCGAATCAAAGAAGGAATTAGAGATTGTTCAAGTGACTCAACATCTTTTAATGTGTGCACTTGTTGCTTAGAAATTTGGGAAAATAGCCTTGAAGGGGCACATAAATTCTGAGAACAATTACACTAAAAAAAAAATCAGATGTGTTTCAGTCACATAACTTTCTCTACATCTCTGTAACAAATTAGTTAAAAAGCTTATTCTTCTATCTACATCATGCTAAACGAGGTGAACATTAGCAGAAATTGTCCTTATTACTTAGTCCCTTGTAAGAAGAAGGAAAAAAATTTAATCCATTCACATGATGTCCTCTAGCTGTTTAGCAAACAAACCTCTTATTCAAAATATTAATCTATTGTCTATGTCATGCTAATCAAGATAAACATAAGCAAAATTAGCCTTATTGCTAGCTTCCTTGTAAGTAGAAGGGACACAAGAAAAAGCACAGACTAAAGCAATAGTCTTATCCTAAAGCCGGTCACTATGTAAAACAATTGAAATTCCAATATTTTTGGTTGCCAGGAGTAAACAAACTAGGAGAGAAAAGTTGCTAGAATTGAAACCAATGATCCGGAACATTTTGAAAATGGTTAGCTCTACAAAAAAAAATCTGATGTGTTACACCCACATGATTTTCTCTAGCTGCTCTACAAACTTCTTACAAAAGATTATTCTTCTTTCTACACAATGCTAATCGAGATAAACATTAGCAGAATATCATTATTACTTAGTTCCTTATATGTAGAAGGGAACCAAGGGAATGCACTAGGCTAAAGTGATAGTAAAATGTTATTAAAGCTATCGTTATGTGATTGTCTATGCAAATCACTTCTTTACTTGACCAGGAGTAGAACAAAAGAAAAACGGTCACTTCCTGTCCATACCAATAACAAGGAATATCTCAGAAATGATTATGTCCACAACAAAAATGTAAAGGACATAAATTATGTTTTGACGTGATTTACACTTTTTGTGTAGTAAGTTTCTGTCTATCTCTTATGGTCTACCAGTTAAGCAAAATTCAGCAAAATTCACCCAGAATAAAGATCTCTTCAGAGGCTATTCCCAGAATATTCAGGATATATATTTTATTTGGGATGCAAATAGCTTTAATATACAGGATTTTAATCAAAATCATTAGAGCCATTTTTAAGAAAATAAAAATTTTCGAAGATTTTCCCTTGTAAAGGGTAGTTTGTGATGGGGAGATTTTCTTGAAAATCTTCATGTCCCATTCTTGGAAGATACTAAACCTAAATACCAAGTTTGGTATTTAACGGTCTTTCGTTTTTGAGTTATACTGTGTATAAACACACACATACCTTTTTCTAAAAGTACTTTTTTTGGACTCAGGGGATCCCAAAACATATATTTCCGGTGAAATCTTGGAATCAAATTTTTGGGTGGAATACAATACCTACTCTATCCACTATGTACAAAGTTTGTTAATAAATGAAATATGGTCTGAGATATTTGCCCCGGTGTAATCAATTAGATATTGGGGTATAGCATACAGATTTTATTTTTATTTGTACATGTGGGCTAAAGAAAGCAAAAATGTATATGACAAATTGTCTGTTTTAATGAGAACTAAATTTTTTATGTAGTAAGTTTTTGTATATCTCTTGGTTTGCCAGTTATAAAAAAGTCATCCATAATGAAGAGGTTTTCAGAGGCTAATCCCTGAAAATTCAAGACATACATATCGTTGTCATAGAAATCTCTTAAAAAGAAGGAATTTTAATCAAAATTGTTAGAGCCATTTTTGAGAAAATAAATTTTTTTTAAAAATGTCCCATGTAAAGGGTAGTTAAGGCTGATTGTTTTTCTTGAAAATCTTCATGTCGCATTCTTGGAAGATACTGAACTTAAGTATCGAGCTCAGACTTTTCGTTTTTGAGCTATTCATGCATGTGCACACACTCACACAGATGCACAAATGGACATTTTTCTATAAATGCTTTTTTGGATTCAGGGAGTATGTATGTATTTCCAGTATATAAAATTTTTGGGTGCAATACAATACCTTCTCTATACACTATGTACATAGTACATATAGAGAAAGTAATACATTCATAAACATATAAAGGAAAGAGAAGAATGTAGTAAACAGGAAGAACTAATGCCCAATGCTTACCAGTTCTTCAAGCAGTTCGTCCCTAGCCACAGTGTGCACTGTCCAGCTGTCAGCACCATCACTTGCTAAATGTGCAATAATTCCTGCTGCAAAATAGCTCACATCAATGTGATCAGAATGCAGCAGTTTCCTGGAAACAAATAAATATGTATTTAAAAACTCATAAGCTTTAGCTTTATTAGATAGCTTTGAAGTGTACATTCCTTTTGTGCCCTATGGGTGCTTATTGTTGTCATGGGTCAACACATTAAATGAGAAATATCAGTTAACTTTTGCAAATGAAACATCTTGGTCTATTATCATTTTGCCCCTGGAGATGTTCCACATATGACATTTTAAGTCTGAAGAGAGAACAATACATAGTGCATAAATGAACATGAGAACCTAAGACTACTGAGCATAGACTATTTTAAAACACTCCAGATAGTGTGAGGCAAAGCAGAATTGTACATCCAGCATTATTAAAACTCAGGAGAAAAAGTAAATGGAGGGAGGAGCATTCAAGACATGTGGTTGTAGACAAGAAATAAGCAAAAGCCTCACTAAAACTACGTCATTTTATGGACAAAACCACACAATTTATAAAGGAAGTAGAACAGGATGGAGTGTTATACAGATTGCAAGATCACATACAGCAAATATTTCTCTTATAGTATCTACAGGAAGTACGAGGGGCACTGTTTATATTCTGAACCTAACAATAAAAAAATCTGATGTGTTCCATTCACATGACTTACTCTACATCTCTGTAACAAATTATTGTTACTAAGCTTATTCTATCATGCCAATTGAGATAAACATTAGCAGAAACGGTTTTATCATTTAGTTCCTTATTAGTAGATGGGAAATAGGGAATAAACTGGGTTAAACAAATGACAGTCAAATGTTTTAAAATGGGGATATAAATCAGTTTCTTTGCGTAGCCAGGTGTTAAGTAGTTCCTGGATGAGAAAATTATATAAGTATGTTAAAACTGAAACTAATAACAAAGAATATCTCAAAAACAGTCAACTCCACGAAGAAAATGTGTATGACATAAATTGCATGTTTTAACAAGCTCTACATTTTTGTCAAGTAACTTTTTGTCTATCTCTTAAGATTTATCAGTTCTGCAAAATTCATCCAGAATAAAGATGTCTTCAGAGGCTATTCCCAGAAAAGTCAAATATCTTTAACATACACGATTTTAATCAAAATTTTAGAGCCATTTTTGAGAAAATCAAAAGTTTTGAAAATTTTTACATGTAAAGGTTAGTTGAAAATCTTTGTGTTGCATCCTTGGAAGATATTAAACTTAAATATCAAACTTGATATTTAACAGCATTTTCATTTTTGAACTATGCTCTCTCTCACATGTGTGCGCACACACACACATACGCACATGTTTCTAAAAAATACTTATTTTTGATTCATGGGGTCTCAAAACATATTTTTGGTGAAATCTTTATCAAATTTTTGGTTGCAGTACAACACCTTCTCTATTCACTATGTATATAATATGTGTAGAGAAAGTAAAAAACAGTAACTAGTCATTGAAAAGTGCTTTATTGTTTCTCAAAATATTCTTATGATCAACACACTTTTGATGTGTTCAAACCATTTGTCATTGCATTTTTTCCAATCTGCTTGAGACACTTCCAAACATGGTTTTTGAATGCATCAACAGCTTCTTCTGTTGACCAAAATCGTTGCCCATGCATTTTATTCTTGATGTTCAGGAAAAAAAAGAAGTCATTGGGAGCCAAATCCAGGATTGCATAGTGCATGATCCATCAATTCAATTTTTTTAATGTTCATATAGTCGGTTGTTACATGAGATGTTGAGTCCTTGCATTGTCTTAATGAAAAACATCTGCTAGTACATGTTGTGTTTCCCGAAGATTTCTGGCAAACAAATGGTAATATACCGTTCAGAACTGACTGCTTTATGTTACTCTAAAGATTGTTACCACATGACCAGTTTTTCTTTTACACACAGAAAAAAAGGCATAGATCCTGATTCATCACCTGTTAAAGTCTCATATACATTTTTGAAGCACAACCACTGTATTTTTTGAGCATGTGTGTACACCAATTGACATAAGCATTCTTTTGAGATTGTGTCAAATTATGTGGGATCCAGCAAAAGAAAACCCTTTTTTGCAGCTAAATGATCATGCAATATATTATATATACTGATGGATCTAATGCCTAGGGTTGTCTCTATCTCACAGTATGTGGCATGACAATAGTTTTTGCACAGTATCATTGTTTTCTGACACAACTGATTCTGGACAACCTTCAACAATTTCGTAGTGAGTGAACGGCGGCCAGGATTAAACTTGTTATACCAGTGTTTCACAGTGGCAAAGGATGGAGCATTATCACCAAAATGTAGTAGTAGGTTGGTCGGGTCACTATCTTGATAATCTTCGTTGAAATGGTAATAAATCATCACACACACACACATATATATAGTTACTTAAACAGCAATTCTATAACCCAGAAATCGAAATGTTCATATTCAACACACTGATCCAGTGATTGTTAAATATTTAGAGATGGGTCTTCACTGCCTCAACAATCAACAAAACATTCCACACATTGAGCTCAATACAAACTTGAACATGTTGGTGGTTACCAGTAGTATCACCAACTGACTGACAAGTCTTGTGTAACAAGTTGATTCAATATGACTTGGGCAAACAAATTTGTTTACACCATCAGTTGAGTGTGATACATATTTGGCTAACTTTGGCCAGACATGATGCAGACAACTAACCCTTCTTTATTTACTAGGGAGAAAAATGGAGGGTGCACACATATTTTATTTCTCATTTCAGTATGCTTCAGTTATGACTAAATGTTCCAGATGCTTAGCTATCCACGAAACAGCATTTCTTTCTTCGGGTGCCATGGTGCACTGCACATTACACACTAAGTGTTGAACTTTGTACAAATAAATAGAAAACTAAACTGAGACAATGGATGTGTGACAAACAACAAGAAAATGGGAATGGAGTTTTATATATGGATGCTCTTTAACTGCTGTGGTTCTCAGTGTCCTATTCTATATTGGGCATGAAAGACCGCTTAATTTTGCTTAAAGGCCTCTTTTTCAGGCTTAAGGTTCTTTTACATGCCGTAAATCTATGACACGAGACCAGCGGCTTTATTTCCCTTCCGAAAGAAGCCATGCTAAGGATTGTTACACCCGAGAAAATCCATCATCTTCGGGTTTGAACCTGTCATTACTAAAAAACATCAAAACGAGATTAAGCTTGTGCCCACCCTTTTAGATTTATAAACTATTGTAAATATAGTCCTGAATATGCATCATCACCAGTTTTTGGTTAAAATATGCAATAACTGGTGAAAAAGGGCTAAATATGCAAACGTATATGTAACATGCAAATGCATATAATCTAGTCTCTAGCAATAACCAATGATGAGAAAGCTTCAAATATTTAATAATACCTTGGTCTGTCCATACAGGGATATGATAGACACAGCAGGCATGGTGCTATGCTCATTAGCACTGTTCATGGTGTCACTGTTTTGTGTTGTGTCATGTTAAGTTCGTTAAAATCCTGTAACAGCATTTCTTCTTAACTTTCATCATCTACAAATATTTTGTGAACGACATATTCAAATTCATTTATTGGAATGTACATGTTCTGTTTCGAAGTCAACATGAAACTATAAAAATCTGATGTGTTACACTCACATGATTTCTCTACATCTCTGCTACAAATTATTGTTAAAAAACTTTTACTTCTGTTTACTTCATGCTAATCGAGAAAAAATTAGCAGAAATAGTTTTATTACTTGCTTCCTTGTAAATAGAAGCAAAATAAGGGAGAATCATAGGTTAAAGTGATAGTCAAAAGCTGGTTATTATGTGACTGAAGTTCCTTTGTTTGTATGGACAGGAGTTGACAAATTCCTGTATGAGAGAAGTATAAGATTTTTAAAGCTGAAACTAAAAACAAGGAATATCTGAAATACGATTAACTCCACGAAAAAAAATGTATATGACACAAATTGCGCTCTACAGTTTTTGTGTGTTAAGTTTTTGTCCATCTCTTACGGTTTAGCAGTTATGCAAAATTCATCCAGAATAAATAAAGAGGCTACTCCCAAAAAATTCAAGATATACATTTTATTTGTCAAGTAAATATCTTTAATACATGCAATTCTGATCAAAATTGTTAGAGGCATTTTTAAGAAAATCAAAATTTTCAAAAAAAGTTCCATGTAAAGGGTATTTTGAAGTTGGCGATTTTTCTAAAAATCTTTGTGTCGCATCCCTGGAATATATTAAACTTAAATACCAAGTTTGGTATTTTAAAGAATTTTCGCTTTTGAGTTATCGTGTTCACAGACCTTTTTCTAAAAATGCTTTTTTTGGATACAGGGGACCCTAAAACTTATATTTCCAGTGAAATCTCTGTATCAAATTTTTGGGTGGAGTGCAATACCTTCTCTATACACTATGTACATAGTACATGTAGAGAAAGTAATGATGTGCTATTTTTACTTTTATTTACTTTCAGCTAATAGCCTAGAGGCACAAGGTCAAGCGGAGATATTCATAAGCATGTAGCATAAATATAATGGGTATTTATTTACTTTTCAGGTCAGGAGACAACACAGAGTAGAAGAATGTATCAAAGCGGCAAAACAGGCCAGCCAGGGAACTATGCTATTGGTTTGGCGAGTTCTCATGCTAGCACCAGGGAAAAAGTTAATATAGCAATTGGGTGAAGCAACAGGGAATCACATTAGTCACAATCTAAATAATGAAGTTCAGATGCACCACTTGCAGTTTAATTTGATACAAAAAATAATATAGTTCACACCAAAATAATGTTGGTGTTATATATGTAGGAAAATTCAAGTCTTACTGCTTACATTACCAGTTGAATGGTTACATGGCTTAATATCTGCCATTTGAGCTAAAATAAAGAGTTTTCAGGTTTCATCATACAGGACAGCTATTTTTCTTGTGTATAACATAGAATGCAACTGTATAACTCTACGAAGATAGTGCCAATTACCTGAGTCTGGTCATGAAAGCAGACACCATAAGTCGAGGACGCAACTGAGATACCTCTGCTATGTTGTTGATGAGCCCCAGCACCTTTGTCTCCACAGCACTCTCATCTGTGAATACCTCCAGCACATCCAGAAATAACTCCATGCCACCTTCTTCCAGGAATACCTGGCATGTGGTGGGTGATTCATCTATAAGCATTAACGTGAAGAAGAGATGTTATGCAAAGCCCTGCAGTCTAACTCAAGTGCAGCTACTCTTCTTTCTTTTAAAAATGGACTTCAATAAAAAAATAAAAAAGAACCTTAAAAAGCAAAACTGCAATCAGCACTTCTTAAACTTGTCAATTTCTCATCATTTAACCTATTTGAAATGTTTAATTTTGAAAAGATAAAGATATCTATTCCATTACTATGGGCATGTCCAATAAATGTCTACTTTCCCATAGAAACCACACAGTTCCACTTCAATTCCACAAGCTTAAGCCATTTTTATTCATGTAACTACCATAGACGAACTCTGTTTAGAATAGCAAGATATGAAGATTTTTTTATTTACCTTTTATCTTACAAGAGATATAGGTATTGTCAAGAAATATAAAGAATAATATAATATGTACATAATTTGAATACATTTATCTTAAGCAATACAATTGTTTTAGGTTTAACATTAACTTCAGCTTGTGGTCACATGAGACATACAAAAAGAAATACAGGGTGATTACAAATGATTCATTGGGTTCTGACATAGTTTCAAAAATATAATGCCCACCCATTTATGCTGATAATCAAAAGAGCATGCTTTAAAGTTTTGTTTATGTCATTGCAGGTTTCATTGTGTCACACAAGGTGGCAGGGTGGCAACAGTTTGCAAAATGGCGACTAATCAACAGAAAACACTTTGTGTGTTGCAATATTAAAAGACAGATTCTGTCACCACTATGCAGCGTGTGTTCCAAAGACAGTAAAACTTACAGCCACCAACCCACCTAAGCATTCTGTGATGGTATTGCCAGATCAAGGACAAAGGAAAAACTCCAGGTCACTATGAAAACAGTGGAGGACGTCCAAGATTTTTTTCTTGTAACCCAAAGAAATCCACAAGTCAAGCAAGTCATGAACTTGATGTTCCTCAGTCAACTGCGTGGAAGATTCTGCAGAAGTGATTACGTCAGAAAACATATCACATACAGCTGTTGTGATGTTTTCGGCCAAACGACCGCACTATTAGACACACATTTTGTGAGCTTTTCCAGGAAGCAATGGAAGATGCTTAATTTCCCCGCTGACTTGTGTTCAGCGATGAGGTAACTTCTCCTAAATGGTAAAGCGAACTGTCACAATATCTGCATATGGGGCATGGTAAATCCCAAATAACTTCTCCAAAAGTGAATGTCGTTTTTGCTGTGTCATGTAGCAACATTTACGGACCCTACTTTTTTCCTGAGAAAATTGTTACAGGTATGGCATACCTACACATGCTACAAAACTGTTTTTTTCCGAGACTGATAGCTGATAACCCACACTTCATATTCAAACAAGACAGCTCTGCCTCATTGGCATAGAGAAGAGCGTCACCACCTGAACAAGGAACTTCCAAACAAATGTGTTGGGGCAATGTGCTCAGGATGATTTGGCACTCTTTAGGTGGCACCCCAAGGTTTCCCAACCTTACAGTGTGACTTGAGCACACAGAACATTTGTAATGATATGCAAGAAACTTGAAAATGTGCTTTTCATACAATGTATCAATCACTATTTTATATGTAATACTTAGTGAAATACATTCATCCAAAACAAATGAATCATTTGTAATCATCCTGTATTAATTCTGTTTTACTAATACAATATTCTAGATATTCATTCACAGAATAGAACTGGTTTGTTTTAAGACATGAAGACTGACAATAAGCAGAAGCATGCAAGTGTGCTTATTAACTTACCTTATGCTCTCAAAATAATAGTGTTATAAGCAGCAACAATGATCAAAGATAAAGTGAACAAAACAGCTTTACTTTTTGTCATTCCTTGAAATTTAAAAATTGAATCTAAGGAAGTGGTTTCTATTCCCAATAAAACTAATACCACAGCTCCTGGTGAGCTCCAACTGCCACTCTGGAGGATGTCACTGATAAACCACATTATCTGGCATAAAATAATATCACGTTATTTTTCCAAAATTCACTTCTATTTAATACAGTCATATATAACATAAAAATAAGTGTCCTTCAGAGTTAAATCACAAGTTCATAAAGGGCAATTCCTCACTTTTACAACACTCTTGCATTTCTTATTTAATGCCAGGTCATTATACATTTAATGGAAACAAACACATATGGTTCAATAACAGCAAATAATCACCAAAAGATACCTTGCTTTGCTTTATCAAATGTAGATTAAATATAGCAAATGAAACAAGCTAAGATTTTACACTTGCTAAAGATAAGATGGCGGCGAAGTGTAGTGTAATTACCAGAGGCAAAGCGCTGAAATTAAGAAAAACAACGAGGAAGTAGAAAAGGAAAGTGAAGAAATAAGTAAGAGCTGTGTAAGAAATGGTACAAATGAAGGTACAAAAATCCAGAGCTCAGAAGCCACAAAAGGTAACAAATCTCAGAAAGCACATGGACCAAGCTGAGTGAGGAGGAGACAATAGCGTTACTGCAAAAGGTGATAGAACTTTTAAATAAATACCTCAAAAATGCCCAAGAGGAGATTAAAATACTGAAAGAGGAAAATTGGAAATTAAAAGAACAGATAATATTCCCGAGAGAAGAAAATCCATTACCTGGAAAACAAAAAAAGGAAAAACAGCTAGTATCATAACCAAAAATAATTTTGAGGTGCTACAAGAAAATGGCACTTCAGGACACAGATGAAGCGATTAACAATGAAGACAACGAGGCCAAACAGAGGAAAGTGAGGTACGAGTGGAGAAATCCAAACTTAAGGAAGCCGGAGCAGACGAAAAAGCAAGATGGAAAGAAGACGAGCAAGAAGGAAGATGAAGAAAACGTGGTAGTGAAGACGAGCAACAAGGAAGATGAAGAAAAGGTGGTAAGTGTATGGTGACTCAATGCTAAAGAATGTAAGCTTAAAAAGTGAAATTGTAAAAGTGAACGTTCTCAGAGGTGTGAAGGCAAAATATCAGTCAAACATTTTGGAAAAAGAAAAATAAAACAGTGAAATAAAAATAGTGGTGTTGCATGTTGGCACAAATGACTTGAGAAGAACAAAGGGACCAAACGAGGTAATGGGGCAAGTGTATAATGCAATAAGTGCAAAAAAGTGCTTCCCTAGGGCAGTTGTTGTGGTAAATAGGACAGACTTTAGTTATGAGTTGATATGAGAAACAAACAAAGATATCAGGTGGGCATACAAAGCATTGAAAGCAGTATAGGTAGAAACAATAGTCATATTGATGCGAGTTGTTTGGGAAGGGATGGTTTACACTTAAATAGCAAAGGATCACAATTGCTAGGGGAAATAATAAACAAAGCTGTCAATATATGCATGGGACAGGGAAACTGACAACTGACCAGGGGTATGACAAAAGAAATACAGATAGTTATACAGCAGGAAAACTTGGCAGTAAAAATAGAAAGGGATATTCTAGGGACAACTAAAAAAAGTCACAATGAAAAAAATGAATGTCAGCAAACATCAACAAGAAGTAAAATCAAACAAAATATCACCAAAATATGCAATATATCAGTAGCAAAAGATCACTATTAGAGTTAACTATAAAAGATTTAGAGCCAAATGTTTTAGTTTTTACAGAACATGGTGTAAAAATGGAGGAAATATTAGCAAACAACTATCAGGGATATAATTTAGGAGCATGCTATTGTAGGCAAGAACATAACAGTGGCAGGGTTGCAGTATACATAGACAGGACAGTAAAGTATAAAGAAATAGACTGTAGTAAATTTTCAGCAGAAATGGTATGCAAAATAGCAGCAGTAGAAATTATGCTAAAAGAAAAAAAATTATACTTTATTATTAATTGGTGTATGTTGATTTCCAGCAGCGAATAAGATATCATTTATAATGTGCTTAGAAAACTTTCTGAATACACTGCAAGAAAATAAGATAAAAATTCTTATGGGAGATATAAATATAAAGATGCTCTAAAAGACAAGGTAGCAAAACGCTCCCTGGAGCAAACACTCATTAGGTATGATCTAAAAATAGGTGTTAAAGAACCCACCAGAGTAACAAATACTACTAAAACATGTATCCATAATGTATTCACAAATCTAGTGCGACATAAATGGGGGACAACATTAATTAAGGCAGACATTGGGGGATCATTATGGGCAGTTATTAAAAGTAAATGTAAAAAGAGAGAAACTACTCAATACTTTTGAATATAAAAGACAAGTGAATAACAAGACTTTAGTTAAATTAAAGAAATACTGTAAGGAGATAAGTTGGAAGGAAGTTTATGAAGTAATATGTAAATAATAAATATGAAATTTTTAATCACATATTACAAATTGGTCTGAACATTGCAATGCCCTTATGAAAAGTTAAACTGAAATCACATAAAAAGTGGGAAGAGCAGGAAAAATATTTGACCAAGGGAATTTTAATATCATGGCGAAGGATGAAATTTCTAAATTCAATAAAGCATCCAAATATGGGGGAAAAATCATTAAGATACATAGAGAATTACAATCAAACTTTTAGAAATGTTATAGAACATCTAAAACATACAACAAAGGCCTAGTGTTAAAAGCTGAAAATAAGACAAAAGCAATTTGTGGTAAGAAAAAAGGCAGAAAATATTGTAATTAATCACGAAGGCAAAGAGATCAGTAACCCATAGGAAATATGCAATGTTTTTAACAATTATTACATTAATATAGTAAATCAATTGAATCCCAACAAGGGAACACAAAATATAAATGATAAATTAATAAAACCAAAGAGTCAGAAACAACCTATGGGAACAGTAGAAATTGTAGATGATATACTAATGGAAATAAGCAAGTTAAAAACTAAAAAATCAAGTGGATTGGATGAAATATCGAATGAGATTTTAAAGTTCCTAAAATATGAGGTGGCAGAGATTTTAACAGATATAGTAAATGAATCATTAACTCAAGGAATATTTCCAAATACAGTGAAAAAGGTTAACTATTATAAATGTATAATTTTGAAGCTGCTTACAGTGAAGGCATAATCAATTGAATTAATTGAAATAAATCCGAACATCAAACTATTGAAAGAACTTTCGAATCCGTTTCAACTAACAGCTTGGGAAAAAATCTATATTCATAAATACTGCCACACACTGATGAACATGGAGTTCTCCCCTAGGGATTGCTTAACAAGTTTCATCGCCCGCCCAACAGATGTCGCCACAACCACAACTTGGAACCCAAACCCAAGCAGTAGTGGTTCAACAGCTGAGGATGCGGGCAACGGTCCGCGAAACAATTGTCCTACTCATTAACAGTAAGTGAAGTGTTTGTTAACAATACCACTTTAATTAATTCAAAGGTTAGCTATTATTTAAATAAAAAGGAAGCAAAATGGATGTCAAAAACTATAGACTGATAACACTACGTTCTACTGCTTCAAAAGTAATATATGGAATATACTTAAAAAAAAATTACAAACATTCAAAATCTTCTTGGGCTTCTAACCAGGTAAAACTTGGCTTGATACCAACGTTTCAAAGAAGTGCATCTTCGTCTTCAGGGTGAACTGATGGATTGAGCTTGCGGAGACTGGTATTTATAAGAGCTGGAATGAAGCTAACATCTGATTGGTTCACGTGATATTATGGCCATGTTGTAACTGGTATTTAAGATGACGTGAGACATGGGCACAGACTTTGTAGAAAACTATTTATAGCAGTTATACGGCTAATGTTTTGTGTTTGAGCATGGACTTGCTAGAAAACAAGCCTTGGAAGACTGCAGGTAGAGGATTAGGTGTTAAGGCTCTTTAACATCAGTGTCCATGCTGAACTTAGTTGTAGGCCAGAATCACGATTTAGATTATTTGTTTCAGATAAGATGACTAAGCTTCTTTTACTCTCCTTTCCCATAGTTCGAACACTTAGCCACTATCTTGGTGTTGGTAAAGTTAGCTCTGTGGCTTTGTTCTATACAGTGTTCAGCCAGTCCAGATTTTTTGGGTTGCATAAGCCTTATTGATCTTTGGTGTTCAGAAACGCGTGTGGCAATAGTGCATCCTGTTTGGCCAATGTACACTGCGCTGCATTCGCAAGGAATGTGGTAAACACCAGGTACTCTTAAAGTTGAATTATCTTTAACTGGCCTGACCAAATTTTTGATTTTAGCTGGTGGCTTATGGATGGTTTTGACATTATATTTGTAGAGTAGTCTACTAATCTTTCCCGAAAAATTGTTGGTAAATGGTATATAGGCTATGGCGGCTGGCTTATCTTTTTGTTGAGTGTTCTTGCTGGGGTTTCTTTTTCTTTTCAGCATGGGCACCGATGTTAAAGAGCCTTAACACCTAATCCTATACCTGCAGTCTTCCAAGGCTTGTTTTCTAACAAGTCCGTGCTCAAACACAAAACATTAGCCGTATAACTGCTATAAATAGTTTTCTACGAAGTCCGTGCCCATGTCTCAGTCATCTTACATACCAGTTACAACATGGCCATAATATCACGCGAACCAATCAGATGTTAGTTTCATTCCAGCTCTTATAAATACCAGTCTCCGCAAGCTCAATCCATCAGTCACCCTGAAAACGAGGAAGATGCACTTCTTCGAAACGTTGGTATCAAGCCAAGTTTTTACCTGGTTAGAACCTCGAGAAGATTTTGAATTAATGCATTGCCGGGAAAGCTTCAGTTCTTATTTTAAATTCCTTTACGGGAAAGAAATTTACCAGGCAATTAGGAAACATCAAGACCTATGCAAAAAGAAATGTAAATTACTCAGCTCTTTGGCGTTCTTATCCAGGTGCCGAGACAAAGAAATTACGCCCAAGTTTGTGAGACTTCGTTACCCAGTGAAAAATGCCTCAACATTTAAAATACTTAGACGTGCCAGCTGGTTTTTACCTGGTTAGAAGCCCGAGAAGATTTTGAATTAATACGTCGCCAGGAAAGCTTCAGTTCTTATTTTAATTACAAACATGTTTAAAAAAACTGAATGTAATATGGAAATGCCAATATGGCTTTCAAGAGCAGAAATCAACAACTAATGCAATTAATAAAATAAATTGTTCTATAGAAAATGCATTAAATGATAGAGAAAGGGTGGTTGCAATAAACTAGAAAACTACGGAGTAAGAGGGTTGGCATTAGAATGGATCACCTCATACTTAAGAAACAGGGATCAGTGTGTGGAGGCAAACTACACAAATACAAATGGCATAGCAGAAAAATTAAAATCAGATTTTCAGATGGTCAGGCAAGGAGTACCGCAAGGTTCAAAATTGGGTCCATTTTTGTTTTTATTATATGTAAATGATATTTTTGAACTAGTCCAAATAAATGGGGGCACAACAATAGGATATGCAGACGATATGACTATTATAATTAAAGCTAAAACTGAATTAGAAGTGGAAAAGAAAGCAAATGCTATATTAACCATTGTAAAACAATACTACTCCAGTTTAGACATGATATTAAATGTAAAAAAAAAACAGCATGGATAAATTTTGAACTTAAAAGATGTTTTACAAATAGTATTAAATTATAAATAGATGGAGTAAGTATTCCAGAAACTGAGTGTGCAAATTTTCTGGGTGTAATACTCTATAAACACCTAAATTGGAAGCCATACGTAAAATATATTATGAAATAACTAAATAAAGGCATCTATATTATGAGGCAGGTTAGGAAAACAATGTACGATGATACAGTAAAACATGTATATTATGCATTTATATAGTCACACATTAAATATGGTATAACACTGTGGGGAGTCAACTCCTTAGTGCTGTGGCAGTGCAGCTGCTTACCAAACGGCTCGATTCTTAGTGTTGCTAACCAAAGGACTAATTAAAAGCAGATAAAACTATGAATTAGGTGGACTAAAAAGTAACAGGGGTTGGGGACTTTCTTAAAAATATTTTGTGTCGCATATTTGGAAGATAATTTAAATATCAAGTTTGGTGTTTAATCAACTCTTCATTTTTGAGTTATGCTGTTCATAGACAGAGAGCCAGACAGACATATATAAATATACACACATACTTGGAGACCTTTTTCTAAAAATGCCTTTTCTGGGTTCAGGGAGTCTTAAAATATGTACTTCCGGTGAAATCTCGCTATCAAATTTTTGGTTAGAATATAAAACTTTTCCTACTTACTGTCCATACATAATAGAGAAAGTAAAAAGTACCAAACACAAAAATATTAATTTACACCCCAGTAAAACAGAACAGTGAAAAAAAGCTTAGGCACTTAGCATGCATGTCATAGCCTCAAGGTAAACATAACATTGCTTCTACAGCCACAAATAGTCCACCAGTAGCCTGCAGAAATTGGTGGTCAAATACATGGAATGCTACGGTGAAAATAAAAATGTGCTTAAAACTCCAGTGTTCAGCCTTATGCACTTAGAATAAAGAAGTAGTGGTCACCATGCTTGAGTAATTATTTCTAAGGGAAGAGTGGGGAGAGATAGAGGAGAAGATAGGTGGAGACAAGTGGAAATTAAGTGCATATTTTTTCATTTAATAATACAAAATTTAGATAACACGTTTGTCAAAACTTTAAATTTTATTTACTTATTGTCTTTCTTTCATTTCTTCTGGCACCACTTACCTCAAAACAATACATTAGCTAAAACTATATGAGAAATGAGCATCACCGAGGAAATTTTGGCTTATCTCATTTTAGGCAAACTAAGATCGTTTCAGTGACTGAGCTTGAAAAACCAAAATGTTCTGCAACAGGCGTTTGAGTACTGACAAAAAATAAGTGAAAAAGAGTTTGTATATAAGAAACTGACATGTCAAATAAACTGGTGGGCTGGTTTTGAGCAAAATACACAACAGCCTCAACCATTCTGGTACTTAATAAAGTCCCTGCTAACAACAAGCAAGATATATTTAAATATATATAAGAAGTATACATATTTATTTATAAATGGATGTACGGTGTATTTAAGAATGTTGTACCATAGCTCTGAATGCTGGGAGCAAACCAGACTCAGTAAAGGATGGAGATATGACTTACAATCAACACCAGGTAATCATCAGTTTACTTACATCTGTGAATAGGGATATATTAGATGTCTTGTGAAATAATATTACACAATTAAGATTAGGAACAAAACTAGGTAATCCCCATGAGCAGCTATAAAGTCAAAGGAAATGCAATCAGTATTAGGCATGTCTTCACGTGATTTGATGCTTCCCTGTTTTTTCTTTAAGAGTAAAGTTATTTGAACACTGCTTTGGTTGAGAAATGTCACCTACAAAAACATCACAAATGAGTTTCAGAAAGTGGTAAGATTCTTTTTTTAATGTTCCATTTATATAGCCCCCTTTAACATCTAAGGTCATGTCGGGGGCTTTCCACTTGAAACAACTTGTTGTCTGTAGGTTCTTTTTTTTTTACGTTGGTTTAAATCATTTTCTTTTACACAAACATGCACACATTCACACTCACATACAAACTTCCCTACTCTGTGGGGGATAGGTAATAGCTCTGGCTAGAGAAAAATTCCCCACCCCAGTCGGGAATCGAACCCGGGACCCCCGGATGAGAAGTCAGCTCACTGACCACTCGACCACGGAGGCAGTCGGTAAGATATTGTTTTACTTGGTATGTAACAAAAGTGTTTCTTAATAAAAAGTTTGAAGTTGTGCAACACACAAATACAGGATATCATAAGGGTCGGTTAAGAAGTATGCTTTAAATCAACAACTGATTACAATCAAAGTAGGTGAGTACTCACGTTTGAATGACAATTTTTCTGAAGACTTGTGTTTAGCTTTATTGAATGCCAACATTCCACTGTGGAACTGTATTATGTGCAGCTTTGGAGATTCTTAGAAAAGTATACAAACAAAAGAGTTCTGGATGAATCTACATTGTGTAAAACTATATGTCAGTGTTTTCAAGATATAATTTCTAAAATATGGGAAACATTGGGACACGAAAAAACCTGGATTTCAATAGGTGCTGTAAGGCAGTCTGTTGCTAGTGCTATAGTGCAGGTGGCAAATTATTTCTCTTGAACCTCAAGTACTTGACAAGGTAAATCACAGCATGTTGCAAAATATTTTAATGACTCATTAGCTTTCTTGTGGCCAGCTAGAATACAGTATGACAATGTATTTTTACTTTTCACAAATGGTGCTTCATATGTGGTAAAAGAGGGAGCTGAATTGAATACTCTTTGTCCCAAATTAATTCATCTAACTTGCCTTACTCACAGTTTATATTATGCCACTGAAACTATTAAGAGTCAAATATAAAGAAATGCATTTACTTGTCTCCAATGTTAAAAAGAATTTGTGAAGGTGCCACTAAGAGCTAAAACATTTAGTGAACTATTTCCAAATCTGCGATTACCCCCTGAGCTGGATTTAACTTGCTGGAGCATGTGTTTACAGGCTCTGTCATACTATGAGGACATTTCAATGAAGTGAAAATGATAATAGATTACTTAAAGATTGAAGATGCAGCTAGCATCAGGAATATTTTTGTGATGATGGAATTGAAAAGAATATCCAGTACATTCAAAGTCAGTTTTCAAAATTACCTGAAATTGTAACACAGTTGGAGGTTCGAAATAATTCTTTTAGAGTATTCACTTTTTCTGATAGATCAAATTTCAAACACATTGTCTCCAGAAACTCATGGTGTTGCTAAAATTGAATTTGATAAGCTTAGTCTGGTATTAAATAAAAATCTGGTTACAAAACAATCTGTTAAATCAACAAAATATTGTCTGGTGAGGGTGAAAAAACTAACACATGAGGAATTTACTGAAGAAGATTTGTGCTGCTTTTCACATGCATCTGTGACGTAATGTAGAAAGGACATTTTCATTGAATAAATCCTTCTTCACTGACAAGATGTAGGAGCTCCACACAAGTCAACTCAGGGAAACTTTCCTTAACTATTGCAACAGCCATGAACAAGGTAAGATTACCCCCAAAATTTGGCTTATTTTATATTTGTTATTTTTTTATACATATTATGGAGCATAATTTACAATTATTTCATGTATATTTTACTATTTCATTTTGCATATAAATCCGGGCTCTAATAATTGTAAGGGTTTCTCAATAAGTGACGCCCACATTGGTTTTTCTTTCTGACCAAAAACAATGTTGGAAGTATTATACTTTGGGAGCAAATAATCTGAAGATTTCCATGAGTATGTGCACAGTTTCAGTTTTGTCCTAAAGATAGCATAGCTACAGGAAGCTTTTTTAATGGCATCTGTAGTGCTATATAAATAACCTGCTGTCAATGAATTTCTCACTGCAAAAACAGAAATGGGAAAATATAAAAAATGTTTGTGGAATGTCTACGGAACATGTGCAGGCAATGGGAGAACATTTGGTTGCTAGGCACAGAGGGTGATGGGGAAACCCTCGATGGCTGTCAAGCCTGACTCGTTACAGCATATTATTTTTATTTGTGAGGATTACGGCTTGGAATTTGAAACTATTGTTGTCAGTTAGGAAATCTAATGTGGATGGAATTATACATGCTCTTGGACGCTCTAAAAAAATGTATGCAAGTGTATTACAATGGAACAAACACTTCAAAAAGTACACTTTTTCTGATTTGTTGAAAGGAGGCTTTCTTGTTCCAGATTGGAACTGGCAATGAAATTTCCACAAAGAAAAAATTCAAAGCAACTCCTTCAGCTGATCAGGTCATGATCACAGAGTGAGATGCAATGCGAAATATACTATTCCAAATACTATTCAAACCATACACAAGAATTGCTCCCAGAGGCTCCGAGCCATAACAACCCACGAGTTGTATTGCTTCAACATGATAATGTTTGCTCTTACACAAGTTTGAAGACTTCTGAACACATCATAAAGCTGGGTTGGACAGTGTTGCCCCATCTTCCCTACAGCTCTGACCTGGTTCCCTTGAACTTCCACTTGTTTGGGCCATTAAATGATGCCATTTGTGGAAGACATTTTGAGGAATTAATTCATGCAGTGAAAATCTGACTCCATAACTAGAGCACAGATTTGTTACAATATTTATTTTCTTTGAATAAAATTAATGTACATATTAACTTTATGCCAAAGGAATGCATGCATGAAAGTGTCAATAATGGTTGCCTTTCAAGTATGTATGTACTAAGAGCCAGCATATGAAAATGATTTGCCTAAACTTTCGGACAACAATGTCAGAACGTAAAATATGTATACAAAATACTAAACGCTCATATGTGAATAGCATGTGAAAGTAAAGTGTATCAAAATGATGCAAAGTGCATGGTTTAATATTTTATTTAACTTTGAGAATATTATGCAAAGTGGTATGTTAATAATTAATTGAAAGGCAACAAAATGTTCATTTGTTTTTCATAGCGAGTTGCATACCAGGAGGTAAGTAACGCTTGAGTTGATGCGATACACACTCTCAACCAAGTATTGGTCCTGCGACCAGAAATCAAAGTTCATTGCAAAAGTGATTGTAATCTTGGCCATCCAGCAACATTTCACTGTTTCAATATGCAGAATATAGTGAAGTATCCTTACAGAAGTGCTGGAATTATTATTTCAGTAGGAGCAGTTATTTTCATTTCAGCACACTCCAAGACTAATCTACCTAAGATATCAAAAGAAGATCACCATTAGAACAAACTTATTTGTTTAAATTCTCAAAGAGTCTTAAAGTGCAAACTGCTGAGTAGCCAAAGGCAAGCTTTTACCCTAAAATACTATTGTTTTGGGCTGAGACTCTAAAAAAATGTGCAGTCAAACCACGTGATACACAAAATTGTAATTTCAAGAATCACCCATACATGGTGTATACAGACAAAAAAGTGTTTGATAATTTAATAAAAAGGGAAAAAGAAAAGAAAAAAAAAAAAAAAAAAAATCTTTCAGATTGGTACCAACTTTAAATCCTCTGGAGGAAGGCCATAGAATTAGCAGATTATTGGAAAAATGAAAGTATGGTGATTAACATTCTTTCATAGGTGTAAATTGCATTTCTGAAAAATATGTTTTGAGAATAACAACCATGGGGCATTACTTACTGAGTGACCATTGTATAGTACCAAAGCAATACATGATGATGCCTTTTGATACTCCACACTCAGTTATAGTTTTCTTAAAGTTGTCTTTCTTAAAAGTACCATATTTACTTTAATATTTTTGAACAAAAAGCTATTTTGAAAATAAAAATGTACAACTCCCCCACATCCATACATGCACAAGCACCAAAAGAAAATGCATACTGTTGCATGTTTTGATTCATAACAATGCAAGACTACATACTACTGTGCTGACTAATCAGCTTCTTGCTCAAATCCATTGGGAAGTGTTCCATCATCTGGCATACTGCCTAGCCCTGAGTGATTTACACCTTTTCAGATAGCTGAGGAAATCTCTAAAAAGACAGTGCTTCTGCATCAATGAAGAGCCTTTAAGATACCATTAAGATCTACATCATTATGTTGGCAGCAAAGTTGTAAGAGGGTATAAGAAAACTCATTCACCATATGACATGGAAAAGTAACTTGAATTGTACTTGATTCCTGGAATAAAACCATTTTGTAATTCATATTGTCTTTATTTTATCCTCCATTGGAAGTTGGAACAAAGACTTCATAAATTTAGTCTCCTTTTCTGCATCACAGGATGAAATTTTGTCAAAAATATACTTAAACAGCTGCCACAAAAGCAAATAAATGGACTCTGAGTTTTATGTAGACAGTGTAAAATAATTCAGAATACTTTCTATGGATTCTTTAGTGCATTGAATAATTTTTTCTTGGCAAATCATATACCGAACTGAAAATAATAATGATGGCAAAAGAGATGGTAAAAAAGAAGTGACAGCTAAGTATACATAAAATTCAATATTAGAGAAGTGGAGGTTGTCAGGTTTTCTAGTTTGGTTTGTTTATTTTTTCTTTTAACTTCAAAACTTCCCAGTACTGATCAGCCTGGGGCATTTGGTATTCACTACAGTAAATGGACCATTCCTGTAGTGCAGTGGTAGTACCACATCTACTTCTGACACTGGGGACCCGGGTTTGATTTCCAGTGGGGATATGGGGATTTTTCCCCAACCAGGATTCTTCTCTACTGGTTCCCAAGTCTGGATGTTATGTCCCTACATCTCCATCCCATGGAAAGCACTGGCAAACCACCATATTTGCCCTAGTCAGGTTGTCTCTCCCATGATTTCATCTGGTTCTGATCTCCTTTGGGTTGTTCATCCTCACTAGCAGCAGCAGCAGCAGCACCACCACCACCACCACCACAGAAAATTATAACTAAGTAAGGACCCATATCTTTTGTATAAAGAGACTGCAAGTTATTTTGAGAAACATATTTCTTAGGGGAATCAAAACAAAATTTGCAAGAGAGCAGGGCTTTCTCCTATTGCCACTACCCTGATTTGAACCTTATATTTAAAAACATGTAATTTCTAGTTGTTCCTGGTAACACAAAGCTAAAAATGAAATAAACTTTAAACTCTCCCAGACAGCCTAAAATTACAAAACTTCACTAATATCGGAAACCAAGCAACACACTGCATAAAGTGGGTAAAAATGTCAACATTGTGAAAAGCAGAATGATGAAGATAAATTTAATATGAGAACTATAATGCCCTATAAAAAGAAATTGGACCAGAGCATGTAATTACTAAACTTGGGTGCTGCCAATTTAGTAACTACAAATACACTATAAGGTAAAATAAGCAGACAAAGAAATATAAATACTTAGCAGAACAATTAAAATCTTGCTATAGGAAGTTAAATGACAGTAATCAATTTATAAGCAAGAGGTGCTAACTCCTTCAAAATCATAATGTAATAGGAAGAGAATTTAGAGGCCTCAGAATCATAGGAATTTCCATTTGTCCAAGAATGTTGTCATTTTCAATTGTATTGTTAGAAAGTGTGGTTGTTTTATCACCTGGCCCATAATCACCTCTACATACATATATACATACATATATACATATATATATATATATATATATATACATATATATGTGTGTGTGCTCCACCCTGTCTGTTGTAAGTCTGGGTGCCTCAATTTATTAGGTACTGACTGGCCTTCTAGGGCCTGTTTCACAATATTTAACAAGCTTTGTTAATTGTAAACTTAGTTTGTGTTTGTAAAAATCTATTTCACAATTGAAGTTTTAAAGTTGTACTTTGCTACAAACTTAAATATCTACAAGTGAAATTTTATAAAGTTTCCAAAAGTGTTTTGATTTACAATCAAATAGTACTTCTACATATTTGTAATTTGTGTATATAAAGTAAGCACTTTATCTACAAATCAGCTAGAATAACTTATATTTTAATATTTGTAAGCAAAAACACACAGAAAAGTACACAGCAACATACCATATCTATCCAAATACGAGGGGCATACTGAAAGTCACGAGCAACCCGTTGTAAAAATTTAAATTTCAACAATGTAACGAAACGAATTGCAGGATCGTAATCTACAGACTTTAAGCCACATGTTGACATATTGTGACATCATTAGCTTCTATCACGTGACCACAGACGGTGTTTGAAAAATGGCTGACATTGATGTTTCGTTTTGACAGCGTGCTGTCATTGAATTCCTTGTGAAAAAAGGAAAATCTGCTCCTGAAATTTATCTCAGACTTCAACGTGCGTATGGAGGTGTCTGCATGGGTGTCAGCAGTGTTAGAAGATGGGTGAAACATTTCAAAGATGGAAACATGAGTCTGCAAAATGTGCCTTGTAGCGGGCGTCCTCGAACTGCCTCTACAGAACGCAACAAGGAAAGAATTGATGAGCTCATTACAGGAGATAGGCGTTTCACTGTGAATGAAATTGCTGCGAAACTTGGAATAGGACATAGTGCAGTGCAAGAAATGATCCACAGCTTGGATTATTGAAAGGTCTGTGCCCGTTGGGTCCCCCGTTTATTGACTGAAGACCACAAACTTCAGAGAAGAACCATTGCACAAAACCTTCTTCAGAGATTTCATAATGAAGGTGATGAATTTTTGACGTGTATTGTGACTGGAGATGAGAGCTGGTTCCATCACTATGAGCCAGAAACGAAACGTCAGAGTATGGAATGGCACCACTTGAACTCACCATCAAAGAAGAAAGCGAAGACAATGCAGTCTGTAGGAAAAGTTATGGGAAGTGTCTTTTGGGATGCACAAGGTTGCATTCTGGTTGACTTTCTTGAACCTGGACAAACCATAAATTCTGCCCGCTACATCAACACACTTCTGAAGCTCCGTCGGGCTTTGCGTGATAAAACGCCCTGGAAAGAGGATCATCCTTCAACAGGATAATGTGCGTCCGCATACTGCCCGTGCCACTATGGAGAAGATCAGGGCATTAGGGTGGGAAACTCTTCCACATCCTCCCTACAGTCCCGACTTGGCACCCTCCGACTACCATCTTTTCGGTTCTGTGAAGGAGCAGATGCGTGGCCAACGCTACGAGACGCTGGAGGATATTCGGAAAGCAGTGCGTCAGGGTCTGCGGGCAGCTGGAACGGAGTTCTATCACAAGGGCATTTTCAAACTTGTAGAACGATGGGAAAAATGTGTGCAAAACAATGGAGACTATGTCGAAAAGTGAAAGAAAGTCTGTAGATTATGATGCTGTATTTGGTTTGGCTTAAAAATAAATATTAAGATTGTAAAACAGTGTTGCTCATGACTTTCAGTATGCCCCTCGTAGATGATGTCCTAAATTGTAAAATTAAGTTCTAAAAAATGGGGCTCATCTTGCATTTGAGGTCGCCTTGTTTTTGAAAACAGCATAAGTGTTATTTAGTTACAGTTCCAGTGATTCAGATAACCAAGTTCATGCAAGGTAAGGTAGAAGACAAAAACATCATAGGCTTGGAATTAATGACTTTACATGTCTTTATGAACACACCAAGATGTTATGGAATACTTCCTTTTGCAATGGAGTTTATCACAAGATATAGGACATCATATTCAGCAAGCAACAAGCAAAAGTGAAACTCTAACTAATAAAACAACAGCTATGAGTTGATTTGTACTGGAAACTGGCCATCACTTTCATGAGATTGCAGACATGCATGGAGTTTGTAAGGCTTCAGCATGCAGAAATGTATATGGAGCATCCGCATTTGCACTTAGAATCTACACAATGTATGATATAATCATACTTTCTGCAAACAACCTCAAATCACAGGTCATCAGCACCGGCAATATACTAACAAGCAAACATTCTCAGGGGCAGATAAAGATATGATTTTTTCCCTTCCAGCATGTTTGTAATGTCAAAACAACTGTTCATACAAAGTTTTATAACGTGAGTGTGATTACTTGGCAAGTTATTGACATATTGATAAGAGCGGGGGAGGGGGTGAAGTTTAGTTTCATGTGAGAAAAAATCAAATTTCTTACCTTAATTGATGCTTCTTGGGAGTACTACATATCTCCAAATGCAGCTATTATTTCTGAACATATACCCTGCAGTAATTTTATCCCACAAAGTGTGTAAAACATAATTTCACTGTACACCATCCACACCTAAAAACTACAACTTGTTCGCATTTATCACACAGTCCTTTCAAATTCTTAAAGCAATAATCTGTTGAATTTTGGAAATGGTTTTGGTTTTTTTCTGATAGTCCAGCCAGCAGCTAACTGTACTGGAAGGACTATGTGTTAAATGCAAAAAAGTGGCAGTTATTGGATGTGGATGGTGTACAATGAAATTATGTTTTCCACACTTTTTTTGTGGGATATCATTACTGCAGGATATATGTTCAGGAATAATAACTGCATTTGGAGATGTGTAGTACTCCCAAGAAGCTTCTATTAAGGTAAGAAATTTGATTTCTTCTCACATGAAACCACACATTACTCCCTTCCCTGCTCTTATTAATATGCAAATAACTCGCGAAGTAATCATACTCAAATTATAAAAATTTGATAAACACTTGTTTTGACATTACAAACATGTTGGAAAAAAAAATCACACTTTTATCTGTTCCATGATAATATTTGCTTGTAAGATGTGAGACTTTGTAATTGTGTGTGATTAATATTTTATATATTTGAATCTTCAAATACAATTAAATAGCTTTAAATAGTGTATTTTAGATTAAATATATAAATAAAACTTATTGAATGTACTAGAAATATAGAGATGTAACTTAGCTCTTCAGTACTTTTGTAATGGATGGTTGTCAACAGCTTGAAATGGGAATATGACAAAATGTGCATAATGTTACTGGTAACAGTAACCAGAACAAGACCGAGAACAGGAAGCCAGACAGCCTTTAACATTTGATTCATAATAGCTCAGTAACAAGAACAAGAATGCATTCATTTGTTTATTATTGAGCAATGAAACTTTTTCAACTGCCCTACAGCTTAGCCAACATAAGTCTGTGAATTCAATCAACATAATACAATTCAAAATCTTCTCGGGCTTCTAACCAGGTAAAAACTTGGCTTGATACCAAAGTTTCGAGGAAGATGCACTTCTTCAAAATGTTGGTATCAAGCCAAGTTTTTACCTGGTTAGAAGCCCGAGAAGATTTTGAATTAATACGTCACCAGGAAAGCTTCAGTTCTTATTTTAACATAATACAAATTAACCAACTTCAAATTTCGATAGAGATTTTTCTAAATGGAAGTCATTTCTATTTCTGATTCCTTGGAACTTAAGCAGCCAAACTGTATGCTTTTGATAAACAATTGATATTCAAACAATTTAAAATAAAGCACTTGTGATAATATTCCTTCTTCCAGTTTGATTTTCCGAGCTTGCAATTGAAACTAGAGAGAGCTCTAGTGCCATTTTACACCACTATCACCTGGAATAATTGCTACAATGAAGAGACCCTAAAATTAACAAGTGAGATATGCACAATATGGATCATGTGTGCCATGCCTGAGAATGAGAAGCTTCCCATCAGTTGTGAAATACATGTATTTCAACATTCCTGTTCTGTTCAAGTTAACAATACTGGTTGATGTGAACCAGCCTTTATATTGAGACATTCTTTGTCATCACAGGATTGTTGTTCACAAACAATAGTCTATCTGTACGGTTTCAATTTTCAAAGTTTGAAGCTATATGAACAGAGGTTTTTGAAACTCCCATTTGCTGTGCAACACATCTTAAAACAATTTCTTTTTGAAGCATTCAAATGAAGATGCATTTTATCTTTGTTAGAACATGTCTTTTCTCTTAGGTTTACTGTTGTGACCCCATTGCCATAAACCTAATAAGCAGTCATCTGGAAGCATCTCTATTTGGAATTGAGAGAGCAGGAAACTTGTCTATATAATTCAATCTTCACGTATATATGATACATAAAACTTCACTCTATACATCACATACAGATGGCAGCAACTGACAATTCCTATCCCCAGCAAATAAGTGGTCATTGATCACTACACCCCTGCCACTGAATCTTTGCACTTGAAAGCTTGCAGTTAAGTTGGTACACTTGTAAAAGAACAGATGAATAGCTTTACCTATAGCTTCCTGAAACAAGCATTCCAGTCAGTCGGTCACAAAGCAGAAATGTGTTGTTATTGATGATAGTGTTGGTGTTTATTCATGTATATTTATCTATATTAATTAATTACCTATCATATTTTTCGGACTATAAAAAGCAGTCATGATTTTGCTAAGAAAATTTTGAAATACAAATAATAAAGGTTTTATTCTATATTACTTACATGATGAGGTATTTTTACTTTGTTTTGAAGTACAACAAAAAGTATCCTTTAGACTTCATTTTCACTTTCCACAGATTATTTTCTCAGCTAGTAGGAGCCCAAAATGCCTTCCTGCTGCTCTATTACCATGCTCTTTTGCTTATTGCACAACTTCTAATTTGAATGCACCACTGCATGAGAATCTTTTCTGTTTAGGCGCATCGTATACAGACATGAGAGCTTAGAAAATTTCACAACTGAATGTCGCTTTCACAATGGTACATTTGCTACTGGCAACTGAACATAAAAGAAAGGGGCTATGAAGGAAAATTTTCCTTGCTATTGCATTCTTAAACCTGTTATAGCAAAACTGCTATTAGATATGCCTGTCATTAAAGCTCATATTCTTCTAATGGTATTTTATGCTATGCTGAACCTTGAACCTCAATTAGGTAGCAAGTATACAGTCCACAAGGCTCACATTCCCTTGCTAATGATCCATGTATTGTTGAAACTACCATAAATTCAGCTGGTTTTCACATGTGGACTTTGGACCATTAAAATGCAGCTAAATTTCAGAAGTATTTTATAACAAAAAAAGTGTGTTTTATGATAAAAAAATACAATATTTATTTATATTTCATTAATACTACTTATACAAGATTTAATGTGTGATAATGCCTAAAAAAGGATGTCAATTACTGAGAGATGGTTCTCAAAGTGACAATCCTTTGCATAAAGGTGTGTAGCTTAATAGTCAGGCATTGGAATTATTAAGACAGATAAGAGAATTTTTTAACAAAAAGAGTAAGCAGGCTAATGGACATCCCTCTAATTCCTGCTGATAACTGCAGCAGCTCTTGCACAAAACTCAAGAACAGTTATTAACAAGTGAAGCAGCACCCACAATGCCAACCTTTTGTGACTGGTTCCTGGTATGCGGCACTGTTCTTCGTCTTCGGCTGGTCTCAGGTTCAAATCTCGCTTCCTGCAGAAGGCTAGAATAGTTTCTGGGAATGCAGGATCAGTAGAGCATGAGCTCATGTCCTGGTAAGGATGTTAGCGGAGATCTCAGTGGTGGAATGAAAAGCACAGCACTTAGTTTTCTCTGTTTGCTTTACTGGCAAACCAATAAATTACACTGCATATCACAAAGTTTCTCATAAGTCCTGGTTGCAGCTACTAACTGGCTGGTTTGATTTTTCTAACGGTTGACCTTTGTTACTTCAGCGTCTCAAAATGCCACTTGGTTTGCGCCACTTTTGTAACTTTGCCTAAATATTTATTTAAACTTGTTTTGATGGTGATTTCAGGATTATCACAACCAATATAGAAGTACGACCTGCTCGCTAATTACCTGTCCACTACACTTAATGATTTTGGAACTTACAAGAATTTAAATCTAAGCAGCACACTTTGTGTGTGCGTTCCTATCCCGGCTGGACATAGCTTTGCTGCCGATGTCTTCCAGAAAAAGTATGTGCTGTCCTGATTCTTCCTTTTTTTTATATGAATCTGAGATTTGTGACATTCACGCCTTTACTTTTGAGCGATTGGTGGATTTTTTGCGCTCTTTTTGGCATAATCTTATTTCCATCACACAATTTGTCTGTTTAGTTTCTCAGGTAACCATTTTCCATTACTTTGCACAAGTTCATCCTGCAGTAAAGAGACTTAATTTAAACAAAGATGTTTCTGATTTTACCCTCAATGAAATACAAAATGAAATACAGTCGCCTACGTGCCGACAACATGCGCAATTCTGACTGCCCTTGCTACTTTTACAAATTCATTCCAGCCAATTCTTAACTTCAACACTTAATAACTTATAAGCTAAAACAAAGTCTTCTCAACTTATTTGCACACCTTAACACACATTTATAGTAATACTTAATCAGCTAATATTCATTTAGCATACAGGGTTATGTTTTGTCCCAAATGCACCATCATAAAAGAAATAACTAATCTTCTCAAGCATTTGTTTTTCTTTTGTATGATTTTTCCTGTGAACCGTCACGGTCTCATTTTTTTTAAACCTCTAGTTTGTCTTTGTATGCCGCTGGTATTACAGTATCTTACTACATATGTATTGTTTCTTATATTCTAGTACTACATCAAATATACATGAATGTTTAGAAAACCCTTTTCACTGTTAATGACTCTTTTGAATGGTTTTACTTTCTAATGGTTTTACTTGCCACACCATTGTGTTTGTTCTCAACACTTTAACTGAGAGCATTGCTACTCTGCCTAACTCTGCTTACATTCTTTTAAAAGAAATGTCCACCATCTCACTGGGCTTTGCTCTCTGTTTATTTATGTTCGGGCCCAACAACCTACTCAGCTGTCTTTCCCTACAATAGCATCTTTATCTTTCACACTTTAAATGCTTTTCTTCATTGCACTAAACTTAATTTGCCTTGTAACACTACACTAGGTATCACTTTTTTGCACTCATGCTTAAACTTATCTCTCATACAACACACAGTTTCCTGAAATATAACCTATACATAATAAAATACAACTCAATTTTTTTATATGCCCTATTCTTAATTACATTTTTTTTTTTTCCAGCCACAGATATCTGGAAATTTCCATGCATTTCCATTCCTGGCTTTTTATGCACCCTGATTTGTTAAGCTTAACTTTACAGCTCTGATCGGACTACTATATATATTTTTATTTTTATAACGAAGGGCTCTTGGTTTCCACCTTCAACAGCCCATTATATAATGGCATTTAGTAATTCAGTCAGAACTTTGAACGCATGCAAAAGCTGTTTACGGTATCTCCCACCTTAATTTGTCACCTTTTTTCTTTTCTTTTTCTCGTGACCCCCTTTTCTATTCTCCACTTTTTTTTTTCATGCATCATATGGCTTTCTGTGTGTTCACATTCCAATATTTGTTCAGAAACGTTCTTTTGAAATAATCAACATTATTTTCTTCCCCCATTGTTAATCAGACCCCTTGAAACAATTGGTGACGTAACAACAACATTCAAGACTGATCGGGGATATTCTTTAAATGAAAATATTCTTCTAAGTCTGCAATGTACTATTTTGGATTTTTGCTGGAATTCTCATCAAATTTAGGTATATCAATTTCATTCAACAAATAACTAAAACCAGCAAAATTTGTCATTCCTGGAATATGCAATTGGAAATTTCTATATGTAGGTGGAATGTCAACAATGGGATTGCCTTTCCCAGTTGCACCGCCCACTTGAGTCAAGGTTTCACTACTGGTATCATTACCCTGTATATTTGAACTACTACCATCACTAATACTGGAAGTTGTCTCTTTATCATTTAGCTCAAACGTTTTTAGAGAGTTTTTTAACTCACTCATTTGACCTTCTGTTCTTTTTACCCTAGCTTCCACCTCATAGTAAATTGACAGTTTCTTGTTTATTTTGTTTAGTTTTGCATTACTTTCCCTCTTTTCATTTTCTATAACTACTCTTACAGCATTTAGCTCATCCCGCATCACAGATTCTAGCATTGATTGCTTCCTATTCAATTTCTCATCTATTACTCTTAGTTTACCACTTAGTTGTTTTTCTAATTTCTGATAAGCATCTTCAAATTTTTCCCTGTTGTTAACTATTTCATTTCTGACTACAAAAATCTCTGTCTCTTCCTTAGCTCTTACATGTTCTAGCTTTGTTTGCAATGCTACCTGCCCTGCTTGGATTTCAGTTATAGCTTCATTCTGTTGTGCTAATTTCTCCCTCATTTGGTTTTCTAACCTATTTATATCTAGGTCAAAATGTTCCTTCATTTCTCTGTTACTATTTTCTATTTGCTCCTCTTTCATCGTAAGTAACATCTCGAGCAGCTGTTTTGAAACAATATCTATGAAGTCTATTGCCCCCTCTGCGTGTGTGCTTGGCCCTGGGTTTGTATTGTGCCTGTTTTCCGGCTTGCCCTCCAGAGTCAGCTAGACTTCTGGCACCCATTTCTGTATTTTTGCTGCCTGACTCTGAATTCTTGTCCCTTACTGAATTCCCATTTCCAAAACCTTCTGTTTCTACTGCAAAAGAACTTCCTTGTGTACATTCGTATTCCATGTTCTTGTGTTTTCCGAACTTCCCCACTTGGTTAACCTTGGTACCCTTTCCCTTGCTACAGTGTATGTTCTTCCCACTTCACAGCAACATTAACACTTCAACAGTAATTCTATAACAGGTTATTAACTACATTTATAAATATACATGCATGCCCTTATACACTCTGGATTGTATAGTTCTTACTTTTCAGCTGCTTTTACACTCTTCTTGTCGTCCCATTTCATATCCTGAAGTTTTTCACACCTAAGTTCAGTGGTCCTGCCCCTTCCTCTGAAAATATAGTTGAAACTGGTGTTACTCCTCTGAAGTCCTGTTGGAGGTCTGCTGGATTTTGGTGAAGTTCCAGTAAGTGCCTGGAGAAGTTCTGACATACTTTGGCAAAGTCCTGGTGAGCACCTCTAAAATGTGGTGAAGTTTTTGTACTGAAGATCTGTCGTATTGTTGTTGTTTAATGCTGTGCTTTCTTGTTCTTTAAGCCCCACATTTGGCGCCTCTCTTGAAGCTGCACCCACAGTGCCAACCTTTGGGGACTGGTTCCCGGTATGCAGCATTCTCTTCCTCCTTGTCTGGTCTCAGGTTCGAATCTTGCTTCCTGCAAAAGGCTAGAATAGTTTCTGGGAATGCTGATCAATAGAGCATGAGCTCGTGTCCTGGTAAGGATGTTAACGAGATCTCAGTGGTGGAATGAGAAGCACAGCACTTAGTTTTCTCTGTTTGCTTTACAGGCGAACCAATAAATTACACTTCATATCACAAAGTTTCTCCTAAGCCCTGGTTGCAGCTACGAACTGGCTGATTTGATTTTTCTAATGGCTGACCTTTGTTAGTTTAGGGTCTCAAAACGCTGCGCGGTTTGCGCCACTTTTGTAATTTTGCGTAAGTATTTATTTAAATTTGTTCCGGT
Source organism: Hymenopus coronatus (assembly GCA_030762935.1). Classification (NCBI taxonomy): domain Eukaryota; kingdom Metazoa; phylum Arthropoda; class Insecta; order Mantodea; family Hymenopodidae; genus Hymenopus; species Hymenopus coronatus. Next base: position 141,889,135 of record CM060897.1, read on the forward strand.
GATAATTTCAGGATTATCACGACCAATATAAAATTGCGTGCTGCTGGCTAATTACCTGTCCACCGCACTTAATGATTTTGGAACTTAGAAGAATTTAAATTTAAGTAGCACGTGCGTTCATGTCCCATCTGGACATAGCTTTACTGCTGATGTCTTCCAGAAAAAGTGCATGCTGCCATGATTTTTCCTCCTTTTTTATATGAAACGTTCACGCCTTTACTTTTATGGAATTGGTGGAATTTTCGTGCTCTTTTTGGCATCATCTTATTCCCATTACACGATTTGTCTGTTTAGTTTCTTAGGTGACCACTTTCCGTTACTTTGCACAAGTTCATTGGCCTGCTTGACTTTAGTTCACCCTGCAGTAATGGGATTGGGCCGCGCCGTGGCCGAGTGGTTAGACCACTCGACTCTCACCTAGACGGCCGGGGTTCGATCCCAAGCGACCACATGTGAGATTTGTGGTGGACAAAATGGCGCTGGGGCAGGTTTTCTCCGGGTACTCTGGTTTCCCCCGCCATCGCATTCCACCGGTGCTCCATCATCATTCATGTATCATCAGTGTCACCGCCTGCGGTGCCATTAGTAGTTAAAGCGGGCGTTAAACACTACCAAAAAAAAAAAAAAAAAAAAAGAGTAATGGGATTTACTTTAAACAATGATGCTTTCGATTTTACCCTCACTAAAATACAAAAGACGGGCGCTACGTGCCGACAATGTGCACACTTCTGACTGCCCTTGCTACTTTTACAAAGTGAAACATGGTGGCAAAGATAGTTATGCTTTTGAGATGGTGACAATTTAAGTTTTAGATGGAATTGAGCCTTTACAATTTTAAACTGGTGAATGAAAATCACTTTGTTAAACTATGCTTTTATATCTGATTCATTTCTCTCTTTGAAACAGGCAAGTTTGCATTAATTTGCTATATATTGTTAAAAGTACATTATTTATCCAACATACATTGCATTATATTATGTGTGTGTTCTTTTCAATTAACGATAATAACAAATTAATTATTAATTGGCATTCACACATTTATATGAGACTTTAGACACAACAGAGTGTTACATTATCAGCTGTTGCTGTTGACTAGCATTTCTGGTCAACATTACCTAAAGCTACCTGAACTGTCAAGTCCAAAATTCAGCACCAGGGTATGGTGAAGCAATTCCAAAGTCATTACAGTAAAAACTCATTCACAAAACAACTACTCAATATTTATACATATTCCAATGTTTTGCAAGCCACTCTTCTCTCATTAAATGACTGATTTGTTCCACCGAAGCATAGTCAAATACGTTGTTCACAGAGGAGAAGCAGTCCGATTTTTAAAGAAGTTTATTTATGATCATTGCATTTAGATCTTAATATATCTTGACTGTTCCATATTTACAGGGTTACAAACAATATTCATTATATTGTTATGCTGTACAATATAATACTGTATTAAAAAGCAACATCTAAAGGTTTTCAGATATTATGCAGGAATACAAAGTTTATACTTGCATGTGTGTTGCAAATTTGTGTTAATTTCAAGTAAACTATTGACTGGTATACACATCTTTATTTGTAGCTGTATATTAATATATTTCTTATACACTCATTCTTCTTGCTAGCACAGCTTACCTGTTAGATTCCACAAAGCACTAAGTGTAAACTTTATGGTGATGTCGACATTCGCTGCTAGCACCTTTGTGCGCACAATTGATAGTAACTTCCGCATATACTGAGGCTGTGCCCCTAGAAGAGATGTCTCACTTGTCGAGATCTTAGCCGCTGAAAATCAAAACATAAATAACAGTGGTGCAACCCTAATACAGCCTACTTATCAGCCACTTGTATTCAAGGCCCAGTATATTCTGATGATATGGTGCCAACAGTCAAAACATACATTTTAGAATAATTATGAGAAGTATTGTAGATCACCAAAACATTTTATGTTAAGATTTTACTGGAAATATATTTTTAAGAACCCCTGGAAAAAAAGAAAAACATCAAAACACTTTTACTTTCTCTACTTTATACAACTTAATATGTAGAAAAAGTATTTCAATCCACCCAAAAATTTGATAGCAAGATTTCACTGGAAATGCTCTTTTTAGGCTCTCCCCTGGATAAATAAATAAACAAAAAAAAAAAAAAAGAAAGAAAAAAAAAAGAAGAAAAAGAAAGCATTTTCTGACAAAGATTGTGGGTGTGTGTGTGTGTGTGTGTGTGTGGACACACACCACAGAATACAAAAACTAAAAGTTTATTAAATACCAAATTTCAAATTGTCCAAGGATATGACAAAGATGTTTAAGGAAATCACAGCACCCCCAACCATCCTTTACATGCAAAAATTTTCAAAAACGTTTATTTTCCCAAAAATGGCCCTTCAATTTTGTATAAAATATACTATATTAAAGCTATTTACCTAAAAAAAAAAAATAGAATTTCAGTATCCCTTTAGCTTATTGCATTTCCATATTCCCTTGTAAACAGAAATAATATATAAATTAAACAACACCTGCTAATGTTTATCTTATTAAGTGTGAAGTAATTGCACTCCACCCAAAAATTCAATATCGAGATTTCACCAGAAATATGTGTTTTAGGGTCCTCTGTATCCAAAAATAGCATTTTCAGAAAAGGTCCTTGTGTGTGTGTGTGTGTGTGTGTGTGTGTGTGTGTGTGTGTGTGTGTGTGTCTGCGAACACGATAACTCAAAAACGATGAGTCGGTAAAATACCAAACTTAGTACTTAAGTTTAGTATCTTCCAAGGATGCGACATGAAGATTTTCAAGCAAATCCCCCCACACCCAACTACCCTTTACATGGGATTTTTTTTCAAAAATTTTGATTTTCACAAAAATGGTGCTAACCATTTTGATTAAAATATTGTATATTAAAGATATTTACCTGACAAATAAAATATATATATCTTGATTTTCTGGGAATAGCCTCTGAAGGCTACCTTATTTTGGATGAATTTCATGGAATTTTGCATAACTTCTAAACCGTAAGATGTAGAACGCTACACAAAAAATGCAGAGCACGTTGAAACACACGATTAATGTTATATACATTTTTTTTGTAGAGTTGATCTTTTTTAGATATTCCTTATATTTGGTTTCAGCTTTGAAAAACTTACTTTTCTCATACAGGAATTTGTCAAGTCCTGTCCAAACAAACAAAGGAACTTCAGTCACATTGCAACCAGCTTTTGACTAATACTTTAACATAAGGCACTCCCTTATTTCGCTTCTACTTACAAGGAAGCAAGTAACAAGACTATTTCTGTTAATTTTTTCTAGATTAGCATGAAGTAAATATTAGCATAAGCTTTTAACAATAATTTGCTGCAGTTGTAGAGAAAGTCATGTGAATGGAACATCAGATTTTTGAGTTAAACTTTTGCAAGATATTCTTTGTTATTGGTTTCAGTTTAGAGGGAGGGACGGAGAGAGGGGGGAGAGAGCGAGAGAACATGATACTTACGTTCTGCGTCTTCCAAGGATGTGACACAAATACTAGAGAAAATATCCCTACTCCTATCTACACTTTATATAGGACATGCTTTTGAACATTTTGATTTTCTCAAATATGACTCTACCAACTTTGGTTAAAATACTGAATGTTTAAGATCTCTGAAGTCATCTTCATTCTGGATGATTCTGCATAACTGGTAAAAGTGATAGTAATATGTTACTACACAAAAAATTTAGATCTAATTAAGAATGTTTTATGCCAAATATATTCTTTTTTGTGGAATTAACCATTTCTGAGGTATTTCGTTTATTTCTGTTTTTTTTTTTTGCCTAAATTAACAATACTTATACTTTTCGCAAATCTTCATTTTTCTTTTTACTTTCTCTACATGTACTATGTACATAATGTATATCGAAAGTATTGTATTACACCCAAAAATTTGATACTGAGATTTCACTGGAAATATATGTTTTGGGACCCCCTGAGTCCAAAAAAGTATTTTTAGAAAAAGGTCCATGCGTGTGTGTCTATGGGCAGCATAGTTCAAGAATGAAAAATCTGTTAAATACCAAACTTGATATTTAAGTTCAGTATCACCCTAGGATGCGACAAAAAGATTTTCAAGAAAATCTCCCCACCCCCAACTACCCTTTGCATTGACATTTTTTTAAAAATGTTGATGTTCTCAAAAATGGCTCTAATTATTTAGATTAAAATCTCTTACATTTAAGATATTTAAACGACAAATAAAATGTATATCTTGAAGGTTTTGGACATAGCCTCTAAAGATCTCTTTATTCTGGATGAATTGTTTTGAATTTTGCATAACTAATAAACCGTAAAAGACGGATAAAAACTTTCTCCACAAAAAATGTAGAACTCCGTAAAAAACTCAATTGATGCCAGATACATTTTTTTCCTGGAGTTGACCTTTTTTGAGATATTCCTTGTTATTAGTTTCAGTTTTGAAATACTCTCATATAAGAACTTGCCAACTCCTGGTCATGCAAAGACTGATTTCATTCTTATAGCAACCACATTTTAAAACATGACTTGGTTTAGCCTAGTGTATTTCCTTATTTCCATTCTGCTTATAAGGAACTAGTAATAAGGCTGTTTCTGCTAGTGTTTATCTTGATTAGCATTCTTTGTTTCCGTTCTGCTTATAAGGAACTAGTAATAAGGCCGTTTCTGCTAGTGTTTATCTTGATTAGCATGAAGTGGATGGAAGAGTAAGCTTATTAACAACAATTTGTTACAGAGATGTAGAAAAAGTTATGTGAATGGACCACATCAGATTTTTTTTTATCCTGGTGTGCAAATAAATGAAAGTTCAGGGCAATTACATAGTGACCAGCTGTTTAAATGTTTGACTATCACTTCACTCAAATGTATTTCCTTATTCCCCTTAAACTTATAGAAAAATATATAATAAAATAATTTCTGCTAATGTTTTTCTTGATTAAAATGAAGTAGATAGAAGAGTAAGCTTTTAAGAATAGTTTGTTGCAGAATAGGTAGAGAAATGTTAATGCTTCACACCAGATTTTTTTTTTACAAGTAATAATACAAATTCAGAGAACCATGAACCATAATGTATTGTTTTGCATATTTGCAATAGTGGTACTTTATTACTTAGCTATGATTATCATAGAGTGGCACAATCTTAAACCAATTTTTTTAATATTTTAAAAGGCTTTATTTGCTATCACTTCCTTTGAGTTCTGACATCAATTTAAGAAACTATCTATTCATCATAATTCCTGTTGAGTAATTATGGTACATGCTGATGTACAGACTGAGTCATCTAAAACTTTCACAACAAATATCTCTGAAACCAAAATAGGCATGGAAAATAGGGTTGCCATACGTCACAGATTTTGTGGACAATCTGCAATTTTATGCTAGAAGTCTTGGACAAAGAGACAAAAATTTGCAAAAGCAGTGAGTGCTAAGAAAAATGCTTTTATTATTAATTTGAGTTAATGCTTGGACTAATTTTCATCATTAATGACAACTCTTTTGTCAACAGCATTAATATTTAGACTATATCCTTGATTTTGGTTCTTGGATTATGGCAACCCTACCTGAAAAACAACTTTTATAGCCATGCAGGCAAAGGAATAGATAATATAGGTCATTCAAGTGTAAGCAATTATGATTTTCAACATAAGCTTGTGATTTTTTAAAATGGAAACCCTATATTATTTTTGACATAATTGATGACATGGAAAGAACCATATTATGAACATGTTTGTAGCAGATTAATACGCTAATTAAATCAAAAGAAATTGTAAAGTGAAATTCAAGCTTGATATACAACAAAAGATTAGAGGGAGTATCAGAAAGCAACGCGCAATAATTTTTTTTTAAAGATTTTATTAGCTAAGACAATAAACTACACAACAATGAACCCATATCCTTTAGCTATTTTTAGCTATTTTTCTACACAGGCATCTAGCCTCTTATCACATTGTGGCACCAGTTTAATTATAATGTCCTGTTCAATGCTCCATTTTCCTAAAGCACAGCCATCTTCACCTAGCCATTTCACTTCTGCATTTGAATCAAAGTGACAAATACCCAGTAATTTTTTCATGCAACCAAATAGATCAGGGTCTCTCAGGTTGCAATGCATGGTGCAAGGTACGAAAGACAACTTCCTAGCTTCCCCACAACAGCACTGTCTCTCTTTTTTTGCACTTGTATGCTGTCTCTGCCATATCTTCCCCCTTCCTCACTTTCTTCACTGTTTCTTCCTTGTTGTAAAACAGTTAATTGAGTCAGAATGTGCACAGCACATCTGCTCCTCAGTTTGTAAGTATGAGATTTCATGCACATGAGAGGCCCTGAAATAGATGAAAGTCAAAGTCTAGATTATAAGGTAGGTGCTGTAACACTTTGCAACCAAATTTTGTGATTTTGTCAAGAAAAATGCAGCAACATGGAGCTGAGCACTGTCATAAAGCAGCTTGACATTTTCAGTGTTATTGCCATGACTTTTCTCATGACGTATTTTCAGCAATCTTTTACTATAATTTGCACAGTGCCCTCTTGGTCAACAAAGTATCAGGAAAACACCCTACATATCCCAAAATACTGTTAAAAGCACTTTCTTAGCAGATTGTGTCACTTTGAATTATTCTTTACTGGGGAAAAAATGGAAATGGCGTGTTATTTATGGATGGTCTTTTAACTGCTGTGGTTCTCAGCGTCCCATTCTAAATTGGGTGTGAAAGACCGCTTAATTTTGCTCAGAGGCCTATCAGGCTTGAGGCTCTTTTACATGCTGTAAATCTATGACATGGGACCAACAGCTTTACTTCCCTTTCAAAGGAAGCCATGCTAAGGATTTTTACATCCGAAAAAATCCATCGTCCTCCACCGGGTTTGAACCCGTGACCTTGATTTACTGGGGAGTCTATGTGTTTCCACTCCATAGAATCCTGGTTTGTTTCAGGCCTGTAGTGGGATGTCTAGGACTCATCACTGTTTACCATTCATTCCAAGAAGTCATTCCCTTCTGAAATGTGATGCATTAAGTCATGTCATCATTCATTGGCCTTAGTGGTCATCCATCATGTTCTTAGGAATCCAGGAGGCACTAGCTTTATGAAATCTTAGTATGTGATATGTAATATCACAAACTGTACAATAAGAAATGCTGAACTGTTAGACACAATTTGTAGATGGATTTGCTGGTTGATCAAAACTGCTGCCTCAATGGTTGTAACATTCTGTTGTGTTGCAGTTGTTATTGGTGACCTGGAATGTGGTGAGCAAGGTTCTCGTGGCCTTTTTCAAATAACATTTAAAGATGTTGCTTCCAAATAGACATATTTCCCATATACAGCATACAATTCCTGTAGAATTTGACTTGGGTTATTTCTTTTTACCCACAAGAAACGCATAGCTTATTGATCTTCACAACAGCAATGTATATGTAATTTTTGCTGTGCAGTTCACGGTTCCCTTGCAACAGCTATGCCTGAAAGAAAAATTGCCTTCTCCAGCACAAGCTTTTAATTATTTCTCTATGAATTTTACTGTCTTAGCCACAATAACAAAACAAGAATAAAATTACTATGCATTTCTTGTTGATCCACCCTTGTACAAATCTTTATTTTCCATTTTTTGTGACTGGAAACCATATGCTATTTCCAACACGATTGATAACAGTAAAATTATATCAAGAACAGCTTTTGTTAAATTATAATATGTCAAAAAATTGCATTTAACTGCAAAGTGAAATTTGTGGTTGAGATTCAACAATTGATGCAGGATTTAATGTTAAATAAATCAAGTCAAGAGAATGAAGCAATACTGCCCTAAAATAATGTTATAAAATAATAAAACATATTGTTTTGCAATTTAAGCCAAAGAATTGTATGTATAAAAATGGCAGCGTGACGTCATTGCCTCACGATACGCACAAAAATAGCCTAAAATGGAGTGCTTTTAGGTAAATAACATAGCCAAGGTTATATAATGAATACATGCATTATAATGTGTAATGTATAGCTAAGAATGATGTTTAGAAAAGCATATTAACAATAAAACATAATTAAAGTAGTAATATGAGAGAAGAAGACTAATAAAAGTGAACGAGATACTGGATGCTATAAATTGTCTATACCGGTAACAATGCACAAGAACAGAGTTAAACTAATAACTGATTTAGAAATGCCAGCTGTGTATAAAAATATTTTTATGTAAATTATACAAATGTATTAATTACAATTATTATGAGAGTACAAAAATGTATTGTAAATACGTACTTCACGAAACGTGGAATAAGGAAATCTGTCATTCTCATGGTGATGGACAGATTACAATGGTAGAAAACATTGATCTTCAACTTTTAGATATATGTAAAAATTTAAAAAGCTTTCGGGATGGAGTCAACAAGATAGAAGACAGGGATACAGACGACCAGAGCTAATCTCGCAAATCGAGATGTCTAATACAGCTAATTAAAGTGAAATATTGTATTTTACTGATTATTAACAAGAGATTTATTGTAAGTACAGATTACAAAGTATATATTTGGCACAGTTTTCTCAAAAAGAGATCAGTTTAAATAGTGTGCTTTAATTCACCACATTGTTTCAATGATTTACGAAATAAAAGTTTAAAATTAACAAGAAATCTTTTAAATTAATTCTCTACTGTATTAAATCCTACCATCCAAGCAATGAGGTTAAGATTCTTTTACTCACCGACTGAAGCCAGCAAACACATAATGGAAAACGTGGTTGAGCTGTGCATAAATAAATTAATTCGCTGTCGATAATAAGCTTGTAACTACTTCAACAATAAAGTCTGGTGCAAATAGGCAATTCCAGTTTGGCCAACAGCAAGAGTTACCAACTTCATATACAGCGGCAAATTTAAACCTGCAAACAAGGTTTAAATAAATTACCACACCGAGAACGCCCAGCTCCAGAGCAGCCTGAGAACCAGCACTGCAGCAAGACCAACAGACATGTCATCCTAATCAGCCCCAAACTGGCACACCGTCGGGCAAGAACAAGGTAGGACCAGCATTTGGACTCAACACCAACAGTAGTAGACAAAAACCAAGTAAGCTAAATTGTTTATGTTTTTAAGAAGTGGAAAAATTATCACAATGGAAAACATACAAGAAAGTGAGAGTGTAGAAATTATTGACAGACAATCACATAATGATAGTAATGCAAAATTTCAAGAAACTATTATTAACATGCTGGCAGAATTAAATTCAAAGCAGTTAGAACTAAATTCTAAGATAGAAAAGAGTAAAAATGAAATAAAACTAGAATCAAAAGTTAGAGCAGAGTAGAAATGAACTTGTTTCTATGAATTCAAAACTAGAAGAAAACATAACAGAGATAAAACTAGAACTAGTAGCTATGAATGCTAGGTTAGAAGAGAACAAAATAGAGTTGAATTCTAGGCTAGAAGAAAATAAAGCAGAAATCAAAGGGGAAATACTGTGAGTAAATGATAAAATAGTAACACTAAATTCATACCTAGAGAGTAAAGTAGACAATTTAAATAAACTAGAATCTCAAAATGATGAGCTAAAAACTAGTATAGATGAAATAAGAGAAGAACAGGTAAAACTAGTCTCAGATAATGCAGAACAATTGGAAAGTGTAAATATAGAAATAAATAAATTCAGCCAAGACTGTAATAACCTAAATGTTGCTATGGAAAATGTAAATAAAGAAATGCTATTACAAAGAGGTAAGGTAGATGTAATAAATTCCTGCCAAGAGGAACTTAAAAAGGAAATAATTCAAATCCAACAAAACATTGCTAAGGATAGAGAAAATCTAAACAATGTCAATCGACTTATAGCATTTCAAAATAAGGCGAAAGAAATGCATGAGTATGTAAACAATTTTGAAAATGCTAGTTTAAATGGTTATGATGTACATAATACATGCTTTGAGGGTAATATACAAACAGCAGGACAGTTACACAACCATTCGAGGTACATACACACACACAGATTGTGATAACACACAAAGAAACAACCATACACATGAATATTGTCAATAAACTACACAAATACTAAGCGAGATAAATGCTCCCACCTTTGATGAAGAGCTAGGGGATTCTCCTAAAGCGTTCTTGAAGGAATTAGATCTGTACTTTAAAATAAATAAAATTCCGAATGAGCTGCGGATGATAATAATTAAGAAATGCCTAAAAAGGAAGAGCCAACTTTGGTTTAAATCAACTTTCGGAGGTGATGAATCTTACCGAACCTTTAGGAATTTATTTTTGGCTAGGTACTGGGGTCCAGCCAGACAAAATCTAATTAAGGGTAGAGTTGGCAACAGGAAAGTTTAACCCAGCTCATGACAAGAGTTTCACAGACTATTTTCTGAAAATTGCAAATAAATGCAAATTAATAGAACCGCCACTGACCGAGCAGGAGATCATAACAGCTGTCACATGGCCTTTCCCTGACTCTGTAAGGCAAAATTTAATAGTTGCCAAACCTGTTGACACGACTGATATCCTAGAATTACTGACATCATTTGAAAGTTACCAACCGCCTGGAAACACTACACATCGGAGCGAAAATTACAATGAAAGAACGAGTCCTAACCAACAAATACAAATGCCCACAATTAAGCAAAATGTTCGTCAAAATCTGGAGGCACAATCATACAGGAACAGGAACGAAAATGAGGTAGGTTTTTGTGGGGAGAGGGCACCTACCCACTCGAACAGAGCACAAGGTCAGGAGCACAATCCACCAGAATACAGAAACAGAAATATGAGGATGGACAGACCAAGAGGAAATAGGTACAGGGGTGGCACTCACGTTAATTACATTAGAACTGGAGGACAATACCACCACCCTCACCAATGGTACTGACCCTACCAGAGGTACCAACCCCCCCGAAACTCATAGTATACTCGGGAGAGGGATGACAATAGAAATAATTGGGAAAGCAGACCACCACAACATAATAATGGGGAAAACAGTAGAGTTGAGACACAGGGAGAAACCGAGCCGTCAATAAGAGGTAACAGGACTCCAACCCAGCAACATCTGATGGAAAACTAAGCCAGGATCATGCTACAACTCCTGGTGATGGTCCTATGACACAAAACATAAAAAGGGGTTATATGCAAACTTTACTGCATAAAAATGAAACAAGTGCTAAGGAAACAAATGAACTTAGGAATCCACCGCATATCAAAGTAAAGGTTATGCCAGAAATATGCGAGGTTATGTTAGATACAGGTTGTACAACTATGGTATGTTCAGCGGCATTTTTCCTGGAAATAATAAGCCAACATAAAGTAAATTATTTACCTGTATGTGGTGTATGTTGCAGCTTCTTCCTTGCGATTAAAGTTATTTTTATGTTTGATGGAACAGGCATGGTAGTTAATGGAGGAAGATTTCCTCTGTTAACTACCATGCCCGTTTACATAGGGAGGCAATAGAAATATACAAACATGGAAATAACTATGGAAGAAGCTATGCGCCTTAACAAGGCCTGGATACCTGTGTTGGAAAGCAAACGTAATGGCGCAAACAAAAGCAAAACACAAGACAGCCCACAAATGCACATAGACCAATCACAGCACAGAGAGTAACAGGCTCTGCCCACCGGCCATGTATAAAAATGCGCTCTCCATGGCAAGAATTCATTCGAGCTCTGACCAGCCACCGGATCACCTGTGAAGATGCCAAGGGCAGCCCTTGGTGAAACATCAGGAACTTCAAGACCCAATGGACCACGGCCTACAAGCCCGGAAAACACTTTCTTTATTCAACTGATAGAGATACTGCAAGAATATGGAGATGTTTTCAGCGAAAGACCTGGAAAGTGCACTACTAAACACATAAATTTGAGGCAGAGGAAGACATCAAACCCTACACCCACAAATGCTGTGCCATTCCGAATTCAATCGAGAAAGAAGCGGACATGGTCATAAATGAAATGCTTAAGAATGACATAATTGAAGTGGCTCCTACACCGTATGTAAATGCATTATGTTGGGTTCACAAAGCACAGAATAAGCTACACATGACATTAGATGCAAGAAAAGTGAATGCATACACCGCTTTTGTTCGCCTAGTGTAGATCAAATTTTGAACCGTTTACAAAAGGGAAAATTTTTCAGCACAATTGATCTAAATTCTTCTTTTTGGCAAATACCTCTACATAGAGATGTAAGAAAGTATACTGGTTTCTTACATGAAGATGTTAACTATGTCTTCAAGAGATGTGCCTTCAGGATATCTACCAGTAATGCTGCCCTACTTAAGACATTACACAGTATCTTTAAGGACCAAATTAAAGAGTATGTCGCACAATACGTTGACAATTTTTTAATATATGATAGGGAGTTTGACGAGCATCTGTCACACCTAAAATTCATATTACAAAGATTTAGAGAAAGCGGCAGGACTATTAACCTGAAAAAGTCAAAATTTCTAATCAAGGAGGCAGAATTTTTAGGTTATGTAATTTCTGCAGAGGACATAAAACTTAACCTTAACCGAGTATCTGCAGTAGATGAGATACCAGCACCTAAAAAAATTAAACAGTTAAGAAGATACCTAGGAAATTTACAGTACCAGAGTAAATTTTTCCACAATTATGCCTTAGAAGTTGCACTATTGAGAGAACATCTAAAGAAAGACGTGAGATGGAAATGTTTACCAAAACACCAAGATGCTTTCGAGAAATTGGAAAACCTATTCAAAGATTCCATTCTACTAGAACGTCCAGTATTATTAGATCTGCCTAATCACATTCTGACAGATGCCTCATCCGTTGGATATGGAGCAATATTAATTCAGATTTGGGAAGATGGTGACAAGCATATTATCTCCACAGCATTCCGAATATTGACTAAAACTGAAGCAAATGCATGTATCACTCAACAAGTAAATGCAGCTTTAACAAAGTTTAAGCAATTTATATACAATTATAAAGTAATTGTGCATACAGATCACATAAGCATATCATTTATTAAAAAATGCAAGCTAACCAGCTCCATGATATCAAGGTTTATCCATGGGATAACATCATATGATTTGGAAATCTGACATATTTCTGGCAAGGATAACATATTCAGTGACATTTTATCCAGGCTAAAACCTAACCATAACCTACCAGAAACAATATATAGTCCACATCATGCAATAAAAATTCTTAACCTCAATTTCAAGGCAAACAGCAAAATTACCCAGGGCAAAAGGAACTTAAATTTACAATTAGCAGATCCAGAGTTAGCTAAATTCATGGACACAGCACCAGATATAAATCCTAACCTTACAGGAACCATAGGGAAACAAGATGGCATCCTATACGAACTTCATGGAAACCCTGTGAGAAAATGGAAAGCAATCATTCCACCCATTCTGGAAAGGGACATAATATTATTATTCCATAATGCATTAGTTCATTCTGGAACTGAGAAAACAACTTTATCAATTAGTGAATCTTTTTATATTAAACAAGTAAATAGGAAAATAAGGAAATATATTTCAACTAGTGAATTGTGCCAGAAAGCAAAATCTGCAAATGTGAAATATAACATTGAACCAGCAGCCATCATAAGGGACAGAAAAAATGCATTAGTAGCAAAAGATGCACATGGTGAACTCCCAGTGAGCAAATATAATTTAAAGTATACGTTTGTCATGTATGACATCTTCGCGAGATTTACGAAAATATATGCTGTTAGAAATATTACTAGCAAGACTTACCTAAAGAAAATTTTAGAGGCTTATATTCCAAAGTATGAGAAAATAGAAGCTATACTTTCGGACAACACCTCTGCTCACACAAGCAAGATCTTCACCAGCACACAAAAAGACCAAGGTATTAAATTATATAAATCTTCTACCTATTACCCCCAAGGGAACCCCTGTGAATGATGCATGCAAGATATTTCTGTTTACACTAGATTTTTGTATCATAGGAACCACCCAAGTTGGATAAATCACTGTCAGACCATTGATGATATAATCATTTATACCATCAACCCCACTACATTGTTTACTCTTGCAGAATTTCATGCTCGGTGTCAAACCAAAAAAAATATTCAGAAATTTACCTACAGCTATAACATATGATGCAGATTTGTCAAGTGCAGAATTGCCTATGACAGGATACTGAATACAGGAAGCAAAAGCAATAAGAACAAAGAAAAAACGGGAACCAGAGGTAGGAGATAAGGTACTCCTCAGGAAAAGATACCTCTTGGATGCAACTAAGAAGAGAACCCATAAATGGAGCTACTGTATTCAGGACCGTATATTATTTTGAAGAAATTTGGAAACCATACCTTCGAGATAACAGATGCACAGCAAAAATCCTTGGGAAGACATCACAAGCAAAATCTTAGACCTTTCGAAACACACACAACACCTGACAATACCTGCACAACTATAAACAAAACACAGAAACAAAATTGTAATAATTTCATTGAGATGAGTTCCCTCACTACAATGTCACATTGGTTAAGATATAAAACTTGTCAAAAGTAAGGTTATGTAGTAAATGTTACCAACCTAAGCAGAAAAGACTCATAACAAAATGTAAACAAAACATAGTATGCTTTGTGGGAGTTGTTCATTCCCTCACATTTTTATTATAATCATTTGTCAATGCTATTGTATTACTAAATGTTTAAGTCATGTATTGTAGTTATACTGTTAAATATATGTATTCATGTTCATAAAAATCTGATGTGTTTCATTCACATGACTTTCTCTACCTCTCTGCAACAAATTATTGTTAAAAAGCTTATGCTTCTATTTACTTCATGCTAATCGAGAAAAAAATTAACACAGTCTTATTACTTGCTTCCTTGTAAGCAGAAGGGAAATAAGGGAGTACTATAGGCTAAACTAATAATCAAAAGCTGGTTGCTATGTGACTGAAGTTTCTTTGTTTGTATGGTCAGGAGTTGACAAATTCCTGTATGAGAAAAGTTAAGATTTTCGAACCTGAAAACAAAAACAAGGAATATCTCAAAAACGATCAACTCCAAGAAAAAAATGTATATAAGATAAATTGTGCATTTTAAGGTGCTCTACATTTTTTATGTTGTAAGTTTTTCTCCATCTCTTACGGTTTAGCAGTTATGCAAAAATCCATAAAATTCATCCAGAATAAAGTAGTCTTCAGAGGCTACTCCCAGGAAATTCAAGATATACATTTTATTTGTCGTGAAAATATCTTTAATATACGAAATTTTAATCAAAATCCTTTGACCCATTTTTGAGAAAACCTAAATTTTCGAAAAAAGTTCCATGTAAAGGGTAGTTTGGGGTAGGGGGATTTTTCTCAAAATCTTTGTGTCGCATCCCTGGAGGATACTAAACTTAAATACCAAGTTTGACATTTTACCGACTTTTCGTTTCTGAGTTATTGTGTTCACAGACACACGGACACACTGACGCACGGATACACACACACACGAACCTTTTTATGAAAATCTTTTTTTGGATATAGGGGACCCTAAAACATATATTTCCGGTGAAATCTCGGTATCAAATTTTTGGGTGGAGTGCAATACCTTCTCTATACATAGTGCGTATAGAGCAAGTAAAAATGTGATGAAATAAGAGGGAATTTGAAGCAGGATTTAATGTTAAATAAATCAAGTCAAGGGCAGTATTGTTTCATTTTCATGAAACAATACTGCCCTAAAATAATGTTATAAACTAATAAAACATATTGTTTTGCAATATAAGCCAAAGAACTATGTATAAAAATGGCAGCGTGATGTCATCGCCTCACGATACACACGAAAATAGCCTAAAATGGCGTGCTTTTACTAAAATAACATAGCCAAGGTTATGTAATGAATACAACATATAATAATGTGTAATGAATGATGTTTAGAAAAGCATAGTAATAATAAAACATAATTAAAGTAGTAATATGAGAGAAGAATAATAATAATAAAAGTGAACGAGATACTGAATGATATAAATTGTTTATACCGGTAACAATACATAAGAACAGAGGTTAACCAATAATTGATTTAGAAATGCCAGGTGTGTATAAAAACATTTTCATGTAAATTATACAAATGTATTAATTTTAATTATAAGCGTATAAAAATGTATTGTAAATACACATTTTATGAAATGTGGAATAAGGAAATCTGTCGTTCCCATGGTGACGGACAGATAACAATGGTAGAAAACATTGATCTTCAACTTTTAGATATATGTAAAAATTTAAAAAGCTTCCGGGACGGAGTCAACAAGATGGTAGACAGGGATACAGACGACCAGAGCTAATCTCACAAATCGAGATGCCCAATACAGCTAATTAAAGTGAAATATTGTATTTTACTGATTATTAACAAGAGATTTATTGTAAGTACAGATTACAAAGTATATATTTGGCACAATTTTCTCAAAAAGAGATCAGTTTAAATAGTGTGCCTTAATTCACCACATTGTTTCAATGATTTACGAAATAAAAGTTTAAAACTAACAAGAAGTCTTTTAAATTAATTCTCTACTGTATTAAATCCTACCATCCAAGCAATGAGGTTAAGATTCTTTTACTCACCGACTGAAGCTAGCAAACATATAACGGAAAACGTGGTTGAGCTGTGCATAAATAAATTAATTCGCTGTCGATAATAAGCTTGTAACTACTTCAACAATAAAGTCTGGCGCAAATAGTCAATTCCAGTTTCGCCAACAGCAAGAGTTACCAACTTCATATACAGCGGCAAATTTAAACCTGCAAACAAGGTTTAAATAAATTACCACACCAAAACGCCCAGCAGTGCAGCAACCCTGAGACCAACACCACACCACAGACACCTTGAATCCACCCCACAATGTAAATGATCATCACAATGTACAGCTGATGTGTGTTTCATTGTATGTATCTCATTCAAGGGCCAACTTTACATTACAATTTCTTGGTATAAAACCTACCTTTTGTAATGCAACAAATGCCGCCACATTTAATGTTATTTTCTGTGTTATCAATTGCATAAAGCACAACATGAAAATATGTTTTATCGAAATTCTTAGGCCTTCACGGCCGGTGTCAATACTGGCTGGAGTATAATCCGGGCTTGTGGGCAGTGGTCCACTGGGCTCCTCCTTCTTCTTCCCAGACGTTTCCGTTTCGTTTGCGACTACAGCAGACATCTTCGGTGGCAGCGGCGAGGTCAAAGTGCTCTAGTGGACGTTTCAACTGCAACTGTGCTGGTTGCACTGTGGACCGCAGTATTTATACCAGCGGCCGGTGGGGAGGCGTGTGGTGATTGGTTCGGGTTGGCGGTGGGCTGGACTTCTGTCGGCGGAATGCTGTGCTCTGCTGGTGTCTGATTGGCTCGTTTGGAGCTCTTGATTTTGACTTTGGTTAGTGCCGTTTGCCATATTCTGTTCAGTTTAAGGCCTTCTTCTTTGCGATTGAAGTTATTTCTATGCTTCTGTCAGACGGAAAAAATCAGCAGTTGCGAAACATGCCATACTCGAAGAAGGGGAACATATCATCCAGTATAAAGACACAGATATTCTAGCATCAACCTCCCATTACTACTCTCGTTTATACCGGGAAGCTATTGAAATACAGAAGCAGGAGGTGTGGAACATCAGAAGAAGGGTGGAAAGAATGAAGGAAACTTGATAATATTGGAGATAGAAAAAAGATGGGAAGAGATGCGAGGCGAGAGGTGCAAGAACTATTTGTCAGAAGACTAGGATTGGAGGTGACCAACTATGAAATATATTTAGTGATGCAATTAGATTTTGGAAGAGAAACATACTAGTGAAATGCAAGTATGCATGTAGTGACAAATGTGATAAAACATTCCATTACCTCCATGTTCTTCTTGAGCACGTCCAGCATTATAATGTGAATACATCCTCAACAGCATTGCGCAGTTCATTTGTAGCATAACATACAGATTCATATGAGCCTTAATAACTCCTCATGAGTTGTCAAGTATGGTAAAGTCAGGACTTCTTGGTGGACATTTCAAGGGAGCTAGTGTTGCTGATGAACCACGACCTATCCACTGTCCTGGAAAGTGTTCATTTAGGAACTAGTACACTGCAAGAGCATAGTGAAGAGGTGCTCCAAGATGGAGCTACAACCACATGCATTCTGTGAGGCCCCCTTCCTCAAGTTGAGATATTAATCATGTTTGTAACATGTGTAAATAATTTGCACCATTCCTAGTCCCTTACAAAAAAATACAGTTCAAGCAGGTGTTGAAATGTCATCGCTGCCCAAATCATTATGTGAGGCAGGTTCCTTTCTAACTTGACTAAGTAATGAGAATTCTCTTTGGCCCAAAAGATAATATTTCTAGCATGTGAGCTGCAATAAATCACACATTCATCTGAATACATAACCTTGGCATGGTTCACTGCATTTGGAAATTGCGTTAATAAAGCATGGCATGCTAAAATGTGCTTACTCCCATCTCTATCCAATAATTTGTTTGCTAACGTAGGTTGAAATGGTCTGATCTTAAGGTCTTTTTTCATGTGATCCTGCATTGCTTTCCTCCATACCAGTTCTGAAGCATATTTTTGTGTTGACTTCATAGGAGATAGTTAATCGAAGCAGAGACTCTGGCACATGTTTCTTCTATTGTCTTCTTCCTTCCATTCCATGGCCTGTCTTTAACAGTGCCAAAAGCAAAAGCATATCTTTCCCAATCCAGAAGTGTTACTTTTTGCTGTGGAGTCTTATTAAATCTTTCCTGGAATGCTCCCATAATCTGTCTCATTGACCGTCCTGTGTTTTGCATTTGTGCACCCACACATTGGTCACTAAGAACTCCTCAATAGTGTAACTATGACTGCTCATATCTGCCATGACTACAAATTAAAACTTGACTGTGAAAGCATGTGAACAAGAATTCCAACAATTGATTTCCATAATTGATAATAGATAAATAGCAACATAACTGCATAATAACATTTGATACTACCAACCTGCACAAGAGCATTTCATACTAAATAGTTACAGGGGTGCAGAGACTTCCTTGCCCACACTGTAGATTGTTGATTATTACTATACCAATCCTGGGATGTACATATTGGTCATCTCCTTTGTGTTTATATTACCTTGGTTAGCTGCTAACACCTTTCACTACAGGCAGGAGAGGTCACTGAGAACATTTGCTCAATAGGCAACATGGTTTGTCAAAATTTTTACTCAATGACATAACATATTCTCTGGCAATAACATATTCATTTTGATCAATAATTTATTGCACAATTTTCATATACACAGTGTATTACTGTTATCTACAGTACCCCATAAAACATCCTAAAGCACAATGCTTTTGTCACAATTTAATTCACAGTTACAAATTTAAATGTTGATTCATTTATAATTTCAATGTTATTCCACTTTGTTGGAAACCACAAATGGATTACATTTAGATAATAGTTGCATTTTAGCTTTGCCTTACAATTTTGAGACAGTGAATGTCTGCAGCCATAATAAATTATTACAAGAGAGCTGTGGATGGAATATTTCTGTAGTCCCCTTTAGCTTCTAGGTCATTACTTGAAAAATGAATTAGAAATTCAAACCGAAGGTTATAATTGTAATTTTTAATCATTTTATGGGGAAATACACTGAGATTCATCCTTGCAGATTCTGTATGGGAAGAGAACGATTATAATTGAAGAAAAACTACCTTGCCTCCATCCAGGAATTCAACCCAAAACCTCTAATCTAAGAAGAGAGTTCTTCTACACATTATTAAAAAAATACTGTTAGCCTAGGCATAAACACTTTTAAATAGCTTTCTGGTGAATAAAATTTTTCTATAATACCATACTGCAGACACTTACCTAAAATACTACAAATGGCAACACTCATACGATTCATGGACGGGTCATCAAAGGCACACAAACAATTCATCACAAGGCGAGCACAGCGATATTTATCAAACCCTACGTCTTGCAGGATACGATCACTGCAAAGTGTTAGCAACGTGTTCTTCTGAAGCTGCAACATAAAAGAGTACCATGTTAACACTTGCTTGTTACATCACTGAATATAAAATCTCACAGGTCACAGTATGATCTTGAACATAATTTAAAATTATTATATTTCCTATTAACAGAATTTTCAGTTCCAATCAAGTTATTCTGTTAGCTAGCAAGATGTTTCTCTCTCACAAGGCATATGATAGAGAAAGTAAAAATTCTCAAATGCTGTAGTTAAAAACTATAGTGAGGGTCAGATTGATAGTAAAACCTTAAATATGAACTAAGCCTATATGCTATAAGCACTTGCTAATGGGGAATGAATGCTTTAAGATGTTTATAATTCATAGATGACACTTAAATGGTGTGTGACCTGTGAAAAATTACAACTGTAGAAGACTTGGCAACATGCAAAGATATAGATCATTTCCATTCTCATATGTCATTGGTCACTTGATGACAAACACATGTCGACTGCTACAAAATTGATACATACTTCCATTTTGTTTGTTTGTTGCTACAGGAGTAGCGCTTTGGGATTTCTAAAAGCTGTTTTCTTATATAATTTGTGCATTTGCTTTCTTGAGAGAGATGCCAAGAAAGCTGGTCTTTCACAAACATTAAAAATAAATAAATTGCAGTTGCTTGTGGCTGTGAGAGGTTTGATTTTAATACAAAGGAGGAAATATCAGCTTACAATGAGGTTTTATTATTAGTAGTTTGTATTAATATACTATCCATAATAAGGTCAGCACATTAAATTGGGTTAATTCTACTGCACAGGACTCAAAATTTCCTTCAATATTTAGGTCAGTAAACTATGTGCATGGTTTAGCTACTATATTAGATCTAACGTAAATGCAGGTGCCTCTATGTTTTGTTTTTTTCCTACAGAATTTTGATATTAAGCAAAAATTTGGTATTGCATAGTACTCAATAAGATTCTCACTTAGCCAATGCTCAGAAATGCAGATTACATCTAAATCACTACTGTCATGCACTAACACTTCTAAGTTAGTTTTTTTGTTTCCTAAACTTTGAAAATTTTGATGAAATATTTTAATTTGCATACCTTTACACTCAAGAATACCTGCTCTGCATTCACTAACTGGAATGCTATTCAACTGCATATAATTAACACTATTATAGTTTAGGTTTGAGCCTGAGTTGAAATCAGAGATTTGATTAACTAACTGTTTGGGTTTTCCATTGCTTTTCACAGGTGTGCATAAAACTAAATACAATACTGCACATTGTTTATTTATAAAGGCTTATTTGTACTCCTAATGTATATTTTTGCAATGTATAAAGCATTATGAACATAGAAACAACACATTCTTGAAATTTATGATTCCAGTTTTACTGTGAGGTGGTGGTCAGCTAAAATACAAGCATAACCACACCCAAGAGCAACTCAAGCGAGCAAGCAGATGCCAAAAATGGCCTTTAAGTGATGAATGTGAATTGAAAGCAAACCTTATAAACCACTTGCACTTAAGTTCTGACTATGGACTAAATCTTCTGCATGTAAATGCTCTTGTGGGGGGAAAAAAAAGTTTAAACAATTCTTACATTTTCTGTGGAGAAAAATGAGATAGAGTATTTAAAATCCAAAAGAGGGTAATAAGGATTCTAAGTAGAACAGATAACTTGACATAATGTAGGCCATATTTTAGGAAACACAATATACTACCAGTAGCCTGTATTTTTATAGAAGTATTAGATTATATTAAAAGAGAACAAGGAAAATTAGAATCAAATATTGATATTCACAACCATAACAAAGAAAAACTGATCTCCATGCTCAGATGTGCAGGATAAATATTCTCAACAGTAGCCCCACAAATATAGGCATGAAACTAATAATTTACCACAAAAATAAAAGAACTATCAAATATAAAACAATTTAACAGAGAGATTAAACCTTTCCATTACAACATACATTTTACTTGGCAAATGAGTTTATGTGCATAGTAAATAGTTCTATATCATGTACCATGATCTTACAGTGAATAAAGATGTTATGCTAATACATTAAGACAGCTGAATATGCCTCTAAAATTAGAAATAAATGATTCTATCCTTTAGCTTTCACAGAATAACACATTTCCTCCCAGCACATAAGCCAAGTCCATCCTTACACACTGTATTACCTGGTAGTGGTTTGGGAAGTTCTCCATGGCAGTGAGGGTGAGTTCCACTACATGCCGCAAAATCTTTGGATGTATTTTTGTAGCCAAATCACCTTTTGTGAGGTTATAGAGACAGGCAGTAGCTGCCATCTGTACTCCAAACAGACCAGGGTGAGCCTCCATGCCAGGGAGCACCAACTAAAATAAATCCTTATTAGTGCTTAATATGTTAGAAAATTTGATGAAATAAGGCACTTCAGAATTGGAATTCATATTAAAGAGGGAATCATAAACTGTATAATAAAAAGCCACAACAACCAGATGTAAAACCATTTGATGACAGAGGACAAATTGACTAAAAGAAGCTACACGTCACTAGTGTCTCTTAGAACTGCCTAGAAAAGCAACTATTTGAAGCCAGAAATGCATGTTTATTTTCGAATCTTGATAAACAGATGTCAGAAACCCAGTGTCTAAGGACCTCCCTAAAAGGAAATTAACTATATAACCTTCAAGAAAGTTAAGATGCACACTGTTAGATGGCATCAGAATGCAAATGCAGCTTAAGGGTATGCATGGCTGAAATTTCATGAAAAGTCACAAAAAAATATACTTTTTATTTTTTATTCCATAAAATAATTTAAACATTCCTGAACACAAAAAAAGGTTTAATTGGCCACCAGGCATCATTTTTAAATGCCTTAAGTCATTGGAGCTACAGCAAAGCATTAAAGGTGAAACTGGACTTGATAAGAAAAACTTAAATTCGTCAGATCTAATTCACATCATGCAAAGTAAAAAACTAAGTTATGCAGCAATGCAAGAAGAAAAGGACAAAAGTCAGCAGCAGAGGAGAGGAAAAGGAAAGCTGAGGGTCCAACCTACTAATCTGGTGGATTTTAATGTGAGCCATGCATTCCAGCCTTTCCTTAATTTCTTGCTATTTATATATTTCAGCATTTCTCTTTCTGTAAAATGCTCCTTGCAGAGCAGTTTTTCTGTTACACAAATAAAACTTGCTGTACATGTTCACAGTGGTACAATGAATAAGAATTGCCTTAGGTTTTTATTTAAGCATATGTTTTCAATTTTGAAACACAAAAATTATATTATCTTTATATGATAAAAAGAGCTCATTCATAACTTTAAAAATGTTGTACCCTAAACTAAAAGAGACAGAGAAAAACCTAGGGCAATTTCAAAAAGTAGATGTTTTTGCAAACCTAGGTTCAAAATATTAGACCAAAATTTTAAATTTTTTGTTGAAAGGAACTTTTTCAGTGACATGACAAAAACATAAACAAATGTGACCATAACTTCCAAACCATTAGAGCACAATTGACGAAATTTGCACAACTTATTTGCATGATATTACATCTGTGGTATAAATTTAAAACAGTTAGCACTATTAGTCTGGAATTTCTAACTTTCAGTCATACATGTCCTTAACTAAGCTTTACTATAATATGCAGTGCAGGCACCATTTAGATCCACTAAGTTTTACTATGATATACGACACAAAGGGTTAAGCAAGAGAAAGCGATGGTTATATTTCAAATGTGGTACCACTTCAGTATTGTTTGAAAATTACTAGAAACTAGCAACTAGTAACAAAAACCCGATATGATGACTTTGAACTTAAGATTATCAAAGCTAAACAACATTTGGTATTAGAAGGCATATGAGGCAGTACTAGGAGGAGCTTGCCTAGAGCAACTGGCCTATCATAGACATGCAGTGTTGCCTAATTTGGGCACCTACAGCACAAGCATAAGTAACAGAGCTTCCTTATAAATGTAAAAAGAAGCTAGTAACAGTGAAGAATAACAAATATTAATATAAAAATAATAGTTGCAACAAATCTTCACTTATCTTTTGGAATCCTTGCCTGGACTAGTTTCGCAACAATTAATTAATGCATTAATTAATTGCATTAATGATGAAATGAAATCGTTGCGAAACTAGTCCAGGCAAGGATTCCAAAAGATAAGTGAAGATTTGTTGCAACTATTATTTTTATATTAATATTTGTTATTCTTCACTGTTACTAGCTTCTTTTTACATTTATAAGTTTATTTGTTTTGAAGCATTCCTTAGTTTCAGTACATTTTAATGCAATGAAATCATTGCGAAACTAGTCCAGGCAAGGATTCCAAAAGATAAGTGAAGATTTGTTGCAATTATTATTTTTATATTAACAGAGCTTCCTCCCTTTCATGCACCCAAAATGACTACTGGAAATTCGATATTATAATGCCTAAATATATGTGGCAACAATTTTTGAAACAGCCTGTCCAAAGACCATGTTTCTAAGTTGCATACTTCTCGAGTTATCATTCTAGAAATAAACATAGCTAACTCCTGTGTTTTTGTTTACAGTATGTGCCAACTCTAATCTTGCCCATGTGTTATTTCTTTTCATTAAGCAGTAGTCAACGAGGCATTTACAGAGTAAGGTTCTAAACTGCAGTGTTTCCTTTATAAATTAATTGAACATGGTTTATTGCAGTGCGGAAGCATGCACATATGTTCGTATAAGTTTGCTTAGTGACTACTGCTTAAGGCAAATTAAGTGCTTTCTGTAACTGTGCATAAAGTGTTAACAATGTCACTTTCAAAACTTGGTACCAGCAAAGGTAGGCACTAAGGGCAAAGTACTGTGCTCCCAGCCCAGAAATATTATTTTTAAAGTTTACTCTTTCTTTAAGGAATAGTCATCTGAGGAAGAACGTGATCAAATCAATTTTTCACAAAGCCAGAAACTCAAAGCTAAAGCATGCAACATTAGTGTACGCACCATGTCACACGTTGTGAAAGAGTGTAATGCATCTAATACAGAAATTGGCAAACGTTGTTTAAATCTCCAGGAAAGCATGCCAGAAAGCAAAAAAGTGTTTCCAATTTAGATGATTTTGAAAAAGACGTACTTCGCTGCACAATATATGAAATGTATGACAATGGCAAATACCCCACTATTAAAATGCTGGTTCATATTATAAGAAAAAAAAAATAGATTATATGGGTTCAATGGGAATAATACTGAAAACTTTGGGCTTCAGATACAGAAAAACTAACGATGGGCGTAAATTTTTGCTAGAAAGGGGTGATATTATTGCTGCGAGAATACAATTTTTAAAAACTATGCACATGCTTAGGGAGTCTGGAAATACTCGCCCCATTTTTTTTCTTGATGAGACGTGGGTAAATCAGAATCATTGCAAGCACAAACAGGATTCATTCGCGAGAGTAAGTGGGTTTTCTGTTCCAGACCAAGGAATAAAATCGTTGATTATCATTCTGAAATGAATGCAGATTCTTACACAGAATGGTTCATAAACAAATTTTTAAAATTTTAGAAGAGGGGTCAATCATCATCATCGATAATGCAAGATACCATTCTAAAAAGCAAGACATTAAGGACTGGCTGACATGTAATAATATAGCTTTCCACCCTTCTGAAACTAGAGCAGAAAGTTAAACAGTACAAAATGCCGGGAAAAAAGTATGGTCATCAAACTGCAGTAGAAAACGGGCACAAAATCATTCGTTTACCTCCTTATCATTGCCAGTACAACCCCATGGAATTGATTTGGGCTAAGGTAAAGGGGGAAGTTGCTAAAGAAAACACCACTTTTTGTCTTGCAGATGTTGAAAGGCTTATGCATGCTGCACTTGACAGAGTGACAAAACAAGACTGGGCTAGTCGTGATGCTCACTGTGAAAAACTCCAGGAAGAGTGCAAAAACTAGTTATTAATTTGCAGGAAACTGATTCTCAATTAATTGAGGATGAGGAAGAAGAGCAAGACGAGGAAGATGATGATGAGCTAGCAACTCCTCTACAATAAATCACTTTTAGAAATTCAGGTATGTTTTTAGCAAATAAGGGCATTAACATTAAATGTTACAGGTTATAATGCGATAGGTAGAAGCATTGTTTGCTACAGAAGTTTACGTTGTGACAGTTTGTGCCGCGGTGAATACTACTTTCCTTCTTTCTTGCTCTAGCGTAGCACTTGGCAGCAGTGTAGCTACTGCAGGCAAGCATTGGCTTAGCTCATATGCCTTCTATAACTGTATATGTATAATTCTATTTAAATTTAAGTAAAATTAGTAATGAAACAGACAATAAATAATACTCATGGCATCATCGATAGAGTTGTCATGGAGTTAAAGTAAATACAATCAGCTCCAAATCCCCAATCAGGATTCACACAGTTATGCTGCAATAACAAAGTGCCCTTACTAAAGAACAGGCTATAATCTTAGATACACAGATGATATACCATTGAAACATTATACTTTAGCAGTAAACTCGCTGACCCTAGAAACATCTTTTATATTTCATGGATTTCTAACATAGTATGCATAAGTCTGGCAAACAAGAAAACAGTTGATGAACTATGCACATACCATTCCACCTGTTGTTACCAACAATGTACTGCTTACTTTATTGGAACGAACTGTTTTAGGTAATATTCATCTTCATAAAGGTCTAAATAAAGTAAGATTTGTAGGGTTTTTACAACCATCCCATCCACTTATTCATTACCAAGCAGCAATGTATTAACTATTTGTTTAAGTGTAATAATTACTAAATGCATCCAAAGAAATGCACTGTAATTGAACAAGTGAAGCCTAAGGCTAAACATAACAATAAACAGCTAAACCCCAGGCAAGGCCTAGTATTTCAGCTATGTAATTTTCTTAAATAGGACATTATGTCCATTGCCAACCTTTTTCCTTGATATCATTTTTACAATTTTCTTTCATTATTTAAATACTTGTTTGACTGCTTTGGCTGCCTCTTTAATCAAATATATTCTCGGGAGTTGCTGTCTAAACTGAACTTGCGAGTCTAGTCTCTCTCCTTTTTATACCTCCTGATTACAAAGTCAGAAATTTCCAGAAGTAGACATCATTATTGTGCATATTATTTACAAGCAGTTGGGACAATGAATTGAGCTATGGAAAGAAGCCACTGGTGCAAGGCAGCAATTCTTGGTGACAAGGTATAGATAGACACATGCATTTGGTGCATAGTTACACTGCTCCCTCCTAAGAGCTGGTCCTCTTGACCAGCACCATTGTAGCAGACTAGATGATCCAAGTGTATCACTAGCCTCTTCTCTTGGGGCAGCCTTTAGATGCAAACCCTTGTCATGGTTGTTTAAGTTTGGTGTAGTGCTGCTTGGTTTGGGTAGGGTAACATAGCCATACCATCAACATGCTGAAAACATTGGCTATTGGCTTGCCAATATAAGGAGACTCATCTGGTCACTGTTATCTGGATGTCTTGACGGGTCATCTCATGCATGTCATGAAGTTGATGTGCAAGATTTTCCATGTTGGTTGATATTTGTAGGAATTTAGTAACAGTGATGGTCAAATTGTATGTGGTATTAATTTGTTGAGTCAGTATTTTTAATATTACATCACTTACATTTATATTATGAGGGACTAGTTTCGGAAGTCTATGCTTCCATTTTCAAACTCATGTATCCAACTGTTGTTGCTGGTTGCATTTATGTGTGTGCTCTTCTCTGGTGGAGAAATGATGAACTTCTTAACTAAGTTGTCGACTGGCGAGATTTCAAAGTTTATTAGGTGATCTTGTTTTTCCATTTGAAGATGTTTTCCCAGGTTGTGAGTTCATTGTGGCCTGATACGGTTTTTAGCAATTTTGGATTTGGGTCTAGATTATGGTTTTCTTTCCACTGCTAATTTATTTTCTTGTCTTAGTTTTAGGTTTCTAAAATGCTCTTTAGATCTGATTTTTAAACTTCTTTTGGTTTGTCCTATGTAGAATTTTTCATAATCTGTACATTTAATTTGATATATTCCTGATCTATTTTCTGGTGGAATTTCATCTTTGATTTTTGAATTTAGTAACTTTATGACAGAAAATCTGTTTATTGGAGCCAGGGTGATGTTTTGTTCCTTGAAGATTTTTTTGAATTTTCTATATGCTCAGGGGGTGGTACATGAATTTTTTGTATATGTTGATATTGTCTTTTCCTGCTGTTAGAGTAGTTATTTCCTGTATGGTTTTTTTCCCGCTTTGCTTTGCCAAGTTATTTGTACACAAGGTTCTTGCTGCATCCATTTTGTTCTGCTGTTTGAATTATGGTCTTTAACTTTTGTTGAATTCGGTTGTGTTCATTGGTACATTTACTAATCTATGTGTGAGCCTGTTTATTAGTGCATGTTTGTGTGACAAACCAGTCATTTACACTAAAGTAGACTAAGGGAACAATATGGTAATTTTGGACAAAATAGAATACATAAACAGAATGGAAAATTTATTACAGGATGACCAATACATCACAATGGAAATAAACCCACTAAACTCTTGCATCCTGGCATTAAACAAAGCAGTAAAAGATAGTAAAATTATCGAAAAAACAGAATGATATAAAATAAAAGTGGACAATCCAACATTACCCAGAATTTATGGTCTACCAAAGATTCACAAAACAGGAAAAACAAAAAGACCGATCACCAGTAGTATTGATTACCCAACATATAAATTAGCAAAGTGGTTGATGAACAGATTTGATTTGTTCCCAAAATTTGAAATTTATAACCTAGCACACTCTTTAGGATTAGTTGAAAAAACAAAACATTTAAAAATAGATACAGAGAACACATTAGTTTCGTTTGACGTTACAGCATTATACCCTAGCATCCCAACTCAAAAACTGCAAGACTTATTAAAAAAAAATGGTTAAATACAACAGAAATAGAACCGGCAAAATTAGAAGAATACATTCAACTGACAAGTTTGTGCATTGAACAAAACTACTTCAGCTTCAATAGGAAATATTACAGGCAAAAATCGGGACTCTCTATGGGCAACCCTCATCTCCATTTTTGGCAAATTTATTTATGAGCAAATTTGAAACACACACGAAGAAAGCATTCCCATGGATTTTCAAGGTGTGGCACTGCTATGTTGACAACATATTTGCAATAGTGCCAAGCAGACATTTAGATGATGCCATAAAATTACTAAGCATACAAGAAAAAACAATAAAATTCACAATGGAAACAGAAACCAATGGAGAACTCCCCTTTTTAGACCTAAAATCCATCAGAAATGGCACAAAAGTAAGCTTTGGAATCTGCAGAAAACCAACCCAATAAGAAAATTACATTAAAAATGAAAGCTACAACCCATTACCACACAAACATGCAGTAATAAACAGCCTCACACATATATTAGTAAATGTACCAATGAACACAACCGAATTCAACAAAAGTTAAAGACCATAATTCAAACAACAGAACAAAATGGATATAGCAAGAACCTTGTGTACAAGAAACTCGACAAAGCAAAGCGCAAAAAAACCATAAAAGAAATAACTACCTTAACATCAGGAAAAGACAATATCAACACATTCAAAAAATTCACTTACCAACCCCCCGAGCATTTAGAAAATTCAAAAAGATCTTCAAGGAACAAAACATCACCCTGGCTCCAATAAACAGACTTTCTGTCATAAAGTTACTAAATTCAAAAATCAAAGATGAAATTCCACCAGAAAATAGATCAGGAATATATCAAATTAAATGTACAAATTGTGAAAAATTCTACAAAGGACAAACCAAAAGAAGTTTAAAAATCAGATCCAAAGAGCACTTTAGAAACCTGAAATTAAAACAAGAAAATAAATCAGCAGTGGAAAGAAAACCTTAATCTAGATCCAAATCCAAAATTGCTAAAAACCATGTCAGGTCACAATGAACTCACAACCTGGGAAAACATCCTCATATGGAAAAACAAAGATCACCTAATAAACTTTGTTAGGGCGCAGCTTTACTTGCTGGCCTACTGCTCTTCAACCCACGACTCCAGTGGATTTTGATACCAGGCAGTTTGGTCTTTGGCAGGGAACTGTGAGTGCCATGAGGGCTAATGTTTGGGAGTCCCCCTGGGGCAGAACAGACTGCAGTCAACTACAAGGAAAATGTGGTATTAATTTGCTGAGTCAGTATTTTTAACACATCTCTCTGGTGAAGGATCATGACCTTCCTCAAATGTTCCTTGGAGTCCAATTGAACCCAGTAGAATTTATATATACTATTCATGAGTTGATATCTTCCCTGCTTGTTCTAGTCTTGTCTCCACTTCCATCAGGAGTGGTCCTTAGTCGGCATCTGCAGCTGCTCCCACCTCAGGCCTTCACTTCCCACTCATCTGCAGAGACCACCAAAAACAGACAAACAGCTGCAGCTAGCGCCTCTCCTCCACCTTACTGCAGTGACTACGCTCCTCTGAACAGCGTTTTCTTGACATGTTATCCCCTTGGAATGGCTCCTTTCTTTTTGATCTTCTGATGTAAAGTTGCATTCTTGGAGCTTCTGGGTACAACTTGCTGTCTAGCTCTCTAGGTTCTTGAAACTCAATAACCAGGTGAAGGTGAAATGGCTGACTGTACAAGTATTTATAGAAGTGTACCCAGTGCCGTTACTGTTGGGTAACACAGTAGTTCTATTCGGCCTTGGCAACTGTGTTGCTGTAGTGGGCTATTACCTGCTCCTGGCCATCCTGGACTGGAATAGAAAGCTTCCAATACTGGTGTTGGTGTCATAATAAAGTCCTGCCGGTCATAGAAATCCTTAAGACAGGCGCACTACAGAGTGGTGATTTCAGCGCCTTGAATGTATTCTGTACCTCTTTTGACAACGTAAAAGACCTCTGCTCTTCTGCAAGACAAATGAGGGATTTTACAATGTCCGAAAAACCTCTAACAAACCATCAACAGTTGCTAGATAGGCCCAGGAAATTTGTAACTCATTTACCTTACAGATGAGGCCAATTTCTCATTGTTCGAGCCTTCTCTAGGCCTGTGGTCATTCCAGTTGGTTGGACTATGTGGCCCAAGTAGTTCACCTCCATATTTAGCTTCAGATTAGCTACCTGCAGCCTCTGCAGTATCTTGATCAGTTTCTCAAGATGGTCTTCAGGTTGCTACCAACAAAGATGTTATTCAGGCACAGCAGGCAAACATCAAACTTTAACCCCATAAGTTAACCCTATCATTAATAATTCCTCAAGGTGCTGGAGGGTGGCTAGTGGATACAGAGTCCAAAGGACATAACCATAAATTACCAAAGCTCTTAGCATGTCGAGAAAGCTTACCAGGCATCAAGGCATATCTTGGTAATGTGCACCTGTCAATGAAGGAGTAGGCTGCTTCCTGAGACATGTAACTGGCACATGTTCATCACATATTTGTACACTTGCTCTTCCATTTCCAGCCTTATTTTAAGCTGACTGTGGTAGGCTCTTGCCAAGAGATAGTTCCCAAACTGGTTCTTGAGGGCCTCTCCCAAATGTTTCCAGACACTGCCAATGTCGGAATCACATTCAGTAATTCTGCTGCCCATCCCTGAAGGCTGGCTATCAACTGTGTGGCTTCCTCCTCTGCTGACCATTAACTGTGGATGGTGTTGGTGGCGAACCACCAGTTGACTTCAAAGTTTGACATTCTGTTGTACTTGGGTGCCTTGACGTGTGCAGACGTTGTGTCATATCTTGGTGTCTCAACCTTTTAGTCCTTCATCCTTCTATTGAGCATATTTGTCATCACAATGTTCAGTTCTGTGGTCCTACTGTTGACTCTTTCCTTGAGAGCATTACGTCATTCTTAATATCATCTAGGGTATTAACGAGTTGACCAAAATCTTTTACCTTTCCACCAAGCTCTTTGAAGTCCTTTACGCTAGGCAGTTAATCTTAGATTCTGATAGATAGTTCCCTGTTCATCAAGGACATTTCCTCCTTCATTTCTGCTTGCACCTTTTCCATTCCAATTTCAGTTTGTCTCCATTATCGATTTCATTTTCTCCTCCATCTCTATTGGGGATTCCATTTTCATGTCCATCTTCTCCATTTCAGATTTCATTTCTTTCAGTTTTTTCATTCCTGATTCCACATTCCCTTCCATCTTCTCCATTCCAGATTTCTGTCTTCATTTTTCTCTATTTCAGATTGCAAGATCATAATTTCAGCTAATAAGGCTTTCATCATTTCCACTGTGATATTCAATTGTTCTTCTGACACCAATGTAACAAAATCTCTAATTTCTAATTCTGGCTTCAATAAATGTCTTTATTTCAATGCTGCAGTACAATTTTCTTTTTCATCATTTTGACGCCTGTTCAACATTTTGGCTGTCTCTCAAATCCATGTGTATTCTACAAAGTCACTGTCTAAACTGAACTTGGGGCCTCATGGCCTTCCTTTTTAT
Organism: Hymenopus coronatus; assembly: GCA_030762935.1. Lineage (NCBI taxonomy): Eukaryota > Metazoa > Arthropoda > Insecta > Mantodea > Hymenopodidae > Hymenopus > Hymenopus coronatus. Next base: position 141,921,459 of record CM060897.1, read on the forward strand.
ACCTCCTGATTATGCAGTTAGAAATTTCCAGAAGTAAAAGTCATTATTGCACAAGAATGCATTGAGCTATGGTAAGGAAGCTGACAGTGTATGGCAATTCACAGTGGCAAGTTATATGTATGTGTATATGTTGCATAGTAAATGTGTTTCACGTTATGTTAAAGTATGGAGTTTTGTGTCAATCAGAGTTAATATCCCGGACTTTTATATTACCGTAAAAGATTTCCCCGAGTTTTCCAGAGAAATTTTGATTTCCTCGACTTTCCAGGTCTGTACGAACCACAAAAAAGCATGAATTTTAGACACTTAAAGAACAATTTCTATTCCATGAGTGCAATACCTTTCTCATCTTCCTAACACTGGTTTAAATACTTTTTATATGAAAAGTAATGCATTTAAATATGGAAAAACATTTCTGAGCTTGACTTTATCCTTAACAAAGCATGTGCTTACAATATTCCCCCGCATACAATACTGTGTGCTCACTAGCATGATAAAACAAATAACACAACACAAAAATCCTTAAAAATGAATGGTAATACTGTGGCTCACACTGACAAATTCAAGGCTTTGGTGGCCAAAATGGAATTCCTTCTTCCAGCCGGGTTTAAAAATGTACCACCAAACTGAAAGAGACACTTTATTAAAATAAAATGTTTACCTGAATCACATCCACTCTTGCATCCACAAAGTTAGGAGTGAGACGGAAGAGATTGTAAAGACATTTCTGAACATATAGAGGGCGCTGAGTGTAACGTCGCAAGGCTTCCAATATCTGCTGTTCTGTTGCTATACCTGTAATCTGCAATAAATAACTCCTGAACAAAGTTTATGCACCATTCAGAAGACTAAGCACTGAAATGCAGTTTACTGAAAAATTTGAATACTTATTTATACATTAAAAGTAGCACAAACTTTATTTTGAGGAAAATAGTTGTCTTGAGTGAGTCTCCATTTTTATAGTACAGTAGAATCCTGATAACTCCATTCTCAATAACTTTTATTTTGTTAAACTTGACTGCAATAATTTCTATAATTCACTATGCAACATAAACAGTATAGGTAATGGTGTATGCATTACTGTTCATATCAAAACATATAGATGTCCATGTATTTTCCTGATATGAATGAGTACTTGGTATGATATGGTGTTTTCAGATGTTGCAATTTATTTAATGTTGCACTAATTTGGTGACAGGTTTTGTTATTTTTGTGGAAATACAACCTACCACATTCTTCCTCACTAAAACAGATTTTATGTAATAAATCTTCAATAAGTGTAGACCCTTTATTCCGTAAAACTAGACATTTCACTAACCCAACACCCTCTCAGTAGACATTAGGTCAAATTATCAGGATTCTACTGTATAAGGAATTAGAATTTTAAATTGGTTTGCACAATAATGGTTCAATCATATTTTATAGTCCTGCATTCAACATTATTTTCATAGCAATGAACAGTCCTTACAAATATGCTCTTCTTTTCAAAAAGTCTGCTTTGTCAATTTGATACATCATGTTTCCATCCTAAAACGTCCTGAGGCTGCAGTTTTGATCAAACTGACTGTACAATTTTGTACAAAGCTTTCAAAAGTCTTGAACTAATAGCTGCTGTGAGCTCTTCACAACACTTATCATAATAATTAACTACAATAATGTTAAATTAAGAATTGCCTATTCTTTCTAATACATACAGTATACCTTAATTTTTTCATTGGTGAATCATTATGTTCTTTTAAAACCGAAAACAGAATTTAAATCTAAAATATAAAAGGTATATTAATATAAAAAATAATAGTTGCAACAAATCTTCACTTATCTTTTGGAATCCTTGCCTGGACTAGTTTCGCAACGATTTCATTGCATTATCAACATATCCTTTTGGTCTCTTTTTTGATGTTTATTTACACTGTTATGGTTACTGCTACTAGGTGGATTGTGTACTAATGCATTGCTAACTACTGGAATCAAAACAAATTTGGTAAGAGTGTCAATTGGAGGTATATCAAAATTCATTGCATGATTTCTATACTTTAATATAAATATTTTCTCCCAAACCATTAAATCTATGGGCCCATTTAAGTGTTTTAATAATTTAACATCTGGATTTATTTCATGATTAAATTTCCAAAAATGTTCTGCTACAGCTGATTTATCAATTTGTTTGTATTTAATATTCCTAAAGTGTTCTTTTACTCTGGTTTCCAAATGACGTTTGGTCATACCAATATAAATAAGGTCACAATTTAAATGATAAATGCCAGATTTTTTATTTTTTGAAATTCCATCCTTTTTAGAAAAGCCTAACAAATTCTTTATACTGTATTTATTTTGAGGAACCAATATTATGCCATGCTCTTTGAAAATATTTGTGAATTTTTTATTTGCCCAAGGCTGATAAGTAAATTTTTTAAAAATGTAATTATCTTTTATTTTCTTAAGCGTAGAAATATCTTTAATAGCTTTTTGATATTTAAACTTCTCAATTTTTTTATTTATAAAATCAGTATTAAAACCATTAATTAAAGCAGTGTTAATAATGTGTTTATATTCTTTGTAGAATTCATCTTTATTAAGGGGTAAATTAATTAACCTATAAATTAAACTATTAAAAACAGCAAATTTATGTGAAAAAGGGGTTAAAGCCATTATTTTTTATATAATTATCAGTGTGGGTTTGCTTTCTGTATATTCCAAAATTAAATTTACTGTCTTTTTTTATTATTTTTAAATCCAGGAAAGGGAGATAGCCATCACTTTCAGTTTCTAATGTGAATTTTATAGCCTTATCTTGTAAATTTAAAAGTTTTAAAGCATCATTTACATGTTTATCAGGAACAATAGCAAATATATCATCTACATATCTATACCAAGTTTTAAAAATTAGAGGGAATGCTTTAGTGACCTGTATTTCAAAATAGCTCATGAAAAGATCAGCAAGAAAAGGTGAAAGTGGACCACCCATTGCTAAACCAGAAGTTTGTTGATAGAATTTGTCATTAAAGCTGAAAAAATTTTGATCCAAACAAAGATTAGTAAGGATAACAAAATCATTTATTAAATTTTCATTCAGTTCTATAGAACTTAACCATTTTTTTAAAAATGTCAAAAGTTTTTCTCTAGGAATGCTTGGAAACAAAGCAGTTACATCAAAAGAAACAAGTTTATCATTAGTAGATAATGTAATATTGCTGATCCTTTCAACTAGCTCAAAAGAATTTTTAATACTTAAACTCTCAAATTTTTCAAAATTAGTGAATTTTTTATTTAACCATTTAGCTAGGCTGTAAGTAGGTGAATTTATGCAATTTACAATAGGTCTCATTTTATTTCCAGGTTTATGAATTTTGGGAAGAGCATATATTCTGGGTAAAATAGGATTACTGATTTTTATAATTTGCTTTTCTTTATTTGTAATACTTTTAATTTCATTAAGGGTCTTATTATAAATTGAAATGCAGGATTTTAAAGGGTTAATATCAATGCTTTTGTAATCTTCACCTTGAAGTAAGAGTTCCATTCTGTTAATGTAATCAATTTTATTTAAAATTACAATGCTGTTACCTTTATCAGCTTTAGTATAGATTACATCTTTTTCTTTTAATGATTTAATAATTTGTTTATTGTGATTTACTTTAGGGTGATTTTTATTCAAATTCTGTAATATTTTACTACATTTTTCTTTAACCAATAATGTATTATTTTCATTTAAATCCTGACTAGCAATTTCTATATCTGCTACATAATCATCTATATTTTTTTAAAAATCTACACGGGTTTTTAAACCTTTATTCAAAAAATTAATTTCCTTCTCATTGAAATTACAATTTGAAAGGTTAATTACATTATCTTTAGGGTTATTCCCTTTAGTTGGTTTCAATTTATTTTGTTTTAAGCATAATTTATTTAACTTATTTTTCAGTTTATTTGTTTTATTTTTCATGCTAAAGTTCAAATTTTCAAACAATTTATATTCCAAATTTAGCCAAATTGAATTACCTAAATTTAATAAATGATTTTGTTATCCTTACTAATCTTTGTTTGGATCAAAATTTTTTCAGCTTTAATGAAAAATTCTATCAACAAACTTCTGGTTTAGCAATGGGTAGGGACACTCAAATTTCTTGAATAAAATGTTGCTAAATTCTTGAGTAATAAGAGAGAAAATTCTTGAGCGAGAAGGTAAAATTCTTGAGTTAGAAAGGAAAATTCTTGGATACGGTAATTCTTGGATATTAACTTACTCACCTACAAAAATAGAAATAAATGCATAATTAATTTATACAATCTAAAATATAAAAACGCTAATAGCAAGCATAATTTACACACACTCTTATGGTTTACTTTCATAATTATAAGCTGATAGCATCTCCAAGTTTGTGATTGTGAGATTTGTTCTGAGGTCCGTCAACACACACGAAAAGTTGGAAAAAAACCTTTCACAGTTCACGTTTGAGACAGGAACCCACAGCGCCCTTAAGGCACCATCAACAAAAAGTTGATGATCATCACGCATTGCATGAAGAGCATCTTCTACTGATATATTTACATTGCTCTTCAGAATATCCTGAAGATCCCTGTAAGCATGCAGTCCTTCATCGATGGGAATACCCTTCATTGATGGTACTTTGTGGAAAAGGGCTTTCAGCTCGTCTCCTGCAGCAGGCTGTGACAGCACATTCTGCCTGTAGAAGAGTGCAGCCACAGGCTCCAAAAATGCACGGGCAGGGTCCCCCAACATAAGATTGTCCAGCTTGGTGTGCACATGGCCTGCTGCAATTTTTATGTCCTGCATCGAACTTCCCCTGAGATTTCCTTTCAGGGCATCAAGCTCCTCCTGAGCTCTGTCACTGAAAGTTCCGGCAGCAACTATTTGTAAGCGCTTCTTCAAATTCTGAAGTTTGGGATACACTTCTGCAGCCATCGGTTTGGAATTTGTTTCCAGGCTGAGCAACAATTGCTTCATCACTGAAGCTAAAGATTTCACAAACAGAGCTTATACATAAAGCATCTGTAGCTCAGAATCAGTAATATTCTGCAGGTGTGAAGATGCTGCAGTAAATGACTCTCTGCCACCAATGGAGCGAAAAAAATAAAAAAGAACGGTCCAGTTATCTGCCATCCACTCAACTGCTTCCACCCAGGAATTCCATCTTGTGGCCACTGGAATTGGAAACATTCCTGCTGCAGATCCTTTCTCCTGCATGAATTGCCGAAATGCATGTCTTTTTTTCCGGGCATGCAGAAAAGTCTGCTTGACTGAAATGACTAGTTTATTTAGCGATGACAAGTAGTCCTTCATCACCACACCAATCAGATTTATTTTGTGTGCCCAGCACTGAATATGTAGGGACTCATCTGGCAGGAGAAGTGATAACCCAGCATAACAGGAGGTCATATAACTGGCTGAGTCACTTACTAATGCCACTACTTGGTCAAAGTTTACCCCTGTGTTCCGTAGTGCCTCGGTAATTGTTCGAGCACAGGACCGTCCATTCACTACCTCCAGTGAAGTGACAGCAGCCACATATTGCTCCTGCGATCTGGAGGGCTCCACTGTAGACAGCAGAACAACGAAAATTGCCCTGCCCATCTTGTCTGTTGTTTCGTCAGCCATAACAGCAACCTTCTTGTTCTGTAGGGCTGCAACAACTTTTTCCTTCCTGGAGTTTGCCAAGGGAGGTAAATATTTTCTATGGAGAACATTGCTTCCTGGAAGGTCTCCACCGCCAATAACGTTCTTCTTCACCCATTCCTTGAAGGCTGGGTGATCTGCCTTCTCCAATGGAATATTGGTTGAAATCATCATTTCAACCGTGGAAGTGACAAAATCCAGTTTGGCAGCCTGGTAAAAGTAGAAAAGAAAACATATAAACATAGACCAGAACTTTTGCAAAATGTCTTTTTAAATGTGTTAAATCTTGAAAGCGAATCTCTAAGATTGATTCTTTGAGATTAAAATGCTGCAGTTTATGTTCCTTTTTATAACATGTCTTTTGTTGCCTTATTTTTCATTTTTATAGCCCCCTTTAACTTCTTTGGTGATATCGGAGGCTTTAACTTTCAACGGCAACAGGCCTAACAGAACTAAAAATTATGTCCTACCCGCGTATTTTGTATGCTACACTTCATATCTGTGAGAGCGTGCTCGCATGTCCCTCAACGTGCGTCATACAACCGGCTAAATCACCGCGAACCTAAAGCAGAGTTGTGTTATACACCCGATGTCAAGTTATAAACCAAAATAAATTTGAAATATGATATAAAATCATGTAAAACATATAACTGAGCAAAATAAGTATATGCGATTAAGCGAAGAGTGCAACTACACACGATATTTTACTATTAGCCAAATAATGTTCTGATTTCTAAAAACATGTGCTTTAAAAGGAGGTAAACTGGCATTTAATTTTAAATAGGTAATACACCTTTACCTCTTTACACACAAGTTTCAAACTCTAAGTAACAAAATAAAAATGGTCACAGAATTTAAGTAGATAAATGCAGAAAATGTGGAAATTACATACCTTTGCTCCTTTTGAACATTCAGCCGCCTCGAACATTGTTCTTTGTCGCTTACGCGTTTTCGTTGCATCCACATGTTTCTGGCTAGCAATATGTTTTTTTACAGCATCCGAAGTTTCATATGGAATTCTTTTATTGCAAAAGCTGCAAAGCATTATTTCTCCCGACCTCTTCATTCCGTCCTGCGAGAATTGCTTTACCCGCTCATCTAAGCTCACTTTCGGTGGCATGCTGTACGATATTTCAGAACTACGCTACTGCTAGTTAAAACTAACTGAACGCATGGGTGAACAGGAACTAATGGGATACGCGTAGAAGTTACCTAGGGTAGTAACAGAATGCGTGCACAGCTCATACCGGATATGAGCGCTCCTATCTCGCTGGTTCAACGGCTTCGCTGGTCCGCCGATACTGCAGACTGCTGTTGTTATCGATCGAACGCTGACAAGATAGCCAATACCGTGCTAACAGACTCCCACGGCACTTAACAAAGCTTAAGCTGGAAGCAAAAAACGTTAACCGAAATTTGATAACAAGAATGTGTGATCTTTTTGCTATATGCGATAAATTTCGCGAGTGAACCTAAAAATTCGTATATAGAGCGGGAATTTCAAAATTTCGCAAGTAGATGGTGTGTCAAAAAGTATTTAAATTAATCAAATATGTCTTCGTATACATTTATTCCCTAATTTTAAGCATTTTAAAAATTTTCGCGAGTCGCGAAATTTGAGTGTCCCTAGCAATGGGTAGTCCACTTTCACCTTTTCTTGCTGATCTTTTCATGAGCTATTTTGAAATACAGGTCACTAAAGCATTCCCTCTAATTTTTAAAACTTGGTATAGATATGTAGATGATATATTTGCTATTGTTCCTGATAAACATGTAAATGATGCTTTAAAACTTTTAAATTTACAAGATAAGGCTATAAAATTCACATTAGAAACTGAAAGTGATGGCTATCTCCCTTTCCTGGATTTAAAAATAATAAAAAAAGACAGTAAATTTAATTTTGGAATATACAGAAAGCAAACCCACACTGATAATTATATAAAAATAATGGCTTTAACCCCTTTTTCACATAAATTTGCTGTTTTTAATAGTTTAATTTATAGGTTAAAATTACCCCTTAATAAAGATGAATTCTATAAAGAATATAAACACATTATTAACACTGCTTTAATTAATGGTTTTAATACTGATTTTATAAATAAAAAAATTGAGAAGTTTAAATATCAAAAAGCTATTAAAGATATTTCTACGCTTAAGAAAATAAAAGATAATTACATTTTTAAAAAATTTACTTATCAGCCTTGGGCAAATAAAAAATTCACAAATATTTTCAAAGAGCATGGCATAATATTGGTTCCTCAAAATAAATACAGTATAAAAAATTTGTTAGGCTTTTCTAAAAAGGATGAAATTTCAAAAAATAAAAAATCTGGCATTTATCAATTAAACTGTTTAAATTGTGACCTGGTTTATATTGGTAAGACTAAACGTCATTTGGAAACCAGAGTAAAAGAACACTTTAGGAATATTAAATACAAACAAATTGATAAATCAGCTGTAGCAGAACATTTTTGGAAATTTAATCATGAAATAAATCCAGATGTTAAATTATTAAAACACTTAAATGGGCCCATAGATTTAATGGTTTGGGAGAAAATATTTATATTAAAGTATAGAAATCATGCAATGAATTTTGATATACCTCCAATTGACACTCTTACCAAATTTGTTTTGATTCCAGTAGTTAGCAATGCATTAGTACACAATCCACCTAGTAGCAGTAACCATAACAGTGTAAATAAACAACATCAAAAAAGAGACCAAAAGGATATGTTGATAATGCAATGAAATCGTTGCGACACTAGTCCAGGCAAGGATTCCAAAAGATACGTGAAGATTTGTTGCAACTATTATTTTTTATATTAATATTTGTGTTATTCTTCACTGTTACTAGCTTCTTTTTACATTTATATAAAAGGTATGTTATTGAATATCATGATACAATAGGGAAAATTAGCAAAAACGGACATTTTATATAAAAGTTATTCTTATTATTTAAAATATTCAGAGAATGCACTCAGAATCATGAATATTTTTGGAAAAATTCTAAATTCCCTAAAATTTATACAAATATATTTTTTTTAACTCATTAACTGTAACAAGTATTCCAAAAATCAAGAACTTTTAGAACACTCACTGTCAGATAATTTTGTGTTCAATTTATATGAACTTTGAAATGACTGTTTATAGAACATATGCAAATTCACTGAATTAGTGTTTATCTCAGAACAAGTTACTTTCAATGAATCTCTTTTTCCATGTTAGCTGACAGTAATAAATGGTTTGTATCTGAAGATTATAGTTTACACCTTGTCCCTCTGCCAGTGGTTCTACAAATTTTATGAGGAGATTTGGTTCATTGGGATATTAAAGTTAATTAACCTTAGACAATACTTCCAAAAAAACGTACTTCCAATCATTGAATTTCTATATATACTTTATTAGTGTTATGTAGTTAACAATGTATTCCTGTGTTCAAAAATTTGCTGCAACTACTTTTTCCTCTTCTGTGGATTTGAAGTTCCTAAAGGAATATCATGATGAAACTGAAGAAACATTTTAGGACCTTAAATGTTCCTTTAGTCTCATTTTGTTATACCTGGGCATATAGAAAAAATAATTCTGGCAACAAAAACCAATAGGTGAAATCACATAAACAAAACTTGCTCGCAAGTTCGAATCTTGCTTAGGGTGAGTTACCCAGATAAGATTTTTTGGGTATTTTTTTCCTTATCCTGAAAAGACAAGTAACTTTTAAGCTCCATGAACCCCAAGATGATTTCACTGATTTCATTCATCATCCGATATGACTAACCAGTTCAAAGGATGTTATGCTCAAAAAAAAAGTGTTCAGATCACATTCCACCCATGGGCATATAACAAATTCCAGAAGAGTTACCCAGATAAGATTTTTTGGGTATTTTTTTCCTTATCCTGAGAAGACAAATAATGTTTAAGCTCCATGAACCCCGAGATGATTTCATTCATCATCCGATATGACTAACCAGTTTAAAGGATGTTATGCTAAAAAAAAAAGTGTTCAGATCACAATTCACCCATGGGCATATAACAAATTCCAGAAGATTTTCAAAGAAAGTAATACAATACTTATCATTCCTGAGAACAAACAATATAAAATTTCTTATTAAAGCTAACCAAAAAGAACGTACACCTCCGTATAAAAAGAATTTTGGATTTACAGGATTGATTATGAGGATCCCAGAAACCTCTTTAAATAGATGATGTGAATCTAAAGAATATGCTCCCAATCAGAATTTAGTTCTAGAATTAAACATAGCATTCTGTTGAAATTTATAAAGAAGCTTGTGACAGTGATATGATTAACAAACAATGGTAAGAGTTGAATTGATGTCATCATTGCCATAGTTCCTGAGAGACATATAGATGATGCACTTAAACTCTTCAATATGCAGAACAAAACAATACATGGAAATCGAACAGAAGAATTGTCTAACATTTCTTGATATCCAGATGACAAGGACTAAAGAGCAAAATCTAACATTTGAAGTATACAGAAATCCACAAACACAAATAGTTACACAGAACACAACAACAGCTAAAAACCCACAGCACACAAATATGTCTTCCTGAATAACATAGTATAAAAATTGGTCCACATTTCCATGAAAAATAGTGAATACCAATAAGAATATCAACATATACTCCAAACAGCAATGGCTTCCACAAAATACAATGGACAAGGGAATTCACAAATAAAAAAACTGAAATGCATTAACAGGGTGTCCAGCAAACTATCCTCAAGAAATTCCCTGACTTTTCCATACCATGAGATAAATTTTCCCTGACTGAAAAAAAAACCCCAGCTAAACACAATTAAAGCAAAACTAAGATTTCATGTCAGTGGCATTAGACATAGAAGTACTTTGGCTTGTGGCCTATGGTCTACAGGACATTCTTTTTTCTACATGTTTTGTTCAAAATGTATTAGATATCTTCAGAGGTATAGCCGAAATACTCTGTTGCTAATCGCATTAAGTTGCGCCAATATTAGCAAAAGAGTACTTCAGCCATACCACTAAACATGTTCAACAAAGCTTCGGATGAAATGTCTGGAAGAGGAATGCCCACAAGCCTAATGAAATATACTTACAATATAATATTTACTTAATTACAATTAATAGTTAAAATTAACAAGTTAATAACTCACTTACTGGCTTGTAATTGGAGATCATATGCTCCCATAAATTATACATAACACTGTAAACTAATATTTACATTTATTCACATTATTTACACTGTCAGAATTTCATGTTAACTCATACTACTAAGCTTTTTAATTTCTTCAGTTAAAACTTCTGCTTATTGGAGAGCATCTTTTAGAAGCTTAGCTATTTTGGCCTCTTAACATTTTTACTTCTGTTAGTACTCTTCTTTTTTCCATAGCCCTCTTATCTTTCTGTTATAGCCTGAAGGAAGAAATAATTGTTAATTACAAGAAGGAACCACCTTACCAGTAAAAATAATTTTAGAACAAATCATTACAATCAAATAAAACACCCCAAATGGAAACTTGTGACCATCAATAATGTATTTTTAAAAGTTTATTAATACAATTTTAAAAACCATAACTGAAAATAATTTGTAAGTTTTTAAAAAAAAATAATTAGGATATTGGTTTTTAATTGATGATGTACTTATAATACAAATGTGTCACATTTATTAAACCAAAGAAAAATTTATTTTAGGATAAACGCGTCATTAAAATTCACTTAAACTCGAGAAGCTCTTTCAGGAACCTCCCCCCACCCCAATTAGAAACTGAAATGATGCTTCTGCACAAAATCAAGCATTTTTCAGCAGTGATGATAATGAAAATAGGGGAAATGGAGCTAATGGTAGATTGGAGGAATTATCTTTGTACAAATGAAAGGCCATAAATTACAGGTAAAATCTTATTCTTGAGAAAAGCCTATTGTCCGCAAAACATGAGCAAAATTTCACATAATGTTAGTCGTTTTATTTGTATTGTTTCCCAGAAGTATATCAGAGTTGCAATTTGCAATGCAATACTCCCCCCCCCCACCCTTGCAATGGAATTAACATAAGTGAGAATCAAATTGGGACTTTTCAAACAATATCAAAATAAGGTAGCAAATAGAAGCTGTGTAGTGATACTGAAATCATTTTACATACCTATACATTTTATGACAAATTTGAGACTGGCAAACTCTTATGCAGGCCATGCCGTGGCGTGGCCAAGTGGTCAGACCACTCGCCTCTCACCTAGACAGCCCAGGTTCGATCCCAAGCGACCACATGTGATATTTGTGGTGGACAAAGCGGCGCAGGGGCGGGTTTTCTACGGGTTCTCCAGTTTCCCCCACCATCACATTCCACCGGTGCTCCATCTTCATGTATCATCATTGTCATCACCTGCGGTGCCAGAGCAGTAAAAGCGGATGTTAAACACTACAACTCTTATGCTGAAACTATAATGTACTTGATGTGACGTAACTTGAAAGTCTAAAACATTGTATTAAACACACCTATTTAGGGTTAAATTAACGTGACAACCTAATTTTTTGGTACTATCAAATTTTCCCTTCCCATTACTATGTTAAGTGATGGCACATATTGGTTAGCATATAACTGAAATTTTGGTAACTGTAGGGTAACTTCTATGGCATTTATGCACAGTGAAACATACAAAGCCGTTGATATTCACCCCATTTTATGGTAAAAACAAGGAAACAATGCCGGGATTACGATGAACTTTACTTAACGTGAATTATTTATTTATGAGTGTTTAGCACCCGCTTTTACTACTTGTGGCACCGCAGGTGATGACACTGGTGATACATGGAATGAAGATGGAGCACCGGTGGAATGCGATGTCGTGGGAAACTGGAGAACTCTGAGAAAACACATCCCTGCGCCGCTTTGTCTAACACAAATCTCGCATGCTGTCGCTTGGGATCGAGTGGGTGAGAGGCGAGTGATCTAACCATTCGGCCACGGCGCGGCCATGTAGGTTAAGTTAAATGTTGTTAAATTCAAGGTCTATTAGGATGCACTTAACGTAACAGAAATGACTCCTGGTGGTAGTTGTTTTCAATTGTTCGTTCTACGCTTCACACCGATCAGTTATCTACCATCACTTAACATATCGGGAAATTACATTGCGCTAAGTTAAATCACGTTAAGTTAATCCTAAATAGCTCCATTTAATACAATGCGTTAGCGTTGCAAGTTACTTCACATTAAGTTCACGCTATGAAGTTTATCGTAATCGTGGCATAAGCAAGCCACTGCCGAGATTCGAACTCTAGACCACTTGCATGGGAAATGGACACCATGAACACAAACTGTTTACGTGGACAAGCACAAAGAATACAATGTGAAGAATGCATGTAAAAATAATACTAAAATAAAGAAGTACGTACGTAACATGGATTAAAAGTAAATGCTGATTAAGAGTACCATAGCTTGCAAATATGATGCATGCTGTAAGTGGTACACGGAGCGCTATGTTTGAGAAGATATATATATATATATATATATATATATATACACTTTTTTTTTTTTTAGCTTAAAGTCCTTTAACCTGGTTTGGTCATATCGGACTATGAATGAAATGGGTGAAATGATGCTTGAATGAGCTCGGAGTCCAGGGAGCCTAAAGTTACTCAACATGTGTCTTTTGTGGTTAGGGAAAACCCTGATAAAAATCTTATCTGGGTAACTCACCCTTAGCGAGATTCGAGCTCACGACCTGTTGAATGTGAACCCTTAGCGAGATTCGAGCTCACGACCTGTTGAATGTGAGGCAGTCACGCTACCACAGGCGGGCCTAATTATTTTAGTTGTTTAGCACTCAAAGACACACAAAAAGGTTCAACAAAATGAAACAAAGGAGCATACCTAGTTCTCTAGTGGCTAAGGACAGTAAAGATGACACAGGCTATAAACAGCCACATGCAATGCAATGTTTGGAATTATATTTGAGTTAGTTTAGTTGTTTTGCGCTAAAATACACATAAAAAGGTTAACCAAAATGAAACAAAGCAACTTCCCAATTTCTTTAGCGGCAAAGGACAAAACTTGTTAGTTCACATTGTCGGAAAAACGGCAGCTGGCAGAAAAGGAAGAACTTAATTTGAACGACAATGCACTATACTAAATAATTTTATATAATAATCAATCACCACTTACCTTTCAGCAATTTTCTCTCTTGCATTGATTTTCGAGGAGTGAGTCTCACTCGGGTTTTTCTTCTTCTATCACAAGCAAACAATACTTGTAATCACGAGTGACACTACTACGAGCAGTTCACCGTTGGCAAGCTCGTTGCCATGACAAAGGAAATTCTTAACGGTTTCATACAATTTTGCACCCGCACCACAAATAGCCGTCCTGAATTTAAAGCATTTGGCAAACAAAAACGTCAGCAATTTTCCCGATATTTTTATTAAATCCCTGACCTTTCCCTGACTTTTCCAGAAGTTTTAAATTCCCTGACTTTTCCTGGGTTTCCCGGTCACTGGACACCCTGATTAAACAATCACCCTACAGAACCACTACAACCAACCTCAGTTCAGAAAATTCTATACAAGGTTTGATAAAAAATAATGGGAACTTTTTAATTCCACAAACTTTATACATCTGATTTTTAAAACTTTTTTGAGTGCTCTGCAAATTTTTACTTTCGAAAAATCTGACCAAAGAATTTGCATTCAATTTTGCTTCAAAAATGGAATAAAGCACTGCACTGCATTTGAAATGTTGTAACTTTTGGCAAATCTAGTATGAGTAATACAAAAGTTTATGAGTGGTATAAATGCTTAAATATGACTAGTTTGACCACATTGAAGGTTCTTCTCACTGTTTTCTTTGATTACAAAGGGATAGTGGATCATGAGATCCTGCCTTATGGTCATAATGTCAATAAGAAATACTGCCTGGAAGCTATGTACCATTTGTATGAAGCAATCCAAAGAAAACGACCAGAATTGTGGTAAGACCACTTATGGAAATTGCATCACGATAATTCTGCTCACACCTCAATGCTTGTTAGTGATTTTTTGATAAAAAACAAAATTGTTATCTTGCCTCGGCCACCGTATTTGCCAGACATGGCCCCCTGCAACTTTTTTCTCTTCCTGAGGCTCAAAAGAATCATGAAAATATGTCATTTTGCCATCATTGATGAGATAAAGACAGCATTGCTGAAGGAGCTGAACACTATAACAAAAACACAGTTCACAGAAATGCTTCCAAAATTAGTAAAAGTGGTGGCACAAGTGTATTATATCACAGGAGAATTACTTTGAAAGGGGCAAAGTTGATGTTGATGAATAAATAAAGATTCTTTAGAAAAACAGAGATTCCCAATATTTTCTTTTTATCATAGCTCATATATCACCCTTGGACACACAAATTTTAGAGGATCTTCAAGAAATACAGCTATACCTTAGCTCCAAAACACAATTATAGCATCCAAAAACTTCTAAACAAAAAATTAAAAGATTCTATTAAAGCAAACAAAAAATCAGATCAGGTATTTGTGAAATAAAATGCTCAAACTGTAACCTATTGTAAATAAGAAGGGCAGAAAGAGATCTGGAAACCAGCTTAAAGGAACCATGCATAGCCTTAAATACAAGCAAACATAAAAAACAGCAGTTTCCTATCAATTCTGGTCATCAGGGAATGAAAAATAAAATAAAACTGTTAAAACAAGTTTATCCATACAGAGTTAGATGTCTTGGAAAAATCTATATCATGAAAAAGAACCATATTATGAACTTTGATTTACCACTGCATAGCAACTTTTGTAAGTTCATAGGACCAGCACCAGATATCCCCACAAGTAGTGCATCCCCGAAACCACCAACCTCATCTTTGGCGTCAAGTAAAAGGAATTCAGTTGGAATTATATCCTGGTAGAGTAATGAAAAAACTGTGCAGAAAGCTGTGGGTGCAACTATTGCTGATTATGTATTCTCCCTTCTCCTGCATGTCCATGCATTGTAAGGTTCTTGTCAGTGATGGGAGAGAGGTCATTACAAGCGGCAGTGAGTGATCACAGTGTAAAGTATACAAACTGAGAACTATTAAAATTGATGTCAGGATTTTCAACATCCAAGTTCTTCTCTGGTAAGTTCCTATAGGACAGATTAGGGAGATTGTTTACAATGAGAAAACAAGTAGTTGTTCTCATCCTACATTCAGCCATGACCAATGATATAGCGGTGATGGCAAACTCTCCCTCCATCCCTACTTTTCCTACCACCACCGAACATGGCTGGCTAAAGTGGGAAGAGGGAAAGCAGCTGAAGGCATGAGCTGTGTGGACCGATATATAATATATTTAATTATCTATATGATATGAAACTGAACCGTTATTCCCAAAAATTCATTTTTGAGCAATATTTAGTATTATGATCAAGTGACAGTATTTTGTTTTTTAAGGTCTTAGTTTTAAGCTCATTAGCTGTAAATGCTGCTTTGAACTTAGTAATGTGAAGTGTTTCTTGATGTTTGGAGGAATTTAGTAACAGTGACGGTCAAATTATATGTGGTATTAATTTGTTGAGTTGGTTTTTTAACACATCACTTACAGTTTTATTATGAGGGACTAGTTTCAAAAGCTTATGCTTTCATTTTCAACCTCACGGATCCAACTGCCGTTGCTGGCTATGTTTGCTTGTGCTCTCTTCTCTGGTGGCAAAATGATGAACTTCTTAACTAAGCTGTCTACTGGTGGGATTTCAAAGTTTATTAGATGATCTTTGTTTTTCCATATGAGGATGTTCTCCCAGGTTGTGAGTTCATTGTGGCCTGGCATGGTTTTTAGCAATTTTGGATTTGGATCTAGATTGTGGTTTTCTTTCCAAAAGTGAAATGCTACTGCCGATTTATCTTCTTGTTTCAATTTTAGGTTTCTAAAGTGCTCTTTGGATCTGATTTTTAAACTTCTTTTGGTTTGTCCTATGTAGAACTTTTCACAATTTATGCATTTAATTTGATATATTCCTGACCTATTTTCTGGTGGAATTTCATCCTTTATTTTTGACTTTAGTAACTTTATGACAGAAAATCTGTTTATTGGAGCCAGGGTGATGTTTTGTTCTTTGAAGATTTTTTTTAATTTTCTAAATGCTCGGGGGTGGTAAGTGAATTTTTTGAATGTGTTGATATTGTTTTTTCCTGCTGTTAGGATAATTATTTCTTTTATGGTTTTTTTATGCTTTACTTTGTTTAGTTTCTTGTATACAAGGTTCTTGCTGTATCCATTTTGTTCTGCTGTTTGAATTATGGTTTTTAACTCTTTGTTGAATTCGGTTGTGCTCATAGGTACATTTACTAATCTATGTGTGAGGCTGTTTATTATTTTATTATTGCATAACCACAATCTAGATCCAAAATTGCTAAAAACCATGTTAGGCCACAATGAACTCGCAACCTGGGAGAACATCCTCATACAGAAAAACAAAGATCACCTAATAAACTTTGAAATTCTGCCAGTAGACAGCTTAGTTAAGAAGTTCATCATTTTGCCACCAGAGAAGAGAGCACAAGCAAACCCAGCCAGCAATGGCAGTTGGACCTGTGAGGTTGAAAATGAAAACATAGGCTTTCGAACTAGTCCCTCATAATAAAAATGTAAGTGATGTAGTGTTAAAAAACCAACTCAACAAATTAATACCATATATGAAGTGTTTCTGTTCATTAAAAAGCATAATTATTTGGAAAATCATTATTATAGGCTTCTAAAGTGAAGTTGATGTTGTATAATATCTCTATCGTATTTCTCTCTTTCTATTTTTAATAATGGTAGACAACAAGCAGAAAATAAATCTCTTGGTCTATCACTTACCACCAGATCTGGTTTATAATCTGGATGCTGTGGATTTACAAGCATATCTTCTAAGCAAGCATCAGAATGGATCAAACCAAGGAAGTGAAGTTCTTGATGTTCTCTTAGAAAATGTTGTAAATCTCTGGCATTCACCTCATCTTTGCCTGAAATTATGCAAGAATCCAAAAAAGACTACAACAATGAAAGTTTATAATTTTATCCACATATTTAAGTGAATGTCAAAAAGTTTAAAAAATGGATGATAATAATGATGATGATGATGATGATGATAATAATAATAATAAATAATAAAAAAAGACCTGTGTGAGATGGGGGCTGCCCATCGCAAAACCATTGTTTGTAAACAGACTTGGAATATGAAAAATCTTTTATAACTACGTCTAGTGGAAGAATGAAGTAGATGTAAACAGATCACTGGTGTGTATCACTCCATGTCCACAATGACAGGATGTCCATAGAGAGAGAACACAATTTTGCTACAAGTGCTTTTTACCATAAGGCATATTTATTTTATCATACCTCTATCATGTACACACAGAGATACTACTTATGTAATCACATTCCATTAATCTGAGCTGGACATACCTGATAAGATGTCTATGCATTGCTCGATTCATCTTTACCCAAATTTATCATGCATTTTTCCACCATGACTTCAATAACATCCTCAAAGTTTTTTATTCTTTCCTAATCACATACTGAACACAAGCACTCCACTTTTCAGGTGTTACATTATGTTGCTTCGACCAGCACACATCTGGGGTTTAAGGCTGCATTATTTCTGATGTACCATCTCTATCAGGTTTAAGTAGTAGAGATAAGGCAGCATTGGAATACATTGTGACTCGCAAGCTTAGCCGTTTCATCAATTACTTATTTTTTCATGTTATTTAGCACACAATTTAACCGATGGCAGTTCTGTCTTTACCAGACCCTCATCAAAAATGACACTTTTACTCTATAGCCATTCTATTTCACCATTCTTCAAGAATGGTTTGGTGTACATTCTAACACTGTGGTAGGGAGCATTGTTCATAATTTTGGGACAGCTTTTTCAACCATGATTTCAATGTATCACCATTCATTTCTTTGATGATCACCAATTGTTTTGGAAACAAACACATGCTCATCTCCTCAAGAAAAATATCTTAACTTCCTATGTGCAGCACTATCACACTATCAGATGCTTATCTCTCCCCATAGAATTTTAGGCCCTGCACTTAAAACAGACTGAAATGCTTACTTTTTTAATTTTATGGTGGTATCAGTCCATACTTGGTGTATGGCCATCATGAACCCAAATTTCATTCAAAATATTCACATTTTATTCTTTTATTTTATAGAGAAAATAACTCCATAATATCTTCTGTCCACAATAATTCTCTCTCTTTTTCTACTTAAAAGATCAAAACTGATTTTCAGTAGTAGTTTTGGAGGGAAGATAACTTTAAATATGGAAGGTCAGGATTGGAGTTAACTGCCAACAGCACTCTGTTTAAGGTTCATTATCGGCAGAGAATTGGTTAATCTTATGGAAGATTGCTGACCTCATAAAATCATTACACAGAACATTCAACACTTGTCTGGAGTGTGATCGTGCCAGATCTTCTAACCTCACCATCACTGGACTTCTCTTTATGTATGCAGTAGCTTGTAGCTAACACACCAGTAAACTTGGAATTTAATTTCATCACTTTATTTACAGCAAGTTCTGGATAATTTTTGCAAATTAAATATATTCAGTAATACTGTCTTTTTGCCAGTCAGCAGTTTTTTGCACTTATGCCCCATAACATTAACTTGTTCAGCCATTATTACTGATATATGGTGGACTTTGTGACAGTTGCGTGTTCTATCAATAGAAATTAATTAGCAAGTCAATTTTGTAACTCTGCACTTACCTTTAGTATGCAATCTTTTCCATTTTCTGTATCATTACTTTAACGTATGAATTGGTTTAGCTTTGACTGTTGTCGTTGAGTTACCCTGTAGCTTCTGCCACTTACCTTTAGTAACAAACAAAACAATAACAAAAGTAAGTGATGTAGTGTTACAAAATCGACTCGCTAATTAATTTCAATTATTCAGCCATATTAACTTTAAAATGGTTTATTTTGTGCCTTTCCCTCTTAGCAACCTGGTTGTGTGTGTCATATGTATTATTTTTGTTAGGAATTCAATAAACTGCATTATGTTTATAATTTAACTATGTTTTGTTTTTGCAAATGAAGTGAGCTTTCAGAGCCCAGTTATGGTATCTTCCTTAGAATAATTTAGAGATTTCAAGCACCAGATAACCATGAATAGATCATGCTGCATGTGGTTTTGTTTACAACTACTTTTTTCTCTGACGGGACAAGGTTTAGGCTGATGTAAATAAATTGTAAGAATTCTTATTGAATGCAATTTTCAAATGCAATACAATGGAACCATTTTCTCAGATATATGAGCATTTTTTTTGTGGTATGCTAGGGAATAGTGATTTCAGACAGAAGATAACAGAGTGTCATCTGACAAAAGTTTATGGTATTTCAATTTCTCACTACTTTAATACAGCTGGCTTCATAGCTCGGTCAATAGAGCACCTCCCTGTTTTGCAAATGCTCCCAGGTTCAATTCCCAGCTGTGAGATGGTAATTTTTCTTTAGTCATGGTTATTCCCTATCCTTCCCAGAGTCTGGAATTATGAATGAGAGTATGATATAATGTATAAAACTGAAACAAAAGCCAGAAATCCAATGAAACTATACATGATAGGCAATGTATTCTAAAGGTATAGGGTTAATGATATGACCATGCAATTAAGGCAGGGTATAAATTAAATAATAAAGAACTACGTCAAAGGATTTTCTTTTATGATGAGTCTCTCAAAATTTGGTAATTTTTGGAGGCTATTTGGAATCCATGTAGCCAGTTGAAAAGGATGGGTATTCACATAATTGATGATGAATCATAAAGTAAGGTTAGTTAATGCATTTTGTCCATACTGTTATTTTAGCTAATGTCACGTTAATGTCTTTCAAGGATAGCTGGTTTGGTTTAGAGATTTTTGAATTGCCTAGTTTAAGATTTCCTAGAGCATTTAAATTCCTCTTGTTGATAAAAGCATGAAGAATTCTTTTACAAGGATTAATAGATCAGCCCTCCTATATGCTCAGTTGTGAATTTTTATGTCTATAATTGACCATGTCTGAGACTGTTGGGAAATTTTCTAAAAAATATCTGATGTGTTCCATTCTCATGACCTACTCTTAAAAAAAAACATTCTTTTATCTACATCATGCTAATCGAAATAAGCATTAGCAGAAATTACCTTATTACTTGCTTCCTTCTAAGCAGAAGGGAAATAAGGAAATACACTAGGCTAAAGCATTAATAAAATCTTTTAAAAGTTGGTTGATATGCGAATAATTTAAGTTTGATTCACTTTGCATTGCCAGTGAAACAAAGCAGAGATGAAATGAAAGGTGATCCCATTTGAGAAAAGTTATGCAATTCAAAACTGAAACCAATAATGAGTATCTCGGAAATGGTCAACTCTACAGCAAAAATGTGTATGACATAAATTGTGTAGGATTCATAGTATAGCCAACCATTGTGGTCAATTAGTGTTGATTTGTTTTTTTTACACAAGCCATGTGAAGGCAGGAGTTGGATAGGTAGTGTCAGACAGTCAATGCCAGCTATGGCAGTGAATTTTTCAGTCCAACTCTGCCTAGCCAACTTCTGTCCTAAACATGGCTTGTGGGAGGGGGGAAAAAAAAAAAAATAAATTGACACTAATTCACAATAATACTTGGTTAAACTATGAGGCCCAGGACTTAAAGTACTTACAACATTGTAAGTCACCATTGGGGTATGTCATCTCAAAAATAATTTGAGATCACCTTGTGGTTTACCACGAAGCATGCAAATGTAATGCCATGCCGGCATGTTGCCATGGTAGCAGTGGTAGTGCGACTGACTAGAGACTGGGAGATCCGTGGTCCAAATACCAGCTATGGCATTGAATTTTTCAATCTGAATCTACCTATCCAACTCCTGTCCTATACATGGCTTGTGTAAAATAAAATTACATCAATATAGAACAAATATGCAAACTTGCTTCTTACGACAGGATGAGACAGATATAAGTATGGTGTAACAAGGTGCTTTTAAACTGTAAAGGCTCAAGTTCATTGAGATGTCTGCCATAATCTTCCAAAGCATTATTGCATAGTCCAAGAGCTGCTGCAATTTGCTTTATGCTTTTATCAGCAGGAATAGCTTGATGCCCATTAACTTCATGTACTCCTCTTCCCATTCACAAAATTCCTGGGCCCTTCCCAATAAGTCCAATACCTGGTTATTATGTGGCACACGCAAAGGATTTATATTTTGCAAATCATCATTTGGTGATCAGAAACATTTTTGAGACAATGCCATACTTCAAATCTTGTGTAAATAATATTAATGAAAAAGAAAAAAGTGCGCACCCATGCACCCACACCCACACACAATGGCTGTCCCAGAAGTATCTGATCTGACATATAGATAGTGCTTGTTGTTTTAAACAACAATGGTAAAAAGTGCCACACTTAGAACGCTTAAGTTTGACGATTTTACATTGTTTAGCATTTGTTTGGCAGCCATCATTAGTGCATGCTCTCAGTGAATTTGTAAACATAGATAAATCTGGTCATTGTTATGTGATACAATACTTTCATTTGAAAGGTCTTAGTCCAACTAATATTAAAGCTGAGATAGATTCTACTTTGGGGGAGTCTGTTCTATATACAACAGTGAAATATTGGGTAGCAGAGTTTAAGAGCAGTCATACAAGCTGCCAAGATGAACGAACATGGCAGTGGTCGACCATATGAGGTTACGAGTCCACAAATTGTAAAGAAAATCCACAAAATGGTATTGGATGACTGTCGAAAAAGCACGAGCTAGCAGACATTGCTGTACATCGCATACTGATTGAAAATTTGGATATGAGAAAGTTGTGTGCAAGGTGGGTGCAGCGTTTGCTCACAATAGAACAAAAACATGTTGTGAGGGTGTTTCAATCGAGTGTTTAGCAATGTTTCGCTGCAATAAGGCTCAGTTTTTGTGTTGATTCACAACAATGGATGAAGCCTTCAGCACTTCACACCTGAGACGAACGAACAATCAAAACAGTAGATTGGAAAGGGAGAATTGGCTTCAAAAAAGGCAATGATAGTTTCATCTGCAGGCAAGATCATGGTGTCTTCTGGGATGCACGCAGGATAATTTTTATTGATTATCTAAAACAAAAAAAAAAAAAAAAAAAAAAGGAAAGAAATCAATGGTGAATATTATGCAAACTTGTTACAATGTTTGAGTAATGAAATTGATAAAAAACGGCTGCATTTAGCAAAACAGAAAGTTTTGTTTCATCAAAACAATGCATCAGTTCACACGTCCATTATCGCTATGGCCAAAATCAATGAGTTAAAGTTTAAATTGCTTCCTAATGCACCCCATTCTCCAGACTTAGCCCCCTTTGATTAGTTTCTGCTTCCAATCTTGAAGAAATGGCTTGGTGGTAGAAGATTTGCCAACAATGAAGAGGTGGAGTCTGCAGTTGATGGCTATTTTGCAGACCTCGATAGTTCTCACTATATACATCTTTATTTCTCTACATAGTCTCCTTTCAGCTCGATACACTTTTCCCAGTGATGTTCAATAACTTCAATACCCTGTTTATAGAAACATGAATGAAATAAAATATATTAAAACATACCTAGTTATATTAAAGCGATAAAATGCCACAGAACTTTTCACAAGTAAGCTTCTTCCACCACTATGACACGTACACTTGAATCTGATCTTCTGCTATAGAAAACAATAACAACAGTTCCGACGCAACAATGTTGTGTTCTAATTGTATTCTCGTTCTGAATATGCGATGAAATAATTAATTCTATACAGTTGTTCTGCTGTTTATTGTTGTTTTCCAAGTAAAAGAAGAGATAAAAGAAATTGAAATTATAATTGAGGAGCACTTTTTTAAAAAGCTGATGTCTGCACTTTTGGACTAAAATGAATTACACATGTTTACTGCACAATTTGATAGCCAGCTTTTGATTCCGGTTGTTATTTCATCAAAACTATGCAAATGCTGTAAATTACTTGAAATTCTAGAAAACCAGACAAGTGCATGCATTTGTAGTTTTGCTAAGTTGAAGTTGCATTTTGTATGTGCACTATTAAATTTACAGCATTTTAAAAGGAAAAAAACTTTGTGTCTTGATAATGTTTCTTGGCATTGCTATTTTTAAACAATGAGTTTTAATGTCTGAAGGTTGCCCATACTGATACAATGCAAGTTGACACATTCAGAAGCATGCAATGATTTACCTTGTGAATTATGATACATGGGTGAAAGTACAACTATGTGTCAAATGAGAATCCAGATTACACTGATTCTTTCAGTATTTCCTCATGGAAGAAAGCGCAAGAAAAGCAATGAAAATATTGACAAGAAAAGGAAAAGAAATCCCAGTTATGGCATATTTATACCAGACATGGTATATTTATATCAGACATTTCATGGAATCATCACAAGTCTCCCAAATCAGGAACAAAATATATTTACAATCTGAGATATAACTATAGTTAATGCTTACAAAGAGCATGCCCTTAGTCTGTAATGCTAAAATACAAATAATTTTAAACAGGTTTCCACTCTTTTCTACAAGATAAATCCAAGGCTGATCAAGATAAGCTTCTTCTCAAATATACGCATATTCAAAGTCCTCGCGCAGAATTATTGATCTTGACAGTAAAAAACCCAAAGGCCATATTGAAAAATTATGGCACATTGGTTCCAGTGAGTGCTGCCAGCCTTAGGAGCATTACAGGTAACTATAATATGTTGTTTCTCCACTTACATACTTTTAACCTAAAACTAAACAATATGTTGTTTATGCTTTATTTACATTACTTTAGGTGTCTCTGTTAATCGACTCACTAGGTTAGTCAGAAATCTATATTTATAAAAATGAATCGCCAAAATGTATGTACTCACATCACTTCCGAACGACTGCACTAAACTGAACAATTTTTGTTGTTGTTGTATTCATTATTGTCACGACAGGATTTGCGGAAAAGAAAATGTTTACAAATGGCACGGGAAAGCTTTAAAAGTCTCATAATATGAATAATAACAGAGCCAAGGGAATGCATTTTGGATAATAGCTGTCTGATGGCAGTGGTACCATGGTTATTTGTGTTAAATGGCTGTAATATCACAATTATTTTCTCTCCCCATTTAATGTTAAGGTAACAATTATCAAGACAATGAAACAATGCAACAGTAAAATTCAAATACATTTTTATGTATTAGCTGTCCTTTCCTTACTCCTACCGTTTAAAATAAAGAAGCAAAGAAGCTTTCCTGGCCGACGAACACCTAGAGTAAATACTTATTTATTTGCCACTAGATGGCCATAGTAGTATTTTCCCTCCCCATCCAATGATACGGTAACGCAACAGTTTATCCAGATAGTGACACAAGTAGCAGTGAAATTTGAGTACATTTTTCTGTATTAACTGTCATTTCCTTACTCTTATCATTTAAAATAAAGAAGCAAAGAAGTGTTCCTGGTGACGAACACCCTAGAGTAAGTACTTATTTATTTGCCACTCTGTGGCCAAAGTAATATTTTTCATCCACATCCAAGTTAAGGTAACGCAATAGTTTATCGAGATAACGACCCAATGCAGCAGTGAAATTCAAATACAATTTTATGTTATAGCTGTCCTTTCCTTACTCCTATCGTTTAAAATAAAGAAGCAAAGAAGCTTTGCTGGTGTTGAACACCAAAAGTACGTACTTATTTATTTGCCGCTAAATGGCCGTAGTACTGCTCTATTTTCTTCCCCATTCAATGCTAAGGCAATGCACCCAGTTATGGAGTCAATGATGCAAGATAACTGAAAATCAAATATATTTCTATGTATTAACTACCGTTCCCTTGGTCATAGTGTTTAAATATATTTTTGTGGAAATTCTTTAAAATGAACAAGTTATAAATTATGCATATAACCATTAATTCTGCTTGGAATCTGAAAATGGCGGAGAAATGAAGGGACCTAGTTTATGTTAATTTCCTATTGCATATGTTGGTTATTTGACGTTATGTGGTACATGGGCTAGCTAAGAACATGAAGATACCTGCGACACCATCATACTGCAGTTGCGATGCTCTTAATACATTTGCACAAATAATATTTTGGGTTAAATGGAAAAAATATAATACACAAAGCTATCATCAAATAAAAGCTTATCAATTGCCCAACCAGATCTACTTGCTCTTTAGTTATACCATTGTTAGCCTTAAAAATGGCTGTTTTCACATAGGAGAAAATAAAGAAAGAGGTGGAAAACATTAGGAGTAAAGGAAAAAAAGAGATCAGAAGAAGCATGAATGTTACTATGTGACTTTCTCCTTAATGTAGTTCAACACCTATTTCAGCATTTACCCGCCACACTATGGAAGAGCTGCCATTACTGTTATTATGCCAATAGCACCCTTGCTTACCCACGCTGTTAACTGCATATGTCATCCTTTCGACACTATCTTATGGGTGCACTGACTTTCTCCTTTTCGCAATACCAACTAAGTATGCTACATTGTACAAATTATTGCACTTCATGGCACTTTTCAGATGCAAAAGCATTATTAGACATTCGCAATGGGCAAATTCCTGTTGACACTTCTACTGGCCTCATGTTTCCACCAAATTTTTGTAACTTCACAACGTCAAAGGAAGAATAAATATCGAAATTGTTCCCAAATATTGGTGCATATTACAAAAACTATGCTTGGTTGAGCGAATGAGCCATTTTAGCAGCAACTAATACGAATGTAGATGATTTTGGAATATAAAAATTCAAGTAAAATTGATGGGTGCATTCATTTAAGTTGATTGATTCCATTACCTATCCAAATGAAGTCGTCATTTATCTAACTGAATTCCTAAATTCATTGGATTTGCTAGGATTAGTGCCACACAATTTACAGTTCAAGGTTGACTCGGTGATTGTTATGCTCCGCAATCTCAATCAGCTGAAATTGTGCCACGGAACAAGACTCTCTGTTAAAAAGATTATCAAAATTTTAATTTAAGCTACTATAATCATAGGAAAGTTCAAAGGCGAGGATATGCTTATTTCAAGAATACCACTAGTGCCAACCGACTTTCCTTTTGAATTTAAGCATGTCTAGTTTCTGGTGTGCCTTGCATTTGCAATGACAATAAATCCCAAGGTCAATCATTAGAAGTGTGGGAATAAACCTTGAATTGCCAATTTTTCGCATGGGCAGTTTTATGTTGTGTGCTCTGAGAGTCGGCAAACCATCGGTGCTATTTGTTTTCTCTCCGCAAGAAAAATTGCTAATTACAAGGTATTATAATAAAGTATTGTCAAATTATTTAATTGTAATTTTATTTCATTGCATGATTTTATTATAAACGGAAGATTTTGTCTCAGTTTTTTCATTAGGTACAGCACCCATGCAAAGCCGGGGCAGGCAGCTAGTTTTTATATAAAAAGGAGAGGATCCAACAGAAAAGAAGGGTGGTGACCAAAACCAAAAAGGAGCAAGTTAATTATAGAAGCTATTGTAGATCACATGAAACATATAAGCACTGAGAAAGTCATTACTCACGGGGAAAAGTAAGTAGAAGCTACCTACCACCAGACCTAAATATCAAAAATGTGGGAGAGATTTTGCAGGCAAAGATGTTCCTTGTCCCAATTTAAAATTATTTTATACCAAATTTAATCTGGGCTTCGGGAGCTCAAAAACTGATGTGTGTTCAACCTACAAAGAATATTTACAAAATATACAGAATGAGTTAATCTGGAAACAAAAAATGAACATGAAAAAATGTATAGATTACATAAAATGAGAGCCAAGCAGCTTTTTCAGATCATGAAGCAGCAAGAACCTGACATCATAAAGATTTGTTTTGGTGTGCAGCAGAACCAGCCTCTTCCAAAGCTTACATTTCTGAAACATTTTATTCTCGGCAGGTTTGGTTCTATA
Source organism: Hymenopus coronatus (assembly GCA_030762935.1). Classification (NCBI taxonomy): domain Eukaryota; kingdom Metazoa; phylum Arthropoda; class Insecta; order Mantodea; family Hymenopodidae; genus Hymenopus; species Hymenopus coronatus. The sequence goes on from CM060897.1 coordinate 141,948,982, forward strand.
ATTTAGCAATAATGCCAGATAAAGAAGTTCAACAGCCATGAGATATCCATTTCTATAGTTGGCTGGAAAGAGAATCTTCTCTTGGGGCCAATGAGGTAGAAAGTGCATTGGTTCACTTCTTAAAAGAGCTTGAAGTGCACTTGATTGCATCAGAAAAGAAGCCTAACTGCATTCATGTTTTCAGAGTCATGCACAGGTCAAAATAAGAATGCCATTTTGATGACTGCATTAATGGGATTTCTTAAGGAAAATAAACTGCTTTAGGGTATAACACATTTTTATACCATCTGTGGCCATAGTTACCTGCCAGCAGAGGGTTTTTGGCAGAATCAAGAAAGTCTTAGAAAGAAGGAAACTATTCTCTCTCCTGATAAATACTGTGATTTCTTAGGATCACACAGAAAAGTAAAACGACTGGGAAAGGAATTACAAGAATTGATTACAAGACTTCTGCACAGCAATTGCCAAGGACCAAACTTCCTTTCTAGATGAGAGAGGCTCAAGTTATTAAATATATTAATAGGAACAACAATTTTAATGAAAGGGTGTTTTGAAACAGTGATATGTATGAATAGAATATTTCTGAGTTGGGTTTGTAACACTTAGTATCACTTAACATAGTTTTTCCAGACCGGTTTCAAAGCCATGTGGTCTTCATTGACAATGGTTTCCAACTGAATTTCCCACGGTGTCCTATGTTGAGGTGTGACCGTTCCTAATGCTGAGTGACGAACCTCCACAATATATTTTGTGGCAGCAATTCAAAGTTGAATACGTGGCATTGGTTTTTAATGATGAGATTTTTTCCCAGATGTCAAGCTCTGCTGCATATCTGGTGGGTTTTATAAGCTGTATGTCAGGTACTATTTCATGGTTAGTAGACCAAAAGTGGTGTGCAACAGCTGATTTGTCAGTTTTTTTGTATTTTACTACTCTCATGTGTTCTTTAAGTCTTGTTTCAAGGTGTCTTTTTGTTTTACCAATGTAAAATTTGTTGTAATCTACGCAATTTATTCTGCAGATTCCTGATTTTTTTGTGTTCTGGGATTTGGTCTTTTTGGTTGTTGCAGAGCATTTTTTGTAGACTGAACATATTTTGGGGGAGGGCAACTGTGATTTTATGTTTTTTGAATATTTTTTTGAAACTTGTGGTGTAGTTTTGGGTGATAAGTATACTTTTTGAAGCAAAGTTATCTATTGGTTGGCTCAATTTTGTGGTTTCTATGATTAATTTTCGTTGTTTGAATTTTTTTATTTTTTTATCTATTAATTTTTGGTCAGAGCCATTGTTTTTGTGGTAGATATTATGTGTTTGTATTCTGTGTTGAATTCTTTATCTTTTAATGGTGTGTAGACTAGTCTATGGATGAGGCTATTGAATACTGCATGTTTGTGCGCTATAGGATTGTGGCCATAATTCTTTATATAGTTGTCAGAGAGTGTGGGTTTGTCATAGATACCAAAGGACAGTTTGTTGCTTTCTCTAATTATTTTCATGTTTAGAAATGGAAGGTAGTTTATCTTCTTCAATTTCTATTGTGAACTGTATTGTTTCTGTTGTATGTTAACTAATTTGAGGGAGTCCTGTATGAAACGCTTGGGGACTATGGCCAAAATGTCATCAACACACCTATGCCAAGACTTGAAGATGTATGGGAATGCTGAGGTTATGTGTGTTTCCAGGTAGTTAATGTGATGGTCTGCCAGAAGTGGTGAAATTGGGTTATGCATTGTAAGGCCTGTAGTTTGTTGGTATGTTCTGTTGTTGAAGGTGAAGTACTTCTGATATAGGCAAAGTTTAGTTTAAGTTTAGGTAGTCTTCTAATTTTTTTTTTTTTTTTTTTTTTCTATTTTATTGTGGGTTAGCCAGCTTTCAAGGTGTTTTAACATCTGAGGAATGGGTAAGTTTGAGTATGTTGCTGTAAGGTCAAAGGATACTAAATTGTTTTCAGATTTTATTTCAAGGGTGGAGATTTTTGTTAATTAGATCCGAGTTAATGCTTCAGCTGGGTTATCTTGGTAATGATGTAATCTTTTGCACTAACCATTTTGAGAGACAGTATGTAGGAGAATCTATAGGTTGACTATTGGTCGCTGGCGTTGCCTGTTTTGTGGATTTTTGGAAGGGCATAAAGTCTGGGTAAAATTGGGTGCTTTGGTTTGAGTCTGATTTTTTGTGCTGTTTTGGACTGTTTTGGTTGCTTTTATGGTAAGGCTGGAGTCTTTCATGCATTGCTTCAATGGATCTGTTTTGATTTCCGTGAAGATGTTATCTTGTAACATATTTTCAACTCTGTGATGCAGTCGGATTTATCTAATTTTACTACTATGTTGTTTTTATCTGCTTTGGTATATATTACAGGTTTAGATTTTAGGTTCTGGAGGATTTTTTTATTTGGAAAGTTATTTCTAGTGTGGTTGTGATCTTTAAGTACTATTTCACATTCATTTTTAATGGCTGTTTTATCCTCTTCTTTTAAGCCTGCACATGCTATTTTTATGTCTGCTATTAGGTCTTCTGCGTGGTTGGAGTAGGTTATACATGTTTTTAGGCCTTGATTAAGTATTGAAATCTTATTGTTGGAGAATGTTTGAGTGAACATGTTTACAACTTGGTTATATGGAGTGTTTTTGGTGTGGTGAGTTTTCTTTTTGAGGTTAGTTGTTGAAGTTTTGTTTTGCTGTAATCATAGATTGTTTAGTTTGTTCTTTAGTTTTTGTGTTTTCTTGCTCATTTTCTTGCTTAAAAATGGTAGGAAATGAATAAGCAAATTTTGCCATGCAATGTATTTAATAGTTTTGTAAGTTTTAGATGGAGATCATATATTTGAAGGTCAAGTTGGTGTAATTTTGCATAGTGTTTGTTTCGTTCAAGAAGCATTACTTTTCTATCAGCTGATTTTTGTTGGAGAGTGTTGTTTCTGAATTTTACGATTCTTCTTACAAAGTTGGGCATTACTTGGTGCAACATGCAGAGATTGATGAAGCATATGTCGGCACACGTGTTTGGTTAGTGCAGAGGTTCACATCATTACCACAATATCCCAGCTTAACCATAAAAAACTCACAGGATCTAATTAACAAAATCTCCACCCTTGAAATAAAACCTGAAGACACCTTAGTATCCTTCGACATCACTGCAATGTACCCAAACATACATATACCCTGAAAGCTGGCTAACTCACAATAAAATAGAAAAAGAAGAATTAAAAGACTACCTAAACATAACTAAACTTTGCTTAGATCAGAATTACTTTACCTTCAACAACAGAACATACCAACAAACCACAGGCCTTAAAATGAATAACCCAATTTCACCACTTCTGGCAGACCTTCACATTAGCTACCTGGAAACGCATAACTTCTGCATTCCCACACATCTTCAAGACTTGGCATAGATATGTTGATGACATCTTTGCCATAGTCCCAAAATGTTTCATACAGGATTCCCTCAAATTACTTAACATACAACAGAAACAATACAGTTCACAATAGAAATTGAAGAAGATAAACTACCTTCCATTTCTAAATACGAAAATAATCAGAGAAAGCAACAAACTGTCCTTTGGTATCTATCACAAACCCACACACTCTGACAAATATATAAAGAATTATGGCCACAATCCTATAGCGCTCAAACATGCAGTATTCAATAGCCTCACCCATAGACTGGTCTACACACCATTAAGACAAAGAATACAACACAGAATATAAACACATAATATCCACTGCAAGAAACAATAGCTTTGTATAATTTTATTGTTTAATAGATAAAAAAAATAAAAAAATTCAAACAACGGAAATTAATCACAGAAACCACAAAATTGAATCCACCAATAGATAAACCTTGCTTCAAAAAGTTTACTTATCACCCAAAACTACACAAGTTTCAAAAAATATTCAAAAAACATAAAATCACACTTGCCCCCCAAAATAAGTTCAGCCTACAAAAAATGCTCTGCAACAACAAAAAAGACCAAATCCTAGAACACAAAAAATCAGGAATCTACAGCGTAAATTGCACAGATTGCAACATATTGTACATTGGTAAAACAAAAAGACACCTTAAAACAAGACTTAAAGAACACGTGAGAGAGGTAAAATACAAATAAACTGACAAATCAGCCATTGCACACCACTTTTGGTTTACTAACCATGAAATACTACCTAACATACAGCTTATAAAACCTGCCAGATATGCAGCAGAGCTTGACATCTGGGAAAAAATCCTCATCATTAAAAACCAATGCCATGTATTCAAATTTTAATTGCTGCCAAAAAATATATTATAGAGCTTTGTCACTCATCCACCAGGGACGGTCACACCTCAACATAGAACACCCTGTGGAAATTCAATTGGAAACCATCGACAAAAAAAACCCACATGGCTTCTAAACTGGTTCTGGAAAAACTATACACCCAAATAGAAATAATAGAGGTTGCAATCAACAGCAAATGGTACTTCCTAAGGTGAGAAAAAATGTAAACAGAGGATGTGGTGCATCAGTAGATGTGATTAAACCAAAAGCAAGAACAAATTTCAAAATCATCATGGATACAAGGACATACAGGATAGGAGGAATATGGTAAGCTTTGAAATAGCAAACGATGGATGAAACTTCTTTAACTACTTTACTGTACCAATAACAGCTACTGAATGTTATAATGATGTAAAGAGAAGTTTGTGTAAAATGAATCTTTCAAGTAACAATACTGATCCTCAGGACTCTGTATTTGTTATGATGATGAAGAAATACTGTAATCCAATATTTCAATGCACCTTAAATTAAATGCTTAACACTTAACGTAAAGTGTGATTTTTTTTAAAGAAATGTACTTGGGGAAAAAAAATTTTGTCCTTGATTTAAAATTTAATAAATTGTGTACATATGTAATAATATGTTCTTATATTATTAAAACATGGGTTTATATATCTGTTTTCTAAGAATGGCATAGGTAACCATTAAGAACAGGTTATATGTAAAGTTTTGTAAAACCAGTTCTGAAAATAAGTAGAGTTACAAAAAAAATTATAAATTAGATTACTAAATATTATTATGAAAATTGCATTGTGTTAAGCTTTCTTTATGTAACACTATTCATATTATATTTTACCATAGTTTAATAAAATAATGGAGTCTTGAAATAAATAAGACATTGCTGTAATATAAAAAACTCAGTTCCTGAAAATTTGAATTTTACATTTGTAGAGTTTTGAAAAAATGCTCCTCAATTGGGAAAGGAAGTTTGGGAGGGAAATATTCTAGGCAGGGATTCTTTCCCAGCAATTGCCAATTGTGAGAACTGAGAAAAAAAGCTAAGAAAAACCTCAGTCAGAGAGGGTGCTCCTGGCAGGATTTTAACTGCAGACCTCCCTTTATGAGTCTGTACCTTAATGATCTCAACTACTCAGGTTCGGTGTTTGCACCAAAGTATTTCATATTTAATCCCCAAAATAGGTTTTATCCAATTCTTGAATTTTCCTGTTTTTATATTCCTAAGAGCTTAATATGCATATTAAAAATATGGGTACCTGAGATATCCAAGGAAGTTAGATGAGGTAAGCGACCTTCAGACTTGAGAAGATCAGCCACTCGCGTCCGTGAAGGGTGAAACATTTCAAAGGGGTGGGCATCTTTTTCATCTGACATATCTAGCACTCGCAACTGGTGTAATTCAAGAAGCACTGGAACTACATTCTCCCCTGCAGACACCTATAAAAAGAAAATGCATCATGATCAGAAATGTAGTTCATTGTTGCTATAAGCTAGTTTTTAAACATAAAGTTTCTGGCAATCATAGTGGATGTATAAATATATATACAGTGTAAAACTTCCTTCAGTTTTATGGTAAAATTTTGAGAGAAATCTAATATTAAAAATACATAAAAATGGATAGTTAAAAGAGCGAAAGACAATGCTGTTTGGAAATGCACATGTATCATACACATAATAAGCAGAAATATTAGTTATATAATGACTGTAATGGCTGACTGAACAGGACTAACTCATTGGGTAGCCAAATACGCATCATAGTTTCTTAGAACTTCAGCAAATAAATGCACCCCTCAAAAAGATTATCTATCTTATCTTAACTTGATGCAGTTGCCAATGTTGCAATAATAATCATGGAACACTAATCTTGTGAAAGAAAGAGCCAAACTTACAACAGTAGTAACACTACATCAATAGTCCAAATCCCAAACCACTGGGAAGCAGATGCAAACTCAGAGAGCCATATTTATAGACTATAATCCTGAACCACCAGGAAACAGATGCAAACACAAAGAGCCATATTTAAACTATACATTGGTTTGGACTATTTCCACACTCATTTAGTCCAGGCCAAAGACAGTCTTAAGTTTTTGACATTCAGAGATGATAAAAAAGCCTCAGTCCAAGATCAGCCACAGGCAAAGGATTCTGCATTTGTGCAACTTCCATGGAGCAGCACACTAACCATTGTTACACCCAAGTTTATAATTCTCTATGGTAGTTTCATAGCTGTTTTTCATCCATTCAGTGTGGTTCAATGCTTACTGCTCAGCAAAATCATGGAGATATACATAAAAAATAAGTAGCTAGCATAAAATATTTAATAAAACAACAATAAACTAGTGATTTTATAAGATCATGCATGAAAGAGTAGTTAATGCAAATAATTACCAGCTAAAGTTCAGTATATGTAACATAATTTATTTGCATCCAGTTATCAATTTTACATAGATTTTGGACATGTCTGCCTTATTTTCTAGATTATATACAATTACAAATTTCTACAATTTTGTATATTTATAGCTTATTTAAATTATACAGACCCTTATTTATTAAATATTCTTTTAATTTACATTTAAATTGCATTTTTGAAGTATTTGCAACAGTTTTTAATGCTGATGGTAATCTATTGAAAAGCTTTATACCTCTTATGCTAATATATTTCTCTGTAATACCTCTGTTTAAATTATGCCTGTGCAAATCAAAATTGTTCCATGTGTTATGTTCTTGTAGTTGATAATTTCTTATTAAATTCTGTTTATCAATTATGTACAATATAGTCCTATAAACATACAGAGAATAGATGGTTAATATTTCATTATTGATGAACAAATTCCTGCACATGACCATGTGCACGATTCTAATCAATTGCTTTCTCGAAGCATACTTATACACCAGTTATACAGTTTCATGGCATCATCATTTCAATAAGAATTTAGCTGGCTAGAGTATTCACTTAAAATTACATAATGGAATTGAATTTATATAGTAAGCAATACTTTCTTTATTTATTAAATGCATCTCAGCCTGGATATTAAGCAAATAATTAAATATTGTATTGTATTAATTTACAGAAATCCTTATATATCATAAACTTCCAGCTGTAATGCTCCTCTCCTTGCTGAATAAATGTAAGTAAGTAACAAATAGCAAAATCTACTGTGAATACCACCCAAAGCCATCCATAGAAAGGCAGCTTATGTGCTGACATGATTCACTATTAAGCGCACTCAGCCCTATACCAATGACAGGCCCTATCCTGTCAAGCTCTGAGTTGTGCATTATCAATGTATTGTACTTTAAATCAAATAGTGCTGTTCACATATAGAAATGTTGTAGTTTGTACAATTTAAGTTCAATATTAAAATCAAGACTCAGAACAAAAGGTTTAAGACATCAGGGTTAACTGTATTCTATATTAGGCAACATTTTTAAGAGGTCCCACGAGCCATCCCTGAGACATGTGTGGTATGAGGGGCATTCAATAAGTCCTTAGAAAATCCAAGAAATTACACTCTTTGCATCGAAAAAAGTTTGTATTTAGTAACCATCATCTCTTACTAGATGGCAGTTAAAGTTACATCTCATGGTTTTGTTACCATAGGTGATTAAATCAACAACATAGAAAAAACAGGTTTCATGTGGTGATTATACACTTCTATTCAAAAGGCTTAATACCAAAACAGTAGAGTTGGACAAGTTCATGGCACATCTGCTCCTGCATTTGCAACAATTTACAATTGGATAAACAAATTTAAATGCAGCAGTACATCCTCAAATGATGAACATCATTCTAGGCATACAGTAGAAGTGATTTCCTCTGAAATTATTGACAAAATCCAGGATATAGTTTTTAGTGACTGACAAATCAAAGTTGGCAAAATAGGCTTATAACAAGGTAGTGTTTTGTCAATTTTGCATAAAAAATTAGGTCTGAAAAAGTTCTTGGTAAAATGGATGCCACATTTGTTCTCAATGGAGAATAAATACAATCGTGTGATCGATTCAGAAGTTGGTTTGGCATCTTTCAGTCGCAATCCTGACATGTTTCTGTGTTGATACATAACTGTGGATGAAATTAGATACACTTCTACACTCCAGACAAAAAAGTACAGTTGAAGCAGTGGGTTTTTAAAGGTGAACCGGCTCTGAAGAAGGCAAAGGTGGTGAAATCTGCAGACAAGATGATGGCCTCAGTTTTTTGGGATAGATAAGGAATCATCTACATTGATTACTTGCAGAAAGGAAGAACAATAAATGGAGAGTATTATGCACCATTAGTGCACCAGTTGAACATAAAAGGCGCTCATTGGCAAAGAAACAGATTCTCTTCCATCAAGACAATGCAAGGGTGCACACCTGCAAAGTTTTAATTGTGAAAATTGTAGAATTAAGGTTTGAATTACTACAACATCCATGTATTCACCAGATTTGGCCCCAATGAGTTCTTTTTATTTCCAAACTTGAAAATGTGGCTCAGCGGAAAATTATTCACATCTAATGAATAGATCATCTTCCAAACAGATGCCCATTTTGAGGACCTTCCAAAATCCTACTTTTTGGAAGGCTTAAAACACTTGAAGAATTGCTGGCAAAAGTGTATAGAGCTAAAAGGAGATTATGTTGAAAAATAACAAAAAAATCTACCAAAAATAATTTGTTTTTCTGCATTTTTCTAAGGACTTATTGAACACCCTTTGTATTATAATCGTCACTTACAATGTTTTAATACATCTAACATAAATCATACCATCAACATCCACTCAAAGAATACCATCTCAGTTTCTATGCCATGTGTATATAATATTACTTCTTATATTTTAATTTTAGAAAAATCTCCTCCCTCCAAATAATGCTCAAATCATAGGATATGATTTTGTGTGTGTGTGTGTGTGTGTGTGTGTGTGTGGGTGGGTGGGTGGGTAGGCGGGTGGGCGGGCGTGCGTGCATGTGGAAAGAGTGCTTACCTCCCTAGTAGAACTAGGTCTTTCTTCAATGGATAATTACATATCGAGGACATTTTCTTTGTTGTAATATTCTTTAGTCTTTCAGATTTTGGTCCGTAATTTTAGGCTTTCAGTTTCATTTAATTTTTCACCGAATTTTTAATGGTGATGTTAAGCTTCTATTATACACCTCATTATAACTTGTTGACTTCTCTTCCTGCCTCCATCATGACTTCCATTGTTTCATGTTTACCGAAGAAAGCTATGTTCAAAGAGGATATTCAGGTGCAGAATAAAAACTATTCATTGCTGAGTACCAACTTCAATGTCATCATTTGGCAACAGCTTTTAAAGAATTTTATTATTACTTTAACTTAGTGCATTCCCTTATTTCCCTTCTACCGATAAGGAATTAAGTAATAAGACCATTTCGGCTAATGTTTATCTCAATTACCATGATAGGATAGGATAAGCTTTGCTAAGATAAGTTTGTCCCAGAATAGTCTAGTTATATAAATAATATAGATTTTTTCATTTTGCTATACAGTTCACGTGTTTTAAAGAATAAGCATTGTCTTTGCATTGTCTGAGCCAAACCCTATTTGGGCTGCAAATTCCTTTGTGTCTATGTTTTGAGCTTTCAACGATGGATACCAAACTTGCCCTATTGTTTCACTACAGAAAGACATACAACTGAATCTTCTCACAGAGTCCTGCTATCCAGATAAATAATACAACTATGAATACTACTGAAATTCCTATAGGTATATCATACAAGCACAGATATAGCTAAAGTAGATATAATCAGCTCAAATTAGTTAAAATACAAAAGGCCCCTACTAAAGAAAAGTCTATAATTGTTTTTTTTTTAATTAATTGATTAATATAGAGGTACTTAAATATATTGGCCAAGAACAACTATGAATTGTATATTTAAGCTCTAATCATGGATGCACACAATAGCATACAGTGAGATATATATTTGTAGTTGTTAATCTCATTGGTCCTGCAAACATCCATTATATTTCATGGATTTCTAATAATAGGTAGAATATGCATATACATGGTACACAAGAACTGATTAATTATGGAGAAATCTTTCAACCATTGCTGTCAACAATGTACCCCTACCCATTTGCCCACTCATTATCAAGCTCAAACATAATTGCCTTTTAAGGATGTACTGCAATAGCATATTCTGTGGGCTAGCTGTGAAGTTTGGTAAAATTGTAAAGAAAGAATTTCTATTAAATTTACAAGTAACAAAGAATTTATTCCTAATCTTTTGGCATAAAAAGGACTCCTTGCGATAAAACTTAATTCTCTCTAATGTATTGTAGCTTGTCTTCTCAGGCAGGAGTAATATGACATAGTGTAATGGGCATATAGGCAGGAACATATGACCATGCAGCGAAACTGACTACGCAAGCCTGCCACCCTTCTCCCCAGGGATATGTTGAGTAACGAATTATCATCGGGCATATGTGGGGTTTTTGACGAGAAGGGGAAAGTTGCTACAACAAATCTCTCAGGTCTTCTTTCTTGCCATGCAAAGCCTAACCAAAGAGCCTTGAGGACAGCCAATGCAAACCATTATGTGTTGTACAGTCAGCCTTGTGATTTTTATTGCTGAGATAGGAATTCTTAATTTACCTAATGGACACAAAATCAGAAGTTATCCATTTCAAAAATACATGGAGATGATTGTTTTTCACTTTTTTTTTTCTTTTTTTTTAAATATAAAGTACTAGATACTGTGTAACAATTGTCATATTCTTCATCCTATTATTATTATTTATATGTATTAAATTTCACTGAAATTATTTACATTGTTAGGATAATTTTCATTAAATCCTGAACAAAAATGCATATATAATTTGTCAAGTAAAAAACAAGAGCTAGCCCAGAGCTTGGTTGCAACATTACCTCTGGTGTTGTATAATAATTTCTAAATGGACTGAAAGAAGCACAATTTTGGATAAATGCAACCTAAGGCAAAATGTTGCAAGGATAAACCGTCAAACCATGGGGAAGGCCAGATATTTCAGCTAACCTCCTCCTCCCCTTCCTTTTTCTTTTATATTTTATAAAAGTACCTATGGTAACTATATTGCAGGCTTAAACAACAATTGTTCATTTATTAGGTACACTAATTCCAACCTTTTTCTACCTCAGCAAACGAGAACATTTCTGAAACTAGGCACAACTTCTGAACATTTTTACCTGCATTGGTATTGTTGGAAACTCTAGCCTGGATCACCTAAATTGAAGGGTGAATTTTGCAAAATGCATATTAAAAGGTAGATTTCCAAAACTACTACTATATAGGCAAAAATATTTTCCTGAGAATATGGCTGTTGCCACATGTAGCATCTAATATATGCTACACATGATAGATACATCATATAAGCACTGTGATTTTGCAGGCAATGTAATAATTGCTTGTAACCCTCTATAGTGCACTTTACATGTGGAGGGTGTTAGAATATCTCCTTTTAAGTGTGTATGAGGGTCCTAAGAAAGTTTTGAGATACACAAAAACTAAACTGGATAAAATCAGTCTGACTGGTGGAGTTTTTCAAAGTATTCACTGCTATACTTTATCTGTTTTTTCATTCTCTCAAACTGCTTTTGAAAGCATTCCTGGCACTCACTTTCATATAGGTGTAAAAGCTCACACTGCAACATCTTTCACACACTGCAACAGCTTCTTCAGGGCTAGAAAACTTCTTTCCACTCATATGATTTTTCACTGTGGGGAACAAAAAGAGTCAAACCAGGACCGAAGGGGGGGGGGGGGAATCAGCTGCAACTCTTGGACTTCAGAAACTGGATCGTTGCATTGGCTGTGTGTGCAGAGGCATTATCATAGTGGAGCAGAATTTCTTGGAGTCCTGACCTTGGCTGCAATACCCAAAGCTTCTCAAAGATTTGTAATAGTTAAACTGTTGTTACCAGTGCACAGTAACTGTCCACATGATAACTGGTAGCCATGTGACAGATTTAGAGAAGGAAATGGCCAGCCTTTTCTTCCAGACGCTGCGAGAATGCTTCACTATCTTTGGAAGATCATCATCTGGAAACATCTACACAATTGACTGATACTTAGTCTCAGGATCAAACACGGACCTTCTTCTTCGACTCGCTAAGATGGCCAAGAAGAGACTGCGCAGACTCGCCGCTGCTAAGGCAGCACCCGTCGCCTCTTCCTCGGCAGCCGCCGAGGAGGCAGCTTCTCCGTTGATACCGGTCCCGGCAAGCCCTGCTTCGCCGGCCGCCACCGCAGTCTCGCCGCAACTGCAGCCGCAGTTGCCGCCAACACCGCCGCCACCGACGCCTCCACCCAGCTCTACGACGCCGCCCCGGTTCAGTGCCGTGGTACGGGGGGTCCCTAGGGACCTTACCACCCGGCATCTGCTCACCGCCGTGCAGTCGCGGTGGCCTTCATGCTTGAGGGCCACCCGCATTTACTGCGCCCGGGGACCAACGCCGCTCGTCCGCCTGGAGATACAGGACCAGGCTGACCTGGAAGCTGCCTTGGCGTCAGGGTTGCCCTTATTAGGGCGACTTCTGGTCGTCGAGGCTAGCCGACAGGAACGCCATCGGCCCTGCCGACGCTGCTGTGCCTACGGCCACACCGCTGAAGTCTGCTCTTCGACACCGAGGTGCCACTACTGCGGTACCAACTCCACCACCACCGAGTGCACTGGGCATGATCTCCGCCGACGCCGCCGATTCTGTGCCACCTGTCGTGGCACAGGACACTACACAGGGCAAGCCCAGTGCCCTCTCTACCCAAGGAGCAGCACTTCATCACCAACTTCTGCCCGCCGTACCACTCCACTGCAGACAACCACCACTGAGGCCTCACCACCTGCACTCTCAACAGACGCAGCGACGCGAGAAGCCATTCAGGACCTCCACGCGGAGATCCTGAACGTCGGCGCTCGAATAGCTGCTCTGGAAGAGACATGCAGCCTCCTCACACAGAAGCTGCATACTCTGCTGAGCTCTTTCAATCCAAACGTCAGCAACCCAACACTGCTCCTCCTGTACAGGCTGAGGGGCACGCACGGCTCGGGAATGCCCGACCACCAACGGAGTGGAAGACTACTGGGAGCTTCGTGGAGCAATTCCGAAGCAGGTATAATCCATAACGTCTACGTCCTATTCTCTCCTCAAATTTCCACCCTTTATTTCCTTTCCAATATCACCTCTACTCCCTAGGCTGCAGTCAGGTTCCATGGCTGTTAGCCTAGAAACAACCTTTCACCCGCTCCCGCACAACGTGCGGCAGCTTCCTATCTTTCGCCGACTAACGCGGGTGCATCAGCGGGACCGCGCAAAGCCACGAGATTCACAACAAGCTACTGTTATAACGTGGAGGGGTTTTTTAGTGGGTATGCCGCATGAGGAAGCGGAGAGTCCCACATATCCTCCCAGCCATTGCACTTCGGCTGGGGGTTGAATGCGTAATGCATTTTTCCCCTCCACGGTAAAAAAAAAAAAAAAAAAAAAAAGGTAAATGCAAGTTTTATCACCTGCAGAGAATTTCATCTGTCGAATGTGGCCAACATTTCTTCCAACCATTACACACAGCTGCACTTTTGCAGACCATTAAATTGTGGGACACCCATGTGAAGATATTCATGGAATATTTTGGAAACTGCTGGCGATAAAATCTGCATAGTTGCCTCAAGTTCCTTAAATGTCACATGATTGTTTTTGTGGACCATTATTACCACAGCAGCTATTCAGTCAACGCTGTATACGGCTGATCATTTCTGGCCTAAGTTGGGCCTCTTTTAAACTCTTGAAACCACCAAAAAACTATGGCATGGGAAAGGATATGCCCCCAAAAGCAAATACTCAAGAATTTGAGTTTCATTTAAACCAATTTTAAAATTGGTGTATGAAAAACCTCTCTTTCCACCTCCATTGTGGAAACCATCACCACACTACAGGTTATTAACCTTGCACTGTAAACTGCAGGGGGAATGCCAACTGATACACTTTTATTTTCGCAAAGAATGTGGCTATTCGATGGTGCAATCCACTTAAATTCATCAACCTTAGTTTATGAATATCTCAAAACTTTTGTAGTGACCCTCATATTCTGATCCACTTCTAAAGCTATATATAAAATACCATTCAAGAAACAGCGTACCTTGAGGTTGTACATTGTGAGAGATTTCAGGCGATCCCTGCATTTGCGCAATGGTGAGATATCATCAACTCTAGTACTTGAGATGTCTAAGCTCTCCAGATGTGGAAGATCCTCTGCAACTATCTCCAAGCCATGCCTGTTGAATTCTGTACAGCTTACATTCAGACTCTGCAGGTTTCTAAGTTTTGAGAGAGCTACCACAACACAGTACCTATTACACAGACAAAACATCTCACTTCATTGAAAAGTAAATAATGTCTTTAACCAGTCACAGTGAGGCATGAAAATAATTTGGTAAATTTCCTGAGTCAATTTATGATATTACCTCACCTGCAATTGTTGACCATCTGAATTGTTTCACAAGATATCACATTCTTCTGAGGGTCTAATGACATCATAGATAGAGTTGACAGTAAATTTGGAATAGGAAGCACATGGAAGCATGAGTAGAAGTAGAGTTCAAAAGCAGACTTAATGAATTTGCTCAATCTATCAGATGGCAGTATTTTAAAATACATCATCTGAATATGAACCAAGGTTTTCCTGAAATTGTTCCTGGGCTTACAACCGGTTGTGAAGAATTTGAACACCGATGTTTTGAAGTTGTCCATTGTCTTTGTCTTCAGGGAAACTGAACTGTGGGGAAAGAATTCCACTCCTATATAGGCAGATGACCATTGGAGATGGTCCCAACCAAGAGATTAAATATGATTGGAAAACTTTGTACAAAAATTCATTGTGACTTGACTATCTTGGGCACAGACCTCTTTGGAAACTTGCAGATTACTTCTGATGAAGGCACTTTGCAGTTGCTGTCCAGTTAGAACTAAGTCGTAGTCTAGAGTCATGAATTAAGTTATTTTCTTTGGAGAGAGCTCTCTCCTGTCCCCATGGTGGAAGCACTTGGCTATTAAATTTTTAGTGCATGTGGTGACAGAGCTAACTTTTAAATATTTATCCAAATACAAGCTTATGTTTGTTTGCAAAACATTAATATTGAGAATTAGTTATCTTGCATTTGTGATATGCTTTCTAATAAGTTTCAAATTTTGCAGTGGCAAAGCCTGGGGGAAAGGGATTACTGTTAAGTTGTAACATATGCTGCAAATTTTATATGTTTCATTTTTAACTGTATACATATTACCAGACCTACAGGAATTATAAGCATTCTCAATAGAAAAAAAGATTTCTCTCTGAAACTAAAATGAAGATAAAGGATTTTCTTTCACATCATTGGTTGCTCCTAATGTAATGGAAGCCAATGGTCAAACATGAAGAGAGAGGTTTAGCGCATATCCCTCTTCCCACTGCACACATAGTGGCACATTTCCATTCCTTACTTACCTGCCTATTTCATTAATTTCTATACAAATTTAAATTAGGTAAACTTTTTACTAAGATATGTTATATTAGGTGTGTTGACTAAAGAGAAAATGTTAAATATCATTGTCACTGCAGCTAAGATGCCACTGGCATCACTTTCTCCCACACGAACATTTCAATAATTCTCATTTTCTCCTCTCCTCCTCGCAAACAAAAATTAGATAAGCAAAAGAAAAAGAAACAGAAAAGCTTAACTATGTCCCTTTGTTTAAAATATATAATGTTACACTTTAAATTTCATTTAAAAACTAAATTATCATATCTTCTTTTTATATAGATGATATACTAAACTCCAAAATTAATGTCGCCCTCTGTTGTGTAATGGTTACCATGCTTGCTATATACCCAAACTCGTAGGTTCAAACCTGGCGGAGGACGATGTATTTTTTCGGGTATAAAAATCCTTAGCATGGCTAAGGAAGTAAAGCTGTTGGTACTGTGTTGTAGATTTACAGCACATAAAAGAACCTCAAGCCTGATAAAGAGGCTTCTGAGCAAAATTAAGTGGTCTTTCATGCCCAATATAGAATGGGATGCTGAGAACCACAGCAGTTAAAGAGCGTCCATAAATAGAACTCCTTTCCATTTCCAAAATTAAGTTCTGAAAAAAGTGGGTCATCCTGCATTTGAGGTTTCCTTGTACTCATATAGATATGATAAGCGCTCCTTCTATTGGGACTGGAGAGTAAAAATTACTCTAGCAATCTCCAGAGAAAAACTGTGACTCTGGATTTCAACTTAGTTCTGCCTGGACACCAAGAATATGGCACTTTCATCAGAAGAAATCCATTAAAACGCATGAGTTCTCCAAGAGGACCATGCCGAAGAAACACTAAATTGCAGTGAAGTTATGTGCATTTCCTCAAGGGTCCATGCTCAAGTTGAATTACATCACAGTATAGTTTTATGTGAAGATCTTTAAAGTATCGAAGCCAATCATTTTTCATCTCTTGGTTGGCCCGCCCCCTGGAATTCTTTCCTCAAAGTTCAGTTTCCCTACAGATGAAGGTGATGTACGTCTTCCCAAAGTTGGAGCTCAAATCCTTCACAACCTGGCTGAAAATCAAAGTATAGTTTCAGATTTTGAAAACCAAAGTATAGTTTCAGATTTCTAATTTAATATATATTTTTTTATGAAGAGTTTCCAGGTGACAAGTTCTATTAAAAAAGCTTTGGTATCTATCTCAAGATTCAACCTCCAGAAATGTGGCCAGCTAGAAATGTTTTCACTTATTTTACGTTGCAGAGGTTTTCAATTGCAAACAACACATTGGATGTGGCTATTTCATTATGAACTTTGAAATCCTATCTTATGATAGATTCAACAAATTACTCATGCCTGCTCTCAACTCCTGATCTGCAATGCCAAAATGTCAGTAACCTTCAGCTTAAGATTAAAGCAATGCCTTTTGAAACATGTTTTGTTTAACAAGTGTAAGCAAAGTATTTTGTAACAGACTCAGAAATTACTAAATGGTTTTATTATTACTGCATAAATATGAAACAAAAGAAAATACAGTACACTCCCAATTATTTGGGGTAATATGGGAGAGAAGATGTACCAATAATGGAAAAACATGAATAATTGAGAAAGCTGCAATTACTGCTTTTATGATACAAAATATATATGTAAATAGGTATTTACTTTACATAAAAGCTTTATTCTAAACATGTATTCTTTGTTTGAAATTTTACCAAGTTTTGTGCATAGGTACTGTTTATTTCTTAAAATAGTCTGTGATGTTTGTCTGTGTCAGAGAATTGACATTTTTTGCATGCATTTTGAATTTTTCTTGCAACAATAATATCATTGTACTGAAAACCCATCAGACCCATATGATCTAGAAGAGTGTAAACACATTGCAATGTGATACAGTGAGTGACATCAATGTCTTCATCCCCACTTTCACATTCAGTGTCCTCTTTTTTGTTTTGTGAAATTCTGGCATCACTCATGTGCTGGAAGCTGGATTCACATGCATTGATCTTCATCCATTGATTTATGTTTTCTTCATCAATATCTTCAAAGCCATTTAAACCTGTTGCCAGATTCATTATTTGTGCAGTTGTTATTTCTTCATCACTGAAACTTTGAAAATCACTTTCTTCTTTATTTGGAAGAATTTTCGTTCTTAATGAAAATAGTGCACTTGATAGCTTGACATCCTGCCAGGCATCAGAAATCCAACATACGGCATCCAGAATTGTTAACTTTTCCAGAACACCACCAAATTATCTTCATCAACTAGCATTCTAAGTTGGGCTGAGTTTTACTATGCAATTATACCTTGGCCCATTGACTATGTAATGACAGTCACATTAGGAGATAAAAACTTAGTTACAATGAGTCCTTCACCAGGTATGAGATTGCTGTTATCAGGATGCGGAGGGGTGTTATCAAGCAATAAAACAACCTTCTGTGGCAATCCTTTCTCTTCTAAAAATCGCAGAACTTGTAGAAAATGTGTGTGGAACTAGTTTTAGAAAATTTCACTATCTATCCCTGTTCCTTTTTTGTTGTAATAATACACAGGGAGATCCTTGGTTGAGATCCTTTTAAAGTTTAGTTTTTTTTTTGTTTTTTTTGCTAATCATTAGTAGCATTAGTAGTGCACAAAATTGTAACATATACTTTAGATGACATACTCAAGACCACATATTCACTCTTAAAAGTAAGACATTTCCATTACAGACCACTTTTGTCTACATTGTTAATTTGGTTTGGTGTGAATTTCTCTTCTTTCACAAATTTCTGAAACTCTTCCCAGAAGAAATCAGTTGCCACAATATTTGAATTAAACCGTTCTTCTTGCACGGTAAGTTTGAGAATCCCATGACATTTGAATCTGGTTACCAACCAAATGACGCATTAAATTCTCCCTCTAACCCTAGAGCTTGATGACATTTTTTTTAGACTTTTCAGCACACATCACACCTGAAAAAATGACACCTTCTACTCGTTTTTGGCTAAACAACTGCAAAAGAAGCACTTAAGTCATGAAAGGTAGATCTCTTCATGCTTTTTCATGCAGATGGTCCAGAATTAGAATAGAATTTTTTGCCAAAAAAAATCCTGCATTTTCTGTTTATTCTTTTTTATGTCTTGGACAGTTTGCATTCCAATACCATAATCAACACTAAGTTATACAGCTTTTTCCCTCTTCTCAAATATTTAAATTAATTCCAACCTTTTTTAATGACAAAACATGTTTTTTTCTTTTTCTTTTCTCCTCCATTTCTTTTACAAATTTATTTTAACTTGCTTCATTGATGCTTAACATCAGGAAAATTGAGCTTGTTTTCAATTTACAAGAACAGGCTGGTCGATAACAATGGAAATGGCACTTGTCATGTGACAAGTCATTTATTGCTGTTATCTACAGAAAAAAAAAAAAATGCACTTCGTTTCTTTCTTCATTTTTTTTTTTACATGGATAATTCACAAACCTGATAATCCACGCAAAAATATTTGGAGGTGTACTGTAATTTTAATTTAAAGGCAAGGGTAGTATTGACAAACCAAACAACTATAGAGGCATTGAATTACTATCAAATGTAGAAAAAGTTTTTACTGGTATTATTGCAAGTAGGATACAAACATGGGTTGAAGAATATAATACTCTCTCAGAATTTTAGATGGGCTTTAAAAAAAGGAGAACAGTTGATTATTTATCATAAAAACATTGGTAGATAAATACTTGAAAGACAACAGAGGAAAGTTATACGTGGCTTTTGTGGATTTAGAGAAAGCATACAATTGGATAGAGCTCTTCAATTGTTGTGGCATAAGTTGTTGAGCAAAGGAGTGAGTAAACAAATGGTACACACCCTTAAAGCATTATAGAAGGAGAATACCTTTTGTATAAGAGTGAAGGAAGGGGTTGTAACAAGAAAAATCCAGCAAGAGAAAGGTCTTAGGCAAGAATGTAAGTTAAGTCTGGCCCTATTTAATTTATATGTAGATGATGTATTAATGAAAATTGGGAGGAATAACAACTCTATGCCAATAATTAATAATATTCAGATTCCTGGATTACTGTTTGCAGATGATCTAGTTGTAGGTGCAGTTTCAGTAAATGGCTTAAAACAATCCGGTAAAGAATGGAGTTTAAAAGTGAACCAGGACAAGACATAGATTGTAGTGTTCAAAAAAAAAAAGGGGGGGGGGATTGAGCAAGTATGAAAAATGGAAGAATGAAATTAAAAAGAGTACAGGGTAGTGAAAGAATATATTTATCAATGAGTTAAAATAGACAGTGGTGGCAGTTGGGAAAAGCAAATGAAATTTGCATTGGCAAAAGGAAAAGGAGCTTTATCAGCTATTAGAAGTTGCAAATACAAAACAACTAATATAAATATTAGATGGTTAGAAAAAGTGTTCAATATAGTGGTTAAGGCCAAAATGCTATATGGGATAGAAGTATGGGGATTAGAAGGGGAAGATATAGATGAGGTGCATAGGAAATTTTGCAAAGAAATGCTTGGGTTACCAAATGCAACCATTAGGCAGGTAGCACAAATAAAGCTTGGTAGAGTGGCAAGTAAGGGAAAGATTATGGAAAGGACATTGACATTTTGAATTAGAATATTGAATTTGGAAGAAAGGAATTTGTTAAAACAGTGTTTAGTATATCACGAGAAAAATTTAAAGAACAAGAGATGGGTAGACTGTCTTAGAAATAACTTAGAAAGTAGTGGATTAGAGCAAATGTGGAGGAGAGAAAATAATGAATAATTTTTGGAAGTTGGCAAGGAAAAGATCTGATAATATAGAAATACAAAAATATTTAGAGACAGCTGAAAAGAGATCTTTAATTTTTTATGTACCAATGAAAGATTTATGGGGAAGGGAGAAGTATATAGACGTGACAAATAAAGAGGAGCAAGAAGGTATTGCATGGCTGAAAGCAGAAATATGGAGGTTAAAAGGTTTAAGGAAGAGTATTCCTCTAAATCAATGTCCTTTATGTGGCAGAAATGAAGATATGGAACATATATTATTTAAATGTAAAGGGACTGAAGTTTGGAGAAAAGAGTATATTAATAACAAATGGTTTAAGATAGATACAAATGTAGCGGTAGTTGAAATATTTCAGAAAGACAGTAAGAAGATTGGACAATTTTTATACAAAGTGAAAAATAAATGGGTATGGACAGTAAATAGAGACATAATGGTGTAATAAACTAGATTTAAGAAACTATTGTAAAATAGGAGTATGACCGGTAAAGAGGCACGGCTGAACACCAGTCATATTCACCTATATACAGTTTAGCATACATAAACAAACAAAAAAATAGTTTAAACAGATATGAAAATAATTAGCTAAAAATGTCTTGTAAGACTTGAAGCTTTCACGGCGAATGTTATTCATTATGGCATCACGGGTGATCAGCCATGTCAGGTGTATAAAATCCAAGCTTTCGACCATTGCACACTCCATGGTCTTCATCAGGGACTGCATGAAGCTGCTGGGATACGTTCCATTATATACTGCATCTAGGTCGGCGGAGCGTGATGATCTGCGATTGGCCCGACTGACCGAAGGGCCGTATTTCTTCTTGTCCGCTGTTTTCTGCCAGGTCCGTCCTCTGTTCTGGGTAATTGACATCGATATTGCAGGTGTGTATAATGGCCGGCATCCAAGCTGTGCTGAATTGAAGTCCAGAATCTCTATTGTAATTGCAAGGGTGTAACTTGATTTTGATGGCTTCTTTGATGAGTCTGTCATAATACTTATTCGTTTGATGTAGGACTGAGATGTCATTGAAATTGATTTTATGTACCTTCTCTATGCAATGTTGGGCTACTGCCGACTTTTCCGGTTGAAGCAGTTTAATATTGCATTGATGTTCTTTGCATCTCTCTTCTATTGTGCGTCCAGTTTGCCCAACGTACACTTTCCCGCATTCACACGGAATTTTGTACACTCCTGGTACTTTGAGTGATGATGGATCTTTAACTGATCTCAGATATTGCTGGATTTTTCGGGGAGCGGAAAAATAGGTCTTGATGTTGTGTCTGGAGAGAATGCGGGCAATTTTGTTAGAAGCAGGACCATAGTAAGGTATGAAGGCCTTGCTCACCCACTCATCTCTTCCCTTGGAATTAGAGATGCACAGCAAACCAGATCTCTTTTCCCGGACTTTCTTGTGAGCTCTCTTGATCTCCTGGAGGCTGTAGCCTTTTTCAATAATGTGTCCTGCAAATGTTGAATTTCTTGCTGAATATTGTCCTCATCAGCTATGTCGAACGCTTGATGAAACAAAGTGGTGATGACTGTTTTCTTTTGGGAAGGATGGTGATGACTGGATACGTCCAAATATCTATTGGTGTGTGTGAGCTTCCTGTATACCTTGTGTCCCAGGGTGCCATTTTTCTTCTTGTACACCAGCACATCCAGGAAGGGGAGGGCGCCATTGTTCTCGACTTCCATCGTAAATCGGATGTTTGTGTGCAGACTGTTGAGGTGTTCAAGAAAGATAGCCAGTTTGTCCTTGCTGTGGGGCCAAATGACAAAGGTGTCATCCACGTATCTGAAGAAAGCTTTGGGTTTGTCTGTAGCCGTGTCTAATGCAGTGTGTTCGAAGTTTTCCATAAAAAGATTTGCGATTGTCGGTGAAAGAGGAGAACCCATGGCGACCCCATCCGACTGTTCATAGAACTGACCATTGTAAGTAAAGTATGTGGAGGTCAACGTGTCTCTGAAAAGCTTGGTAATATCATCTGGAAAGTGTTCACCTATAAGTTGCAAAGAGTCTACTAGTGGCACCCTGGTGAACAAGGATTCTACGTTGAAGCTAACCATAATATCATGGCCAAACAACTGGCCACTCTACTCACGCCTCTAGTAGGCGCCTGCCAGCACCATGTTAAAAACTCCAGCCAGTTCATCCAGATAATTTCAAGTCTGAGGTGGGCCCCCGATGATATTATGGTTAGCTTCGACGTAGAATCCTTGTTCACCAGGGTGCCACTAGAAGACTCTTTGCAACTTATAGGTGAACACTTTCCAGATGATATTACTGAGCTTTTCAGACACACGTTGACCTCCACATACTTTACTTACAATGGTCAGTTCTATGAACAGTCGGATGGGGTCGCCATGGGTTCTCCTCTTTCACCGACAATCGCAAATCTATTTATGGAAAACTTCGAACACACTGCATTAGACACGGCTACAGACAAACCCAAAGCTTTCTTCAGATACGTGGATGACACCTTTGTCATTTGGCCCCACGGCAAGGACAAACTGGCTATCTTTCTTGAACTCCTCAACAGTCTGCACACAAACATCCGATTTACGATGGAAGTCGAGAACAATGGCGCCCTCCCCTTCCTGGATGTGCTGGTGTACAAGAAGAAAAATGGCACCCTGGGACACAAGGTATACAGGAAGCTCACGCACACCAATAGATATTTGGACGCATCCAGTCATCACCATCCTTCCCAAAAGAAAACAGTCATCACCACTTTGTTTCATTGAGCGTTCGACATAGCTGATGAGGACAATATTCAGCAAGAAATTCAACATTTGCAGGACACATTATTGAAAAATGGCTACAGCCTCCAGGAGATCAAGAGAGCTCACAAGAAAGTCCGGGAAAAGAGATCTGGTTCGCTGCGCATCTCTAATTCCAAGGGAAGAGATGAGTGGGTGAGCAAGGCCTTCATACCTTACTATGGTCCTACTTCTAACAAAATTGCCCGCATTCTCTCCAGACACAACATCAAGACCTATTTTTCCGCTCCCCGAAAAATCCAGCAATATCTGAGATCGGTTAAAGATCCATCGTCACTCAAAGTACCAGGAGTATACAAAATTCTGTGTGAATGCGGGAAAGTGTACGTTGGGCAAACTGGACGCACAATATAAGAGAGATGCAAAGAACATCAACGCAATATTAAACTGCTTCAACCGGAAAAGTCGGCAGTAGCCCAACATTGCATAGAGAAGGTACATAAAATCAATTTCAATGACATCTCAGTCCTACATCAAACGAATAAGTATTATGACAGACTCATCAAAGAAGCCATCAAAATCAAGTTACACCCTTGCAATTACAATAGAGATTCTGGACTTCAACTCAGCGCAGCTTGGACGCCGGCCATTATACACACCTGCAATATCGATTTCAATTACCCAGAACAGAGGACGGATCTGGCAGAAAACAGCGGACAAGACAAAATACGGCCCTTCGGTCAGTCCGGCCAATCGCATAACATCACGCGTTCATTGGCCAGGGCAGCGCGGCCTCCGCCCATCTAGATGTAGTATATAATGGAACATATCCCAGCAGCTTCATGCAGTCCCTGATGAAGACCATGGAGTGTGCAATGGTCGAAAGCTTGGATTTTATACACCTGACACGGCTGATCACCCATGAAGCCTTAATGAATAAAAATGTCTTTTTCTATTCTACATCTGGTTCAATACTTACATGATACTGGTTAAATTTTAGCAAATTTTGTTACACATACTCATGTACTTAGTATTTAGTTGATCATTATTTCTTTGTAATACAACTTTGTTTATATGTGCCTCTGCAGTATGAAGTTTTTATGCTCAATATGCTAAACTTTTATGACCGTAAACACATCTAAATATTATTATAATTACTATTCAATTAACTTACTAGACATGCCTTTTCTCACTCCCTTGCAATTTCTGTTCCATACAAAATATAGTAAAATGTGTTAATTTCTTTACACTGGTATTAAATTAAAAAAAAAAATCATTAGGGATTTAATTGGTATTCCAAGTTCAGATTCATATTTTTGCAGAATTATTTTTAACTTACATGTACCATTGCTTTCAGATCACTTTGGCCTTCTTAACATGCTGCTTATTTTATAAGAACACTAAATTATGTAACAATTACATGACAATTTACATTGAAACCTAACATCTTTTATTTTGATACAACCCATATAAAATAAATACAGGAGTCAAATGAGCTTGAAATTTGTTCTACCTGTGCCTATGAATACTTCCCATTTATCTCTCAATATATTGTTGAATAGCTTTTAAGTGTTGAGAAATTTATGAGGGCTGATCAACAAAGTCTTAGACTGATTTTTTTCTGTAGCTTCCGTGATAGTTTCGTATCTGTAACATAAATATTTGAAAAAAGCAGGTTTTTATGTATAATGTTGGTAGGCAGCAGCACTCTCGTGTCGGTAGATTGGTAGTAATGGTCTATTTTGTAGACCCTACGTGCATTTCGCATACAGACAATGGAGGTGATGCGAGAGGAGCAGTACAGCGCAATCAAATTCTGTTTTCGTTTAAAACATACAGCCACCGAACTTATGAAAAGCTGAAGCAAGCGTACAGTGAAGATGCACTACCTCGTGCAACAGTCTTTAGGTGGTTCAAGGACTTCAAAGAAGGCAGACTTGTCACAGTTAAGCAAGTTGGCTTCTGCTGTGACTGAAGTCAACATCAACACAGCTGCTGTGATTGTCCGAGAAGATCGGCATATAACATTATGTAACATCAGTGAAGTGTTGAGAATTTCATTTAGCAGTGTGTTTACAATTATGCACGACCATCTCCATATGACCTGAGTTTGTGCTCGTTGGGTGCCACGTCTGTTGACTCCCAAACAAAAGGCTGTGCGAATGGAGACAAGCCGTGAGGTGCTGCGTCTCTTTGCTGATGGAGGGGATGCATTTTTTAAATCGATTACCACCGGTGATAAGTCATGGCTGCATCATTATGATCCTGAAGGAAAACAAGCCAGCACAGTGTGGAAATCGCCAGATTCCCCAACACCAAAAAAGGCAAAAGCTGTTCCATCTGCAGGGAAAGTGATGATCACATTTTTTGACTGTAATGGAATGATTTACCAGCATGCCGCTCCCCCTCACATTACTGTTACAGCAGCATACTACAAATCAGTATTGGCTACACTTAGGAAGCACATTGCAACAAAATGACCAGAGCTTTCTCAGACTGAGTGGCGACTTCATCATGACAATGCACGGCCTCACGTCGCAAATTAGGTCATGCAATTTCTGGCTTGATTCAACATTACCTGTGTACCATAACCACCTTATATCCCCGATCTTGCACCCTGTGACTTTTTTTATTCCCATCACTAAAGGCAAAGCTTAGGGGTATTCGATTTGAGAACTCTGAAGCAGTGCTCAAGAAAAGTGAGGCGATTCTCAAGGACCTGACAAAGAATGGTCTGCAGATCATGTAAACATTGAATTGGAGGAATAAACATCTGTGAAAAAAAATCAGTCTCAGTTTTTGTTGATCAGCCCTCGTAATTTACCTATTTCCTACACTATATACTTATACTTTCTGAAATATGGAGGATTAATACAGTTATGTTCTGACAGTATGAAAAATACCACCTCTGAAGAAAAACAGCTTTTCTCTAAAATACAGACTCTATTATAACTAAAAATAAGCAAACGAGTCGCAAAAATTAAAAAATACATTTTGTATGGTTTTGCTAGCTTTAGATAGGAGGAATACAATTTTTGTTAAAGCAGCCATTTACACAAGAAAAAGTAGCATAAAAATATTTTCAATAACAACTGGGCAATTTCATAAGTGATAATTCTCTATTTATTGTTTTGCATCAAATATGACAATTCCCTTCACATTACCACTACAAAATGTCATTTCAGTGTGCCTGTAAAACTTTTCTTTCCTTACTGCAATTGTTACTGTGGAGACACCTGATTGATTGTTTTCTCATCTATAAAATCTTATCAGAGGTCACTGCATTTCCCTGTACAGTTCCTTTACACTTGCCCCAATAATTAAAACAAACATGATGAGCCATTTTTTAATTGTATATATTCCTTATACTTGGTTGTTAGTGTAACCACGTATCAATAGAAGAGCACATTAGTTGTTATTAATTGTGGCACCAAGAAGAAAAGAAGTATGGGATACAAAGCTGTTTTTTACTTTCTCTAGCCCAAACGTACGATGTACATAGTGGATAGAGAAGGTATTATATTCCACCCAAACATTTGATACCAAGATTTCACTGGAAATACATGTTTTGAGATCTCCTGAGTACAAAAAAAACATTTTTAGAAAAAGGCCCATGTGTGTCTGTGGACAGCATAGCTCAAAAACAAAAAGTTGGCTAAATATCAAATTTGGTATATAAGTACACTATTTTCCAAGGATGTGACACACAAAGATTTTGAAGAGAAACCCCCCCCCCCACTACCCTTTACATGGAACATCTTTTGAAAATTTTGATTTTCTCAAAAATGGCTTTAATGATATAGATTAAAATACTGTTTATTAAAGATATTTAAAGATCACAAATAAAATGTATATTTAGAATTTTCTGGAAATAGCCTGAGAAGAGCTCTTTATTCTGGTTGAGTTTTGTAGAATTTTGCATAAAGGTTAAACCCTAAGAGATACACAAAAAATTTAATGCACAAAAAATATAGATCTTAATTCAAAACAAAGATCTTGTTAAAACAAATAATTTAAGTCCTGCAGTTTTTCTTGTAGCTTTGACCGTTTTCAAAATATTAATTGTTATTGGTTTCAATTTTAAACTAATTAACTTTTCTCAAGTGAGGCCATGCAAAGTGAACCGAACCTCGATTCTTTCACATAGTAACCAGCTTTTAAAAGATTTGACTACAGCTTTAGTCGTAATGTGGTCCCTTACTTCCCCTCTACTTACAGGAATAAAGTAAATAAGCCCAATTCTGCTAATGTATATTTAGATTAACATGTAGATAAAAGAATAATCTTTTATGAGAAAAA
This sequence comes from Hymenopus coronatus, assembly GCA_030762935.1. Classification (NCBI taxonomy): domain Eukaryota; kingdom Metazoa; phylum Arthropoda; class Insecta; order Mantodea; family Hymenopodidae; genus Hymenopus; species Hymenopus coronatus. The sequence continues at coordinate 141,976,511 of CM060897.1, forward strand.
TTTGTTTGTAGAATAGCCAGAGGAAGTTAAATGAATGGAACACATCAGATTTTTTTTATTACATTGTTAACATTATTGCACTATTAAGTACTCAACAGTTTTGCTAAAGAAAGGTTATACAAAATAATATGAAATATGTAAATGGGGCATTACCCAGCGGTAGTCCCAAAAGTTAATGCATTTTTGAATTAATTTAATAGATCACTGTGCCAATGTCTTTTGAGTGTTCAACAGTGAGGAGCAGGAAGAATTCAGATGTGATGGAGAAGTGAGTTGTGGTGTTGGAAGCATGATCTTGTAACTTATTGTAGCTGGTGTGGAGAATTGGGAGAAGCTCCAGAACCCTTAAAACAACAGGCAGCACTGAGTTGCGAACATACTAGGGTACTCCGGTAATCAATCATAAACATTTGACTTGAATACTTTGGATTCGGTTGTTATGGAAGGTGAGGCAGATCCCCATATGGAGCAACTGTATTGCCACATAGGTCGAATGAGGGATGTATAAATAAGACGCTTGTATTGTAGAGGTAGTAGAGATTGTGCAGATACAAAATGTTTGACTTGGCAGATTCTAGATTCTGTTGTTGGTGTCTGCACTCCTCCCATTAATATAAGATGAGTGACTTTTCGTTATACAAGGTGGTTCACCTGTTCCTTTATTATTTTTGGAGATAGGCAACACTTCATACTCTGAAAGTAATAAGGTCAAAATTACCGTGCTTATCAGCCATTTGGTAATCATGCAAATCTATCCTGCTCTTCATCGGAAAGTAGACCTTAGCAGCAATAGTTACGTCCATTCCAAAAACATGCGCTTATTAACTCCTGTTACAGTAAATGTTATATAAATAGGGTCGCTGTCATTCATTCTACAATGTAAATTATAATGAATGAAGGCTAAATGAACGGCTTAAGCTACAAAAAGGAGTCTACAACAGTTATAAAGAGATCAGAAGCAGAGAGGGAGACATATGTGACATTATACCTACAAGTTTTAACACAGCAAGCGGGCGCAATTATTGTAGCTCAACTGGTTAATTTCATGTTTCCTGATCACCTCCAGCATATCAGCAGCTTGAGTCCCACAGTCTGCCTGTACTTTTTTTCTTCTCCATGTATTATCCATCGAGGTGCAAAGTTAGTTCAGTGTTTGTCACTCTAATAATTTTAGGTGTAAACAAAAAGGTAAACGAATGAAGAACAAACTAAAGTTCATTTTGTGTGTTCTTCAGTCTTCGATCCTTAATTTTCTTTCTAATTATTTTGAAAAAGAAACTTCACTAAGCCTTTAAACAATAAACGAAATTTTCAAAAGGTATAAAGTTAATGAACACAATTTCAAAATACTAGAACTCCTTACATGTTATCGATTGTTCTTTGTGGTTAGAGAATGTTTCATCACTAAGTTTTATGTCGTAAACACTATCTAGTGGATATTGAGAAGTTTGTTAAGATATGGAGATTAAACCTAATTTTCTTTTCAACTGAAAGTATTAGTAAATATCTCTATTTGACACAGTTTGTGACTGTCTGCCTAAGTATTTTGTGTATTTTTTTGTTTTAGAGATACCCTGAAAGTGGGTCTGGTTCAGCAGTATTACCTGAAATACCAACGTTAATTTTAAAACATTGTAATAATCCCTGCATATAGAAGAAACTGAATAAATAGGTCTCAGAATGTTCATTTTCATTTGTTTCCTGTAACTGGACTGATTAAGTTAGAATAAACATAAATAAAGAGAATAATAAAAGAAAGAAATACGCAAGTTAAAAAGTATTTTCATATCCCATCTAACTTTGTGCCATATCAGGAAGAGAGAAAGCCGGAAAAAAAATTGTCAATGTTTTGGTAAGATTTGAACCTGAATCGAGCATCTAGGAACTCATGCTAACATTGCACGTTAAACATATAAGCTACTGTTCAACTATAACCTTTAGTGCCAAAGTCTATAATATTGGTGTGCAGAAGATGGATCTCGGGAATGATGTTTTCACATTAGGCTGTAATCTGCAGGTTGCATAAAACCAGAGAATAAGGGACAGGTGAACCACCTTGTATGTGAATTTAATAATTTTGGATTTCTGAGGTTTCATTAGAATGCGCCATTTATTATACCATAGGTGCACATTGTCACAGAAAACTTGCATCCTAGAGACCGTAGATGAGATATACCCATACTTCGAGCAGCGACATCACCAGCAAAGTGGGCAGTAATGAGTTGAGGATCAGAGGTAAAATCCCAAGTATATATAAGATAGAGAAAAGGTCCCAGAACACTGCCTTGTAAAACACTGGAACAAATTGCTTTGGATGGTGATTGTGCTGCTTCATACTTGACTGAAAAGTGCATTTACTGAGATAAGCCTGTATTATTCTGTATAGTGTCTTGGTAAGATGAGGTTTATGTTTAAGAAGCAGCAGATCTTCATGCCATACTTTACCAAAGACTTTTTCGTTATCAAGAAATAGTCCAAGACATACAAATTTTGTTTCAAGATTCCAGTATTGTATTAACAACACAATGAAGCTGTTGCAGACAAGAATGATGAGATCTGAAACCCAATTGCACATTCAGTGTAACACCTTGAAGATGAGTAAGTAAAGATGGCAGCAGTAGTCATTCAAATGTTTAGAGAACAAGGGAAGAAGACTTATAGGGCGATAGCTAGGTGGATCATTTCTTGCTTTATGAGGTTTACGTATCAGTACAACTATTGCATGTTTCCACTGCTGAGGGAAATGTGTGGCTCTAAGTATGGCATTGAATACCTGTGTTAAACTAGTTTTCTTTCTGAGAATGTATTTAGTAAAGGCTGTACAATTACATCATGACCAGCAATTTTCTTTTTTGATATTTTTTGTATGGTATTTTTTACTTGAACCGGGTTGAAGAATTGGTTAGGGAGACAGTTGTAAAGCTTTTGAAATATCATTCTGAGCTTTGTTAGAGAAGTCAATGTTACTGATAGGATTTGGTTGAAATCAACCGGATGAATTTGTCTTCAGGTAAACAAAGCACAAAATCTAACCCTCTTTGTAGGGGTAACGGGATTACTTTCATAAGGTCATAACCACGTGGCACCAAGAGAGATCACCACGTGGAACTTTAGAACTGTCATCGCTTTCCTATTACCCGTTCTTCTTTTGTGTGATAGTTTAGAAACATTCTACTGATTAGATAACAATTGTGTATAGCACTCCAAACTAAAGATATAAATAAGAAATATAAAAATCACTATATGAAAATGAATATGAAAAACATGTTCTGAATTAGAGAGGTTGTATTCCATCAAGATCAGAGTTCTACTTTTCCCTTCTCCCTTCATCATCTTCTGCTTGCATTTCACTCTTAATGGTGATGTCTATCCATACCTGGGAAGTTGAATGGCCTTCTACCTATATTTTGTTGAGAAAATAACAGCTTCTGCCCTTCCTGTCTGTATGTGGGAATTTAACAATACATCCTTACAGTCAAAAATGATATTCTTACCATTTCTTTTTCCGGAATTCAAAATCAATGTCAAGTAACAGCTTATAAGAAGATAACAACAATTTTAATGAAAGGGTGTTTTGGAACAGTGACACGTATGAAACATGTTTGAAACCATCAACAATGAAGCCCACATGACTTTGAAATCAATCTGGCAAAACTAAATGTAAGTGACACTTAGGTGTTACAAATCCAACTCAGAAATATTCCTTTATAAAAAGATGTTTGTTTGAATGTAGGAGGTTAGGGGTCACTGTTCACAAATGCAAGTAGTTTCTCGATTGTGATTCATTAATGTGGAAGAAATTATGAATCTTTTGATGTACTGCACTCCTAACAAATTTGTCACATTAAACTTCTAGCACTGACTTTTTATGTTTCCTTGATTTTCCAAGTGTGGAAAATGCGTGTTTTTAACCTTTACTGCGTGCAGAATTTATATTTAATGCACACACACACTTGTAAAACTCTGCTGTCACGTTAATGGTATCCTTGATGGTCAATGTGGGATTTTTCTTACAGTTTGTGAAACAATTCAAAATTAAAACTTTCTCACCAATCGTTAAAAGGCTTACCTCAGCAATGTTTTACAAGCTGTACTTGTTCGGCCATTATGGATTATGTTCTAACAGACTCACCTTCCCGCTTCCAAAACTTACCAGCAGAAGGCAGTCTGCAGATATTGTTTGCTCATTTTCTAATTAAGTCAAATTTACTTTAGACTTATTATGCTGAAACTCTGCATAATCACATGCTAAGCATACCTTTGTTACGCAATACAGAGGAGATCCATTAGTTTTTTAGTACTCAGCAAACTATTTTATAAACACTGTACCTTCTAATATGCCGCATCAGCCAATGAACATAAACTTGATTCGCGTTTATGCATGTGTCTCTGTTTACTTGGGTACATATTCTATGGGTGAAAATGGTCTAGTATTTCAGAGATATTTACACTTTTTCTTCTGGAGTTGAAAGTCATGTATCTATTCCTGACTCTTTGGGAAATTTTCTTCCACAAGGAGCTGTGTTGGATTGAAATAGAAGAACAAAATTAAATAAAGGCTATTTAATTTTAAGTAAAATGATCCTGATCCATCTCTACTATCTTGCTCTCCAAATTAACCTTGGCCAATATTATGAAGAATCTCAATTTATAATATAGATGCACAGGAAAGAATCCTCAGGATTTTTATTTAATCAGAGTAACATCTAGATGTCACCCTGAAAAGAGTAAAACCAGAGCTCTCAGTAATACTTACTATACAATTTGTCTGTGTTTTATTTAATATACACAGCATTTTGATTCATTTTAGGAAGTAATTATTTTGATTTTTTACATTTGTTCTAGACAAACTAGAAAAAAAAATCATGAGGAGCCATTGCGCAGTGATAACAAAGGAAGAATAAATAAAGCTGTATCCTCAGGTGGGTACAATACAATGAGAACACAGTTACTACTAAACACATTTTTGTTTGCCTCTAAGACATTCAACACAAAAATACTTGAAGCACTATTGTCACACACATGGTAAACAATCACAACTTAATCACAATAAACTGAATTGCCAACTGCATTATCCTCTGTCAATTGCACTCTTTTTACTGTTTTCGCTGTCCACTTATTAACTGATTTCACTCTTCATTTCTTAAATGTCCAGATGGGCACTTGTCAATCCATTATATACATTCTGTAGCTCAAACTTATAATTCTAGTTGTTGAAGGTATGAGATACTGCAAAATGGAGGCTCCCGATTGGATTAGCTAAACTACCGGGAAGTGACATAATGGGTTTTGTTTGTATATTTGGTACACACAACTGTTAAAAGCTGGCAATCAGAGCTGGCCAAGTAGGTGTCCTACGAGCTGAGCAACAGCTGTCACAGTCACACTGCTCCCTCCTCAGGGTTGATGAATCAGCATTGTCTTAGTGGGCTTCATGTATATCTAATTGTTAAGAGCAGCAGATCAGAACAACAGCTGTGCATAGTTGGCATAGTAGGTACCCTATGTGCTGAATGACAAACTCGCATGGTCACACTGCTACCTCTTCAAGGTGCTCAGTCCAACTAGAATTGTCATACTGGGCTTTATGATCTAGGTGAACCACCAGCATCTTCCCTTGGAGCAACCTTTGATTACTGTAGACTACATCATTGAATCTCTTCACCTTGTGGCACAGTCCTCAACATGGTTGGCAAAGTTTGGTGTAATGCCCCTTTCAGGTAGTGTGATACAACCACACCAGGTCTCCCTGTTGGAACCCTTGGCTGTTGGCTTGGCAGTCGTAATGGATCTTCGTCCAGTTGCCCATTATCTGGATGTCTGACGAATCATCTCCTGCACATTGTGAAGATAGTCCACAAAGTGGGACCATCATCAGGAAAGCTCCCCAACATCAGATCACATGGAAGATCCTGCCGAGGACCAAGCTGGCTGGTATCAACCTGGTGACATCATGGGTTGAGAAGTGATAGGCCAGCAAGAAAAGCAGCACCTTGACATACCAGTTAATCTGGTGATTGGCCACCACTTTCCTCAGGTGCTCTTCAAGAGTCTTTATGTAACACCTGATCATGCCATCTGAATGCAGAAAGCTGTGTACATCTCATGAACTCCAAAGTCACTCCAGCACCTCCCTCATCAGGTTTGATTCAAACTTGGTGCCCTGATCGCTGTGCAGGTTTAGCAGTTTTTCAAAGTGGCAGAACAGGTCTTCCAAGAGGCAGTTTGTGACCACCTTCGCCTACTGATTACAGATTGCGCACCCTCTGGCCTCTTAGTGAAGTAATGCATGACCACTAGCAGATACTTGTTTTTCCTGTTAGATACAAGAAATGTTTTAATCATGTGATGGTGATGGATTCAAAGAGTGCTCCTATATTGTACTGCCACATGCGACATTCATCAAAGTTTGTGAATTATTCAGTCCTCCCAAAATTGTGTGTACTTCTTTCAGGACTTCCATCACTTTATTTTAAATAAGGATCAACTCTCTTTCTAGATCTTCCTGTCAAACTCCCAAACTCTGAAGAACACACCTTACTTGATCTTCCGCAAGTCCCACTGGGCCCAGTAAGACTTTTACCCACTACTTCTCAGTGCAATATCCTCCCAGCTCGACCTAGTTCCCACCTCCACTTCTCTCGGTTGACAGCTGCCAGCTCCCCAGGCCTGTGCTATTCTACTTATCTGTAGGCACTGATGAAATCACACAAACTGCTGCAGAACATTCCTTCTCCTCCACATTAGCGACTGTACTTCTCTGGGCAGTATCTTCTTGAAATGAAATCTGATAAGAGTGGCTCCTTCCTCTCTGGTGCTCTGATATAAAGTTGTACTCTTGAAGCCTCTGGACACAATGGGCTCTTTTGGCCTTCTAGACTCTTAAAGCTCAACACCCAGTGAGGACAGAATGGTCAGTCCTCAGCTAGAACAGCTGATTGTAAGTGTTATGTAAGTGTTTGAGCACTTTCACTACTGACAAGAGCTCCTGCCAGGTAATGCATTAGTCTTTACCACTTTGGAGAGCTTCTTGCTGAAGTGCACTATTACCCACTCCTGCCTGTTCTGGATCTGGGATGGTACACCTCTGATACCACCGTTGGTTGGCTTGTGTCCACAATGAAACTGTAAATAGTTGGGGAAACCTCAAACAGGGGCATTGCAGTATGCTGACTTATGCATCTGGAACACATCCATAGTCTCTTAGTAAGGCCATTATTCTTCCATCAGACAACTAGAGGCTTCGCAATGTTGGAGAACCCTCTCATGAACCAGTGGTAGTAGCTTCATAGGTTCAGAAAACTGCACAACTCCCACTTACCTTTCCGTTGAGGCCAATCTCTCACAGTCCAGGCCTTCTCTGGGTCAGTGGGCACCCCGGTTGGTGAGACAATGTAACCCAAGTAATTTATTTCCTTACAGAAGAGTTGGTACTTCTTTGCATTCAACTTAAGTTGGCTGCCTGCAATAGTAACTTGGTCAGATTACCAAGATGGTCTTCAAAGGTGCTGCATACATGATCTCCAGTTATAGAAGGCAGTCAGTTCATCACCGACTCCAATGCTGGCACATTGCATTGGCCTTGGACAATGAGAACATGGTCTTCTACTTGTCCTTGGAATGTAGAGCCATCTGCCAGAGTTCCAATTGCCGTCCTTGGAATATAGAGCCATCTGCCAGAGTTCTAATTTCCAGTCCAAGGTGAAGAACCACTGGGCACTAGAGAGTCCAGAGTATCATCAATCTGGGGAAAGGGGAAACAATCCTCCTTAGATTCTGATAGTCTATGCAGAAATGTAACTCGCTGTTTGTCTTTTCCCCAAGATTAAAGATGAGCACCAAGGGCTGTTGGACTCTTCTATACACTGGTCAACAGCCAAAATATATTCAACCAATAGTAGGTAAGTGTGTACACCATGTGAAGAACTCTATGCACTTCGCTGAAGTTCTTGACAGCATCAAAGTGAAGCCATCAGACCTGTTAGTTTCGATGTGGTATCTCTCTTCACCAGAGTTCCCCTTGCAGAAACAATACAACTACTGTCAGAACACTTTCCACCTGGTATTACTGCACTGTTTAGTCACACACTTACTTCCACTTATTTTCTGTATGACAACACCTATTACGAGCAGACAGACAGTGTTGCCATGGGCTCTCCTCTGTCACCAGCTATTGCCAACTTCTATATGGAGTTTCTGGAGCATGAAATACTTAACACAGCCCCATTAAAGCCTACACATTTTTTCAGGTATGTAGATGATACATTTGTAATTTGGCCGCATGCACTGCACACTCTTCCAGATTTTCTTGCACACTTAAATAGCCTCAGATCACAAATACAGTTCACAATGGAAGTTGAGAAAAACACTTCCCTCCCCTTTCTGGACATTCTGGTTACCAGAAAAGCGGACGGAACTCTTGGTCATGCCGTCTACCAAAAACCTACACACACGGGTCTTTATCTCAATGCAAACAGGTTCCACCATAAGTCACAACGAATGGGCATTGTCAACTCATTGGCACATAGAACAGTTTCTGTATCAGACCCAGATAATCTGCAAACGGAATTTCAACACCTAAAATTCACACTCCAACAAAATGGATATTCAACCAAGGACATCACATCTGCGCTGAAAAGAGCCGGACGAAAAAGAAACCCCAGCAACAACACTCAACAAAAAGACAAGCCAGGCGCCATAGCCTATATACCGTTTACCGGCAATTTTTCGGGAAAGATTAGTAGACTACTCTACAAATATAATGTCAAAACCATCCATAAGCCACCACCTAAAATCAAAAATTTGGTCAGGCCAGCTTAAAGATAATTTAGCTCTAAGAGTACCTGGTGTCTACCACATTCCTTGCGAATGCAGCGCAGCGTACATTGGCCAAACAGGACGCACTATTGCCACACACGTTTCTGAACACCAAAAATCAATAAGGCTTATGCAACCCGAAAAATCTGGACTGGCTGAACACTGTATAGAACAAAGCCACAGAGCTAACTTTACCAACACCAAGATAGTGGCAAAGTGTTCGAACTACTGGGAAAGGAGAGTAAAAGAAGCTTTAGCCATCTCATCTGAAACAAATAATCTAAATCGCGATTCTGGCCTACAACTAAGTTCAGCATGGACACCGATGTTAAAGAGCCTTAACACCAAATCCTGTACCTGCAGTCTTCCACGGCTTATTTTCTAGCAAGTGCGTGCTCAAACACAAAAAATTAGCCGTATAACGGCTATAAATAGTTTTCTACAAAGTCCGTGCCCATGTCTCAGTCATCTTAAATACCAGGCCATAATATCACGCAAACCAATCAGATGTTAGCTTCATTCCAGCTCTTATAAATACCAGTCTCTGCAAGCTCAATCCATCAGTTCACCCTGAAGACGAGGAAGATGCACTTCTTCAAAACGTTGGTGTCAAGCCAAGTTTTTACCTGGTTAGAAGCCCGAGAAGATTTTGAATTAAGATAAAATTAGTCATAACTTAGTAATTTTGGGTCGCTAAACACGAAAATGCCCTTCATTTTTTTGATGGTGCTCATTTCTATAATACACAGTTCAGGCTGTTGCGTTAGACTTTGATTTACTAGTAGAAATTAGTTTGAGTATATATTTTTTAAACAGCCTGTAACGGAAGTGTGAGGGTTGATTTATGACTAGCAGGTAGAGTCCAACCCTCAGCTTGCCATTCCTTTAGCAAATGAGTTCAGTGTTTAGTTTGTGAGTGCATGAAACTGTGTTTCAGTGCCTCCAAAATAACAGACATTTCGAGAAAGTTACAAAATGCTGCGTAAGTGTGTTAATAATACAAATAACTTTTGCCATATATGCAGGAAAGCAACTTTTAAATCACAAAAGGTACCCTTAACTCACAGGTGAAAAGGCATACAATCTTTATTTTGGCTGCAAAGTAGGTGATGAGGATAAACTGTTTGCACCCCATATTTCTTGTCGCAACTTCTCCACAAATCTACCTGAATGGTTAAATGGAAAAAGGGAGATCTATGAATTTTGCTATACCAATGATCTGAAGGGAGCAAAGCAATCATGTAAATGACTGCTACTTCTGTATGGTTCCTTAAGTTATTGGTATGAATAGTAAAAAGAAACACGCTTTACCTTACCCAAATATCCTCTCAGTCATCTACCCTATGCCACATAGCCATCCATGACTTACCAATACCCATTCCTCCAGCCTCAAACACCCCGGATTCTGACAACAGGCCATCATCCTCCTCTGAAGAAGCAGTACCATCAACATCTCAAGATACAGACTTTGTGCCTGATGCACTACGTTCTGAAACTCATAAAGTGACTCAAACTCAACTAAATGACTTTGTAATAGACTTAGATCTCCCTAAGAATAAGGCTGAGTTGTTGGCATCACGTCTTAGGGAGTGGAACATTCTTGAAGAAAATGTGAAGAGTTCGTCAGCATTCACTACAACATTTTCTTGCTTAGAAAAAAAATGTATTTTGTAATGATGTGGATGGACTGATGGTTGCCATGAACATGCAACATAATCCAGAAGAGTGGCACCTTTTTATAGACTCCTCTAAACTCAGCCTTAAAGTTGTTTTACTCCACAATGGTAATAAATTACCAAATATTCCTATTGGTCATGCAGTTCATATGAAAGAGACATATGATAATATGAAACTACTGATCAATTGTATAACTTTTGATAAGTACAAGTGGTACATATGTGCACATTCGAAAGTGGTGGCAATCATATTATGTCTCCAGAAGGGCTATACGAAATACTGCTGCTTTTTATGTGAGTGGGATAGTTGTGCAAAGGATAAACACCATGCAACAAAGAAATAGCCTCTCAGACAAAACTTAGAACCAGGTACCACAAACGTTGTTTGCAGACCACTGGTTGACAAGAGAAAAGTAATATTACCTGCATTGCACGTTAAACTGGGACTAATGATGTAAAAGGTATGAATCGAAATGGAGAAGCCTTTAGGTACTTTTTTCATAAGTTTCCACGTTTAAGTGATTCCAAAATCAAAGTAGGAATATTCATAGGTTCATGCCGATGGACATTTTCATGGACTTCTAATTGGCAAGGAGGAAGCTGCATGGAAAGCATTCTCCTCAGTTGTGCTTAACTTCCTAGGTAAAAAAAGAGTGCCTAATTATAAAAAATCTTATGTGTACCATTCACATGACTTTCTCTACATCTCTGCAACAAATTATTCTTAAAAAGCTTATACTTCTATTTACTTCATGCTAATCAGAAAAAATTAAAAGAAATAGTCTTATTACTTACTTCCTTGTAAGTAGAAGCAAAATAAGACAGTACCATAGGTTAAAGTGATAGTCAAACGCTGGTTGCTATGTCACTGAAGTTCCTTTGATTGTATGGACAGCAGTTGACAAATTCCTGTATCAGAAAAGTATGTTTTTCAAAGCAGAAACCAAAAGCAAGGAATGTCTCAAAAACAATGAACTCCACGAAAAAAATGCATATAACATAAATTGTGTCTTTTAACATGCTACATTTTTTGTGTATTAAGTTTTTGTTCATCTCTTACGGTTTAGCAGTTATGCAAAATTCCGTAAAATTCATCCAGAATAAAGTACTCTTCAGAGGCTATTCCCAGAAAATTCAAAATATACATTTTATTTGTCAGGTAAATACCTTTAATATACAACATTTTCATCAAAATCGTTAAGAGCCATTTTTGAGAAAATCAAAATTTTCGAAAAAAGTCCCATGTAAAGGGTAGTTGGGGGTGGGGGGATTTTTCTCAAAATCTTTGTGTCGCATCTCTGGAAGATACTAAACTTAAATACCAAGTTTGGTATTTTACCGACTTTTCGTTTTTGAGTTATCGTGTTCACAGACACACGGACACACACACACAGACCTTTTTCCGAAAATGCTTTTTTTTAGATAAAGGGGACCCTAAAACATATATTTCCGGTGAAATCTCGGTATCAAATTTTTGGGTGGAGTGCAATACCTTCTCTATACACTATGTACATAGTGTGTAAAGAGAAAGTAAAAATTAGTGGACGACATGTTGATGGCTTGTAACAGAATGGGGTGCAATATGTCTCTGAAGATGCACTTCCTTCATTCACACCTAGACTTCTTTCCTGAAAATCTTGGCGCAGTGAGTGATGAGCATGGTGAATGTTTCCATCAGGGAAAATGGAGTACATCTATGCTTGCTGACTCTTGCTGGTCTGTAATAAGAGATGCTCCTGAGTTAAAATATAGCAGACAAGTCAAAAGACCTCACTTATAAAGTATGTGATTAAAGGCTACTTATATTTTCTTGCATAAACAGTATTGAAACTTGTATTGCATGTATCTTCTAAAGAAGAACTAAGAATTTTTTTTTTACTGTCATTTTTTAATTTAGGTCAAATTACATAAGATTTCGTTAATTTTGTTTTGGATACAAAAAACTTCTAAAATTTTGTTGACCAATGTAATATCCTCCAGCATGTCGCGTGCCTCCGCTTACTTGTCAGCAAGTTAGGCATCTCTGGTGTCCATGTTATGGAACACTCAGTCAGTGCTTTCATAATCCCCTTGGCTGAAAACAGACTGATGCTATCTAAGTACAGCCCAACCCTCTCCAGCTTGGCCATGGTCAAATGGCCTGCTGCTCTCAACAAGTCTTTCACCTGGGATCCCAGAACTTGGGACAGTGTTGGCTCCTCATTTCCATCAGATGGCAACACATTTGCAGCTGGTTAGCACTTTCCTGACTCTGTTCCAGCTCCAGATTGCAATGGTTTCTGCAATCTCACAGGTACTTCCTCCTGGCAAGGAATTAATGCCCTGGTGCCATATAATTCATTCAATGGAGCATTCTGGTCCAAATGTTCCATAAGAACTGGCCAACTATATGTACCTTCATGGACACCATGTTTCTTGTGTGCATAACTGCATGCTCCATCATAATCATCCTGTAGATCCATGGTTGTTTGCTGAGGCTCCGGCTGTGGCTTGACTTGACCAAGCTGGAAAATACTCCTGCCAATGTCAACCATCACTTTATGGCTTTGAGGGTCTCACATTCTCAGCCACCATTGTGAAGAACGTTCATGGACTTATGATGCTCTCTGCCCTAGGTCAACTCCAGAAGGGCCTCCTTTTCTATAGGCAAGGTTATCACCTGATGCTGCTACTAGCTGGTTAAGCTGATATGGTTTCCTTGACGGCAATTCTTTCATGTCATCAGGTTTGATTATGGTCATGGTGGCACCTGACCCAGCACAGCTTTTTCTGTACCCAGCCATCCATGATAGAACCATTGCAGTGTTATCATTTGCAACACCTTATGCGGTGAGCTCAGACGTTGGGTGCCCTGTGCGGTGGCCTTATCCCCACACTCAAAACACCAGATGCTGAGTTCTCTGCTTCGAGCCCAGATTGATGATGTTGGCAAGATTAACTCCACTACCTATGAATACCATGTACCTGGTGAGGTGAATCTACTACCGTTGAATTTGCCTCGGTGTTGCTCAACCTGCACGATGATTGACTCTCTCGGGGTGGTGCAGTTAATGGGGGTAGTTCAGGAAGTGATCTTATAATAATTAAAACTTACATAACTTTCCTGGAGTTTATTTCTTACTAGGAGAGACGAGATAAGCACTTTTGCTTTACAATTAGGCTAACTTGAACACTTGTTATGAACTTTAACACTTGGCTGGTCACACGTAATTATATTTCCTTCTTCTTCCTTAATTCTGTGTTGTACAATATACTTTAACACATGTCACTGACTTTAAAGATATTTAGAGCACTGAAGACTACTAAGCTTTTGTTACACGTTACAGTGTTTAACTTTGTGTGAAGAAGTTACGTTCAGCCCGACAACCGACAGTATGACAGCGACAGACAGATATCAACAGACAGCCGCCATGTGCCTTCTTGGGCTCTTTATATACTAAAAATACTGTCATGGTGGTCTATTTCTGATTGGACAGAAAGGCTGCGTGATTGACTTAAATATTACCCAAAAGTCAATTTTCTCTTCTCAGGATGCACTGCAAACCTCACGTAACATGTCTTGTACAATGAATTACCGTCTTCTGAATTTTATGGTTTACCCCCATTGTAACTTGATTGTACGTGACTGGACAAAAGAAACCTTTCTAACAAAAGAGCTTCTCACCCCCTTCTACTCTCTTGGCATCAGCTTTCTATTTCTGCTCCAAGCTGAATTTACTCTGTTAAATACATACATTTGTACTCTTTTAGCTTTACATTGATAAATAATTAATTACTAATAGAAGTTTTTATAGGGAAGCTAATTAACGGTCTCACTATCATCCAATCTCCTGTCCAAAGGCATGCAATGCAATTCAAGGGGTTGTGATGACAGCTCTGATGTGCCCCTCGTCATGACAACACTTATTCATTTCCCACTTATTATCGACTTGGTGTGAACTAGTTCTGGCTGGCCACAATGCCAACACACACCCCTTGAAGATCTGGGTCAACATCCCTGGTTTGATCCTCTGCCTTTGTCAATGGAAATGTTTCTGGTCTTTGAGATGAGTGGCCACCATCCATCTGGTTGTAACCTATCATAGCTCAAAGTCAATGCAGCAATAGCCAGGAGAGATGCTGCAGGAGTGGCCTGTCATTGAACAGTTGGTAAACAAAGTTCCTGGATTTTGTCAACACCCAAAAGCAACATTTATATCTTAATTACTTTGGTTTTAGGAGAAATCTGCTTTCAAAACATCCTAATACACCTCCTTTGTACATGCATAAACACAGTTTTAGCTTATGATTTAAGCATATTTTTACTATATGGTTGCTATAATAAATGAAGAAAAGCATATTATGAATTACCTAGAACCATCCATGAATGTTGAGCGTGCAACATTGAGTGAACGAAGATTTAGTAATGTCCATTCTCCAAGACAGCCAATGAGATCATTCACAGTTACTTTCATTCCTGTTGCTTCCAGATCCAATATTTTATGTCCCTTTAATACCCTCAATCCTTTTGTTGTTAAGCTGGATGCATTTTGAAGATGTACATGCCTACAAAATGAATAAATAAAATAAGATCTTAATTAGTATATTCCTTTAACGATAAATTACTTTGGTATTGGAAACAGCGCTTTCTTAGCACCTTTTCCCAGCAACAAAACATGAAATAGCAAAAGAAAGGACAGGGTTAACAAATTTTATAGTTGTTATCTATACAAAGCTTCTTACTGTCTCTCAAATGTATTCCCAATCAATAGCACAAAAAAAAAAAAAAGCAAATCATGTCACATGAAAATAAGATAAAAAAATCTGTGTTCCATTTACATAACTTTCTCCACCTATTCTACAGGAACTTATGAAAATGTCCACATTAACTTGCTTATGTTCTTAAGTAAGGAGTGGATGAACCCAGTAATACTTTCCAGTACTCCAAGTTAACATGCATGATGGATTGGCATCATCATACCTTATTTCTACTACAATTTCTGAAATGTTGATGTAACCAACCATTTCACAATAACAAATTATTATTAGAAAAGTTAACAGTGTTAAGAATTTCTGGAAGAATGCTCCACTGGATTCATGATTTTATACATCAAAAGTTTTGTGCAACAAGAGTAAACGTCACATTGTGCAAACACAAACACACAAAGAAAGAAGACCCACAAGGTGATGTGACAATCCAAGTCTTATTTAATGTTATTATCAATGACCTCCCCAATTATCCGAACTGAAGTAGATTGTAGAAGTAAATTAGGTAATAGAAGATTTTAGAAAAGGTAAAGAATGGGAGCATGAGAGCTGTTGCAATAGAAACAGCAAAGGCGAGGTATCCTGAAGAGGAATGATTGTGTATCTACACTTAATGGTACCTTGATAGAGGTAGATGGACATGTAGTTTTAGGGATTCACAGCAGTATCATTTGCTTTAATCAAACACTAAGCCCTTATTACACAAATTGTGATGGAGAAACACATGCTATCAACTGCACTTATCCAATTAAGTAACTTCCTGAACAAAATACAAAAGGCAGTCATCTATTATGACTCAAAAGCAGTAATAAATGCAATAACCAACATCCATGACACAAAAACAAATCACTTGAACATCCAACATAAAATTTACTGCTTATGGAAGAAAGACAAGGAAATGATAATACAAAGGGTCCCATCTCATTGCTAACTTCACGGAAATGAAAAGGCAGACTTTTTGGCAAAAAGTGGCAGCAGAATTAAACAGGTCAAGAAACCAGTATTTTATTGCTCTGAAATAAAATGTATAATTAACGCAAAACTTAATGATGAATTAAAGCAAATCAATTTCATCTTCAGAAAGGGAAAATCCTAATGGATTCAAATCAACAGTACCTAAAGGACCAGAAATTCTTCTGGTCCAAATTCTAATGTTCTTTTGAACATTAACAAGTTATGACTGTCTGGCCAGACCTCCAAGTGTTGTGAAAGTGGTTCAGTTATAAACAAAGACCATCTTTTTACCTGTGTGAAATAAAAGGAATACCAACATGATTTAACAGCATTGTTTTGCGAATCAAGAAGGCAAATTACTTATATTAACTTCCTGGTATTAAATAAAATAAATGATCACAATACATCTGTGGTTGACATTTGTTCATGGAACAAAATTGAAACATGCAAAATTTAGAGCCTTTAAGTTTCTTCCTGAACTGTGTCTGGCACCTTCTCAAAATTTTGGCTTGTTTTGGTAACAAACTTGACAACAATGTATAACATGTAAAAAATAATCTAGTAATGGTGCAGCAATACAAATATTAACATAAAGAATAATTTGTAAGAAAACTTCACTTATCTTAACGAATAATACCCAAGGTCGCGGGTTCAAACCCGGCGGAGGACGATGGATTTTTTGGGCGTAAAAATCCTTAGCATGGCTTCCTTCGGAAGGGAAGTTGGTCCCGTGTCGTAGATTTACAGCACGTAAAAGAACCTCAATCCTGACAGAGAGGCCTCTGAGCAAAATTAAGTGGACTTTCACGCCCAATATAGAATGGGACGTTGAGAACCAACAGTTAAAGAGTGTTCATAAATAACACGCCATTTATATTTCTTTTATTTTTAACGAATAAACTCAAAGGACTAGTTTTACAATCACAATTCTATTGTATCTATCAGCTTAACTTGTTGTTTTTTATTTACATCGTTAGGGTTCTTCTTCTAGGTGAAGTGATTGTGTACTAAGGTATTGTCAACCACTGGAATTAAAATTAATTTGGTGACAGAATCAACTGGTGGTATATCAAAATGCATAGCATGAAATTTATTCTTTAAATAAATATTTTCTTCCAACCCATTAAATTTATGGGTGCATTTAAGTGCTTTAATAATTTAACTTCTAGATTTATTTCATGGTTATATTTCCAAAAATTTTGTCACAATTTATATCAATATACTTGTATTTAATCTTTTTAAAGTGCTCCTTAAATTACAGTATTTTTCAGAACATGACTGCCCTGACCACCTTTCTTCCAAAGTCGGTCTGACTTTAAAGTTTGCGGTTAGGGGGGTTTGTGTTTGTAAACCAACCCTTGCTGTTGCCAAGCCTTCCACTTCTGAACCCTTAACTGATACGTAATTCTCAGCTTGCAAGCAGTGTCTCCAGGAAACAGATTTTAATACGTTGCCTCTTGCCCCTAGTACAGGTTTGTCTTTTGTTTGCTAATGTTTATTGGCCAGTGGAAGGGGGGAGTGGTCCCGTTTGAGGGCCATCATGTTTTGGAGAAAGCTATAACGATAATAGTGCATTGCACAAAAGATATGGATAATACGCGCTAGAGAGAATAATAGCAGACCTTGCTACCAATACACTTTCATGACACAATCCATTTGTTTCTTACTGAAGTCATTAAAGGAAATTTCTTGTTTATACTTAATTCACATATTAATTCTTAACATGCAAATTTATTGTTTACATTAATAATGAGCACAACTCTCTGCTTTCATCCTGTATTTACATTAAACAACAGAAAAGAGAAACAAATAACAGGCTCACCGCAATCTGGTAGTGCTTGGATCAAACAAGGTCATAATAAGATCCGATAGTTTCCCTTTTTCACTTAGTGCCAGGAGAAGCTGTTCTGAGAGGTCTGCATGAAAATAGACTTCTCCATCTTTGAATACTAATTTTGTTGCACCTAAGGATGCTGTATATGTCACTGGTGGTAATGTACTCATTTGCTCTTGTTCTCCACTTCCAGACACACCTGCAACTATCAAAATCAGTCATTAGGTGTGGCACTCTAACAAATTAAGAATTTTCAACGGTTTTTCTAATGGCAATAGATCTAGCAGCAATAATGTACCCATTTGATTGATACACTGTCAGAATTTGCAAGGCTTGTTTTTATAATAGTGTGGCTGGCCTTTAAATTTATCTCACTTACATGGTCTTACCTCTTTCATCAGTTGGGCATGGAATGATGGACAATGCGAGAGCACATTTATATTGCAGGCTACTTTCCTAGAGGTGGCACAATCACAAAAACAAATCCTTACCTCAGCTGTACACTGAAGATATAGGAGAAATGATTTCACTATAGCAGGCAACAGTACTCATCTAAAAGTTGACTTAAAAAGTAAATTTCAAAAAGTTTAATTTGGTAATTAAAGAAATTAATGAATAAAATGGAAGTTTTTTGGGGCAAAATACTATGACCATCAGCATATCTTGCTCATCATAGTTTAATTTACTTTTGTGTACATAAAGCAAAGACACATAAATCAATATACAGATAAAACTAGTCATGTAAGGGGCAAATTGAAAACATATGAGAACAAAGATATACAGACTCAGCCACTGCTTCAGAAGTCACTACTGTCCTGAGGGGGGATAGGAGGTGCAGCATCAGTCATCAAACAAAACTGCACATTAATGCAGTTAATGCACCAACAATAAACAAAGTAAATAATATTTTTGTTTTTGTAGAAACAAGTTTTGGCTCTTCTTTCGAACATGTGACACACAATTTTTTCTAAGTCCAACGTGAGCTGAATATTTTTTTGAATTATAGCTTTAGTTTTCTTAACCTAACATGTATTTAAAATCACTTTTACTATGCCTTTATGCTGGAAAACTTTAATGGATATAATATATGGCATTGTGATAAAAAAAATCTATAATATGCTTTACCAGACTGCTGAAATGGTAAGCACCTCATATGAACTGGTACTTCAAATCCTCTATAAAGTTCTGCATAGGAAGAAGCTGAGTGAGAAATGGTTGCCATATTTGTTGATTTCAGAATAATGATGCTCAAGAAAGAACAATTGAGTATCATAAAAGCTACAGCATAAACCCAAGGATGTCTGATGTTATGAGATTGTAGATGAAACCTGGATGCACATTACACTCCAGAGACTAAAAAGCAGTCAAAGCAGTGGGTTGGCAAAGGTAAAAAGTAGGTCAAAGAAATCAAAAGAGCTTTTCAACAAGAATGGCACTCCCAGAGAATCATTATGATTGACTATTTGGAGAAAGGTAAAATATGAGTGACTGCTACTATGGAAACTTTACTGGACTATCTGCATATTGAGCCGAAGCAGAAGCAACCAAGCCTAGTGTGCAAAAAGGTGCTCTTTCACCAGAATAATGCGTCAGAATACACTTCAGTCATTGCAATAACAAAAGAGTACAAGGTGGGCTTTGAATTAGTTCCTCGTTCACTGTATTCTCCAGATTTGGTACCATCTGACTTTTGTCCGTTTCCCAACTTCAAAATTTGGCTTGGAGGAAAGAAGTTTTATAAAAACTTGGGGGATACTTACGAGCATGTGACGTGAGGAGGGAGCAATTTTTAAAAGCCCGAAGATTCACTAATGCGCATGTGCAAGAAGACAGAAACAACTACGAGCCCGATTGATTCTTGCATAACAGCCAATGTGGACATCAACGGTAATAATCGTGGCCAACTTCTGCAAAAAATCCCAAGACATTCACACAACCAATAATATGGAAGCAATAAACAGTTGGTCGTTTTTTGAAAAGTGTGACCATGCTTTCTCTCAAGGTGGGCGCAGCTGTCCTCTAGGATCTTGTGGTGTAGAGGATAAATAGAGGCTACCCAAAATAGAGTCTCGTAGTACATTTGGATCACTTAGCCCGCTATGATGGTGGTGGTTGGGATGACCAGCCCTGAGAAGGAAGCAGTGTGACAATGCCGTCCAGTATGTGATCACACTCATGTTTGCATTGGCATGCAATAGCGAAACTGCAACATGAGACACAACAGTTAGATGATAAACAATGGAGAGATGCAACAGGATCCTTCAGAACGCAAGACTCCCTATGACATCATGATTCTTCCCAACATTAAAGATGTTTACACTAGGTTTGACAAGTTTCCAGACAGTTTGTGAATGTCATTTTCTCATTATAAAAGGAGAAAGAAGTATATTGAAATGTGCTGTGAACTGTACTGAGTTGTGAGTGCTGGAGTGTTAACACAGAATAGAGTGTACAGAAAGAAAACTCGACTGAAATCCGTACACCAAAATTTAGTGCGCATGCGCGAATTCTGCCATATTGGGCCGGAGTAAACAGTGGTATAGAAGTTACGCACCTCATAATATACAGTTTTCTAAGGTGTTTTAGCTGCTGAGCTTATATTCTTCCTAACAATTATATTATACACTGAACAAGTTACAATATTTATTTACTGTTTATAGTTTCACTGCTCTTATAATTAGTAGTAGTAGTAAGAGAAAAGGCGGTTTCATTGGTGGCCAGCACCTAACTGCAGAAATAATTCATATATAAATAAGGACATAAGCTTTTTCAGCTTTCCAAAAGATTAACAGTAAGTGAACGTTATATGTAGGCTTACTAGGACTTAGCTTTCTGAATCAGAACATATTAGGTAAAAATTATAATAGGCTAACGTCTAATTGAATGAGAGAAAAACACAACAACTCAATGTTTGGGTTAAGTTTTAAATATTTCTTTCCAGTTCTAAGAAATGGATGTGTTCTACGGGAGAGCAGATTTACTAAAAATCTGATGTGCTCCATTCACATGACTTTCTCTACAGCAAATTGTTATTAAATAGCTTATGCTTCTATTTACTTCATGCTAATCGAGAAAAAATTAGCAGAAATAGTCTTATTATTTCCTTGTTAGTAGAAGTGAAATAAGGGTGGGCCATAGGTTAAAGTGATAGTCAAAATCAATTCGTCTTTTTTTTTTTTTTAGATATTCCGTTTTTTATTTCACCTTTAAAAAACATATACTTTTCCCATACAGGAATTTGTCAACTCCTGTCCATACAAACAAAGGGACTTCAGTCACATAGTAACCAGCTTTTGACTTTCACTTTATCCTATGGTACACCCTTATTACGCTTCTATTTACAAGGAAGCAATTAATAGGACCATTTCTGCTAATTTGTTCTCGATTAGCATAAAGTAAATAGAAGCATAATCTTTAAACGATAATTTGTTGCAGAGATGTAGAGAAAGTCATGTGAATGGAACACATCAGAATTTTTTTTTACTTTCTCTAAAAAAAAATAACAGAAAAATGCGTGCGTGTGTGTGTTTTTTTTTTTTTTTTTTTTTTTGCATGTCTGTGAGCACGATAAATCAAAAACGAAAAGTCGGTAAGATACCAAATTTGGTATTTAAGTTTAGCATCTTCCAGAGATGCAACACGATTTTGGGGGAAAAAAAATGCCCAAAACTACCCTTTACACAGAAAAGAATTCTAAAATTGACCCAAAAATGGGTCCAACTATTTTGATTAAAACATCGTAAATTAAACATATTTATATGGAGAATAAAATGTATATCTTGAATTTTTTGGGAATAGTCTCTAAAAACCTCTTTATTCTGAATGATTTTTGCTGAATTTTGTGTAACTGGTAAACCGTAAGAGATAGACAAAAACTTACTCCACAAAATATGTAGATCATGTTATGACACACAATTTATGTCAAATAAGTTTTTTTCATTTAATTGCTCATTTCTGAGATATTCCTCTCTATTTGTTTCAGATTTAAAATACTTAAACTTTTCTCATACGAAAAGTTGTACATTCCAGGCCCTGTATAGAAACTTATTTCATCCACATGACAACCAGGTTTTAAAAGATTTGACCATCGTTTTAGCCTAGTGTGTTCCCTTATTTTCCTTTAACTTCATATTCATTTATTTCATCCTTCAGATCATGTATACATGATATGGACTCGTCAATAAGTTACATAGGAATATAACAATAAGTTAAAAGGACACACACACACACACACACACACATATGCATACAGCATTTAGGGTCACCACACATATTCATACTGCCTTAATTAGTAAGACTTGTTTACATATTCCATAACTGAATAAAATGCATTCTCTAATAGGTACAATTTGAGTTTTTTCTTAAACAGATTTACATTTTCAATATTTTTTATATTAAGGGGTAGCCTATTATACAGTTTTATTCCATTATGATTTACACTGTTTTTGGCTAGATTCGTTCTGCAATATTGCACATGTAGATTTCCTTTCTGCCTTGTACTATGATAATGAATCTCTTGGTTATCTGGTAACTGATGCCTTATTCGTCTGATATGATGGTTAACTCCTAATATATACATACTTGGTGCAGTCATAATCCTTAACCTTTTGAACAGTTCCCTGCACGGAGATCTACTTGATTCGCCAGTCATTATTCTTATGGCCCGCTTTTGCAACCGAAAAACTTTTTCAGATTCTGTTGATGCCCCCCAGAACATTATTCCATACCTTACAAGGAAGCAAGTAATTAAGACAATTTCTGCTAATGCTTATCTTGATTATCATAAAGCAGATAGAAGAACATGCATTTTAACAAGAATTTGTTACAGCGATATAGAGAAAGTCATAAGAATGGAACACGTCATATTTTTCATGTTCGTGCAAATACGAGGGGCATACTGAAAGTCACAAGCAACCCATTGTAAAAATTTAAATTTCAACAATGTAACGAAACGAATTGCAGGATCGTAATATACGACTTTAAGTCACATGTTGACATATTGTGACGTCATTAGCTTCTATCACGTGACCACAGACGGTGTTTGAAAAATGGCTGACATTGATGTTTTGTTTCGACAGCATGCTGTCATTGAATTCCTTGTGAAAGAAGGAAAATCTGCTCCTGAAATTCATCTCAGACTTCAACGTGCGTATGGAGGTGTCTGCATGGGTGCCAGCAGTGTTAGAAGATGGGTGAAACATTTCAAAGATGGAAACACGAGTCTGCAAAATGTGCCTCGTAGCGGGCGTCCTCGAACTGCCTCTACAGAACGCAACAAGGAAAGAGTTGATGAGTTCATTACAGGAGATAGGCGTTTCACTGTGAATGAAATTGCTGCGCAACTTGGAATAGGACATAGTGCAGTGCAAGAAATGATCCACAGCTTAGGTTATCGAAAGGTCTGTGCCCGTTGGGTCCCCCGTTTATTGACTGAAGACCACAAACTTCAGAGAAGAACCATTGCACAAAACCTTCTTCAGAGATTTCATAATGAAGGTGATGAATTTTTGACGTGTATTGTGACTGGAGATGAGAGCTGGTTCCATCACTATGAGCCAGAAAGGAAACGTGGAATGGCACCACTTGAACTCACCATCGAAGAAGAAAGCGAAGACAGTGCAGTCTGTAGGAAAAGTTATGGGAAGTGTCTTTTGGGATGCACAAGGTTGCATTCCGGTTGACTTTCTTGAACCTGGACAAACCATAAATTCTGCCCGCTACATCAAGACACTTCTGAAGCTCCGTCAGGCTTTGCGTGATAAACGCCCTGGAAAGAGGATCATCCTTCAACAGGATAATGCGCGTCCGCATACTGCCCGTGCCACTATGGAGAAGATCAGGGCATTAGGGTGGGAAACTCTTCCATATCCTCCCTACAGTCCCGACTTGGCACCCTCCAACTACCATCTTTTCGGTTCTGTGAAGGAGCAGATGTGTGGCCAACGCTACGAGATGCTGGAGGATATTCGGAAAGCAGTGCGTCAGGGTCTGCGGGCAGCTGGAACGGAGTTCTATCACAAGTGCATTTTCAAACTTGTAGAACAATGGGAAAAATGTGTGCAAAACAATGGAGACTATGTCGAAAAATGAAAGAAAGTCTTTAGATTATGATGATGTATTTGGTTTGGCTTAAAAATAAATATTAAGATTGTAAAACAGTGTTGCTCATGACTTTCAGTATGCCCCTCGTATAATTGGATTTCACAACATCACACAGCGGCTAGGATCGAAAACATTTGAATATCGCTTATAGCTATAATGAAATGCGCAATTAAAATGTAACTATATCAATAAGAAACAGAAGAATAAGCTGCCATATAAATAGTTTATAGGAGAGCAAGCAGAGAAAGTCATGTGTATGCTACACATCAGATTTTTATTACATATGTTGGTGGTTTATTATTTTAAACGTTAGAATTTGCTTAAAATCGAATGTAACAAACAGCTTTCGCTTTGCATTTACTATGTCCCAATATGGCGTCTAGCGCAGAGTTTGGCTGCATGAACATCAAAGGAGCCGCCCTCTAGTTTCCTTTCTGTATACTCTCTATTCTGTGGTGTTAATGCGCAGTGGTTCGTGAGCCTTGGACGACATGCAGCTGTAAACTGTCTATGCGTCAAAACTTTACTGAACTATTTGGAGCAGTGAATCAGAGACTGTATTTGTAACCGAGTTTTACATTATGTTATTAGCATACACAACTAAATACATAATGGAGTTTTATGCCAATAAATATTAATGGTTCTTTACAAATGGGTGTGAATTATCGTGGGGGGGTGGGAGATAATGTAATTTCTAAATTTAAAAATCCTTAGCTTGGCTTCCTTCAGAAGGGAAGTAAAGCTGATGGTCCCATGTCATAGATTTACAGCTTGTAAAAGAACTTCAAAGAACCTGTGATAGAGGCTCTGAGCAAAACTTCCAGTTTTTCACCCTCAATATAAAATGGGATGCTAAGAAACATAGTAGATAAAAAGCATCCATAAATAAAACTCATTTCATTTTTGTGTGAATTACTAGTCATGAATATCTTTTCACCTATTCCTTATTTTCCACAACTACTAGAGAACATTTGTTACATGTTTGAACTTTTGTTTTCAAACAAATTTCACATTAATGACAAACCAGACTAAAAATTTAAACTAAAGCTTGAGCAAATAGACAAAGTTGCAGTATCTCACCATTTTTGGTCAGCAGAATACAACATTTAATAGGAACTAAAGCTTTTAAAAATCCATCGTCCTCCGCCAGGTTTGAACCCGCGACCTTGGGTATATGAAGTTAGCATGGTATCCATTACACAACGGAGGGCGACAACTGTATTATAATAGGAAGCATTGCCAATTACTAGAACAGAATTAGGAGGTAAATTTGGGATTAACATAGTATGCAGCCACATGACACAATTTTCATGACTTTGACTATGGAGAGTTTTCCCTTTTAGTTTTGACACTACAGGAGGCATTGTCATATTAGTAACTAAGCAGCTCTTGTTAAAACACTGGTAAAGGTATAAACCCATAACACACAACATTGTATGCTGTGTGTTCGCAAACCATAATCATAAGGACATAGAGCTGTTTGTTATTGTAACAAACTATTTGCTGACCTGTTTATCAAGAATAAGCTTGCTCACTGTACCTTCACTGAAGGTTATTCGTCTAGAACAAACGAGCAGACTGTACCATCCATGATTAGGATGATTTTTTCAAATGAATGGAAAAAAATAAAATCTAAATGCAGTTATGCTGTTTTTAAATAGTTTTTTTTTATAAAAAGGTGGAAACTGCTTATCATTTTAAATGCAGATTTTACAAAACTTAAAACAATCTTTCAACTATTTCTTAGAAGAGATTGATAGTTAAAATACTTTTGCATGTTTAAATACATTTTGAACTAAAACAATTTGCAATGTTACTATTATTATTGTATGTATTATATTGTCCCAGTTGAATACACAAATGAAGAATTACACAACATGACAATAATGTAAGATAGAAAGAAATACATTTAGCTGTTGTTTGTTTATTGCGCTTCTGGCTTGCTTTCAAATCAGCAGATTATCAGGGCTCTTCTTTCCAATATATGATGTGAGATTTCTCCTAAGACCAATGTGAGCAGAATATTATTTTTCAAGTATAGCATTATGTTTTATCTAATATAGATTTAAAATCACTTGTTACTATTATTTCATCCTGAAAAATGTTTTCTTAACATGACTTACAGTTTATAACTTTTTATTTACTTACAGCACAGGTAGACATTCTGAAGAATGTATTGCAGCCAAATCAGCCATTTTGAATCACATAATGCAAGGTACCCAATAGTCTTATCATTAGTAAATTACACTAGCTATAATTTGTTACCAAATTAAGGTGACTCACTATTGCACTAATTTATAACAAGTTCACTGTTGGCCCCAAAATTGCTAGCTATGCACACTAAACACTTAACTCACTTTTTGACTAAGCCTAGCCTAAACCGAAAAGTGGAAATGGAAATGGCGTGTTATTAATGGATGCTCTTTATCTGCTGTTGTTCTCAGCGTCCCATTCTAAATTGGGCGTGAAAGACCGCTTAATTTTGCTCAGAGGCCTCTCTATTAGGCTTGAGGTTCTTTTATGTGCTGTAAATCTACGACATTGGACCAATGGCATTACTGCCCTTCCGAAGGAAGCCATGCTAAGGATTGTTACACCTGAAAAAATCCATCGTCCTCTGCCGGGTATTTGAAGTTAGCACGGTAACCACTACACCACGGAGGGCGACTGCCTAAACCGATATCTCTACACCACAGGACTACACCTGCCTAATATTTTCCATAATTTTCTGAAAAGGGTCTGCTAACTAAATGATTTTGGTCAATATGCTACAAATACTCACATATGTGAACATCTAAATATTTGCATCAAATACTGCCCCTGGATAGGCAATGCCATAGAGCTCTGGCGAGATTCAATATTATTCATGTGCACATTTGTCACTGGATCTATAAAATGGACAAAATGATTTATAACCAGGTGGGCATCAAATCTTCCAGTCATCAACCCATAGTAGCCCTCCAGGCATCTGTATGTATTGTGTTGATGAACTCTATGTGCTTTGTAATTAAATTGTAGTGTGTGTTTGCATCGTTATTATTATTAAAATTATTTGGACATATCATTATCTGCACCTCATTTGTTTCCATTATCATCTCAAGGATCCAGTTACCCTTTACAATACGCCGCTGAAGGAATTTTCATCATCCTATTTTACAATTAAAATTTAGTTGAGTCGATTTTGTAACACTACATCACTTACTTTTTAATTTCGGAAAACATGTTTCAGAAGCCATGTGCTTCCATTGTCAATTCCTTTGGTCGACTACCGGTATTGCTTGCTGTGGTGGTTGTCTCTGTCCCTGGTGGTGGTTTGATGAACTTCTGTATGAGTAGATCGCCTGGCGGTATTTCAAAATTGAAAACCCGGTTCTTGTTTTTCCATATATATATGTTTTCCCAAACTTTTAATTCTGTCTTCCTTGTGATGTTTTTGAGGATTTTTGGGCTTCTATTTATAGTGTGTTTCTCTTTCCAAAAATGCCAAGCTACTGCAGATTTTTCTTCTTGTTTGAGTTTAATATTTCTGTGGTGTTCTTTTGCCCTGGTTTTTATATTTCTTTTTGTTTGGCCGATGTAGATTTTTTCACAGTCATTACAGCTGAACTGATATATTCCTGGTTTGTTTTCTTGTGGGATATCATCTTTTAATTTGGAATTTAAAATGTTTTTTATAGAGTAATTGTTTTTTGGGGCTAGAATGATGTTATGTCTTTTGAAGATCCTCTGGAATTTGTAGAAAGTTGTAGGGTGGTATGTAAACTTCTTGTAGATCTTGTTTTCTTTCTGGTTTTGAGTGAGTGTGCTGACTTCTTTAATTCTCTTTCTATTTTTGGCTTTATTAACTTTTTTGTACACCAGTTCTGCCCGAAATCCATTCTCTGTAGCTATGTCCAAAATTTTATCAAGTTCACATTGGTATTCTGTTTTTCCCATTGGTACATTTACCAATCTGTGTGTAAGGCTGTTGAGTAAAGCATGCTGATGGGGAATGGGATTGTAACTCTTTTGTTTTATATAGCTGTTGGTGTGGGTAGGTTTTCTGTAGATGCCAAATGTAAGGTGATTATTAGTTTTTATGATTTTTAGGTCGAGGAATGGTAGTTGTCCATCACATTCCTTCTCCATTGTGAAATTTATAGACTTTTCTTGCATATTTAGGAGTTTTAGTGCGTCTTCTAGGTGTCTTTCTGGGACTATTGCAAAGATGTCGTCTACATATCGGTACCATATTTTGAACATCCAGGGGAATGCCTTTTTAATCCTAGTTTCCATAGTGCTCATGAAGAGATCTGCTAATATAGGTGACAGCGGGCTGCCCATAGCTAAACCAGATGTTTGTTTGTAATATTTCCCGTTAAATGTGAAAAAATTTTGATTTATGCACAGATTTGTTAATATGATGTATTCTCGCACTTCTTCTGTTGTTTTTCCTATTGCAAGTAACCAATTTTTGATGTGGGATTGTATGCTTTCTGTAGGTATGCTTGGAAACAGAGCAGTAACATCAAAGGAAACTAACATATCGGTTTTTTCTAATTTTATGTCTTTAATTTTTTCGATCAGATCTAGAGAGTTTTTTATACTTGCTGTTTCAAATTTAGGGAAGGAGGAGAATCTGTTTGTTAACCATTTTGCTAGATTATAAGTAGGTGCACTTATATTGTTTATAATTGGTCTCATTGCATTTCCCGGCTTATGTATTTTTGGAAGGCCATAAATTCTGGGCAGAACTGGATTATCAACTTTAATTTTGCATTTTTCTTTTTTGTCTATTAGTTTACATTCTTGAATACTGGCATTTAATTTAACTAAACATTGGTTTAGAGGGTTCTTTTGTATTGTAGAGTATTCTTCTTTTTCTAATGACTGTGAAAAAATCTACATCGGCCAAACAAAAAGAAATATAAAAACCAGGGCAAAAGAACACCACAGAAATATTAAACTCAAACAAGAAGAAAAATCTGCAGTAGCTTGGCATTTTTGGAAAGAGAAACACACTATAAATAGAAGCCCAAAAATCCTCAAAAACATCACAAGGAAGACAGAATTAAAAGTTTGGGAAAACATATATATATGGAAAAACAAGAACCGGGTTTTCAATTTTGAAATACCGCCAGGCGATCTACTCATACAGAAGTTCATCAAACCACCACCAGGGACAGAGACAACCACCACAGCAAGCAATACCGGTAGTCGACCAAAGGAATTGACAATGGAAGCACATGGCTTCTGAAACATGTTTTCCGAAATTAAAAAGTAAGTGATGTAGTGTTACAAAATCGACTCAACTAAATTTTAATTGTTAAAACACATCACTGTCTCAAAGTCCACCATATATCAGGATAATCCTATTTTACATTTGTCAATTTGAAAGACGTGGCCAGGATCTCCAATTTTCCCTCTTGAAGTGTGTTTGGTATCATTAGAGACAATACATATGTTACAGCAGTAACAGAACCAATCAGATACTGTCTGCGAACTTGCACATTGGTCTCCAACCAAACTCTCCATTACTGTCACCTCATATGACTTGTATGCAAAGCAGTGTACAAGGAAAAGAATTTTCCCCGGCACTAGCTTTGCCTGCTCGAACCATGTTCCTCTGCACACAGAATGTGTGACCTTTTCATATCCAGTTCTAAATCATCATCATTATTATTATTATTATAATAAACACTTACTTACTAGATATGAATAAAAAAAAGTCACAGAAGGGCTTTATTAACATTCTACTACCTGCAGCAAAACTCGGAATATGTACGTCTCTTAAAGGGGTGTAAGACCGCATTGCATTCAGAGCACAACATTCTTGCTCTCCACAGACCTTCGTCAAATAATAATTAAAGACAGGCCTCCAAATTGTTGAGATAAACCAACAGATCTGACTTATTAATCAGACAAGCTATTTCTAATATTATTAGAATCTCTAAGAATATTGCCAATAACACACAATCTTCCCTTCTTGCACTATAATCAAATTCTGTTTGATAGCATCCCTGTGTTTATAAAATAATAAAACAGAGAGAAAGTATGCCAGGACTTTTCAAAAATGATTGGTTGTTAATTGCTTCCAGATGGTGCTACACAGTTGTTGTACAGATGTTTAGGGATCATTTGCGTAAGTTGGCTAGGACTGTTGGAAATGATGTGCAGGTTGGCAGCTATGTGAGATGCCATACGACTTACAGTCTTCAGTTGGTTCTGTCTGCTTGCGCACTGCCGAACCTTCGGACTTAAAAAATGTCTCACAAAAAGAATCCCCGATTATCAGATACAAAATGGCTGACTTTACTAATTCCAAAGCACATCTTGTGTCAAAAGAGTTGGCCAAAGAAGAAATCATTCGCTTGGTGAAAGATCCTAAGCACCAGTTATGGTATGCTCACACTATCTGCATATCCTAATGGACAGTTTTGAGAACACTAAAAAAAATTGTCATTGATTTTTATTTTCTTACTTTAATCAGGTATTCACAGTTTTATAATTCACAACGAAAGAAGTATAATTGCAATTTAGTTTCTGTAGCTTTTATTTACCTTTATAAATAACAGTTCTTATTAATAATTTTTGTAACATTGTAAATGTTTCTCCAATTCCATATTAGTCATGCTTAAATCATGTGTGGTTTTTTATTTACTTGATTACTAGAAAATTTTATTTATTCACTGCCCTAGCTATGAATTAAAATTTATTTTAAGGTTAACTTGTTGAATTTGTTATGTTGTAATATTGTGCAAAATAAAATAGTTATCATCTTAAGAACAGAAAGATTTATGGGAAAAAATTTATCAAGAAAAAAAAACACTCAAAACAATGTGTTTAAAGGATCATCATAGGTCACCTTTCATCCTATATACTGATTCCCTCAACATTTTGATTGCTAAGAGGATGAATGAAATTAAAAAAGATTCATTTTCTTATTATTAAAGTAATTTATCTAGACCTAAAAATTAAAGGTTCAATTACGGTCACACCTGATACTGTTCAGATTTCATGGATAAACCCAGCAATTTACATTTATACACTCCTATAAAATGTATGCCATTAATCTAGCTTACACATACTAACCAGGGTGCTATTCAGGACACAACAAATGCACATTGCTCAATAACACACAATGGGTGGTATGAATAAAAATGAGACGCGTCTTATGAGACACTGCTTGCAGAAAACATGAGACGCAGCTAGTCTTGAGATGTGTCTCGCTGATTTCATATGAATAAAAATTTCTGCTCCAAAATGAGATGCGCTACCTGCGTATCATTTGCGTGTCGCTATTATCTGTGCATAAACAGGTCAACAATGTATTGTTGCATAAATGAAAAGGGTTTATTTCAGCACTTATGAATGAATTTCTACAATTTATACTGTCAAAATGGAGAGGAAACAGCACTTTTTAATCTTGTTTCGCAGAATAAAATCACAGTTGTCAGAAAATTAGAACCTTGCAATGACCAGGTATAAACAAGATCTAGGAAAAATTCTTGTCAGGGATTATAATGAAATTTATTTAGGAAAATAAACAATGTGAAAAGCAGAATAAAACAAAAAATATGATGTTCCATTCACATTACTTGCTCAGCTGTTCCACACACAAACCATTCTTTTATCTACATCATGCTAATCGATATAAACATTAGCAGAAGTCTTATTATTTACTTCTTTGTGACTAGAAGGGAAATAAGGTAACATACTAGGCTAAAGGATAGTCAATACCTTTAAAAAAACTGATCGTTATGTGAAACAGAAGTTCGTTTTCCTTTGCATGGCAAGCAGCAAAACTAGAGAGACAAAAGGAAGTAGGCTTCCTGTTTTAGAACAGTTAACATACTTCAAAATTGAAACCAATAACAAGGAATATCTGGAAAACGGCCAACTTTAAAAGAAAAACGTATATGACATAAATTTTGTACTTTAAAAGAAAAACGTATATGACATAAATTTTGTATTTTAATGAGATCTACATTTTTGTGTAGTAAGTTTTTGTCTATCTCTTTATCAGTTATTCATCCAGAATAATCCTGGAGGCTGTTCCCAGAAAATACAAGATATATAATTTATTTCTGATGAAAATACCTTTAATATACAGTATTTTTAATAAAAATTGTTAGAGCTATTTTTGAGAAAAACAAAATGTTCACACATTTGTGGGGGGGGGGGAATTTTCTTCGAAAACTCAGTTTCCCAACATTGGAAGATACAAAACAAATACTAAGTTTGGTATTTGCAATTTTTACTTTAATCTATTTAATAATTAATAAAGAAAAAATTCATTCCGATGAATAAAAATTTCCTTTGAGCTCTTCTGCCTCCTCCCCCCCCCCCCACACTGAAATATTTCTATTTTTAATCAGGGGACCTCAAAACATATTACTGGGGTAATCTCGAAAATCGAATTTTTGGGTGGAATATAATACCTTCTCCATCTATTATGTACTTCATATGTACATACATGCTAGCGAAAGTAAAAAGCAAATGCTTTACAAAGAACAAGAAGCCTGTACACACGAAAGAATAGAAAAGAAGGTCCTTAAACTTGATAGGAGAAACAAATCCTCTGAAAACAGTGCAAGTTAAGAATAAATCATTGAAAGAGTATTATTTTATATATCTATTATTTATTTAGTTACTTTGTAACACATGCTTCTATAAAAATTCCACTGTGTTACGGAGTGCAAAAACCTATTTTTGTAGAACATAACAAGTATCATATCTCATGTGCCATAAAAGACAAAGATGACGAACATAAGCAGTACTTTTATATGTATTAATTTGTAACTGTATCAATGAAACCAATAATTTAATAACTCTCTTAATAACTTAATTGAAATAACTAAAAAAATTGTACTTATTAAAATACCTGTAGTTCCTGTTAAATATATTATTGTAATGTCGCTTTAGTTATAAAAGCCTACTCATGTAATCACTTTTTATTCTTGCTATTTGGGTCCTAATATACCTGTTTCCTCTCCATCATCACCATAATCAACCTCATGTTCATGATCAACATTATAAGCTGATCTTCCTGCTGTTACTCCTCTACACAGTCTTGTACCAAGAATCTCGTAATCATGTTCCTGCAAATGTTTACTATGGAGAATCATACAATATACATAAACAAAGGTTCTCTGTAGATAACGTTACTTATTATTAAATTATTTTAAAACTTTTTTCCTGGCCAAAATATCTGTGTATTATAACACGTTCCTTAGCGTTTATGATGTCCATAACCCCTATCTTTAAGAAATGGCGCATACATATTATTATTTCTATTACGGATATTTCTGCAGACATCGGAATTTTGCTCCTGAATGGAACCATACCACTTGTAAACAATGCCATTTTTGGTAATGATTTCGTCTACATGAAAGCTCTGTTTTTTATTATTATGATAGGGTGTAATCTAAAGCTCCAATAATTGTATCACAGAATGTATTGCACCCTTGCGAAGTTGCAGCAAACTTTCCAACTCTGCATCTTCTGGATGTCGCACTGAATTCCAGGGTTTACCATCTGCGGTCGAATGGTCAGCATTCTAGTTTTTTACCCAAAGGTCCCGGATTCGATTTTTGGCCGTGGCAGGAAATTCTTTTTTAACTACATCTTCTATACCTACAGAGTCTCTAAGTATGCGTGTGCGCGCATGTGTGTGTGTGTTTAATATAATGGGTGTACAATTAAAAATGCCATTAAGAACCTTATAGTTTAGCGAAAAATCACCTGTTGCTTTGGGAAGAAAATGTTGTACAAGCCACTGCATATTTTGCTTTAATCTTAAAGTTCGTTATAATTTAATTCTTCAGAATCCCCCCTGATTTAATAAAGCTTCCTTCTGCGCTCAAAAAACACCTAAAATAGTACCAAATCTGCACATAATTTGTTATAAGAAGCTGCGTCTCCAAGTGTTGAGACACCTACAGAGGTGACTTAAAAATCATGAGACGTGTCTCATGAAAGTGAGATGCGGCTACTTCCTATTCATTCCAAAATCTGAGACACGTCTCATTACATAAGCTCGTGAGACGTTGGTCACGATCAAGGTCAGCTCCATCTTGAGTCAAGTTTTATTCATACGAAAGTGAGACGTGTCTCGAAAATTGCAAGCTTTGAGACGCGTCTCATCTTTATTCATACCACCCAATGTGACATAATTAATGTGTTGAGGAGTTTCTCTCTGTGATTTCAACTGTTTCGAGAAAACAGAAAGATGGTACAGTAACCGAAATTGTCTGCCCACAACTCGTCAGGGACTACAATTAACATATGGGATATGTGGACAAGGCTGACATTTTAATGCTATTGTACGAAATAGACAGAAAATGTAGAAAATGGTGTGACCATATATTTTGGCATATTTTTACGGTACTGTGAATAATGCTTACATCCTATATTCAATTAACAGCGGAGGTGCAAAACTAGCCCTAAAGCAATTCACATTAGCTGTTGCAGATGGGTTGATTGGAGCAACATTGTCATCACCTAAAGGAAGAAAACTTGTCATCAGTTACTTCAAGCCATGCATTCCCCACGAGTAGAGATTCGATAAAGTGTCACACATGTCATTACGTGGATCATCAAGGTGCTGTGCTCAGTGTAGCACTAAAGCTGAACCACAGAGAAGTAAATGGGCCTGCAGCATCTGTGAAGTAGCAGTGTGTCTGAATGACATAAAGAACTGTTTCCTTCTATAACATTCGAAGTGAGCATATGTTTGTAATAATGCTAGTTTAATAGAGTTTTCACCATAAAATCACCATTTTCCACGGTCCAAATCATATTTTTTTTTCAAAGATTACTATTTGAATGTATTTCTTTAATGAAAATAGACATTATTTCAGTTCAATTAACTTTTATTTTCCCTTTCCCTAAATGCATGCTTCAAAGGGTTAAACATATGAAATAAAGGAAAGCAACATAAAATTAACATGTCTTTACACTCCCTTCTTTAGTAAATCTCCATAAGCAAACTGGAAAATATTAATATATACAGGTTTAAAATCCATTAGATTGCCGGGCTTTTGACTTCTTGGGATCATTAGGATTTTAGCTTCACAGATCCCTTGGCTATGCCCTGTTGATGCTCAGCAGTTTTCAGCTTTTGGCTGCAACTGCTCCACTACTTATAAAAAAATATACCTTGACTATGCTTTGCAGCTTATGGTTCTCCACTATGGGCTATATTTTGCAGTGGGCCCCAAAAGTTTATAACAGACCATTAACTACAAAGCAGCTCTAATGGCAGAATAACAAAGGTACCAAATTCAGGTCATATGTGAAAGCAAGTGGCCTTTTTCTTAAATCCACCTAATAGTTTGCACGTACAAAATAATAAACTCCTGATCATAGTTCTCATATTATCAGCTATAAATCCATTCTTGCTTAAAATTTTATATGCTGAGAGTTGAGATATTCTTTACATTACGATGCGCAAGAATTTTGTCAGAGGCTAACACAGGAGAGCCATGCACAGAAACAGCCAAAGTTGCCATGTAATTTCAGTGCTGCAAGCATTGCTATTTGTATATGCATTTGGTGCCAACCTCCACATCAACACCCCACCCCAAGCATGTGTTTTGCAGCTGTTTACAATTCTACATGTGCCTAACACATGTACCATTGTTAGAAATGAAGCATCTTTACTATTTAAACCTGAAAATGAATACCTGGCCTCCGGTAAGTATATAAAGCTAGTGAAGTTGTGTCTGACAGCAATGCCTTGGTTTATAAGTTTTGTTGATCTCGCGCCTTTGTGCAACGACAATAATGTGTGCAGTTCCTCTATGATGAAAATCTGCTAAGAATTTGGATGTTTTGATGGGAGTGCCATTCCATCCTACATCCAGTGACAAAATGGGATTGAACATATCAAATATTTTTATGCAGGAGAGGGAATACCAAACAGTTTTCGGAATCCGTAGCAATAGGCACTTGGTTAAAACATTTAAGATTACTACCTGCCCCCTTCTTACATACAGTTTTGCAAGTAAATTATCATACGAGCAAACTGTTGTGCAAAGTTCTTGAGGAAACAACAATTGCTGAGTGGTTAGCTACTGCCAGGAGGTGTAAATTTCTGCAATGGATGACAAATACACAAACAGGGGTAAAATAATGATGCCGGCCATGTTGTTCAAACCGATGAGTGCAAAATTGCAAGGAGGAAATACCATTGCGGCTGCATTGTGAAAGGAAACTGGATCTTCGGTATGATTGACGTAGTCATCTATGTGGTATGAATGACACTATGCCCCAACAATCGAATAGATGGTTGCAACATTTTTTGCATTAATTGAGGACCTCGTGGAATTCACCAGCACAATCCACACTGATTGATGGGCAGATACAATGGGTTAATGGCTGGGGATTTGTCATGCACTTAACAGTGAACCACAGCCTGCATTTCGTGCATCCAGTAGCAAAAGTCCACATCAACAATATTAAGTAGCGCTGGCAATCTCTCCGCATCACCTATCCAGGGGTAAAACCAGAAAAAACCAAATCAATGTACATTTGGCAAGACCTGTGGCGGCAAGACACAAAAAATAGATTAGCTGACCCCTTTCAGGAACTAATTCAAATCATTCAAAAGATTTATCCTGTAGTATAGTTCATCAGTTAAAATATGTAGGGAAAAAAAAAATAGTAGTTCAGATAGATAATTTGGTAATTCTGCGCTTTGGCTCTAAATATTATTCCATCTGCTAGGCGGAATACCAACATCGGAATACTGTATCTGCTGGGTGACAGCCACTACCAACGTTATCTTTTAACACATCGTTAGAAGCATATTTAAACTGCACAGCAAATATCCCCAAACTGATATATGTGTTATTTGGCTGCAAATATAGAAATTTATAGTTGTTTAGCTTTAATGAACTGTATTTCGCACAGAGATCCCTAGTTCGATTCCCGATTGTAGAGGGTAGTTATTCTTTAACCACAATTACTCCATTTCCCCACCAGTCTGGAAATATGCATGTGAGTGAATGTGTGAATTTTATTAAAACTATCACTCCAGAATCAGCATATGAGAGTGAATGTGTGTCCATTTGAAAATGGAAGACATTAAAAACCAAGACATTATATATATTTTATTTGGCTTTTGGAAACTATTCGTACGAAAAAATATTTTCTATCTACTTCATGTTAATTAAAATAAACTTTTACAGAAATAATTTCATTACACTTTTCGTTATGCCAGTAGGCTCGTGGTTAAAATGACTAACGATGATGCGATCAATGAGTTTATTAATTATTATTATTGTTATTTGGAGTGATAGATTTAATAGCATTCTAAATGGCAGTTTTCAATAAACTGTTGTAAGACTACTTGCAGATATTCAGTACTAAGTCTCCATGGTTTAATCAAGGAAAATAATATCTAGAAACAGGATGATATAAAATCATCAAACTTGTTGAAATGGCATTATTTCATCGCTAGCTTTATTGGGAGTACATGTTTACAGGAAGTGAACCAGACCTAGGGTTGTAAGCCTATTCTGTCTGAATTCCAAAGGAAGACCACGTTGCTCAGAACTAAACTCATAATTTTTCAAACGCCTTTGAGCCTAACAAAACCATAACTCTTGAAACATGTAGTGCAGGTATACTTTCTTTATATTAAAATAATGAGATTACTACACCCACCCCCTGCCCCTCTTGTAGTTTCGTGTCCTTTAAATCGGTTGGACATTTCGGACTATTGGTATAAAGATGCTCAAATGATCTCGGGGTCCATGGAACTTAAAGTTACTCGACAGGCTTTGGATATGGGAAATCCCTGAAAAAACCTTATCCTTGTAACTCACCCTAAGCGAGATTCCAACTGGCGACCCATTGAATATAAGGCAGACCCCTACTTGCACACTACCCAGGCAGACAGCTGTAAATTGTTCGCATTGAAGATTTCGAGCCAATATACAAACTTTCATATTTATAATATTTTTACTTTTCTCTACACATATAATGCACGTGGTGTATTGAGAAGGTATTGTATTCCACCCAAAAATTCAATACCGATATTTCACTGGAAATATATGTTTTGAGAACCCTTGAATAAAAATTAGAAAAAATGTGTGTGTGTGCAGCATAGCACAATGTGACACAAAGGTTTTCAAGAAAATTCCCCCACACCACCCCCTTCACATGGACAAATTGTCAAAAATTTTGGATAGGCAGAGTCGGACTGAAAAATTCAATGCCATAGCCAGATTTGAACCACGGATCTCCCGATTTCTAGCCAGTTGCTCTACCACTGAGCTAACATGGCAACATGCTGGCATAGTATTGAATTTCTCAACTGACTCAATGCTATGCCGGCATGCTGCCATGGTAGCTCAGTGGTAGAGCAACCGGCTAGAGACCGGGAGATCCGTGGTTCAAATCCCGGCTAGGGCAATGAATTTTTCTGACTCTACCTATCCAACTCCTGTCCTACATACGGTTTGTGTGAGAAAAAAATTAAAAAGATCACAATTGACGACAATTTTGATTTTCTTAAAAATGGCTCTAACGATGTTGATTAAAATAGCATAGGTGCATTAAAGATATTATATGACAAATAAAATGTACATATATCTTGAATTTTCTGACGATAGCCTCCTAAGACCTCTTTGTTTTGGATGAATTGTATTGGATTTTGCATAACTGGTAATCTGTAAGACACATAATTTATCTCATGTACCTTTTATTTATTTGTAGAACTGACAGTTTCTAAGATTTTCCTTATTAGTATTGGTTTCAGTTTTAAAATACATTTACTTTTATCATTCAGAAACATGTCAACTCCTAGCCATACAAACAGAGGAACTTCAATCAGATAACAAGCGGCTTTTAAAAGATTTATTGTTTTAGCATAATGAATTCTCTTATTTCCCTACTTACAAAGAAGCAATAATAAGACCAATTCTGGCAATGTTTATCTTGATTAGCATGATGTGGATAAAATAATCTTTTGTAAGGAAAGTTTGTGCAACAGCTAGGGAGAGGCATGTGAATGGAACACGTCAGATTTTTACTTTCTCTACACATACTATGTACATAGTGTATAGAGAAGGTATTGTAATGCACCCAAAAATTTGATACCGAGATTTCACCAGAAACACATGTTCTGAGTCCCCCTGAATCCAAAAAAGAACATTTCTGGAAAAAGGTCTGCGTGTGCGTGTGGACAGCATAGCTCAAAAACGAAAAGACTGTTAGATACTAAACTTCGTATTTAAATTCAGTATCTTCCAAGGATGCGACACGAAGATTTTCAAGAAAATCTCTCCACCCCCAACTACTCTTTACATGGAAAAATTTTCGAAAATTGTTATTTTCTCAAAAATAGTTCTAATGATTTTGATTAAAATATTGTATATTAAAGATATTTACCTGACAAATAAAATGTTTATTTTGAATTTTCTGGGAATGGCCTGTAAAGGCTGCTTTATTCTGGATGAATTTTACTAAATTTTACATAACTGGCAAACTGTAAGAGATAGACAAAAACTACAGAAAAAATGTAGATCAGGATAAAACACACAATTTCTGTAATATACATTTTTTTCGTGGAGTTGATCGCTTTTGAGATATTCACTGTTTTTGGTTTCAGCTTTGAAAAACATACTTTTCTCATACAGGAATTTAAATGTAAATGGCGTGTTATTTATGGACGCTCTTTAACTGCTGTGGTTCTCAGCGGCCCATTCTAAATTGGGCGTGAAAGAATGCTTAATTTTGCTCAGAGGGCTCCCTATCAGGCTTGAGGTTCTTTTACGTGCCGTAAATCTACGCCATGCTAAGTTTTTGTTCATCTCTTACGGTTTAGCAGTTATGCAGTTACGCCATGCTAAGAATTTTTACACACGAAAAAATCCATCGTCCTCCGCCGGGTTTTAACCTGCGACCTTGGGTGTATGAAGTTAGCTTGGTAACCATTACACCACGGAGGGCGACATATACAGGAATTTGTCAACTCTGTCAATACAAAGGAACTTCAGTCACATAGCAACCAGCTTTTGACTGTCAATTTAACATATGATACTCCCTTATTTCGCTTCTACTTATAAGGAAGCAAATAATAAGACTATTTCTATTTTTTTTCTCGATTAGAGTGAAGTAAATAGAAGCATATGCTTTTTAACAATAATTTGCTGTGGAGATGTAGAGAAAGTCATGTGAATGGAACACAAAGATTTTTTTATTGGTAGATCCTCGAAACATGTATTTTTAGGGATATTTCAAAGCTCTTGATGTGAAAAGAAAGGTATTAAGTAGCTAAAGTCATAAACTTTTAGCAATGTCTGTTAGGTTTAAAATTGTGACACGTAAAAATGAGTAATGCAATCCAAGGAAATTTTATTAAATTGTGTAATTATATGATCTCCACTTTTTCCTGCATCCACAAACTTTCTATTGTCATTTCATCTTTTAATGGCTACTAAAGTATCAGTTAGCAGGCTCTGAAACAATAACATAATCAAATCGCAGTGGAAGGATTCCCTGTTCTTATCTTGCAGGGTTATGCAGCTTGAGAAAAGGATGTTTATATTTTCATCTAACTGAAAGGATACTAAAGCTGACATTCAGTTCTACCAGTAATGAATAACAAATAGAGACATCTGGCCTATGTAATTGAGCATTAAAGAAGTCGGATGTTGACTTGTTAAAAATAAATTTGCTGCTGCTTTTATGCGACTATATGTAATTATGGAAAAGTATTTTAAAAAGAGGTTTCTTTTATGCGATTTTTGAGTAATTTATGTGAATATCCAAAACTATTTATTTGCAATAAAATCAGAAAATGTGTGTGTTCATTTGCAATAAAACTTAAAATATTTGCTCCGGTATGAATTTTGAAACATTATACAAACTTTAAAAGTATCTGTACATAAACAAAATATGTATTCACCTAAAAATCCCAGCCCTACTCATGAAATCTGTACTACAGGCATACTTGTCTTTACATACTGCTGTAACATTATAAGAATGGGATTAGTAAGGAGTAAATTGTTGGCATCTTTGAGATGCCAAACTAAAATGTCAAGTTTCGTATTTATGGCATTTTTTCCTTTTTGAAGTATGCTATTCACAGGCATATTATGCACATGCCTGCTGTCCATTTTTTTAAACAAACTTCTTTTTCTCCACATCAGGGCGTATTAAATATGCATTTTCCATGAAATCTATACATCACATTTTTGGGTGGAATGCAATACTTACTCTACTTACTCCAAGGACGTAGCAGAGAATGTGATAAATAAGCATAGTGCATTTTGTGTTAGGAAACTTGTCAAATATAAGAATACTAAACAAAATAAACATTAAACACACGATAAGTACACATGGGATATATTACAAATAAAAATGTAAAAAGCAAGAGCTTAGGGCACAAACATGTGCACATTATATAATAAAACACAAAACTGAAAAGTGTTCTTTAAATTAGGTAAACTCCTACAATGCGGCTGAAACAGTTTATTTTTTAGACAAGTAATTAAAAGCATATATCTATTCCATCTGTGTATTCGGTATGCTGAACTTGTGCTAAGATGAAATGAAAATAATACATGTACAGGAAACAGTGGAGATCATATATTACACAATTTAATATAATTTCCTTGGATTGCATTGCTCATTTTTTTAATGTCATAATTTTAAACTTAACTTAGGTTGCTGAAAGTTTCAATATTTACTTTTGCGATGCCATAGCTTTCACCAAGAGGTTAAAATATCATAAAAAATGAAGGTTTCGAGGCCCTACCAATGATGAAAAAATAGATAAAAAAAACGTCTGTGTGTTTGCTATCAGCTAAACATAAAATTGAAAACTCCATTAAATACCTTGGTATTTAAACGCATTTCAGACATGCGCAATGAAGATTTTAATAACTTCCCACCATACAAACTAAATTTCAGATTTTTTGTTTCTTCTATCCCCTAAATGACCTTAAGGATTTTGAAACATATTCATGTTGCAAAGAAAATGTAGCTATATCTTTAATTTTCTGGGATTTGCCTGTGAGTATCTCTTCACTCGAAAGCATTTCGTACAATTTTGTTAAAGGTAAATATGTAGGTACTACATAAAACTTTAAGATGTCTATAAAGCACATAATTTATATTAATTTATTTTATGACATCGGCTTTTCTAAGCTATCCATTATTATTGGCTTGAATCTTACAATACTTCTGAGTTTTTATAAAGTAGTCTCCATTCAGTTGTTTCTCGCAATGTCATCAAGAGAGTATGATTTTAAGAGCAGCATATATGGTTTCGCTGTTAAGCTTATGGTTATTGATTCAGTTTCCTCTATCCATCTTTGCCTGCAAAAAAAAAATGTATTGAAAATATTTCTGTAAAATATTTATCTTGATTAATAAAAAGTAGTTTTTAGTTTTATAGGAAAACTATATATGCTGTATAAGAGTAAAAGGTTGTGAGTAGAGGAAATTATGTGAATGTATTCTTTTAGCAGTGTAAAACACCCGTTCTTACGAAACATTTCACCACAGGTGGTGAGACTTGTGATAGTTATTTAGGAAAAGAAAAACAGGTTGCAAGAGCAAGTTTAGGGTACCTCCTTGGCATTTCGTTATGAAGAACCT
The DNA here is from genome assembly GCA_030762935.1 of Hymenopus coronatus. NCBI lineage: Eukaryota > Metazoa > Arthropoda > Insecta > Mantodea > Hymenopodidae > Hymenopus > Hymenopus coronatus. Next base: position 142,019,234 of record CM060897.1, read on the forward strand.
TGAAAATAAATAGTTAATACAAGAACAAACATTCTCAGGGAAATTGCTGGACCTCCCATTCATCAACCCATGTCTATTTTGTATATGTGTGTGTGTGTGTGTGTGTGTGTGTGTGTGTGTGTGTGTGTGTGTGTGTGTGTGTATAAACACACATAATGAATACCTTTGGTGGTTAAAGCCATGTGAATGCGAGCATAAAATTTAATTATACACTTAATAAGTATTTGTAAGCATTATCAAATGTTTGTATATTATAATTAATAGCAATATTATTATTTTTAATTTTAGGTTTAACGTCCCTTAACTGGATAGGTCATGTTGGAAGATATGTATTAGTATTTCACCACTATATTCTTCTTGATTAAATAATTTTGCTACTTCTATGAAATAATACTGTAATTGTTACTTTGGAATTTTGCGCTATATAAAGTGACAGTACTGCTGTAGGGCTGATTTGCAACCAGAAAGAAAGCTGTGAGAGGAATGTGCTACACAACAGATCAAGTTCGAATATTACATCAAGCAGGTAACTTACGATCTGCATTACCTGCCATTTGACTTCTTGTCTCATTTCTACCTTGAGCTTCTTTTGTAACAGTTCAAAGCAAATCAGTGGAAGACCAAGGCCTGCAACGTGTATTGTTCTTCCTGAGGAACTTATGGAGGTTGCAGCTGTTAGAGAAGAGAATTTTCTCTACGAAGATCTATTTCAGGCTATTTCACTGGAAACACCAGTGAAGGCCATGGCTTGACTGGCAAAACGTCTGCTCAAGAACATTGCACAGTGTCAAGAATGGTAATCCTCTAATCATAGAGATTGACGAATCCAAATTTTTCCATCGGAAGTACCATAGAGGAGAATGGAGAGGTCATTGGGTCTTTGGAGGCATCGAATGACGTAGTGGAAGGTGCTTCCTGGTGGAGGTACCTGGCAGAAGGGCTGCCACTCTTCAAGTATAATTCTTCATACTTATATATAATTAATTTATCATAACATAAATTAAACATTCTACAGGAACAGCTGATCCTGCAGTATGTTCTACCACGATCCCATATAATTTCAGATGGCTGGGCTGCATATGGCAACATCGAGCACCTCAACGGTGGTGTGTACATCCACTCAGTGGTTAACCACAGCGAAAACTTCATGAACCCATATGATGCCAACATCCACACTCAGTGAGCAGAAAATTTTTGGATGCACTGCAAGAGGAAGCTGAGACAGTTTGGAACATGACAGGAGCTCTTTGATTCCTATCTTCACAAATTTATATACAGAAATGGTGTTCCAAGAAAAGGGGTGTTTTCCAACTTTTTGACCACAATATCTGAAAACTATGGTATTTGAGCCGGAAGGGAAGAAAATGGCCTTTTATAGTGCCACAATTTCCTTCACTTAAGAGCAGATAGTCACACATTGTCCAAACATGTTGCACTCATTTTACTTTGCCAACTGCTTATTTTCCATGCTTACTGCATTTAGGGGATACGTTATGTACTTAATTGCTTTCAGCTACTTTTACTTGCACTCTTGTCATCCTCTGTAGTCTAGTGGTAACATGGTCTCCTCTGGTGGCCAAAGTTGCCAGTTCAAACCCAGCAAAGGACGATGCATTTTTTTCGGGCATAAAAACCCTTAACTTGGCTTCCTTCAGAAGGAAAGTAAAGCCAGTGGTCCCTGTCGTAGTTTTACAGCACTTAAAAACAACCTCAACCAGATAAAGAGGCCTCTGAGCAAAATTAAGTGACTTTCGCATCCAATATAGACTGGAATATTAAAAACCACAGCAGTTGAGTCTGTCCATAAATAAAAAATCAATTTAATTTAAAGCAAACCACCTTCATGTGTGTTAAGAAGGGTTCATGGGTATGTACAATATGTTTATTTTTAAGCATTCTTTCATTCTGTCTCAATTTTAAGAGGTTCCAAGTTCGAATCTCGGTTAGGATGAGTTATCTGGGTAAAGGTTTTTCCATGATTTTCCTTTTTACTGAGAAGACGAATGTCGGGTAACTATAAGCTGTATTGATCTCGGACTGATGATTACCATGTTGCTCATTTCATTCACCCACTCAGAGTTCAATATGATCTTTTTGGTTAAAGTACGATGAACTACAAAGAAAGAAATGTTAACTTGCACACACACACAAACACACATGCATGCAATTATTACTACTTAAAATACTTACTAAGTGTATAATACACATTTATGGACACATTCACATGACTTTTTCACTAACATTCATAATATGTATGTATATTATAGCATTATCTAAATTGATATTTTTTATATTTTATTTTAGCTAGACTTCAACTAAAGGATTAAAAGGTAGCTAAAGGTGAGGGACAAATTACAAAAAGCTTTGTGTCGCATGTCTGACAATGCAGATTTTAAATACCAAGGTTGGTATTTAATGGAGTTTTTGATTTTGAGTTATGCTGACAGCAAATACGCCAACGGTTGCTTTTTTTTTTTATCATTAGTAGGGCCTCGAAACCTCTATTTTTGGTGATATTTTGACCTCTTGCTGTGAAAAGAAAGGTATGGAGTCGCAAAAGTAAATATCGCAACTTTCAGCAACGTAGGTATGTTAGGTTTAAAATTGCAAAATATGCAATGCAATTTCTAATTATATGGTCTCCACTGTTTCTTTTACCAATGCATGTATTATTTTCATTTCATCTTACACAAGTTCAGTAAACCAAATACATAAATGGAATAGATATATGCTTTTAATTACTTGTCTAAAAAATTGAACTGTTTTGGCTGCATTGCAGGAATTTACCTAATTAAAAGAAAACTTTTCAGTTATAATTGTAATACTCCTCTCTCCTACATATTATTGAAAGGTACAATGATATACAATTAGTTGGTTAGGACCAGTTGAAAAATTCAATGCGACAGCTGGGAATCGAACATGGTTCTCCCACTCTCTGTGCAGTCGGATACTAAGTACTTACGATGGTAAGTTGCCATTCTGGTGGTTCTCTGAAGCGAGACATACTGGTTGGTTGAACCGGGTAAACCATACATAATCAGTTTGAGGAATGATTGGCATACTGGCGGATTGTCACAGTAGCTCAATGGTTAGAGCAACCGCATGGAGAGCAGGAGAACCATGTTCAATTCCTGGCTGTGGCATTGAATTTTTCAACTGGTCCTAACCAACTAATTGTATATCATTGTACCTTTCAATAATATGTAGGAGAGAGAAGTATTACAATTATAATAGAATAGCTTATATGTTGGCAGAAACATAGTATATATTACCCAGATACTAAGTAATTACGATGGTAATTCGCCATTCTGGTGGTTCTCTGAAGTGAGACATACTGGTTGGTTGAACCAGGTAAACCATACATAATCAGTTGGATTGAATGCCATACCGGCGGATTGTCACAGTAACTCAATGGTTAGAGCAACCGCATGGAGAGCGGGAGAACTGTGTTAAATTTCTGGCTGTGGCATTGAATTTTTCAACTGGCCCTAGCCAAAAAACTTTTCAGTTTTGTGTTTTATCATATAATGCGCAAATGTATGTGTCCTAAGCTCATGCTTTTTACATTTTTGTTTGTAATATATCCCAAGCATACTTATCGTGTGTTTAATGTTTATTTTGTTTAGTATTCTTATATTTGACAAGTTTCCCAACACAAAACGCACTTTATTAAAGTTCCCTATACTAAAACAAATTTGTTAATTTCTCTGCAATGTCCTTTGCATAAGCAGAAGAAGTAGTGTATTCCATCCTGAAATTCAATGCACAGATTTCACAAAAACTGCATATTTTAAAACTCCTCATCCAGGGGAAAAAAAAGAAAGAAAGAAAAAAAAGGGCCTATTTTAAAAAATTGAACCTGTGCGTCTGCAAATGCCTGTGAATGGCAAACTTCAAAAAGAAAAAAAATGTGATGTGCTCCATTCACATGACTTTCTCTACATCTCTGTAACAAATTATTGTTAATAAGCTTATTCTCCCATATACTTCATGATAATCAAGATAAAATTAGCAGAAATGGCCGTATTACTTGCATCCATGTAAGCATAAGGGAAATAAGGTAACATACTAAAGTGATAGTCAAATCTTTTAAAATCTGGTTTCTATGTGATTGAAATTCCTTGATTTGTATGGCCAAGAGTTGATAAATTACCACAAAGTATAAATATTTTAAAGCTGATATCAATGTACCCTTAATGCAAATGGTGCTTCAATATTTTTTGTTTGCATTTACTTACATATTGGACGAGGAATATATTATGGTTCATATAAATTTTACTATACTGAATAGTAAGAGTAGTAATTTTACTTTTAGTTATAGCAACAGCATTTATAGGTTGGAAAATCTCTGAAATGGTCAGCTCTACAAGGAAAGAAAACAGGCAAGAAAGAAAGAAAAGGAAAAAAAGTACATCAGATAAATTATTGTTTTAAAAAGATCTGCATTATATATGCAATAAGTTTTTGTCTATCTCTTACAGTTTACAGTTATGCTAAATTCATCAAAATTCTTCCAGAATAACAAAGGAGTTCTTCAGAGATTATCATCAGAAAATTCAAGATATACCTCTACATTTTATTTGTCATAAAATATCTTTAATGTACCTACAATATTTTAATCAACATCGTTTGAACCATTTTTAAGAAAATAAAAATTGTCGACAATTTTTCCATGTGAAGGGTAGTTGGGGTAGGGGAATTTGCTTGAAAATCTTTGTATCGCATCAAGCTATGCTGCACACACACTTTTCTAATTTATATTCAGGAGTTCTCAAAACATATACATCTTAACTATGTCTACTATAGACATTGAACTGCTAGAGAAAGTCAAAGTGTAGCCTGGCGCTCGTGAAGGACGGACGTCTCTGCTCTGGCCTGTGTGTGGCGCCTCTAACCTTGTATGGCTGGCTCAAGTAAAATCATCGGCAATCCGAACATGTGTCTGTGTAAGAGATGCAAGAACGAAGTGGTTACCGGTTTAAAATGTGTTGATTGTGAGAATTATTTCCGCGATAGTTGTGCTAAATTGACAAATAGTATAATATTTCTGGACGACAACATGCTGTGCATGTGACGAGGTAAATGACGCGGCCTTTTATAATGCCTTAAGTGATCTAGCGGACAATGAAGGTAAAGTAAATGTGCATATTTTGAAGTACATTATACAACAAAAGGATTGCATAATTGAGGAACTCAGGGGCAAAATTAAACTACTTAACCAACACGTAGACTTGTTGACGAAGTCAATCAATACTGATATGATGAAAGCTCCTTGCTCTGATATTATTTTAACAGAAAGCGCAAATCAGACTACTCATTCTGTGCTTGCTACCCCAGATAGTCCCATTAACCCATTTAACGGCCAAGTGAAACAAAATGTAGCTAATGATGCAGTTGTAGCTAAAAAGCCTTCGGGCAAACGGGTGGAGGTAGTAAATAAAAAGAAGAAAAAATGTTGTTAATAAGCCATCTCCTAAACCAGTGCTGTGTGGAACAAGTGCCACTAACAATATTAAAGTTGTACAGAAAACAAAGGCAATTTTTGTTAGTAGGCTGGCCCCTGATGTTACCGAAAGTGAAATGACGCAACATTTAAGCAACTATAACCTGAAGCTACTTAAAGTCACAAAATTAAAAACTAAATATGATACATATGCTTCCTTTCATATTGAAGTGGAGGAACAACAGTTTGATGAAATATTTAACTCAAAATATGGCCAGCAGAATGTTTCGTTTCTCAGTTTTATGGTAAACTTAGACTGGATCAGCACGCTGAGCAACATGAAACTGCAAAGACAGCTTGACTCAGCTTTAATAATAATGTTGATTACAATTTCATATCTGAGTCCAATACAAATATATTATACTGGAATTCTCAAACTTTAATGAACAAACTTGACTATGTTTCCATTCTTATGAATGAACTAAACGTACATATTTTGTGCATTACTGAACACTGGTTATATTATGATGAACTGGTTTTATTGAACATTCCTGATTTTATGTTGGTCGATTGTTATCGCAGGGCTTCTAGTAATATGCATGGTGGTTCTGCAATATTTATATGCAATGGAATTAATCTTAAAAACATTGCTAGACAATTTGAGTTTGAAGCTTGTTTGATATATATATTCGAAATATGAATCTTATATGTATAGGGGAACCTGACAACAACAAAATCAATGTTACCTATTTCTTAACTTATTTTAGTGACCTTTTTACTATGTTGTTTCATAAATATGGTAACTCAGTTAACATTATTTTAAGTGGTGACTTTAATATTGACTTCTGTTCTAGCACCATTGAAGTATGTGACATTAATTTATTTACAAATTTTGGTCTCAGACATGTAATTAATAGCCCAAATCGTCTTGGCACAAAACATGATGTTGGAACATGTATTGATAATGTAGTCACCAATATTGAAAATTATTGTAAAGCATGTGTTGTGCCCACACTTAATTCAGATCACGACACTATACAGTTTGTTTTCCACGCCAATAAACTTAAAAATGGTGATAATAAAAAAGGTGATAACCATAATATTCTAATACCAAAACGAGTCACAAATGAGCAAAATTGTTAATTTACTTTTTTATTATGTCAAGTGTGTTGGTTATACTTATATAATATCACTGAGTTAAATGCCAAACTTAATTATTTTATTTCTGTTTTCTTAGAGGTAATTGATTTGACGTTTCCTTTAGTCTTATTTAAACCTAAAGGAAAAAGAGGACCATCTAATAAAGAGTGGTACACAGGTGATCTCCATAATCTTAAAACAAATTGTTTGAAATATTTTAATCTTTATGTGCATCATGGAATCCCAGAAGCCAAAGATATGTATAATAACGCCAAGAAATTATACCAGAGTAATCTAAGAATTACAAAAATTTATTATTTTTCGAAACTTATTAGTGGTTCACAAAATAAATCTAAAGCAACCTGGTCTGTCATTAATGTTATTGTAAATGATAACCCTAAAGCATCATCTTCGGATCTTGATCCTGAGATATTTAATTCATATTTTATTGACAAAGTTGACTTACTTGTAAGTAGTATATCTCCCAGTGAACCAAAAATTATCTTGGACATGATGTCTAAACCTGATACTGAGTTTGCCTTTGGACATGTTGGTGTAGAAGACGTATACTCTGCTATATTAAATTTAAGTAATAGTTCTTCTTTTGATGTGTATGGTATTAATTCTAAATTAATAAAAATGGCAGCCATTTATATATCAGAACCTTTAACTCATATTTTTAATATTTGTATTGACTCTGGCCAGTTTCCTGATGCCTTTAAGTATGTCAAAGTAGTTCTAATTTTTAAGAAGGACAATAGAGCAGATTATGGGAATTATAGGCCAATAAGTATATTACGGACGGTGTCAAAGGTTATTGAGGTCTTAATAAACAAATATTTTTAAGAGAAATCCTTATTAAATAAGTACCAGTTTGGGTTTCGGAATTCTCTAAGCACTACAGATGCAATAATATCATTTTATAAACATTGTCTTTTAGGCCTTGAATCTGGAAATCTAGTGTGTGGTCGATTCTTTGATTTTACGAAGGCTTTTGACACTGTATCTCATGCAATTTTTCTTCTTAAATTAAAATTTTATGGATTTAATGACTACAGTGTTAATCTTTTACCCTCATATCTTAGCAATAGATAACCGGCTGAGTTTTTAAATTATAGTAAAATGTCATCTATTAAACTTTTGAGATATGGTGCAGCCCATGGTTTAGTTTTGGGACCGGTATTGTTTTTAATATACATTAATGACCTTCCCAATTTTATTTGTACTCCTTACTGTGCGACATTTATGCTTGCTGATGATCTGGCTTTAAATATAATGATAACACAAATATAATAAATGCTAAACTTGGTGAATTAACTAAATTAGTTCAACTATGGTGTAATGCCAACAATTTAAATATTAACAGTACAAAAATTGAAACATTGCACTTCAGTTTAAGGAGAGTTAATATTGAAGAGAAAAAATCAGTTAAATTTCTTGGCCTGCACCTTGAATCTAATTTGTGTTGACTAACTCAAACTGAATATGTTGCTAAGAAAGTAATTTAGTTAAGAGTATTAAAAATTTAATATCAGTACTGAATCATTAATTATAGCTTATTATGGCTTCATTCATAGTCATCTTATCTATGGTCTTTTACTTTGGGGTAACCATACATCTGCTTTTAGAACGTTTGTATTGCAAAAGAAAGCCTTGAGATTAATTTATGGAGTTTCATTTAAGTTTCATTGTAAACTACTTTTTATTAATTCTGGTATACTTACTCTGCCCTCAATGTACGTTCTAGCCTGTCTTTTGTATGTAAAGAAACATATTACTGAATTTACAACTTGTTCTTCTGTACATAGTCATGATACTCGAAGTAATTCTAATATATATATACACATAAGAGTAAATACAGTATAAGTACAAGTAGTTTCCATTATATATCTCTTAAGCTTTACAATAGCATTGCATATAAGACAATTATCATTTCAGGTTTTTAAGAGCAGGGTCAGTTCCACATTGAGAGCAAATCCTCTATGTAGTCTAAATGAATTTTATAGTGTAAAATTTACTTGATTTGTTAATATAATTGTACAGTTTTTGACGATGTCATGAATATTTGTATTCCTATGGCAAATAAATAATCTATCTATATTTCCAGTGAAATTTCAGTATTGAATTATTGGGTGGAATACAATACCTTCTCAATACACCATGTGCATAGTATTGTAGAGAAAAGAAAAAATACTATAAATACGAAAGTTGGTATTTTGGCTCGAAATCTGTCAATGTGAACAATTTACAGCTCACTTGCCTGGGTAGTGTGCAGGTAGCACATCTGCCTCACATTCAACAGGCCGCCAGTTCGAATCTCACTTAGGGTAAGTTACAAGGATAAGGTATTTTTTGGGGGGTTTCCCTTATCCTAAGCCTATCGAGTAACTTTAAGCTCCATGTACCCCGAAATTATCTGAGCAACATTACAACATTACACCAATTTCATTAGTAGTCTGATATGACCAACTGATTTAAAGGACACTAAGCTACAGAAGGGGTAGAGGCAGGGGGGGGAGAGTTCCTTAGTTATCTCATTCTTTTGATGTGATAGCAGTAAGTTAAGACAAGCATGCCTGCAATACAAGTTATGGTTTTGTTATGCTCAAAGGTGTTTGAAAAATGATGAGTTTAGTTCCGAGCAATGTGGTCTTCATTGGGGCTAGGCCTTGAAAGGTTTGGAATTCAGACAGGATAGGCTTACAAACCTAGGCCTGGTTCACTTCCTGTAAGTCGCCCTCCGTGGTGTAATGGTTACCATGCTGACTTCATATACCCTAGGTGGCAGGTTCAAACCCTCCGCCGGGTTCCAGTGGATTTTTTCGGGTGTAAAAATCCTTAGCATGGCTTCCTTCAGAAGGGAAGTAAAGCCGTTGGTCTTGTGTCATAGATTTACGGCACGTAAAAGAACCTCAAGGTCTCTGAGCAAAATTAAGAAATCTTTCACACCCAATTTAAAATGGGATGCTGAGAACCACAGTAGTCATAGAGTGTCCATAAATAACACGCCATTTACACTTTTATTTACTTCCTGTAAACATGTACAAAAGCTAGTGATGAAATATTGCCATTTCAACAAGTTTGATGACTTTATATCATTCTGTTTCTAGATATTATTTTCCTTGATTAAACCGTGGAGACTTAGCACTGAGTATCTGCAAGTAGTCTTACAACATTTTATTGAAAACTGCCATTTAGAATGTTATTAAAACTATCACGCCAAATTAACCATTTATTTTGAAATGTATTCTAAACTAATAATGATAACTACAACAATAATAATGGTGGTGATGTTGATAATAATTTCTACAACAATAATAATAATATAATTAATAAAATCGTATATCATCATTGTTAGTCATTTTAACCATGAGCCTACTGTCACAATGAAAAGTGTAATGAAGTTATTTCTGTAAAAGTTTCTTTTAATTAACATGAAGTAGATAGCAAAATAATCTTTCGTAGGAATAGTTTCCAAAAGTCAAATAAAAAAAAAAAATATATATATATATATATATATATATGGAAGACGTTAAAAAACCAAGATATATATATATCTTGGTTGTTTAACGTCTTCCATTTTCAAAGGCACATTCACATGCTAATGGTTAATCTGGAGTGATAGTTTTAATACAATTCACACATTCACTGACATGCATATTTCCAGACCGGTGGGGAAATGGCGTTATTGTGGTAAAAGAAAAACTACTCTCTACAATTGGGAATCGAACTAGGGATCACCGTGCAAAATACAGTTCATTAAAGCTAAACAACTATAAATTTCTATATTTGCAGCCAAATATATCAGTTCAGGGATATTCGCTGTGCAATTTACGTATGCTTGTAGCGACGTGTTAAAAGATAACATTGGTAGCAGCTGGCACCCAGCGGATATAGTATTACGATGTTGGTACTCCGCCTAGCAAATGGAATAATATTTAGAGCCAAAGCGCAGAATTACCAATAATTTTGTATAATCAAAATAAAGAGACCATGACAATATTTGCAGTGAATTTGTGATTAGTGTGTTGGCAACAAAAACTAGTGAGTGCAGCTGCAATGTTGGCAGCATTGAAAGTTGTCTGCTATTTATCTCGGCATATGCGCAAATGAGTAACTTTGGACTTTGATTTTTTTTGAAAAAAATTTGCGGGACATAATTTATAGAAGAGTCAAAAGTTGTGTCATATGAGCATTATGAGTTAAAATGGAAATGGCGTGTTATTTATGGACGCTCTTTAACAACTGTGGTTCTCAGCGTCCCATTCTAAATTGGGCGTGAAAGACCGCTTAATTCTACTCAGAGGCCTATCAGGCTTGAGGTTCTTTTACGTGCCGTAAATCTACGACACGGGCCATGCTAAGGATTTTTACACCCAAAAAAATCCATCGTCCTCCGCCGGGTTTGGAGTTAGCTTGGTAACCATTACACCACGGAGGGCGACCATTATGAGTGACAACCGTTATGTCACGCCTTGTATGTGTGGACAGTTTAACATCTGCTTCTGAGGTTAAAAATTTACCTGAGGTATTCGATGACGAAGTTGAACTCTGTGTATTTGCTGTTGTAACTTCGCAAAGAGCTTCTATATTTTCACAGATGAAATCGACGCAAGCTTCTTGTAGCGAGCTGGGGGAGTCGTACATTTTTGATTTGCAGTAGCGGCTTTAAATATCCGATATTGCAGTCCCTTATCTTCTGAATGTGTTTGTTTGTCCTCTGCTATGTAACCCCAGTTTATTTTCAGCGAAGATTATCGCCTTCCAAACACTCTGCAGCCGCCCAGTGTGTGTCGAAGCATTACACATTATGCTCTTTTTGTCCTAAGCGTATTGGGCTTCGATCTGCAACAATCATTTCAATAACAGTCATGAAAACATAGTTTTAAAATTACTTTGTGTCAACTGTAAAATTAACCTTAATCCTCAGTAGCACTTGCAAGTGTAAAGTGTTATAAATTACATTAGCCTACATTCTTTATACCTAAATAAACTATAATAACACTACTTAAATTAACAATAACCACTTACAGTTTAATGCAACGGAGATCAAGTGGTGATATATATGTCTTATGCATTCTGCTAGCTTTGTTAAGAAACCCCCAGGACAGCCAACCCACTGTACGGAACTCTTCAAAATTATACCTCAAATTCAGCGTCGCCAACCAGTGCTTTACCAAAAGTCATTAAATTCTAAATTAAAAGCTGTTAGAACATCTACATAACAAACTATTATGCATTCAAAGGAATGACTGTTTAATAATTTTAAAATAACATTTCAATTGTGTAATCAGAAAAAAATACATCTTCCATCACCAATAATTATATTATACAAGGATGCAATAAATTTCGCTGATCAGTGGTATAAAGCTAATAATTTATAACTTAACGAGCAAATAACTTTTTTTTTTGTTGTAAAAATACAGTTCCGGAGGCTTGTCAGGACTCCGGCGCTGTATTTTTTTTTTCCCCATCTTTTCCAGTTTCCTATATTTCCTTAGTAGACCTTATTATTCTTAACGTTTTCCTTTTACTTATACATACACAAACATAGACACATTTACAAACACAGAAACACCCATGCCCAAGGCGGGACTCGAACCCACGATCCTGTGCACCACGAAGCGCCAAAGCGAGACACTTTAGCGAGCGCGGCAATTTTTTTTTTTTTTTAGGCACAGTCGCGCACACACATCCAGACTCTGACAGAATAGCATTGATCTTGTTTAGAGAAAAATGCCATACCCCAGCTGGGAATCGAACCCAGGACCCCTTGTTTGGTAGACAGACGCCTTACCAACCTGGCTGTGGGTAACTGAACAGTACTTTTACACTTCAGTGGAGACCCAGAAGTACCTAATAAAATTTTGTTAAACGTTTAGGAATAATTTGGACAGCAAACCAAACCGGGAACCCCATATTAATAGTATTTGTTTAAAGTTATCAAGGCCATTAGCTCGGAACTTAACCCTCTTTCTCTGAATATAGAGTAATAAACCTGCAACTGCTTTGTGGCCATAGTGTACCTGCCTTGCATTCAACAGTTCCTGAGTTCAAACTCGGTTAGGGTGAGTTACACTACAAATGGCTAAGGCTTCATATTAGCTTCTCTGGAGTAAAACCAAAGAAATACGGACGACTTCCCATCTGAGAAAACTGTAAACATTTAACGATGACACAATTACTAGGAATATCTTGGAAATGGATAGTGTCGTTCAGAATGAGGAGGACTTCAGAAGCTATTCCCAGAAATTGAACATGTAAACATTTTATTTTTCATGTAAATATTTTTAATATACGACATTTTAATCAAAACCGTCAAAGCAATTTTGGAGAAAATAAAAAACGCCAAGAAGTTTTCTTTGTGAAACTTAGTTTGGCGATTTTATAGAAAATCATGTCGCATCATTGGGAGATTCTAAACTTAAATATCAAGTTTAGTGTTTCATGGACTCTTCGTTTTTGAGGTATACTGTCAACAGTCTCGCTTGCACACACAGAGAGACATCCTTCTAAAATCTTCAAATATGATTTTCCCTGGATTCAATGGTACTCAAAACACGAATATCCGATGAAATTCGGTAACAAATTTTTGGATGGTATGCGATTACTTCTCTACCTACTATATGCATTAAACATACACGTTAGAGAAAGCAAAAAGAGTATTTAAGTTCAGTATCTTCCAAATATGCGGGATAAAGATTTTCGATAAAATCTTGACACCTCAGATACCCTTTACACGGGATTTTTTTTTTTTTTTTTAATTTTCGATTCTCAAAATATCTCTAACACTATGGTTAAAATACCCTATATTAAAACCGTTTATGTGACAAAGTTGGTCGTCCTTGTTGTCCTCCATGATGTAATGATCACCATGCTTACTTCATATACCCAAGGTCGAGGATGCAAACCCGGCGGAGGATGATGGATTTTTTCGGGCGTAAAACCTCTTAGCATGGCTTCCTTCGGAAGGGAAGTAAAGCCGTTGGCTCCGTGTCGTAGATTTATAGCACATAAAAGAACCTCAAGCATGATAAGGAGGCCCCTGACCAAAAGTAAGCGGTCTTTTACGCCCAGTATAGAATGGGACGCAGAGAAACATGCCGCTAAAGTGCGTCCATAAATAACATTCAATTTCCATTTTTCTCAGGCCCATTCATATAGAGGATTTTGTATTACCAATAAATCACAAGGGACACACGAAATGTTAGCACTAAAAACATAAATCTGGTAAAAATTCAGAATGAATGGAAAACACCTTATTTTAGTTACTACTTCCGCGGTATTCTATATTACTGGTTTGAATTTTTCAAAACTAAAACTTTCTTCAAATGGGCGATCATTCGTTTATCTTGCCCCTGGTCAAAAAAGAGTGTAAAACCTATCATATAACGTCCCGCTTTTAAAAAAGTTGTCATTAGGAATAGTCTGTGATTTAGCGAAAGCTTTTGACATCATTGATCATAACCTATTATTGCTAAAGTTAAACTTTTATGATCTTATTGAGACCACAATAAATTGGTTCAGATATTACCTAACAAATGGAATAAAAAACAGGGTAAATGACTGTGATTCGGAACCGGATGTCATTACCAAAGGTGTCCCTCAAGGTCTATACTTGGACCTTTATTGTTTTTAATATCAAAGAGTCAATGTCTATACTTTTCGCAATTGACACTAGTGTACATGTGTCTGAAAAGCCACATCAACAGTTAAGAGACTCTGTCAATAAAGCTTTTGAACAGGTCAACATTTGGATTGTGGCAAATATACTATCATTTAACTATGATAAAACAAGTTTCATTCAATTTGAAACTAAGCATAAACAAGCACAGAAAATAAAATTACGTTTTATTTATGGACGCTCATTAATTACTGTGGCTCACAGCGTCCCATTCTATACTGGGTGTGAAAGACCACTTAATTTTGCTCAGAGGCTTCTCATCAGGCTAAAGCAAGTACAGGAATTATTAATCAGATACAAAAATTACACTATAAGCAAAATATCCGATACTAAACTTCTAGGGCTCCAAATAGATGAAGGGCTCAGCTGGAGAAATGAGATAAAAACAATGTTACCAAACTTGGCAGTGCCTGTTTTGCTTTATGAAATCTAAACAATTTGCTTAATGAAAACACCTTAAGAGCAGCCTATTTTGCTTACTTCCGCTTTTCGCTGATAAAAAGTGGAATTATTTTGTGGGGCAATTCAGCACAAAGCAGTCAAGTGTTTAAATAACAAAAAATATGATGTGTTCCATTCACATGACTTTCTCTACATTTCTGAATCAAATTATTGTTAAAAAGTTTATGCTTCTATTTACTTCATGCTAATTGAGAAAAATTAGCAGGAACAGCCTTATTACTTGCTTCCTTGTAAGTAAAGCGAAATAAGGGAGTACCATAGGTTAAAGTGATATTCATAAGCTGGTTGCTATGTGACTGAAGTTCCTGTGTTTGTATGGACAAATGTTGACAAATTCCTGTTTGAGAAAGGTATACGCTTTTTAAAGCTGAAACCATTGACATGGAATATCTAAAAAACGATCAACTCCACGAAATAAAAATGTATATGACATAAATTGTGTGTTTTATAGTGATCTGCATTTTTTGTGCTGTAAGTTTTTGTCTATCTCTTACGGTTTATCGGTTATGTAAAATTCAATAAAAAATCATCCAGAATAAAGAAGTATTTAAAGGCTATTCCCAGAAAATTCAAGATATACATTTTATTTGGCATGTAAATATCTTAAATATAACAATTTTGAATTTTTTCCCATATGAAGAGTAGAGTGGGGGATTTTCTTGAAACTCTTCGTGTCGCATCCTTGGAAGATACTGAACATAAACGCCAAGTTCAGTATCTTTCAAGGATGCAACACGAAGACTTTTTGTTTTTGAGCTATGCTGTCCACAGACACCACACGCACACACGGACCTTTTTCCAAAAATGTTTTTTTTTTAATCAGGACGACCCAAAACATCTATTTCCGGTAAAACCTCGGTATGGAACTTTTGGGTAGAATACAATACCTTCTCTATACACTGAGTACATACTACATGTAGAGAAAGTAAAAAGAGCCATACGTCATTCTTTCCGTCATTGTTGTGGGCCATTATTTAGACACCAAAACTTCTTTTTCATGCAGGTGAATACACATATTCTTTGCTGAACTATCTTACAGATAATTATAACTTCATAGTACAAGGCAGGCAGGTGATTTACATAAACCAGTAAATAACTTAAAATTGTTTAAAAATGATATTACTACTCTGCTAATATATATATATATATATAATGACCTTCCAAGTTATCGCATGCTACTAGGTAATCACAGTCAACATAAAATCTTAAAGTTTACAACGTTTCTTATATACTCAGTCCTCATATACTATTGAGGAATTTTTTAATATCCCTACAAGTAAATATTAAATGTATGACAGATAATCAATTTATAGCATGTGATATGGTTTCATTCTTGCAGTGGCGATGACTTAAAAAGGAATACGGGGTGTTTCGGCGGGGGGCGGTGGACCCGGAACATTTTCAGCGCTCTATGCGGAACGTTACGGTTTCTCTTCCCCAATCCGCTGTTACTTACAACCTTCTGGAGCCTACGTTACATGAGCACTTGCTTTTCATCTTCTGGTTGAGACTCCATTGCCTAAAGTACCCAAGCCGCCTTGGTAGATGGCGGAATGTTCAAGTCTGCTCGCAGAAAAACGTTTGGCCTATACTAGATATTGACATCTTCGCACCCGGAAGCATACATACCGAGGCCCGCACTCGTCAACAACTCCGACGTATTAAACAAGCCGCCTGGGCGATCTACTGCAATCCCCTTACATCATCCACTTCGGCACCTCAACTATGGCGTCAACTTGCTTGGTTCAAACATTCCCATTTCTCCCGACGGGAATCCGGCGCTCCAAGAAAAATTCCTTCGTATGATTACTCCGGATTTCGTATCGGCGGACTCGCAGGTTACCGTTCCGGTTATAGATCACGGGGATTCGCTATCATAGCCTATCATATCCGCGGAAACGCGTTTAGTCCTTCAGAATAAGTCTGGTAAGTCTGCCCCGGGAGCAGACGGGCTCACCTATACCTTTCTGAAGCTACTCCCGGAATCTTGGTGCACTCTTTTGGCACGGAATTTTACCATGGTGTTACATACACTCTGACTCGGTTCCATCGTCCTGGCAAGAAGTAATTATTATTCTTATTCTAAAACCAGGACGATCTGGTCACTCCCCGATAGACTACCGTCCAATTTGTTTACTTCAAACTCTTCTTCAACTTTTTGAGAAAATCATACAGGATCTTCTCAGCTTCTTCTTGGAGGGCTATCACTTATGGCCTCGCACACAATATGGCTTCCGTAAGGGCTACGGTACTACCTTCCCTTTATATACCGTCCTTACCGATGTCCACAGCGCGTTCGGTACCGGAAAACACGTACTTGCACTCTTTGTTACGTTTCCTCTGCGTATGACCATGTTCTCTTCCTCTGTTACTGCAACGTTTACAGACTATCAGACCTCCTTCCGCGATTTGTCGCGTAATTACCGCGTTACATGTTAACCGCCGCTGTACGCTGTCTCCCCGCCTCCCACACAACCATGCCTGTTTTATATCTCATGGGCTCATTCAAGGTTCCGCCCTTAGCCCCTTACTTTATACGCTCTACGTATGCGGTGTTGTTTCGCAGGTGCCGATCTCTTTACGGGTTCTCGAATATTCCGATGACATCATCTTATACCACGTGATCTCGCTGCGTTCTCGGATGATGCTTCGGAAGTTCGAATCTGGTTGTCAACGTGTCCTCGACTTCCTCGCTACCCTGGGTCTATCCGTTAAGCTGACGAAAACGCATTTTCTTAAGTTTCAGCGTATTACGGGCCCTCCGAGAGTCTCACTCCGCCTAAATAATCTCGACCTTTATGCGGTCACGACTACTAGATTTCTCAGTGTGTTTCTCCAACAAGACTTCCGTTTTACAGCTCATTGCAAATTTCTTCTCTCGACGTTGCAATCTTTGAAATCTTTGTTTAAGGCGATGTCAGTGCGCCATTGTGGCTCTGCCCCTTTGGTCCTACTCCGTCTTTTTCCTCTGTAATTTTCTGCAGCCTGGAATATGGACTCCTATTGGCCCTTGCATGCGAAGGGCCTCCAGGCGAAATTCGCGTCCTTCTTTTAACAGTTTTATAATATTATCTTTAACATACCGGACCGTTCCACCTTAATTCTCACCCAACGTTATTTTTCTACTTATGATGCTCCACATAATCAGCTTACTTTAGTTGCCGAATGATTGACGATTTACTTACTCATTCGGGTAACATTCTCTTACCTAAACTAATCCGGTATTAGCGATTCTCTGTGATTCTTATTCGGTTAACGCGGAAATCCCACTACCTTGGGTCCGGTGTCTTGCATTGTTTCATACCTATGATCACATTTATCGGACGCCGGTCCGCCCGGTTTATTTGCTGGATTGGCCGTGGAATTCCGTCCCCTCCACAGTGACCATTGACACTACATCTTTTCAGGGCTCACTCATCGACTTTGACAGAGCATGGCAGGAATTTATCTTACCGTTCCCTGCGTCCACCCTGTCCGTTTCGTCGCGGATACTTTCTACAGATGACTCAAAACGCCTGATGGAGTTAGTTCGAGTATTTACATACCACGCGAACCTCTCACACACGTTATTATACTCGTGTACGTCTATTTATACCGCTGAAGCTATAGCCTTATATTAGGCTCTTCTGATGCTACACTCCTCACCTCCGATTCAGGCCCTTATTTTTACAGAGTGTCTTAGCCTTCTTCTTGCCCTCGCTCGCCCCTTTTAGAATATTCACCGCCACATTTATGAAATTCTTATACTTAATCTTATTCACGTTTATCACGCTCCCCAGAGCGCACGCTCGTTAGGAACCCTGGTCATGTCGGCTTTAAGGGTAATGATATTGTAGATGCCGCGGCTAGGACGGTGACGTCGGCTCCGGATATTACACCTGATCTCTTGACACCTCCGTGTGACACTTTTTCTGACTTGTTATGGTTAGCCCATGATGCTCCTGGACGTCGACCGGAACTTCCCTCTCCACACTTGGTACATTTCTTATCTCATAACCCGCGCTTACCAAAAATGCTTTTTACTTTCTCTACACGTACTATGTACATAGTGTATAGAGAAGGTATTGTAAAGCACCCAAAAATTCGATACCGAGATTTCACCGGAAATACATGTTTTGGATCCCCTGAATCCAAAAAGATGCATTTTAGAAACAGGTTCGTGTGTGTGTGTGTGTGTGTGTGTGTGTGTGTGTGTGTGTGTGTGTGTGTGTGTGTGTGGAACAGCATAGCTCAAAAACGAAAAGACCGTTGAATACCAAACTTACGATTTAAGTTTGGCATCTTCCAAGGATGCGATACGAAGATTTTAAAGAAACTCCCTATTTTTTTAAAACTGGCTCTAATGATCTTGATTAAAATATCGTATATTAAAAATATTATATACCTGACAAATAAAATGTATA
The DNA here is from genome assembly GCA_030762935.1 of Hymenopus coronatus. NCBI lineage: Eukaryota > Metazoa > Arthropoda > Insecta > Mantodea > Hymenopodidae > Hymenopus > Hymenopus coronatus. The sequence goes on from CM060897.1 coordinate 142,038,366, forward strand.
TCTTGAATTTTCTGTAAGTAGACTCTGAAGACTACTTTATTCTGGAGGAATTTTGAGGAAAGTTGTATAACAGCTAAACCGTAATAGATAGACAAAAATTACCCCACAAAAAATGTAAAGCACATAGAAACACACAATTTACGTTATATACATTTGTTTCGTGCAGTTGAACGTTTTTGAGATATTCCTTATTTTTGGTTTCAGCCTTGAAAAACGTGTGCTTTTCTCATACGGGAATTTGTCAACTCCTGTCCATACAAAGGAACTTCTCTCACCAGGAGGTCCCGGGTTTGATTCCCGGCTGAGGCGGTAAATTTGTCTTTAGCCAGAATTATTCCCTATCCCCCACAGAGTCTGGAAGTATGTATGTGAGAGTGAATGTGTGTGTTTTAAGAAAACAAAATGATTTAAACCTACTGACGAGTTGTTTCAAGTGCAAAGCCCCCGATATGACCTTAGATGTTAAAGGGGGCTATATAAATGAGGGGGAAGGGAACTTCAGTCACATAGCAACCCGCTTTTGACTATCACTTTAAGCTATGGTACTCTCTTATTTCACTTCCACTTGCAAGGAAGCAAGTAATGAAACTATTTCCGCTAATTTTTTCTCGATTGGATGAAATAAATATTAGTATAAGCTTTTTAACAATAATTTGTTTCAGGAATGTAGAGAAAGTCATGTGAATGGAACACATAAGATTTTTCTTATTATTTTCGTGCTCTATTACATGTTGCTCTGACCCTGGCTTACTTATATCTTATTCATCTGCATGACTCTGACAGGTGTGCCTGCGGGTACGTAGGTGATATTAATCACCTTTTTTATTGCGCGCCCTTTACACGCTGCAGCATCCCACCAGTTCCTTTCTCAGTTGATACAAATATTTCCCACTGGCCTGTTTCAACTCCCCTGTATCTTTGTCCGTTCCTCTCCACCCATTTGTAAGGCTTTATTTTGTTTTATCACACGTACACGCATGACATTTTGACTCCCCTCCATTTTCACTTCCGGTTATAATAGCTTTTTCATTATTTCTTCCTTTCGCCTCCACCTCTTATTTGGTACGCTGTATACGTCCTGTATGTGACATTGCAGATTCTAGTTCAGTTTTAGATCTGACTCTGCCATAGGTCGATTGAACAACATGGCTGACCATACGCAAGCTGACAGAACGAACGGAAGACTGCATTTTGCATCGAAAAGAAGATCCGATTTTCAGAGAAGTCCATTTTTACCCCTTATTTCGATCCAGTTCATTTATTTACACCTATCCTAGCCTAACGTAGCCTATCCTCGACGAAATCTCGAAACCTGTCGTACACCTATCACGCAGCCATATTATCTCCGTAATCAATGGGAAAGGCTCAGGAAAGAGCTTTAGTCTAAAACTGAACTAGACTCTGCAATCTCGGGCCCTGTGTGCGTGCGAGTTCTGGTTGGCAGTCCTATCTATAAACTCAACAACAACAGCAACAACAAGGTTAAAGTACATAACCTAAAATAAAATAGAATAAAATTCAGTAATATTGACTTGGCCGAAATAAACAATACGTTTAATACAACAATTTCTAAAGAAGAAATACATAACGTAATGAGAAATATATCACTTGACACGGCTAGTGGTCCTGACCACGTACTCGTGAGAACAATAGAAAACGACGTGGCTTCAGAAATCATTGCGAAGATAGCTACTAGAATGCTAGAATCTGGAGTAGTACCACTGATATTTCAAACTGCTAGATCCATTCTTATACATAAAGGAGGAGATCAGTCGTCACCTTCCAACTAGAGACCAAATACAATCACCTAAGTAGTCAGAAGAGTTATTGAAAGATCACTTGACCGTAGAGTATGCAGTTATATAACCTAAAGTCCATACCAACGGTGCTTTACATCATCTCCAGGATGTTACATTAACACTACTATCCTTAATGCTGCTCTGAAATCCGTTAAAGAACGAAAATATAATATTACTGTGGTATTTCTGTATATAAGAACAGCGTTTGATAACATAGGGTATTTACATCTCAAAAAACCACCAGAGTCCACAAGAATCCCCAGTAAATTATCATTCTTTACAATTTAGCAACGGATTTCGTTTAGCAGGGAACTTAGTGAACAAGCTTTGTCTGATGAATATGGTTACTCGTTGGCTTCAAATTGTCAGAATTTAACAGTGATGAATTTTGCAGATGACACTGTGATCATTGGAAAATATTTAGAATCTGCAAAGGAATTGACTAACCTGGATATACAGCGTTTTCAAGAAATATTTACCATCAATACATCAAAATCTGTTTGTTTATCCATAAAGAATGGAAAATATTCACCACAGAATCTGATAATTTCTGAAAATAATGCAATTCAGTGTCAAAATCCCGAAGAAAAAATACGTTATCTTGGCATTAATTTAAAAGATGAAATAGTTTTCGACAGCCATCAGACCTTAGAAAATTTACGTAAGAAAGCTGAGACTTTAGAAAGTTCACCCCTTTTACAAACAGACCAGAAAGTTGTTATTCTAAACTCATGTGTCTCTACGACCTTGATTTATCCTTTTCAAATAATCCCAATGGATAAAATTCCACAATATTTTTTGGTTGATGCTGACAAAATATTAAAATCCATTCTAAAAAGGATCCTTCAGTTACCAACAGACGTTCCAGACCATATGGTATATACTGAGAGGGAATATAAAGGCCTTGGTCTATTCCGTACTTCATGGGAAGTTCGACTACAACATATGAACATCTGTAGAGTGTTAAAACACTTAAACGATCCGCTTGTTAACGCTGTAAGAGGAAACTCAAATCTGTTTACAACATCTTAACATTACTCAGAATAATATCAGAGACCCAGTAAGTCTTCCCCAGAAGCGAGAAAAGTAAGAAAATATTTAAGAGAAAGAGAATTTCAGCTTTGGAGTGAGTTACCATAAAAAGGAAAAGGTGTTAAAATGTTCAGCGACTATACATATGCAAATAAGTGTATCCGAGATCATCGCGGACTTTCCTGCTCCGAATGGAGAGACGCCATCAAAATGACTGCTGGAGTTAATGCTGTACGTTCCTTACCGGGCAGGTCCCAGAACAATACCCTCTGCCGCCGCTGTGGCAGGGAGCACGAAACATTTGCACATGTTCTGGGTGCCTGCCCTTATGGAGAGGTACTGCGAAACAGCAGACATCATAAAATTAGGAGCTTGATTGCAACAAGCATGAAACAAAAAGGTTGGTTTGTCCATCAATGGTAGCAGCAGGCGCATCGACATCATTGCTTATAAGATATCTGATGGCAGCGGAGTGATCCTCGATCCTACTGTTCCCACTGTAATCAGCCTGAAGAAGTGGACACAGAAAAAAATGCAATTTATGAATCTACCATTCCCTTTTAAAAGGACAAATATAATCTTAAAAATATATCAGTCACCGGATTAATGATAGGAGCCAGAGGGACAATATCCAAAAAAAATTACACCAATTTTGGTTAGATTATGTTCTGGATAAACGCCTACTGCATACAATAGCGATCATGGCAATGAGAAGATCTATTCTCATAAATCATTTGTATTCGTTTTAATGCTGGTGCTATAAAAATTCATTAAACTTAGTTGTGTAGTTTTGAAATTACTAAAGCGTTTTTGAGAGGATTTGTATGTGCTATTTTTATTAGATTTGAAGTTTATGATTTCTAATTTTATATGATACCTGTACTTATACGATTTATTTTTAGCATTGTAAATTATTTTTAAAAATGTTAATTGTGTAGTTATACTTTGTCTACATGGCAGCCCTCAACTGAGGAAAGAAATAATATAATAAGTAAATAAACACATTCAGTTTTCTAGGTTTAATACTCTATGTTTGGTCCCTTTACACTATTGGTGGCTAGCACCAAGTACCTGGCTAGGCTTCCGAAAGATCAGGGGAGTCTCTTCCCGCATCTTTGTCGCTTGCTTTGCTTTCGACTGGACTGGTGTGTGACGTCATCGATGGTGAAGTCACAGCTATTCAGTACCTTGCCCGTTCGTTTGAACAGGCATTTTCAGATAAAATTCACGTTATGATATAATTAGATCACACCCACAATTTAAAGCAGATCGCATGTATAATAATTCACCTCATCTTAGAAACAAGAAATGTAAAACTGTCACTTTATAAGGCTAAATAGCCTAATTACCAAACTGGCGACAGTTATGTTTTCTCTTCAAATATTCATTAAAACGCCGTAGATATGAGGAAATGAAACCTGAGATATGGCTTACAGCATATTATTGGCATGCGGTAGGTGGTGTTTGGTATTCACAGAAGGAGAAAGAGAGTCAGGAAGCAAATACATGTCCTTAAATTTATTCCGAAGTTCTACGCTGTAAACATTAAAACTAGTTTTGTTAGTTTATGTTGTTGCTCGACCTTAATTGTATTATATTAAAAAATAAAAAACAAACGATAGCATTAGTAGACGAATTTTAACAAGAAAATTATCTTCAACTTTTACGCTCTCAAATCGTGAACATTGCTTCAAAATTATAATTATAGCATTATTCCTTTAATATTGGGAAGGATAAGCTTAATAAAGGACACTGTATGTAGCTCATGTTACCTTGCAAATATTATTTGAACAAAGCATATTTAATAACCAGGATAGTTGAAAACTTGATAAGTATTTTTACTTTTTCTACACTTACTATGTTCATAGAACTTAGAGAAGGTATTGTATTATCCCCAAAAATTCAATAATGAGATTTCACGAAAAAAAACATGTTTTGGGTCCCCTGAATCCAAAAATAGCATTTTTGGAAAAAGGTCTATATGTGTGTGGGGGCAGAATAGCTCAAAAACGAAAAGGCCGTTAAATACCAAATTTGGTATTTCAGTTTGGTACCTACAAAGGATGCGACACGAAGATTTTCTAGAAAATCCCCCCAGCTGCCCTTTACATGGAAAAGTATTCGAAAATGTTGATTTTCTCAAAAATGGCTCTAACGATCTTGATTGAAGTCTCTTATATCTAAGACATCAAACAAAATGTATATCTTCAATTTTCTGGGAAAAACCTCTGAAGATATGTTTATTCTGGATTAAATTTGCGGAATTTTACATAACTGGTAAAGCGTAAGAGATCGACAAAAACTTACCACAAAAAATGTAGAGCTCGGTTAAACACATACTTTAGGTTATACACAATTTTTTTCCTGAGATTGTCCGTTTTTGAGATATTCCTTGTTTTTAGTTTCAGCTTTAAAAAATCTGATGTGTTCCATTCACACGACTTTCTCTATATCACCGTAACACATTATTGTTAAAAAGCACATTCTTCCATCTACTTTATGATAATCGAGATAAACGGCAGAACTTCTCTTAATTATATGCTTCCTTCTAAGTAGAAGATTAGTAAGGGAATACACTAAGCTAAAACGATAGTCAAATCATGTAAAAACTGGTTACCATGTGGTTGAAATCCGTTTCTATGCATGTTCAGGAGTTTACAACGTTTCGTGTAAGATAAGTTTAATAAATATTTTGAATCTGAAACAAATAAAAAGGAATATCTAAGAAATAGTCCATTTATCGAAAAAAAACAAAAAACAAAAAAACAAAACGTATATGACATAAATTGTGTGTTTTAACGTGATCTACATTTGTTGTGTTGTAAGTTTTTGTCTATCTCTGACGGTTTACTAGTTACGCAAAAGCCATCCAGAATAAAGAGGACTTTAAAGGCTATTCCCAAAAAATTCAAAATTTAAATTTTATTGTCCATATAAATATCTTTAATGTACGGTATTTTAATCAATCGTTAAAGCCATTTTTGAGAAAATCAACATTTTCGAAATTGTTTCCATGAAAAGGGTAATTTGGCGTGGTGAGATTTTTCTCAAAATTTTCGTGTCACATACCTGGTAGATACTAAACTTAAATACCAAGTTCGGTATTTTACCGACTTTTCGTTTTTGAGTTATGCTCACAGACACAGGGACACACACGCACGCGCGGACCTTTTTCTAAAAATACTTTTTTTTGGATACAGGAGAGACTAAAACATGTATTTCCGTTAAAACTTCGGTATCGAATTTTGGGTGGAATCCAATACTTTCTCTCTACACTAAGTAAATAGTACGTATAGAGAAAGTAAAAACTAACTTTTCTCATAAGGGAATTTGTCAACTCCTGTCCATACAAACAAAGGTACTTCAATCATATAACAACCAGCTTTTAAAATATTTGACTATCGCTTAAGCCTAGTGTCTTCCCTTATTTCCCTTCTACTTACAAGGAAGCAAGTAATAAGATGATTGCATATAATTCCCATATACTTCTCCGTAATTTCACGAGTAAGAACAGCAGTAGAACAAAAGAAAAATGGACACTTCCTCTCTGAAAAAGGTCTGAGTATTTTAAAATTGAGGCCAATAACAAGGAATATCTCGGAAAGGGTCAGCTCTACAACAAAAATGCATTTGACATAAATCATGTGATTTAACGAGATACACTGTCAGAAATGGATGGAAACAATTCGCCAATTTGAAATAGCGTTTTGTGCATTTCACGGGCATACTGTTTCAAAAGTCAAATGTGTTGAAAGCTTTACTAGTTTTACTAAAAAAAAAAGCTTTCAGACGTCCAGGAAAAAATGACTACTCTTTATGTTCGAACTAGAACGTTTATTAGAATTAAATATTTAAATTCAAAGAATGGTCAACAAGTGTTAAATAAATACGCAGAATGGAAGAATAAGCAGTGGGCCGCGTCATCTTCCAAAACACCATAAACCAACACTGGTGGTGTTAAGTTTTAATTGTTTAGGGTCAAAATATATAGCAGCACGTCTATTTAGTGTATTCTTTGAGTATTTGTAAATTGTCCTTTATCGCTCTTAAAGAAATTCATGTCTTAAATCTCTTGTAGCACCTACAGTTTGCGGGTAATGTTGCCGTTTAAGGGTCAGTTGGCCGCGCAATGCTGCAAAACCATACCAACTTTAGAAATTGAAAACGCGCTTTGGAACTGATCACTTAGTGCTCCATTACGCTGAACATTGCACCTTTCAGATGCAAATGTTGGCTGCCAACTTTAGAAATTGAAAACGCGTTTTGGAACTGATCACATAGTGCCAAAGGAATGCAATCGGTGAATAGCCGCAAGATGGCGGTAGTACCACGGTTATATGTTGCTAAAAGGTGGGTATATGACGTAGCCGAAGGGCCTGGCAATTCTAGAAGATGACGTCATCTATCATACACCATTAATCCTACTTATTGTTGATTATTTAAGGTTAAGTGGCACATGAGCTAGCAAAGGCGAATTAATCAAAACATAAAGATAGCCCCATCTATGTCACATTGCAATTGCGGTGTTCTTAATACGTTTGATCAAGTAATATTTTGGGTTAAATGGAGAAATTTAATACACAAAGCTACCGTTAAATAAGAAGTTATAGGTTTATTTTTCTTTTTAATGAAAACAGGAGCATTAGTAGTAAATAAAAATTATTATTAATGTTACTAATCTTATTGTTATTTATATTATTGTTATTATTATTATTGGTGGTGGTGGTAGTATGATGATGAGTATTATTATTATTATTAGTTGTAAGAAAAACTGGTCAGCCCAACCAGATCTACTTGCTCTTTAGTTATGTCATTGGTAGCCTTAAAAAGGGCTGTTTTGTCATTGAAGAAAATATGAAAGAGATGGGGAACTGTAGGAGATATTCAGAAGAACAGTATATGCGACCCCTGACGCATATAATTGCATATTTCAGCGCATAGATGTTTCAGCGTTTCCGACACCTTCCTATGAATGCACTGCTTCATTGTATATATTTCTGGGTTTCCCGCCTTGCTATGGTTACGCTTCCTAAGGCACATGTAGTTAATTGCAAATTTCTTGCTTTCCACACCTCCGTGTGACTGCGCTGCCTTCCCTCCTTTTCGCAATACCAAATATATATGCTCCATTACGCTGAACATTGCAACTTTCAGATGCAAAGGTTGGCTGCCTGACGTTGCGCAGCCAACTGACCCTAAAACGGCAACATTAACCAGTTTGCGCTCCGGTACTTCTTATTCCTGTAGTTGGACATAGTTAATGTAATGCAGTTTTCCGCACTTTGGTTTGCAGTGTGTCCACAATGTACGTGAATTAATATGCCTTTTAAAATCTGACGTGTGTTTTAATAATTGATAATTAGTGAAGAAATAGTTCTTCCGCTGCACTGAATATGTATTCCGCGCGCTCAGTTACGTCATAGAGAGAGCCAATAGCAGCTTCTCAATCCGGAGTGGCTAACCTGCAGTCATAGACTTTTAATCTATGCCTTCCTTGTGTGCTGTCAGCCGCGAGAGGGGAGGTTAGGGGAAGCTAGGGTTGTGTGTGACATGTGTTTGATACACACGTCTCGCTCAAGGCGTCTCCTAGTTCTTCACTTGTGTTTGTGTGGGAGTTCTTGTGTGTGTTTTTGCTCTAATTTTTGTGTTCTTGTTGAATTTTGAGGTAAAGTGTTTCAGACATACTTTGACTTAGGCCCCCATAAGGGGGTTCTTGCATCAGAGATGCAGGATCTCATGGTGATTCATTCTAATTCCCTATCGAGTGACGGTATGGAGACCGATATTGTAACCAATGCCGATATTTTGGTATCAACACCAACTACTTCCGCTTTGCAATCTGATAATGTAGCGACTCAACAGTCGAATGGGGCCGGAGTGGGTGACCAGGCCATGCCTACTGGCGTGTCGCCTCCACCCCCTCTCAGATACCTCTCCTCAGATCTTGGTCCCTACTTTGTCATTATACGTAGTAATAGCAGGAATATCCGGGTTTTTCATCCCCTCAAAATTGGGCGCTGGCTGTTTCAGCACGCGGAGGGTGTTACCCATAGCCATAAATGTGGATTTAATCAATTAGAAATCCATTTCTTCTCACATATTTACGCTAATAAATTGCTGGACTCTGATTTTGATGCATTACATGATAGGCATTCTTCCATTCCCTATTATAATGTTTCTGTTACGGAGGTGGTGCGCGGCATTGATCTTGATATTACGTCGGAGGAATTGAGTGCCCATTTGCGTGCTACGGGGCAGTTACATGTGCATCATGTACACCGCTTCAATCGCCGCACTCATGGAAAATTGGGTTAATACATATATACCCACACGTACCCTAAAGATAACATTCCGGGCGCAAAGACTACCTTCACATATCTATCTATACTTTCAAATATTTCCTGTGGACACGTGAACAAAAAGGGTGAGGGTGTGCACAAATTGCGGTAAATTCCACCATAGGGCAAAATTTTGCCGAAACACAAAACGATGTCTGAAATGCGGACAGGATCATTTGGATGCGCAGCTGGCCTGTTTATCAGATCAGCTACGCTGTATTAATTGTAAGGAGGCTCATGCCGCAGACCAGTTAGATAAATGTCCCGCCTACAAGCTGGATTCTCAGATTGCGACTAAAATAGCCGAACTGCCAGTATCACGCTACGAAGCTAGAGAAATGGTATTAGGTCGTAGTCCTCTGCGGGAGTGATGCGCACATACACCGAACGCCAGGTTGCTGGTCTTGGGGAGGAGACTTTCCCTGTTGTCTCAGGCCCCTCAGTCGGGACACAGGGGACTCCGCCCCCGATGTCACGAGTTTCTTATATGACTCCTTCTGTGTCGACCAAGCGTAAATGCATGGAGGCGCAGTCACCTATACCCAATGATTAGGTTTTAGCCCACTGGGCTCCACATGGCCGATGGCCTTCGGCCCCTAAGGCCGCCAATAGCGCCACTACACCAGATATGATGACGGGGAAAGACCACCCTTCAGGAGTGCCCGTTATCACTTATAGATCTGCCGCGCGGGCGGAGGTTTGTACCACTCCTATGAGCCCACAAAGGCCATCTACGTCCCAGGATAAGGATTTCCGGGATCTCCGCACACTATTCAATAAACTCTTTGAGGAGGCTCCAGATTCACTTTTTCACACTCTGTTATCTCTAAAAACTCAATTGCATCTCTAAGTTAGTACAGATTTAATGACATGCACGATCTTCGGATGGACTTTTTTGGAATGCACGTAGTCCACCATAAAATCCCGGATTTACTTTGCCTTTTATCGCGGGTCATGCCACATGTTATTATCCTTACCGAAACTTGATTGAATTTGCTTCATTCTTTAAGAATTTTTGGATATCAGTGGTATCGCAATGAGCGTGCTACCCGGGTGGGGGCGTGGCCATTGGTGTAGCTACTAATCTCTCCGTCCACAGTTGGGATACAAATATTCGCTGTCCTCCACATTTGTAAGCTGTCCGGGTGGTCCTGGACGATCTTACAAGTTTAAGGGTGTACACGACGGGTCGATGCTTCACTGTACCGTAATGGGAGGGATACTTGGCTATTCAGTCCCATCACCAGATCATATGCGGGGATTTCAACATCGCTTACTTCCATCAGATATAACCATTGCAACGCCACCGACACCCCTTGCTACAGATAGCGACGACTTCCCAATGGACTCTGCTGAATTCCCACATGACGACTCGCCTAGGTGCTCCGGGACAGACGGACACACCTCCTGGCTTGTTTTTCGCTACCCCGAACATCGCCCCCCATACGACTGTGACTCGCCATACTGACACGCTGGGGAGTGACCATTTTCCTTTTGTTATTCAATATACGGATACCCAAAGGCGGGGCCCAGTCCTCTTCCGGCGCTGCCGGCGGGGGATGGTATATCCAAAAAAATTTCGGCGTTCTATGCGGAACGTTACGGACGCTATTCCTGACTCTGCCGTTACTTACAATCTGCTGGAGTCTGCGTTTTACGAGTACCGCGATTCTTTTCGTCCTCTAGTTGAAACCTCATTGCCTAAAGTACCCAAACTGCCCTGGTGGACAGCGGAATGTTCTCGTCTGGTCGCAGAAAAACGTTTGGCATACACCAGATATCGTCATCTTCGTACCGCGGAAGCCCACTTTTTGGCTAATCGCACCGAGGCCCGAACTTGTAGACAACTTAGATGTATTAAGCGAGCTGCCTGGGCGAACTACTGCAATTCCATTATATCGTCCACCCCGGTACCTCAACTATGGCGTCAACTTGCTTGGCACAAACATTCCCATATCTCCCGACGGCTATCGCCTTTAGAGGGGAATCCGGCCCTCCAAGAACAATTTCTTCGAATGATTACTCCGGATTACATATCGGCGGATTCGCAGGTTGCCGTATCGGTTATAGATCACGAGGATCCGTTACTAATGCCTATCACACCATCGGAAACGCGTTTAGCATTACAGAATAAATCTGATAAGTCTGCCCCGGGGGCAGACGGGCTCACCTATACCTTTCTGAAGCTAATACCGGAATCTTGGTACACACTTTTGGCACGGGTTTTTACTCTGGTGTTACACTCTAGCTCGGTCCCATCGTCCTGGCAGGAAGTCATTGTTCTTCCTATTTTAAAACCGGGTCGTTCTGGTCATTCCCCGATAGACTACAGTCCGATTTGTCTACTTCAAACTCTACGTAAACTTTTTGAGAAAAGTCTACAGGATCGTCTCAGCTTCTTCCTGGAGCGCTATCACTTATGGCCGCGCACACAATATGGCTTTCGTAAATGCTACGGTACTACCTTCCCTCTATATACTTTCCTCACCGATGTCCACATCGCGTTCGGTACCGGCAAACACGTTCTAGCGCTCTTTGTTGACGTTTCTTCTGCGTACGCCCATGTTTCCCTTTCTCTGTTACTGCAACGTTTACGGGCCACCGGACTTCTTCCCCTGATTTGTCGCGTCATCGCCGCGTTACATGTTAACCGACGCTGTACGCTGTCTCCCCGCCTCCCATACAACCACACCCGTTCCACCTCTCATGGACTCATTCAGGGTTCCGCCCTTGGCCCTTTACTTTATACATTATGTGGGCGATATTGTTTCGGAGGTGCCGGTCTCTTTACGGGTTCTCCAATAAGCCGATGATATCATATTATATCACGTGATCTCGCCGCGTTCCCACGCGATATTGCGCACGTTTGAATCCGATTGTCAACACGTCCTTGTCTTCCTCGCTACCCTGGGTCTAACCGTTAACCTCACAAAAATCCGCTTTCTTAAGTTTCAGCGTACGATGCGCCCTCCGAGAGTCTCCATCCACCTCAATAATCTCAACCTGAATGCGGTCACAACTACTAAATTTCTCGGTGTATTATTCCAACAGACCTCCGTTTTACCGCACATTACAAATCTCTTCTCTCGACGTTGCAATCTTTGAAATCTTTGTTTAAGGCGATGACGGTGCGCCATTGGGGCACTGCCCCCTTGGTCTTGCTCCGCCTTTTTCCCCCGTTGATTTTTTCTCGCATAGAGTACGGCTTCTCTTGGCACTCTTGCCTACGAAGGGGCTCCAGGCGAAATTTTCGTCTTTTTTTTATCAGCTTTACAATATTATTTTTAATATCCCGGGCCGTCCCGCCTTAATCCTCACCCAACGTTATTTTCCTTCTTACGATGCTCGTCAGTTTACTCTTGGCTGCCGCCTTATTGCCGATTTATTAACATCTTCGCGTAGCATTCTCTTACCTAAACTGACCCGGCTGTTAGCGATTCTCCGCGGTGCTCATTCGATTGACGCGGAAATCCCGCTGGTCCGGTGTCTTGCAGCGTTTCTTTCCTATGATCATATTTACCGGACACCGGTCCGCCCAGTATACCTACTGGATTGGCCGTGGAATTCCCGCCCCCCACAGTAACTATTGACACTACATCTTTTCAGGGCTCACTCACTGACGCTGACAGGACCTGGTGGGAATTTATATCACCGTACCTTGCATCCACCCCGTCTGCTTCACCGCGGATACTTTTTACAGATGGCTCCAAAACGCTGGATGGAGTCAGTTCGGGTATTTACAGCTGGACCACGCGAACCCCTCGCACTTGGAGATTACACTCGTGTACATCTATATATTCTTCTGAAGCTATTGCCATATATCAGGCCCTGTGACGCTCCAGTCCTCACCTCCACATCGGGCCCTTAACTTTATACATAGTGTCTTAGCCGCCTTCTAGCCCTTACCCGTCCCTTTCAGAAGATCTGTCATCAAATTTATGAAACTCTTATACTTAACCTCATTCACCGTTTATCGCGCTCCACAGATTTGGATACCTAGCCATGTCAGCATCAAGGGTAATGATATTGTAGATGCCGCAGCTAGGACGGCGACTTCGACTGCGGATATTACATCCGATCTTTTAACACCTCCGTGTACATTTCCTCTGACTTGTTACGTGAAGCTTCCGGACGCCTACCGGAACTTCCCTCCTATCACACACTCCGCGCTTACCGAAAATTGCTTTTTCTTATTATTTTTCCGCTTTATTACATGTGGCTCTGACCCCGTCTACGTGATTCTGACAGGTGTGCCTGCGGGCAAGTAGCTGACATTAACCACTTTTTTTTAGCGTGCCCTTTACACGCTGCAGTATCACACCAGTTTCTCTCTCAGTTACTAAAATATTTCCAACTGGCCAGTTTCAGCTCCCCTCGCTTCTGGTCCCTTTCTCTCCGCCCATTTGTAAGGCTTTATTTTGTTTTATTACACGTACACGCATGAAATTTTGAATCCTCTCCATATTCACTCCCGGTCATCATACTTGTTTCATTTTTTTCTTTTCCACTTCTTATCAGAGACGCTGTAGCTATCCGCTTTGGCTGGCAGTCGCGTATGTAAACAAGCCTCAACAACAACAACAACAACAACAACAATCTATGCCTTCAGAATTCGAGCCACGTTGCAGATAGATAATAATGCACATAGGATGTGTGAGAATGGGTTCGGATTAAGAGATTATTATACAATGTTTGCCGTGCAAGAATATTTAATTGACAATCGGTGGGTTTAATGTTTTTGGGCAGTTTTGTTGAGGGTCTAGATCAATGAAAAATGTACTGGAAATTGCTATAAAAACTATGTATTATAAGGTTTTGGAATGGTTATTTGCCATAGTGCAGCACTTGAAGATTCGGTCCCGAAATGAGATTTTAATTAATGAAGTAGATATACTGCACAAAAGTGACAATTATTTAATAGTGAATAAACACTACGATTTAGTGATAAACAGTGATGATCCTTTAGCGAAGGTGAGCGAATTTAAATCTCTTTTTGCAAATATGAATATGCATATAAAAGCTCTGTGGAGTAGTATACATTTCAGTGAAACGACTAAAATACTAGACCAAGAAGTTAGGACTAAAGTTGTCAAATAAGTACAATGAAATGAAGCAGATATCTTGGTTATTTACGTGAAACAGTTTTGCAGGTGACACTACAGCTGCAGCTACGAAAGCGACATCCAGAACTTGTGAACCCCAAACTAAAGCATGAATTTTATTTTGTACATCGACTGGACTATGCAACAAGTGGCATCATTTGTATTGCTTTGCACAAGAAGGCATGTTCTGCCGCGTCTTTGGCGTTTGCACAACACCACACCCGGAAGTATTACTTAGCATTGGTCCGGGGTCATGTTGCTCAGGAGTTACTGGACGTGCAAGAAGCTGTAGGAGAATGTGACAGTGAAAGAGAAGGAAATCATCGCATGTGCACTGCATCGAATCCCCAATGCGTGGCTCCACGCTCTGCACACACACGCATGCTGGTCTTACAACTTGGATTGTACGATTGTTATCCAGCCACAAAGGTTTGTCCAGTGTTTGTTAATGAGAACTATGCTTATTGCTGTAAACTGTGTTTACAAATTAATACACATTTACAGGTTCTGTTGTGCCCAATCACAGGACGGAGGCACCAGTTACGTCTTCACTGCTCATATATAGGACATACAATAGTTGGTGACTTCACATACAGCAATCGCAGAGACACTGCCCCACAGAGAATGTACCTTCATGCCTTTCGGTAAGAGCTGTGTTTCTTATGTTTTAAACCGTTTGGTGCTTAATTAATTGTAAATGTTTGCACACATATATTTATATAGGGCTATTCTGTAACTCCATTGTTAAAAAGGAGAATACAATTACTTGTTACGTATAAAGAGCTGCACTTAACAAAAGAGCCGTAATTTGGCATTCTGTAACTGTAATATTCTGTTTGTAATGCAATACGACAATATTCCATACCTATCATCCCTTATGCCTTGGATAGTTAAGGTTTTAGTTGCACAGATGCCTTGTCGCAGCTGCAACTGCTCCATTCCTTTTGTAAAAATATCCTTCAGCTGCACTTTACACCTTAGAGCCCTCAAGATTGGGCTGTGTTTAAATGCGTGCCAAAAGGGGTGATAAGTGTGGATGTTGCCACTAGGTATATTTCTTCACAGTTTAGTTAAGCAACTCAACTGGCTAATTGAAAATTCATGTGCTCTGCAATAGTAATTTGTTTTGTCAATTCATCAGCAGTGGAAATCCAACTACTGAATACTTTTTGTTCATTTCCATGCTGCAGAGATGGAGAAGAAGCATGATACAAACATTTAACATGAAAAATGTAATTATATAGAACAGGAACATGCATTGCTTAGAACAGGAAGTGATCCCAAAGAACTAGATATTTTATGAGAAAATTGCCCCTTAGCTGAACAGCTGTGTCAGTAACTTGTAAAATGAATTTCAATTTTAGGTTAGGAGAGACAGGCAAAATAGTAATGGTAAAAAATTTACTTTAACTACAGAACAGATTTATGAATTTCTCCAAGGATAAGATGTGCTTACCGTTAATTTTGAGTCATTTTGGATTGTATTTTGGAAGTGCTTGGTTCTTGAGTAATTAATGTTTAAAATGTTTTATTAATTTCTTGGACTTGGAGCATTTTCGTATCTTAAAGGGTAATTCCATGGCTAAGGCATGGTTTCACTTGTTAAGTGTTCTACTCAATAAATTGGTCCAATACTGTGGTCAATGATATTCAAGGATTTGACCATATGGTTTGTTCATACGATAAAGTGAGCTGGTTAACAGTTGTTAATTGTGAAAGAAACTGTCATATCATGATGTGCATATATGAAAGTTATTTTCGGTGTATTGAACTTTTTAAAAATACAATCCCAAATTCATTAAAATCTGAGTGAATCAGACCAGTTTTGAAGGTTCTGAGAAATACTGCATAAGCAAAATGAAAAGAAACTTGGAAATACGATTAAGGGAGCACCAGAGAAACTCAAAACTAAAACAAAATTTATAAATCTGCTGTGTCACCCTTTTTGGACAAAATCACAATGTAGTCAAAATATAAAATTGTTAAAACCACTTACATCAACAATAGAATTGGACATTGAGAGAAAAAAAAATCATCAAAAGCAGCGATAATGTAATACATTTTGAAATCTCACCATTGAATGAAGGTTTACAATTTTACACCCCAAACACCTGATGGCGACAGAATCAGATGAAGCAGGAAGCTTCAGTCACCCAGGCGCTAATGATAAAGACAAAATTCCAACATTTAAAAGTGAAGGTGAGTGTCAATAAATGTTACTCATCAAAACTCCAACAATCGGTTAATCTCTAATCAATTCAATTTTTCCTAGATTCCAGAAACCCATCACCGATTAGTGGGTATTCAACTGATTACCAAAATATATTTGGCAACAGTACATTTTAGAACCAGCAGATGTGCTCCTTTCTTTGATTGTTAAAAGCTTCTTGAGCAGAAGCAAACTCGTGTATCAGTTACATTTCTAATCATTAGAGCAAGGCCTTTTGGCAGTTGGCTTACAATGTGAGCTTAGGAAATGGTGCATGGGCTAACTCTTGAATAAATAAGACCTGCCAACATATATGACTCGCTTTCTAGCTCTCATTAAGATTTTCACTTGTCCAGATCTGTTGCACCTTTTATATATACATCTTTAACATCTATTCAGTTTTAGAGTTTATTACAATGCATAACAAAATACATCTTGAACTTTTTGAGATGTAACAGGTTGAGAAGATAAAGGAATGTTAGGTACCATTACTTTAAAACCCGTTTTCTGCTTGAGGCTTTCAAAATTATCTATTTTACATTTGCTATTGAAAGAATTTAATTTTAAGTGCTGCAAATTGCCCATGTACCAGTCAGGTTAAATGCAGCATGTTAAGATACATGTTCTGAAACTCTGTGCTCTTTTATCATATAACTTGTAGTGCTGGTGGTGAAAAGGAGTACATTATTTTTATTAATTCCTCCTGGGTACAATAGAGTTATGCTTTTGTGAAATACATCTGCAATTGTTACACCTATGTAATAACTTCCAAGGTAAACAAAATATTTTGCCAGGTTTGTCTGGCAGAAGTGCTGCCCCTAGACATTTGCAACAGGCCTACCAACAGCATCTTCAGTTTTGCTATTAGAAATCCACATTTTATTTTTGCCCATTCTTTTTTGTATTTGAGATGAAACATAATATTGTGGTAACCGATGCTTGAGTAACATTACTTGGGAAAGAGGATCTTGTTTTGTGTACTTTTGTATGAACTTTTTTAAAATGTGGATCTTATGCTCTGTACATCAGTATATTTGCACATATCATTTTACAGAAGTCCTGAAAAGAACTCGGACTGAGAGGCAGAAGTTAACCATGAGCCTCCTTGTGCTTCACCCTCTGTTCTTGTTACAATCCTGTTTTATGCTTTTTAGTGTTGTCTCAGCCATTCACTTTTAGTGCCCTTCATTTCTACAGGGCGTACCTTGCACTGATACTTCCTCCTCAAATATGCTTTTACCTGCTTCAGACATTGTCTTCATTTCCAGTGAAACACTGCCTCCACACAATGCCAGTCTGCCACTAATGAAGAGACCAGTAATTTGTTGGCCCCTGAGTGTGTCATAAAGGAATGGTGCAGTAGTATTGCATAGCTGAGGTCCTAAAAGTCCTAGCTCTGCTAATCACACAACAAACAACTGATTTGCAGACGCCAAGATCTCAGTATGACTAGTGGCTGGTTGATTACAGAGACTTAGAAGTTGCAGTTACTCTGTTTAGTCCAACTATGCATGAAAGTAAACATATATTAGTTCTTACCTAACCTAAGTGTCTGTTCAAATTCCCCATCACTATATGTAAAGAACAGTTCTTGTCTCTCTCTTGAAGTACATTCTTCATAAACATAAGATTTTCTTGATATTCAAAGGTTTCATCAGAAGAATACATTATTTTGGGTTTACATAGTAATGCAATCTGTTTGTTCTTTTATTATTCTGCACTGGTACTAATAAAATTATTTTAAAATGAACACAAATTTCCTATCATTATTCAATCTTAATATCTCTGTATATATTTTGTACTTGTAACACCACAAAATAAAGGCAGCTACAAAAGGGTTCCAAACTACCTCCAGAAAAACATGCCCTGATCTATATTTGTTTACTAAAAATAATTTTATAGCAAGTTTTGCATTTTATTACATTGTTTATGCAGGAAAATACCTATATATTTATACATTTAGTGTTGACAAAATCTGGTAGTAGAAATACTAACAAAATAATGATAAACACTCATTTCTGTTATACATACTGTAAGGTAGTCCATGTAACACTACACATTACACTTGAATCATTAACATCACACAACAGAATCACTGAGTCTCAACCGAACTGCACTTATTGACTCTCGACTTCTTATATATGTCCTGTAGGCTGGACCCAAAAATTCTAGTTGTTGAATTGTGAGACACCAGTGATTGGCACAGTGGAATGATTTTGACAATCAAATGTATTACAATAGTGTGAAATCATTCAGATTTTAAAGCTGTTTATTTTTGCAAAATGCATGAAGCAGTAGCACAGAAAAATAACCAGTTTTCATTCGGATTTGAAAGTACAGTGTAATAATGCACTCTAGCTCTCAAGTAGTGCACATTATTTTACAATATTAGAATATAATTGCTTGCAATTATTCTCAAGTAATTAAAGTGACTATTTTGTTCATGACACATGATCGTAGAAAGTGGCCAATCCAGTACAGTGGCGCATAAAATTCCAACCAATTGGATCTCACTATCTCTGCATTTTAATGTTTTTTTATCACACCCACTCGCAATTGTTTTTCTAACTTTATTGCGCCCATGTGCCTTTGTTTTCTCTCTGAGCTAATGTTTGTCATAATAATAGTATCAGTGTGCAGTGATTTTGGTGCAAATATACATCAAGACAAATAGGATTTTAGGAATATAATTCTTGTCTATATAGGCTAATCATTGTTATTTGATTCACAAAATAGTTTTATTAAATACAGCTGAAGCTACAACTTTTCTCTAGATAAATTCGCGAGCATTTTGTTATCATTAAAATTTGGAGCTCTTGTTATATTACTTATAATTATTTCCATTAATATCAGATTGAGAAAGCATACCGTTTCTCAATCAGAACCAGCACAAGTAACTCTGAAATGGAACTTTGTATTTTTCAAATAAAAATACGTTCTGCAGGTGAATGCAAAATTTTACATTATATATGGGTCATAAGGAGCATTTGGGATTTAACCAATATCATTTTGCACAAAATATGAATATTAAAATGTAAATCATACTATGTTGGGGAACTTCCAACAAATTATGTGTAATTTGTATAGATTACAAACAAATCTAGGTAGTGTAAATAGGCTGTGCACAATAAGTGGTTATACACCTGGAAACATTCCATAAAAGAAGACTTCAAAGGGCTGTTTTGTCAACCTTTCCTTATAATCTGCCCTTGCACAGCACTAACAAGACATAGTGTAGCCAGTTAATAGCACAACAAAACATGGTACTGTAAAAATAAAGTGCAACCTAAGAGAAATAAGTGTGGAGACAAGAAAGGTAATTATTAGATTGCTCAATCATGTAAATTTTTCAGAAAGATGTTGGATATTATTGGTAAACCTTGTTTAACTGGGCAGTCAATAATAGACAGATTTTGGTGCTTAATACAATGCAAAATAAGCCAAGAATGGGCAGACCTACTATTTTGAGAGAGAAGGGTAAACAAATAGTTTGCAGGGAAATTAAAAAGTACCAAATGTTAATGCAGTTAAATTGGCAGCTGATATAGAATGACGTGGGTTAAATGTATCAGCCAGCACAGTGCAAAACATTTTCAAAGTAAAAGACTTTCAATGTCCAGTACTTTGCAAGAAATTTTTGGTGAGTAAGAAAAATCATGTAAAGCAGTTAAAATTTGCCAGATAGTACTGTAATAAAGGACTAGACTTCTGGAAAAGGTAGTATTTCAAATGAAACCAAGTTCAATATTTTTGGTTCTGATGATAGACAAATAATATGGAGGAAAAAGAATACATAGTTGGATCCAGGAAAACTTTAATCTCCAGTAAAGCATGGAGATAGTTTAGTGCTAGTATGGGGGTGGGTAAATTACACTTTGATGAAAATATGGACCTCAAAATATGGGGCTGGGTGTTTCAGCATGACAAAGATCCCAAACATACTGCTATAAATACTTTATTAGTCTGCTCTACAATACACCAAAACAACTTAGTCTCCTGACACCAATCCTATAGAGCATCTGTGGATGCTAAAGGAAAAGCTCCTCCTTCTAGAGGAGAAGCTCAGAAAGCACAGCTTTTCTACTAAAGCAGACTTAATACAAGCTCTTCAACAATATTGGAACTCAATTGACCCTAAAACTACAACAGATTTGGTAGCAGTATCCATTCCCTGGAAACTAGAGGTTATAATTAAGGCAGAAGGCTTCCCTACTAGGTATTAAATTATGAAAATTTGTTGTTAAACTTAATTTAAATAAAAGCTGTATACAATCACTTTTTGTGCAAGCAAGCAAGCAGTTAATTTACATTTAACAAATAAAAGTTTATTTGTTCTGTTTATTTTTTATATCTTGTGAAGAAAATTAAATTCAAACTTGTTCATAAATGAGTTATTTATTACTTTCTCTACACGTACTATATACCTAGTATATAGAGAAGATATCGTATTGCACCCAACAATTCAATATCAAGATTTCACTGGAAATATATGTTTTGAGACCCCCTGAATACAAAAAAAGAATTTTTAGAAAATGTTAAGGTGGTGTGTGTGTGTGCGTGCATGTGTCAAAACTTGGTACTTAAGTTCAATTTCTTCCAAGGATGTGACCCAAAGATATTCAAGAAAGTCCCCCATCCAACTACCCTTTACAAGGGAAAATTTTGATTTTCTCAAAAATGGCTCAAATGATTTTGATAAAAATATTGTATATTAAAGATATTTACATGAGAAATAAAATGTATATCTTAAATTTTTTGAGAATAACCTTTGAAGAACTCTTTATTCTGTATGAATTTTGTGGAATTTTGCATAACTGGCAAACTGTAAGAGATACACAAAACCTTATTTAACAAAAAATGTAGAACTCTTTAAAACACACAATTTATATTATATGCATTATTTTTAGTGGGGTTGACTGTTTTTGAGGTATTCCTTGTTATTGGTTTCAGTTTCAAAATACTTATACTTTTCTCATTTGGAAATTTGTCAACTCCTGGCCATACAAACAAAGGAGCATCAATCACACAGCAACCAGCTTTTAAAAGATTTGACTATTGCTTTAGCATATGGTAGTCCCTTATTTCGCTTCTACTTACAAAAAGCAGGTAATAAGACCATTGCTACTAATTTTTTCTTAATTAGCATGAAGTAAATAGAAGAATAAGTTTTTTATCAATTATTTTTGCAGAGATGTAGAGAAAGTCATGTGAATGGAATACATCAGAATTTTTTTCTTCATTCTGTTACCAATCAATATACCTGTTTAACTCAATTTCCAAGGTACACCAGATGTTTTGCATTCACTGTATGGCTATTGGTCAGTAAGGATATTGTATATAGGTTAAATCATATTATGTCGTATCCATTTGATTTGAAGTTAAAATGAATGAGCCACAGATTGTTCTCTTGTAATATGGGGACACCTTGTTTTAGCAATTAATTCTTTTTCTCTATCTGTGGGATTCAGTCCTAAATTTGGCTAAATGATATTTTGAATTGAACTGAATGTAAGGCATAGCTACCATTCTAAGTTCCATGTCAAGATGTGCTTCTCGATTTTAGTACAAACAGGTTGGAAGCTACAATTTTGTGGTGTTAACTAGCTAGGAAATATAAAGCAGCAACATTACTATAACTTTAACTTCTGTTGTGCAAAACAGAGGTACATTAATGTTTTGGTTTTATTTACAAAGACAATTGCCACCTCCCTCCCTCCACTGGTGCGTCTGCCACAAATGGTGACCTCTCCAGCTGCACATGTTTAGAACAACTGTATGCCCTAGTAGACCAACTGCATGTTTATATTTCTTGTTGGTAGTTGGTTTGTAGCATTCTTTATAACTAATTTCCAAAAGTGTTAAATAAAGAAAATAAAGCAATAGATGCTTTATACTCTCTGGAATGGGATTGGCATCAATCTCTATTGGTTCATTAATGAAAGTGACTTGAAAAGTGATTTGGGGACTACCAACTGCCAAACAACCAATAGTATAATTATATTTTAACCTTTTCAATCACAGTCTAATCGTGATCCAAAAATTGTGCAAGAATTACTGGTTATGATGCCAATCCATGTTTTAGCTCTTTTCAGGGGGAAAATCTGTATACGTTCTACATCATAACCATAGCGAAAATCTTTCTGGAGCATTTCAGGGCTTTATCTTTACACTCTACAATGTTAAATAGCTCCTGTTTTAATTTCTCTAGCTCATGTTTGTTACGTAGATTGAAAAACGTCGTCTTCTAGCAAAAGGTTACATACCAATGAGGAAATAAAGAGCTGCGGTTCATGATGTATTGAAGAAAACGAGGTGATTTTGAATTTTCAGACCTTGATGAAAATGTTTCTGACAATGATGTAAGAGAGGAGAATATTATTTATATATATCCTAGCTCCAGCAATGAAAATACATATGAAACAATGGACCTCATTTGCTTTCAAATAATCAGTGTACTTATCAAAATGAATTTATGGAGGTGTAACCGGATGACGCAGATAATGTGAGTTAACCATTCAGCTCCACAACACAAGTGCTAAATTGTACAATAACCCACATTACATCTGTATCCCATTGCTTTATGCCATTTTCACTATTCGTTTTATTATGCTTAATGTGTGTGTTTTTGTTGGATTTTTTGTTTTGTTTTTTGTTTGTTACAAGAATTCATATTTTGTATTTTAAAAAATAAAACACCAGACCAAAACAATTTGCCATTGTAGTAAATAAATATCTGTACTTTCATTTCATTAGCCTGAAGTCTGTATAGTAAGGTTTTCTATGTCTAATTATTGATTATTTTGGGAATTTAATTTAATTTTCAAATTTTTCTTTTGTTTTAAATTTTTTAAAAATGTGAAGACTTCTCATTCATATAATGCATATTATATAGTAGATAAAAGGATTTACTATAAAGTAAAGAGGATTCACTTCCCTATGTCATTTGGTACTCATTTTATTGCTAATAATTTAACACCGTGCATTCTGCTCTAGAATTGCTTGGTTCTTTTCAGACAACATTTTGTTATTTGGACTGGCACTAAAAGGATTTAAAACAAATGAAAAACAAATACTTGGGTAACAATCGAATGACTGATAGTAGGAAACTCAAATAATTTGTTAGTCTTCATTTTATAGTGCCCATCACTACAAGACACTACTGCAGCAAAATAACATAATGGGCTTTGTTTGTGCAGCTATTGTTTAGTGCAGCCAATTAACAATACCTATACTGAGCTGGCCTGGTAGAGGCCCTTCACTCTCGATGGCAATGTACAGCTGTTTGCACCACCATCACAATATTATTTTAACTTGCTTTAGCAGAACTTAACATAATTATGTTATTTTTGGGCAAATACTGTTGATTGCCAATCAAGTCCCTAACCAGCAAAAATCTGATGGGAGAATATTCTCCAACCAAAGAGTAATTAGCCTTTCTACAACAGTGATTTTACTGATTGCCAATCAAAGCCACATTAATTGCTGATACATTTTTATTTGTATTCCAATAACCAGGCTTAAGTGTTAGTAGACAAAAGAAATACACAAGTTGATATATAAATGTTTGTTTGCAGGTTGGTGTTACCCAACAGCATTGAAACATTGCGCCTACAAACTGCGGATCCTTTTACCCAAGATAAGTTACACAAGAGGTGGTTACCTGTTGAAACATTAAACTGTTTGAATGCTTCGGTATTCTCTAAACTGGAAGTTTAACAGTATGTCTTCCATGTTACAACTCTGTATAAGCTCAACTGCAAATAATGTAATTTATAGTTAATTGAATATTAAAAACAGAAGCACTATTAACAGTGAAGTATTCATCATCTTGAAGTTATACTGAGTCACACTTATTTACATTCACCTCCACTTAATTGAATTGAAAAACATTGAAACATTTTCAAGAACATTCGTCCTCGTCTTCAGCAGTTTGGCGACTGTCACTCCTTTTCTGCTTCCTCCTCTGTTGTTTCCCATCCTGTTGCCCTCTGGTGTTGGGAATGCAAAGTTTTAACACTTCATTCAGTGGCTGGATTTCAAAATTTATTACATAATTGATGTTTTATATTATGTGTATTTTCTCTCAACCGTCCAATTCTACTGCTGATGCTAGTGGTTTTAATAATTTTGTTTGCCCAATGTTGTGTTTTTCTATCCAAAAATGGTGTGACACAGCAGATTTGTCTGCTTTAGTTCTATATTTCTCTGGTGTTCCTTTAATCCAATTTCCTAGTTTCTCTTTGTTTTGCCTATGTAATGTTTCTCACAGTCTTTACAGCTAATTTGGTAGATTCTAGATTTTAATATGTTCTTAATATTTTAAGAGGCTTGTTTAGAATGTTCTTCAGGCTGAATTTGTTTTGTGGAGCAGCCTTATGTTGAATTTGTTGAAAATTCATTCAAATTTTCTAAAGGCCCAATGGTGGTAGGTGAACTTTTTGTATTTTGAACAAATTCAACATAAGACTTGCTCCACAATACAAATTCAGCTGAAGAAAATTCTAGCATTCTTAAAAATACATTCGGAACACATTAAAATTTGGAATCTACCAAATTAGTTGTGGAGGCTGTGAGAAATATTGCATAGGCAAAATGAAGAGAGGAAAGCAGATTAAGGGAACACCAAAGAAACATAAAACTAAAGCAAATAGACAAATCTGCTATGTTACAAGATCTTTGGACATAAAACCACAACATTGGGCAAAATATAAAATTGTTAAAACCACTAGCATCACCACTTGAATTGGACAAATGGGAGAGAATACGCATAACAAAAAACAGCAATTAAGTAATAAATTTTGAAATCCTGCCACTAAATGAAGTGTTAAAACTTTGCATCCTCAACAAATGGCAACAGGATGAATGGGAAACAACAGGAAGAGGAGGAGGAGGAAGCAGAAAAGAAGCATCAGTCACCAAACTGCTGAAGACGAGGATGAGTGAGTGTTCTTGAAAACGTTTCAATGTTTAATTAAATGGAGGTGAGTGTACATAAGTACAACTCAGCATAACTTAATTCCAAGATTACAGTTAATTATTTATTTAAAAACATGGCTTATAATCTGTACCATAATAGCTATTCTGCTATTCTTTTGCTTTCTCAAAAGTCATATACCAAATGATAAGTTTTTTAATATTGATTTTACATTCACACAGCTCTGCAAGTTTATTGTGTTTGTTCAAAATGTACACTGTTCACTTGCAGGAAATGTCTTATATGATCTACATTTACTTCAGTCACCCACAAAAGTGTAGCTTGTGTAATGCTGTTGTTGGTATTGGTGATTCTATACTTAACGACATCCAAATTTGCAGGCTGTGTCTGAAACACCTGCTGTTAAGGATAGCACTATACACTATACCCCCACTGCTCAGACTGTACCATTGACAGTTGGTGTTGCTTTACATAATGTTGGCTATATTGTGGTTGCGAGTTTTTCAGGAAAACAACAGCTGATTATGCACCTTTCTATCACATCTAACAGAGTTCCTCCCCAGGGGCGTACTTCGGTAGGTACGAGTTTGGTGTACCCGGGGGTTCCCGAGCCAGTCACCACCACCTCACCCTGCCCATCGCCATCCACTGTTGCCACGTCATTTTTCTGGTTTTGTTTCTTTCGTTTGTTTGCTTTATCACCCTTTTCCTCTTCTAGGATTATGGCGATTATTAGTTTTAAGACCTTAGGATTATTACTCCCCAGGGGCTCACTTTCTGCGGGTACGGGTTTGGCGTTCCTGGGGTGCCCAGGCCATTCGCCCTCATTGTCATTCGCTCATTGCCATCTGTCACAACCATGTTAGTAACCAATCCATGTTACATCTTTACATTCCCGATTATGATAGCATCTTCCTCTTCTAGGTTTATTAAATTCTTAGGTTTATGAACTCCTGTCTCACCAACAGGAATCTTTCCTATCTCCGTGGTTCCTGTCCCACGGTTTTGGCGCAGCTTTCAACTTGTGTGCTCTCTGGAGGTCTCAAATGTGAAGGTTGAGTGTGCCCTCCTCACTACCCCTTTCGTGCGACACTAGGTGCGGAGCCGTTCAGATGTCATTTACACCCACGTAGCTCCATGGAGCCGGGTCCCGGTGAGTAGCTGGGTTGATTGGGGGGCACTGACGTGTTACCTCTGTCTGGGGCCCGATGTAATCAACCACAAGTCCTCTGAATCCGCGCTGACTCCGTTGAGGCAGCGTGGCCTATAGTGGGAGGCCACTGGCAGTTATTCCAGTGGTAGGGGCATAAAGTTGCGCCTGCCTTCGGTGAAAATGTCGCATACCGGTTAGTAATGATAGTCGGAGGGTAACTCCTCTGACTACTCCTTGAGATCAGGCCTGTAGCGGGTGGTTTGGGTGTCTTTTCTCTTTTATCCCCCGGATGGCAAGCTGACGCCGACGGTTCCGGAAGGGGGACTATACCATTTTGGCTCCTCTGCACTTACCCTCTTCAACACCCCGTTTTTTTGTGATGCATCTTATGTGCGAGACAAAGACTATGAAGGATGTCAGTCCCTTTTATATTAAAAAAGAACTGGACAGGATTTGCGGAAAGGTGACCAATGCCACATGCTGTAGAGACGGTATGCTGTTAATTGAGATAGCCACACGTGATCAACCTGATAAGTTGATGAGTGCTTCTCTTTTGGGTTCTTACCCTATTAAGGTAGAGAAGCACAAATCGTTGAATAGTAGCCGTGGGGGTAGTGACGACCGCTAGTTTGGACGGATTATCAAACGACGACTTAGTGAATTGCCTTTCTGACCAAGCTGTTATCAGTGCGTACAGATTAATTGGCAATCGGGACGACAAGCCGTTCCCACTCCGCACGGTCTTTTTCACATTTGAGCGGACTGAAATTCTTTTATCATGTGTAGTTATGAAAGAGCACCCGTGCGCCCGTATATCCCGAACCCGATGCGCTGCTACCGCTGCCAGAAATTCGGCCATACGCAACAACGCTATACCAATTCACCAGTTTGTGCTCACTGTGGGCAAAGAGCACACGATGGATCAGTATGCGCCCAAGGTCCCACCTGTGTCAACTGTGGAGAGGCGCATACATCACATTGTAAGGAGTGTCCGCGTTTCCGTGAGGAGAAGACGATCCAGGAGATAAGGGTCAAAGAGCACTTAACTTTTCAAGCGGCACGGAAGCGCTATTTAGAGCTGAACCCGACCACTACTTTGAATTTTTCTACCAGTGCAGAAGCAGGATGCGATTGTTCAGACCATCCCTAGTGCTCGTTCCCGTGAGTCTAAAGGTGTACAGACCAATTTCTCCTCCGACAACGTTTCGTTTCCAAAGACCACTTCTATGCCATCTCCCTCTTCTGCCCCTCTTCCTGATCGCACGACACACAAGTCGCCCTACAAGTCGTTCGCGTTCTCCTAACCGCACCCGAACGACTTGTTCGGACACCGATACTAGTGATGGCAACCAGAAACATTGCCACTTGGCGGCCACACTCGGCAACCCCCCCCCCCCCCGGTCATCTAATGATTCGATACCTTACCGGCGCGCGCCTTTTGAAAACAAGCCTTCTTACTGTCCTTGTTATGGCTCTCCTATACGAGGTCTACGTTCACATAGATCCGACCTGGATCTTCTAATGCGATCTTATACCCCTCCCATCGTTTGCTTACAGGAGACAAAGCTACGCCCTCGAGATATCTTTGCTTTTAATAGGTACACGCCGGTTCGCTTTGATATGGAACCTGACGAGGGTTCTCCTGCGCACGGTGGGTCAATGATCCTGGTTCGAGACGACGTGTGCTTCCGACCTGTGCCACTCACCACTCAATTACAGGCTGTTGTCCACATTTCTGTTCCAGGTTTTAGTTTATCCGTCTATAGTCTTTATGTCCCTCCCGCGTCTCCCCTTGCCATTGTTGACCTTGTGAGTTTAGCTTCCCAGTTACCTCCACCGTACCTTCTGGTGGGAGATTTTAATTGTCATCACCCTCTTTGGGGATCTCCCAGGGCGTGTGCAAGGGGAGCCGTAATCGCTGATCTGCTGGACCAACTGAACCTCTCTATTTTGAATACTGGTGAGCCTACCTTTCTTTCAGAGTCCACTGGCACCCTTTCTCACCTTGATTTTTAAGTATCTGCTCAGCACAGCTTAGACACCGTTTAGAGTGGAATGTCGTCTCGGATGCACAGTCCAGTGGTCATTTCCCAGTTGTCATTACCTTTGTTCATCGTCCTCCATCTACTGGTATACCCAAATTTCAGTTTAGCAAGGCAGATTGGCCACTTTTTTCTCGTTTAGCCCATTTGTCCATTAGGGACAATCTCACTGTTGATGGCATTTGACCTTCGTTATTATGGCTGCTGCCGAGCGCTCCATTCCTAGTACATCTTCCCATCCTAGGCGTACCTCGGTTCCTTGGTGGAACGAGAAATGCGGCAAAGTCATTCGTGCGCGGAGAAGTGCTCTTAGAATTTTCAAACGTCATCCAACGGCTGCTAACTTAATTATATATAAAGAATTACGGGCTCGTGCGCATCGTATTTTCCGTGGAAGTAAGAAGGCCTCTTGGAAGCGTTATGTGGAAAGCTTTAATAGCTCAACTCCCACATGCGTGGTGTGGGACAGACTTCGGTGCGTAGCCGGTATGGCAAAACCGTGTATAATACCCGGTCTTAGGGTTGGGGGCGGCATGCTGGTGGAGCCGGCCCTTATTGCTTTTACGTTTTGCAGGACTTTTGAGGCAGTTTCCAGTTCCGCGAATTGTAATCCAGCATTTGTTTCCCTCAAGGTTGCGTTGGAAGCCCAGGATTTGTCATTCCGGTCCGACAACCATGAGGACTACAACCGCCCTTTTAGCTTGCGCGAGTGGGAACATGCACTCTCTATTTCTAGGCATTCAGCTCCTGGGCCGGACGCCATACATGTGTCGCTACTTCAGCATTTGTCTCCGGATGGTAAGCTCTTTCTCCTCCAGCTCTATAATCACATCTGGCATGACAGTGTGTTTCCTGCTGTTTGGCGCGAGGCCACCGTTGTTTCTATATTGAAACCTGGAAAGAATCGCCAACTGCATTCCAGTTACCGCCCAATTTCCCTAACTAGTTGCGTTTGCAAGGTTATGGAACGCATGGTAAATGGGCGGTTTACGTGGTATCCCGAATCTCGGGACTTCCTATCGAATGTTTAGTGTGGTTTTCGTCCGCACCGCTCCACTGTCGATCATCTGGTGTCTCTTTCGACTCATGTTATGAACGGGTTCTTGAGAAAAGCCAGACTGTGACTATGTTTTTTTGATTTGGAGAAAGCTTACGACACATGTTGGAGGACTGTCATTCTTTGTACAGTTCAGCAGTGGGGTTTCCGTGGTCGCCTCCCCGTATTCATTCGGGAGTTCATGAAAGGCCGGGCATTTCGTGTGCGCGTGGGTTCGCTTTTATCTGATTATTTTACTCAAGAGAACGGAGTACCTCAGGGTTCGGTACTTAGTATTACACTGTTCCTTATAGCAATCAACCCTCTTGTTGACTGCCTTCCACCAGGGATTTCATCGTCGCTCTTTGTCGACGATTTTGTTGTGTATCTCACAGCTCAGCGTATGTGTCTCCTTGAGCGTCGTCCTCAGCGTTGACTCCATTACCTCCTGGAGTCTGGCCAATGGCTTTAGGTTTTCCACTAAGAAGATGGTTTATGTACATTTCTGGCGCCAGAAGGAGTTTCCTTCTCCGGCTCGGCACAGAGATACTACCGTTTGCAAATGAGGCGAAATTCCTGGGGTTAATATTCGATCGAAAGTTATGTTGGTCCGCCTACATAACTTATTTGAAGGCAAGGAGCATTCGTCCTCTCGATATTTTACGTCTTTTAAGTGGCACATCCTGGGGAGCTGATAGGACCGTACTTCTAAACCTGTATCGAACATTGGGCCGTTCCAAATTGGATTATGGGTGTATCATTTATTCTTCTGCGCGACCCTCTATTGTTCGTCGCTTAAACACTGTGCATCATCAAGGCATACGGTTAGCGACTGGCGCCTTCCGCACTAGCCCAGTTAATAGTGTTTGTGCGGAAGCTGAGAACCACCGCTATGTTATCGCCGTGAGTATCTTCTGTGCAGCTATGCATGCAGTCTATCCAGCATGCCTCAACACCCAAGTCGTGCACCCTTCTTCGACGATTCCTTGGATGCTTTGTATGCATCTCGCCCTCTTGCCGCCAAGGGTGCATTTTCGCAGACTCCTTGAGCAGATGGACATGGCTATGCCTGCCGTCCTGCCCAAAAGAGAAACTACTTTCCCTCCTTGGCTTCATCAGGAAAACCCTATCCACCTAGGTTCCTCCAGTATTTTGAAGTCAAATACCCTTGGTTTTGTCCTTCGGGCCATCTTTCTAGCTCTGAAGGACCAACTTCCCAACAACATTTTTATTTATACTAACGGGTCGAAGAACGCTCAAGGTGTTGGATGTGCCTTTGTGGTTGGAAACCAAAGTTTTAAGCTTTGTCTTTTGTGACAGTGTTCGATTTTTACCGCTGAGCTTTTTAGTATTCTTCAGGCTCATTTTTATGTGCGGCGACATATGATAACACTCTCTGCCATCTGTACCGATTCCCTCAGAGCCCTTAAAAGCCTTCGTGCGCTGTACGCTTTCCACCCTATGGTACAGAGAATTCAGGACTGCCTTCACGCCCTTTCAGATGCAGGTTGCAAAGTGACGTTCATGTTGCCTGGTCACACTGGAGTGGTCGGGAATGAGGCAGCTGATTCTGCTGCCAAGGGAGCCATTTTATCTCCCAGGATTTTTTGTTCTTCCGTTCCCGTGAATGATCTAAAGGCGGTTTTTCGTGGGACCATTCTTGCTTGTTGGGAGGCTGAATGGTCCCAAATTAGAGATAACAAATTGCGGGTAATTAAGCCACTCCCGGAAGCCTGGAAAACATCTTGTCGTTCTTCCCGCCGAGAAGAAGTCATTTTATGTTGCCTACGTATTGGACACTGTGATTTTAGCCACTGTCATCTACTGCAAAAAGAGCCAGCTCCAGTTTGTCGGTGTGCGCGACCTTGACAGTGAAACACTTCTTAATCGAGTGCCAATACTTAGCTACTCTTCGTATGTCGTTGATTTTGCCCCACGACATGCATGCCATCCTGACGGACAGCCTGCATGCTGTAGAATGGGTTTTATCTTTCATACGACAGTGCCCTCCGATTGGCCATATATAGTTTTATTTCCGTTCTACAGCTTTAGCAATATGGTCTTTTATTCTTTATTTTAACCTACTGGACTGTTTTTAAAGTTTTAACTTTGGAGGGATGTATTAGTAGGTCATATTCATTTTGCCATAATATTTTAGCTAGAAGATTAATTTTATTATTAATTAATCCATAATTTTAACCTACCGGACTGGTTTTAAAGTTTTATTGTTGCGGAGATAATTAGTAAATTAAAATATTCATTTGACCAGGATATTTTAGCTGGAAGATCCATTTTATGATTAATTACTCCCTTATTTTAAACCAGCCTTTTAACTTTGGAGGATATATTAGTCAGTTATACATTTCATTTTACCGTGTTATTTTAGCTAGAAGATTAACTTTGTTTTATTTTGTTTTATATAGAGCGCTAATAACCATGTAGGTTGGGCACCCTAAAACTTTACCTCTCTCTCTCTCTCTCTCTCTAACAGAGTTCATAAGTAGTGAACATCTGTGAGTAATAAATTGGTAATTTATTATTATTGTTAATTGATAATAACATTATAACACATTGAAAGACATATAGAATAAATTACATATTTTCGGCAAATAGAAAAATATTAATGCAAACTTGCACATTGCTGGGTGAGGTTCCTCCCTCCCTGAAGTTGAGGTAAATATCCCGCTACAGTTCAGAAATGTTGTTTTCCGTTCTTGTAGTTTTTCTCTATTGTTGATAGCAGTTCTCATGGCAGTTCGTTATACGATTTTGCCAGCAAGGATAGAGGAATACCCCAAACCTTCACGTACTCCTGTTCAAAGAATTCAGAGGTCCTTCTTAATAATTCCATTGCCAGGTTATTGAACAGCACATCTTGATGGAAAGGATTTTAGGAGATATCTACTTAATATACTTCAAAGTTGGACCGAAAAACAACAGTAATATGTAGTTTGATGTTCTGCAAACAGATGTGACGCACACATGTTATGGTAGTGTTGCTATGCGACAAGTAAATCAGCAATAAACAAATGAAGTTAAAGATTATTGTATGATTTCTGAAACAGATTTGACTCACATTATGCTACTCTGCCAGTGTTGCTACTTGACCGGTAAATCAACAATGAATAAATGAAGCCAAATTCATCACATGATGTTTTGTAAACCGATGTAACTCGCATTACATTATGCTAGTGTTGCTAAGCAATGGGTAAATTGGCAATAGACAGATGAAGCCAAGATTATTGTATCATGTTCTGTAAATAGATCTAACTCACATTAAATTATGCTAGCATTGCTACAACAAAATGAATCCAAGATTATCATTTGAATGCTGAAAAGGAATTTTGAAGTGGTACTGGAAAACTGAGAATGCTGTTGAAGCTCAACAGCAATGGTGACATGTGCACAGAACAGAACCATCAGTGCGAGTAACAGTTGCACCCATTTGAAACAAATTTGAGACTCATGGTACTGTATATGATGTACATAAATTCTGGCAGTACCTTTATTATGTAATAGTTTAAGTAACCTAATGAAACATACTAAAAGAAATACACTGCATATCTCATAAAATGTGTTTTGTTTGTCTACTATGTTGGCCAATATTCAGAGATCCATGCAAATTATTATATTTATATTAAATAATTTCTTATTCATTGAATTGCATAATTTATCCAGTAATACATATTTTAATCATATTTAACATTGCTAATTGCACGAGGGCGGTGCAAAGTGATGGTGAGGTTAAAAAGCAGTGCATTCTTGGTTGCATGCCCAACCGATAACCTTTTATTCTGATGAAATAATAAGTTGATGGAACAATATGAAAAATGTATCGAAAAGAAGGGTAATTATGTTGAAAAATGTCTTGTTTGTATCTGTAGTTCAAATGTATGCCACAAAAATTAGTTGCTGTTACTTTTTGAATCACCCTCGTATTTATTCATAATAAGAATAATGGTGATGATAATTATTATAATGTATTATCATACAAGCAGTATACAGGTTAGGGCATAAACACCTGACAGATTTTAAACCAATTAGAACTCTGTGTGATTAGTTAAAGATATATTTTAGTCATATTGCAATGTAAACAATGTCATGGAATTTCAAATGACTTTTTTCACTGATTTGATTTTTACTTTATCTATACGTACTATGTACATAATGTATAGAGAAGATATTGCACTCCACCCAAAAATTTGAAACTGAGATTTCACCGGAAATATATCTTTTAGGGTCTCCTGTATCCAAAAAAAGCATTTTCAGAAAAAGATCCATGTATGTGTGGGGTGGGTGCGCGTGCATGTCTGTATACTCAAAAACGAAAAGTCTGTAAAATACCAAACTTGGTATTTAAGTTTAGTATCTTCCAGTGATTTTGAGAAAAATCCCCCCTGCCCAAACTACCATTTACATGGAACTTTTTTCAAAAATGGCCCTAACGATTTTGATTAAAGTATCATATATTAAAGATATTTACCTGACAAATAAAGTATATATCTTGAATTTTCTGGTAATAGCCTTTGAAGACTATTTTTTTTGGATGAATTTTAGGGAATTTTGCATAACTGCTAAACCGTAAGAGATGGACAAAAACTTATCATACAAAAAATGTCGAGCACATTAAAACAAGCAATTTATGTTATATACAATTTTCTTGGGGAGTTGATCGTTTTTGAATTATTCCGGGTTTTTGATTCCACCTTTAGAAAACACTTTTCTCTCACAGGAATTTGTCAACTTCTATCATTCAAAGGAGCCTTAGTCACATAGCAACCAGCTTTTGACTATCACTTTAACCTATGGTACTCCCTTATTTCTCTTCTACTTACAAGGAAGCAAGTAATAAGAGTATTTCTGCTAATTTTCTTCTCAATTAGCATAAAGTAAATAGAAGCATAATCTTTTTAACAATATTTTGTTGCAGAGATATAAAGAAAGTCATGTGAATGGAACACATCAGATTTTTTTGTTTTAGGTTGGTACCACAGCTGACAGTTATTATGTTTTAACAGTGTACTGCTTCCAGTTCAGTTGCATTTATCAGAATAAACTGAGTTTGCACAGAAACTTCCTGAAACTATTTTCTAACCCATAATAGTAAGCGTTCTGAAGGGAGCATTGCATCTATTAAAATGTGTCCAGAATTCCCACAGAACAGCTGTAACTCAGTTTGTTCTGTTAAACATGTTCTGTCTACTGAATGAATAACCCTCTGGTACAGGCCAGTAGTCCATGAACCGAACTGGAAGTAGTGCTCTATTAGACCGCAACCACACTGACATCTGCATTATCAACATAAAATGAACAAAAAGAAATAAAATTGTCAGTGAACCATGTCATTGTGTACATTGCCACATTACTAATATATTTTTGACCAAGTACATAGTGTTTGTTCCATCCTATAGTTTGTAAAAGAATGTTTCATTCAAATCAGTTTGCCAAGTTACTTTCGTGCAATTACAGGGAACACCATTGAATTTAGAACTCCTCTCACTGCACAGTTTTCCTTTAAAGGCATGGAATCCTGTATTAAATTGTTTAATGATATTTGAGTCATACCACATCAAACCAAATTTCTGACTTAGTTTTTCCAAAATTTTTTGAACTTTCTGAATGCCTTTTATAGGCAAATTAAAGATACTCCAATATTTTCATTTTGGACAAATTTCATTATTTTGAGTTTTTTGGAACATCAAAATTCTGTAAAGAGCATGCACATTAATGTTATGAATGCTTGTTTCGTACATCATAGTTATTGCATGAAGTTGACAAAAATTTTATTTTAAAGCTTGAAAATCATACTCTCAAGCTATATATCTATGGGTTGGTAAAACATCTGCATATTCACTACCCATTATTATTACTGATGTTACATTACAATCATTATATAAGCAAACCCTTTTGTATAGTTCATACTACTTTAGGAATGATTTTAAAATATCAGCATGATTCCATTTAATCATCTTTGTGGGTGAAGAATTTCAGATTGGGACAGAAATAAATGACAGCAAAAAATTCCTAAATAAATGCAGGCATAGCTGTTCAGCAACTTTAGTGTAATTTGGCATGGACACAGTATGTGTTGGTTTATGCATATTGCTTAAGGCTAGCCACTTCTGTGATGCTAATATATTCCCAAAAATGTTAAAATGCTTCTTTATTTAAACTGTTCTGAGGAAGAAATTATAACTATTCTTAGCTTAATAGCATTTAGTCAGTCTGGCCGATAACAATAGGCCATAAAAATGCCAGAATTACAAAATGGGAAGAAAGAATATCAGTACAATTAAGTTGTTCTTTGTGACAAATAGGATTATATAAGTCAATATGACCTACTAAAGTCTTGATATGAAAAAAATAAAACCAACAAGCAACACAAGAGTGTCGCTTTCATATCAGAACCACTAGTTAAACACTTTCCTACAAAAGTAAACATGTCACTCTTTGAATCCACCAGTAGATTGAAAGGTTTAGCTCTCCTGTGTTAAAAGCTATATTTAAGTGACCTTTATTTAAAATAAGTGTGTTTGTAGTAATCATAAACAACATATATCTAGTGGATAAACTATAAGCACCTGCTTATCCATACAATGTGAAAAAGTTCTGACATGATGCTCCAACAATCAGCCACTAGCATTCAGTCTGACACAAAATTCAGTATCAGTGTGCAAGTTAGTTTTTTAATTACCCATTTATGTGTGTCCCATTCTGAAATTTGGCACATTGTGTGTTTTATAAAACAAGAAATATACTTTTTTTTTTTAAATTTGAAAATGAGTGTGAAAAGAACAGATATTGTATTTTAAAAATACTTTATCAAAGAAAAACCCTGATTTAGTGTTTGTGTAGTCAGAAAGAATGTTATACAAAAGCATGAGTTCTAAATAAGCTGAAGTTTAATCACTTCTGATAATTAAGAGTGGAGAAAAATCCATTTGAATATAAAGATGTGCATGTACATAGCAAATTTTGTATTGAATATCAACAAAAATAATCATATTTTTCTTAAAAAAAAAAAAAAAAGAAAGTTTTCTTTCAAACATTCTGTGGAATAAAAAAATTTAATAAACATTGGACAGTTGAAGGTAAAAATGTTCTTTTGATTTATCTGATTTGAGAGAAATTATATTTATGACTTGCAAAAAATGATTCTGTCTTAAAGAGGTTCTCTTCTTTTAAATGGGATAAGGTATAAAAAATAACAACTGTTGGAGCTAAGTGAATCTCTAACATCTAGAAGATATGAATGTGACATTGGTTCATCTTCAGATGGATTTCATTATTTCACTTTCTCTACATCTCCGTAATAGATTATTGTTATAAATTATTCTTTTTATCTACATCATAGTTACATAACAATTTTGGTATTTTACTCACTTTTTGTTTTTGAGTTATTGTGTTAACAGTCACATGTTCACACATGCCCACAGATAGATCATTTTCTAAAAATGCCTTTTATTGGATACAGAGAACTTGGAAACATACTTTCGGTAAAATCTTGATATCAAATTTTTGGGTGGAATGTAATATCTTCTTTACCTATATACTAAACTAAGTAGAGAAAGTGAAAGTGCACCAGAGTGAAAGTTTTTGAACAATGTTTGACCTTTTTCAGAAAAACTCACAAGATTTTTTTGTGCTGGTTTCTGACCACAGATTACTTTTTGGTCTACTATTATGCACCATAACAGTTGAAGAAGCAGTGAAAGTATACTGATTCTCCACCTCCAAAGGAAACAAAAGTCATGACACCTGTCTTCTGAGTTTTTGGTCTACTATTATGCATCATAACCACAACAACAGTTGAAGAAGCAGTGGAAGGAAGTATACTGAGTCTCCAAAATAATTAACTAATAAATTTTGTGTTAATTGCATAATTTAAACATTGTAAATATTATTCTTTAAATACCATTCTTCACATGAGCTGCATCAAAGGGAGTTCACCCCTTCATCACCTCATATTGCTGTTAACTCTCGGAGACTAAGAAATTCAACATCTTTACAATACTGGCTGGGTGACGATTTGTGTAACAAATTTATAATTCTTGTTATTAGGCACTATCATTGTTTCTAATATTACTAGCGGTAGCAGTAGCGGCAGTGGTAAATTGCTGATTTTGTGAACACCTAAATTTTTAATCCACGAGCCGCCACTGGTCATGACACTGGTCTTCTGAGTTTTTTTTAAATGAACTCTGTTTAGAAACTTTGTTGTTATCCATACATTGCATTTATCTCTTAGACATATTAAAATATTCAAACTACTGTTTAAAATTCTATTGAAGTTCAAAACTTAGATGAATGCATTTAAATTGTTTATGTATTTACCAAATGTATACTTTGATGATGTTCAAGTGCTTGGTAATTCATTTGGGTGTTGTTGACTATTTTCAAAAGATTGAATCCTGCTCTACAGGCTGTAACATAGGTATGTATTTTCAACATTTTAATGTCTTTGCCCCCATGTCCAAAACCAAAGTTGGCTAAGAATAGGAACATATAATGGATACTAGGGCAAGAGAATAAAGACAAAATATTTTTCTAACACACAAAATACACTAGTCTTGATCCAGATTGGTGTGGTCTTTTTCAAAGTATTCTTTGTTGTGTTGAATGCTTCTGCCAGTCCTGGAACACGTGCTGAAGCCATCTTTTGGCATATTATTTATAACCGCTTCAGCCTTCTTCACGACAGCCCTGGAAGTAGCAAATCGCTTACCCCTTAGTTCCTTTTTACTTTCTCTACATGTACTATGTACATAGTGTATAGAGAAGTTATTGTAATGCACCCAAAAATTTGATATCGAGATTTCACCAGAAATACATGTTTTGGGTCCGCCTGAATCCAAAAAAAGTATTTTTACTTTCTCTATACATACTATGTACATAGTGTATAGAGAAAGTATTGTATTCCACCCAAAAATTCGATACCAAGATTTCACCGGGAATACATATTTTAGGACCCCCTGAATCCAAAAAAAGCATTTTCAGAAAAAGGTCAATGTGTGTGTGTGTGTCTGTGGACAGCATAGCTCAAAAACGAAATGACTGTTAAATACTAAACTTGGTATTTAGGTTTGGTATCTTCCAAGGATGTGACACAAAGATTTTCAAGAAAATCCCCCTATTCCCAACTACCTTTAAAATGGAAAAATGTTTGAAAATTTGGATTTTCTAAAAAATGGCTCTAACGATTTTGATTAAAATCCCATATATTAAAGATATTTACATACCAAGTAAACTGTATATATTGAATTTTCTGGGAATAGCTCTGAAGATCCCTTTATTCTGGATGAATTTTGCTAAATTTTGCTTAACTGCTAAACGGTAAGAAATAGACAAAAAGTTACTACACACAAAATGTAGATCTGATCGAAATACACAATTTATGTCCTTTACATTTTTGTTGTGGAGGTAACTGTTTCCGAGATATTCCTTGTTTTTGGTTTTACTTATGAGTACTTGTACTTTTCAGGGACAGAAAGTGTCTGTTGTTCTTTTGATCTACTCCTAGACAAGCAAAGAAGCGATTTGCAATGACAATCGAATAACGACAGCTTTTAAAACATTTGACTATCGGTTTAACATAGTGTATTCCCTTATTTTCTTTCTTCTTATAAGGAACTAAGTAATAAGAACATTTTGCTAATGATTATATCATTAGCAACGTGCAGAAAGAAAAATATTCTTATGTGAGAAGTTTGTAGAAGAGCTAGAGAAAGTCATGTGAGTGTAACACATCCGATTTTTAGAAAAACGTCCCGTGTGTGTGTCTGTGTCTGTGGACAGCATATCTCAAAAACGAAAAGACCGTTAAATACCAAACTTTGAAGATTTTCAAGAAAATCCCCCCACCCCCCAACTACCCTTTACACGGAACTTTTTTCGAAAATTTTGACTTTCTCAAAAATGGTTCTAACGATTTTGATTAAAATATTGTATATTAGAGATATTTACCCGACAAATAATATGCATATCTTGAATTTTCTGGAAATAGCCTCTGAAGACTACTTTATTCTGGATGTATTTAACAAAATTTTGCATTACTGCTAAATGGTAAGAAATGGACAAAAACTTACCACACAAAAACTGAAGAGCATATTAAAACACAATTTATGTTATATACATTTTTTTCGAGGAGTTGATCGTTTTCGAGATATTCCTTGTTTTTAGTTTCAGGTTAAAACTAGTACTTTTCTGATACAGGAATTTATCAACTCGCGTCCATACAAACAAAGGAATTTCAGTCATCTAGTAACCAGCTTTTGACTTCACGTTAACCTATGATACTCCCATATTTCGCTTCTACTTACGAGGAAGCAAGTAATGAGACTATTTCTACTAATTTTTTCTCGATTAGCATGAAGTAAATAGAAGAATAAGCTTATTAACAATAATTTGTTACACAGAAGTAGAGAAAGTCAAGTGAATGAAAAACATCAAATTTTTCAGACAGGGAAAGAGATTAAAGTCACAGGGGGCTGAGAATGGAGAACACATTCAATGTTTCTGCAGGCCAAATACTGGATAACAATGTTGCATACATGAGGGCAGGGATTGTCATGGTGCAGACACCAACCAGAAGGATGCACTTTTTGTCGTTTTCATTGGATGTGTTTAGCAAGGACATCCAAAACAGGCATGTAATACTCGCCATTAACTGATAATGAGAAGGAACTTGATGTTGGTACACTATTCTACGGCAGTCAAAGAATGAAATTACCACAACCTTTGTTTTCTTTGGCGTCGGAGAATCAGGTGATTTCCATACTGCCTTCTGGGTCATAATGGTGAAGCCAACTTCCATCAACTCTAATGATGGAATTTATGTATGCATCCCCATGCAACTCAACTAGATGTTGCAGTTCCATACACACTTCCACCCGCATTGACTTCTGTTCAGGAGTCAACAATCTTGTCACTCACCTCGCACAAACAAGTCTCATGTTTAAGTGATTATACAGAATTGAAAAAACACTGCCATGGGAAGTCTGTCAAATGTTATTCATCGGTCTTCACAAACAATGATACCAGCTGTGTTAGTCATGGTTTTGTTTATTGCTGTTGCTGGAACACTGGTCCACTATGCTTTGTTATTGAAACACGGCCCTTCTCAAATTCCTTGAACCATTGAAGTGCTGTGGACTGTGGCAGAGCATATGCCTCCTGCAACATTCTGTAAGCTTCCATGTCAGGTTCCTGCAAACGAA
This sequence comes from Hymenopus coronatus, assembly GCA_030762935.1. Taxonomy (NCBI): domain Eukaryota; kingdom Metazoa; phylum Arthropoda; class Insecta; order Mantodea; family Hymenopodidae; genus Hymenopus; species Hymenopus coronatus. The sequence goes on from CM060897.1 coordinate 142,079,228, forward strand.
AGCAAAACTTCAACGCAGCGTATTATTCTTTATGTAACACCTCCATTTCCTCTGTAGGTGCCTGGTAAATTACTTTATTTATCTGCTGTGTACAGATGCATGCGCAAGCAAGCACGTGCTTTGCCCACCAATCAGAGCTGATCTATTAGCATCATGCAAAAATGTTTTCACAATGTGCCTTTGCATGGTAAAAAAAATCTCTCACTTTTTATTGACTCGCCCTTGTACATAGCTACTTGATGGCCATTGTCCTGCCTGCAGATACTTAATGGTTGGTAATGTTGCCAACTAAGGGTCTGTTTACTGTGCAATGCCATGAATTCATACCAACATGAGAAAATGAAAAGGCGCTGTAGAAATGAGCAGACAGTGCCAAGGGAATGCAGCTGGTTAACAACCGCAAGATGGCAGTAGTAGCACGGTTATATTTGCTAAATGGAAATATTACTGCTCTGTTTTTCTTCCCCTTTCATTGATACGGTAACGCACTAGTTTATCGAGACAATGATGCAACACAACAGTGAAATTCAAATACATTTTTATGAGTTAACTGTCCTTTCTTTGCTCCTATCATTTAAAATAAAGAAACAGAAATGTACTTAATTATTTGCTGCTAGATGGTCGTATTACTGCTTTAATTTGCTTCTCCAATCAATGCTAAGTGAATGAACCTGGATATGGTGTCAGTGACACAAGATAACTGAAAATCAAATAAATCTGTATGTATTAACAATCATTCCAGTCGTTACATCATTTAATTTAAATTTAAATCAATATATAAAAATCTGATGTGTACCATTCAAATGACTTTCTCTGCATCTCTGCAACAAATTATTGTTAAAAAGCTTATACTTCTATTTATTTGGAGCTAATCTACAAAAAATTAGCAGAAATAGTCTTATTACTTACTTCCTTGTAAGTAGAAGCGAAATAAGAGAGTACTTTAAGTTAAAGTGATAGTCAAAAGCTAGTTGCTATGTGACTGAAGTTCCTTTGTTTGTATGGACAGGAGTTAACAAATTCCTGTATGAAAAAAGTGTTAAGTTTTTACAGCTGAAACCAAAAACAAGCAATATCTAAAAAACGACCAACTCCACAAAAAAATGTATATAACATAAATTGTGTGTTTTAACGTGCTCTACATTTTTTGTGTTGTAAGTTTTTGTCCATCCCTTATGGTTTAGCAGTTCTGCAAAATTCCAGAAAATTCATTCAGAATAAAGTAGTCTTCAGAGGCTATTCCCAGAAAATTCAAGATATACATTTTATTTATCAGCTTAATATCTTTAATATACGTTATTTTAATCAAAATCGTTAGAGCCATTTTTAAAAAAATTAAAATTTTTCGAAAAATGTTCCTTGTAAAGGGTAGTTTGGGGTTTCTCAAAATATTCGTATCGCATCCCTGGAAGATACTAAACCTAAATACCAAGTTTGGTATTTTACCGACTTTTCGTTTTTAGTTATCGTGTTCACACACACACACACACACACACAGACTTTTTTCTGAAAATGTTTCTTTTGGATACAGGGGACCCTAAAACATATATTTCCGGTGAAATCTTGGTATCAAATTTTTGGGTGGAGTGCAATACCTTCTCTATACACTATGTACATAGTACGAATAGAGAAAGTAAAAATGAATCGCCGAAATGTATGTACGCGCATCACTTCCGAACGACTCCAGGAAATTGAACAATTTTTTTTTGTTATTAAATAACTCAGAAGTTTGAGACAAGTGAAGTTACCTTCTCTATACACTATGTACATAGTACAAATAGAGAAAGTAAAAATGAATTGCCGAAATGTATGTACGCGCATCACTTCCGAACGACTCCAGGAAATTGAACAATTTTTTTTGTTATTAAATAACTCAGAAGTTTGAGACAAGTGAAGTTTTGATCAATGTGATAGTTGAAAATGAGTCGGAATAGTAACACTCACCTCACTTATATATAATTATGTTCAAAACATATGTTTCAAGGGCAATTGCCCTCTTCTTCAGTTGAAGTCCGACTGATGGCTGGAATTTGTGCTCTGTGGTCTATTACGGTGGAGCCATCTGGTGTTCTCAGTAGAAGTTCATAATCATGTGGCGGTATTTCAAAATTCATCAGTTGGTCTTTTTGTTGTGTAATGAGAATATTCTCCCAAACTGTAAGTTCTGCCGGGTTGTTTACAGGTTTTAGCAATTTTATGTCATTTTGTATTTCATGATGTGATGTCCAAAAATGGTATGCTACTGCCGATTTATCTGTTTGTTTCTGTTTGATATGTCTGAAATGTTCCTTTAGCCTTGTTTCCAGTCTTCTTTTTGTTTGGCCAATGTAACATGATTTGCAGTCAATTCTGTAGATGCCTGATCTCTGGTTTGTAGGTATGGGGTCTTTAATGTCTGTTTTCAATGCATTTTTTATGTTGAATCGGTTACTTGAAGCTAAACTTATATTGTATTTCTTGAAAATTTTTTTGAATTTACTATCTGCTGTTGGGTGATAGGTGAATTTTTTATATATAACTTTCGGTTTTTGTATGGACAAAGTGGTGATTTGTTTTAAGGTTAATTTCTCCTTATGTTTTTTAATTTTTTGGTCAATGATGTCTAGGTTAAAACCATTGGCTGAGGCTATATGTCTTAGTTGGAGGTATTCTGTGTTGTACTCTTCTGGGTCAAGTGGGATGCTGAGGAGTCTGTGTACTGAGCTGTTGAAGACTGCCTGTTTATGAGGTTCTGGGTTGAAACTATTCTGTTTTATGTAATTGTCTGTATGTGTGGTCTTCCTGTAGATGCCATAAGTGATCTTTTGTTCTTTCCGTGTTAGTTTTAGGTCCAGGTATGGTAGCATTTGGTCTTTTTCTGTTTCCATTGTGAATTGTATGTACCTGTCGTGTAGGTTTAGTAATTTTAGAGAGTCTTCTGCTAATTTTTTGGGGACCACTGCATAAACATCATCAACATATCTAAACCATTTTTTGAATATATTCGGAAAACTGGAGGCTATATGTACTTCAAGTCGTCCCATGTACAGATTTGCTAAAAAGGGCGAAAGTGGGTTACCCATCGCTAAGCCTGATGATTGTCTGTAAAATCTACCATTGAATTGGAAATAATTCTGGTTGATGCAAAGTTCTGTTAAAGTATGGAAGTCTTCTATTTCTTTCTGGTTTAAGCCTATGCCCGTGAGCCATGCTTTGAAGGTTTCAAGTAACTTGTCGACTGGAATGCTGGTGAATAATGATTTCACATCAAACGAAACCAACAACTCATTGTTTGAAACTTTGTACTCTTCTAGATGTTTTATTAGTTCTATGGAGTTTTTAATGGAAAGGTGGTTGTGTTCCGGGAAGCTATTGAATTTGTTAACTAACCACTTAGATAATTTGTAGGTTGGAGAGTTTATGCAATTGACTATTGGTCTCATGGGCTTGTCCGGTTTGTGGATTTTTGGCAAAGCATAAAGACGTGGTAGAGTTGGGTTTGCTTCTTTCATTTTGAATTTTTCTAGTTTAGGTATAACTTCTGTTCTTTCTATTGTACATTTTAAGGATGTTATCAGTGTGTTTAATGGGTTTTTACTTATTTCTGTATATTCTTTATTCTCTAAAAGGGTTTCTACTTTTGAAATGTAACCTTTTTTGTCCATTATGACTGTTGTGTTTCCCTTATCTGCTTTTAAGAAAACTACCGGTTTTTTGTTTAAGGACCTGATTATTTGTTTATGTTTGTTCTTCTGTATTTTTGTGTCTATGATTTCCTGCAGTATAGGTGCAACTTCTTTCTTTATTGTTAATTGATCGATCCGGTTTAGTTCTTTTGTAGCTATTTCTATGTCCGCTATATAATCTTGTACGTTGGTTGAGAATTGAGTGCAAGTTTTGAAGCCCTTGTTTAAAAATGTCATTTCTTTGTTATTGAAGGTTTCTTCCGAAAGATTTACTACGTTCACATTAGTTGGTTTGTTTGACTGTATATTGAGTTGGGTTTGGTTTTTCCGCGTCGTTTTGCTGATTGGAGAAACTAAGTTTTCCGAATATATTCAAAAAATGGTTTAGATATGTTGATGATGTTTATGCAGTGGTCCCCAAAAAATTAGCAGAAGACTCTCTAAAATTACTAAACCTACAGGACAGGTACATACAATTCACAATGGAAACAGAAAAAGACCAAATGCTACCATACCTGGACCTAAAACTAACACGGAAAGAACAAAAGATCACTTATGGCATCTACAGGAAGACCACACGTACAGACAATTACATAAAACAGAATAGTTTCAACCCAGAACCTCATAAACAGGCAGTCTTCAACAGCTCAGTACACAGACTCCTCAGCATCCCACTTGACCCAGAAGAGTACAACACAGAATACCTCCAACTAAGACATATAGCCTCAGCCAATGGTTTTAACCCAGACATCATTGACCAAAAAATTAAAAAACATAAGAAGAAATTAACCTAAAAACAAATCACCACTTTGTCCATACAAAAACCGAAAGTTATATATAAAAAATTCACCTATCACCCAACAGCAGATAGTAAATTCAAAAACATTTTCAAGTAATACAATATAAGTTTAGCTTCAAGTAACCGATTCAACATAAAAAATGCATTGAAAACAGACATTAAAGACCCCATACCTACAAACCAGAGATCAGGCATCTACAGAATTGACTGCAAATCATGTTACATTGGCCAAACAAAAAGAAGACTGGAAACAAGGCTAAAGGAACATTTCAGACATATCAAACAGAAACAAACAGATAAATCGGCAGTAGCATACCATTTTTGGACATCACATCATGAAATACAAAATGACATAAAATTGCTAAAACCTGTAAACAACCCGGCAGAACTTACAGTTTGGGAGAATATTCTCATTACACAACAAAAAGACCAACTGATGAATTTTGAAATACCGCCACATGATTATGAACTTCTACTGAGAACACCAGATGGCTCCACCGTAATAGACCACAGAGCACAAATTCCAGCCATCAGTCGGACTTCAACTGAAGAAGAGGGCAATTGCCCTTGAAACATATGTTTTGAACATAATTACATATAAGTGAGGTGAGTGTTACTATTCCGACTCATTTTCAACTATCAAATTTTTTTTGTGTTCGTTATTGTCATAACAAGGCTTGTGGAGAAGAAAATGTTTAAAAATAGTACAAGAAAGTTTTCAAAATCTCAATATGAATAAAAACAGTACTAAGGGGACGCATTTCAGTTAACAGCCGCCTGATGGCAGTGGTACCACAGTTATTTGTTTTGGGTGGATTGCAATACCTTCTCTATACACTATGTACATTGTACGAATAGAGAAAGTAAAAATGATTTGCCGAAATGTATGTACGCTCATCACTTCCGAATGACTCCAGGAAATTGAACAATTTCTTTTTTGTGTTCGTTATTGTCACGACAAGGCTTGTGGAAAAGAAAATGTTTAAAAATAGTACAGGAAAGTTTTCAAAATCTCAATATGAATAAAAACAGTACTAAGGGGACGCATTTCAGTTAACAGCCACCTGATGGCAGTGGTACCACGGTTATTTGTTGCTAAATGGTCGTAGTATACACTGTATATATCTTTTCCCATTCAATATTAAGGTAACACACCAGTTTATCGACACAATGATGCAACATAGCAGCGCAATTCAAATACATTTTTATGTATTAACTTCCTTTCCTTACTCCTATTGTTTAAAAAAAGAAGCAAAGAAGCTTTTTTGGTGACGAACACCTGAAATATGTACTTATTTATTTGCCACCAGATCACCGTAGTACCTACTGCTCTGTTTATCTCCCCCATTCAATGCTAAGGAGTTATAGAGTCAATGACGCAAGATAACTGTGAAAATCAAATATATTTCTTATGTATCGTTCCTTTGGTCACATCGTTTAAATAAAGATATAAATATATTTTTGTTGTAATTCTTTAAAATGAACAAGTTATAAAATATGCGCATAACCATTAACCCTTCTGGGAATCTCAAAATCGCGGAGAAATGATGGGATCCATTTTAGGTTAACTTCCTATTGCAGAATGCTGGTTATTTGACGTTATATGGTACATAAGTTAGCTAAATAACATAAAGATACCCGCGTCACCATCGCACTGCAATTGCGGTGCTCTTAATACATTGGGTCAAGTAATATTTTGGGTTAAATGGAGAAATTTAATGCACAAAGCTATCCTGAAATAAAAACTTATCACTTGCCCAATCAGATCTACTTGCTCTTTAGTTATGTCATTGTTAGCCTTAAAAAATGCAAGTGTTTTGAAATAGAAAATAGAGAAAGAGATGGAAAACAGGAGTAAAGGAAAGAAAGAGATTCGGAAGAAGCATGAATGTTACTTGTGACTTTCCCCTTAACATAATTCATTACCTATGTCAGCGTTTACCCACCACACTATGAAAGCGCTGCCATTACTGTTATTATTATGCTAATGACATTCATGGTTACCCACGCTGTTAACTGGATATGTCATCCTTTCCACAATACCTTATGGGTGCGCAATACCAACTATATATGCTACATTGCGCAGATCATTGCGGTTTTCAGATGCAAAGACATTATTAGACATTGGCAATGGGCAAATTCCTGTTGACACTTCTACTGGTCTCATTTCTTTTCCACCAAATTTTTGCCACTTCACAATGTCCAAGGAAGAATTAATATCGAAAGTGTTCCCAAATATTGGTGCAAATTACAAAAAAACATGCTTGGTTGAGGAAACGAGCCATTTTAGCAACAACTAATAAGAATGTAGAATGATTAGAATATAAAAATTCAGACTAAAATTGATGGACAAATGCATTCCCTTAAGTCAATCGATTCCATTACCAATCCAAATGAAGTCGTCAATTATCTAACTGAATTCCTAAATTCATTGGATTTGCCAGGATTACTGCCACACACTTTACAGCTCAGGGTTGACTTGGTGAAAATTATGCTATGCAATCCCAATCAGCCGAAATTATGCAGCGGAACAAAACTCGCTGTTAAAAAAATTATGAAAAATTGTATTTAAGCTACTATAATCATAGGAAAGTTCAAAGGCAAGGACGTGCTTATTCCAAGAATACCACTAATGCCAACCGACTTTCCTTTTGAATTTAAGCATGTTCAGTTTTCGGCGCGCCTTACATTCGCAATGTCAGTAAATCCCAAGGTCAATTGTTAGAAGTGCGTTGCATGTACCGTGAATTGTTGTGTTTTTCGCATGGGCAGTTGTACGTTGCGTGCTCGAGAATTGGCAAACCATCGGCGCTATTTGTTTTCTCTCCGAAGGAAAATTGTACATTACAAGGCATTACAATAAAGTATTGTCAAATTATTTAATTCTAATTTTATTTCATTGCATGGTTGTACTGTAACCGTAGGTTTTGTGTCAGTTTTTTTCATTAGTTACACCACGCATGCGGACAACTAGTAAAGAAACGAAACGTTCATGTTTCATGTATAAAATATGTTTTTGCTGTTGAAATCTTTTAAAATTAACAAATTATAAACTATGCACAGTAACCAATAATCCTTCTTGGATCTAATCTTCTTCATTTTAGGTTCGCCTACCTATTGTAGATGTTGGTGATTTGAGATTATGTGATAGGGGAACGGAGGGTAATACCGCTCGGCGGGTAATGGCGCTCATGTAATTATTTCGGCTTGTTTGAGAGTTTGACCTGTCCAAGAGGATAGTCATAATAACTTCATAGTTGTTAAATGGTGAATGCGAGGGAGGAAGTTTCGTTCTAATCTGTAAGAATATTTTCAGCGAGAATTTATTACAGAAATCAGCTTGTATAAATCTGAATGTGATTAACCATTATTTTCTGTCTAGCCCATTCAGAACGGGGATGTATACAGTTTTCCATAATGTGTAGTAAAGCATAAAAAGCTGTTTGGTTTCTTCACTATTGGCAAAGAATTCCTAAATGGTCATGGAGGGCATTGATGCTCAGGTGAGCGGCATTACCCCCTTAACTGTGCATCATTACTTACCTTATTTTTTGAGGTTTAGTATAAATTTATAAAGAAAAATAAGGCACTTAAATATGAAGTTTCTTAATTCTTATAATGCTTATTACTAAATTATGAATAATTAAAATTGACAAGTATTTTATAAGTAACTTTTAACTCATTATTGTGAATGTTAATTATGAAATCAACTTTAGGGCACTTATTAAAATATCTTCATTTTATTTTTATTAAACTCATTTAGTAATCTAAGGTGATGCTATCTTATTACAATATTTGCATATTATTCATTAATTTATTAGCAGATGCCTAGCAAAAAGGACAGGAGTACAAGTAAGGTAACATGGCCATTAGAGACAATGGAAGCAACATTCAGGAAATTCTCAAAGACAAGCAGCACAGCAGTTCAATATTCCTTTCAGCACAATAAAGGGTAGGATAAAACAGGGAAGGTTTATGGAATATCGTTAGGTGCAAAAGAGTTTTACAGAGGCTCAGGAAAACAAAATAGAGTAAAATGCCATGATACTTTCAAAATTACATTTTAGTATTACACCTTCGGAATTCAGAAAGATTGTTTTTGAATATGCAAATCAAAAACAACTTTTGCAAAGAGAAGAGAGAGGCTGGAAAACTTAGTTCTACAGTTTCCTTAGAAGGCATCTCAGTCTAAGTTTAAGGAAGCCAAAACTTATAAAGAATGAGATCAGCAAGCTAATTTCATCTGTGTATGCCTCAAAATCTAAAAAATGACAAAAGAGGTCAAAATTAGAAGTGTGATTTGTGTAACTTTTGAACTGACCAGACTGAGTGCCATTACCCTCTATCATCGGGCAATCCCGCTCGTTGCATAGTTTTATAATTCAATTTTTAATTCCTATGATATAAGGTTTATTTCAAATAAAACTTATTCATTTGTGAAGAAAAATGTTTAATGACTGTGTTATACCAATAATCCATAAGTTAAGGTATATTTTAAGGTATATTTTGAAAGATTGCTGTTAAGTTTTCCTTAAGTGAGTGCATTACCCCTCCTTCCCCTACATGTACTAGCTAAAGATTATTTTATCAAAAAATGAAGATACCTCTGTCACCGTCTCACTGCAATTGTGGTGCTCTTAATATCAAGTACTATTTAGGGTTAAATGGAGAAATTTAATACACAAATATACTATTAAATAGAAACTTATCATTGCTTTGTTTCTTTTTTACAAAAACATAGCAGTATAACCTATTTCATCATTTACTCGCAACACTATTGAAAATATGCAATTACTGTTATTATGCCAACAGTATCCTCGCTTTCTCACACTGTTAATTGCATATTTCGTTCTTTCTACACTACCCTAAAGGTGCACTGTCTTCCCTCCTTTTCACAATACCAACTATATATGCTCCATTACGCAGAATATTGCGCGTTTCAAATACAAAGACTGGTTGCCTGACGTTACGCGACCAACAGACCCTTAGTCGACAACATTACCTAAAAGTTATCCTGACCTAAGGCATGGAAATATATACCTTTTTAAATTGTAATGTAAATTCTGAAAATTTGGGCATATAACAACTAAACTATACATATAATCATTTCACGGATATTGAATCCTCTATCATAAATAGTTTTCTATTAAACATATTATGCAATTTCATTTTAAATAATTACAGAAAGAGGGTATTCTTGCATACTTGCTGCACGTTTCTTGCATGAACTTTACTTGTACTTTAGTTAAAGGGCTATAAGTGTAGCTGTTGGAGGGTTTTCCTGCCACTGCAGAATGACAATAAGGCTTAGCTGACAGATGTGCACAACTAAAACCCAATCATCCACTGTGTAAGGCGCAGCAACTGTAGGAGAAACTACTGTAAATAAATGTAAAAGAGTATTTCTATATTCCCATTCTAAAAATGTCAGATACATAAAAATCTGTTTTTTGAACAAACCTAACTGCTTTTATCCTACTACATACTTCTTAAATCTCCAACGAAATAATACACATTTTTACAGGGAATTAACATAGATTTTGTACACATTTCATATTGAATTCTGCATGGAAACATAATTCAAAACACACTGCATCTTGGACCCATTCTGTTAGAAAATAGGAATGAAATGAGTAGAAAATACAATGTTGCATACAAGGATGTATTTAGGTAGGGGGAGAGGTCCAGATCCTTACTGAATAATTATTAATATAATTTCAAATGCTGTACACATAAGTAACAATGTTTTTCTTATCCAGAGTTATTTGAAACTTAGGTTAATATTAATATACATTACAAGAGTGTTTCTGTCTGAAAGTATTTAGGTTATTTGACTAAGTTGACATTAACAGCTATGTTTGTACATATCTTTCATTAGATAAAACACTATTTGCATTCATATTTATATCAACAATAAGCAGGTACCTATGCACTTTTAGTTTTGTCATATTTTGTGTTTCATCAAGCATTTAAATTGTAAAACTAATCAACAATATAAGTGCACTGTTTAATACAAGAAGTGAATTGTTCCTCTGTAATATCTAAGATGCAGGGAGCTTATAACCTGGAAATATTTTAAAATATCACTTCATCCTAAAAAGCAAATTGATTGATTGTGCAATTTTTAAGAAAATACAAGGCATGTCTGAAAGGTAAGTATGGTTTGGAAAATCAGGCAGAAAATATTTGTTTTCACAACATTTATGTGTACATGAAAAAGCATTCCTTCACCAATTTTTTTGACATAATTGCCATGTCAGGGAATAAACCTTTGTATGCCCCTCTTCAAAGAAAGGTGAAGTCAGCAACTGCAGAAGATTTTTTGAAATTTGTGGAAATATATTATAAAGCATTCTTGTGAACTGCCTGTTTTGACAAATTACCTCATTCATTTGTTCAGCCAAATCATCAGTGACAGCAGAAAGCTGCCCACTCCATGCTCTGTCAAAAATATTGGACGTCCATCATTGAATTACTTAGCCTTCTTTCTGATTATTCCACCTGTCATTAGTGTTTCATTGTAAATCTACTCAAGTCTGAGGTGGCTCCTCATGGCAGGCGAAGTCTACCCTAATAGTTGCAACAATATTTTTAAATATTGTTTAATAATACTCATAATATAATGTATGTGTATTGAGCTAAAATGAAATGTTTCCACTTAACAAAAGCCGCTTGTCTGCAAAGGGTAGGCAATTCCTGAGCTAGCCTGCCTTCTGATGTCATGATCATAGTTCCAAGTATTTGGTGGCTGGTAGTAAGCGTTAAGGAAAATGCTGTTATAAATACTGGAGCACATGCGTTGTACATTAAGACAAGCAAACAGTAAATTTGCCTGCCCTGTCGATTGTTGATAGGCTCCTCCAAAGTCAACCAGAACCTGTGTGTAAAAAAATTATTGCTGCACCAATTATCGTGTGTTTTGAAGAAACAGAGAATTGGAAGTGAAATTCCTTTTATAAATACCTATTAAATAGGAAGGCACATTTTAGGTCCTAATAATTACTGCATTAAATTGTGAAATAATATTCCAGCTGCCTTTAGAAAATGTTTTCCTACTACAGAGCTAGTTTCATTACAAATTATTACACCCTATAATTTAGACTTTTCAAGATTGAGAAACAAGCTCAAGTTTGTCTACTCCGATGACCAGTTCTTATCTCAAAGTGTAACTGAAGTTATAAATCTGTTTGTGGAAAGTGATATTCATAGTGTGTTGCCGGAAGCGTACAGACTGTTTATCGTAGCTTAACAAGTTGCAGTTTTGAGAGAAGCCTTTCTTGCTGGAACAGAATGAAGTCTTATTTAAGGAGCACAATGGGACAGGACATGGTTACAGCTTTAGTGACAGTGTCTATTGAACACAAACTTCTTTATTCGATCTTAAAACAGGAATCATGTGATGATGTCATCAAACAATATCCAAGCATGAAGGATCGATGAATTGATTTACTTTACAGTAAAGATAAGCAAAATGTTTCTGTTAGATCCGTAATTTGGGTATTGCAAACATTTGCCCACCTAAAAATATCACTGTGAGCCGCCACTGCTACAAGTTGACGAATTTCAGGTGGCTTAATATTCCTTGCATTCTGAAACTATTATGGAATGCACTTCACAGTCGGGGGATCAGAAATTGCCTTAAGCATTTTGAGCGATTACTAACACTACAAACACAACAAAATCTGGCTGTAATGGTATCAGTGAACAGACAATAAACCAGAGAGACAGGTGCATATATGTGGAACTGCGACACGAGTGTTGTGGTGACAGTAGAAGAAAATAATTGTACTTACTTTCCAGACATGCCTCTTACTACTATCAAAATATGAAGCTATTCGGCGTAAGCCAGGATATGAATCAAGGTTGTAGCTCACCTGCAGTGCCATTTGTGGTAAAAGCGGGCATTAAACATTATTTTAAAAAATCTGATGTGCACCATTCACATGACTTTCTCTATATCCCTGCAACAAATTATTCTTAAAAAGCTTATACTTCTATTTACTTTATGCTAATCAGAAAAAATGAGAAGAAATGTCTTATTACTTGCTTCCTTGTAAGTAGAAGTGAAATAAGGGACTACCATACGTTAAAATGATAGTCAAAAGCTGGTTTCTGTGTCAACGAAGTTCCTTTGTTTATATGGATAGGAGTTGACAAGTTCCTATATGAGAAAAGTATAAGTTTTTCATAGCAGAAACCAAAAATAAGGAATGTCTATAAAATGACAAACTCACGAAAAAAATGTATATAACATAACGTGCTCTACTTTTGTTCTGTAGTAAGTTTTTGTCCATCTCTTACGGTTTAGCAGTTATTCAAAATTCAGTAAAATTCATCCAGAATAAACTACTCTTCAGAGGCTATTCCCAGAAAATTCAAGATATACATTTTACTTGTCAGGTAAATATCTTTAATATGCGAAATTTTAAACAAAATCGTTAGAGCCATTTTTGAAAAAATCAACAATTTTGAAAAAAGTTCCATGTAAAGGGTAGTTGGAGGTGGGGGGATTTTTCTCAAAATCTTCGTGTCGCATCCCTGGAAGATACTAAACTTAAATACCAAGTTTGGTATTTTACTGACATTACGTATTTGAGTTATCGTGTTCAAAGACACACGGACCTTTTTATGAAAATGCTTTTTTACTTTCTCTATAGGCACTATGTACATAGTATATAAAGAATGTATTGCACTCCACCAAAAAATTCGATAGCAAGATTTCACTGGAAACATATGTTTTAGGGTCCCCTTAATCTAAAAAAAGCATTTTTGGAAAAAGGCCCGTGTGTGTGTCCGTACGTCCGTGAACACGATAACTCAAAAACGAAAAGCAGGTAAAATACCAAACTTTGTATTTAAGTTTAGTATCTTCCAGGGATGCGACACGAAGATTTTGAGAAAAATCCCCCCACCCCAAACTACCCTTTACATGGAACTTTTTTCGAAAATTTTGATTTTCTCAAAAATGGCTCTAACGATTTTGATTACAATATCGTATATTAAAGATATTTACCGGACAAATAAAATGTATATCTTGCATTTTCTGGGAATAGCCTCTGAAGAGTAGTTTATTCTGGGTCAATTTTACGGAATTTTACATAACTGCTGGACAAAAACTTACTGCACAAAAAATGTAGAGCACGTTAAAACACACAATTTATGTTATATACATTTTTTTCGTGGAGTTCGTCGTTTTGTGACATTCCTTATTTTTGGTTTCTGCTATGCAAAACTTATACATTTCTCATACAGCAATTTGTCAACTGCTGTCCATACAAACAAAGGAACTTCATTGACATAGCAACCAGCTTTTGATTATCACTTTAACCTTTGGTACTCCCTAATTTCACCTCTACTTACAAGGAAGCAAGTAATATGGCTATTTCTGCTAATGTTTTACTGATTAGCATGAAGTTAATAGGAGTATAAGCTTTTTAAGAATAATTTGTTGCAGGGATATAGAGAAAGTCATGTGAATGGTACACATCAGATTTTTTTTGGATATAAGGGACCCTAAAACATATATTTCTGGTGAAATCTCGGTATCGAATTTTTGGGTGGAGTGCAATACCTTCTCTGTACACTATGCACATAGTGCGTGTAGAGAAAGTAAAAATGGTTGTGATGGTGTTATGATGTGATTTTCATGCCCCAGGCAGTCTTATTTCATTAGTCATGACAACAAGCATAGGTATTATCACAATATGATCAATCCTAGGAATATAAGTAATAATCTTAGCACTTAAGTGTTATGATTAAAGCAAGTATCTTCCTGTAACAAATTACACAACTGTATACCACAAACATTTTATTACTATTTGCTAAATCTAATTAACCATAATTAATTTGCAACTGTATATATCCGGTAATATTACAAGTAATTAATTCATTATTGTTTCGAAGTGTAGTATTGGTCATCAAGAAAACAGTAAATCATCATGGTCCACAAATGGATGGAATAGTATGCTTAAAAATTCAGAAAAGGCATTATTGTCCACAAGCTTAAAGTTGGCATTTTTTCTTTTGTCCTTGTCTAACACAGCTTTTGAAAACCCCTTAGACTTTTACTTTAGGACAGTCATTTTAAAATCCTAATTGCCTATGGTGATATGAAAGTAAGAAGGCATAAGTGATGTCGCAAGTGAAGTAAGATGAAGAAGGATCATCTGCCACTTGTGTTTCTATCGTGTCTGGTTTGTCATAAAAGAGGAATGGCATAGAAAAAGATGGTGAGTATTTCCTTCTTTTTCTGATAACCAAGTGCCAACTTACAGCTTGTATAGATATCACTTACAAGACACAGATAAAGTTCCTATTTTGAATGACTGGCAGTTTGAAAGGGCTGATTTCATAGTGTCAGTGACAATGACTCAGGATGCCTGGATAAGCTGGAACAACAGTGCAATAATAGAAAGGTTCTGCATTCCACTTCCCTTTGTCCTGGGCTAACAATAAAACAGCCTTGAAGAGGAGAATTTGCATCCCAAATAGATAACTATAACCTCAGTATCCTTTTTGCGGTGAAAGTATCCAGTTAAGTGACATTTTGTTTGGAATCCACAAGTTTTAGTTTCATTTACCATGTTCACAACTGGTAGAACAATCCAGGGATTAAGAAGGTGGTTTGACCAGCATGTGCATACGAGCACGTGGTTGCACTACTTCCTCTGAACAGGTCATTCCAATCAGCACTGTGGTAAGGGCAGACGATTAAATGTACCATCCCTCTCTTTCTTTAGGACAGTCTCTGGATGTGTTAGATTACATCATTATTCCTTTTTGCTCTAGCACTTTCCTCTCAGGCTCAATTCAAAGTTGATGTCCTGATCTTTGTATAACTCAAATGATACGCCAAAGTGGTAGAACAGTTTTTCTACAAGGCAGTTTGGATCATAGTAGCAGTTGTGAATAGGTAATGTTGTCGACTAAGGGTCTGTTGTCAACAGCCAACCTTTGAAGCTGAAAAGTGCAATGAGTTGGTATTCTAGAAAGGAGGGAAGGCAGCGTACCAATAGGTTAGTGTGGAAAATATGCAATTAACAGTGTCTGGAAGCAAGGATGGTGTTGGCATAACAGTAATGACAAATGCGTTATTTATGGACGCTCTTTAACTGCTGTGGTTCTCAGCGTCCCATTCTAAATTGGGCGTGAAAGACCGCTTAATTTTGCTCAGAGACACCTCAATCAGGCTTGAGGTTCTTTTACGTGCCGTAAATCTACGACACGGGACCAACGACTTTACTTCCCTTCCGAAGGAAGCCATGCTAAGGATTTTTACGCCGGGTTTGAACCCGCGACCTTGGGTATATGAAGTCAGCATGGTAACCACGGAGGGCGACTAACAGTAATGACAGCACTTGCATAGTGAGGGTTCCATGACACTCTCCGAAAAGTGTCCTCCAGTTTAAACTATTCTGTTTTTCCCCAAAACTAAACTTACATCCTTCTTCCCTCACCAAGAAACATTCACGCTTCTTCTGAATCTCATTCTTTCCTTTCGTCGTATGTTCTCCACCTCTTTCTTTAAGTTCTTCTATATCAAACATTTTTAAAGATTAGCAATAACATAACTAAAGAGCAAGTACATCTGGTTGGTCTGACAGTTATTCTTAAAAGTATTATTATTAATTACTAGAAATTCTGTTATGTTTTCGTTAAAAAGAAACAAAGCAATTGATAAGTTTTTATTTGATAGTAGCTTTGTGTTAAATTTGTCCATTTAACCTTAAATATTATTTGATGTGATGTATTAAGAGCACCGCAATCCCAGCATCTGCATGTTCTGCCGAAATCACAATCTTGTAGCACATAACCTCAAGTAAGCATCATCTGCAATAGAGATATATAATGGAGATTTTATCCGGGTGCCATCATTTCTCCGCCATTTTCAGATTGCAAGAGGGGTTATTGGTTAATACTCACTAGTTTATAACTTGTTAACATTAAAGAATTACGACAGCAAAAATACACTCTATACATGAAACAAGTACGTTTTTATTTCTTTGTTTAAACGATATGACCAAGGAAACGATAGTTTATACATATAACTATTTCCAGTGTTATCTTGCGTCATTCATAACCGTGTGCATTCCCTTAGCATAGAATGGGGAGAAAAATAGAGCATACTGCTGCCAAATACACTTCATACTAATACAGGAAACTACCTCAATTTAACATGGGAACGGTTGGCGACATGCGATGGTGCTACATGCACATCAGGTGATCTAAATCAATGGAAATGATGCTGTAAACACGTCGCGATTTCTAATAAAATCGGAATCAATATACCAATTTATGCATTTTCCTTTCAATGTAGGTCACATTGAAGGAGCAAACTTCAGTATAGTTCAAGCGTGGGCTGAATTAACCTTTACAGGCCAGAGGATAAAATTATTTATTTAGCCTTCAGTTAGACGCAAATTACCGGGAAGAATATGAACGGTAATAGCTTATAATATTTGCTCTGAAGTTAATTTTTAAATTATTTATATGTTTTCGGTGCTTACGAATGAAATTTAATTCTAACACAATTGTTTTGTAATGAAAATACGAATATCCGAAACTCCCAAGTGTTGAGACCGTTAATTAGCATCGTAGTAATAATAACAATCAATTTTATTAATTATCTAAATATATATGTAAAGAAAGTTAATATTTAATAAGTTGTATGCATAGGAACCAAGAAGCCAGTTGTTCACTTAAAAGTTACTCAGAATCTTGACGCCAGACTGGATAGAGGGGTGAGAAGTTGCTTATTTTGTGAGAGTCACGTTCGAGTTTAGTATAAGGGGAAACCACAGTTTAAAGCACACAAGGAGACTTCTTCTTTATATTCGTGGTATCACGTGATTATTATGACGCATTCTGGGAGATTTGCAATGGTTTTTGGGTAATGATGGTGTCATTTTGGCGGACCTTCCAACCTATCAGAAGGAAGCCACCATGACATCATTTTTTGTATATAAGAAGTAAGATTTGGCACATCGAGGTCGTTTTGCTAAGAATTCACCCGTGAGAGAGGCAACGTCGTCGCATGTTAAGAATTCACCCGAGTGTGAGGCAAGGTCGTTTGTTAAGAAGTTCGCGAAGTAAGTTTATTATAATAAGAAACTATGTGAAGTAAAGTAACGTCGCTCACCTATTTAACAGTCGGCTCGTGATTAGGTGAAAGTGAATTGTGCCATGTACTCAACTAAAACAGTGTAATTGAAAGTACTTGTGAGTAAGTGTTAAAGGACATCAGTCAGCAGCATAAAAGAGTATAATCAGGTGCTTGTCTTCAAAACTCCTTTAGAATAAACAGCAGTAAAAAGTTACAAGTGTTTTCTTAACAATTACAAGATCACTCCTACAACTCCTCCCACTAGCTAAATCCATGCCTGGGACAGTCAATGTTCATGCAAGACTGACCAAAGCCGTGGCAACCCATCCCAGAAGAGCTTCAATACCAGGTACGTGAGTGTAGTGGAGCTGATTGGAAGTGACACTTAGTTGCGCTGCACACAAGCATCCAAAGGGAGGCGTAAAATCAACAAACTAAAATACTCCCGCATATGGCTCACAACGTGCACCACTAACAACGCATCGAAATCACCGCTGCAAAGTATTTTAGAGAAAAGCCGATTTCCACCCAGAGAATCTGTCAAAGCTTAGAAACCCGGTTCGTACTGGCGCACCATTCAAATCATGCTTAAACCAATTGGATTAAACTTACTTTACTCCTTGGTAGTCTGAAGAATTTATAAATTAAATGTTAGGTTTTCAGCCTATAGTCTTTTTGGAATGAGACACTGACAGTGGGAGGAAGGGGAGGGAGAGACGGGGAGAGAGAGAGAGAACAAGTTGTAATTTGCATTTTATAGTTACCTTTAAGCTAAAACAAACATTGCAAGCAAACACATACTTTGACTATATTCAAATATTTATTTTTACTCAATTCATCCCTTACCTACCGATCCAAGTCATCCCTTACCTACCAATCCAATTCATCCCTTAACAAACGGCTGCAAGTTTCCATATAGTATTAGTTTCAATTGGAAAGTTATCTTAAAGATGCACCATGCTGTAGAATATTCAAGTGTCTCAAACACTATTTGGGTTTGTGGTGCATAATTTTTTTTTATGTTTTATGAATGATGGTTTGCAACTGCTTGAGATAGTAATATTTAAGAAAACATTTTTTAAAGAATCTGATGATAATTCAAATGACTTTCTTTACCTATTATGCAACAACTATTTTTACAAAATCATCTTCTATCCTATCGAGATAAGCATTAGGAGAAATTGTTTTATTATATGCTTACTTGTGGATACATGGGAATACACGAAGTTAAAGTGACAGACAGATCTTCTCAAGCTATGTTATGCGGTTGAAATTCTGCACATTTGCATAACCAAGATGGGAGTAAAAGAAATCTGATGTGTTCCATTCACATGACTTTCTTTAGCTGTTCCACAAACTTTCACTACAAAATATTATTCTTCTATGCTATGCTAATCGAGATAAACAATAGCAGAAATGATATTATTAATTTGGTTCCTTGTAAGTAAAAGGGAAATAAATCAGACTAAAGTGAGTCAAATCTTTTAAAAGCTATTGCTATATGAAACAATTTATACCCAGTTCTCTCTTGCATTCCGGGCCGTAAAACAAAAGAGATGAAATGAAAGTTGATTTCCTGCTTGAGAAAATTTTAAGTGCCTAGTTTAAAATTAAAAACAACAAGGAATATCTTGGAAACAGTTACCTTTTACAAAAATATGTATAAGACATGTCGTGATTTAATGAGATCTGCTTTTTTTGTGTAGTAAGTTTTTGTCTGTCTCACAGTCTATTTTAGCCTTCAGAGGCTATTCCCAGAAAATTAATATAATACATTTTATTTGTCACAAAAATGTCTTATAATTATGGCATTTTATTCTAAATCATCAGTTATTTTTGAAAAAATTAAAATTTTCAAAAAGTATTTTATGTAAATGGTAGTTGAGGGTGGAGAAATTTTCTTAAAAATCTTTGCACGACATCCTTGGAAGATACCAAACTTAAATACCAAGTTTGGTATTAACCAATTTTTTTGTTTTTGAGCCTGCTGACCACAGACATACATTTGTCTAAAAATGCTTTTTTTTTTGGATTCAAGATGTCTCAAAACATGTATTACTGGTGAAATCTTGGTTTCAAGTTTTTGGGTGGAATACAATACCTTCTCTATCTACTATGTACTACGGAAAGTAAAAATGGATATTGATTTTAAAAAAGAAAAAAATTACAATTTCCCATTTGAGAAAAGCATAAGTATGGAAAATTTAAATCCATAACAAAGAATATCTCAGCAATGGTTAACTACATAAAAAGTCTATAAATTGTGTGCTTTAACAAGATCTACAATCTTTTGTGTGGTAATACTTTATCTATTGCTTTGAGATTACCAGCTATGTAAAAGTCTTCCAAACAAAGAGGGCTTCAGAGGCTATTTCCTGAAAATTCAAGGTACATATTTAATTTATTATGAGAATATCTCTAATATATATGGTATTTTGATTCAAAATCGTTAAAAGCCAAATTTGAGAAAATTGAAAACTCTTACATCTAAAAGGCAATTTGGAGTGGGGGAGATTTTATTCAAAATCTTAAATGCCAAATAATCAATCCAAAATATTTAAATAAATTAAAATAATAATTTAATCTATATTTAAATATAATTGTTAACCAACTTTTTGTTTTATTTAAGGTGTTTACAGAGACCTTTTTCTAAAAAATGTTTTTATTTAGGGGTTTTCAAAACAAGTATTTTTGTTGAAATCTTTGTATACAATTTCAGGGTAGAATGGAATATTTTCTTCTTTACCTACTATATGCATTGTACATGACAGAGAAAGTTAAAAATAGGGTGGATTATTTAATGAAGGTGTAAAGCACAATTTTTTAATTTTTTTTGCCATAAATAACAGCTACTATGTTTCACAAGTTCTAATATTTTATACAACACAAGTTACAAGGAATTCTTTTTTTTGTTTCATTTGTAAACCCCACTTTAACTTCTATGATCATATCAGGGACTTTGACTTGTGAAACAAATTGTCTGATCACAGTCACTCTCACATACAGTCTTCCAGACTTTGTGGGGATAGGGAATAATTCTAGTTAAAGAAAAATTCATCACCCCAGCTGGGTAACAAACCTGGGAACTTCGGGTGAGAAGTCAGCTTGCTGACCACTCAACCACGTAGGCAGTCAACAAAGAATCGTTTCCCTGCATAGAGTACATCATGACAATGAAGAAAAGGACCAAAATAACTAATGCATCTCTAAGTGTGTTCTCTCTGACCTAAAAAAAAAAAAAAAAGTGTTTCATTCACGTGACTTTCTCTACATCTCTGTAATAAACTGTTGTTAAAAAGCTTATTCTTCTAATTGCATCATGCTAATCGAGATAACCGTTAGCAGAATGTCTTCTTGTAAGTAGAAGGTAAATAAGAAAATGCACAGGCTAAAGCAATAGTCTCCTCCTTTAAAAGTCAGTCGCTATGTGAAAGAATTGAAATTCCAATATCTTTGCTTGCTATGAATAAACAAACGAGAAGAAAGATGTCTTCCTGCTTGAGAAAAGTTTAAGTGCCTTAAAATTTAAACCAATAATCTGGAATTTCTTGAAAACAGTTAAGTATATGGCATAAATTGTATGTTTTTTTAACGAGATCTACATTTTTTGTGTAGAGAGCTTTTGTATATCCCTTATGGTTTGCCAATTATAGAAGTTATCCAGAATGGAGAGGTTTACAGAGGCTATTCCCAGAAAATTAAAGATATACATTTTGTTTGTCATAAAAATATCTTAAACATAAGGTATTTTAATCAAAATTGTTAGAACATTTTTGAGAAAACACAATTTTCGAAAACTGTTCCATGTAAAGGGTAGTTGGGGATGGAGGAATTTTCTTGAAAATCTTTGTGTCACATCCCTGGAAAATACTCAACTTAATACCAAGTTTGGTATTCAACCGACTCTTCGTTTTTGGGCCATGCTGCCCACAGACACACACATGGACCTTTTTCTAAATATTTTTTTGACTCAGGGGACTTCAAAACAAATTTCTGGTGACATCTTGGTATGGAATTTTTGGGTGCAATACAATACCTTCTCTATACACTATGTACAGTATTTGTAGAGAAAGTAAAAAGTAATTCAAATTACTCTAGGAATGGATTGTTGGAGAATAGAAGTTAAATAAGCAAACCTTAGTGGGCTGAAAGATTGAAGAAGTTTATGTATAGCTTACCAGATATTGGATAGTTGAAGAATTAAAGTTTTATTAACTTTACTGTTCATTATCTGTATTGAGATATAATATATATTTTTAGCTCCATTATTTCCAATAGGTTTTCAAGAAAAAAAAATAAATAAAATAAAATTCTCTGGCAGAGAAGTAGAATACACATTGTCTGAATATGCAAAAATAATTAAACATAAAACCTCAATAATAGTTAGTACAAGATTTTACTTGATATTGCTGTACATGTAATAAAAATTGAGAAGTAACATTCTCTGAGCATAATTATCTTTGCTCCTTCCTGTAAAAAGTGGATTTATGGATTAATCACAATATGTTTGTACATGATTTTTCATATTTAAATTGAAAGAAAATTGTAAATGTCATTTTGCACATGTTTTACAATTGTCATTGTAAAATGACTTAACCTTGAGATAAGCCATTACTAATGCTGACACTAGGTAACATATGCTGCTAAAAATATCATTTTCTTTAAAACTTCATTTTTACTGATAGTAAATAATGTAAAAGGTTAAATGAAATTGTCACTGAGTATAAAAAGCTAATTATATGTTGGGTAAGCCAGATAGCTTAAAACAAAGAAATCCTCTTTTAGGGAAGGGTAGATGTTAAAACAACGAGGAAGGGATCAATTGCAAATTATGGAAGTACGTCAGTTTGTCTTATAAATAAGGTAATCATTTTATAACATAAATATGGAGCAATGTAGAACATCACCAAAAATAGACTACTATTAATTAATAATATTATTTTTCTCTGAATGCAATGCCATGCTGATCAGCTAATGAAATAAATATGAGAGTATTTTTGAGAATAACAATGATAGTGATGATGCAGCAAAACATATGCCCATTGCCCAAATTATAAAATAAAAGACAAAGTTCAAAAATTAAATTTCTCAGAAATTATGCGGACAGATTGTTACCTTATTTGCAATGACAGATGCTATAATCTAATGATAGGAAGTAAAGGTGAGAGCACAAAACAAAATATTCTGATTGTTGTCAGGAACATCTTAGTGTGAATTTATTTTGTATTCCCATCAAAAAACTGTTCAAAGAATTAAAATAATATTAAAACATTTGAAGGTATTATTTGAGGAATAAAGAAGCACTAATTTTATAATAATTTTAACAGGTACAGGATTTCATGGTCTACACATACTTATTGTAACTAAATTCCTTATTACATGTTTATACTGAATATTACTTTACATCAAATTACCATTTTGGTTTTGAGGAAGCAGGTGCTTAGTTAAAAAATTAATAAACATAGTAGAACTTACATTCTGAATAATGTTAATTTTTAAAGATTGAATGATTCAGGGTAAACCTGACAAATGTATTTTTTTAAACAATTACAGATAACAGTTTTATCTTTCACTCATATTTAAGATTTGAATTTACCTCACGAGTTCCACAAGTAATGGAAGGAACATCACACACCGTGGCTGAAAGCAGATCTTTTGTGCTTACCAACCCCAGGAAGAATGAATGGATGAGGTGAAGGAACTGTAGGAGGTTATAGACAGTAGGCATACAGATTACAGAAAGGCGCAGAGGTCCCTAACAATTCCAAGCTTGAAGACCTGATCACACCAGGTCTGTTCTGAGAAGACTTCCTTCTAACGGAATCAGGCAGAATATGACCACTTTATGTTTCTCAAAGAAGGCTAACATATGTCAGGACAGAGAAGAGCACCTTTCCACTGCCCCAACATTGAGTCACACTGCACAGCCCTGAAAAATGAAAGGGGAAGCAACATTATAGAAAATGAGGGAAAGGAAGTCACAGTACAAGAAACAAACCCAACATTCACCTGCTGACCAGGGAAAAACCCATGGTGAGACTTTCTCTACATCTCTGCAAAAAATTATTGTTAAAAAGCTTATGTTTCTATTTACTTCATTCTAATCGATACAAAATTAGCAGAAATAGTCTTATTACTTGCTTCTTTGTAAGTAGAAACAAAATAAGGGAGTACCATAGGTGAAAGTGATAGTTAAAAGCTGGTTGCTATGTGACTGCAGTTTCTTTGTATGGACAGGAGTTGACAAATTCTGTATGAGAAAAATATAAGTTTTTTTAAAGCTGAAACCAATAACAAATAATATCATAAAAACAAAAAAAAAAAAAAAAAAAAAAAAAAAAATGTATATGACATAAATTGTGTTTTAATGTGTTCTACATTTTTTGTGTGGTAATTTTTTGTCCATCTCTTGGGGTTTAGCAGTTAGGGAAAATTGTGTAAAATTCATCCAGAATAAAGTAGTCTTCAAGGCTATTCACAGAAAATTCAAAATATACATATTATTTGTCAGGTAAATATCTTTAATATACAATATTTTAATCAAAATCGCTAGAGCCATTTATGAGAAAGTAAAAATTTTCAAAAAAGTTCCATGTAAAGGGTACGTAGGGGGCGGATTTTCTTGAAAATCTTTGTGTCACATCCTTGGAAGATACCAAACTTAAATACCAAGTTTGCTATTTAACGTTCTTTTCATGCTTTGAGCAATGCTGTCCACAAACGCTCACATGCACCTTTCTCCAAAAATGCTTTATTTGGATTCAGGGGGACCCAAAACATGTATTTCTGGTGAGATCTCAGTATTGAATATTTGGGTGCATTACAATACCTTCTCTATACACTATGTACATAGTACATGTAGAGAAAGTAAAATACATTTCAGTAAGTTTATGGAACTATACAGAAAACTTTTAAATACAAAACAACAAAAGAAAGTAAAATAAAATTTTAACAAGAGTTGTGGCAATCCCCACTATATTGAACAGCTGTGAAACTAAGGTTCCAGCAAGAAAACAAAACGGTAGAATTCAGACATTGGAGATAAGGCTCCATAGGAAAGCAAAGGGTAGCACCAAACTCTATAGAATTGAAAGCGAAAAAATAAGAGAAGATCTAAAAGTAGGGTCTTTATGTATCAAGTAATCAATTTAAAACAACATGGATTGAGCACATGAATAAAATGAGTGAAAAAAAATCCCCACCACTAGCAAGAAAATACCAAGCAAGAGGACAAGATGTTTGATGTCCTTGAAAGCATTGGGCTGATGTTTCCTAAATCTTGAATGGATAATTGCCTAATCCATGTAGTGATGATGCTTACAAATGGTTTAAAAAAGTTGACCCCTATACATAATCTCCCACTTAATCTTTTGGTAATTATTTACAAGTTGGGCCGCTATCTCTCTCCGCTGCGACTTATGCCAGTTTTGCACTCTAACGGGACCGGTGTGGTTAGAGAGGGATAATGAGTGGTGAGATGGTTTAAAAAACTAATGTTGTATCCATTGCGCTGTTAGGAGTTGTTGGAAATATCAATAATGAGGTACTACCACGATATAAAATTAGAAACATAAATTTATATACACACACTAACCTAAACGGATTGGAACCTAACCTCGCGCTAAATTTGAAATCCACAGGCTTTGACATTGTCATCATAAATACAAAGTCAATCAATCGCACTTAGTTTCACTCGATTTTAGAGTGCCCGAAGTTCTGCATAATAAAATTCACTGAACAGCTGTATCTGCGTGAAACATACTTGTCATACATCAGCACAGCGTCTAGCGACATATGCCGGTGTTGCATTCTACAACACTGTTCGCCTGCCGCCGACAATGAAACTCAGGTTTTAGGCACTTTAATGTGTAGATTATTATGTATTTACATTGCAAAAGTACTACAAGACTTCTTTATTTATATTCTACTCCTTCTAGGCAGCATACTTCATAAATATTCACAAAAAAGGATCGCTACGGGCACGTAATAAATTAGCGTTTAACTTAATTACGGAGCTTTTCCGATAAAAAAAAATTGGTGAAAACGTAACAAGTATAAACCCAACTTACAGTCAAACCACAATTTGTTTAATTTCTAGAGGGGCCCAAGTTCTCTATAATTACCAATCTTTTTTCTTACTATGCCACTGCTTTGAGGATTGGAGTCTTGTGGTGCTTGAGGAAAAAAAATTCGTGTTTTCTGACAAGAAAAATTCATTCAAAAGTAGCTAGCATACTTTATGTATTCAAGAAAAACATTACTGTGCATGTACAAATTTTGGGATCAGAATAATACAAAGACCCAATTATTATTTCAAGACTATTGTACTTTTAGCACTTACAGAATAATAAAATAAATTCCAAACAGCAATGCCAGATGGTAATATTTGTGCTGCATTTGGGATAAATGGAAAGAACTCAGGAACGAGTAGTGTATCTTTATATGGTAAAACAATCATTTTTATTATACCTTGTACTTGCTCCAGGATTTTTTATCTGTCTTCTGGTTTGTCTTGTCATCCTGCCTCAACGGCTTACGTGGACTTTGCCTAGTAGGTGCCTCCACTTCATTGGGTGGAGATAGAAAGAGAGAAGGAACCACATTTTACTTTAACCTATAAAGTATACAAATTATTAAAGAAATTCTAATCAGGCACAATAGCATAGCAATCTTATATTATAAGTGTTTCTAACATAGTAAAGGTTAATTTCACAGTATGTCACCATGAGATCCATTTGTGAAGGTAGGCAATTCGGTTCGTATTCGTTAATCTTTAATAATAGCAGTGGGAGTATTTTTATTATTATTATTATTATTATTATTATTATTATTATTATTATTATTATTATTTTCATCATCATTATTCAAATTGAGAGCAAACCTAAGTTAATATTTCCTTTAGTTAACAGTTTTGGTAGTAAGAGAGGGTTAATACACATGAACATGTGATCCGGATTCGGTTTATTCTGCCATTACAGTCGCCTTGTAGTTACTGCCTATTACAAACTTTTAGGGCCCTAAGCCAAATCTAGCGGATTTCAAAACTAAAAAGGCTTTAAACCACAACCACAAACCAATCAAGCTTAAAATAATGTTTCAACAGTTCATATCTAATATTTGTTTCTTCCACCGTGAGACTAATGTTGTTGAGAATGTTTAGTGAAGAAGTGTACGGATTCTCTCCTACCCAAACACAGCATATTTACTTTTTTCCAAATCAATAGAATTTGAACTAATTTCTAGGCCTACAGTTCACACATTTATAAACTTTGACACTTTAATATCTGGTTTGAAAAATTCTCTACTTTGGAGTTCCTCCATGTTCACAACTGCTACTCATCAAGCATGTTCACAACTGCTGCTCACCCAACATGTTCACAACTACTCTCACCCAGAGTGTTCACAGGTAATGTTGCCCGAGTAAGAGTCTGTTTACTGAGCATTATCGTAAATCCATACTAACATTGGAAATTAACAAATCTGATGTGTTCCATTCACATGACTTTCTCTACATCTGTGCAACAAATTAGTTTTAAAAAGATCATGCTTCTATTTACTTCATGCTAATCGAGAAAAATTAGCAGAAATAGTCTTATTTCTTGCTTTATTGTAAGTAGGAGCGAAATAAGGGAGTACCATAGGTTAAAGTGAAAGCCAAAAGCTGGTTGCTATGTGACTGATGTTCCTTTGTTTGTATGGACAGGAGTTGACAGATTCCTGTATGAGAAAAGTTGTTTTTCAAAGCTGAAACTAAGAAAAAGGAATATCTCAAAAACGATCAACTCCACGAAAAAAATGTATGTGACATAAAGTGTGTGTTTTAACGTGCTCTACATTTTTTGTGTGTTAAGCTTTCATCCATCTCTTACGGTTTAGTAGTTATGCAAAATTCATCCAGAATAAAGTAGTCTTCAGAGGCTATTCCCAGAAAATTCAAAATATACATTTTATTTGTGAGGTAAATATCTTTAATAAATGATATTTTAATCAAAATCTTTAGAGCCATTTTTAGAAAATCAAAATTTTCGAAAAAAGTTCCATGTAAAGGGTAGTTTGGGGGTGGGGGGATTTTTCTCAAAATCTTGGTGTCGCATCCCTGGAAGACACTAAACTTAAATACCAAGTTTGGTATTTTACCAACTTTTCGTTTTTGAGTTATCGTGTTCACAGACACACAGACATACGAAATGGAAATGGCGTTTTATTTATGGACGCTGTTTAACTGCTGTGGTTCTCAGCGTCCCATTCTAAATTGGGCGTGAAAGACCAGTTAATTTTGCTCAGAGGCCTCTCTATCAGGTTTGAGGTTCTTTTACGTGCCGTAAATCTACGACACGGGACCCACGACTGTACTTCCCTTCCGAAGGAAGCCATGCTAAGGATTTTTACGCCCGAAAAAATCCATCGTCCTCCGCTGGGTTTGAACCCGCGACCTTGGGTATTTGAAGTTAGCATGGTAACCATTACACCACGGAGGGCGACACACAGACATACGGACACACGGACACACACACAGACCTTTTTCTGAAAATACTATTTTTTTGGATACAGGGGATCCTAAAACATATATTTCCGGTGAAATCTTGGTATCGAAATTTTTGGCGGAGTGCAATACCTTCTCTTTACACTATGTACATAGTTCGTATACAGAAAGAAAAAACAGACACATGAAACAATAAGTCTAAAAAGGGTAAAAGTAACTAAAACTAAAAGCGTAGGATAAGTAAATAAAACGAACTAAATCCTGATGGTAAAACTCATTGTTGATAAACATTTAAAAACCCGTTCAGCCACACTAGGATCATCGCCAAGAACATCCACTAGGGAGGCCGGCAGCCGGAGAGTGGTGCGAAGACATACTAGAGCAGCATTCTCTACCAGCACATGCGCTACCGTCAGTCCTGCTCCACAAAGTGGACAGACAGGGTCAAGATCTCTATTAAAAAGATAAAGTATGAGTAAAAAAGCAGTGACCAATTTACAACCGAGCCAATTGTACCTCCTCCCGACGAGAAGGACGTGAGGCGATTACGCAGGTTATAGGGAGGTCTTTCACTTTCCGAAGCTTGTTACCGCGGAGAGCCGACCACTCCGCATACCAGCCCGAAACAAAAACCTTAAAATCTTTCGCTGTTGCACTGGTAGCATTAACACTGGGCGCTGTAACTGCCGACTTCGCTGCCAATTCCGTCAATTCATTTCCCGGCAGGTCAATGTGTCCAGGAATCCAGGCGCACTCCACATTAACACCGGAAGCGTGCAAAATGTGGAGGGTGTCCTGGATGCGTTGCACTAAAGGATGGTAATTGTATAGCTCACAAAGGCTCTGAAGCGAACTAAGGGAATCGGTCAGAACAAGGCAGTCAGCAAATCGTCGACGCGAATATATAGAATGGCTCGGTAAATAGCATATAGCTCTGCAGTATAAATAGGTGTGCAACTAGGCAAACCGAAAGCAACAAAGCAGTGCCAGTAACAAAGGCACATCCAGCACCGTTGGGACCCTTACTGCCATCGGTATATACACAAATACGGCCACTGTACTTTCATAAAAGTTCTAAAAAAGAAACAAAAAAAAAAAAAAACAAACAAACAAACAACTACGGATACTAGACGTAGGGATAACAGATTTCCCATTGGCGGTCATTCCGAGATCAACGTGTGGTGTGTCACACAACTAAAGTGGGTATAACCTCTTCCCCTTGGGAAACATGCAAGACAGTACAAGATCATATTTCCGAAGAAGTTCGCGAAAACGAAAACCTGCATGCCGACTGATTGTCAGGTTTCTATAACGTACGTCCACCCCGATGTTGAAAAAAGGGGTAAATGTTGGATGCGAAGTCAT
Source organism: Hymenopus coronatus (assembly GCA_030762935.1). Taxonomy (NCBI): domain Eukaryota; kingdom Metazoa; phylum Arthropoda; class Insecta; order Mantodea; family Hymenopodidae; genus Hymenopus; species Hymenopus coronatus. Next base: position 142,108,642 of record CM060897.1, read on the forward strand.
GCACTGAAGCCCACGGCCATAATTACCTAACAGGGCTTCCCGATGACATCGCAGAGGGGGTTCTGCCGATTCGGCGTAAAGGCTAGCAACTGGGCTGGTCGGAAAAGTTCCGACCGCTACACGGATGCCCTGATTGAGGACAGAGCCTAATTTGCTCAGCACAGACAGTGGTGCTGAAGAGTAAACAATGCATCCATAATCCAACTTGGATCGGATCAGTGAAAAGTAACGACGCAGCAACACTATTCCCACTCAGTATCCGTAAAATATTAAGAGAATGGCCACATCGCGCTTTCAGCTGTGCAATATGTGGTAATCAGAAGTATACGATCAAATACCAACCCAAGGAATCGCGCCACATCTACGTGTGGAAGTAAAGCTGGTCCGAGTCGAAGGGAAGGCGGAAGTCTCTTTCTACGGCGCCAGAAATTAACACAGGTTGACTTTTCAGCTGAGAAGCGAAAGCCGGTCTCCGAGCTCCAAGCAGAAAGATTATCTAAACACTGCTGGAGATGGCGTTCTAAAACCGGCGTAAGCTGAGATGTACAAAAGATTGCAGAATGCGAAAAAAAAAAAAACAACAACAAAAAGAAACCAACCGATCCTTACTTGGAAAACCCGGTCGCTCATAAACTCCTCAATGAACAACGGCAAGCACCCACGTATATTCCAATTGTGGAGGCAAGGTAATATACCTGCTCGTCAACACGTGTCATAAACTTCCTCAAGGTCAAATAATATTCCGATTGTTTGACAGTTCTTGAGAAATCCGTCCATAATGTACGTCGATAGCGAAAAGAGATGGTCAACCGCTGAACGACGTCTGCGGAAACCACACTGGGTGTTAGTCAATAAATTATGGGATTCTAGTCACCGTCAATTGATCATGCGTTTCATCACCTTGCAAACGGAACTGGTGAAGGAAATATAACAGTAGCTGGAAGGAAGATGGCGGTCCTTCCAGGATTAAGAATGGGCCACAGTGTCTGGAAAAGTGGCGTAACTCAGACGCGATTATACACCACGAGTAGGAAAGCCTTACCATCAGGAGAGAGATATTGCACTGTCCGTCGTGCAGAGGGGGCAGAATCCTCCTGTTTCATCTCTTCCACGAGGCAGGACTCCTTTCCAATGGGAAATTTCGGTCCGAGTACCTCCTATAAGACTCATCAGAAGAGGATCTGCGTGGAGAGTGACGTGGGCTTTTGCCACCCCTGGAGGATTTAGGAGTAGTCGTTATGCGTTCTTTCAGAAAGTCAGTTCTAACATAGCTGATCCTGAATTGTCTCTCGGGGGCAGAAAGTATTACGGTATTACCGATCTTAGTGCCAGAGGTCGACGGTTTGGGTAGTATATGTGCTGTACTAGGCTTTATACCGGCAGATTTGGCAGATGTTGATGCTGACGTAGACGCAGATGGCTTCGGTAGCGTTCTGGCAACGATAATCTTTTCGGATATGGTGGCACCGTTGATATCGCAAGTGTGAGTTGCCCTTTCCCGCTATGGTACCGGTTTAGCTTCGCCTGAGCTACGAGGTACGTCCAGAAAGTAAGCTCCGTTTGGTAATAAAATTAAATTGTGTACAGATACAGAATAATTATTTATTGCCCAAAATTCTACAACTCTTAAACTACTTTTCCACATAACTGCCGAAATTTTGCAGGAATTTGTCATAGCGTGGCACAAGTTTTTGTATACCTTCTTCATATAAGTTTGCCGCCTGTGTCTTCAAAAAGTTGAAAACATTTTCTCTCAGCTCTTCGTCCTTGTTGAAGTGTTGACCACCAAGGAAAGACTTGAAATGTAAGAACAGATGAAAGTCGCTAGGAGCGAGGTCAGGGCTGTACGGAGGATGGTCAAACACGTCCCAGCCAAATCTCTGTAGGAGGGTTTTCGTCACATTTGCAGTGTGTGGTCGTGCGTTGCCGTGCACTTCACTACGTCTTTCATTGAACTGTCGGAGCCATCTTCTCACCATTGAATCACTCATCGAATTTTGTCCATAAACTTCGCAAATTTGCCGATAAATTTCAATTGGTTTCACTTTCCTAGCATTCAGAAAACGAATCACAGATCTGATTTCACAAGCGGCGGGATTTTCAATCAGCACCGACATTGTAAACAAGCACAACAAAGCGTGTGTAGCTGACAGCGATCTCAAAGTGACGCACGTTTCTTCTCCTTGATACAGAGCGTCTACCGCCCATGTGCGGAACTGCGATCGCAGCGCTGCAGCGGAGATAAATTGAAACGGAACTTACTTTCTGGGGTACCTCGTATAAGAACCGGGCCGCGGGACAGAGGGTTGGTAAAACGGGATTCCGAGAAGGATACCTTCTCTTTCACCCGTATCTCCTCTGTAAAACGGGGGCAATCCCGGGAACTGAAGGGATGTTCCCCATTGCAGTTGACGCAAGATGGGGTTGACGTGCAACCGCCATCGTGTGTGACATCGCCGCAGTTAACACATGTTGAACGACCACTACAGAACCTGCTGGTGTGCCCAATGCGCTGACAATTGTAGCATCTGAGAGGGTTCGGTATGTATGGCCTCACCTCAATGGCTTCGTACGCTGCTTTAATCCCTTGGAGTAGATCTACCCGATCACAGGTAAGAAACAGGGTACGGGTGGGCATGATTTCACCATTTACTCTCCTCTGAACCCTATACACAGCAGTAACACTTTGTCCTGCAAGATTCCCCTGGATCTACTCATTGGCCATACCGTCCAGGGCGCGAGTGGTGACAACGCCGCGCGAGGAGTTCAAGGTCTTATGTATCTCGATTTTAATCATATTGGCTTTCAATAGTTTAGCTGCCTGGGATACTGACAGTGCTTCTAACAGGAGCGTGCCATTTCGAGTACGAACACAGGACTTTAAAGGACCATCTATCTTATTTAACCCCTTCTGGATTTTAAATGAACTAAGCGAAGAAAACGCCCTACCTTCCTCCGTTCTTTTAATCACTAAGTAGCGAGGGCCACTGAACTCGACTACTTCCTTTCCGAATACAATATTGGATTTGGGTTTTGTTTTTTGTGCCATAAAAATGTTCTGTAATTCATCCCCAGTGCTCCCCACCCACCACGGAGCCCAACGAGCGGTCACCCCACTGGGGTGACAAGGCTACACAGGGGATATAGCAGGCACGCCGCCCCACTCATCCTGGAGTTCGGTATAATACCTAGTCCTGGCCGATTGACCAGGGCTGGGTTAGTCCCTAGCCTCACGTTTAGGCGAAACCAAAGCGGTGTATTAGGCTGCGCACTCTCCCCAATTACTGAAGAATAGAAGCCCAGGCTCAACCCTCAACCAACCAGGATATTCCTTTCCACCGACACGGGTCTCCACGCACTACCTACACGTGGGTAGGCATTTTGACCTACTGACTCCCTCACCACTCAGAGGTTGCCCACAGAGGGAGTCAAGGTTGGCTCGGGACCCCGGGTGCGCCAAACCCATACCTGCCATAGTACGCCCCTGAGGGACATAAACTTTATGCCTATTGAGAGTGGCCGCATGGAATATGTAGCATGCCAAATAAATGCTCAGTAGAAGAGAGAGAAATCAAAGGAAACAGAAGTTCTTCTTCCAATAATAAAGGAATATAATTTGTAGATCCAGAACTTCCATTGAGGGTTCACGAAAACAATAGTCCACTAACATTATCAAAGGCCAAGCATAACGATGGTAAATTTCAGGCTCTTCCACATTAACATGTTGATATTGGTGACAATGCGTTGAAAGAAAATCTGATGTAATCCATTTACATGACTTTCTCTACATCTCTGCAACAACTTTTGTTAAAAATTTTATGCTTCTATTTACTTCATGCTAAGTTAGAAAAAATTAGCAGAAATAGTCTTATTACTTGCTTCCCTGTAAGTAGAAGCGAAATAAGGGAGTAATACAGGTTAAAGTGATAGCAAAAGATGGTTGCTATGTGACTGGAGTTCCTTTGTTTGTATGGACAGGAGTTGACAAATTCTTCAACGAGAAAAGCATAAGTTTAAGGCTGAAACAAAAAAACAAGGAATATCTAAAAACCGATCAACTGCAAAATGTATATAACATAAATTGTGTGTTTTAATATGCTCTACATTTTTTGTGTGGTAAGTTTTTGTCTATCTCTTACGGTTTACCAGTTACACAAATTTTCGTAAAATTCATAAAAAATAAAGTAGTCTTCAGAGGCTATTCCCAGAAAATTCAAGATATACATATTATTTGTCAAGTAATATCTTTAATATATGGTACTTTTATCAAAATCGTAAACCATTTTTTAGAAAATAAAAAATTTCGAAATTTTTTCCATGTGAAGGGGAGCTGGCGGTGGGGGATTTTCTTGAAAATCTTCGTGTCGCATCCTTGGAAGATACTGAACTTAAATACCAAGTTTGGTATTTAAAGGTGTTTTCGTTTTTGAGCTATGCTGCCCACAGACACACACACACACACACACACACACACATTTTTCTAAAAATGGTTCTTTTTTTATTCAGTTGGTCTCAAAACATGTATTACCGGTGAAATCTCGGTATCGAATTTTTGGATACAATACAACACCTTCTCTATACACTATGTACATAGTACGTATAGAGAAAGTAAAAAAAAAAATAATAAAAATACACACTTGGAAAATGTAAACAGAAGTGCCATACTGAGCAGGATGGCTTAGGGGCTAACATGTGTGGTCCTCATTTGGGAGGTCCCAGGTTGAAATGCCATGAACTGAACAACCTAGCTGGGTTTTTTTTTTATGGTTTTTCCCCATTGTCAAAGTAAAGACCTAATTGGATATTAAATACCATGATCCAATATTTCACCTTCAGTCTAAAGCAATAGAAGAACAAAAATTAAATTGTAATAGCATCTGCTCTGTCATTTATTCACAGAAAATTAAAGCAGTTAGACTAAAATGGTACCCTAACATCATCTGCCTGTTGCAGAGTGAAATAGTGTGGTAAATGGGAATGTAGCCTCGAAAAGGTAGCGGAACTCTTATCATTGTCTACAGATGGTGAATTTGCTTGGTATAAAACGCAAATGTATGGTTTATATATAGTGCACTTTTTCTGGAGGAACGCTAGGGGACGCGTACCCCTAAACTTTTCTATGCGCACAGCACCTTTTTACGGTGTTCGGTTTATCGATGCTTAGAACAATTTTTGTCACCGATTTATTTTTCGGGCATAAATCAGACTTTCGGTTTATTTCATTTTTTTTCTTGTTGGTCATTGCGATATGGACAGTCTGTGTGAGATCTGTGAAGTGCTATTTACTTCCTGCATTCTTGCGTTGGTTTTATGCGTGACTGAAGCGCCTTTTTGCTGCAAGTTAGTTTTGAGTTAAGGTAAGATGAATAGCAAAATAACCGATTATTTTACTTGTTCTCCTGCATCTAAAAAGTTAAAACGTCTAAATGGTAGTTGTGCGAGTAAACAGTCAGAAACTGCGAATATGAATATGAATAATAACAATGCCAAGGGAACGCATTTCGGTCAGTGGTCGCCAGATGGCAGTGCTACCACGACTATTTGTTGCTAAATGGCCGTAGTACTGGTATATTTTCCCTCCCCATTCACTGTTAAGGCAACACACCAGTGTATTGACACAATGACGCAACGCAGCAGTAGAATTGTAATACGTTTTTATGTATAAACGGTCATTTCCTGACTTGTATCGTTTAAAATAAAGAATTCTTTCTGGTGGCGAATACTTAGAGTAAATACTTATTTATTTGCCGCTAGATGTTGGTGGTACTGCTCAATTTCCCTCCCCATTCAATGTTAAGGTCACGCAACAGTTTATCGAGATAATGACGCAACACAGCAGTGACATTCATTTTACTTTCTCTACACGTACTACGTACATCGCGTACAGAGAAGGTATTGTATTCTCCCAAAAATTCGATACCGAGATTTCACCGGAAATACCTGTTTTGGGTCCCCCTGAATCCAAAAAAAAGCATTTTTGGAAAAAGGTCCGTGTTCGTGTGTGTTGTGTGTGTCTGTGGGCAGTATAGTTAAAAAACGATAAGACCGTTAAATACCAAATTTGGTATTTAAGTTTGGTATCTTCCAAGGATGTGTCGTAGTTTGTTTTAGTAGTGTCAACGTTCGGGTGCCAATATGTCATGGTACTGTTGTGGTGTCAGTCTGACTCTGTCAGGTGAGTTTACCCGGAGTTGGTCGCGGGTTAATGCTAGTGAATTTCTCTACATTAAGTGTACATACCTTGCAGATTCCCTTGGTTGCACCGGCGAAGCTTGTTCTAGTAGACCATGAGTTGTCTCTTACTCAGGGGGGAAAGAGTGACAAGGGTATGTAACACTGTTGGTAGACTCAAATAACATAGAAATTTCACTTAATTCACTGTAACTTCCTTTATTGGTGAATTTTTGTTCGTTTGAGGCACTAATCCTACGAGTGACTCCCGACATAACCGGTCGCGACCTTGATGAAGCAGTTTTCCTTATGTGCTAATTCCACTTTTACAGAGTTGTTATAACTTTGCATTAATCGCTGTAGTCTGGAGTTTCTCGGTCCGTGTAACATTCATAATAATGAGTGCCTGTCAGATTAATTTATAAAACACTTATATTCTGCAATATATGGCGTGCGATTTCCTACATTATGTGTATTACTTTAAGAGCCTGCGAGTCTCTTGTGAACCTTCTGAACCCTGTTAGCTACATTGTGAATCTTATTAACCTGATTTCTTGTCCGCACATCACTTATATACAAAAAGGTCCGAGTTTTGCCCTCCTTTTTGATTGGCTGAAAAAGGGCGCGTAAAGTGACGTTATCACGTGACTATCGGGGATTTTTCTTTACACCCACGTGACCTTGTTCTACAGTGCAAAATTCCCTTTCTCCAGTTCCAAAGGGAGAGTATCTAGCTTCCTCTTAAGGGTTGTTACTTATGTCCCTAATGCATTAAAAGTTGTGTTATTTTCAACAAAGCCCGTAGCCTTGACGAATATAAAAAGGGTTCTCTACCCTCCACGGTACTGCGTTCCACTGAGCATATATTTCTTATGTTAAACATTACAAACTAATGATTAAACTAATAATATATGCGTCGTACTAAAATGCTGACGCATAATGCCCCTATGAAGAAGTTAAAATTTTTCTTGATAAATTTAAAGTTCTTCATATGTTCCTTCGACGTGCGTGCGTTCATAATTTTATACATTTATAATATTATTTACACCCTTTTTCCTATCTTCGGCTGACACTTCGGGTTCACTACCCTCTTATTCAAAACAAATCTTTGTCCCACTTTCCTTTCTACCTGAATCCTTGTCTGGATATTGACCCTTCTTTTTCTCACGCATTAACGGTCTGAATCGCCGGGTAAGTGCCTCATTACCTTTTATATATAATACTGATTATTAATCTAAGATAAATTTCAAAACAAAAACACTTATATACTCTCATAACATATAGTTCTTATCATACTTATTTCTATGTACATTATAAATGTATAAAATTATGTAGCCAGAAGATTAAATGTTTGTCGATGAAGTTATAGAGTTCTTCTCCTTTTCGGCTATCATCTCTCTTTTTTTTTCTTTTTTTTTTTGTCTTTGTTGTGTCACTTTCACACTTCACACTATAATTACATTATGATTATTACCTAGTCTATTTACATTGTTTTGTTTTTTTTGTTCTTATACCTGAACAACATTTTTTTTTTATTTTAAAATTCCTCCGTATTTTCACCTTGAATTTCTTTGGTACATTTTTAAAAACAAAGTGTTGTTTAAAGACAAAGTATTGATTTATCTGCTCAATGACTTTTATAGGTAACTCTTTGTGTTGCTCTGAAAAACTTAATGAAAGTAACTCTACCAATTTATGACTATGTGAGGAATAAATGCTACTCTTAAAGTCAACTTGATTATCAGTTATCAGAATTTGCAGTATGTGTGTACTACTCTCATTAGTTCTAATGCGCTCCCTATCAATAAAATTTTCTTCTTGATCTACACTCATTTCAATATTCTGTATCCCTAACACACGGTTTACATTATTGTCTACACTTACAAACATTTCACACTTTTTCTGCTCCGAAGAAGAATCTAACATACTTGATTCTGGGCTCCCTTTTACCTCTACTTTTCTTAGATTCCCATTTCTGCTCTTGGCAATAAACCTGCATTTCCCCTTGAATTAGCTTATCTGAGTTCCATTTTACCTCAATTTTATTATTTATTACATAATTATCTTTCTGTACTCTCCCTCCCTTATCTTGCAAATTAGCTTGTATTTCCCCTGGAAATTACGGTATTTCTTTATTTTGTCGTAATTCAATTTCCCCTTGACTTAACTGAGTTGCTTCTAGTATTTGGTTTCCCTATGTAATTAATGCTAGGTCGACCTTTCCTAACATTTCTCCTTCCTTCCTTAACATTTTCCCTTCTAATACATTTACTTTCTCCTTCACTTGGAGAGATAAGTTTTTAAACTTAACAGCTAGTTCATTGTTTTTCTTTTCTAATTCCCTCTTTTGGTTTAGAAAATTAGTTTGCATTTCCCCCCGTAATTACTGCATTTCCCCTTTAAGTGATTCAACTTGGGCATCATTTCTCTCCTGAAATGACTGAAATTGTGATTCATTGCCCTCTTTAAGTGACTGAAATTGGGATTTATTGCTTTCTTTAAATGACTGAAATTGGGATTCATTGCCCTCTTTAAATGGCTGAAATTAGGCTTCATTTGTCTCCTGAAATGACGGTATTTCATTCTTTCATATATTAAATAAATCAGCCAAATTCTGTGATTTTAAGTTGTTTTCCTCCCCAGCTGATTCCTTTAGTGGGCTTGCTACCTGCCTCTGCTCATTGTTATGGGACGTCTCTTCTTCTCCTGCCATGGTTTGGTTTAAAGAACCGTTTTGTAAGCTATTGTCCGACTCTGAGGTCTGTTCCCTTCCTTAGTATTGCTCATATTCATCATCTGTCACTAAAATATTTTGTGAAACTCCTTTTTCAACATTGTTAAATTCCATTGGGCTTGACATATTTACTCCAATCACCCTTTTACTTCTCAATAGCATTAAAATTTACTGAATATATTTGTTCCCCTCCAAAATATATACTTTAAAGTTATTAAAAGTGTTGTTCTAACCTTTTTGTTTCTTTGTAGTGAGTTCAGCACTTTTTCTTTTACTGATATAACACTTTTTTACACTTCACCTAAACTATCCCTCACACTTCATGATCTGGACGTCCTGGTGTCCATTCTTGAAGCTCTAGTAGTCCATTAACTGGTGACCTCATCGATATGCCCCTTCCTTCGAGACCTTAGTTGCCTTCTAGAAGTTCTCCGATGTTTTGTGGAAGAAAAACACTTAATTGTTTCTCCGTTGTGTCATTCTTTATAATTCGCGCGCCCTACGTTCGGGCTCCAATATGTCGTAGTTTGTTTTAGTAGCCCGTGGGGAGAGAATGACAATATAACGCTGTTGGTCCATTCAAATATTTGAGAAGATTTTCACTTCTAATTCACTGTAGACGTCCTTTATCAGTGCATTTTTGTTCGAATTGAGGCACTAATCCTACGAGTGACTCCCGACATAACCGATCGCGACCTTGATGAAGCAGTTTTCCTTATGAGCTAATTCCACTTTTACGGAGTTGTTATAACTTTGCATTAATCACTGTAGTCTGTAGTTTCTCGGTTCATGTAACATTCACGATGATGATTGCCCGTCAGATTAATTTGTAAAATACTCATATTCTACAATCTACGGCGCGCGATGTCCTACATGATGTGAATTACTTTAAGAGCCTGTGAGTCTCTTGTAAACCTTCTCAACCCTGTTAGCTACATTGTGAATCTTACTAACCTGATTTCATGTCCGCACATCACTTATATACAAAAAGGTCCGAGTTTTGCCCTCCTTTTTGATTGGCTGAAAAAGGGCGCGTAAAGTGGCGTTATCACGTGACTTTCGGGGATTTTTCTTTATTTTACACCCACGTGACCTTGTTCTACAGTGCAAAATTCCCTTTCTCCAGTTCCAAAGGTAGAGTACCTAACTTCCTGTTAAGGTTGTTACTTATGTCCCTAATGCATTAAAAGTTGTGTTATTTTCAACAAAGCCTTGACGAATACAAAATGGATTTTCTATCCTCCACAGTACTGCGTTCCACTGAGCATATATTTCTTATGTTAAATGTTACAAACTAAATTAAACTAATAATATATGCGTCGTGCTAAAATATTGTCGCAGATGCGACATGAAGATTTTCAAGATAATCCTCCCACGCCAAACTACCTTTTACATGGAACTTTTATCGATTTTTTTTATTTTCTCAAAAATGGCTCTAACGATTTCACTAAAATCTAATATTTAAGATATTTACATGGCAAATAAAATGTATATCTTGAATATTCTGGGAACAGCCTCTAAAGACCTTTTTATTCTAGATGATTTTATTGACTTTTGCATAAGTGGTAAAGAGATGGACAAAAACTTACTACACAAAAAATTTAGATCACGATAAAACACACACTTTATGTCATTCAGCTTTTAAAAACTTATACTTTTCTTATAAAGGAATATGTTAACTCCTGTGCATACAAACAAACGAACTTCGGTCACATAGCAACCAGCTTTAACCTATGCCATTCCCTTATTTCGTTTCTACTTACAAGGAAGCAAGTAATAAGACTATTTCTGCTAATTTTTCTCAATTAGCATGAAGTAAACAGAATCATAATCTTTTTAATAACACTTTGTTACAGAGACGTAGAGAAAGTCATTTGAGTGGAACACATCAGGTTTTTATGTTAAAACTTACTCCTATCGTTTAAAATAAAGAATCAAAGTAGCTCTCCTGGTCACGAACACCTAGATTAAGTACTTATTTACTTGTCGCTAGGTGGCCGCAGTACTACTAAAATTTTGTTCCCCATTCAGTGCTAAGGGAATGCACCTGTTTATGGAGTCAATGACGCAAGATAACAGTGAAAATCAAGTATATTTCTTATGTACTATCGTTTCCTTGGTGACGTCGTTTAAATAAGGAAGTAAGATATTTTTTGTTGTAATTCTTTAAAATGAACAAGTTATAAATTATGCACATAACCAATAATTCTTCTTGACCGGACCCGGATAGTAAAATAGTTTTAGGTTAACTTCCTATTGCAGATGTTGGTTATTTGAGGTTGGTTATGTAGTACATGAGCTAGCTAAATGTGATTTCATGAGAACATGAAGATACCCCTGTCACCATCACACTGCTATTACGGTGCTCTTAATAAATGTTATCAAGTAATACTTTGGGTTAAATGGATAAATTTAATACACAAAGCTATCATCAAATACACACTTATCACTTGCCCTACCAGATCTACTTGCTCTTTAATTATGTCATTGTTAGCCTTAAAATTGCTGTTGTGACATAGAAGAAAATAATAAAGAGATTCGGAAGAAGCATGAATGTTACTTTGTGACTTCCTCCTTAATGTAATTCATTACCTCTGCCAGCGTATACCCACCACACTATGGAAGCGCTACCATTACTATTATTATACCAACGGTATCCTCGTTTACCCACGCTGTTAACTGCATAATTATGTCATCCTTTGCACGCTACCTTATGGGTGCACTGAGTTCGCCCTTTTCGCAATACCAACAATATATGCTACATTGCGCAGATCATTGCAGATACAAAGGCATTATTAGACTTTGGCAATGGGAAAATTCCTGTTGATACTTCTACTGGCCTCATTTAGTTTCCACCAAAATTTTGTCACTTCACAACGTCAAAGGAAGAATTACTATCGAAAGTGTTCCCAAATATTGGTGTAAATTATAAAAACTATGCTTAGCTGAGTGAACGAGCCATTTTAGCAGTAACTAATAAGAATGTAGATGATTTGAATATAAAAAATCAGAGTAAAATTTATGAACAAATGCATTCATTTAAGTCAATCGATTCCATTACCGATCAAAATGAAGTCGTCAATTACCTAACTGAATTCCTAAATTCATTGGCTTTTTCCAGGATTCCGCCACACAATTTACAGCTCAAGGTTGACTCGGTAATAATTATGTTACGTAATCTCAATCAGCCGAAATTATACAACGGAACAAGACTCGCGGTTAAAAACATTATGAAAAATTGTATTTAAGCTACTATAATCATAGGAAGGTTAAAAGGCAAGGATGTGCTTATTCCAAGATTACCACTATTGTCATCCGACTTTCCTTTTGAATTTAAGAGTGTTCAGTTTCCCGTGCGCCTTACATTCGCAATCACAATAAATCCCAAGGTCAATCGTTAGATATGTGTGAAATATACCTTGAATGTCCATCTTTTTCGAATGGAAGTTGTACGTTGCATGCTTAAGAGTCAGCAAACCATCAGCGCTATTTATTTTCTCTCCGGAAGGAAAATTGTACATTACAAGGCATTACAATAAAGTTTTGTCAAATTATTTAATTGTAATTTTATTTCATTGCATGGTCGTATTGTGAACGGGAGATTTTGTCTCATTTTTTTCATTAGGTGCACCACTGTGTGAAGTCGGGGAGGGTAGCTAGTCTATACTAGATATATAATAAAGTCTTAACGCCACGTTTACTACTATGGCATCGCAAACGATTCCGATAATGACCGCATACGTAAAAATAGCGGAAACATTATTTAGTTCGTCGATATTAATAGACAGTTCAATCCTATAACGTTACCTTTAATACATTTAAACATGTTCGGAAGAAAATCCATTATCGGTCGAAAAACTGAATTTTCATCACATAGGTATTTAGGTAATGCTGCATGCAAATATGAGGTTAGCTGGTTATGAGTTCTATGCTTTTTTTATTAAGAATATCGGTGGTACAATATTGACATAATACTACTCATTTCATTTGTAGAATAAAACATAGAATTAGTGTTTAATTATTTTTAGCCCTGCCTTTGTAAATCACCATTTTATATAACAACGCCCATTAAGAACGGCTATATTTACTGGTATACCCTGTCAACGCAATGAAAAGGCTGCGCAGAACGTTCTGGGCGCAACTATTGCCGATTATATCATTCTCCCACATGTCCATGTGACATCAGCTAGGCATGCATACCGCAAAATTTTTGTCAGTGGTGGGAGAGATTGCAAGCGGCAATGAGTGATCACAAAAACTATAGTACTGTTTATTGCAGGTTGGAGGGGAGCATGCTCTCCCCACCACTATGCCTGCTGTATTACCTTTCTCATAGTTGTAACGAATCAAAGGATAGTCGGGGTGCGTTACATACGCCACGATAGCAATAGGGCATCAGCGGGGAACTGGCTACCTCCTAAGCAAATTAAATATCGATAAAATCTGATTATTCATAACTTCAACATTTTTGTTTTCCAACAGTTTTAGTGTGTGGAAAATATGTTTTTATTTATATAATTTTTTTTTATTTGGAGCATATGGCTACAGTTTGTCCATGCGAGTTTAACAATCAGGATTAACCAGCTATTATTTTGTCGATATCTGTTTCAGTTGTAGTTAATTCAATCTCAGTATAGCACATAAATTACAGTCGCTAATTGTAGACCTGCTTTTGTTTTTAACATTGTACCTAAGTGAAACAATGCTCGCATATTGGCTCCAAACATAGTCACGATACTTTCACAGGGATTGCGCAAATTCGGGAATGATTCTTTATTTAACATTTTATAAACATCAACTCACACCTTTTGTGCGTATTGATGTTTATTCTTTTTCTTCCGCAGTGCTATAATCTCTGATTGTAAGTGATGAGGAACATCTTCTGGACTGACAGATAATGGATTACAGCAAAGATGAAGTTCACCTTCCTCTGCAACGTTAACGAGGCACTTTTTAATAATATATCCTTCTATGAAAGGCTTATTTGCTTCAGCTATTAATTGTAACTTGCACGTAACAATTTGATGGCTGAATCGTTCTGGTTTTGTTGTTCATTTAAGACCTCATTGGAACCTGGATCGTTGTGCTTTGATTGGTGGTTTAAGAAATCCACTTTTAGTTTATTGCATTTACGTTTACGCGCAGTATTGTAGAGTATGCGGCCATTATACAGCTGAAAATGACAGTTATTAAAATGCCTCCTAATACTATACTGTGAAAGCACTGTTAGCTGCTTTTGACAAATTAAACAACAAGCTTTATCATGTGACACACACACACACACACACACACACACACACACACACACACACACACACACACACACAAAGTACTGTTCCTCCCACGAAGGATGCACCACGACATGCTGCCAGTTCTTCTCTGATCTCCTAAAGAGTTGTTTATTTGTACAAGTAACTGATCTAAAGAAGGCGTGAACTCCTATTTCTTGGAGCAACGTTGTGGGTAGTGACTTTCTGCCAAGACGAGGTGGAATGAGGAATGGAGGGGAATGTCACTCGGTGACACTAGATGGCATACCTGGTTTATTGTAAGAGTAGACAAGTTAAGAACTACCCATTAATGTTGAGACCAACAACACCAAAGTTTTCCTCTGGTAGGGAGATTGTTTACAATGTTGCCATATACTTGTGAAAACAATACTTGTTTTCATCCTGCATTCACCCATGCAAGCACGATTTGTAACAATGATATAACAGTGATGACAAACTTTCCCTCCATCTTTCCTACCATCACCAAACGGTGGCCGTTAAAGCGGGAATAGGGGAAGCAGTTGAAGGCAGGAGCTGCACGGACCAACATATAGTAATACATTTAATTACCTTGCCAAGCTATATAATTCCTAATAACGATGAACACTTAACAATAACGCTACAGAACAACTATATTCCTAACAATTACACTTATCAAGGACTTGAAACTTTCCCGGCACAGGTTATTAATGATTTATTCTCGGGATGTGAGCCAGGTAAGTGTTGGATTAATTTCCAAGCTTTCAACGACGTGCCCTGTCGCTATCATCAGGGAAAACACTTACCTGGCTGATGTCCCGAGAAGAAATAATTAATTTAATTTATCTGAGAGCGATAAATAATTAATCTAGGCTTTTCAAAATAACCTTCTCGCAAAGCAATAGATGAATATGCGGAACAAACTCCTTCGCAATCAGTTGTTTAGAAACCCTAACGGCAGATGACGTCATCACTTAAGGAGTCCATGCGCAATATGTTCCAAATGAAAAGTACGCCTACACGTGACCATTGCAATTAGAGGCGGGGTATAAATGAAACAGTGAACCTCAACCCCTCTCCAAAAGCAGATATAAGAATAAACCCTTCTAGGAATTGTTTGTGTAGGGATTGGTGGGGAAAGTCATATGAATGCAACATCAAAATTTTACTTTGTGTGTGTGTGTGTGTGTGTGTGTGTGTGTGTGTGTGTGTGTGTGTGTATGAACAGCATAGCTCAAAACGAAAACACCGTTAAATATCTCATTTGGTATTTCAATTTAGTGTTCCAAGGATGCGACACGAAGACTTTCAAGAAAATTCCGCACTCCAAACTACCCTTTACATGGAAAATGTCTTGAAAATTTTGTTTTTTCAATAAAAAGTGGCTCCGACGATTTTGATTAAAATGCCGTATACAAAATATATTTATTTGACAAAGTGTATATCTTGAATTCCAGATTTGACCGTTTCCGAGACAATCCTTGTTATTGGTTTCAATTTTAAGTTACTTAAACTTTTCTAAAACGGCAGGCCATCTTTCATGACATCTCTTTTTTGTTTTACCTCTAGCCTTGCAAAGAGAACCAAATTACAATTGTTTCACAATTTTTTCAAAGATTTGATTATCGCTTAGACCTAGTGCATCATTGCCGTATTTCCTTTTTACTTAGAAGGAAGTGTTTATCTCAATTACCGCGATTTAGACAAAAAATATGCTTTTGTAAGAATAGCTTGTAGAGAAAGTCATGGGAATGGAACAAATCAGTTTTGCTTTCTCTATCATGAATGTACTACAATGTACACCCGTCACCCAAAAAAATGAGTCATGTCTGGAACGTCAAATTCGTCGAAGTCCCTTACGGCACAGCAACAAGATGCCACAAGTTCCAAGTCTTAACATTATTGACCCATATGATCAATAATCATAACGAAATACATAACTTAAGTTTCTTCAACAACAAACTATCAATATTAACTAAAAATATTAACGTCACAAAACATGTTAGTTAGGATTGTAAAACCTGCCACTTTCCATATGTGTTCCCTGTAGCGCTGTGTCAAAACGGGGTTACTCCTCTATGAGGGTCGCAGGTTCTCTTCCCGCATGTAGCAAACATTGCTTTCCCTTCTCTTAATGATCTTGGATCAACACATATGGGCTATTTATTATAGACATTCTTATTTCATACACGACATTTGGTAAATTAACAATATGACAATAATTATGATGCTTCTTTGAGTGCTTATTCTACCGAATATTAATGTGCTGCACACGAAAGCACGTGGCGCGCAGAAATACTGAAGGTATTGTTAAGAAAACCAATGTTTTCATTAATGGGAGTGCGCACAATGTGGAAAAAATGAAATTGATTAGTATTATTCCTTGTTATTGTCATTTGTCTTTTCTTGCAGTTTTGTGTGTGGTATCTTTCACAAAGTTTGTTGCACAGTTCACACACGCAGTCGTCATTTGGCTAGTGGAATTTCTTGTTGGGGCAGAGCTTATGATGGAATCCATGGGCTCATTGAGTAACTATGTGCCGAAGGTCGTAGTTCGCCTGTTTCAATTCGTCCGTCATCAGCGTCTGTAGAGTAGAAATCATTCCAGATGGTGTTGTTTTTTCTTATAGTATTTGTCTTGTTCTCTCGTAGACTTCGGTGTTTGGCAGGAGTATCTGCAACCTGACGTCTTCTATGAAGAAGGTTTCTCTCGTCAAACGTAGATAAGTCTTGATAGCGCTGTCTTCCCGATTCCCAGAATCCATTTCATATATCGGGTTTTGACTTTCTCTAATGTTGCGTGCTGAAGGAAGTCAGTGTTGTTCGGAGGCTGACTCCGAGAAATTTGAATTTTGGTACTATTTCCAGTGGTTAATTTGGAGGGTTAGTGCGTTTTTTATGAGTGTCTGCCGCCTCTTTCGAAAGCCATTTGTTTTGTTTTGCTGTGGCTTATTTTCAGGCCCTTTTCCTGGGCTCATGAGGCGAGTCTGTTTAGCGCATTCTGAAGCTTCTCTTAGTCCTCCGATCCTATTGCCCTGTGGTTTGCGTAGAATGCGAGTGTCGCCGAATTATCCATGTTGACCTTTGTGATATCTGCTGTCATCATGTTGAACATTGTTGAACTGGTTGGGTCTCTTTTAAGTACTCCATTGGTTTGTGTTAGGGTCTTGGATAATGTGATGTCATCTGATATTTGGATGTGGTTGTATCTCAGAATGTCTGCGAGTATTTTAGTTAGATGGTGCGTGTCGCCAATTAACAGGCTGAGTTCCTGTATGAGAGTTGTTTTGTTAATGTGTCGAAGGCCTTGCTGTAGTGTGTAAAGACTGCAAAATATTTTTTCCTGGATGCCTTAGTGCGTCTTGAGTCTGTTCCATTAGGTAGTTCAGCGCTTGAAGGGTGCTTCTTCCTTTTCTGAATCCAAATTGGTTTTCTAGAAATTGTGTGTCAACTATTGCGGTAAGCCTGTTATTTAGTATCTCCATGAACATTTTGAAGCATATGTTTCCGAGGGTGACGCCTCGATATGAGTCCGGGTTGCTATTTCTCTTTTCCCTTTGAAAAGGAATTTCATGGTCGATTTCCTCCATTTCTTCCTGTGCTCATGCATTTGTTGAAAAACTCCATCCAAAATTCTTCCATCATGGGATAGGTTTCTTTGAGTGTTCTGTATGTACGCCGTCTGGCCCTGTGCTTTTTTGTTTTTTGCTTTTGTTACCGCCTGGCATATTTCTTGACTTGTTATAGGGGTGTGATTTGCTATTATTTCCGTTGTACGGTGTTCGTAGGATATGTCATTCTGCTGTTGGTTCAGGGTAGTGTCAAAATGTTTTTTCCCTTGCGTTCATAGGGGCGCCTTTCATTGCTGGTGGTCTTGGTTTCCTGAACGCTAAGAACGGATCTCCTTTGGCATGTTCTGTCCATCGTCTGGTTTCTTCCTCTATGTGGGCTGCTTTCTGTTTTGAAACATGCTTTAAGGTTCAGTTGTGTATAAAATTAACATATCCTTCACAAAGCGATTAAACACACCCTTCATAAATCGATCCATGGTGATATTCTTATACGAGGAGATATTTTCTTCCACACGTAAGGGAAAGGTGATTATCTATCGTCCAAAGGGAACCCGATTCGATGCAAAATACTTGGTTCACAATTCCAGCATGGTCGCGTATCTGTTTTGCTTTGGAGTTGGATATCAAGGGACGGTCTAGGTGTGCTGTGATAGCTTGACGATACAATACACGGTGTGTCATACACGTTAATACTCAATAATATTTTGATTCTCTCTATGAGAATGTGTGGGCTGAGGTAAAAAGGGAGCTGCACTCTAATTACCTGTAAGGACAAAATATGGCTTCTGGGCACAAATTCAAGAAGCCTGGGGGCTCTTGTAACTTCTCATCCACATTACTGTAGACATTTATTTTGTATATGTCCCGAAGTTTGAGGGCAGTTATGCGAGCTGAGGATTCATACACGCAATATTGTGTTTATTTTTTGTGTTTCAGTTTTAGAAGATAACCGTTTATTTACACATACTGTTTAGTTATTTAACACGAACGTTAGTAGAATTACGTTTTTGTGTGCAGAGATCGCCCCATAACTTCAAATGCCAAAGTAATATTATTGCAATGTTATGTTCTACATATCTAGTCGTGTAATTAAAAATAAATAAATAAATAAATAATAATAATAATAGTAACAGTAATAATAAAAATGACAACCACTGCGAGATTTGAAACTAGGTACTTATGAGTGGAAGCAAGGCCTTCTTAAACTCTTGGCCACCGTAACTTTCCGAGAGCTATTTTCAGTACTCAGAATTTAACCATTGTGCTGTCAGTCACTGGCCACTCTTGTTACAGTTCTTTCGTGTGCGTTGTGAACACAGCTTTTACGAAGATACCCGAAATCTCTTCGATCGACATGGAATCTAGAGATGACCCATTTTTTTGGCGACGGGTGTACTTGGTGTACGCGCACGCATGTGCGTGTGTGTATTTGGGATACGACACGAAGATTTGCAAGAGACTCTCCCCCACAAACTATCCTTTACATGGAAAAGGTTTTGAAAATGTTTTTTTTATCAAAAATGGCTCTAACGATTTTAATTAAGAGACAACATATTTAAGATATTTACATGGCATATAAACTGTATATTTTGAATTTTCTGGGAATAGTCACTGGCCTCTTTATTCTAGATGAGTTTTGCAGAATGTTGCATTACGGTTAAACCGCAAGAGACAGACACAATTTTAATATATAAAAAAGTAGATCTCATTAAAACACATAATATATATGATACTATACGTTCTTCTTGTAGAGTTGACGTTATCTTTTTTTTTTTTTTTTTAAATATTCCTTATTTGTTTCAGTTTTAAACTAATTAACTTTTCTCAAACGGGACCATGCAAAGCAACCGATCCGCAACTATTTCACATAGCGACCAGCTTATAGGATATTTGAATTTCGCTTTAAGATAATATATTCCTTTATTGCTAATGTTTATCTTGAATAGCATGATATAGATAAAAGAATAATTGTTTTACTTTCTCTACACGTACTATGTACATAGTGTACAGAGAAGGTATCACCCAAAAATTCGATACCGAGATTTCAAAGGAAATAGACTTTTTAGGGTCCCCTAAATCCGAAACATTATTCCTAGAAAAAGGTTTGTGTGTATGTGTGTGTGTGTGTGTGTGTGTCCGTGTGTCTATGAACACGATAACTCAAAAACGAAAATCCGGTGAAATACCAAACTTGGTACATAAGTTTAGTATCTTCAAGGATTCGACACGAAGATTTTTTAAGAAAATCCCCCACCTCAAACTACCCTTTACATGGAAAACTTTTCGAAAATTTAGATTTTCTATAAAATTGCTCTAACGATTTTTATTAAAATATCATATATTAAAGATATTTACACGGCAAATAAAATGCATATTTCGAATTTTCTGGGAATAGCCTTTAAAGACCTTTTTATTCTGGATGAATTTTGATAGATTTTGCATAGCTAATAAACTGTAAGCGATAGACAAGAACTTACTACACAAAAAATGTAGATCTCGTTGAAACATACAATTTATGTCATATATATTTTTACATTCTCTAGCCCCATATATACAATGTACATAGGGATAGAGAAGGTATTGTAATGCACCCAAACATTCGATACCGAGATTTCACCGGAAATATATGTTTTGGGGTCCCCTGAGTCCGAAAAAAACATTTTTTTAAAAAAAAAGGTCCGCGCGCGCGCGCGCGCGCGCGTGTGTGTATGTATATCTGTGTCTGCGGACAGCATAGCCCCAAAACGAAAAGACCATTAAATACCAAACTTGGTATTTAGGTTTAGAATCTCCCAAGGATGCGACACGAAGATTTTCATAAAAATCCCCCCTCACATACTACCCTTTACATGGTAAAAATTTCGAAAATTTTGATTTTCTTAAAAATGGCTCTAAAGGTTTTTGATTAAAATGCCATATATTAAAACTATTAATGTCCGAAATAAAATCTCGAATTTTTTGGGAATAGTCTCTGAAGACCCCTTTATTCAGGATGCATTTTGCTTAACTGCCAAACCGTAAGAGATAGAAAAAAAAAAAAACTCACTACACAAAACATGTATATCACGACAAAACACACAATTTATGTCCTTTACGTTTTTGTTGTGGAGGTAACTGTTTTCGAGATATTCCTTGTTTTTGGTTTCAATTGTGAAGTACTTAAAATTTTCTCAGACAGGAAGTGTCCGTTTTTGTTTTTTAATTCTTTATTTATAGTTGCCTAACTACTAGGTCTTTTAGCGACTTTTCATTTACAAAGTGGGTTTTTGCAGTATAAACTTAAATAAATAATACAACAATAATTACATCAGGATTATTTACAATAAACAAGCAACAAGATAGGATCTTACAGGTATGAACTATGAATAATAACAGAGTCACGCTTACAGTAGAATTTGTAACTATGAGAATAAATCGTGGTAGGTTAGATAATATAACAAAAAGCGGTCAATTAATAACAATAAGTGTGTGGCAAGATGATATTTAAACAAAATGAACATTAAGTACTATACCATAATCATAGTTAAAACATTTGTAACAATATTGTCTTATTAATCAATAGATTAATATATTCCAATTAACAAGAGCAATTATAGTTTATATTAACAGTTTATGCAAATTATTTTTTATAAAAGTTTGCACAAAGAGATATCTTTTAAAAATTGTAAGATTCGCGGAATCTTGTTGGTTACATTGAGAGCAGTAGGATCTTCTGGAATTTGATTCTTCTGTCTCCATCTGTGGTACAGGGTACATTTTAAGATGATGTGGATGGTAGTTAAACTTGTTTGGCATCTATCACATTTCGGAGGATGTTCTTTAGAGAGCAGGAAGGTGTGTGTGAGATTGCTGTGGCCAATTCTAGCCCTGGTGATGACAACCTGATCTTGACGTTTTAAATTATTAAGAGTGATTTTCTTTTCAGGGTTGTTTAAAATAACGTGAAGTTTATTGGTGGGATTGTTTGACCATTGATGGAACCATTTGGCTTTTATTTTCCTGTTTATGTATTTAATGTAATCTTGATGTGTTGTAGGTATTGAACTATTTTGAGGGTGTTTAGTGGCTTCACGTGCTTCGCTATCAGCTTTCTCGTTACCTTTGATTTGTTTGTGTGAAGGCACCCATATTAGAATTATTTGTTTTCCTTTGTTTGATGTATGTTAATATTACTTTTTGCACTAGAGCATTTGCATTTGTTTTCCTTTGCATGGCTAATAGTGCACTTAGTGAATAGGTAAATATTATAAATTTATTTGATTCTGTTTCTTCAGAAATGTAGTGAAGACTTTGCTTTATAGCAAATAATTCACACGAGAAGATGGAGTAATATTTAGGCTGTGCGTATTGTAGGGTGTGTCCTGAAAGTACTATTGCATAACCTCTGTTTCTATCTATTGCTGAACCATCTGTGTAAATGTTTTCGTAATCCGAGTATTTTTCTTGGATCTCCTTGAACGTTTTTTGAAAGACTATGTTGTTGGTTTCAGATTTACTGTACTTAAGCATTTGTAAATTAACGACTGGTGGAAGTTTCCAGGGAGCCACGTCTAGTACATCTCGTCTTACAGTTATTTGGGGAAGTTCCTGGGCATATTCTTGCAAAGAAGGCGGGGTAACGGTGTTTCTTTTGGTTTATTTCTTTTAGTTTTGGGAATACAATCTTATACATGTAGGAAGTTGTGTTTGCAGCAATCTTCATAGCATAAGATAAACTTAGATATTTCCTCCTATTTTCGAATGGTAATTCATGTGCTTCTATTTGTAGACTGGTAGAGGGACTATTGTTTGTATAGTATCTAGCATTTTAAGAGCTGTTGGTGATGCTAAATTGTAGAGGATCGATCCGTAATCTAATTATGATCTTACAATTGAGGGGGTCAGTGCAACCCATCTTTTTAAAAAGTGGAGCATAAGTCAGTTAAACACACCTGGTTTCTTTGAAAATAACAAAAACTTAATTTTAATCGAACTGATTGTTCACTGACACTGTTCCAGGTTATTACACAACAACACATTGAGTACTGTTAACATAATGTTGAGATATACCTAACAATTTTTATTAGTGTGATGTAAATATTTTTCTTGGTTAGACCACTGTTGCGCTGACCCCCTCAATTGTTCTGTAAGTTGTAAGTGGCACTTTTAGATCAGCGCTCAGTTTTTAGCTGTCAAGGATTTCAATACAGCAATTTTCTAGATACAATCAGATTTTAGTCTTTTAAGATGGTTTATCTATGTCAGTTTACTGTCTAGTGTCATTCCTAGCACTTTAACTGAATTTACAGTTTCAATCTTGTGATTATTTATATACAGCTGAGGACAATTGGCAATTTTATTTTTGGAGAAGGTAATACATTTAGTTTTCTTTATTGAAAATCTGAACCCTGAATATCCAGCCCATTTTTGAAGAGATAGTAATATTTTTTGTAGAATATCTTTGTTGGTTTTAGGATTTTGGCCTAAACAGAATATACTCAAGTCATCTGCACACAAACAATCTTTGACTGTTAATTTAATACATGTTGTTACGCTATTCATAATGGTTAAAAATAGAGTAACACTAAGGGAAGAACCTTGTGGTATTCAATTTTTTATACCTAAAGTCTGGGATAATGTCATATTATTTTTTACTTGTATTCGTCTGCCATTAAGGAAGTTATGTATGAAGGCGATCATATTGCCAGTGATTTGGTTTTCTAAGAGAATCTGTACCACCTTTTCTCTGTATATTGTGTTGTAGGCTTTCTCTATATCAAGACTAACTAGAGTGCATTTTTGTGATTTGTTGAATGTGTCCATAATTTCTGATTCTAGTGTTATTAGGCAGTCCATTGGGGAATGGAATTGTCGAAACCATGTTGTATAGGGGTGAAAAACATCATGTGTTCCAGTGTCCAACGCGTGCCCTAACCAGAAAATTTTCTAGTAGTTTACTCATTGTGCAACTAAGGGTTATAGGACGATAGCTTTCAGATAGAGTGGGATCATTGTTTGCTTTAGGTATAGCTATTATGTAAGATTTTTCCAGCTTGTAGAAAATAATTGTTGTGTCCATATATAATTGAACAATTTTTGTAGGTACAATAAGCCATTGTTAGGTTGTTGCTTTAGCATCATGTAAGGGATATTATCCGATCCTGGGGTGTAAGAGTTGCAGATATGTAGGGTTTCTTGTATCTCAGTTATAGTGATATTTTCATTGTAATCTTGGTCATTTATTTTGGTCGCTCTTCTTAAATTTGAATTAACCTGTTTTGTAGCATCCTGAAGCTTTATAAAATCTTCTCCATGATGTCTATCATTTGAAATTTCAGCGAAAGATTTGCAAAAATATATCGGATATTTGTTTAGAGTTCCTGGTTAATTCATTTGTGGTTTTTTCCCGTAGATAAGATATGAGTAGTTTCCTATTGTTCCCATTTATTTTTCTTATTTTGTTCCAAATAATATTTGGGGGAGTTTTGTGATTCATTGAGGATATAAATTCAATCCAGGAAACCCTTTTACTTTCTTTTATAATGTGACGTGCCTTAGCCCTAAATTTTTGGAATTGTATTTTATTTTCCATTGTTGGATGCTTCTTAAATTCTAAATAGTGAATCTTTTTGTTTTTTATTGCCATCTTGCAGTTTTCATTCCACCAAGGAACTGTCTGGTTCCGTATCTTAATAGTTCTTGTTTTGGGTATGTTAATTGCTGCACTTTTAAGTATTACTTCAGTGAAGTCTTAAACGGCGTTATCAATGTTTACAGAGTTATAATCTTCGAATTGATTTAAGGAGACTACGGCAACGGCTATTGATTTTTTATATTTAGGCCAGTCAGCTTGATTCATTTTCCATCTTGGGGATGTTGTAGAATATAGTGAATTGTTCCTAGAGTACGTCAATTTTAATGGGAAAGTGGTCACTTCCATGTAATACAGGGTTAACTGACCAATTAAGGAAAAGTGCGATGCTAGTGTTAAATCAATAGTACTGAAAGATCGGTGAGCTAAGTCGAACCTTGTGGGTTGGGATGTATTAATAATAATTAGGTAATTTTCCTGTATTAATGCCTCTATTATTTTACTTTTTTGATTAGTGGATTTAGATCCGCATATTACGTTGTGGCTATTAAAGTCTCCCAACAATATGAATGGTGGAGGAAGTTGGTTTAAGAGTAATTGAAGTTCATGTATATCTACTGTTAGGTAAATATATGTTACATATGTATATAGGATTTGGTAATAAAACTATCAATGCTATCGCTTCCATTGTTGTATTCAATTCAATTTCTTTGTGGGATAAATTATCTTTAATAAAAGTGATTACACCTCCACTTGCGCGTCCCGCAATAACTCGGTTTTTATTATAAGCAGAGTAATGCCTAATATTTGGAGCAAAATTACCTTTAAAGTTAGTTTCTTGTAAACATATTATTTTGGGTATATATTTATTGATAACAATATTAAAATATTCTATTTTTGCACAGTATCCTTTGAATATTCCATTGGAAAATTCCACTTTCCATCATATCTAAGTAGTGATATGGGAAAGAATTTCAGCAGGTGCTGATGGTTTACTGTTAGATTTCTGTATATCATAAAGCAGTTTCTTTTCTATGCAAGTAAATGAGCGATTTGTTATTAAGCAAGGGATGGATTCTTTTAATGGTGTCTAAATGACCGTGAAAATCTTCTGTGTAGTTCAGTGCTACCGATACTACATCAGGTACACCTACAGTGTTTTCCAGAAAACGTTTTAATTGGTCATAGTTCAAAATAATAGTTATTGGGGGAGCTCTCTATTGTTTCTTGGATTGTTGACAACTGATCATTAATCAATGTCAGTGCGTTGATTTTCTTGGATTTTTTGGGGGGGGGGTATATGTATGGTTTTTAAATTCCTGTCTTGAAAAGTTGTTTCTTCATTGCTTTGTAATGATGAATCAGATTGTTGTTCTTCATCACATTGATGCTCTGTGATCTTACTGGATATTGACAATGGGCGTTTCAAAGCAAGGTTACCGGCTGCGGTGCCATAAGTCGTTAAAGCGGGCGTTAAACACTACAAAAAAAAAAGAAAAAAAAAAGGTTCTTGTGGTCCATTGCATAGTGTTTTCTAAATGAAATGGCCTGTTATTTATGGACGCTCTTTAACTGCTTTGGTTCTCAGCGTCCCATTCTATATTGGGCGTGAAAGATCGCTTAATTTTGCTCAGAGGCCTCTCTTATCAGGCTTGATAAATCTACGACACGGGACCCACAGTTTTACTTCCCTTCCGAAGGAAGCCATGCCAAGGATTTTTACGCCCGAAAAAAATCCATCGTCCTCCGCCGGGTTTGAACCCGCGACCTTGGGTATATGAAGTTAGCATGGTAACCATTACACCACGGAGGGCGACGTGTTTTCTAAAGAAGGAAAATCTTCTTTAAGGTTATGTTTTGATTGTATTAACACGTCTTTGTGGTATTCAGCAGATGTACGATTTTAATCTTTTCTTTGTGTGTTCACGTTTTCTGGATCCAAATCTTCATTGGTTGCGTTTTTGTTGTTTATCTTAGATGTTAAGTTGTCATTGGTCGATGTTTTGTTTTTTGAGGTTGGATTTTCATTAGTGTCTTCTTTGCTTTGAAGCTCGGTATTGGTTTGTTTATCTGGAAACGTTTCCTATGTAGATCTGCAATGTTTGGCTAAGTGGCCCTCCATTTTGCAGATAAAGCATACAGGATTATTGGATGAGAGGTATAGTCAGTAGGCGGTGCCGTCGTAGTTTATTTGTAAATTATCGGGTAATTTATCAAAATCCTCAGATTTAATATACATCTGACGACGAAAACTCATAATGTGGGTGTAGCCTGTAGTTGAAATACCTGCTCTAAGGTATGATATTGAAGATTCTGATTTTATGCCATGTTTCATTAGCTGTTCTTCTATTACATATGATGGGGCATACATTGGATATAATAACTCTTTTGTTTTTGGTCAAAAGGGGTATCATCTCTAATAAGATATTATTTACCAAGATCTTTGTGTGTTTTGAGGTTAGTTCCCCAAATAAATCCTTGTTTATTAAATATATGCAAATTCTGGAATTGGAAATCTTTTAAACAAATCTAATGTTAGCAGGGTTTACTAATTTACCCATTGCAAATATGTAATCTTTGATTCTAATACCGTCATGGGCTTCTATAATTAGAGCTTGTTCTTTGGTAGGTGCTGTTTGAGCTATTGCAGAATAACTGGGTGGATTATTCACTTTATTTTTCAACATTGTGTTTTCGTTTACTTTGGTAGGAGGAACAACCGATAGGTGCGTGCCTGTCGTTGTCGTATGAGCGGCGATACTGCAAACAAATGCAGTACGGACCGATGTGCAGCTGTTACATCTACAAGCTCGCAATGAAAATTGCCTTTGCCATACGGCAAATGGCAAGGAATACAATGAAGTAACAAAATAAGTAGTGTTACGTTTATTTGTTCAGGTCCTGTAGATTACGATTAACGTTTACCTGTCAGTAGATAACTGGGAAGCACTCCGAAAATCGAAATAGACACTTAAAACTGGAGCCGTATGCTTCTGCGTGAAATTCACTCCCGTTTTTCCTTAACCCGTGTTTCTTTTGTTCTACTCTTGGCCAAGCAAAGAAGTGATTTGCAATGACAATCGCATAACGATAGCTTTTAAAACATTTAACAATCACTTTAGCATAGCGCATTTCCTAATTCCCTTCTACTTATAAGGAACTAAGTAGGTAATAAGAACATTCTGCTAATATTTATCTCGATTAGCATTGTGTACAAAGAAGATTAATCTTTTGTAGGAGGTTTATAGAGAGCTGGAGAAAGTCTTGTGAGTGTAACACATCAGCTTTTTTTTTTTTTTTTTTTTCTTCGTGGAGTTGCCCATTTTTACTTTCTCTACACATACTATGTACAGTGTATAGAAAATGTAAATGGAGTGTTATTAATGGACGCTCTTTAACTGCTGTGGTTCTCAGCGTCCCATTCTATATATTGGGCGAAAAAGACAGCTTAATTTTGCTCAGAGGCCTCTCTATCAGGCTTGAGGTTCTTTTAGGACACGGGTCTAACGGCTTTTCTTCCCTTCCGAAGGAAGCCATGCTAAGGATTTTTAATCGTCCTCCGCTGGGTTTGAACCCGCGACCTTGGGTATATGAAGTCAGCATGGTAACCATTACACCGCGGAGGGTGATACAGTGTATAGAGAAGGTATTGCATTCCACCCAAAAATTCGATTTCAAGGTTTCACCGGAAATACATGTTTTGGGTCCCCCTGAATAAAAAAAAAGCATTTTCAGAAAAAGGTCCGTGTGTGTGCATGTGTCTGTGTGTCTGTGGACAGCATAGCTCAAAAACAAAAAGACCGTTGAATACCAAACTTGGTATTTAAGTTTGGTATTCACGAAGATTTTCAAGAATATCCCCCCACCCCAACTACCCTTTACATGGAACTTTTATAAACAATTTTGATTTTCTTAAAAATGACTAACGATTTTGATTAAAATGTCGTCAAACTTGGTATTTAAGTTTGGTATTCACGAAGATTTTCAAGAATATCCCCCCACCCCAACTACCCTTTACATGGAACTTTTATAAACAATTTTGATTTTCTTAAAAATGACTAACGATTTTGATTAAAATGTCGTATATTAAAGATGACAAATAAAAGGTATATCATGAATTTTCTGGGAATAGCCTCTGAAGACTAATTTATTCTGATGAATTTTACGGAATTTTGCATAACTGCTAAACCGTAAGAGATGGACAAAAATTTACCACACAAAAAATGTAAAGCACATTAAAACACACAATCTATGTAATATACATTTTTACTTTCTCTATACGTACTATGTACATAGTGTATAGAGAAGGTATTGTAATGCACCCAAAAATTCGATACCGAGATTTCATCGGAAATACATGTTTTGAGACCCTGAATAAAAAAAAAAACATTCTTAGAAAAATGTCCGTGAGTGTGTGTGGGTGGGCAGCATAGCTAAAAAATGAAAAGACCGTTATAAACCAAACTTGGTATTTAAGTTTGGTATCTTCCAAGGATGCGACACGAAGCTTTTCAAGAAGATCCCCCCACCCCAACCTACCCTTTACATGGAAACATTTTCGAAAATTTTGTTTTTCTTAAAAATGGCTTTAACAATTTTGATTAAAATCTCATATATTTAAGATACTTACTTGATAAATAAAATGTATGTCTTGAATTTTCTGGGAATAGCATCTGAAGGCTACTTTATTTTGGATGAATTTGACGGATTTTTGCATAACTGCTAAACCGTAAGAGATGGACGAAAACTTACCACACAGAAAATGTAGAGCACATTAAAACACATAATTTATGCTATATACATTTTTTTTCGTGGAGATGGTTGTTTTGAAGACATTCCTTGCTTTTAGTTTCAGCTTTAAAAAACACACTTTTCTCATACAGGACTTTATGAACTTCTGTCCAAATAAGGAACTTCAGTCTCATCGCAACCAGCCTTTGACTGTCAATTTAGCCTATGGTAGTCCTTTATTTCACTTTTACTTACAAGGAAGCAAGTAATAAGCCTATTTCTGATAATTTTTTCTCGATTATCATTAAGTAAATAGAAGAATAAGCTTTTTATCAGTAATTTGTTGCAGAGATTTTTTTTTGGTAGTGTTTAACGCCCGCTTTAAATACTTATGGCACCGCAGGCGGTGTTGTTGCAGAGATGTAGAGAAAGTCATGTGAATGGAACACATAAGATTTTTTTCGTGGAGTTGATCGTTTTTTTTTTTTAGATATTCCAGCTTTGCAAAACTTATACTTTTCTCATACAGAAATTTGTCAACTCTTATCCATACAAACAAAGGAACTTCAGTCACATAGCAACCAGCTTTTGACTATCACTTTAACCTATGGTACTATCTCTCGATACCGAGATTTCACCGGAAATATGTTTTGAGACCCCCTGAATGCAAAAAAAAAAAAAAACATTTTTAGAAAAATGTGCGTGTGTGTCTCTCTCTCTCTCTCTCTCTCTCTCTCTCTCTCTCTCTGTGTGTGTGTGTGTCTGTGGGCAGCATAGTTCAAAAACAAAAATACCGTTAATTACCAAACTAAATACATTTTTAATAAAATGTGTGTGTGTGTGTCTCTGTGGGCAGCATAGTTCAAAAACAAAAAGACCGTTAAATACCAAACTTGGCATTTAAGGTTGGTATCTTCCAAGGATGCGACACGAAGATTTTCAAGAAAATCCCCCCACACCAAACTACCCTTTGCACGGAAAAATTTTCCAAAATGTTGTTGTTAAAAATGCTATAACGATTTTAATTAAAATACCACATATTACAGCCATTTCTATCACAAATAAAATGTAATTCTTAAACTTTCTGGGAATAGCTTCTAAAGACCTGTTTATTCTGGATGACTTTTGCTTAATTTGGCATAACTAGTAAGCCATAAGAGATAGACAAAAACTTACTATACAAAAATGTAGATCACGATAAAACACACTATTTAGGGCATATACATTTTTTTCGTGGAGTTGATCGTTTTTTGACATGTTCGTTGTTTTGGATCTCAGCTTTAAAGAACTTATACTTTTCTCAATTTGTCAACTCTTGTCTATACAAACAAAGGAACTTCAGTCACATAATGACCAGCCTTTCACTACCGTTTTATTCTATGGTACTCCCTTATTTTCGCTTCTACTTACAAGGAAGCAAGTAATAAGACTATTTCTGCTAATTTTTTCTCGATTAGCATGATGTAAATAGAATCGTAAGCTTTTTAACAATTATTTGTTGCAGAGATGTAGAGAAAGTCATGTGAATGAAACACATACGATTTTTTGGATTAAGAGGGACCCAAAACATTATTTCCGGTGAAATCTCGGTATCGAATTTTTGGATGCATTACAATACCTTCTCTATGCACTTATGTACATAGTACGTGTAGAGAAATTAATAATGCTTCACCTAAACCGTTTCACTTGTTTATTTTCTCGTGAAGTTATCATTAATAACCAACATCGAGAAAGCTTCAGAATCTGCAGGTACATTTTATACATTATGTTACCGTGCTCACGCATATTTACTACAAAGATTAGCTAATAGAAAACTTGCGACTTAGTAAATGTAACCTAATCTTCCCTAAAATTGTATACTAATTTTTGCAGCCTGTTAACAATCTATTTATTGGAATTGGCAGCACTGGTTTAGTGTTCTGTTCAGTTCTGTTTCTGTATTAGTTATCCGTATGCAATGGAGTGCCAAGGATGTAGTTTGAATTTGGTGGATTTTTTCCGAGATTTATATTTTAATGACGACGCAGTACTTAAGTTTCTGAAAGACCACAAATTAATACACGCTCATTTTCCATGTGAAAGTTGTGGAGAAGTAAAGGAGGTGAAATATTACTGCAACAATACAAAGCTATTGGCACGTTGCAACAAGAGAATTCGTGGAGGTAGGTGCAGCTTTACAAAAAGCGGCAAGGATGGAAGTTTCTTTGAAAACGCTAAGATACGTGTTAACGATGTGTTGTATTTCTGCTTCCTGTGGCTATTTACACCAAACCCTAGACAAGAATACATAGTGTATCATGTGAAAATCTCTCCGAAGACAGTCATCGACTGGTCTTCATTTTGTCGCGACGTTTGTCAAATGTGGGTGTTGAACAATCGGCAACGCATTGGGGGTCCTGGAGTCGTCGTCGAAATAGATGAAGCAAAATTCGGGAAGAAAAAGTCCAGCAGTGGAGGAATGATTGAGGACCAGTGGATTTTCGGAGCCGTCGAGAGAGCAGATAAATCAAAGTTTTTTCTCCTACCTGTGTCGAACAGATCAGTGGATACTTTACTCAAAATTATCACTGAATGGATTCTTCCTGGGAGTATTGTAATTTCCGATTGTTGGAAATACTATGATGTTCTAAAAAACCAGGATTTTATTCACCTGCAAGTGAATCATTCATTGGAATTTGTATCCACGGAGAAAAGCGGAAGGGTACACGAAGAGAACATGCGAGTCTTAGAGAATGAAGATATCGCTAAATTTCCCATCCACACCCAAAATATCAGGCGTGAATGGAGAAATGTTCTTTACAGCATCCCAAGCTTTGGTAAACCAAAATCCGAGCACTTAGCAGGATATTTATCAGAATATCTTTTTAAAAATAATTTTGACATCAACATCAGATTCCATAAATTCATGGAAATTATATCACAAGCATACCCAATTTAATTCTTTCATCAAATTGTAGATATTACTTCATGCATGTTTATTTCTAATTTGACACAATTCTTGATCAGAAACTTAAGCTTGAATAAAAATGATTCACTTTCATAGTATTAAACTAAATTGGGTCATTTTTATTTGGTCTGTTGAGCTGTTTTATAGTTATTTACACATTCATATGCAGGCTGTAAACATCTGAAGGAAAAACTGAGCCCTAAGTTGCAAAGCATAGCCAAGAGGGTCTGAGAAGCTAAACACCAATAATCCTAAGAAAAGATTTCATGCTCTCCATTAGGCTGTTAGTCATGCATAATATTAGTAAATTGGAATATGTATTTTTTTTTCTGTAGCTTACATACCTACCTACCCACCCACCCACCCACCCACCCCCCTACATAACATTGCAATCTGTAGATCCTATTATGAGCTAAGACTCAAAGCCCAAACTCTAGGATGTAGATGATGTCAACAATTACACTTATTCATACTTATTAATATATTTATTTACAAATAATAACTCTGACAATGAATTTTCAGAGGTGTCAGTTTTGCATAATTTTCAATTACATGTCTGTTTCCAAAAGTCTACCCATACACTTGCATTCTTGGAATGTTCATGTTTATTATATTTACATTGTTACATTATTACCAGTATTTTTTGATTGAATGAAATCGTCCTCTGTACAGAAGGTGTGAGTTATAAGGTATCTTTTTAATTCTGATCTAAACTTGTTTTTGTTCATTTGCAATTCTTTTATAGAAGAGGTAAGTGAGTTAAACAAAACTAGTCCTTCATAGTACACCCTTTTTGGAATAACTACAAATTATTTGTTGGTCTATGTAAGTCCTGCCTATGTCTGGTCTCTTTGTTATGAATATCTGTATTTTTTGTAAACTTTTCTGGGTTATTTATTACAAATGACAATATGGCTAGAATATATTCACAGGCTAATGGTAAAATTCCAAACATTTTGAAGAGTGGCTTGCAGTGAGTTGATCGTCTTTCCCCTGCCATTATTCTTATTATCTTTTTTTGCATAATGATTACTTTTTTAGTATTTACTGAATTTCCCCAAAATATTATTCCATAGGTCATCAATGAATGAAAATATGCATAATAAGCTGTTTTTAGTATGCTCTTATTTATAAGCTGAACTAAAGATTGAATTGCAAAACACGCAGAGCTCAGTTTGGGTAAGATATAATCATAATGGTGTTTCCAATTCATGTTATGATCAATCATAAGACCTAGGAATTTTGTATTACAGGCTTCTGCAATCTGATTATTTTCATATTCTATCCTTAGGTCTGCCATGTTTTTATGCAAAAATTAATGTAGTTAGTTTTTTCAAAGTTTATGTGGATTTTATTACTTTTAAACCAATCATTTAGTGTATTGAAAACTTTATTAGATGAATTTGGGAACTGACTGACATTGTGTTATTTAACTATAATACTTGTGTCATCCGCAAAAAGAACTGGATAGGCATTGTTGTTTATTGCTGCAGGTAGATCATTTATATAAACTAAAAATAATAAGGGACTCAGAATAGATCCTTGTGGGACACCATGCTTTATTTCACACCATTCAGAATATAAATTACTGTTATTTGAAGTATTTATTATAACATTTTGCTTCTTTTTGATAAGTAAGATGTAATCCCTTTGCCCCTAATTCCATAGTGTAATAATTTTGGTAGAAGTATTTCATGATTAACACATTCAAATGCCTTCGATAGATCACAAAATATTCCTAGTGTGTTAAGTTTGCCATCCAATGACTTGAGAACTTCATTTGTTAAATTAAAGATGGCATCACTAGTTGATATGCTCTTCCTGAATCCAAACTGCTCTTTTGCTAAAATATTATATTTATCTAGATGGTGATGAATTCTTTTAAACATAATTTTTTCAAAGATTTTTGAAAAAGCTGTAAGTAAAGATACTGGTCTATAGTTTGACATTTCTGAGATTTGCCCTTTCATGTATAATGGCTTAATGACTGAATATTTTAATCTGTCAGGAAAGGTTCCTGTTAACATGGATATGTTACTTATATGACTTAAAGGTTTGCAAATAATGTCAGAACATGTCTTTAATGTTTTTGTGCTTATTTCATCGTATCCTGATGGATTCTTGCTTTTCAGGGATTGTATTACTTTTTTATTTTGGTTGCACTTGTGGGTACTATCTCTAAGGATGTAAAATTCTCCATACAGGATCTCTCTTAGGCTGTTTCTTTGTCAGTAAATTTTCTGCCACCTGACTGAAATAATTATTAAATGCATTTGCTATTTGCTGGGGATCAATTATGATCACTTGGTTTGCTTTAATTTCTTTTATATCATTTTTCAAGCGGTATTTACCAGTCTCTTTTTTAATAATGTTCCATATAGTGCTAGGCTTATTGTGAGAGGACTGTATTTGTTTTTCATAACAAAGTTAGTATCCTTTAATCTGGTTAGTCATATTGGATGATGAATGACATTGCTGAAATAATGCTTAAATGATCTCGGGGGTCCATTCCCGATCCACTGATCTCGAGCTTAAAGTTACTCAACATTTGCCTTCTCAGGATAAAGGAAAGCCCAAAGAAAAATCTTACCAGGTAACTCACCCTAAGCAAGATTCAAACCCGTGACCTGTTGAATGACATGATACCACCATACTACCCAGATAGGTTAGAATATTTTGTGGACATTTTCTGGCAATTTTTCTATGTGTGAAAGTGTGTTAATTTAGAAAGGTGGGCAATAGGATTTCAAACTGAACACATCTACTTCAAAACATACCTTTTCTACTGATATTCATTGCATAGGTGAGGACTTTCAACACTTTCAAACCTAAGTTTTACCTCTTAGTCTCCTCTAAATCAGATACTTAAGCTTATATATTTGATAAAAATCAGCTGTGTTTCATTCACACGACTTTCACTACCTGTTCTGCAAACAATTCTTATAAAAGATTATTCTACTTACTTATTGCTAAGTGAAATAAACATTAGCATACATGGCCTTATTACTTAGATTTCTGTAAGTAGATAGGGAAATATGAGAATACTTAGGTTAAAACACTAGTCAATCCTTTTAAAAGCTGGTTGCTATGTGATGAATTTGAGATTCAATTCTCTTTGCATGGTCAGGAGTAAAACAAAATAAAAAGAAATGACAACTTCCTGTTTGATAAAAATATGTCTTTGAAAATCGGAGCCAATGATAAGGAATATCTTGGAAATGCTTAACTCCAAAAAAATGTGTGTGACATAAATATTTTGTTTTAGCAAGATCCATATATTTTATGTAATAAGATTCTACCTATCTTTTATGGTTTACTGGTTATGCAAACTTTTTCTAGAACTAATGGGACTTCTGAGAACGTTCCCAGAAAATTGAAGATAAACATATTATTTGCCATGTAAATATATGGAATTTTAATCAAAACCACTAAACCCATTTTTGAGAAAATTGAACATTTTGAAACATTTTTAATGTGAAGAGTAGTTTAGGATGGGGAAATTTCCTGAAAATCTTCATGTTGCATCCTTGGAATATACCTACTCAACTTAAATACCAAGTTTGGCACTTAACCAAACTAATTTGAGTTATGCTGTTTATGGATACATGGACCTTTTTCTAAAATTGTTTTTTTTTTTTATGATTTTTTAATTTTTTATGATTTTTAATTATTTTTTTAAATTGTTTTTATTCAGATATCTTGAAAACGTGTATTTCTGGTAACATCTTGGTATTGAATGTTTGAGTGGAATGCAATATCTTCTCTACATATATGGGTAAAAAGACTTGGAAAACTGAGGATTTTTTTCCAAATCCAAAACTGGACTGGCATGCAAAAGCACTGACAGAACCTTTTGAAGTAGACTAGCAATAGTTGTGTGGCTGTATGCTGCCAATATGTGTTTTGGTGACTCAGCAGGTGTTTAGCACATGTATGTACCATTTTTAGAATCAAACTAGCTTTACTGTTCAACCTGGGACTTTTGTCAGGTTCCTGTCATTTAATGACAGCAAGTTGCATTTGAAAACAACCCAGCATTTGTGAATGTAAGTAATCTTGCAGCAATGAGCAATGATAAGAGGCAGTTTCTTTATGACAAAAGTTTGTAAGAATGCAGATGATTTTGATTGTTTTTCACATAAGCCGTGTATAGGACAAGAGTTGGATTGGGAGATTCAGATTGAAACATTCAATGCCATAGCTGGGATTTGAACCACGGATCTCCCAGTTCCTAGCCAGTTAATTTACCACTGAGCTACCATATCAACATGCTGGCACACTCCCTATCCAAGTCCTTCCTACATATGGCTTGTGTGAAAAACAATAAAAAATCAATGCTAATTGACCATAATAGACTATACTATAAATTGTGGGACTTAAAGTACTTACAAAATTGTAAGTTACCATTTGGGTATGTCATCTCATATAATTTTTAAGACCACCTTGTGGTTTATAGGGAAACATGCAAGTCAGTTGAGAAATTTGATGCTGTGCCAGCATGTTACTATTGTAGCTCAGTGGTAGAGCTACCAGCTAGAGACTGGGAAAACTGTCGTTCAAATCCCAGCTATGGCATTTTCAGAGTGACTCTCCCTATCCAAGAATGCAGATGTTATATATTATGTTATATCCACACTGTAATGAAATGAGTTTCAATATATAAGTTGTTTTCTTGTAGGAAAGGACCCGAGCAGTTTCCGAGACAGTTGCAAAGGGCCTTGATTTGAGAACCCTAGATTACTATTTCTACAAGTGCGCCTAAAGTTTTTTCACATAATTTTGTCCCATATCTCTTAACTGTCACTGACTAGTCAACTCTCATTGGCTGCCTCGGGGGTACAAATATTTCCATATTTAGCATGAATATTTCTGTTAATATGTCCAAAGAGAATTATCATTTATATTTTCATAATTGTGTGAACCAAATGTATTATATAACAAGAGCTAATGCATCTAAATTACATGTAAATTTTTATCAACAAGTGTACATAGGAGCATCCTTAGTTTTAAACTTGCCTCTCGGATGACTGCAGCATATAGTCTATCATGACAGAATGGTTAGATTGTTTTTATTCCCTTCCCTGGCACACAGGGTTTGTACATAGCCATTCAGAGGTGTATTTAGTGAATCAGGGGAAAGGGATGGGAATTGTGAGTAAAAGGATACATATCAATGGGGTAAACTTTTAAGAAATAAGGATTATTACCTACAGCTTTGTTCATCAATTTCCTTATAAACAAACCAATGTACAGAGTTTTTTTTTTTGGAGAAACCTTTTTTGCAAGACATATCTTCAATGGACACTAAATACACTGGAGAGGCAAAATAGGCCACTTTTCAATTGACAAGTTCAAAATTATGCGAAGAAAATAGTGTTTCACTCCCAAACCTCAGAACAAATATTTTACTTGCTAAATACCAATGGATTGTGGTATGTTCTGGTTTGTTAATTATATCCAGTGTAGTCCTGAAGGTGTAAAGAAAATATGAAGCAGACGATGTTGCTGCAGTGAAGTGGTATTGCCAGCCATCCTCCCTTCTTTGTGACCTCACTTGTATATGCCAGTAGGCCATAATGCCATTATTAACTCCAATGAATGCTAAGAGTGCCAAAAATAGTAGTAAATCAATGTTGCCAACATGAAAATTACAATTTGTGAAAATTCGAGTGGGCTAAGGTCTAGTAGATCCCTCTGCTATGACATGATTCATTGTATTTTAGTTTCACAGATCCTCGGCCATGCTTTTTGGATTAGGTCTCTCAACCCCTTGGCTACATTTTGTGGCTTAGGGCCCTCTACCCTCAGCTACACTATATGATCTTGGGCCCTGTGCCCCTTGCCTGCAATATCTGACCTTGGGTCCTCAAGTTCTTGTTTATGCTATGTGGCCTAAGGCTCTCTACCCTTAGCTGTTCTGTGTTGGTTAGGGACCTCCACTCTAGTTTATGCTATGTGGCTTCAACTATGCAATGTGATCTAGGGCCCTCAACCCTCAGCTATGCTATGTTGGCTATTGCCCCTTCCCACAGCTATTCTATGTGGTCTTGGCCCTCTACCCTCGGCTATGCTATATGGTCTGGGACACTATCCTGCAGCTTCTTCCATTATGCTCAGATTGTAAATATTGGCAACATACAGAGAGACAAGGACAAAAGAAGTAATGTTTCCTTCATGCTTCGGGAGGAACATGATTCATTTTCGTTTTATGTCTTATATTTGAGAAACATAAGGACACAGAAGAGAAAAAGGAGAATAGTTGGTGTTATAAATGCATTAAAACATGAAATATATATTAGTGTGCATTCCCCACATTTTGATAATATTTATGATGGATGTAGTGATTTCAAATGGGTCTTGGTTGAGGGTTTATCTAAAAATATCATCAAGGCAGCATTGTGGAAGAAATTGGTTCCTGGGATCAATTGACATTGCCACCAATGAGGTGAGGTGACAATGCCTTGATAGTAGGGGAGATGGTGACATCCTCCTTGCCTTAATTGAGGAGCACAAGCCATATCATTTGCCGGCATTGTTACAGGAATGATTGGCCGGGGGTTTAGCTGCCCAACTTACAGCAAACCAAAACAGAATCCATCCACATGGTAACCAGCTTTTAAAATATTTGACTATTGTTTTACCCTAGTGTATTCTATTATTTCCCCTCTACTTACAAAAAAACATTTCTGCTTATGATTATCTTGATTACCATGAAGTAGACAGAAGCACAAGTTATAAACAATAATTTATTACTGAGATGTAGAGAAAGTCATATGAATGGAAAACATCAGGTTTTTAAAATAATAATTGGCATTTGGAACAGCTAGAGAAAGTTGTGTGAATGAACACTTCAGATTTTTAATATTAGTATTATCAGAGCATTGGCAGAAGGCAATTAATTACATTGATATGGTGGTCAATAAAATTGAAATATATTTTTTATGTAAAAGATGTATTTATGCATTAATCTGTAGTAAAAAAATCTCATGTGTTCCTTTCATATAACTTTCTCTGCATCTCTGCAACAAATAATTGTTAAAAAGCTTATGTTTATATTTACTTCATGCTAATCAAGAACAAAATATCAGAAATAATCTTATTACTTGCTTCCTTGTAAGACACACACATGCACACACTTTGGTCTCTTTCTAAAAATGCTTTTTCTGGATTAAGAGGGACCCAAAACATGTATTTCCGGTGACATCTCGGTATCAAATTTTTGGATGCATTACAATACCTTCTCTATGCCCTTATGTACATAGTATGTGCATTTTGTGGACTTGCTGACAAATATCTACACAAACAATACTGAATCACTGGTGATCTCTGGCATCGCTTATCCAGAAGTGGCATCAGGTATGACTAAGTGGATGTGCATTTTGCAGAATACTTGTGGTGCCAAGACTGTAAAACGCATCCCATTTCAAG
The DNA here is from genome assembly GCA_030762935.1 of Hymenopus coronatus. NCBI lineage: Eukaryota > Metazoa > Arthropoda > Insecta > Mantodea > Hymenopodidae > Hymenopus > Hymenopus coronatus. The sequence goes on from CM060897.1 coordinate 142,148,045, forward strand.
AGCTAATTGAGGACTATGCTTGCACCATTTCTTGAGTGCTAGTTTTACAGGGAAGTCAGGGCAGGGGAGAAGAAGAGAGAGTTTGCTTGTCTTTCTGCAGTGTTTTCAACCAAAGAAAGTTTCTTTCTTTGAGGCCCTCAGCCAGTATGGTGGATAGGCTATCTAATTTACCGTGAACTAGCTGAATTATTAAACAAAACTCAGAGTATGTGCATGAGTTCTGGGATCTACAGACAAAATGAAATCTTAGCGTTGAAGTCACTAGATATCAGGGTGTATAGCATACTGCGTGTCTCAATGTTGTCTCTCTGCTTCTAAATTTGCACTAAACCTACTGAATGAAGCCTAAGGAGCCAAGAATCCACAAAAGGTGTGTACATAGTGGTGTATTTCTGAATTAGATCTGGTGAGCAAAACATACCATTGAGTTTAGATCAACATTATTTATATTATCTGTGCTGAACTGAGAGGGAGCTATTCAGAGTATAGTTGCCACTTTTGCCTCTACATGTTACCAGCATTACTAAAACAAAATTATGCTACTAAATGTCTCAATCAGGGTCCTAGGCCACAAAGTGTAGCTCTGGAATGTTTTTTATAAATAGGGTAGCTGCAGAGCAATAGGGAGGTATAGCCAAGGGTGAAACTAAAACTTTGCATTAATTTAGGTTGACACCCACTCCACTTTATGGGTATTTTTAACACCAGTTTTGGCATAGATACAAAACAAAAGCAGTTTAGATAAGTAAAACCTATCAGTGAAAATTCAATTCATTAATTTTGAAGTTGGAACAAACACTGGGGATATTGGCACCAAGGGTTACTGTAAACACTACACGCACAATTCTATTTCATCTTAATTAATACTATTCTGACCTTTTAGAGGTTACTTTTAATATATCAGTTATACATGTACTTTCCATAATATGCAATTTCACAGCTGAGGTCATAATTTAAATGCCAGGTACACAACATAGTGGAAAGCAGGTGTTATATTCATATATTGTTAGTCCTAAATTTTGTGATATGAATGATATCTCTTGAGGAACTAGGGGGAACAATGAAAATTGTTATATTAATGTGTGGTTGTAACAAACCTAAGCAAATGAAGTACTTCAATATAAATTGCTTGTATTATTGAACCTCAGAGACTAAATGCAGAGCTGAGACAGTCTGAACATTTGAAGTACAGGCATTTCTTTAGTTGAAGAGCCAAGAAATTCAGGGTTTTTAAACCTATTTTGAATTATTATTAAAGTATATCAATGAAATCTGCTAAAATGCTTTGGTACAAACTAAAAGTATGGTTTTAAAGGATTTCTTAACAAATAAGAAAATAGTCATAACTACTGTATTCAGTGGCGGCTCATGAGCATTATTCTTGGTGGGGCCAGATGTGAAGATGATTGTAGTAAAAGTAAAAGAGGGGTTACACCTTTTAAAACAAGGCCACTTTAATTGCACTGCCAAAAAGACTACAATAAAAGAAATATGCTAAAACATTAGGTATATATTTTTAAACATAAAGCAAATAATAATAGAAAATAAAATAGAACTCACTAAGTGGCAATGTTACTTGTACAAGAGCTCAGCACATCTATTCTTCTAGGCGGCAAACATTTTCACTGTTGTTGAAGTTAGGGATTTCACGAATTTCCTTTTTGTGAATGGAACAAATAGCCAAGGAATTAAGCTTACTTTGCCCATGGTGTTCCTAATGAAAGACTTAATTCTTTTCAATGTACTGAAACTTCTCTCTGTCTCAGGTGTTGAAACTGGAGTTATTAGTGCAATTTGCACCGTATTGTGTACTTCAGAAAATGATTCCTCAAAGGAGTTTTGTGTGAAAAAACAAGAGTTCACTGACTGAAGGGATATTTTTGAATGTATCATTATGATAAATCACTGACAGTTCATTGTTTTACTTTTTTGGGGATATAATGGGACTGTATTCTGATGCAAATTTTCTTATAGAATCAATAGGGAAATTTTCTCTGAATGTAATAAATTTCTTTGGGCCAATAATTCCAAAATTATTGAATATATGATAATGTTGGAACCGGTCTTTCATTTGGTTGATCACTGTGTCACACACTTCTTTGGCATCTGAATTCAAGTTCACTTCAGAACTGTAATTCAGTCATTTTCTTGAGGGAGGAGCAAAGTTCTCATCAACATGGTATCTTCTAGTGTTCTCACGAATTTCAGACACAGCTGATTCAAAATGTTGTAAAGCATTAGATACTGCAACACTATCGGCACTTTGCATCTGAATTGTGTTGTACAGAATGTCAACGTGTTTCATAATGTCATATAAAAAATTTAAAAGAAACAAACATCCTGGACTGTTCAGTAAATTCTTCAAACCAAGAGCTTCCCTAATAGATATATCATCCCACCCATCTTCCTGCTCAATCTTCTCTAAACACTCTGGTACATAAGCTTTGTGCTCATGAAAGCTATTCACAACCCATGATTGAAAATTCCATCTTGTTGTAGAAGCAGCTGGAATGCGTTTGTTGCATACTGAACGCAACAAATCACTGCGTTTTTGGCGAAGAAGAGAAACATTTCGTGAATCTACCAATGTTGGCGAAAAACAACTTAACTGATTTTATGTATATAGAACAAGCATTTCATATAACCAAATTTAATTGGTGAGCATAGCAGTGTACATACTTGGCATAAGGGAAAGAGTCCTGCATCAAAGTTTGAACACCTCCATGTATAAAACAAACAGTAAAAGCAAAATACACTTTGTTTCTCTTTATTTGCAGTTAGCCACGATTTCTTACTAAACCAACTGTTACAGAAAGTTCTCTATTTTTTTCCATCTTGTTGTGCAAATGTAAAATTATTCGGCTGATGTGCTCCTAATCACTTAATTTCAAGTTTGTCTTCTACCTTTAATGAATGAAAAGGATTTTTCAACAAATAATCCACTCTATTCATTTTAAAATTACACTATTTTGTTCACTAAACAATTACAATTCCAACAACAATCATATGAATACTAAACTTCATTTAATGGGCCAGGTGACTGCGCCCCCAAGCATTGCTGTGTGCGTTGTAGGCAGAGGAGTGAAGGGATGTGAAAGAGCTATAGACACGAGATTGGCAAGGCGTGAAGAGGGGTGTGGGATGACCGCGGACCCATGTGAGCTGGCCCCACGTTCTTCTTCACCAAAGGACAAGACTGGCGCGGTTGTCCCGTGTACAACACAGTGCTTTCGTAATGTCATATGCCACCATGCAAGCTTGGGTAATGATTGAAAATCATCATATAATAAATTATTGTTTGCAAAGATTATTACAATTAAATATAATAAAAATAAATTATTTCTTCATTCATAATTAAAATGCCAACAAGTTGCGTGCTATTATCGGTGGGGCCCGGCCATCCATCCCTGACAGTATTAATATTTTATTTTAAATTTACAAGTATCAAATATGAGTTTGAAAACATCTGTGTATCTCCCATTTATTGAAAGCTTGAAGATCTCTCCCTCGGAATTAGAATTTTCCAGAACTTCATTTGCATCCTTAATTTCAGCTTCAGTTTCCAGAAATCGAGGAAAATGTTGCATTTAACATTTAAGAACACCAAATGTAATAAACAGATCCCACCTTCAAGAAGATTGGCACATATGACCTGAAAGTAGGCAATATTAATAACTCTCCTAAACATTTAAGAACACCAAATGTAATAAAGAGATTCCACCTTCAAGAAAAATGGCGCATATGACCTGAAAGCAGCCAATATTAACAATTCTCATAAATTTCCTAATAGTTGATGCATGAACTTTGCCGAATAGCCCAGTCATGGCATTGCATTAAAAGCATTAGAAATAGCTCAGCCCAAGCTATATTCGGGCTTGGGCTTCAATGTGTTAAAGCTGTATAGTAGAGTAGAATCTTTATAACTCAACCTAATGTGGACTGATATTGTGTCAGGTTACAGCATTTCTAATTTTATAGAATATTCACAAGTCATAACATACTATGTACTGCAAATTATATAAAACATAAAATCATACCAGTGCATGCTCTTCTCAGACTCCTAGACTCGATTTTAGACCTCTTCATCTTTTACCCTATTATAGTAGTCTGCCCAACTTCTAAACCCACGGCAGTTTTACTAATATTTTCCACTTTGTCCAGTCTCACATCCAATTTAATTTCTTTTGTCATGTTAACTTGTTCACTATTTTTACTGGCACAAACACAACTCAACACACTAACAGTGAGCTTAAAATCTGAGAAACTGTACTGTAGCTAGAAATAACTGAAAGTTGAGCTCACTATATGGTTAAAGCAATAAACCTTAGCAGTAAACAGTAAGCTTTTGGTTTAGTGGCAATGGTCTGCCAGGTAATTATGTTCTAACTCAGATATCAGTCAACCCTTTTGTTAGTGAGGAAGAATGCGGTGGACTACATTTCCATAAAAATAACAACACCTGTGACCAAATTAACGTTGTAAATAAATTGCAGAATCTGAAAACACCATACCATACCAAATATCTGAATAGATCAGGAAAATTCTTGGACAGTTATGTGTATGAATATAAATAATAATTAAAATTCACCTATACCTATACAAATTTCATTATACCTTGTACTGGATTATGGAAATTATTATATTTAAGTTTAAAAAACATAATAAAAAGAAAGTCGAAAAGTTATACAGAATGTTCAGTTATCGGGATTCCACTGTACCACATTATCGTAAGTAAAAATGACAAATTAATATGTTGATAAACTTACTGCTGAAATGCTTATCAGTTATAATAATTGGTTTTCTTTAAAGGTGATGGTGTGAACATTGTTTGTTGACACTCATCAGAAGTTAGGCCCATGAAGAGAGATAGGGTTTCAGTATTCATCGTAATCTTAACTACAGAGGGATCATTAACAGTGTTGTATCACTCAGAAATTTTAGGATAGGTTAGGGATAAATGTGTTGTGTGTGTAAATACTTTTCCAGAGTGTACTGGTTATGAAAGTAACGAAAAAGAACCTAATTTAGTTAATGTATCCTTTGCATCCAAGGCTGTGTAATGTCAGGCATAAACCTATGAAAACCAAACCTTGCAGAATTTCAAACCTTAGTTGTCTACAAGGCATGAAGTTTGTAATAGATTCTGTAATGGGTGAATAAGGTAGTAAACCAACAATTTTATTCATATGGATGGTTAGCTGTGTATATTGCATTAGAGAATAAATCTTGATCAGATGCCAATATCCACTGGACTGTTCATCCTACATCTCTTAAACACACTCTTTGGAGTGTTGGACTCAAAAGTGTTGCCCTGATCACTGTGTAGCTACATTGTAACTGACCAATTGGTGAAGTAATCCATGACAACCAGCTGATATCTGCTACCCCCATCAGATACAGGGGTCGATAGCTATGCATTCAAAGCGTGCTTCCGTGTGATACTGCTGCATGTGACCCTTGGGTGCCACGACTTGCCGCATACACATAACATTGGTGGCACCTTTCTCAGTGTCTACCCATAGTCTCAGACAGTGGTTCGTTGCCGGAGCATATTGATGGTTCGATTGGGTCCCAAATGTCCTCCCGAAGTCCCCACATGTACTTCCTCCAGCACTTCTGCGACCTTACTTCGAGGGAGGACTAGGGTCTTTCCATCAGGTGACTCTTATACTCTGAACAGCATACCACCTTTGATCTTCAGTGGCCCATTGGGCCCAATTTAGGGCTTGTGCACAATACCACTTGGTGCAATGCCCTTCCAGTGCGGCCTAGTCCCTGCCCGTACTTCTCCCAGGAATGGCCCCAAGCTGTTCCCTCCTCAGGCCAGCTGCAGACATCGCTGAAATAACACGAACAGCTACGGCACGCTCCTTCTCTTCAAACTTATTGCAGGGTCCGCACTCCTCTGGACAAGGTCGTCTGGACATAGCATCTGCAATGTTGTGGCCCCTTCCTTTCCATTGTTCTGGTGTAAAGTTGTATTCTTAGAGCCCTCAAGCTTCTTGAAGAAACTTAATAGCAGGTAAGGGCAGAGTAGTCAGTCCTCAGTGGAATGACTGACTATACAGTACTTTTGGAAGTACCCCAGTGAGTCTATTACTTCCAGGAGCTCTCGCCGAGTAACTCAGTAGTTCTTTTTTGCTTTGGAGAGCATCTTGCTGCAGTAAGCAATTACCCGTTCCAGGGCATTCTGGATCTATAATACATCACTCCCAATGCTGGTGTCGTTGGCATCGGTGTCCACAATAAAGTCGCTTCCAGGTTGTGAAAATCCTAAGATAGGATCACTGCAGAGTACTGACTGTAGCGCCTGGAACGCGCTCTCTGCCTCTTCTGACCTCAAGTAAGGCCGGTACTCTTCCGTCAAACGGGTGAGAGGTTTCGAGATGTTGGAGAAACCTCTGACAAACCGGCGGTAGTAGCTGTATAGACTCAGGAAACTTCGCAGCTCTCGTTTGTCTTTAGGGTGGGCGAATCTCTCATCGCCTGAGCATTTTTCAGGCCCGTGGCCACTCCAAATGATGAGACTCTGTGGCCCAAGTAGTTCATTTCCTTACAGAAGAGTTGTCATTTCTTTACGTTCGACTTCAAGTGTCTGCAGACTTTGCAGTATCTTGGTTCAGTTTTTCGAATTTTTTTTTTCGAAGTTACTACCCACGACGCTGATATCGTCTAAATAGACCAGGCAGGCCTCGTATGTCAACCTTTTCGTCACTGATTTCATGAGGCGGTGGTAGGTAACTGGTGCATTGTAGAGGCCAAAGGGAATGACCGTAAACTGCCAAAACCCTTGGCGTGTCGAAAATGCGGTCTTCTCCTTGTCATCTAAGGCCACTTGCCAGTATTCCGATTTCAAATCCGAAGTCGAGAACCACCGGGCCTCGGCAAGTGTCCAGGGTGTCGTCAATCCATGGCAAGGGGGAAACAGTCCTTTTTGGGACGGCATTCAGCTTTCTGTAGTTTACGCGTAGCTCACCGTTCTTCTTCTTCTTCTTCTTCTTCTTCTTCTTCACGAAGACTACAGGGGAACACCAAGAGCTGTTGTACTATTTAATGATTCCCTTAGATTTAATGTCTTCCAGCACATACCATACTTCTGCTTGCTTCACCAGGAGAACACGACTTGGTTGTTGCTGGATAGGTCGCACATCTCCGTCGCCGATGTTGTGGAGTGCTCGGTCAGTGCGACTGTATTCACAATTCCCTTCATTGAAGACAGACTGGTATCGGCTGAGTAAATAACGGACCCTCTCCAGTTGTAAAGCTGTCAGATGATCGGCCGCCTTCTTCAGCAAGTCTTTCAGCCGGGCCCCAGGTTCTTCGATGATGCTGGCTGTTTCCGATTATTCACACAGCGTTACACTGCCAGTTTGCTCGGAATTCCCGAACTCCGTTCCGGCTTGGATGTCCTGGTCGGTGTTCATCGGGTTCAGCCCCCCCCTAGGGGCCTACTACGGTAGATACGCTTTTTTGTGGTGCACCAGGAGGCCCGAGCCAACCGTGACTCCCTCGTATGGACAGCCTCTAAGTAGTGAGGGAATCTTTCGGTCCAAATGCCCACCCACGGGTACGTAGGTACGTAGGTACCCGTGTCGGTGGAAACGGATATCCTGGTTGGTTGAGGGTTGCGCATCTGAACCCAGGTTTCTGTTCTTCAGTAACTGGGGAGAGCGCGCAGCCTAATCCACAGCTTTGGTTTCTGCTTCGCCTAAATGGGAGGCTAGTGACTAACCCACCCCTAGTCAATTGGCCAGGACTAGGTATTATACGGAACTCCAGGGTGAGTGGGGCGGCGAGCCTGCTATATCCCTTGTATAGTCCTGTCATCCCAATGGGGTGTCCTCTTGTTGGGCTCCGTGGTGGGTGGTGAGCACTGGGGGATGAATTACAGACCGTCTTTTACGTCAACCAATACAAAAAGAAATTTAGTTTTTGGAAAAGAACTAATTTATTTTGTTGGAAAAGAAGTAGTGGTCCTCACTACCTGGTCATCACTCCGACAGAGGAAGGTCGGAAATTTACATCGGTTAGCCTTTTTTCTATACAAAAGGGTCTAGACAAAATTTCTGGTACGGTTCACTCCTTTATTAAACATGAAGTGGTACTCTCCTGGTAGAAGCATTTACCACCTCCCAGGCAGGTAAAATACTGAGGGCTAACATTTTAGGCAGCTACCCCATTATGGTCGAACAACACAGGATTTTGAACTCCTCGCGCGTCGTTATCATTACTCGTGCATTGGACGGTTTGTCTAATGAGGAGCTTCAGAAGGATCTGGCGGACCTGGGCATCCAGTCTGTGCATAGGGTTCAATGGAAAGTTAATGGTGAGCTCCTGCCTACCCGTACTCTGTTCCTTACCTTTGATCGGGTGGATCTCCCTTAAAGGATTAAGGCAGAGTATGAAACCATCGAGGTTAGGCCCTACACTCCGAACCCTCTCAGATGTTACAAGTATTAGCGGTTTGGGCATACCGACGAATTATGTCATTACCATAGGGATTTCAGCTACCCTACATTAGCTTCCCATTTGCAGTATATATGTACCTCCGTCTGATGGCTTCCCACGCGCTGATTTAGACGACCTAGTCCCCCAGCTCCCAACACCTCTTCTGTTGGTAGGGGACGTGAATGCCCATCACCCGCTTTAGGGCTCCCCCAGGGCTTGTGCGAGAGGTCAACTGACCGCCGATTTCTTGATCATATTAATCTATCCCTCCTGAACACCGGATAACCTATATTCCTTTCTGACGCTTTCAATATTGTTTCTCATTTGGACTTAGCGTCTGTTCTCCATAGTTGCAAGTTTCCTTACAATGGAATATTTTCTCTGACCTTCATTCTATTGACAACTTTCTTATTGTCTCTTAGCACAAGATATATGTTCCACTCGTTTTCCTAGGTGGCTGTTAGAACGGGCCAATTGGAACCTTTATTTCCGCTTGCCATTTTTCATTACAATGAGCAAAACTTGGTGGATTTTTTTAGTCCAACATCTCAGCAAGACATTCATTTCTGCTGCTGAACTTTCTATTCCGCAGTCGACTGGACATTCCCGTCGCTTTCCTGTCACTTGGTGGATAGAAGAATGCCGAAATGCCATTCGTGCTCGCAGACGTACTGTCAGGTTTTTCCAGCGTCGCCCTCCTCAGGATAATCTCATTCAATATAAAAAACTTCGTGCCAATCTAGACAAGTAGTTAAGCATAGCAAGAAGATATCAGCGACAGGCGCTGTAGTTGATATGTTTGGCGTGGATGACACTCTTGGCAGTGCTTTCGCTGAAATATCTAGCTAAGAAAAGTATACGCCCGAATTTCTTCCAGTTAAGGATCAGGTTGAATCTTAAGCTTTTGCCTTCCGCTCTGATAACCTTGAAGACTACAATCGCCTTTACACCACGGCGGAGCTGGCAATGCACTCTCATCTTCGCGAAACTTCGCCAGGCCCAGATGGCATCCACGACCAAATGTTACAACACCTGTCTCCTGAAGGTAAAGCCTTCCTACTCGAGGTGTCTGGGTTGATGCCACTTTTCCAACTCAGTAGCGGGGGATGCCACTATCATACATATTTTAAAACCTGGAAAGGACCGTCAACTTCCTTCCAGTTACCGTCCTATTTCCCTCACAGTTGCGTATGCAAGGTGATGGAACGCATGATCAATGGACGGTTGGTGTGGTGGTTGGATTCGCACAAGCTTCTGGCTAACATCCATGTGGTTTTTCATAACGTCGTTCAGCAACTGACCACCTTTCGCTATCAACTCAAGTTATGGACGGGTTTCTTCAGAATAGCAAAAGAGTAGGGATATGTTTTGACCTCAAGAAGACCTATGAATGATGTTGGCGAGCCGGGATATTATGTTCTCTCCACAACTGGAACATATGTGGACGCCTTCCGTTATTCATTCAGGGATTTATACGCGTTTTCCAAGTACAGGCTGGCTAGATTTTTTCTCATATTTTATTCAAGAGAACGGAGTGCCGCAGGTCTCGGTACTAAGCATGACACTGTTTGATATTGCGATTAATTCGGTATCGCAATATATTCCCTCAGGCGTATCGTCCTGTTTAATCTTGAACGACTTTGCTATCTTGTGTACTTCTTAGCGTACAGTGTTTTTGGAACGCCGTCTCCAGCGATTTTTGGACAATCTCTACGATTGGAGCTCAAAACTCGGCTTTCGTTTTTCACCTGAGAAGACAGTCTGCGTTAACTTCTGGCGTCGTAGGTGGCGATTGGCACCTACTCTTCAACTCGGGCCAAATTTATTTCCCTTCGCAGATGAGGTGAGATTACTGGGGTTGGTATTCGATCGGAAACTATGTTGGTCACCGCATATAGCACAGCTGAAAGCGCTCGCCTGCAGTGTCTTGATAGTAAAAGTGGGCGTTAAATACTATTAAAAAAAAAAAACAGCTGAAAGCGCGATATGACCGATCTCTCAATATGTTACGGATTCTAAGTGGGAAATCTTGGGGAACGAATGGTACAGTGCTGCTGTGTCTTTATTGTGCACTGATCCGATCCAAATTAGACTATGGATGCATCGACTATTCTTCAGCAAGTCCATCTCTGCTCGGCAGACTAGACGCGCTGTCCATAAGCAGGACATCCGTGTTGCTGTTAGGGCTTTTCCTACCAGTCCAATTGTGATTCTTTACGCCGAATCTGCAGAACCTCCTTTGCGATGTCGGAGGGATGTCCTGTTATCTAATTATGGCTGTAGGCTTCCGAGCATGCCTTCGAATCCAACATTTTATCTTTTTTTCAGTACCGAATTGGACGAACGCTTTCACCACCGCCCACTTATTCCAAGGCCTGGAAGTTTTCGGTTCCGCGAGATTCTCCGGAAACACGATATTGCAATGCCTCGCATGTTTCCCCCTGGGGAGAGGGAGTACCCACCTTGGTTGCGTGCTACCTCCCACGTTGATCTCGGGATGGCCGCGTATGCGAAATCTGCTACGCCTATGGTTAGTATCCGTGGCCTTTTGTTTTTCTTTAGAAATGTTATCAAAATACAGTGGTCGCATTTGTATGTACACCGATGGAAGTAAGCGCAACGACGATGTTGGATGTACATTTGTTACTGGGACCGAACGCTATATGTTCGGTTTGTCTAGTGGCACATCCATTTACTCTGCAGAGCTCTATGCTTTACTCCGAGCCCTTCTCCATATTCGCCGTCGTAAGCTGCGTGACTGCCTTTTACTGCGTGATTCTCTCAGTTCCCTTTAGGGCCTCCGGGAGCTGTACAACTACCATCCTTTCGTACAGCGTATTCAGGATACGCTCCACATTTTGCACGCATCTGGCGTAAATGTGGACTGCGCTTGGATCCCTGGACACTTGGCTTGCCGGGAAACGGACTAGCAGATTTGGCGGCAAAGGCTGCGGCCGCGGAACCCAGTACTGTCATACAATGCGTAACATCTGCAGATTTTAGACTTGTGCGGAGCGCGGTACTTTCGTGCTAGCATGCCGAATGGTCCATTCTTTGTGGCAACAAGCTCAGAGAGGTGAAGGATCGGCCTGTATACGGGTAAGTTCCTCTCGTTTATCCCTTCGGAAGGAGGTGAAAATGGCTCGCCTATGTATCGGCCACTGTATTTTTACACACAGGTACCTATTGAAAAAGACCCTGCCCTTATCTGTCCACTGTGCAGGCAACATTTGACGGTCCGCCATTTGTTGCTAGAGTGTTCTCTTTTAGCACATGTATGAGCCACTCTGTTACTGTCGGACAGTTTTAACGAGTTCCTGGCGGATGATGCCGGTGCCGTAAATAGGATTTTTACCTGTTACTATCAGAATCTAAGCTTTTTATTTATTGTGACTTGATCCAGCTGTGGTAAGTATGGTCTTAAGTTTTTAACACAAGTGCGTTTTACGAATTAGGACTTGCTTTTAATGCCTACCTTTTAGTTCCTCTGTGTGAAAAAACTGGTTTAGGTCCCTTCTATGGTTTCCGCTATAGGTAGTTTTTATTCCGTTTGATTTTACTTTGAAGTTTGAGGATCACTTCCATGGAGTTTTAGCGCTTTTATCTTTTGGTTTTAACACAGTTTTAAACAAGAAAACTGATGACCCCGTAGTTGAGCCCCTTGAACCTCAACAATCAATCAATAGATCAGAAATAACGGATCCCCACATATTAATATCACAATATGTTCAGCGGTGGTAGGCAAATGTACTAGTAAGCGATACGATGAAGAAGAGGATCTAAGCTACCATAAGAGCATATACATTGAATTAGAGGAACAAGATATCACAACGATAAAACAATTAAACAAGCCCAAAAAATGATGGATATATATAAAATAAAATAAAAACGTACTGCTCAGGCGCTTTGAGAAATATATTGGAAACTATGATTATATAAATCAGCCAGGACAGTTAGTAAACGTGATGGAAAGCGCATGCAATTATGATCTTATGGTAGCTGGAAACATAAAGCAGCAACATCGCACAACTAAGGATGCGAAGCCCTCGAACAAGAAGAAAATTGACAAGGATAAACCGCAAGAATAAAATTTACTGACAATGACCGAATGAGACCAACTATGTACCAATATTGATGCCATATGTATATGGGAGTTTATTTATGGGCGCTCTTTAACTGCTCTGGTTCTCAGCGTTCCATTCTATATTGGAAGTGAAAGACCGCTTAATTTTGCTCAGAGACCTCTCTAGCAGGCTCGAGGTGTTTTTCGTTGCCGTAAATCTACGACACGAGACCAACGGCTTTACTTCCCTGCCAAAGGAAGCCATCCTAAGGATATTTACCCCCGAAAAAATCCATCGTCCTCCGCCGGGTTAATATTGATGGTGACACCTGGGTTATAGGATATAGAATAGTAACCGGGAAGATAGGTACTAGATCACCAATACACATTACAGTTGAAGATCAATTAAAGACTGCAAAAACATTGTTTCCAGAGCATCAAATAAATATAGGGCCAGAAGTAAAGGTTAATAGAGAAGAAATACCTGAGTGCCAAAGAAAGGAAGTATTAGACACTGCACAACGAATTAAATTAGGAAAACCAGCGGGGCCCAATGGAATCCCTCCAAAAGTTATAAAGGCTGCTGCAGAGGAAACAGCTGATATTTTTGAAAATGTATTAAAACGACTTATTTTAAGGGAATTTTCCCAAAGCAGTGGAAAACAGCAAAGCTGATATTAATTGAAAAACCAAAGAGGGGGAACGGTGTTACTACATATAGACCACTCTGACTAATACTCGTAAATGTAATAGGGAAGCTCTTTGAGCAAATTATCAATAAAGGACTCGTAGATGAGATTGAAAAAGGGAGGGATTTGCATAAACGCAATTTGGCTTCAGGAAAGGCGTATCAACACTTAATGCTTTAGATACTTTAAATATAATGTTAAAATCAGAAATAACAGATACGAATAAACATGTGCTGTGATGGTTACCTTAGATGTTAAAAATGTATTTAATTCAGCTCCATAGAAAGGAATAATGAGGGGATTAAAAAAGAATAAAAGGGTGGTAGCACCGTACCTAATAAATCTTATATGCAGCTATCTAGAAAATAGGCATATATTGATTGGAGAAAGAATACGGATGGACATGAGTTGCGGCAGGCATACCACAAGGATCTGTCTTAGGCCCTACCCTGTGGAACATTGATTATGATGGTGTGTTAAAGCTGGAATTGCCACTAGGCGTTAAAACTATTGAATATGCAGACGATCTAGCACTAATTGTGTTTGGCAACACCAAAGACGACCTAGAGGGCAAAATAGTATGGTCCATTACTAAAATGACATTTAGATGATGGAAAAGGGGGTGATATTAGCTTCTGAAAAATACTGATATAGTTATCCTTGAGGGGAAAAGAACAATTAAAGAAATAAATATAACCTTCTGGGAACAAATAATAAGATCTAAAAAGCAGACGAAGTATTTGGATATCCAAATTGGACATAACATGAATATGTATACACAAATTAAATCAAATTAAATATGTGTAACAGGAAAGGTGGAAAAGGCAGCTGCGGCTCTGGAACGGCTTATGCCTAATACTGGCGGACCAACACTTGGAAAAAGGAAAGTACTCGCAAGTGTGGAGAACTCTATAATATTATACTGTGCGGCTTTTTGGAGCATCTATTTAGAGAAACTAATCTGCAGAAGAATTGCTGAACGAGCCCTGCGGAAGGTTCATATTAGAGTGGTTAGTGCATATAGAGCCATTTCTACTAGAGCACTGCAGGTTATAGCAAGTGCTATACCTATACATTTATTGTCAAGTGAGCTCTCATACAACAGGAATTCCAAAACAACTGAAAGGAAACTCATAAGGGAAAGTATCATGGAAAAGTGGCAAAATGAATGGGAAACAGAAAGCACAGTAGCCCAGTGGACAAAAAGACTTGTGCCACACATAAAACCACGGGTAAATAGAAACCATAGATAAGTTCGTTTTTATTTGGTACAATTACTGTCAGGGCACGGGCACTTTCAAGCATATCTATTTAAAATGGGGCTAGTAGCCGGCCCAAACTGCCGATATTTTGGAGAAAGTAATACTCTAGAACATACAATATAAAAATGTCAGCAATGGACGGAAATTAGAGAAAGGATTTTGGGAAAGATCAGCCAAGCCATAAATACGGATAATATAATCCAAACAATGCTGAAAAGTAAACCAAACTAGTGTATATTACAAGAAATGGTTTCAGGCATTCTAAGACATTAAGCAGATAGGACGATAGGATACAACTCCGCTTTGATAAAGCTCCTGGAACAGGATATATATATATATATATATATATATATATATATATATACTTCTAAGCTCCTGAGCGTTCAGCGGAAGGTGGCTATTCGCATCACTAGTGCATACAGAACCACATACACTAAGGTTTTGCTGCTTATTGCCAGGACTCCTCCGATTGTTCTGCTTGCTGAGGAAATACTTTTGTTGGAAGTACATACAATTTGAAGAGTGGAGGCTCGCACCCTGTTGCTTGCCAAGTGGCAGGAACATTAGGATGTTGATGATGGGACTGCCCTTGGGACAACGCGCTTGATCAGAGATGTCGCCACTTGGTATAATCGTAAACGTGGGAATGTGAATTTCTATCTTACGCAATTGTTGACGGAACATGACTGTTTTACCGCCTATCTATATCCCTTTGGTTTAAGTGCTACGTCCGAATGCTATTATTGCGGTAAACATGACACAGCTGAACATAGCGTCTTTCATTGTACTCGGTGGCATCATCAACGCCATCAGAGAGACATTTGGGAGTTTTGACGCCCGACACCCTTCTGTCTAAGATGCTTGTCTGTGCACGGAATTGGAGCATTGCTTCTAGATTGGCCCGTGACATTTTGCGCAGTAAAAGATTAGAGATGAATACATCTGAGAGCAGTACACATTTCCATAGATGATATTGACCAATATTACTTACCATCTTGAATCGCTTCCCTGTAAAGTAGTGCCGTCTTGCGCAGTTCCGAGGGGAACGTTACATTGATTTTGCATTTTTTTTTTTAGTTGGTGAGAATCAAACTCGCCCAAGTAGTCTTTGTAAGATTTTTTCCCCTGCTTAAAAAAAACATTAACAACAACCAGGCTAGGCTTTCCTGCTCGAGGTCTATAACCGGGTCTGTGTTGACGCCACTTTTCCAGCACAGTGGCGGGAGGCCGTCATCATACCATTTTGAAACCCGGAAAGGACCGTTATCTTCCTTCCAGGTACCGTCCTGTTTCCCTCACCAGTTGCGTTTGCAAGGTGATGAAACGCATGATTAATGGACGGTTGGTTTGGTGGTTGGAATCCCGCAATTTATTAACAACCAGTGTGGTTTTCGAGGACGCCGATCAGCGGCTTACCACCTTGTACCACTTTCGGAGGGTTCCTTAGGAACTACCAAACAGTAGCGGTATTTTTTGATCTCGAGAAGGCCTATGATACCTGTTGGCGAAGAAGAATTCCCTCCACAACTGGAATATATGAAGACGCCTACCGCTCTTCGTTCAAGAGTTTATGAAAGACCATGTTTTCCGAGTACGGGCTGGCTCGTAGCTATCCAGTCTTTTTATGCAGGAGAATGGAGTGCCGTGGGGATCGGTTATAAGTGTGATGCTGTTTGCTAGAGTGATTAATTCTTTATCGCAATGTGTTCCCCCAGGTGTCTCCTCGTGTTTATTTGTGGACGATTTCGCTATCTACTGTATTTCTCAGCGTGCACCGTTTTTGGAACACCGTCTTCAGCGGCGTTTGGACAATCTCTATGATTGGAACACGGAAAAGGCTTTCGTTTCTTATCTGAGAAGACAGTCTGCGTTAATTTCTGGTGTCGTAGTTGGAGATATCTGCCGTCTCTTCGACTCGGGTAAAATTTACTTCTTTTTGCAAACGAGGCGAAATTTCTTGGCTTGATTTACGATAGAAAACTTAGCTGGCTATCAAATATAGCACAGCTGAAAGCTCGCTGTGACCTATCCCTCAATATTTTTGATATTCTAAGTGGGAAATCTTGGGGAGCGGATCGGACAGTGATACTGTGTCTTTATCGTGTAGATGCCATCTAAATTAGACTATGAATGCATCGTTTATTCTTAAGCAAGTCCATCTCTGCTCAGAAGACTAGACACTGTCCATAATCAGGACATCCGTGTGGCTGTTGGGGCTGAGCCTCCTCGCGATGTCGGCGGGATGTTCTGTTAGCTATTTATGACTGTAGGCTTCAGAACGTGCCTTCGCATTCAACGTTTTCTCCTTTTCTCTGTACCGCGTTGGACGAACGCTTCACAACCGCCCACTTAGTCCAAGGCCTGCAGGTTTTCATTTCCGCGAGATTCTCCGGAAACACGGCATTGCACTGTCTCTCGTTTCCCACTGGGAAGAGGGAGTACCCACCTTGATTGCGTGCTACATCCCATGTTGATCTCGGGATGACCGCTTTTTGAAAATCTGCTACGCCGCCTAGTATCCGTGTTTTTTTTTTTTATGAAAATACGGTGAATGGTCCACTCCGTGGCAACAAGCTCAGAGAGGTGAAGGACCTGACTGTATACTGGGTAACCTCCTTTCGTTTATCCCACCGGAAGGAGGTGATATTGGCTTGTTTAATTATCGGCCACTGTATTTTTACACACACTACATGTTCAGCAAGCACCCTGCCCATATCTGTCCGATGTGCAGAGAGAATTTGACGGGCCGGCATTTGCTGGTAGAGTGTTCTCTTTTACTACATGTGCGAGCCACACTGCAACTTTCTGGCAGTATTAACCAGCTCCTGGCGAATGATGCCGTTGCCGTAATTAGGATTTTTACCTAACTTGCCCTTTTCTATAAGAATCTAGGCTCTTTGTCTATTCTGACAGGGTCCTGCTGTAGTAGCTGTAGTTTTTAAAATTTTTAATACATTTGTCTTTTAGTTATAGAATTTGATTTTAGGCATTTTAAATTTTAACACATATGCCTTTTAGGAAGTATTTTGATTTTAATGCCTACCTTTAAGTTACATTTTAAAAAACAACAAAAAACTGGATTTCACCTCCCTCTTTGGTTTCCGCCATAGGAAATTGAATTTTAACCACCAATTCCATCAATTTTACCGATTTCGTCCTCTGGTTATAACAGTTTTTAAACAGGGCGCTGATAACCCCGTAGTTGAGTGCCCTTCAACCTCACTTATTACTTATCATCAGTCTTCTGGTGAAAAAATGAGCCCAGAACAAGTGTTCTTTGAAAATCTTTGCAAATGGTATATGCCAGCAGTTTACAGTCTGGAGCACAAGAATATCACAGAAATTTGTCACTTCTTGAATCTCGATTTTTTTTATGCTTCTAGTCTTGTAGCGACCAAATAAGCCCAAATCAAAATTTCTTTAAAATTAACTGCAATAGATATATACGTGCAGTTTACGTGCCTGGAGCACGCGAATATCACAGACATTTTTCGCTTCTTGAATCTCGATTTTTTTATGCTTCTAGTCTTCTGGCGAACAAATAAGCCCAGCACTAAAGTCTTTAAAAATTTCTGCAAATGGTATATACTTGCTGTTTACAGCCTGAAGTACACGAATATCACAGACATTTTTCGCATCTTAATGTTGATTTTTTTATGCTTCTAATCTTCTAGTGCCAAAATAAGTCCAGAACAAAGGTTCTTTATAAATCGCTTCAAATGATATGGACATGCAGACCAGAGCAGACGAGTATCACAGACATTTTTGGCTTCTTCAATTTCAATAGTTTGATGCTTCTAGGCTTCTGGCGACCAAATGAACTCAGAATATAAGTTGTTTAAAAATCGCTTCAAATGGTTTATACATGTAGTTTATAAACCTGGAGCACAAAAATATTTCAGAAAATGTTCGTTTCTTGATTTTGGATTTTTTTGATGCTTCTACTCTTCAGGCGACCAAATGAGCCCAGGAAAAATTCCTTTAAAATCGCTTCGAATGGTATATACGTGCAGTTTACAGCTTGGAGCACACGAATATCACAGAACATTTTCGCTTCTTGTATCTTGATTTTTTATGCTTCTAGTGTTGTGGCCGCCAAATAAGCCCAGAACAAAAGTTCTTTAATAGTCACTGCAAAACGTATATACGTGCAGTTTAACCCCTGGAGCACACGAATATCGCAGAAAAATTTCGATTTAGAATTTCGATTTTTATCTTAAGGCGACCAAATGTGTCCAGAACAAAAGTTCTTTAAAAATCGAAGCAAACGGTACATAACTAAAGTTTACAGCGTGGAGCACCAGAATATTACCGAAAGTTGATTCTCGATTTTTTATGTTTCTAGTCTTCTGGCGAATAAATAAGCCCAGCACAAACGTTTTTAAGAATCGCTGCAAATGGTATTTACGTGCAGTTTACAGACTAGAGCAGAAGAATATCATAGACATTTTTCGCATCTTGAATGTTACTTTTTTGATGCTCTAGTCCTATGGTGACCAAATGACCCCACCGCCGAAAGTCTTTAAAGATCGCTTCAAATGGTATATCTGTGTAGTTTACAGCCTTGGGCACAAGAATATAACAGAAATTTTTCCGTTCTTGAATGTTGATTTTTTTGATGCTTCAGGTCTTCTGGACACCGAATAAACCCAGAACAAAAGCACGTTAAAAATCGCTTCAAATGGTATATACGTGCAGTTTAAACCCTGAAGCACAAGAATATCACAGATATTTTTTGCTTTTCTGATTTTCGATTTTTTGATGCTTGTAGTCTTCTGGTGACCAAACAAGCCCAGAATAGCAGTTCTTTATAAATCGTTTCAAATGATATATGCAAGCAGGAGCACACGAATATCACAGACCTTTTTAACTTCCTAAATTTCGATTTTCTGATGCTTCTATTCTGCCTGGATCACTGAAATATAACAGAAATTTTTGCTTTTTGAATCTCAACTGTTTGATACTTCTGATATTCTGGCGACCAAATAATCCCGAACAAAAAATATTTAAAAATCGCTGCAAGTATATTCGTGCCGTTTACAGCCTCGGGCACACGAATATTACAGATATTTTTCGCTTCTTGAATCTCGATTTTTTGACACTTTCTAGTCTTCCAGGACCAAATGAGCCTACTAAAAATACGCTTTGAAAAACACTGCAAATTATGCATGCGTGCAGTTTACAGACTGAAGCACACGAATAACACGAATTTTTTGGCTTCTTGAATCTCGATTTGCTTATACTTCTGGTCTTGCGGCTACAAAATAAGCACAGAATAAAAGTTCGTTAAAAATCTCTGCAAAAGGTGTTTACGTGCTTCGAGCCTTGAGCATACGAATGTCACAGAAAATTTTCGCTTCTTGAATCTCGATTTTTAGATGCTTCTAGTCTTCTGGCGACCCTATAAGCACAGATCACAAGTTCGCTAAAATCGCTGCAAATGGTATATTTTTGCATTTTCGAACCTGGAGCGCAGGAATATCAAAGAAATTATTGGCATTTCTGATCTCGAATATTTGAGCTTCTAGTCTTCTGGCGACCAAATAAGCCCAGATCAACGGTTGTTTAAATCGCTTCAAAATGTATATACTCTCGGTTTAGAGCCTGGGGCCGTTTCTGGAGTCTCCATTTTTTGATGCTTCTAGTCTGGTGGGACAAAATAAGTTCAGATCAAAGTTTTTTAAATGGAATATACTTGCAGTTAAGAGCACGGAGCACATGAATACCACAGACATATTTAGCTTCTTGAATTTCAAATTTTTGATGCATCTAGTCTTATGGCGACCAAGTAACCCCGGAACAAAAGTTTTTTTTGAAAAATCGCTGTAAATGGTATATACGTACAGTTTAGAACCTGGAGCACACGACCATCACGGAAATTTTGCGCTTCTGGAATCTCAATTTTTTTATGCTTCTAGTCTTCTGGCCGCCAAATAGACACAGAGCAAGAGCCTTACAAAAACGCTGCAAATGGTATATACAGGCAGTTTGAAACCTGGAGCACTCTTGAATATTACAGAAATGTTTCGCTTCTTGAAGTCTTTAAAGATCGCTTCATATGGTATATCCGTGCTTCTGGTTTTCAGGTGACCAAAATAGCCCAGAACAAAAAGGGCTGCAAATGGCATATACCTGAAGTTAGGCTGGAGTACGCGAATATCACAGACATTTTATTTTGTTTGCTTCTAGTCTTCTGGCAACCAAAGAAGCCCAGAACAAAATTTCTTTAAAAATAGCTCCCAATGGTATATACGTGCGCTTTAGAGCCTGGAGCACATGAATAACACAGAAACTTTTCGTTTCTTGGATTTCGATTTTTTGATGTTTCTGGACTTGTGACGACCAAATATGTCCACAACAAAAGTTCTTTAGAAATCACTGTAAATGGTATATAGTGCCGTTTAGAGCTTGAAGCACACAAATATCACGGAAATTGTTCGCTTCTTGAATCTCGATTTTTTTGTTGCTGCTAGTTTTGTGACGACCAAATAAGCCATAAACAAAATTTCTTTAAAAATCGCTGCTAATGGTACCTTTGAAGCCTGGAGCACACGAATATCACGGAAGTTTTTCGCTTTATATTTCCTGGATTTTTTTGCTGCTTCTAGTCTTGTTGCGACCAAATAAGCTCAACACAGGGGTTCTTTTAACTTCTCTGCAAATAGTATGTACGCCCAGATTACAGCCTGAATCACACGAATAATACAGAACATTTTAGCTTCTTGATTATCGAATTTTGTATACTTCTAGTCTACTGGTGACTAAAATAGCCGGGAACAAATGTTCTTAAAAAGTCGGTACAAATGGTATATACGTGCAGTTTATAACATGGAGCACACGAGTATCACAGACACTTTTCGCTTTTTGAAGTTCGATTTTTTTTTATGCTTTTGTCTTCTGGTGACGAAAATAGCCCACAGCAAACGTTCTTTAAAATTCGTTGCAAATAGTATATACGAGCAATTTAGAACACGGAGCACACGACTATCTCACACATTTTGGGTTCTTGAATCTTGATTTTTTTTTATGCTTCTGGTCTTCTGGCGACCAAATAAAGCCGGAAAAAAGTCCATTCAAATCGCTGGAAATAGTATATATGTGCAGTTTAGAGCCCGGAGCACACGAATATCACAGAAATTTTTGTTTGTTGATCTCTATTTTTTTTTTTTTTTGAACTTCTAGTCTTCTGGCATCCAAATAAGGCCGAAACAAAAGCCCTTAAAAAATCGCTGAATTGGTATATGCGAACAGTTTAGAACCTGGAATACAGGGATATCACAGCAATTTTTCGCTTCTTGAATCTCGAATTTTTAAAGCTTCTTGCGATCACAGAAGCCCAGGTCAACATTTCATTAAAAGTCGCCGTAATTGTATACACGTGCAGTTTAGAGCCCTAAGCACACGAATATCGCAGAAACTTTTCGCTTTTTGAAGTTCGATTTTTGATGCTTCTGGTCTTCTTGTGACCAAAATAGCCATGGACAACATTTTCTTAAAATAGCTGCAAATTGTATATACAAGCAATTTAGAGCCTGGGGCACACGAATATCACAGAAATTATTCGCTTCCTGAACCTCGATTATTTTAATACTTCTAGCCTAATGACCACCAAATAAGCCTAGATCAAAAGTTCTTTAAAATTCGCTGCAGATGGTGTATACACCATAGAACGACGCACCACTAACTTATAAAGAAATCCAGCCTTGCTTCTGAAAATAAGCATTTTCTGTGACAGAAAATGCTACCCTATATCCACAAGCCAGATGATCCGTTGCGACCGATTGGGGATGGCAGAGATAGCCCCACATGCCGACTAGGTCACCAACTAGGTAATCTGCCGCAGCCTCTAGTAGAGGGCTGCTCACACCACATTTGTATATTTCTGCGCAGTTTGTCCATTCACTGAAGAACATTACCATCGCGTATGCGATCTTCTCATCAGTTTCGATGTAGGGTATTTTTTCACTAGGGTACCGCTACAGAAAACTATTCAACTACTTAAAGAGAACTTTCCAGGCGTTATCACGGGCCACGGATAGGACTGCTTGCCAGCAACTAACAGCGTCATCTGGCGGCCGCACAGCGGGCCAGTTACCATCTTCTAGTACTATTTGGGTGCAAGTAGCGGTACCGCAATACTCCTCCCATTTAATCCAGCACCGGTGGACTTCTTTCGTTGGTATGACCGCGAGGCACAATCTGACACTCCTTGAGTTCAGGTAGTCTACAAGGTAGATTTTCCTCCAGTAAAAAAAAATGTAAATAAACGAAGAAAAGAAATTACAATTTAGACATTCATCATCCTGATGATGGGGGAGATGTACACTCCCGAAACGTCGATGGCTCCACATCACCTGGCTTGAAGTCCGTGAACACCTACAGCACAGCTTTTAACATATTTTGCTTGCTTTAGTATAATGTATTCATTTATTTCCCTTCTACTTACAACGAAGCAGTAATAGGAACAACTCTACTAATGTTTATCTTGATTAGTATGATGTAGATAAAAGGATAATATTTTGTAAGAATAGTTTTATTTAGAACAGCTAGAGCAAGTTATGTGAATGGAACTCATCAGATTTTTTCGAGGTTTCCCCTTATCCTCAGAATGTCGAGTAACTTTAACTCCATGGACCCCGACATCATTTGGGCATCATTTCAGCGATTTAATTCATCATCCGATATGACCAAACAGTAAAACTTAAAAAAAAGAGAAAGAAAAACAAAACTAAACATAATACATTGTACTACAGGTAATGTATAAAAGTGATCTACTCATAATTTGCTTCAGGATGATGCATTCACCTACATACTAACTTAACACATTTAACTATTCTAAAGACCATAAGTTGCACAATTTAGTACATCCGCCTGGCTCGGCAATATGAGCGATTCTACCTGACACTTGTACACTAAGTGAATAAGGCCTTCTGAACCTCCCGTCTAGTTATGTACCGCAGGAAACAGCCTTTTTCTTCGTTGACGGGATATGCGATACCCGGATACGACAGTGCAAATGCTGGCGACTTAAAAAACAAACACATCGGGCGTTAATGGTCGCACATAGAATGGGGGCGACCAAGATAATAGTTGCGGCCAACTCGAAGACAAGGGGTATTCCCTACGACAGGGAGAAAGAAGGATGACCTAGAGAAGACGACATCGTTCTTCAGGTGGTGTGCCCTGGGGGAATGGCAGCTGAATCATCTAATGAAGGACTATCCACACCAAGCCGACATCAGGTGAAAACGGCTTGGCGAGGAATACGTCACTGTAGTCTTCACCACCCCGTCGAATCACGCTACCTGCAATGGGCAGAAGAGTGGATGATAGCCTCATCGCAGAGACTGGATTCAAGGGAAGCTGCACCGGATCATAGTATATGCGGGTACATGATTGACTGTAATCAGATCTGACATGGCGAAGGACTTGTCGACACGAAAACCCCCTCGGTCCTATCAATTGTTACGGCGTCGGGCTAACAAAATACCCGTGGATAAGGATGCCCTGCTTAGTTGACACTAGGACGTAGCACTAGCACTGTGAGCCTGTGAGCATTCGCCCTGAAGGGGGCTGAGAATGTTTCGATAAGAACTCTTAAAAAAAAGATTATGCTATTATCTCTAAGGTAATTTAACCTTTTAATCATTATTCATGGATGACATAACTAACCATAATATTAAATCTTAAAAAGAGTTTTATTTATCGGTGCTGGGACTGGATGCTGTTAGAAGCCACGAGTCAACGGTAGAGTCGGCCGGAGGATTTCGTGAGATGAATTGGTGCTCCGGAGCCTCTACGAACACCGGGCATCTGCAGGGTGATCCTTACGGATGATGAAATTGTCTCCGTCAGAAGCGAGGTTGTGTTGAAGGTGTACTTGAAGGACCAACGGTCATGGAGTCTAACTTTGGATCGGAACACACCACTGAACAGATTATGCGTTGCCTGGGCTTTGTTGCATTATCGGGACAAATTGTCCGGGAAGGCGTTAAGAACACGAACATTAATTAGGAGATTGAGTTAGGGAAATTTGAGCTAGCAGCGAGAGTATCACCATGCGACGTATCTGTCCGTTACATGATCTGGAGTCCTCGTTGAAAGACTTGCTAAAGAGGACAGTCGACCATCTGCTCGCCTCACAACGAGAGAGATGCAGCTTCTACTTAGATGTGTTCAGTCAAGGGAACGGCGATTACAGCCGTACTAATCGAGTACCTCATCACTCGACAGCGAGATACACGATATATCCAAAAATTGACCAGACTTGTACCTCTGGCGAAACAAGCAGAGAGCATGAAATCTAGTGGAATCTATGAGAATCTAACTGCGCTTGGTGCTCCTCTGTGGTGTTGGTGTTGAACGACAAACTACGCTTCTCTGTGGACTATTGGAAGGAAATGGCGTCAGAAAAGACTGTTTCCTTTTGCCCGGGAATTACGATACTCTGGACACACTAGCTGGTGTTCAGTGATTCTCGACCTTATACTTTTGAAATCAGGAAGTGGATCTAGATTTCAAAGATAAGGAAAAGACTATTTTTGACAGGCCAAGAACTTAGGATGTTCACATGTATTGCATTCTATCCAAAAAGTAAAAAAAGTCCCAGCTTTTACAGGAAATATATGCTTTGATGCCCCTGCACCCAAAAAAAAGCACCTTTAGAAAAACTAGATGTGTGTGTGTAAACAACATAACCCAGAAATGATAAATCCGTTATATTTGAGACTTGCTAGTTAAGTTCAGGTTCTTTCAAGGATGCGAAACTATTGCAGATCTGAATTTTCTTAGAAACTGGAAACCCCTCTGTTTTGAATGACTTCTTTATAACTGGTAAACAGCAAGCAATCTCTTCCACAAGAAACTTCTACTCTCCTCTTTGTAGCTTTTATATATACTCCCTGGAATTAAAAGCTAAAACTTATGATCGAAGCACCATTTATTATTGCAGATTCCGGTTTTGGTTCAATCTTTCTTATAGCTGCAACATTTCATTGAGAAGCCTGTAGAAGAACAAGAAAAGTCTGGATCTGAGTATTTCTAGGATGGTTAATAGTCCTAAGTCTTGTATGATGGTGAAGAAGAAGAAAACGAAATGCAGTGGTGTAGCGACGATAAGAATATTCGCGGATCAAAGCAGGCAACCCACCATTCGCTTGACAACCGAGAAAAACCGCAAAGAACCTTCAGCAAGATTGGTTGACTCCGAGAGTTTGAATCCCGTCCTCCAGAATACGGGCTCTAGACTTACCACTCTGCTCGGTCTAATAACATCTTCCTATACAAAACTAACCCCTTGTAATTTTCAAACTACACTGATACAGTTTTATTGTTTCCTTACTACGTTTGTTTGCAGTGTCGCCACTCATTTGACAACGACAGGCCAGCACCTATCGGTTGTTCTTCCTATCAGAGTAAACGAAAACATGAAAAACAAAAACATTGAAAAATAAAGTTAATAATCCACCCAGTTATTCTGCAATAGCTCAAACAGCACCTACCAAAGAACAAGCTCTAATTATAGAAGACCATGACAGTATTACAATCAAAGATACATACTTGCAATGGGTAAATTAGTAAACCCTGCTAACATTAGGTTTTTTTCAAGGATTTCCAACTCCAGAATTTGTATATAGTTAGCAAAAGGGATTTAGTTGAGAAACTAACCTCAAAACACACAAAGATCTTAGTTAATAATGTCTTATTAGAAACGGGAACCCTTTTGACCAAAAACATAAGAGTTATTATATCCAATGTATGTCCAATCACACCAAATTATGTAATTGAAGAACAGCTAATGATACATGACATAAAACCGGATTCTTCAATATCATACCTTAGAGTAGGTATTTCAACTACAGTCTACACCTACATTATGAGTTTCCGTCGTCAGATGTATATCAAATCTGAGATTTTGATAAATTACCTGATAATTTACAAATAAGCTACGACGGCACCGCCTTCTGGATATACTTCTCATCCGATAACCCTGTATGTTTTATCTGCAAAATGGAGAGGTATTTAGCCAAACACTGTAGTTCCACACAGGAAACGTTTCCAGGTAAACAAACCAATACCGATCTTCTAGGAAAAGAAGGCACTAATGAAAATCCAACCACAATAAACAAATATCGACCAATGACGATTTAACATCTAAGATAAACAACAAAATGCAACCAATGAAGGTTTGGATCTAGAGAATCTGAACACACAAAGAAAAGATGAAAATCTTTCTTCTCCCGAACAACATAAACATGTATTAATACAATCAAAATATAACCTTAAAGAAGATTTTCCTTCTTCAAAAAGCACTGCGCCAATGGACTACAAGAACCTTGCTTTGAAACGCCCATTGTCAACATCCAGTAAAATCACAGAACGTCAATGTGATGAAGAATAAACATTTTCTGATTCATTATTACAAAGCAATGAAGAAGCAAAGTTTCAAGACAAGAGTTTAATAACCAAACACATTAAAAAAACATCCAGGAAAAATGACTCACTGATATTGATTAATGAGCAGCTGTCAAGAAACAACACAGAGCTCCCTCAATAACTATACTTTGAACTATAACCAATTAAAATGTTTCTTTCGAAAACACTGTAGGCGTACCTGATGTAGTATCGGTAGCACTAAACTACACAGAAGATTTGCACGGCCTTTTAGACGCTATTAAAAGGATTCATCCCTTATTTAACAACAAATCGCTCAAGAATACATTCACTCGCATAGAAAAGAAACTGCTTTATGATATGCAGAAATCTAACAGTAAACCATCAGCACCTGCAGAAATTCCTTCCCATACCACAACCCAGATATGATAGAAAGTGGAATTGTCCAATGGAATATGAAAGGATACTGTGCAAAAATAGAATATTTTAATATTCTTATCGATAAACACCAACCCAAAATAATATGTTTACAGGAAACTAAATTTAAAGATAATTTTGCTCCTAATAGAGAATTTTATTATTCTGCTTATAATAAAAACCGAGCTATTGCGGGTCGCGCAAGTGGAAGTGTTCTCGCTTTTATTAAAGATCATTTATCCCACAAAGATATTAAATTGAATACAATGGAATCGATAGCATTGATTGTTTTATTTCCAAATCCTATATGCGTATGTAACATATATTTACCTAACAGCGTACATTTAGATATTAATGAACTTCAATTACTCTTAAACCAACTTTCTCCACCATTCATATTGTTGGGCGACTTTAATAGCCACAGCATAATATGGGGGTCTAAATCCACATATCAAAGAGGTAAAATATTAGGGGTATTAATACAGGAAAATGACCTAATTATTATTAGTACATCCCAACCCACAAGGTTCGATTTAGCTCATGGATCTTTCAGTACTATTGATCTAACACTAGCTAGTCCTAACATCGCACATATGCTTAATTAACCCTGTATTACATGGAAGTGATCACTTTCCCATTACAATTGATGTTCTCAGTAGGAACAACTCATTAAGTTCTACAACACCCCCAAGATGTAAAATAAATCGAGCTGACTGCCTAAATATAAAAACCAATAGCCTTTGCCGTAGTCTCCTTAAATCAATTCGAAGATTATAACTCTGCAAACATTGATAACGTCGTTGAAGCTTCACTAAAGTAATACTTATATGTGCAGAAATTAACATATCGTAAACCGAAACTATTAAGATACGGAACCAATCAGTCCCTTAGTGGAATGAAAACTGCAAGATGGCAATAAAAACAAAAATATTCACTATTTTAAATTTAAGAAGCATCCAACAATGGAAAATAAAATACAATTCCATAAATTTAGAGCTAGTTATAAAAGAAAGTAAAACGGTTATATTCTCAATGAATCACAAAACTATTCCAAACCCTATTTGGAACAAAATAAGGAAAACAAATGGAAACAATAGAAAACTGCCCATATTTTACCAATGGGATAAAACCACAAATGAATTAACCAGCGACTCAAAACAAATATCCGACATTTTTTGCAAATCTTTCGCTGAAACTTCAAATGACAGACATTACGGAGAAGATTATATAAAGTTCAGGATGCTACAAAAAGGTTAATTCAAATAACTGACCAAATTTACAATGAAAAAACCACTGTAACTGAGATACAAGAAACCCTACATATCTGTAACTCTTACAATCCAGGACCGGACAATATCCCTTATATGATGCTAAAACAACTATCTAACAATGGTTTATTGTACTTCAAAAATTGTTGTATTATATATGGACACAATAAGTACTTCCTATAAGGTGGAAAAAATCCTACCTAAAAGCTATACCTAAACCAAACAATGACCTCACTCTACCTGAAAGCTATCGTCATATAACCCTTAGTTGCACAATGAGTAAACCACTAGAAAAATTTGTCCATAGGAGATTGCGTTGAGCACTGGAAACCCTGATGTTTTTTCACCCCTATATAACATGGTTTCCGACAATACCATTCCCAAATGGACTGCCTAATAACACTAGAATCAGAAATTATGGACACATTCAGCAAATCACAAAAATGCACTCTAGTTAGTCTTGATATAGAGAAAGCCTACGACACAATATACAGAGAAAAGGTGGTACAGATTCTCTTAGAAAACCAAATCACTGGGAATATGACCGCCTTCATACATAACTTCCTTAACGGCAGACGAATATAAGTAAAAACCAATATGACATTATCTCAGATCGTAGATATAGAGAATGGAATACCACAAGGTTCTTCCCTTAATGCTGCTCTATTTTTAACCATTATGAATAACGTAACAGCATGTATTAAATTAACAGTCAAAGGTTGTTGTTTGCAGATGACTTGAATATATTCTGTTTAGGCCAAAATCCTAAACCAACCAAGACATCCTCCAAAGTACTTTGCTGTTTCTTCAAAAATGGGCTGAATATACAGGTTCAGATTTTCAATAATGAAAATTAATTGCATAACCTGATCCTCTGCTGTATATAAATAATCACTAGATTGA
Organism: Hymenopus coronatus; assembly: GCA_030762935.1. Lineage (NCBI taxonomy): Eukaryota > Metazoa > Arthropoda > Insecta > Mantodea > Hymenopodidae > Hymenopus > Hymenopus coronatus. The sequence goes on from CM060897.1 coordinate 142,177,488, forward strand.
AATGGTAAACTCAGTTAAAGTGCTTGGAATGACACTAGACAATAAGTTGACATGGATTAACCATCTTAAAAACTAAAATTGCTGTATTGCAATCCTTGGCAGCCGAAAACTGGGGCGCTGATCTAAAAGTGCTAGTTACAACTTACAGAACAATTGAAAGATCAAAATTAGATTACGGATCGATCCACTACAATTCAGCATCACCAACAGCTCTTAAAATGCTAGATACTATACAACCAACAGGTCTTAGAATAGCGCTTGGAGCCTTTCAAACCAGTCCCTCTACCAGTCTACAAATAGAAGCAGATGAATTACCACTTGAAAATAGGAGGAAATATCTAAGTTTATCTTATGCTATGAATATTACTGCAAACACAACCTCACACATGTATAGGTTTGTATTCCCAAAACTAAAAGAAACATAATTACCCTGCCTTCTTTGCAAGAATAGCAGGTTACCTACAAGAATATACCCTGGTACCTCCCCAGATAACTGTAAGACGAGATGTACTAGATGTGGCTCCCTGGAAACTTCACAGTTGTTTATTTAGAAATGCTTAAGTACGATAAATCTGAAACCAACAACATAATCTTCCAAAAAATGTTCAAGGAGATCCAAGAAAAATACTCGGAATACGAAAACATTTACACCGATGGTTCAGCAAGAGAAACAAACTGAGGTTGTGCAATAGTACTTTCAGAACACACCCTACAATACTCACCACCTATTACTCCATCTTCTCCTGTGAATTATTTTCTATAAAGCAATTTATAATATTTAACAATGCAATGAGTGCAAGCCATACAAAAGAAAACAAATGCAAATGCTCTAATGTAAGAAATAATATTAACATACCTAAATGCATCAACAAAGGAAAATAAATAATAATAACATGGGTACCTTCACATAAACAAATCAAGGTAATGAGAGAGCTGATTGCAAAGCACGTGAAGCCACTACACACCCTCAAAATAGTTTAATATCTGCAACACATCAAGATTACATTAAATACATAAACAGGAAAATAAAAGCCAAATGGTTCCATCAATGGTCAAACAATCCCACCAGTAAACTTCACGTTATTTAATCCAACCCTGAAAAGAAAATTACTCTTAATAATTTAAAACGTCAAGATCAGATTGCCATCACCAGGGCTAGAATTGGCCACAGCAATCTCACACATACCTTCCTGCCCTTCAAAGAACATCCTCCGAAATGTAATTGATGCCAAACAAGTTTAATTAACCACATCATCTCAAAATGTACCGTATACCTAAGATAGAGGCAGAAGATCCCAGTGATCGCAATGTAACCAACAGGATTCCACGAATTTTACAATTTTTGAAAGATACCTCTTTGTACAAACTTTTATAAAAAATGAACTTTCATTAACTGTTAATATAAACTACAATAGTTTTTGTTAATTGGAAGATATTAAGCTAATGATCAATATTGTTACAAATTTTGCTTTAACTATGATTATGTTGAACTCAGTGGCTGCTCGTGGATTAAAATTCAGGTGTTCACAAAATCAGCAATTTACCACCGCCGCAGCCGCTACTGCTACCGCCGTCACCGCAACATCAAATCTAGTAATATTAGAAATAATGATAGTGCCTAATAACAAGAATTATAAGTTTGTTACGCAAATCGTCACCCACCCAGTATTGTAAAGATGTTGAATTTCTTAGACTTCGAGAGTTAACAGCAATATGAGGTGATGAAGGGGTGCCGGTCCTCATGGCCACGCCCGCTAAGGCGTCTAGCTTTGGTACTTCGTGGACAAGGGATCGTGGGTTCGAGTCCCGCCTTGGGCATGGGTGTTATATGTTTGTGCAATGTGTATATGTTAGTGAAAAGGAATAGTAACCAGTAATCATAAGGGGGGAATGTAAATTGGGGATACAACGCCAGAGTCCTGACCAGACTCGGTACTGTTAAAAAAAAAAAAAGGTGCAATCATGTAAAGAATGGTAATTACAGTGAATAATATTTACATTGTTTGAATTGCGCAACTAAAACCAAATTTATTTGTACAGAAATTCCACGCGCCGGTTTTTCAAATGTGCAAACTTTTATATCACTCGGTAATTAAAGTCTTTTATGCTGTTGACCAGTTTCTTCTCAATAGTAAGCATTGCCAGTGTTCAAAGTCGGTGAAGACACCCACCGTATTCCTAGTAAAGGTTTCAATTCTTTTTATTGTGGAAAAGCATATTTCTGGTTCTGATGTTGTCATGGTCGTAGTGATGACATTCTTCGGAAAAGTTCCTTGTTTTCTGTTATGAACTGCTTAACTCTCGCATGAAATGCAAATTACTAAGAAAAATAGCGCGTCTCACAAAGACTGCAGTTGCACTTCCGGATAATTTCAACTAAATCTCAAAGACAATAGCACCTCCTACTGATAAACAGAACCCTGGAAGTGTTAATGTGCACGGTCGCACTGTGCTCATTTCTGGCTGTAAAATTCCAAGCTGGTTTGTTGCCCGCGCAAGCGTAGAGCTGCTAAACGTTAGTTATACACTAGCACACGAGGCCTGTGCTACAAGCGTTGTTGTCACATACTCGGCTGTGTTCAATCTGAAGAGCAGAGCGCGGTATATTTAAACAAGTGACACCGGATAGCGCATTTTATTAAATGTTTCCTGAAAGAAAAAAAGGAGATCCACTAGGAAATATTGGAGGTTCACGTGCTCTTGTGCTCCTACACAGCAGCTGCCGCTGGTTGTACTTAAAGTTCATTTGTTTAAATCTTATCTTGCCACACACTTATTGTTATTAATTGACCGCCTTTTGTTATATTGCTTAAAGTGACCACGGTTTATTCCCATTGTTACTAATTCTACTGTAATCGTAACTCTGTTATTACTTATAGTTCATACATTTAAGGTGCTATCTTGTAACTTGTTTATTGTTAATAATGCTGATGTAATTTTCATCGTATTAATTATTAAGTTTATTCTGTAAAAAACCCCTTTGTAAATGAAAAGTCGCTCACAGACTTTGTAGTTAGGCGACTATAAATAAAAATAAATAGAAAAAAATGCAGGAAAATATAGTAGTAATTAAAATGTTTGCAATGTAAAAAATATCTGATTATTATTCCTTCACATTACTTTCTCTACCTGCTTTGCAACAGGCTTATTCCTACTCTACTTCATACTATTCGATATAAACATGGTCAGAAATGTCTTGCAACTCCTTGTAGGTAGAAGAGGAAATAGGAGAATAGAGTAGGCCAAAAAGGGAAAAACAAATGGCAACTTCTCATTCGGGAAAAATGTAAGTAGGTAGTGCCAAACTGAAACCAAATACGAGGAATATCTGTGAAAAGACTAACACCACAAAATAAATAACATATACTTTATAAGTTGAGTATTTTAACGAGATCTCCATTACTTTGCAGTAAAAGTTTGTTTATCTCTTACAGTTTACTAGTTGTGCAAAGGTCATCCAGAATGAATAAGTCATTCCAAGAAATGTTGCTATGAAAATATGCTAAACTGGTTGTGTTTTAATCAAAATCATAAAAACCATTTCTGAGAAAGTCAAGATTTTCGTTGTTCCATTTTAGGGATAGTTAGGGTTGGGGGAATTATACTTGAAAATCTGCGTGTCGCATCCTTGGAAGATATTCAACTTAAATACCAAGTTTGGTACTCACTCGAATTTTGTTTTTGTTTTGTTCTCAGACAGACACACACATGGACCTTTTTCTAAAATTGTTTTTGTAATGGATTCATCTATTTTTCTATATTTTCATACACATTTATGAAATATTTAAAGTTAAAGCAATACATTAATCTAAAGATAAGTGGTAAAAAGATTATTGTTGATAGCATTTTTATTTGACTACAAAAATATTTCATTTGAGGCTAATCTAGTAACGAAGATTCTTTAAACGTGTATCTCCGGAAAATCTTGGTATCGAGACCTTAAGTGGATTGTAATACCTTCTCTACCTACTATGTGCATTGTACGTGGTGTAGAAGGTAGTAGTGTAGATCTCATTAAAGCGTACAATTTTTGTCGAATAAAGTTAGGTGGGTTTACCATCTCCGAATTATTCTCAGTTATTACTGTGAATATGTACCTTACATACTTTAAACTTTACGCAGCTGACATTTTGGCAAAGAGTTCTTGGAGCTTCACGAGGGATGTCAAATTCTGCAGAACTGGGGGAGTGGATTGTTATGAAGACACAGTGTAGCGTAAAATGAAGCGTAGTGAAGTACTGGTTTAGGCTGATAAAGAGAGGCAATTCCACACTACATTCCATATATTTTAAACACCAGCGTGAAAACCTGTCTCCTAAGTTTTGGGAAGGTAAACTCGAAAGAGTTTTATATAGTAATGAGTCGAAACAAATAACTAAAACACATGGAAAGAAGATTAATATACTCAGCCGACCGGAAATTGGATCGAGTTGTAAAATTAAAACCCCTCTAGCTCTACTAAACGAAATAAAGTTGAATTGGGGTAAAAAGGCATAAATGCTTCACTTAGGAAGGAAAGTACGGAATGTTTAGCCTGGGAAGTTGGAGGGCTATTGTAGATATGGAAATTATACCCCCCCCCCATTCAGTGGCTTGGATGAAGACTGTGTACATATGTTGGCGGAAGGTAAAGAGTAGGAGAACCAGCAAATAGTTAAACCACAAAAAAGAAAAATATTTAAATCCTACTGGAAGGATATGTTGGAATCTACTGACTGACCAGAGGAACTCTAAAACACATGCAATTTTCTGGCTAAAGTGCGCTAAACTAGATCAAATTCGCTCAGAGTAGTTTATCTTTATTATATCTCTTTTCTTTCTTTTTGTCACTTTAAACTTGTATCTGAAATATACATGCACGGTGAGCAATCCTTACAGTAAGTGTTTGTGTAATAACTTTAATAATTTGACACCGATAAGAATACCTACTTATGTACCTACTTCCTTCAACTACAAATTGCCATTATTTAACATTTTATTCGTTTCTCGTGTTTATCGCTATTTTTCTTATATCTACAAAGCGATGTGTGCAAAATATCTGTATCATCAAGAATGAAATAGTATTTTATAGAAAGTAGAGGACGTAGAGGAAGTCAGTGAGTGTTACACATAGAATTATTTTACATAGAAACGGAGTTTCAGCATCACTGTACAAGTTTTCAGGACCTGAATTTTATCTCCAACCACATCCGCGAAAAATTCATTTCAAGAAGTTACATCGAAATTTAAGGTCACTTCCGAGAAAGCCAGGAAGTTATAGGCAATGTGATGCAGCAATTTCTTTCATAATATGTCATGTTAAGTGTGCCCAATCAGATAGTAAAGTAATGATCCCAAGAATGCAGGTCATTTCTTAGGCAAGCCTACTTTAAACTGGACGAGATAAATTAAGTTAGTAGCTTTCACTACTGTAAGATAAAGCACTGAATAATAACGCGCTGTCAATTGAGATGACCTCGTATGTCATTACTTTCTCATCAGGAGCCAGAGAAAGTGAAGCTTAGCAGAATCCGCACATCATTGTCGCTGCTGCCATATAAGTGAAAGTAATACATGCTGACCACTTTCTTGTATTGTATAAACCAAGCCTAACATTTCCTTATATTATTCTCTGCTCAACGGCAACTGCTTCACATAGTATACCTTAGATGGATATCTGAGCATTACAGCAGAGGAAGTCCCTGCTATAATGCTTGGAACCTCTTCAGTTCAGAGGTTCCAAGTTTAAATACATATTGTTAACTTAATGTAATTTAAAAATCGGATATTATTGCACATGGCTTTCTCTACACTTTCTGCAATAAACTATACTGGCCAAAGCGTGTTACTATTTCTAGCACTATGTACATTGTAGCAAGAGAAAATATTGTATTCCACCCAGAAATTCGATCGAGATTTCACGTAGATGTACGTTTTGAAGTCCCCAGAGTCCAAAAAAGCAGTTTAGAAAAAGGTCCGTTACGTGTGTCTGTATGTGTCTTCGGTTAGCGTACCTCAAAAACGAAAGGATCGTTGAACATCAAATTTGGTATTTACGATGTTTAGCATCTTCCATGCATGCATTTTTAAGAAAATCTCTGCACAATAAATTACCTTTTCAAAAATATCTATAACGATTTTGATTAAAATGTCGTATATTAAACATATTTACATCCTAAATAAAATGCATATTTTCAACTTCCTGGTAATATCCTCTAAAGACCTCTTTATTCTGGATGATTTTGCAGAATTTTGCATAACGGTTAAACCGTAATAGATGGAAAAAAATTACTGCACAAAAATGTAGATTCCATTAAAACACATAATTTATGTCATACACAGTTTGCTTGTAAAGTTGACCGTTTTCGAGATACTTCTTATTATTGGTTTCAATTTTAAACTACCTAATTTTTCATAAACGGGACCATGCAAAGCAAACCGAACCTAAATTGTTTCACACAGCGACCAGCGTTTAATACATTTGAACATCGCGTAGCCTAATATATTCCATTAGTTCCCTCCTGCTTACAAAGAAGCCGGTAATAAGGCTAATTCTGCTAATGTTTATCTTGATTAACATGATGTAAGTAAAAGAATAATCACTTGTAAGAATACTTTATTTATGGAACATCTAGAGAAAGTTATGTGAATGGAACACATGAGATTTTTTCCTATCTACTTCACGTACAAATTTTTAGAAATTCTGTTATTATACACTATCTAATAGAAAATTTCTTAAATAGGAATAAGTGAATGCACAAAGCTATAGCAAGAGTTAAATCTTTCAAGAGCTAGTCGCTACGTGATGCACTGAAATTTCGTTCTCTCTTATTGACCTATAGGATAAAAAATAAAATGGGTCCCAATTTTTTCCATCCCTTACGCTTTATCAAGTATGCAAAGGCCATCCAGAATGAAGAGCACCTTAGAGTATATTCCCATAAAATTCAAAATATACCTAAATTTTATTCTCCGTGAACAGTAAATCATTAGAGCGTGTAAAAATAAAATAAAAACTAAAATAAAATAGAACAAACAAAAAAATGTCGAAAAATGTTTTATATAAAAGTTAGTTTGGAGGTAGTGGCTTATCTTAAAGCTCTCTGTATGGCATCCTTAGGAGGTGCTTAAGTTAATTATCAAGATTGGTATTTAATGGACTTTTCGTTTTTAGTAATGCAATTCAAAGACTTCATACACACCCGGACGTTTTTCAAATACATTTTAGATTCAGTGCACCTCAAAACATACATTTCCAGTTAAATCTAGATATCGAAGCTCTGGGTAGATTGCAATACCTTGTCTACCTAGTCTGCACATTCTACAAGATAGACAAAGTAAACAAATTGCGCCAATTTATACATTCAAAGGAACTTTAAAGTCAAGGTTAATCAACTTTAGGTATCATTCTCTCATCCTCAACAAATATGGGAAATTTCAAATGACAATAATATGCATTACTTTTCTCTATCACGTAGCTAATAGGTAATAAGGCATTGCATTCCATCCAAAAGTTTGATTTCGAAATTTGACTATAAAATCTAGATTTAGAAAGAGCATTTTTACAGAAAGGTCCGCGTATATTTGTGTGTTTTTATGTGCATGCGTGTAAGAATAGCAAAACTCAAAAACGAAAAGTCGAATAAGTACCAAACTTCATGTTGAAGTGCAATATCTTCCAAAGATATGACAGAAGGTTTTCAACAATACACTCCATCTCCGAACTTTTTCCAATGTTTTTTACGCTTTTTATTTTCTCAAAAATGTTCTAAACCATTTTTATTAACATTCCGTATATTTAAAATATTTACATGGAAAATAAACCGTATATTTCAAAACTTCTGAGAATTATCTGTAGAGTCAACTGCAAACGGAAGGAACTTCGTATAATTTGGTATAATTGATAAACTGATAAAATGTGCTAGACAAGCAAATGTAGATCTCTGTAAAACACAAAGTTCACTTCAAAAAAGGTTTTGGGGCAATAGAAAAATATGATATGTTCATTAATGTTTGTTTTAATGGCTCACTACTTAGTATTTTCTTAAAGTAATTTCACTATCACTTGTTTCTCGCGATGTTATGGGTAAGTATGGGATTTTAAGACCTTGGCGAGCCGCTTTTAATCGCATAGCTATCGATTGGTTTCTTTTGTCCCTCTTGTTGCAACAACCAAATGTATTTATACTACCCTGCAAATTATAAATCAAGATGGAGCATAGAGAAATATAATATTGACAAGAATAGTTTCAGCAAGCTGTACTAAAACTCTGATGTGTTTCATTCACATGACTTGGACTACCTCTGTTCTGAAACAAAATTTTTTAAGGATTTTTGTTTTATCTACCTCATGTTACTCGAGATAAACAGTAGAAATTGTCTTATTACCTAGTTCCTTATAAGTAGAAGGAAAACAAGGGAATACACTAGGCTACAGCGACAGGCTACTCTTTTAAAAGCTGTCGCTATGCGATTGCCATTAAAGTTAGATTCTCCTTCAATGGGCAAGAGTAAAACAAAACAGATATGAAATGTACGCGGACTTCCTATTTGAAGAACGTTTTAAGCTTTTTATAACTGAAACAAAAAATGGGAACATCTCAAAATGGTTAGTTCTACAAACAAATTGTATATGACATGAACTGTGTGTTTTAACGCAATCTACATTTCTTGTGAAGTAAGTTTTTGTCTATCTATGGCTTAACAATTAAGCTAAAGTCATCCAGAATGAAGAGGGCTTTGTTTGACATATAAACATCTATAAAATACGGTATATTAATCAAAATAGTTAGGGTCATTGTTTTATAAAATTGAAAACTTCGAAAAATGCTCATGGTAAAGGGTAGTTTGGGGGAGAAGGATTTTTCTGAAGATATTCGTGTCATATTTTCGGAAGGTGCTGAACTTAAATATTAAGTTTGGTATTTAACACCATTCCACTCACACACACACACACACACACCAACCTTTTTCTATCCTTAAAGCAAGTGTTTCCAGTAAATTCTCGGTATCGGATTTTTGGGTGAATACAATACCTTCTCTACTTACTGCGTACATTGTACATACGTGCTAGTGAAATTGAATTTAATTATAATGTGTAAAGAAATCCATGTGACAAGCACATCACATACCTACCTACTTACCTACCCACCTACACACCTACCTACTCACCCACCCGCCTACCCGCCTGCCTGCCTGCCGGCCTGTCGGTCTGCCTGTCTGCCTGCCTGCCTGCCGGCCTGTCGGTCTGCCTGTCTGCCTGCCTGCCTGCCGACCGACCGACCGACCTACCGACCTAGCTACCTACCGACCTACCTACCTACCTACCGACCTACCGACCTACCTACCTACCTACCTACCTACCTACCTACCTACCTACCTACCTACCTACCTACCTACCTACCTACCTACCTACCGACCGACCTACCTAGCTATCTACCTACCTAGCTACCTACCGACCGACCTACCAACCTACCGACCTATCTACCAACCTACCGACCTATCTACCTACCGACCGACCGACCGACCGACCTACCGACCTACTGTCCGACCGACCTACCTACCGACCTACCGACCTACCTACCTACCTACCTACCTACCTACCTACCTACCTACCTACCTACCTACCTACCTACCGATCTACCTACCTACCTACCTACCGACCGACCTACCTACCTACCGACCTACCGACCTACCTACCTACCTACCTACCTACCTACCTACCTACCTACCGACCCTCGGACCTACCGACCTACCGACCTACGGACCTACCGACCTACCTACCTACCTACCTACCGACCTACTGACCTACCGACCTACCGACCTACGGACCTACCGACCTACCTACCTACCTACCGACCTACGGACCTACCGACCTACGGACCTACCGACCTACCGACCGACCTACCTACCTACCTACCTACCTACCTACCTACCTACCTACCTACCTACCTACCTACCTACGGACCTACCGACTTACCTACCTACCTACCTACCTACCTACCTACCTACCTACGGACCTACCGACCTACCTACCTACCTACCTACCTACCTACCTACCTACCTACCTACCTACCTACCTACCTACCTACCTACCTACGGACCTACCGACCTACCTACCTACCTACCTACGGACCTACCGACCTACCTACCTGCCTACCTACCTACCTACCTACCTACGGACCTACCGACCTACCTACCTACCTACGGACCTACCTACCTACCTACCTACCTACCTACACATTTTTTGTAAAGAACATGCACTTCTTAGGATTATTTAGTCTTCTGCACTTTATGCAAACTGGGAGTATTTGAACTTGACCGAAGAATTTATAAATGATTTGAGTGAAAACGGTTTATTTTAGAAAATGTTCTCTATGTAATAATTCAATTTATTGTAGTTAATGCTTAAAGCATACTCCATTGTTCGCTGGAGAGTAACACAGATTATTTTGAAACATTTTCTATGAAAAGAACATTTAATAATTTGTTCTGTTCAGCAGTCCCACGATAAAATAATCCCAATTAGCAAGACGATATACAAGTAAATATGTGAGAGCAAATGATAGACATATTTAAAATTTGATGTATCGCATTTACATGCTTTTATACGCTCAAATCGGTTATTTGTGGCTATTCTTTGGAAAGTTTATTTTTCCATTGACTGTATTTTAATGTAGCTATTTCTGTAAATAACTAAATTACATGTTTCGTTACAGTTTCGAAGGGTAGTTCGAAAAATGTTTGAGAACTGGGCGCAATGTGTATCCTTAAATTTCCATAGTTATTACATGGAAACGCGAGAAACAATTGAAAATCGCAAGAGGAAGAAAAATTGTTGTTTACAAATAATATGTCAAAGATGGCTTATGTTACATAAAAGGTTATTTGAAATAAATTGTGTACGTTTTTAAAGAGATTTACATTTTGTATAATATGTTTTCATTTATCACTTAACCTATGTTAGTTATAAGGGATTATATAAAATTGTTCCGAATAAAGTGGACTTCAGAGGCATTTTCCAGAAAATTCTAGATTGATATAAGATTTGCATGTTGTTCAGAACAGTACTCGTTACAGTTTACTTCTATTAAATGTAGTAGGTATAAATCACGGTCAGTAATTTAGTAAAATTAATAACATTACATTCTTTATCCTTCCACGATAAACCTTTTAAATCATTTAGGAAATAAATGCGGGTAGCCGTTTAACCCTTCCTCGAAAGGGGTTATCGCCCTCTGTGGTGTAATGGTTACCATGCTAACTTCACATACCTAAGGTCGCGGGTTCAAACCCGGTGGAGGACGATGGGTTTTTTCGAGCGTAAAAATCCTTAGAATGGCTTCCTTCAGAAGGGAAGTAAAGCCGTTGGTCCCGTGTCGCAGATTTACGGCACGTAAAAGAACCTCAAGCCTGATAGAGAGGCCTCTGAGCAAAATTAAGAGATCTTTCACAGCCAGTATAGAATGGGACGCTGAGAACCACAACAGTTAAAGAGCGTCCATAAATAAAACGCCATTTCCATTTCGAAAGGGGTTCCGCGAATAGTGATGGGGAGCTCTGTTTCTCAGGCTAGTGCGACGGAGACAATAAAAAAAAAGTCTGAAAATGACACCAAAAATGTTACCTCCTCTACTTTCGTATTCATAACTGTATCTCTGCCCTTTCTTAAGTTCCGCTGTCAAACTAATTTGCGTTGAATTAGCCAAGTATAATGTCCCATCAGGTCGTCCTATGCATGTTACTCCTACTTCTTGATTATTATTATGGCCCCGAGAAATTATTCAAGTCCACAAGAGGGATGTCCCCTCTAGACAGGCTCGAATTCGTCGTGGCCGGGGACCTCGAGGCTGCCTTGCACGAAGGTCTGCCCATGTTTGGGCGGCGCCTAAGCATAGAGGCAAGCCGAAAACCCCAACCCTCACCATGCCGCCGCTGCTGTGCATTCGGCCACACCGAGGAAGCCTGCGCCGACCACCCACGGTGCCACTACTGTGGTGCACCTAGAATAACGGCCGAATGCACCGCACATGACCTGAAGAACCGCCGGAAAATGAAATGGCCTGTTATTTATGGACGCTCTTTAACTGCTTTGGTTCTCAGCGTCCCATTCTATACTGGGCGTGAAAGATCGCTTAATTTTGCCCAGAGGCCTCTCTTATCAGGCTTGAGGTTCTTTTACGTGCCGTAAATCTACGACACGGGACCCACAGCTTTACTTCCCTTCCGAAGGAAGCCATGCCAAGGATTTTTACGCCCGAAAAAAATCCATCGTCCTCCGCCGGGTTTGAACCCGCGACCTTGGGTATATGAGAAACCACCGGAGGTACTGCACCACCTGTGATGGCTTCGGCTATTTCACAGGCCAGGCGCAGTGCCCCATGTATCCTCGCAGCCGCCGCCTACAACGTTCAACCACAGCAACCGCCTCCACTCCAAAAGCCGACACAGCGAGGACTACACCAGCTACCACCATCACTCCACAGACACCAGCACCAGCAGTGCCAACTGACAACACCATGAAGGATGCCGTGCAGGACCTCCACTCCTGGGTTCTCGCGTCCCTGGGCGTGAAAGACCGGCTAATTTCGCTCAGAGGCCTCTGAGACACACGCCACCACTCCACGGAGACTACATGACATTGAGGCTAGAGTCCAGGACCTACAGCAGACGAGCAACTGCGCTGAGGACACTACTTAACACAGCGGCCACACAAGCATCCCTGGACGAAGGCCTCTCTAGACTAAACGACCGGCACAACAGACGCTAGCAACAGCACACTCACCAGCAAACATACTTCAGACTGTATTTCCCCGACACTTACCGATCTACTTGACCATACATACACAAAACTTCACAACAAACCAACGTTCTGCTCCGACTGGACGAAAACTTCCCTCCGCCAGGGCAAGCCACAAAGGACAGCCCTTATTAAGGCCGCCAAAGAAAAATAAATAATCAGAAATAAAGATACCCGGAACCCCTTTCAACCCATCCTAAACTCCCCGGGTGGCCTTGGTTATGTCTGTCACCCTTAACCCGTCTCCACTTCTGCTGGGCCGCCGTTATTTCCACACTAACGAGGGTGCTCAGCGGAACCTCCCTACGCCGAGTTATCTCCTTTGAATCCGACACTTCATTCCATTTCCGCACTTCACCTAATGGCGAGATAAGCCATTCTTTCTACCTCCCAACTCGCTCTCTGTCTCCCCTTTACAAAAAAAAAAAAAAAATCACACACTTAGAACGTTTTACCGGTTGCGCTTCAACACGACACGCTGTTTACTCCACGGCGTCCAGTTTTGTAGTAGCCATGTGAAGCGTGGCCGCGCCGTGGCGGAGTGGTTAGACCACTCGCCTCTCACCCAAGCGACCGCATGAGATTAGTGGTGGACAAAGCGGCGCAGGGGCGGGTTTTCTCCGGGTCCTCCATCGCATTCCCCTGGTACTTCATCTTCATTCCATATATATCACCAATGTCACCTGCGGTGCCTAATATTAAAGCCGGGCGTTAAACACTATTAAAAAGATTATGAAGCGTGTCAAAAATTTAACTCCAAGGTTAGACTATTTCTCTTTTCCACGCTTTTTTTTATACTTTTCGCTATATTTTGTCTAGACTTTCATGCTCTGATAGGCTGTTATTACTTTCTCTACACTTTGTATGTACATAGTGTATAGAGAAGGTATTGTATTGCACCCAAAAATTTGTTACCGAGATTTCACCAAAAATATATGTTTTGGGACCCCATGAATAAAACATAGCATTTTTAGAGAAAGGACCGTGTCTGTGTGTGTGTGTGTGTGTGTGTGTGTGTGTGTGTGGGTGGATATGTTTGGGGGGGCATAGCTCTATAACGAAAAGTCCGTTAAATACCAAACTTGATATTTAAGTTCAGCATCTTCCAAGGATGCAACACGAAGCTTTTCAAGAAAATCTCTCACCTTCAGCTACCCTTTACATAGAAAAAATTTCGAAAATTTTTATTTTTTCAAAAATGGCTGTAATAATTTTGATTAAAATATCTTATATTTAAGATATTTACATGACAAATAAAATTCATATCTTTAATTTTCTGGCAATAGCCTCGAAGACATGTCTATTCTGGATGAATTTTACGGAATATTGCATAACTGGTAAACCGTAAGATATAGACAAAAACGTACCACACAAACAATGTGGAGCTCATTAAAATACCCAATTTATGTTATATACATTTTTCTCATGGAGTTGATCGTTTTTGAGATATTCCTTGTTATTGGTTTCGGTTTTAAAATGCTTACTTTTCTCCTATGGGCTTTGTTAACTCCTGGTCAAACAAAGGTACTTCAACCACATAGCAACCAGCTTTTAGCCTAGGTATTCCCTTATTTCCCTTCTACTTACAAGGAAGCAAGTAGTACGACTCTTTCTGCTAATTTTTTCTCGATTAGCATTAAGTAAATAAAAGAATAAGCTTTTAACAAAAGAGTATTGTAGATCGTCCGATATGACCAACCAGGTTAAGCTGCAAAAAAAAAAAAAATGTAGAGAAAGTCATGAGAATGGAAACATCGGCTTTTTTATATTTACTTCATCCTTATTGGCCGTATATTTTCCTGAACTCTGGGCTACCGACCAAGGTCATTTTCGTGTTATTCCGCCTCAACGCGTTTTATGAGGGTCAAATTAGTATTTTCCATTCTTCGTCTTCCGTTCCAATTTAATTTTTCACTCGCTATTGTCTATAATGGTGTAGCAAGTTAAGATTTTTCTCTTTCAGCTTCAGTTCTTTCTCAACTACTTACAGTCTCAGTTCATTGTCAATATTCTTTCTACAGCTTTATGAACTCTACCTTGCATTTTATATAAATAATTGCAGACTCTTTTGTTGGTTATGTTTATATGCTTGCTCCCTTCTCCTACCTGTTTTTTTTTTCTGCTTTCTCTATTTAGTTGTGAAATTTAGTATTTTATTTTCCGCTTCAGTTGTTTGCCCTTGGCTTGGTACAGTTATTACTTTCTCTATACGCACTATGTACATAGTGTATAGAGAAGGTATTGTAATGCACCCAAAAGTTCGATACCGAGGTTTTACCGGAAATAATGTTTTGGGTCCCCCTGAATCCAAAAAAATCATTTTTAGAAGAACGTCCGTGTGTGTGTCTGTCTGTGTGTATGTGTGTGTGTCTGTGGGCAGCATAGCTCAAAAACGAAAAGACCGTTAAATACCAAACCTGGTATTTAAGTTTGGTATCTTCCAAGGATGCAACACGAAGATTGTCAAGAAAATCCCCCACCGCAAACTAAAGCGCAGACCTAGCGTAAGCGCAAAACTTTGCACCCATGTTATTCAATGTAAGCACTCACATAGACACATGCAACACGCTACGCAATGCAATGCAATGCAAGATATTGCAAACTCTAAACTTTATATCCATGCGTTGTGTACATGAAAAAATTCTGCACTTCTTCCTCTCGCAATGTGAGATTTTACGCGCTTACTGTACATATATGTTCTTTTATTGGGCCGTGCGACGCCATCTCTCATTTCCCTCCAGAGGTTAGGGCAGTTTCCTTGCGAACTATTCTTTGATTTAATGGATGTACTCACCATCTGCGTATGGATTCCTTGGCCCTCACAAATCGTAAGGCGGAAAGAGATAATGCACATTGCACTAAATGTATAGTTTTATCACTTTCTGCAGTCTTCAGGCTTACATTATTTTCAATATTTTCGCTAAGCAAATATTGTGACGTCACTGACGTCACTATTAGTTGTGTGCATATAATTTGAGTAACCTACTTAGAGAAGGTGAATTTTGTTATTCAATTTGAAACTTGCGGAGCGCTTGGAAGATATCCGCATGTAAGTTACATATCTGCCAATTTCTTGCGTTACGTGTACGACTGTACTGTAAATAGTCTTCCCTCGCACTTGCACTTATGCTGCATTTTGCCTGCGCTTGTGAAGGTAGATAGATAGCTAAAGATGTGATGCCCTGTACACAATATACTTGTGACTGGCGTTACAGGTTGTTTTGGCAATAATGGTGAGTTTTATCATCCACACTTTGTGGAACTTACACTACACGCGCTGATTGCAGTTTCACATGATGCCCTGATGTGAATCTTTACAATCACAGCTGAGTTTTGACATTTATTTGCATATATTTATCCTAACTCGTTTGAACTCAGGGCCCTGTTACAGCTGTACAACAATATTGGTAAGGTACATCTACCAAATAAGGGCCACCTAAAGGTTGAAGGTTTTTAGTATTATATAACAAGGTAAAACATTTTGAAATTTTTACTACTTGATCTTCGAGATGTGTAGAGAAGAAAATGTGAATTTGGAATTATTTGCTTTGATCAAATTTCTGTGATAAAACAATTTTCAAAATATATACAGTGGACCTTGATAGAAAACCTCTGTTCCAAATAAACCCACGATTAGTCTCAAATATAAGAATTCAAGATCATATTTGAAACTAAATATTACATTCTGGACACAGATAAGCGGCCATTTTGTCTTTAGATGTCTATACTCTTTCCTCATATCAGCAACTGTCTTCTCTGCTTAAGTAACAGAATATTAGAACAGAGTAGGACATTACCTTGTGATTTGTGCTTTGCATGTACCCACTTTACGAAGTTTTATGTGGCCATTGATCCCTTATCAGTCGTTTCCACCTCTATGCCAGATGGAAAGTTATCCTTCCATTCAAGGTTTAACCTCTTCCCTTTGAAAAAGATCATTGGTGGTATAACTTGAGCAAGTGCATTTCCACACGCGACAATGGAGGCATATCCAACATGTCAGGCGCTAACAAATGAATTCTTTTTACCCTTTTCTGGCATAAACGGTCTGCTGTTTAGGGAGAGAAAGTTTGCAGCCCTTTTCGTTTATATTGTAGATAAGATGGGGCTTGTCTATTGTATCTAGGCGGAATAACACCTTCTTTAGCTTCTGAAAATAGTTACCAACAATATATTTAGTGAGCTTTGCTGCCTTGCTCGGGCCTTTCTTTGTATCATATGTGGATGACGTAGCAGAAATAATTTAAGCCATTTTCTGCTAGTCAAACCACGGTGTTGCTACATTATTTGGTTCACAAAAAGTGAACAATGAACGCCAAATCACTTTGCCGGTTATTGGCATTCCCACCTAAGCCAGACGAAAAATCCAGCTGCATAGATCCTGTTCTTGAACAAAGGCCAAATAGAATGGTCTTCCTAAAGATTTTGTTTTTTTTTTTATTGCTCAGCTGGTGATTTTTCATGTCCTTCGAGGAATTTGGAAACGCACAGCTGCTGATCTTATACAGGCATACCTTGCTCAATAGTGTTCATGGCATCCTTTAATTACTCTTCAGTCCACAATGCTCTTTTCTTCTTAGACTTGTTCATCTGAAAAAAGTATAATGAAAATGTATGCAATCAAAATCTCTTATATTATTAGTCAAATTTCTGAGAACATTAAAAATTGGCGAGATATATTTAACAAGAATATATAATATAAATTAAGTTTAATACTTAATTTGTAGTTAATTTAATTAATAGCCTAACTTGTCCCTAAAAAAAAATTAAATTGTGCTATAGACCAAATAAAATATTACGTAATTGCAAAAAATTATATACTCTTTAACGCTCAATTTAAAAACTAATTAATTAATTTATGTAATATTAATAAAATACTGGTATTTATACAAACATAATGATAATTTACTATCGGCAAAAGTAAACAGTATACGAACAAAAACAACACTCTGACTAATTAAACTTATTGAATTAATCGCTTTAATTTAATCAATTTATCAAGCAGCGACAGTAATTTTAACGATTACAGTTGGTATGGATTATAAATTATTTGCCACACATAAATTACTGGATGTTACAGAATGTGCGTACTCTGTACAGGTTTTGTTATAAGTAGAGACCGGATTATATGCATTTGCATGTTGCATATTTAACCGTATTTCACCGATTATTGCATATTTTGACAAAAGATTGGCGATGACGCATATTCAGGGCCATATTTACAAATTTTAGAGATTTAAAAGGGCGGGCACAAGTTTGTTTGCGTTTTGATGTTTTATAATGACGGCAGGTTCAACCCCGGTGGGGGACAATGGATTTTTTCGGGCGTAAAAAGCCTTAGTATGGCTTCCTTCGGAAGGGAAGTAAAGCCGTTGGTTCCGTGTCGTAGATTTACGGCAAGTAAAAGAACCTCAAGCCTGAAATAGAGGCCTCTGAGCAAAATTAAGCGGTCTTTCACGCCCAGTATACAATGTGACGCTGAGAACCACAACAGTTAATGAGCGTCCATAAATAACACTCCATTTCCATTTTCACGTTGTTTGTCGCACGTCCATTTTTTCAGTTTAGTTTTCTATTTGTTGCACAAAGTTCAACTCATGTTGTGTAATGTGAGGTGCACCATGCCACCCGAAAAAAGAAATGCCGTTTCGTGGATAGCTGACCATCCTCCAACATTTAGTCATAATGGAAACAAGTTATAGTACCGAGTTTGCGAGAAAAAAAAAAATTGTGCACAAAAAGATTCTAATAGGCAAATATTAAGATAAGTCTTTATATCGCAGGAATGTAAAAGAAAGGCTCACAACAACAACTTTTAACAGCAGCAAATAACAGCAGTAGTGATTTAACCTCCAGAAAGAGAGAGAGAGAGAGAGAGAGAGAGAGAGAGAGAGAGAGAGAGAGAGAGAGAGAGAGAGAGAGAGAAACAAAAACGCTTTAACATGGAAGCATTCATTGCAAGTAATATACCTCTTCACAAACTTACAAACCCTATTCTCAAAGGTTTTCTGAGCAAATTTTGTTTAAATCAACAATACTAGATAAATCAACATTGTGCAAGAATTGCATGCTGACAATTTATCTATATCAGTGCTTAAGCTTTTAAAGACCGGCGTCTATCCAATATAATGTAGATTTCGGGCTTCTAGGTCGTGGTCCAGTAGATGTATCAAAACCTGACGTTTCACCCGCCATTCCGTCGGGCATCCTCAGAAGAAATAGGCCTCTGCCAGTAGCTGCTGAAGCGGCGCCCGTTTTTTTTTTCCAAGCCCGGAGTGTCGGGGTCTCCTATGTGGGCATACCGACTATAAAACCCCTCCACCGTTATTAGAAGGAATTAAGGAGAGGCGGTACCGCATGATTGCATCCGCGGATTCAAGGTGATAATTTAACTGCCTGCAGGGTGCAGTCAGAGGGGTGAAATGAGGACAGACTTGACCGAGGCCCAGACTGTCACCGCGGAATATTCAGGGAGAGGAGTAAAGGCATTTAAGGGTGAAGGATTGAATTGGAGCTAGTGATGATTCTTCTCCAGTCGAAACTGTCGTGCACGAAGAATTCAAGACTCAGGTCCGGGTCTTGTAACAGTCCCGATGTGTGATTGGCCCCTGGAGTGGGGCCATTCCATACGCCCGGAGTGAGCGCCTATCTTACATATAGTTGGGCGAGACCTCCCCTCCACTATCATTGGCTGCGCACCAGCCAATCAATGACCTGAGTCAAGTTGTGAGCCTAGCTGGGCTGTATGCCTATATGTGTATCAGCCAGCACTGTATCTATGCTCTGTGGATGCGTGCTGTTTCTTCTTTTCTGTTAAAGTTATTCTTATATTTGAAAATTTCTATGGCCTTTCTGTACATCCTAGCATGGTAATGTGCCGCGGTATCAATAGTTGTGGTTTCATTAAACCTAAAATTATGGCCCCTTAATAGAGCATGTTTAGCTACTGCTGATTTTTCCGTATGTCCTAAGCAGCAATTACTCTTGTGTTCTTTTATTCTTGTGTGTATACTCCGCTTGTTGGTATCAATGTAAACCTGACTACAGCTGCAAGGTATGTGGTATACTCCTTGCGAGGATAGAGGATCCCGTTTATCCTTCGCCGATTTAAGTTTCTGTTTTATTTTCATGGTTGGATTGAAAATAGTTTTAATATTGTCCTTTTCTAGTAGCCTGCCAATACGATCTCTGACTTTCTTATATACGTAGGACTGTCTTATGCTGTGGTTTTGTTCTTGCTTTGGGGTTGCATAATCTTTTGGGGTTGAAGGCCCTGATTATTATTTTATTTCCCTTATCCGTTATTCTGCAGGACTCGGTTAAGGTGTTTTAATTTTTGATTTAGCGTGGTCAGTTCACAAATCCGTCTTGCCCGTTCCGTTATGGTCTTGATTATGATTAGAGCTACTATAGAGATAACGGTCCGTATGTATCGATTTCTTATAAACGGTGAGACCTAGTGATAGATCAGAATTCTTGGTTATGAGAACATCCAGTAAGGCGATACCTTGGTTCTACTCCTTTTCCATCGTAAATTGTATGTTACTGTGGGTACTATTAAGACCGTCAAGAAATTGATCCAGCTCTTCATCCCCATGTGGCCAAATAACAAATGTATCATCCATGTATCTCCACCTTGCTTTGGGTTTATAAGTGCCAGACTCAAACTCCTTCTTCTTAAATTTCTCCACGTAGAAGTTGGCGATAATCGGACTTAGTGGGCTACCCATTGCCGCTCCCTCTTTTTGTTCATAGTAGTCGCCATTCCAGAGAAAATAACTGATTATAAGGCAATGCCAGAATAGGGTCGTAATTTCTCCTGGGAAAACCTGGGAGGGGTGCGTCAAAATTTCCTCTATCGGAAACTTGTAAACAACATTAAAGCTCATCAGTTGGTCTCGTGGGTCCAGTTTTATGCCCCTCAGCCTGTCAATGAAGTGAGTGGAGTTCGTTATGTTTGATTCTGTATTGCCAATCTGTGGTTGTAGAAGCTTCGCTAAATGCTTAACTAACGTGTAAGTCGGCGATCCTATTGTACTGACTATAGGACGCAATGGCGTGGATTCCATGCGGATATTTGGCAATCCGTAGAGACGAAGTACAACTACTTCACTAGTGGCAATAATCTTCTGTATTTCTTGTGTTAGAGATGACTTCTTGATTAGCTGGTTTGTCATCTTCTAAATCCTGTTTGTTGGGTCTTTCTTTAGCTTTGTATAGGTTTCTGGTTCCAACAGCTGCTCTATCTTTTGTTTATAGTCGGCAATATCCATAACTAATGTGGCATTTCCTTTGTCAGAATCTAGTATAACAATGGATGTGCCATTGTTTAAGGTCTTTGGCTTGTTTTTCTTCTATAGTTAGGGTTTGCTTTGGCAGTCTGGCGCGTTGTAAAATTCGTGCAGCTTCAAGGCGTATGTCTTCTGCTTGGGCTGTAGGAAGTGCATGAATAGCTGATTCAACATTAGCGAAGATTTATTCCTTTGGTATATGCCGTGGCACTATTGCGTAATTTCCTTCTTTGGCTAGTAATGACACTTCGCTCGTAGACGTGGCTTCTTACTGAGATTAACCACGGTGCGATGGGTGTCTAACTCGATTGATCACGGTGACAATTGTCATATTTCGTCTTTTGCCTTTCTGATATAATGCAGAAAGCTCTCTCTGCCCTGTAGTATGCCATACTATCCAAACGTTTCCAATCATCACAGCTAGTTCAAGGCTAAGTTGCAAATGTAGCTGTAGCAAGGTTTTATCTGTGAAAGCCAGGTCCTAGATATTTGTTCGGATCCGTTCTCGTAACGGCTCTTTCCGTGCGTTCATATATTCGTTGAGCTTTCCATGACATGAACATTCTCTTCATCCTAATAAATTTAGGAGCTATATTGGTGTCTCTGCTGCTGCGGAGAAATGTCAAAGATGCAAGTAACTTCTTCTTCTTCCGGAAACTTCCTCCTCGTAGAGACTTAGTCTTTCACGACCAGCGTCTATCCAATTTAATGTAGATTCCGGGTTTCTTTGCCGTTGTCCAGTAGATGTCCTGACGTTTCGCCCGCCATTCCGTCGGGCATCTTTCGAGGAATCATGTTGTGAGCCTGGCTGCGCTGTATGACTACATGTGTATCAGTCAGCACTGGTATCCATGCTCTGTGGATGCGTGCTCTTTCTTCTTTTCTGTTAAAGTTATTCTTATATTTGAAAATTTCTATGGCCTCTCTGTACATCCTAGTATGGTAATGTGCCGCGGTGACAATAGTTGTGGTTTCATTAAACCTAAAGTCATGGCTCCTTAATAGAGCATGTTCAGCTACTGCTGACTTTTCCGTATTTCCCAAGCGGCAATTACTATTGTGTTCTTCTATTCTTCTAATCACCATCCTCGAAATAAGAGAAGTTTAAACAAGACGTCACAAAACGGGCAAAACGGATTTGTGAACCGGCCACGCTAAAACAAGAAATAAAACACCTACATCGAACCCTGCAGAAGTACGGATATGGAAATAATAATAATAGTAATAATAATAATAATCAGGGCATACAATTCCAAAAGATTATGTAACCCGAGCGAGAACGAAACCACAGTATAAGACATTCTTACTATAGAGTCACAGATCGTATTGGCAGGCTACCAGAAAAGGACAATATTAAAAATATTTTTAATCCAACCATGACAGTAAAACAAAAACTTAGATCGGCGAAGGGCAAACGGGATCCTCTATCCTCGCAAGGAGTATACCGCATACCTTGCAGCTGTGATCAGGTCTACATTGATACCAACAAGCAGAGTATACACACAAGAATAAAAGAACACAAGAGTAATTTGCTGCTTGGGACACACGGAAAAGTAAGCAGTAGCTGAACATGCTATTGACCATTTTGAGATATTCTTTGTTATTGGCTTCAGCTTTAAAATACTTAAACATTTCTCACCCGGAAAGTTGTAAATTCCTTGCCCGACATAGAAACGGTTTTCAACCACATGGCTACCAGGTTTTAAAAGATTTAACTATAGTTTAAACTTAGTGTATTCCCTTATTTTCCTTCTACCTACAAGGAAGCAAGTAATTACGACATATCTGCTAATTTTTATCTCGATTATCATAAAGTAGATAGAGGGCTAAGCTTTTTAACAATAATTTGGTACGAGGTGTAGAGAAAGTCATGTGATTGGAACACATCAGATTTTTCAATTTCTGTTCATTATAGATAGCACGTGTTTCTATTAGTTTTCCCTTACTATTGATTAGCCTGTGGTGCTAATCTCTTTGTGCGAATGTTTACAGATCAGCTGTGTTTCAAATATAACCTATGAAAGTTGACTCTTATTTATGCTACCAAAACACATTCTGGGGGCAAGTTTCCATAGAAATACATTTTAAAGACTGCTTTTCGGCACATATGACATATTCATCACGTTTTGCATATTAATTTATAGTACGTTACATATATTTGCCTAGTTGATCCTGTATGATACATTGTTTACAAAACAGGAATATATCCCTTTAATGCATATATAATTTCCAAATATTACTCCCTTTTTCCGCCTCTAATGACAATTTCCTTTCTTATTTTCTAGAATTGACGAGTCAAATAGCACCCCTAATAACTTCTTTGCCTATACAACTTGTCATAGCTCTACTTAGATGTTACTGTCTAACATTTGTGTCACCTCTCTCATTGCACACCGAGAGTTCACCGGAAATACACGTTTAGGGTCCGTGTATCCGATTTTTTTTTTTTTTTTAGAAAAGGTCTGTGTGTGCCCGTGTGTCTGTGAACACGGTAACTCAAAAACGAAAATTCGGTAAAATACCAAACTTGGTATTTAAGTTTAATATCTTCCAAGAATGTGACACGAATATTTTCAGGAAAATCCTCCTCCCCAAACTACCCTTTAATTGGAAAAAAATCAAACATTTTTATTTTAGCAGAAATGTCCAAAGACTTTGATTAAAATAACGTATATTAAAAATATTTACATGACACATAAAGTGCATATTTTGAATTTTTTTTAGAATAGCTCTGAAGAGCTCTTCATTCTGCATGAGCTTTGCTGCATTTCGTAAAACTGGTAAACTGTAAGAGATAGACAAAAATTTATTACACAAAAAAATAAATCTCGTCAAAACATACAATTGTCTCTATACATTTTTCGGCATATTCATTGTTATTGGTTTCACTTTTAAAATACTTAAAACGTTTCTCATACAGGAACTTGTTAACTCTTGGCAATGCAAAGACATGGATTTCAATCACTTAACAACGAGCTTTTAAAAAAGGGAATGTTGCTTTAGCTCAGTTTGTTCCCTTAGTTCCTGTTTCTAATAGTTGCGAGAGCAGAATCGAAATAATGACTGTATATTTAACTTACAGGGCAGTTAAAATCAACGGATGCATGGATAATGGCAATGACCACACGCAATTCTGTTTCTCTAACTTCTAATTTATTAACACTTATTACACAATGAATGATATGAACCAATAATATTACCATAACAAGCAAATCTAAACTGATGTTCGCCCCATGATGGAGAAGCAAAATGCAAGACTAGGTTGCATGAAAGAGGAGTGTTGTCTTGATCGATATACGGTCAGTCACACACTGTGTATACAGACGCACGGTCAGTCACATACATGTTACGGTTCAGGCGAACACATGGACTACCTGCTGAGAGTGCAGTTCAACTCGCCTTTAGACACTCACACACCGCTACACAATTGCCTGCAATGCAAACTGGAGTTTCCAATGCTGTACAGTTCCCTTCTACTTATAAGATAACAAGTAATAAGACCATTTCTGCTAATGTTTATTTTGATTATCATGGATTAAGTAGAAGAATAAGCTTTTTAACAATAATTTGTTACGGAAATAAATAAATGGCGTGTTATTTATGGACGTTCTTTAACTACTGTAGTTCTCAGCGTCCCAATCAAAATCGGGCGAGAAAGACCACTTAATTTTGCTCAGAAACCTTTCTATCAGGTTTGAGGTTCTTTTATGTGCCGTAAGTCTACGACACGGGACCAACGGCATTACTTCCCTTCCGAAGGAAGCCATGCTAAGGATTTTTACACCCGAAAAAATCCATCGTCCTCCGCCGGGTTTGAACCCGCGACCTTGGGTATATGAAGTTAGCATGGTAACCATTACAACAAGGAGGGCGACATTTGTTACGGAGATGTAGTGAAATTCATGTGAATGGAACACAGATTTTTATGAATTATGTACATATATTAACACTTTCTTTAACAAAAGGAAAACAAAAAATTTTACTACTATGGTGTTATTCCTATCCCTGTCTTACATGAATTCTCTAAATGAGAGGTTCAAAAATGTGACTGTTCAAATTTGGATCCAGACTGTAAATCACAGTTACTCTTAAAACAAAAATAAATCCGAACAAATGTAATGTAAATGTAACAAATGTAATTTTAATCTGTGTTTGGATAATGTCCTGGCTAAATTATGGGTAGTTTGCGGCACCGGCAGGGAGTCTACATGGGTGAATAAGAACCAAATTGTGTCTGCTCATGACCTTGCATATCCTTGGGTTGGAGAGCTCAGAGGAATTGTCACTAAAAATTCATGTAATCTTGGCGAGGACATGCCACATTAAAAGCGTTTTGTTAGTGGTTTTATGCACTCTATATAATTGGTGATGTGCCTTATACAGAGTGGGAGATGAATAAATGTAAATAATCTGATAGTAGTAGAGAACAATGCGTACAACACATAAGTGTATCTCATTTTTTCCGCTTTCTAATAGCAGTATCATAAATGAAGCATAAATTTCAGGGTGTAATGTACTCTTATTTTGAACGGCCCTTCATTAGGTCTTTGCTGTGTTTACAAACATAGCTTACAAATCATGAAGCTGCAACAAAATTGTTTCATCCTTTCATGGATAGTTACCAGACTTATCAAACCACACTGGTAACAACAACATATAGACGAAATATAGCGAAACGCTCTTACAAAAGGGTTATCAAGAAGAGGCGCGTAGCGGCCTGCTCCAGTGTTTATTACGTCGCACGCTCTCGACCTACAATCACGTGGCTCACAGGGACTACGAGGGACCGATTCATCGCGAACTTTCCTTTACACGATGAATGACTTTACATACACTGAATTAGCAGATATTCGTTTAATTTACGCCGCATCTGGGGAATCTGTCAATGCTGTAAGGGACAGTATCATACATAATATCTTCCCAAAAGATGAACGTTAATGCTGTGTATCAAAGGATATGTGACACAGGCCCTCTAATTTCCGATTGGAAAGTTTTATTTTTTTTTAAATGTTGAGGTTTAACTTTAATTTCTCTCCTTTGTAAGAGTAGTGAGATGGTTTTGAAGTTTAAATAATGAAAGTGCTAATCTTATATGTTGGTTTGAGTTATGTGGAACAATCCTGTACAATCACCGAAACTGAAATGGGGAATAATAGCCATTCTAAAAGCATCGTGAAATTTTCCTCGGGAACATAACTTTAGAAAACAGCGAAAAAACTGCAAATACTGAATCATCATATCGTCCTCAAACGCTGATACAAATAAATGTTTGCACTTCACCTCCAATCCTGCAAAATAATAATGATCCGAATTACGGGGTCCATGTAACAACTGCGCTTGGAAATTCTTGTGGTTTTCGTTCATTTGCCTTCCGTGCCTATTTGTAATTGTATTGCTTCGGACATTTTTCTTTAGTTCAATAGGCATGGCAGCTGTTGTTCTGCTGCGGGACTGAGACTGTTTGTTCGATAACCATGTGCTTCTTTTTTTTTTTATCGCTCCCATTTTCTTTTGTGGTGGGCCTCTAATGTTGACGTATCCTGGCGTGGTATTCTCCACTTCTCCATAACTTGCAAGCGGTGGGTTGTTTCACTACCCATTTTCCCGTTGCTGAGGATCCTGTGCGTTGCGGGAGTGATACGCGTGGGTGTTGACATGAGATGAGCTGTTTCGGGGTGCTCTGTTAGCCTTTTGTTTATAACTCTTGCCGCTGTTGGCACTCCGACATTGTCTACTGGTGTGGGCTGCGCACCGGAAGTTGTGTGTCATATTGTGTGTGTAATTTTGTTGAAAGCCCCTATGATTGTAATTTTGGACGCTGTGGTGGCCTATGTCAGCCTTGCTATGCTCTGTCTTGGATGTGAAAAGAGGGTGCCCTTAACCCAACGAAAGACTGTTACTGTTGTTTTTGAGCGTTATTCTGTTCTTGTTCTTACAATTTTGTTCTAAGTCCAGGGTTTCTGCTATGGAAGTTTCCTTTTCTACAATTAGGTTGTTACTGACAGAAGGCGAGAAATGTGTCACAATGAATTGGACGAATTCGCTCTCGCACATAGGCTGCGCTAAGTCCAAGAAAAGTCCCGAATTGACTAGCTGCGCCTCGGTGTGTATTTCCAGTTATTTGTCTTGTTTCGAACTGCGTATTGAGTGGTATTGTTCCAGTTAGAACCGGTAAAAAAAAAACAAAAAAAAAAAAAACAAAAAAAAAAAAAAACGGATCGCTCTCGCTCGTTACTCGTAAGCCACGCCATTCTCGAGAGTGGCAACGAGAGTCTCGTGTATCGAGAACTAGTGCTCACGAGCGAGGCGACTCGATAATTCTCGTAACTACAGGCGGACTAGTTGAATAAATTGGTAGCGTAATAACTAGGGACCGGATTTTTAAGTTTTAATCTATTTTTCCCCTTGTAAATTAGAAAGTTTCATAGTACTTTTATGTTTCAAGCGGTTTGGGCGCTAATCTTATTCAGCCTAAAAAAGCTAAATGGGACATTAAGATCTAAAACTCGCCAAACTTAAGTTTTTTTTGTTTGTTTTTTTCAGTTCATTTGAATTAACAATTTTTGTTAGCAATTCGTTTAGTTTTGTTTTGAGTGTACATATGGGATTATCCAGGGAATAGAATCTTGGTATAGAAATTGCGCGAATGAAGTATGCGCCAATGGCATCTTGCGATGTTGAAAGATATTTTTTTGCCTACAGGAATATATTAAAGAACAACAGAAAATTTGCGAATGTGGCTGGTTGTGTATAGCAACAGTGCTACCAAGTGAACTTTATTTTATGTGAGTGCTATATATTAAAACATGTGTTTGATATGTTTATTACAATGTTCTAGCTAGCGTTTACTATGTAACACATTGTTTTAAATTACTGTATATATTAATAACCTGCTTCCGTGAAGTAAAATAATTTTCATATTTTTATCTATATTATGTTTAAAAGGCTTTTATCGTCGACTTACTTAAATAGCTAGGAAAAAGGCAGAAGCATTGTTTAAAAGCCTAGAAAAAACTAGGAAAATCATTTATAAACTAAAGAGGTTAAAAAAAGACAGTAAAAAGCTAAAACTACATTTATAAGCAGCTAAAACTCCGGGTCTTATTAATAACACAAGATTACTCATCGTTTAACAGCACATATGTATATCAAAACGCGTTTACGACTTTGAATCAGCGATGTTACTGTTAATGACACATCTATCATTTGTGTTGCTATGTATATAACTTATACTCAAACTTCACATAAAACCGAAAATAGAATTACTTCAGGCAACATAAACTTCTTAGGAGTAATACAAATCATTTAAATAGATGAAATAATAGAAGTTACAGATCTTAGGCAAATATTGCTTTAGTATATGTTGTTCTCGTTTAGATAAACATGCATACTTTTATCAACTTTTAGCCCATTTTAACAATTTTATAGCCGATTTCCTAATCACTTAAAGGAATACTATATATTTGTCATCACTTCTGGTATGTTATGTCTCGATGCTGCGTTGGCTTCAAAGACCTTGGAACTAATTACCTAGACACACCGCCGACGCTAGTGTGACTGTCACAAATTGAAACCTCTCGCGCATTCTCAACTGGAGGGCAGAGCATGCTTTTTGCCGTATGTTCAGTACGCTGAAAATGTATTCAGTACCCCGAAAACCACATTTTAAGAACTTGGTGGTAAACTTTTATGTAAAAATACAGCAAGAGCTTACAGCAGTATGCTGCACAAGAAAATAGTCAGACAGCATCTCTCTAAATCAATTTTGTTCATGAATCAATGGGTGAGAGTTTCATATATTCTTAGTAGGGTTTAATTATTTTTACATAAAATTTACTACATTAAGTAGTAATTAATTCTATTTTATATTTATGAATTATTTCTGGAAGCACAGATCATATTCTCCTGTGGTGCACATTATTAATATGCCTATCTTATCCATTTATCACAAATATACAACAAATGTTACTTAACGTATTGAATACAATTTACTGAAGAGGAATACAGGTACCTAATTTCCCATTCATTTAATTTTATACTGGGCATATACTGTCTCTGAAAATCCAGTATCGCATATGCTTTTTTTTTTTTTTTTTCTGCTAAAGCACCTTGTTTATGTTTGGTTTTATTTACATACGGCCTTAGGTAATATGGCCGTATCACTACTTTCACCTTTTATAACAACTTTTTAAATTGTTGAAGTATACATTATAATATACTTCTCGATTAACTTAACACACATTAACTATCGCATTCATATTTCCAGGCCCTTGGAATAAAATATTTAAATGAGAATTCCTTCATCAGCTTAGAATCGAGCGCAACATATTTTGCATTTTTAATTCAGCATTTTGACCGTTTTACTACAGAGACACTCTTAACAACTCCTGTTTATAATTCTTGTTGACGACTTTGTGCATTAAAGTAAAAATCTGATGTGTTCCATTCATGTGAATTTCTCTTCATATCTGTGACAGATTATTGTTAAAAAGCTTATTCTTCTATCTACTTCATATCGATTAGCAGACATGATCTTATTATTTGCTTCCTTGTAAGTAGAAGGGGAAAAATACTAAAACGACAGTCAAATCTTTTAAAACTGGTTTTATATGTATGAAATGCGTTTCTTCGCAGGGCTAGGAGTTGACACATTCCCGTATGAGTAAATATTTTAAGACAAACCAATAACAAGGGATTTCTCAACTCCACAAAAAATGTATATGAAGTAAACTGTGATTCTATCGATATCTACATTTCTTGTGCAGTATTTTTTTTTTTTTTTTTTTTTTTAATCTCTTACGGTTTACTAGCTATGCAAAATTCAGCAAAATTAATCCAGAATAAAGAGGTTTCAGAGGCTATTCCCAGAAAATTCAACATATACATTTTATCTGGCATGTAAATATCTTTAACATACGACATTTTAATCAAAATCATTAAAGCCATTTTTAAGAAAATTTTTGAAATTTTTCCACGCGAAGGAATAGTTTGGGTTGGAGCGTTTTGCCTCAAAATCTTAGTGTCGAATCATTGGAATATACTGAACTTAAATACCAAGTTAGATTTTGTACAGACTTTTCGTTTTTGAGTTATCGTGTTATAATGGTCACACACCAACACGGACTTTTTTCTAAAAATCCTTTTTTCACAGGGGGCCCTAAAACGTCTACTTCTGGTGAAATCTAGGTATTTTTTTGGGTGTAGTGCAATACCTTCTCTATACGCTAAGTAGGTACATCATGTGTAGAGAAAATAAAAGGTATATGGAATCAGTGGGAAGAAATTGCGAAAAACAGAATTAAAGTCGAATTATACTTTCTGTGATGCTTACGTCCCGTTTTGTAAAGCACTTTATATGCAAGTATGCGATATTCAACTTCATTTATAATATTTACTTTTGTTTTATTCAGTTGTGGGATGAAATTCCCTCTAGTCAATGAAGTGATTTTATTCAATTCCCAACCGGACATTCAGATCTAATCCCCGTGCATAAATGCTGATGATCATAAAGAACGTGTTGTCGCAATTATTTCCAACTCAGGTATCTTCATGACATAATTACAGCTGTTTTTAATTTCACTGTTTTCCCATTATAAACAATGTATTGCGCGCGACCTCGCACGCCTTCTGCCCTCCAAAAGAAATCTATTTCCGATACGCATCGCTCTCTGCGCAGCCAGACGTAATGGGGGCTTGGTTGGCTTGCACTTGTCAACACAGTTCGTAACGTATCAGTTTCGTATATTTCTGCAGCTGTTGTGATCTTGAATAAAATGAAACTGTCTAGCGTTGCGATTTATAAACGGAATAGCACTTATTCATCCTATACAAAAGTTTTAATGAGCAACAGGTTTGCCGAGCTATATGACGGGCAAAATTTAGTTTTCACGGATGCCGGATTTTTTGACGGATATTATTAGCAATTTTTAAGTAATATAGTGATTTCTTTAGAAAAACTGTCACGGATGTAAATCTTTGTGTACCTACAAGAGTGTCTGTTAAGCAATGTGACGGCGTCTTTTATTTAGAGCTAACAGCCACAAACTTCTCGGATAACTGAACAACATGACAGTGTGGTACAAGGCCATATGCTTATCAGATTGACTTCTGAATTCAGCAAAGTGAACGTAGTGCTAATGCGTTCTTTGTTTTAATTACCTAATTGAACAGAAGGATTTGCGGTATGTATAAGATGCGTTCAAAAAGAAACGAGCCGGAGGCATCAGTACCGAAACCAGTACCTGTATGTTAGAAGTGTTGACCCTGACTGTTGAGACACTTGTCCCAATGTGACACAAGCGGTGAATGGCTGTCTCATAAAATTCCCGGGGCTGCGATGTGAACCAGTTCCGCTCGTACAACTGGACGTCGTCGTCCGAGGTGAATCGTTTGCCACTCAGAGCCTTTTTAAGGGGGCCAAATATGGCGTAATCACAGGGAGAGAAGTCTGGACTGTATGGAGGGTGGCCGAGAACCTCCCATTTGAATTTCTGCAGGACTGCCGCGACTGTGTTGGCCGTATGAAGCTTTGTACTCTCGTGGAGCAGAATGACCCCGCGGGTGAGATTGCCTGGTCGTTTTGATTTGATCACTTGGCGAAGATTGGTCAAGATTTGTGAGAAATGCTGGGCACTTACTGTTGTCCCGCGCTGCAGGAAGGGGGCTATCTTGGTCCTAGAAGAACGCCAGCTTAACCTTTCCTGCACTCGTGTGGATGGCCTTGGCTTTTTTTGGTGGTGGTGATCCTGGATGCTTCCACTGGATACTTTGTCGTTTTGATTCTGGTTGGAAGTGATGACACCATGACTCATCTCCAGCCACCACTCGGGGCAGGAACTCATTCCCCTCCCTAGCATAGCGCTGCAGATGACCCAGGAAGTGTGAACACTTCCGACGCGAATTCGACCTCGGCGGCTAAGGCTTTCACTGTCACTCGACGGTTCTGGGTAATGAGTGCATCAACCAGCTGGAAGATGTCATCGGTAATGCAGTGTGGTGCTCCAGACCGTGTATCATCGACTAACGACACCCGTCCTTCACTGAAGCGCTTGTGCCATGCCTTGACCTTTGCAAAGGGCATGCAGTGTTCGCCGTACACTTGTGACATTCGTCGATGAATGTCCGTTCGTACTACTTCCGCTGTCAGAAAACGAACATCTCTTTGTTCTTCTTTTGACGCCTCCATTTCACTGCTGCAGTTCGACTGGTATTGTTGGACGATTGATGCATGCTGCTGCTAGCTGTATACACACACGTTATACGTGCACGCGTGCCCTCTGACGGGCTGTGAACTTCCACGCTCTGGTTGGAACCACACTTCGTTACAGACGCCACGATATTACCATCCTGTCACCGGTTTGCGCATTCGAGACTCCGGCTCGTTTCTTTTTTAATTATACGACATTTTAGAAAAGAATGGTTAAATAATGAATAATTATAAAGGAATGGTTGTTAGAGGTGCCCAGGTAACCTAGTAGTGTGCTGTGCCAATATTGCCAATGCAATGTAAACGTCCTCTTGTCAGATTTACTTTTTCATGGAAAAAATAAGAAACATCTAAAAGCAGCTGAACCCATTTTAACTTCACAGCCAAAAATACTATTTCAGCCTATTAAAGACACGTATGAACGTGCAGCTGCAGAAGCTGTTCTCACGTTGTTTGTAGTTAATCAGATCCCTAGATCATCTTTCAGACCTGACCAAGAAATTGTTCCAAAGTGCTGACCTTGAGTTTTAATTTTTAGTTTTTAAAGAAAATACGGAAATTGCTAATTTTAATGGGTTTTGACGGATTTTTATGAGCTGGTCTGACGGAAAAAATAATCATGTGTTAGTAACTCAACCTGATCCAGCGGAACATGCTTATTGTAATAAAATGCAGGTCAAACTAAACATATGCACTGTTTCGGTTATTCAGCTTCATTTTATAGCTGAAAGGGGAATGTAAGGTCAAGGGAAGACGTAATATATAATTTACAACAGGTATCTCTTTACTTTCTGAGTAACAAAGTAGCACAGAGGAGAAGCGTATACATACCTACCTACCAAAGTGTTTAAAACAAACCAGTGTCAGGGAAAAAGATTTTGTTCTACTCTGCTTAGATTAGAGCGGATAACAGAATTACTGCTTCAAATAATGTTTACATACTGATTTATAACAAAACTATAGATCATCTGCATTCTAACTCTGTGAGTTTCCGCGCATTACACCGCAGTCTTGCTATTAACGAGACTCGGGAGTCTTGCGAGTAAACGAGAATCTCGTAATCTCAACTCTTCCTACCAGCCATACGTTCAGCTGTATCTACTGGCTGCGAGAGGCACGGTTAGCGGCAGCGAGAAACAAGCGAGACTAAAAGCTGTTTTGACCGGCTCTATACCCCCGCCGCTGAATCCTTGCACTTGACAGTTCGGGTGGTTTCGCGTAAGTTTGCCTTTGCGGCGTTGCCAAAGTAACTAGTAAACAACAACAGCTGATCATAGATGTCTATTGTGTGTAAAGACAGTGTACATAGTAAATGAATGCCGATGAATAATGAAACTAATTCGTTATTATTGATGTTAATTGAAAATAACAGTGATACTATAACGCATGTAGCACAATACGTATTTACGACAATATTGAACAAAAATGCAAAATAACTTGTTACAATGAGAGAAAGGTATAAACAAAGTTATTTTCACCGGTTTAGGATTTTAATGGCTCAATTCCATCCAAACCTCCGTCGTCATCATTCTCGGAAGTATCATCATCACCATCATCACTAAAACATATCATTAGTGGTTCACATTCACTGATGATTCCGTCTAATTCCGTGCTTTTCGTATTATTTTGTGTATTCACTTTCTTCTTCCATGAAACCGCGTCCACACCTTCGTGCAAAACTCTGTCCACCTCTATAATTATCGTGAAAGTCTTATGTTCCTTCATGTACAAACACCAACATCACTATCAACAATAACAACAAATATAAATAATAACGAATAATACGTAGCTTGTATAGAACGACCCAGCGCATGTGTTAGGAGCTAACAAACTGAACACGCGGTTGGAAATAACAGATATTGCAACAGTGCGGCATCTAGATTCGTTTTCGTTGTCTAACAGACCGACCAGAATGCTGCTTTGTGATTGGCTCAAAAAGTCAAACGGGTAAAGTTTTTCATTTGCTTTCTTTGGTTGTACCAACTTAACTCCTAACTGTGAAGTGCAAGGATTCAGCGGCGGGGGTACAGTTCCAGTATTTTAGTGGAAATATATTTCTGAAATCCTTGTTTGTAACGTGATCTCCAAAAGCCAGGCGAGACCATGATAATGCCTTCCTCTGGAGCCCGTTCTTTACAATAAGCAATTTGAGACGTTCAGGGACCTGTTTAAATTCAAAATATGTCTATATCCATAACGTACAATTTAGCATGATTCCGCATGCCGCTGAATTAAGGAACTACGATTTCATTTAATAGATTGTAGTGGACTGGAATTGCATGTGATAATTGTTGTGCATTTGTAGTGTTTCCCTGAGTTAGACTGTAATTAGACTGAGGAGACAGGGTCATATCGCTTCAAAATGACGGACCTCGGTGTTGTAGTTACTCTTTGTATACTGTTTTGCAAATTTGCTACTATTTCTTGAATCCTAGCCGTAACTCGTGAGTATACGAGAGCTGTAAATAAAGTAGTGGCAACATTGATAGAACACAATATTTATTGAACTCACAAGTACAATTGCAATACATTCCTTCAATGTAGTGACTCGCAAAGTCCATGATCTTTTGCCAAATGTAGGGCAGCCGTTGGGGACCGTTGGCAAGGCGATCTCTGTTGATGACTGCGACGGAGCGCCCTACTGCGCGGACTACAGATGCCACGTCAGGAAATCGGCGGCCACGGAGGGGTTCCTCCAGCTTTGGAAACAGGTCAAAGTCACAAGGACTCGTGTCTGGTGAGTACGGAGGATGTTCCAAAACCTCCCAATGCCACAGTTGCAATAAGAGCTGAACATTGTTTGTGACATGACAACGTGCGTGGAACTTTCTGTGGACGTGGTGAACCTGGGTGACGCCATTCATTTGACTGACGCTTCAATTCCGGCTCATAGGCTCGTGCCCACGTCTCATCAATGGAGAAAATACGCTGTAGAAATGCGTCTCCTTCGATGTGGAACCCAACGGGATGCAACTTTCCTCAGGTGAAGACATTTCGTCAGGATATGCCACACATTTTGATGACTGAGACTAACCTCTACGGATAACTCCCGGACAGTCCATCGATGGTCCATGGCAACGAGATCACTCACGATGTGAATCTGATCTTGCGGAGTGGACGGCCGACCTGTGCCGTGCAAATCCGCAGTCTCAGTCCCACCTGCACGAAACGCCTTGACCCATCGTGCAAACCATTCTGTGCGGCAATGCATTCCCGCCACAGGCTTCACGTAATCCTAGATAACATGCAGATGCATTTTTCCCACGGGCAACCTGGATTTTAATCCACGAACGCTGATCGCCTTTGGTAAACATGCTTTAGAGCGGTGCTCTTGCCACTGTTCACTTCAACGCTACACAGCAACAATACGCTCTCAACTGGTAGCCCGACCAATGCACACCACACATCGACACTGGTCACCTGATCGCTCCCATATCCTATTGGTTTATACCCGCTCTCCTGTGAATGTGGAGACCATGTTGCCACTACTTTCTTTACATCCCTCGTATTAAATTTCTCCTTGGTGCATTGTGAGCTGGGGCGGCCTGCGTGACTGCTTCTTGAACTAGTTTGGTTACAGTGAATTCTTCATTGCTTTGATTCTGCATCCCTTGCGAAGTTTACAATGCAATTGCTATCTATTTGTGAGATTTTAGCAGTGGTGCTTGTCATTAGCTCCCTGAGTGCATTCACATTTTGTTGATTGTCATATTTTGATGACCTCCGCAGTAAAATCATATATCCAACTGAGGGACTCTTAAGGCTTGAATATTCTGAGAGAGTGTTCTTGTATCGCTAGTTGACGTTCCTGAAATTTCCGAGACAGTTTATCTGAAAGCTACTAACATAACAATTTTTTGACAACATTTGTTGTTCTAGGATCTCCACTTGTGATGCTATATTTACTTTTAGTTGATCGACTTGGGTTCTTATTGGTCCCCTTGAGTTTTGTGTTTTGCTTCCAATTGGTCCTTTGTGCTGCGAGTTTTGCTTCAAAATTTGTAGTAATTTTTATTTATAATGATTTGTGTTATGATTTTTTTTTTGATTCCAGGTATTCAAACTTATGTATTATCTGTCACAACGCAAATTGCAGAATTGCTGCAGTGTCTGATAATTATTCCAGCTACTCAAAAACAAATATTCCTTATTTCCGAGATTTGGTATTTATGTTCAGTATATTACTTAAATTACATTATGTAGAAGCATTATGGAATATTTCATTATTTCAAAAATTACTTGACTATTTTGATGAAAATATAACATTAAATTGTCGCTCATCTGATCAAGTGGTGTAAGCACCAAAATCGAAAAAAAAGAAGAAAAAAAAGAAGAAGAAGAGATACTTCGCCTATGCTCTTCTTTCAACCATATCTATATTCTGACAAACGGGCGTACATCCATCTCTAATGGTTGCTTTGCAGTAAACATCGTGCTGTCGCCATTGCTGATTGATTCTTGTATCTGACTCGCAAATCGTTTACGTCTCTTTGTTACTACCATTATTAAAACTGATCGATACGTCTATGTGCAGACAATATACCGAGCTTTGCCGTGTGCCGCCAATAATTAACATGTATTTATAAATTTGTAGAAGGAATAGAAGCAGTCTCAGTAAAGCAGCACACTGATATGGATATGGGCGTATTAGTGCAGCGGAAGGAATGTGGTATCATCTAATGAAATTTAATGCATCAACTCATTAAAGGTAGGAGTGGAAATTAAAATGCATTGGTTACCACACCATAAATTTATTCTTATGGTTCGTCCAAAGGAAAATTCAGAGAACCCAGAGTCAGGAACGGAGTCTATGGATGTCCCTCCTAGTGTTTCAAAAGTCCACACTCAAAGCAGTTATGGGAAAAATACAAGTGCTACAACTGCAGATAGTACTAATAGAAAGAGGTCTGATCAAGAAAACGAAATACGCGTGTTGGAGTTGCCTATTAGTGATTAAAACAATGACAGTGATCCACCATATAGTGAAAAATGTGTTTTTCAATTGAGTAAAGGTTCTGGTATTTGTCCACATGTAAATGTTTACTGTGTACAAAACATTCAAACAACAATAGCGATTACACCTACCATCGTCCAGAAGTGTCAAGAAAATGAACTTATACAATCACCACATAAAAAGATGTTTAAGGTAGTTGAGAATAATGAACTACCAAGTACATCAAAGTCAAATGTCTACGCAGTAGAGTGTGAAAGAAGAGACATTCCTTTAGAAAAGAATCATCGTGAAAATAAGAAGAAGGTGGCACACAAGAAAAGAATATTAGGTAAGCACATACCAGTCCTAAAACCAAGAAACTCGTATCGGCTCGTCAATTAAAACCTCGGTGCAATGAAAGGTGAAAACTTATAACAGATGAAGAACTATTGAATATTTTTTCAAGTTTCTGTGGAACGAAAGAGAACGGATGCTAAGAAATCTAGAAGATCAAGCATGTTGATCTACCATCTACCTCACAATAATGATCCTGTGAACGTATGCAAAATAATGTTTCTAAACTCTCTTGGAATTTCAGAGAGGACAATGCAAACTGCACTTGAAAAGAAGACTCCTGGAGGTACGATTGCTCCCGACAAACGTTAAGGCCGCAATGATAGACTCAAACTACAGATAAGCTGTTTAGAGATTCTGTGGTTGATCAGAAACATGGAAACTCACTATTGCCGCTAGTCCACGGCTCGTGAATACTTGCACCCATTTCTGACATTGTCTAAAATGTATTCTATGTATAAGGAAGACAGCATCTCACAGACCAAAGTCAGTTATCAGACTTACTATAGAGTATTCAAATCAGTGCATTTATCATTTCATCATCCTAAGAAGGACCAGTGTAGTTTGGGTGATGCTGCAAAGAAAATGGAGTTGCAGAATATATACGACAAGCACATAGAAGAAAAGAATGCTGTAAGAAATAAGAACAACAATGCTAAAATAGATGCCAAAGAAAACCCAAGAGAATATGCCTTTGCGAGGTTTGATCTTCAGCAAAGTATTCAACTATCTAATTCCAAAGAAACTGTAGTATTCTATTGAAGCATATAATTTCACAGTGTGCAACATTGCTTTCTGTGAAACGTGACCATCAGCAAAAGAGGATCGTCTGAAACTGCAATCTTTGTGGATATCCATCTCCAACAACTTGATGCCCGAAGTGTAAAGCATATTTGCTGATAACTGTAGTGGGCAAAATAAGAAGACTATTGTAGCGACCATGCTTTTGTACATTCTAGGCAACTCAAAGAATTTCTTGTCTATCAGCTTGTGCTTTTTGGAACCTAACCATGGTCAAAACGAAGATGACTCTGCCCATAGCACTATTTGAACAGCCCGGAGTCTGGCAGGGGATATCTTTATAACTTGCCAGCAGGTACCTATTGTGAAACTTGTGCTGCTCCGTATGAAATACACTCTATGAGGGTAGAAGATTTCTTAGACTATAATATTTATAAGAAAATGTAAACTTTTTTATTTATTGTGAAGTGTAAATGTAACCATTTTGTATTGTACCGTTGTATAAATAACTATTTTATGTACAGTTTGAAAGGTCGCAATATGACCATGCTGTTAAAGCGACCCAAAATAAATAAAACTAGAAAAAACATTGGATAATAAAAGAATTTCAGAGAGTAAGGATTCGATCCCTGAGAGAATATCAGTCCGGAAACAAAGTAGATTGGACTGCAACTGGAGAAGATAAAGTGACCAAAGACCAACCTGCTTGTGTTTTTGTAAAAACCAGTCATTTAGCTGAACATTATGAGTAGCTATCTCTGAAATTTAGGAATACCTCTGAGAGTTTGAAGCTTCCCCTGCCACGGCTTAACAACACCTCTCACCTCTTCGGCTGAGAAGTACAACGATTTGCAGGAATTATGCAAAGAACCAACACCAGTAATAAGACATTATGTTTACAAAACGTTCTACAAGGAACTTCCACGTTTTTATTTATAATATTAATCAGTTATAAATTATAGTACTTGTTTGTGTTTTCTAAAATTATTTGTTATATATATATTATTGAATGTAAACTAAGAAGGAAAAAATATAAATACGCATAATATTAATGCTTGGTATAGCCTGCTGTTGAAGTGATTTAGGTATCTTGTTGCTCCATGAAACAACTTACAAAGATTTTACTATTGTTATTTAAATAGCACACCTTGATTTTGCTATTGATAAAGAAGTTCAGTACTTGTTCATATATCCTAAAGCATTCTTAACGAATACACGGTTTGTTGTTGTATTTATATAAAAAGTAAAACACGACACTAGTTGATAATATTATTATACGAGGGTTGGGGCAAAAGTCATGGCAACTAGTTTTTTTCTTGTAGATATGTGAACTGATACAAACATATATGTGTCGTGTGGAAGTTCTGCACGCATAGTGTGTATACAGAACAACAGATGGTTCTGTGACCGCTGGTAGTAGCGCAGCGAGGGCTGTGAAATCAGTCAATTGGTCAGTGTCATGCGAGATGGAAGTAACCCGTGTTGAGCAGCGCACTTACATTAAAATACCTCTCCGGGGGATAAATGCGATGGAATGTCACAGTGAGTAAGTGGAAGCCCTTGGGAATAATGCCCCCCATACCGTACAGTAGCACGGTGGGTAGGAAAGTTTCAGCAAGGACGTGTGTAAATCAGTAATGAGCAACGTTCGGGACGACCTGTCATCGTTGGCAGCGTGTGGTGACAGTAGTAGGGAACTAATTTGAGGGTCTTTAGACCCAGGTTTGTCATGCCAACTGTTTGTTATGGTGTTGTCATTCTTTTGCACCGTGAAGGCCATATTGCCCTGTATACTACCGTAATAAATTAGTGTGTTACGATATTCAGTGCTATTCATTGTCTACACATGTAGTTAACACCTTGTCCTTTCGTCTGTAAATGTCACATTTTCCAACCGGACTGGGATCTTAAGAAAATAAATAGTTGCCAAGACTTTTGCCCCAACCCTCCTAATATTATTGAATAAGTGGGTATCCCTATTTTAATGACTTCCTACGTATAATTGTATGTTCTTAAAATAAAAATCTGATGTGTACCATTCACATGACTTTCCCCATATCCCTGCAACAAATTATTCTTAAAAAGCTTATACTTTTATTTACTTTATGCTAATCAGAAAAATATAGCAGAAATAGTCTAATTACTCGCTTCCTTGTAACTAGAAGCGAAATAAGCGACAACTGTAGGTTAAAGTGATAGTCAAAAGCTGGTTGCTATGTCAATGAAGTTCCTTTGTCTATATGGAAAGGAGTTGACAAGTTCCTGTATTTTTCATAGCAGAAACCAAAAATAAGGAATGTCACAAAAACGACGAACTCCACGAAAAAAATGTATATAACATAAATTGTGTGTTTTAATGTGCTCTACATTTTTTGTGTGGTAAGTTTTTGTCCATCTCTTACGGTTTAGCAGTTATTCAAAATTTAGTAAAATTCATTCAGAATAAACTACTCTTCAGAGGCTATTCCCAGAAAATTCAAGATATACATTTTATTTGTCAGGTAAATATCTTTAATATACGAAATTTTAATCAAAATCGTTACAGCCATTTTTGAGAAAATCAAAAAATTTTCAAAAAAAGTTCCATGTAAAGGGTAGTTGGGAGTGGGGGGATTTTTCTCAAAATATTCGTGTCGCATCCCTGGAAGATACTAAACTTAAATACCAAGTTTGGTATTTTACCGACTTTTCGTTTTTGAGTTATCGTGTTCACAGACACACGGACACACGGACACACACACACACACACACACGGCCCTTTTTGTGAAAAGGCTTTTTTTGGATATTGGGGACCCTAAAACATATATTTCCTGTGAAATCTCGGTATCGAATTTTTGGTGGAGTGCAATACTTTCTCTATACACTATGTAGATAGTGCGTATGGAGAAAGTAAAAATGTATACTTAAAATAAAAATAAAAAAACACAAATAAATAAATAATGATACAGTTAAAATGGTACCAAAAATCGGTATTATACATTAACCCTGTGTATGGCGTAAGCGCCTTACTATCATAAGTGAAATCTTTCAAACTGA
This sequence comes from Hymenopus coronatus, assembly GCA_030762935.1. Taxonomy (NCBI): domain Eukaryota; kingdom Metazoa; phylum Arthropoda; class Insecta; order Mantodea; family Hymenopodidae; genus Hymenopus; species Hymenopus coronatus. Next base: position 142,218,827 of record CM060897.1, read on the forward strand.
TGAATCTCCAATTTAGGCCTTTTGGGCCTACATGGTGTCAAAATTTTAGAGTTGAGCTACTAAGAATAACTAGTACATATATGAATCACCGTATTAATTTTGACGTGACATTTTTTTTCTTTTGAGTTACAGGTCTGCAAATAAACACATTTTTATTTAAACTGCTCTTTGGGAAAGTACATCGTTTCCTCTTTTAGGCTTTGAAATAAAATGTACATCTTGAAATTTCTGGAAATTGCCTCCATATTCCTCTTCATTCTGGTTGGCATATTGCGTAATTTTTAACCCGTAAGAGATAGAAAAATTCTTACAACACAAAAAAATGTATATTGTTTATAATTTAGAGAAACAACGTGAATAAACTAAAATATCCTTTTGTATGTAACGCAGGTAAAATTTGAGGTAGGGTAGTTTTCGAATACTCTCATCCAGTCTTTAGTATGAGTTAACATTTACCCAAATGCTCCTTTTTCAAACAGGCTAGATGACATAATACACAGACATTGTGTAGATATTTTTTAGATTAATATGCTCTTCTATTTTAATTCAAGTTGTTTCATTCTACTGATATCTGATGACAACTCTACTTTAATAATTAAAAGTTAGAATAATGAACCACAATTGGAATTTAAGGAATTAAATTACACATGCACATGTATTTAATACACCGAGATAAGGAGAAGATATATAAAATTGTGCACATCAATATCATTCTGCTGATAACTAATCAGATTGATTTTATAAATTAGATGTCAGTTAAGAACGCAGAGGTTCAAGTCATGCTACCTTTTGGACGACTCAGCTTAAGCATTATTATGAGGCTGTTAATTAAGTGATGGAAAAGTGTGAAGACAGCTTCTCAGTTAATAGCAGCTATACAGACACCTTCTAATATCGTCTGCACGAAATAGGTCATGGTTAACTCCACCAGCACCTGTTTGCCTGCTGGAATACACCCACGGAAGTTAGCATCATCTCATCCACCACTTACTGATCGGTAAACAATGCCGACGTTACTTATGCCTTCAGGTATGTAGGTACTTGTCGAATGCTGATAGTATGTGCATAGATGGCAGTAAATATGCGAATATAGCTTTTAATATAAATATTAAAATGTGAATAGCAATAATATATATGTTACTAATGCTTTTCGTAAAAAGAAGTATACCACTTAATGCATTTTACCTACTCTAGCCCGTATTTACAATGCACTTAGTGGGTATTGCAGGTATTGTATTCCACTAAAATTCGATATCGAGATGGATCCAAAAAAAACTTTTTAGAAATATGTCCGTTTATGTCTCTCTCTCTCTCTCTCTCTCTCTCTCTCTCTCTCTCTCTCTCTGTTTGTGTGTACGTCTGTGGAAGCATAGCTCAACAATGACAAAGTCGGTTAAATGCCAAACTTGGATTAAAATTAGGTATCTTCCAACGATGCGATACAAACATTTTCAAGAAAATCCCCCCACCCCAACTACGCTTTAGGTGGAGCATTTTTCCAAAATTTTGATATTCTCAGAAATTACTGTAACGATCCTTTTTAATGTTTCAGATATTTTTATGACAAACAAAATGTATATCTTGAATTTTCTGGGAATAGCCTCTTCAGTCTGAATGCCATTTATATAACTTTCATATAACTGTTAAGCCGTAAGGTATAGTCAAAACTTACCACAGTTGTACAGTTGTCCGTTTTCAAGATATTTCGAGTTATTTAAGATACTTAAACTGTTCTCAAACAGGGTATATTTTTCTTTTCGATTCTCTTTTGGTTACTCCTAGAAGCAAAGAGAAGTTCAAGTATTTAACTTAGCGACTGGCTTTTAAACTATCGCTTTAGCCTGATGAATTTCCTTATTCCCCTTCTACTTACAAAGAAGCAAGTACTAAGACCAATTCTGGCAACATTATTTTGATTAACACGAGATTGACAAAAGAATAATCTTTTGTAAGGCAAGTTTGTTTGTGGAACAGATAAAGACGGTCATGTGAATGTAATGCATCAAATATTTATAGTGATTATGTCAAACATTTTAAATATCTTTGTGAGAGCATGTTTAGTTTCAAGAAAACGATTTTGATAAGATAATCATAATTTTAATTAGGATAATTATTTTTTTAAAGGTGCGTAAAAATTAAAAAATCAAATTTATATAGATATTCGCTAAAAAAATCTGATGTGTCCCATTCACCTGACTTTCCCTAGCTGTTCCACAAACAATTCTTACAAAAGATTATTCTTTTATCTACATCTTGATAATTCGGTTAAACATTAGCATAATTGGTCTTATTACTTAATAGAAGGGAAATAAGGGAACACACTAGGTTAAATTAATTGTCAAATCAGTAATGCAGTTACCAGCAATAATGCAAGAGAGATGAAACGAAAGGTGGCTTACCGTTTGAGAAAACTTACGTAGTTTAAAATTGAAACCAACGGAAAGGAATCTCTCGGAAACGCCCAACTCTAATATAAAAAGTACATGACATGACATGGGTTTTAACGAGATCTACATTTTTGTCTATCTCTTAAGGTTTATCAGTTATGCAAAATTCAGTAATATTCATCCAGAATGAAGAGGTTTTCAGAAGCTTTTCCCATAAACTTTATTATATACATTTTATTTTTCAGGTAAAAAATTTTAATCCCTATTATCGTTAGAAAAACAAACTTTTGGAAAATTTGTACATGTAAATGGCAGTTTGAGGTGGGGGATTTTCATGAAAATCTTCGTGTTGCATCCTTGGAAAATACTAAATCTAAATACCAAGTTTGGTATTTAACGGGCTTTTTGATTTTGGGCTATGCTGTCCGCAGACACACAGACTTTTTATAAAAATGCCTTTTTGGACTCAGGAGACCTCAAAACATATATTTCCGGTAAAATCCCGACATCGAATTTTGCGTGGAATACACTATCTTCTCTAGCTACAATGTGTATTGTATACATACGTACTAGAGAAAGTAATAGACGTTCAATAAAATGATTGCCAAACACATATCCTCTGGAATGTTTTAATCAGCATTGTTCAAATAGGTATAAATAAAAAGTAATATTTAATTAGCCATGGAAGCTATAGAATCTGCAGAATGTTATTATATTCCTTGTAAAAGGATAAAATATGGCCAGAAAACAGTAGGTATATTGCACGGTTCTCAAATTTCACATTTGTCTTTATTACAAAAATTCATTATTAATTGCCATAGGTAATTAATTAAATCGTATTTAAACACTGTTATATAGGCATGCTACATGGTGTTCCAGTAATTTGGTTTAAGTACTTTATAATTTCTATCAGTATTTTGTATGCGGAAATCATCTATTTTGTGATTTTCACTGCTGATCCGGTATCCCAACTGAATTTCTAAACTTTACTTACACAAGACTTCTGTAAAGGAATAGCCAATGGAGAGAAGCTATTCTTTATTTTTATTATACAGGGTTATTCAAAAAGAAAGAACATATTTCAAGCATTTACTGCTTCCAAACTACAAAAGAGAGAAACATGATTCCAACATTCATGGAGAGAGAAAAGTTTACAATTGAAATAGCGCGGGGGTAGAAGTTCCAATTACGACTGCATTGGCGCTGTTGTTTGTTCTTCCTTTTTTTTTTTCTTCTTTTTTTAAGTTTAATGTCCTTTAACCTGGTTGGTCATATCGCACGACGAATGAAATTGGCAAAAATATACTGAAATAATCTCGGAGTCCATGGAGCTTAAAGCTACTCGACATTCGTCTTCTCAGGATAAGGGAAAACCCCGAAATAAAACCTTAACCGGGTAACTCACCCTAAGTGAGATTCTTAGTCACGACCTTTTGAATGTGAGGCAAATACCACCGCACTACCCAGGTGGGCTTATGTTGTTGTAAGTCTGTAGTGAAATGGCGGCGACACCACGTGAGATATCATTTTGTGTGCTGCAATTAGCAAAACTAGAGTTCATTGTTGCAGTTCATGCTGCAATTAGCAAAACTAGAGTCCATTGCTGGAGTTCAACGAGCATTTCGCCGTCAATTTAATAAACAACCTCCACGTCATAAGCAAATTTACGAGTGGCATCGAAAATTCGTACAACATGGTTGCATCTGCAAAAGTAAAAACACGGGACGTCCTCGCACAGCGGACGCGAATGTCGAGCGCATTCATACACTACACGAAAGAAGTCCAAAGAAATTCACATCCCGAACAAGCACATTCCTCAACCAACGGCATGGCGGGTTGTAAAACATCGTCTGCACCTGAAGCCATACAAACTGCAGTAATTGCATCCTGATGACCACAACAAAAGGCATTGTGCATTGGCAGTTAGAAGATATGGAAGAAGACAATTTTGCTCAATTAATTTTTTCCGATGAATGCACTTTTCATTTTTCTGGTAGAGCTAATCGCTATAACGTTCAAATTTGGGCAAGTGAAAATTCTAGGGCAGTTATTCAACATGAACGAGATTCACCAAAGGTGAACGTCTTCTGCGCGATATCTGTAACCAAGGTTTATGGGCCTGTCTTCTGCATGGAGAAAACTGTGATAGGACTAACCTATATAAAAATGCTTGAAAACTGGTTATTTCCCCAACTTGAAGAAGATTCAGATGACTTCATCTTCATGCAAGATGGTGCCCGCCTCATTTCTCTTACCACGTCCGACGTTACTTGAATAACACATTTCCAGGACGTTGGATTGGAAGAGGAGGGGCAGAAGATCAACTTTATCGCCGATGGCCTCCCAGGTCTCCAGATCTCTCTCCGTGTGATTTTTATAAATGGGTTACGTAAAATACCGTTTTTTTTTTTTTTTATATTCCTATGGCTGGCACTCTTGAAGCTCTAAGATATCGAACTGTTGAAGCTGTGAATTCGATAACTAGAGACCAGCTGATTCGTGTGTGGCAAGAAATGAGCCACCGTTTTGACATATGTCGTGTGACACACGGTGCTCATATTAAATGCATATTATAACATTGTACACTTTTCTCTCTCCATGAACATTGGAATTATGTTTCTATCTTTTGTAGTTTGGAAGCAATAAATGTTTGAAATCTGTTCTTTCTGTTTTAATAACCCTGTATATCTACAACATGTATAATTACATACAACAGTTTTGATTCAGTATCAGTATCTGCTCTGATATTACGCGTGTGACGCCATAAGAAAAGTGAATTAGCGCTCATAGCCCGTCTGTCTCGTCAGTCCTTTACGTACACCGCAACGATATCTTCTGTCGTATGCGTTAAGATCAAGAATCACTACTAGTTTCCGAATCAATTAATACACGTGTTTGGTTTAAGCTGTCTAGACTAGTGGATAGATCAACGCGCATTCTTTATGCATGGGCTCCCGTGCAGTACGTATAGTGAAACAGGTGCAGGTCAGCAAGATCAAATTGAATCGATCGTATTGCCTATGAGACACTATGCCTTTCTACAGTGTATCTTGAACTAGTCATATCGGTAGATGCAGCAATTTGTCTACTACTACTAAGGTATGTGGTAACGTAAAAATCAACAAATAACTGACTGCATTGTATGGTGTTATGGTGTCCTTTAAACTGACATTGGGATTATACGTTTGGAAATTCTAAGCTGTACAGTCTTAGGTTGAAATCAACAATTCATTTGGATATACATAGATGTTGTGTAAGTGTACCATCAGTACTGCTTTAAGAATTAGAAACGAGATTCCAGGGTATATCTGTGCCAAATTTGAATTTGATGTTTTTGCAACACTAGTCACTTTGGTAATGAAATCCCTGCATATTTTCACAATTATCGACTTCAAATGTTACAGGAAAGTACATATGAAATACTGAAACAGGAACAGCATTCCTGATTTTTATGTGATTTCCTTCACTATGTTTTTCAACTTCATAGACATGCTACAATGCTATCAATGTTTGATTCAACATATCTGTGAACAATTCCTTTTTAGCCATGAAAAGAATGAACAGCAAACAAATAAATCGAATTTCTTATGTGCATTTCAAATCCTCTCTTGCAACTAGTAGCTCTCAACTATTTCATACAGAGGATATTAATTTTACTTCAACAATAAAACGTGCCAAAGGACCATAGAAACCAGCATAAACGATTCGTAAAAGTTTCCATTCATAAATTTAAATTTAAGTGTTATTGATTAGAAGTACGCTTTAATATGAAATATTTAGATTGGTGCTATGACAATATTATAAATATATTTATATAAATTATATTACCAATATAAGAATTTATAAACATATTATAAATAACGTTTTACGCCGATGTATTGTTGCATTATGATGGTTAATATAGCTGTTAAAATTCTTGAGAGGTCAAACTTTATTCGCTTTAATTAATAATTAAGAGTAACTACCCAATATTCACAGTACTGAAATAAGTTGTCAGTAAAATTTAAACGCGATGTAGTATGGAATTGTGAATCAAGACATGTGGCACCGCTGTGTATTGTCGTCCATAAGGTCAGCTTTACTACTCCGTAGTAACCGGCAAGGTAGCCAGATGGGCGATTTATTCCCGATTGGGCTACTAAATTTCGTTTAGGCGAGTTTTGGATACTATGCGTCTTTATTGGTGATATCTGTTTTTGATTTTTGCGATTTGGGGCGATTTTTGCGATTTTCCATTCAGTTTCCTTATAATTTATGTTTCCTAACTTTTTATTTAAACATGAACTGGCTCCTTATAATGTTATAAATGGAATTGCTGTGTGACAGGAATTATCGTGTTTCTTTTTGCTTCATTCAATCACATGGCTCCCAACCTTACCTTGCTTAGGTCAGGCTCAAATGACATATGCAACAACAGCGTCGTGTTCTTTCGGAATATATGTATTTTTATGGATTTGCATAGTTCTATTTAGTAGTATATACATTGAGTACTGACACAACTTATGGGAATACTCTGCACACAGAAAGGTACCTGTGACCATATTTCAAGTCATGAACCGCTTTAGCGACGAGACGTCCTTGGCTGTATTCCTACTCGCTCGCAACTTGTTCCTTGCGAGTGCACACACTGCTTAGTAGGAGGAACAGAGACACTTACCTACCTACCCACCCACCCATCCACTCTTCCACCTACCTACCCACCTGCTCATCCATCTACCTACCTCCCTCCAACCCTCCCATTCGCCCACCAGCTTACTCACCCACCTACCTATAAATCTGCCTACCCACCCAGCCAATCGCCTGTCTTCCTGTTTTCATAAAGGAAGTTGTGTGCATCTAGCATTAGAGATCTTTCATACGATATTTCATAATTAACATCTTAGTATATTATTCTTCTCTTTGGCCAGTCTATGTATCTTTACCACAAAGGTGCAGGGAATGGAGAACTTTCAAATTTACGAGCTCCACATTTATTCCATTAAGTGCTTCATGTGAAAACTATGTAGCTTTTGTGTTATTAAATAACTACGAAATCAAAGAAAATGTACAAAGATTTTAGATTTCACCTAGGGAAATTATCTAAAACATAACTCGACCGTTCCGAACATTGATTCTTTAGCCGACAAAAGATATTTATTGCTATGCACCATTTCCAGAATTCGAAAGACTATCAGGGTTGGTTAAAGAAATCAAGTATTCCGCGAATATTTCATATCCTTTTGCGTGAATATAGTGAAACTTTTCATTAGTTATCAAGAATAAGTAAATTATGAAATTATAATTATAAGGAATTGAAATCTACTAGATTACTGTCCAGATATAGCATATAAAATCGGGGAGGCAAGTAAAATTAATTAAATATTGAGTTAAAAAAATACCCCAGAGCTAGAATTCATAGAAAATATGATTTTTCAATTCACGTTGCTTTACTCACGATACATTTTAGCTAAGATTGATTACAAATTAGTACTGAGTAGTTTAAGGCATGCAGAAATAACATTCAATTATTTACTATGATAATTAGAGCCCGGATTTTTATGTAATTGCATATTTTAAATCCTGCATACTATTTCAATGAGAAGTAAAAATGTTGGCGAATTACGTAATTTGGGACTCCCTTACAAATTTTTATTTTACATTTTTTTTAAATATTTTGCACATTTCTACACATTTAACGATGCTACATAAAACGTACAGATTTTCTAGGTTTCGTTATCATTTTATTATTTTTTAAAAAATATTGTAGTCACATTATAAACTACCGTTTTCACAAGTTTTGCTGAAAGCATCCAAAATCAATCTGCAAAATAGGATGCAAATTAAATTAAGAATGCGATAATAACCGCCTCGCCTCGTTTTGATTGTTGTCCGTTTATATAAAAGCAGGTGCCGCTCGACAATGTTGACCTCCAGTGTCGCGTTTCTCGTAGCGCTTTGGGCATTTACAAGGACTGGAGAAATTTATTGTTACCATTGTCGCGGTAGTCGGCATCTTGTAATATAATAGCTGCGAGGAAAATGGCACCAATTGCGTCCACGCTATCCTGCAAGTTAAATTCATGGGTGAAATTAGATAGCGCCTTTACCACCGACGGAAAAATAATAGTCTGTCAAGCATGCGGTAAAAGAATTGGCTGTACTATGAAATCTCAATTGAAGCAACATATCAAGAGTGCTCTTCACATACCAACTAACAATAAAATTACAGTCTTCTAGAAAACAAGTTCTGCTGACACAAATACAACAGGAACCGTCCGGAAATTATTTTTTTAAAGACCTGTGCAGTGCAATGGTTGCAGCTAATATTCCGTGGCATAAACTTCAAATTCCACAATTTTGCTCCTTTCTAGAAAAATATTGCAAGAAGGTTATTCCTGACTAATCTACTCTGAGGAAAAAAGTATCTTCATGTGTGTTGCTCATATACGGAATGAAATTGGAGACTCCTGTATTTAGTTTGCGGTCGATGAAACTACAGATGACATGGGTTGGTACATAGCAAATTTAGTAGTAGGAAAACTAGATTCCGAAAGTCCAGCAAAACCATTTCTAATCTGTTGCAAGGTGTTAAATAGAACAAACAAATCGTTCTACAATTGCGAGATTCGTAAATGATGGGATGAAGATTCTGTTGCCAGTGTGTGTGTGTGTGTGTGTGTGTGTGTGTGTGTGTGTGTGTGAGTAAAGATTTTAATTATCTATTCAGATGCCGCAGCGTACATGATTAAAGCTGCTACTGCCCTTAGGTTTTCTACCCAAATGTATTTCACTTCACCTATTTGGCCAATGCATTGCAACGCGTTGCTGAAGAAGTAAGAAGTAATGTTCCCTGTGTGAATAAGTTGATATCGGCAACAAAAAAGGTCTTCGTGAAGGCACCGCACAGAATTCAGTGCTATAAAAAAATCATCTCCAACCAGTGGCAAATTCTCCTATATACCGCATACACCGCCGGTGTACTAAACTTGAGAGAGTTCAAAACGACTCTCAATAAACATGTAAAATAATCAGAATTTCTGTATGTTATCATGCTAAATACGAAAAAATTGTAAGTTTGTGCGGTTAAATTGTGCGCGCACATCTCACCGCATGTTAAAATGATAACCATGCTCCCAACATTCTCCGCCAGCTCGGCAACGCCAGCAACGGTGTGCGCGCGCATCTACTCCATCGCAAGTTGAAGCGATGCACACGCACTCCCACTTCGTTGCTAGAGAGGCGAGGGGAAAGAAGCTTAGTCGCCAGCCGTTAGCTGTCGAAATGCACCGCTAAATTTTGCAATTGACAATCGTTTTTAGTCTGTATTATGTTGTTTTGCTTGTAAGTTGTTTTTCTTGCGTAAGCTTCGGCGGCTAGTGTCCATGGTATCTTGGTCTTCCGGGAAGGCCGCGTCTTGGCTTGAAATGTTGCCGACGTTTCGCCTCACTGTGTGGGGTTTCTTCAGGGCGTGTGCTCTCATCACGACAGTGCCAGGTGAACTGTGTTCCGACATTTTTTTTTTTTTTTTATTTTCGAGTGGAGGGGAAAAATCCACCTTATGGACTAACCCGGGCAAGCCCGGAGTGTCGGGGTCTCCCATGTGGGCATACCGACTAAAAAAGCCCTCCACCGGTATTAGAAGGAAGAAAGGAGAGGCGGTACCGCATTATTACACCCGCGGATTCAAGGCGATAATTTAACTGAGTATTCGGGGAGAGGAATGAAGGAATTCTAGGGTGAAGGATGGAGTTAGTGGTGGCTGACTCTGTTGAGCCAGTCGTCGTATCCTGGGACGTTTTCGAGCCTAAGCCCTTGGCGTCTACTTTGAATGTTGAACTTGGAAGTTTTAGGTACCGACTTCTCCAGTAGAGCTCTCACCTCCTCCCTGAAGGTGAGTCGGATGTCGGTGACTGCTGTTGCTATTGCTTGGTGAAGTTCTGGATGTGAAGTGTTGCTCCTGAAGCCTGTCCTCCAAGGCCGTCAGCTTAGCCGTAAGAATCAGGACCTCCGCGTGGAGGTCCTGAATGGCCTCACTTAGGCCCTGGATTTCCTGCTGCAGGATGGTTGGTGTTGGTTGTTCAGTCTGCGGAGATGGCTGTGTAGATGATGGTGTCCGGGCTGGTTTAGGCGATGAGTAGCTGGGGCACTGGGCTTGCCCGGTGAAATGTCCCGTACCACCACAGGTGGCACAGAACCGGCGACGGCGGCGGAGGTCGTGGCCAGGGCACTCCGAAGTGAATGCGTTGGTGCCACAGTAGTGGCACTTCGGCGGCGAAGAACAGTCTTCTTGGCTGTGCCCGTAGGCACAGCAGCGACGGCAGGGCCGGTGTCTTTCCTCTCTGCTTGCCTCAACGTGCAGAAGTCGCCCTAATAAGGGCAACCCTGACGCCAAGGCAGCCTCCAGGTCTGATTGGTCCTGTAGCTCCACCCTTACTAGTGGTGTCGGGCCCCGGTCACAGATTATTCTAGTGGCCCTCGAACATGAAGGCCATCTAGATTGTGCAGCGGCGAGGAGGTGCCGGGTGGAGAGATCCCGAGGGACCCCCCTAACCACGGCACTGTACCGGGGCGGCGTCGGCGTGGAGCTCAGCGGTGGTGGCGATGAAGTGTTGGCTGCCTGTGAAGCAGCGGCGGTCGGCGGCGGTGGTGATGGTGAGCGCGGCAAAGGTGCAGCGCTCACTGCCGGTGTAACGGCAGGTGGCGGAGATGCTGGTGAGCGCTTCCTACCGGCGGATGCCGGAGAAGCGGTGGCTGCTGTAGGAGCTGCTGGTCTGCGTTGATGCTTCCTCTTCGGCATCTCGAAGCGAACTCTTAACTTTTGTCTTGCTTTTTAACAATTTACAAACATTTTATCACGCTTTGGCAAACTGTTTTTCGACGATAATAGTGCGTTCACACACCTTTTTCAGGATTTTTAAGATGATTTAGTGTTGGCACAGTTATTTCGAATGCTTTTAATGACACTCCATGTCATTTGGAGAGTGTTTAGGACTCTAAGTCAGCTACTTTCGAGGCATTTGAAATCTTTTTCAACTCATTTCGCGGTATTTTGTGGGTATATAGGGCTCTAAAACAGGTATTTTAGGTTTTTTGAGTCGATGTTTGCTCATATTTTAAAAATTTTGCCGTTTTTTCTAATGATTTTTAACACTTTGCAAACATTTTAGCATGTTTTGGCACACTATTTTTCGACGATTATAGTGCTCTCACAGGAATTTTTCAGGACCTTTAGAGTTTATGCAAATGTTTCATTTGCCTTTAATGCCACTCTATATCATTTGGAGGGTGTTTAGGACTATAGGACAGCTAGTTGCAGGGTATTCATCAGACATTTTAGCTGTTTTTTTTATACTTTCTTTGAGTCATTTGAAGGCATTTGGGGCTTTGAAACAGGTATTTTAGGGTTTTAGTCGTTATTTGTTCATATCTTACATTATTTTGCAGTGTTTTCTAATGCTTTTAACACCTTCACAAGCATTTTAGAACAGTTCGAGACTATTTATCAGCGTTTGTACTGCTTTCACATACATTTTTGAGGACTTTTTAGATGCTTTTACCGTTGTCACAGTTATTTTACAATGTTTTAATATCATTTCATGTCATTTGGAGGGTATTTGGGACTCCAAAGCAGGTATTTTAGGCTTTTTGTGTCGTGGTTTGCTCATATCTTACAGCATTTTGCAATTTTTTCTAATGCTGTTAACACCCTCGCATGCATTTAGAGACTATTTTTCATTGTTTGTAGTGCTTTCTGAGGATATTTAAGATTATTTAACGTTGTCACAGTTGTTATAGGATGATTTTAATAAGTATTTCATGTCATTTGGAGGGTGTTCAGATCTCTAGGAGAGTTAATTTTCAGGTATGTATCAGACAGTTTAGCTCTTTTTCCACTAATTTAGTGCAATTTTGAGTGCTGCATCGAACGCTTTTAAAGTCACCCCAGGCCATTTAGAGAGTGTTTAGGGATCTAAAACAGATAATTTAATCTTTTTCAGCCGTTTTTGTGTCATATTTTGCAGTGTTTTCTAATGCTTTTAACACGTTTACAGACATTTTCGCTCCTTGTTCAAACGTTTTGCTTATATTTTGCAGTATTTTCAAGTGTGTTTAATGACATTCAGCACTTTTAAAGTCATTTTGAGACTATTTTGCAGTATTTTGTAGTGTTTTGTAGTGCTTTCTGTCCGCTTACGGAGCATTTATGGCTTTTAAAATGTTCAGAAGTATACAGAGTGTTAAGCCCTCAGACAATGGGTATTTCAACCACCATGATTGCATTTGTAGGGTTCTCTTTTAAGGAATTGGTAACAGCGGTCAAGGTATACTGACGATATTTATGGACAATAACCTTTTCTTGCTGTATTGTAGCCCCTTTTCTTATATTCGATAATAATTGGTGACATTTTATGCTAGTTTATGTCGATTCTACGTTTTTGCCGTAAATGCTGTCAGTATTTCTCACATTTTTCACACTATTTGTTATATTTTATAGCACTTTCCATATGCTTCTAGACGGTTTGTTCGCTTTTATAGCCCACCCAATATTTTTCCTAAATCCTTTATGAATACTTCTGTATTCTGATTCAGTATTTTTCCATACTTTAAGAGTAATATTGTATCCTTTTTTTAAAAAATGTGCATTTTCAGATGCTTCCATTTGAAGCAAGGGGAATATATAGGTTAACAAATTTCTAAACCTTGTTTCATTTATCCTAACCTATCCTAACTTACCAGCAGACCTAACCACATGATTACTAACGTGACCAGTCCACTTTATTTTGTAGCATTATTAAGTCAATTTATTATTATATTAATTAATTATGCCACCTAATTACGACCATTAATTGCGCCAATTAGTTACATTATTTTTTCATTTCCAAGTACATTTTAAATAATATAGCAAAGAGAACTTCTTAAACTAACCTATCTTAGCATTTCACTTCTTCAAGTTTTTTATTTGTCTTTTTATTTAATGTGTCTCTGTCTTTCCGGTGCTATCACTAGAAGAATTATCTAATCCTTTGTTGACGAAGTATTTATTGTTTAGTAAATATTTTATTTCTTCATTTTTTATTCGTCTTTTAATTTTAATTGTCTGATTTTATATAAGGTTAGTTAGTGTGGTATTTTTGTAGCTAGAGGGGATAGACACTCTCATACATTGTATTCTATTTTCTTATAACGTAACATAATCTAACCAGCCCTAGGTTCGGAACATTGCAATTTTTTCATCCCCCTTCATTTTCTTTTCAGGAGCTTTTGCTATGTATTCTAGTCTTTTATAGTAGTTTAATGAGTTTGTAATGTTTGAGCGTTATACTAACAACTACTTCATACATTTTGGAGACATTTCGTTTTTGGGTTATCGTGCTCACAGACACACGGACACACGGACACACACACACACACACACACACACACGGACCTTTTTCCGAAAATGCTTTTTTGGATATTGGGGACCCTAAAACATGTATTTCCGGTGAAATCTCGGTATCGAATTTTTTGGTGGAGTGCAATACATTCTCTATACACTATGTACATAGTGCCTATAGAGAAAGTAAAAATAAGTCTATCGTTCAAAAGGATCCCGATATAATGCAAAATACGCGGCTTCACAATTCTATCATGGTTGCGTGTCTGTATCATATTGGGGCTGGATATCAAGGGGCGGTCTAGGTGTGCTGTGCCAGCTTGACAATACACTGATGGTGTGCAGTACACGGTAATAGTCGACAGTATTTTGATTCCGTCTGTGAGGATGAGTTATCCTGATGGAATTGTTGAATTTGTACAGGATAATCATCCTGTTCACTCATCTGGACAGGCTACAAATTAATTTTCAGAGAGGCAGGATATCAGAATGGTGGACTGGCTACCTTTGCACCAGATTTGAGCCATATTGAGAATGTGTGGATTAAGGTAAAAAGGGAGGCGTGCTCCAATATACCTGTAGATGGGCAAAGGACAAATATGACTTTTGGGCACAAATTCAAGAAGCCTGGATGGGATCTTGTAACTTCTGGTCCACATTACCACAGGTGTTTAATGCTCCGACGATTAAGGGCAGTTACTTGACGTGAGGATTCATACACCTGATATTAATTATGTTTTAGTCTTTCAAGATTATAGTTTATTTACACATTTTTTTTAGTTATTTAACACCAATGTTGGTAGAATTGTGTTTTTGTGTACATAGATAGACTCATAACTTCATATGTTAAAGCTATATTAATGCAATATTATGTTCTACATATCCAATCATAACATTAACAAACATAAAAAAAATGACCAGCAACGCGAGATTTTAACCTCGGAACTTATGAGTGGAAGCAAGGCCTTCTTAACGTCTCGGCCACCATAACATCGTTCTGTGATATGTTTTCAGTACTCATAAGTTGGCCATTGCGCTGTAAGTCACAGACCATCTTTCGAGTGCGTTGTGAACACAGATTTTACGAAGATACACGAAGATCTTCGATCGACACATGAAATCGGGGAATGACTCACTTTTGGTGCCCACGGGTGTACATGTATACCCTCCCTTACCCGCTTATCGTATCTAACAAATAATGATATATTAACGAAAGCCTTATTCAGATCCCAACGACTATACATGCTAGCATAAGCATTAGGCCAATCTCGCGTTAAATTCATACGTTAACCGAAATTATATCACCATCTCAAGTTGAATGCGCACTAACCAATATCCATCGTATAATTCCATGGATCAACTAGTATTATATCTAGTATTATCTTCATGCTTCTTTGAATTTAAGTATTAAAAGAAATAACATTCAAAATTTGCATAGAAAACGTAAACTGAGGAACGTAGCTATCTCATCTTAAAAGTAAGAATGAATTTACTTCCAAGCTAAAATGATATGCTAATGAAAATAGTATCCCAAATGGCACATTAAAATTATACATAAATAAAAACATCTCATTTTGCGTTAAAGGCACACTAAAGTAACATTATCTGCAAATAACATTAAAACCATGCTTCAACAGAAGAGTTCCGCGCAAAATCAATTCTAAACGGAATATTGTGTTATGTTTCAAGTACTCGTAGATCTCATACTCTAATACAATCCAAACTCAGTTCAATTTCATACACATCATTATGAATATCTCTATCATTTGTTAAATTCATACACTACTGAAATAATATACGCATCTGAAGTTAAAATAATTGCTTGCAGAATTAAAAACACTTCTTTCATTAATATAACGCGCTAACACAATTTTTAATTATTTTAATTTGTGGACGCTCTTTAACTCCTGTGGTTCTCAGCGTCCCATGCAATACTGGGCGTGAAAGACCGCTCAACTTTGCTCAAAGGCTAAAGAGGCTATTTTGCGCCTTATGCTATGGACTTTTGCGCCCGAAAAGAATGCATCGTGCTCCGCCGTGTTTGAACCCACGAGCTTGAGTATACGAGACTAACATGATAACCACTAAAATGCTAACCACTACGCACGGAGGGTGACAGCAACACAGATGATACTTCGCAATATATTAAAATAAAATACGAAGAGAAATAATTACCCATCTTAAGATAAAAGTTTAGGGTAAAAGAAACTATACGTCAATATGACAGAATTCATGTGCTAACAAATATAATATATCATTTACATATAAATGGAAAGTGTATTTTCATTTCGCGTAAAGTTGAAGCAACTTATCAGAGAAGCTATGCATGATTATAGACTTTTTCTTAATATAAAAAGGTCCAAAAAGTGTCAATAGAACTGTCTAGTTCTTGTCCCAAAAACATGTTAGTTATATAACTTTATTCCTCTCTGAGAGGGCCTCTCCATGTTAAAACATAAGCAGCGTTCTTAGAAAGCGGAATTTTCTATCTGGCATTTCACTTTTCATATTGTATAATTCATTTTTATCTAGGATTTATTCTTTTGTTTTTAAAGTTCCTTTTTTGCTGAATTGTATTCTTTAAACTTGCAAAATTCCTTTCGAGAGTTTCTCGAGTTTTCAATAAACGTACAAAGTATTTTATGAATGTATTGACTTCTTGTCTTTCGTCAAAAACGCCAGATTAAATGTCTTATAGAGACATGTACTAGTGTTACACAAGACAACAGTATTTTATGGCGGTAATGTGAAATAACAAACAATAATAATTAATTTAATAAATGCTTAAGTACATTGGAGAGAAGAGATGCAATGCTATTCTGTACATTTCATAATAATAAGTATACTGAAACATTTGATCATTTTGGGAAACGCCTCGTGTAAAAGAGATAGATTTCCAACGGTGAGCATTCTTCCAGAAAATACAATGGAAAGTGACAGATAGTGAGGTCATTATGGGAGACTCAGCTATTGAAATACTGACTCACGAAATATTACAAAGAACAAGTAGGTCTGGGAGGTGGGAACAGTGGTGGGGGTGGGAACTGACAAGCGATAACACTCTATAGGTCGCCTGCATTTCTCTAGTGGCAAGGCAAGTGTACCTGTGAACTCACTAGTATCCTTTATTTCCAATGAAACTTTTATTTAAATGACTAACAATTCGAGTTCTTGATGAATGGGCTATGCACACTAAGCACTCGGTTAAACATTAAAAGCATGTGCTAGATTTGTTACCAAATTAATACCTTTAATTTAAAAGGAGATTATATATCTGATAATAGGATCAGAAATATTTACTCAAAAATCCAAATTGGTTATTGAATGCTAACTCTCAGTATGCTAGATTACGGATTCAAGGTCGACAAAAATGACTCCAATTGAATGTGTTTTAATATGCCAGTATCATGCTAACTGCTAGGTAAAAGAATACTGGAGCATATTTTTGACCATAGTTAACAGTTTTCCTTTTTCAAGGTTCTTGAACAAGGATTGTATTTTCTTCAGTTGAGTGATGGTTCCAAACCGATTCACTAAGTCATATTTACTTACTTAAAATAATAACAATAATAATTTATAAAGAAAAGAAATGGCGTTTTATTTATGGACGCTCTTTAACTGCCATGGTTCTCAGCGTCCCATTCCATACTGGGCGTGAAAGACCGCTTAATTTTTCTCAGAGGCCTCTCTATCAGGCTTGAAGTTCTTTTACGTGCCGTAAATCTACGACACCGGTCCCACGGCTTTACTTCCCTTCCGAAGGAAGCCATGCTAAGGATTTTTACACCCGAAAAAAATCCACCGGGTTTGAACCCGCGACCTTGTGTATATGAAGTTAGTATGGTAACCATTACACCACGGAGGGTTTTGTGAAGCTTAATCTGCTGAGAGAAATTACTACAATTTTGGAATTCATTTACCGTGAATTCATGTATTCCTGCATTCAGATTACGCATATTTCCTTTTCCTTTTTACTTTCTCTACACGTACTATGTAGATAGTGTATAGAGAAAAAATTCAATACCGAGATTTCACCGGAAATATATTTTTTAGGGTCCCCTGTACCCAAAAAAAGTATTTTCAGAAAAAGATCCGTCTGTGTGTGTGTGTGTGTGTGTGTGTGTGTGTGTCATGTGTCCGTGTGTCCGTGAACACGATAACTCAAAAACAAAAGTCGGTAAAATACCAAACTTGGTATTTAAGCTTGGTATCTTTCAGGGATGCGACACGAAGATTTTGAGAAAAAACCCCCATCCTAAACTATCCTTTACATGGAACTTTTTTCTAAAATTTAGATTTTCTAAAAAATGGCTGTAACGATTTTGATTAAAGTACCGTATATTAAAGATATTTACCTGACAAATAAAATGTATATTTTAATTTTCTGGTAATAGCCTCTGAAGACTACTTTATTCTGAATGAATTTTACGGGATTTTGCATAACTGCTAAACCGTAAGAGATGGACAAAAACTTGACACGCAAAAATGTAGAGCACATTAAAACGTACAATTTATATCATATATATATATATTTTTTTTTTTTTTCGTGGAGTTCATCGTTTTTCAGATATTCCTTGTTTTTGGTTTCAGCTTTGAAAAACGTATACTTTTCTCATACGGAATTTGTCAACTCCTGTCCATACAAACAAAGGAACTTGTCACATAGCAACTAGCATTTGACTATCACTTTAACCTATGGTACTCCCTTATTTGCCCTCTACTTGCAAAGAAGCAAGTAATAAGACCATTTCTACTAATTTTTCTAAATTAGCAAGAGGTGAATAGAATAATAAGCTTTTAAACTATAATTTGTTGCAGAGATGTAAAGAAAGTCATGTGAATGGAACACATCAGATTTTTACTTTCTCTATACGAACTATGCACATAATGTATAGAGAAGGTATTGCATTGCACCCAAAATTCGATACCGAGATTTCACTGGAAATACGTGTTTTGTGACTCCCTGAATATAAAAAAAACAATTTTACAAAAAGGTCCGTGTGTGTGTCTGTGGACAGCATAGCTCAAAAACGAAAAGTCCGTTAAAAACCAAATTTGGTATTTAAGTTTGGTATCTTCAAGGATGCGACACGAAGATTTTCAAGAAAATCCCCCACCCCCCAACTACCCTTTACATGGAATATTTTTCGAAAATTATGATTTTCTAAAAATGGCTCTAACGGTTTTGAATAAAATATCGTATATTACAGATAATTACCTGACAAATAAAATGTATACCTTGAATTTTCTGGGAATAGCCTCTGAAGATTACTTTATTCTGGATGAATTTTACGGAATTTTTTCATATCTTCTAAACCGCAAGAGATGGATAAAAAACTTACTGCACAGAAAATGTAGAGCACACTTAAACACATAAGCTACGTTATATACATTTTTTCTGGAGGTGGTCGTTTTTAAGGTATTCATTGTTTTTGGTTTCAGCTTTGAAAAACGTATACTTTTCTCATACAGGAATTTGTCAACTCCTATGTATACAAACAAAGGAACTTTAGTCACATAGCAACCAGCTTTTGACTATCAGTTTAACCCATGGTTTGCAATTATTTCTTCTACTTACAAGGTAGCAAGTAATAAAACTATTTGTGCTAATTTTTTCTTGATTAGCATGAAGTAAATAGAAGCATAAGCTTTTTAACAACAATTTTTACACAGATATAGAGAAAGTCATGTGAATGGAACACATCAGATTTTTTCTTGTATATAATACAAGAATGTGTTTGCAACACATTAAGAATTTACGTAATGCACTTAGGAATATTTTTGATGAAAGAAATACTTATCGTTTTAAAGCAGAAATGCGGTGTTTTCTTCTTGATATAATCCTTCCATTACATCGCAGATCTAAAATCTGGGAGATAATAAAATGCCTTTCTTATTTTTACAAGGATTTCCTAATTATGACCCAAGTAATCTCGTAAAACCCTAGCTTCATGTTCTTATGCATTGGTTCCTTATGACAACATTCATTTCTTATAAAATACATTTTCACGTCTCCTGCATAAATCATTAACCTAAGACACAATGCTAAACTTGAACGTTACTTGATTTTTTGCTATGAAATTACTTCCTAAAAGCCTTTTTTATAAAAGTTTGGGAAAACAAGTTGAGTAAAACTATATACGCGGTAGGTAGACACGTATAGTTTCTGGTGACCTATACGTGTTGTGCACTTGATAATTCTCCCACTAACATAACCCCAAGAACCTGCCGGTGCCCAGTAGTCGGAGTTACATCGTAGAAGTGACATCAACGCTGGGTCAGTAAAGCCAAGTATCATGGGTTCTTGTAAGTGGTGGATGTTCCTTATAGTGATGATGTTCAATGGCATTGAACCTCAGGTGACACCAGCAGCGGAACGCAAATATGACATTTACGAGTCGGAGGAGCGACGACCTTATCCTGTACAGAACGAAGATCCAATTTCGCGTATAGCTGGAGCAGATTTGAGGGCTCTATTGCAAAGGATAGACTTTATGTTATCTACGCAGTGCACAAAAAATGTAGTTGCACAGTGGGAATTCGAGACAAACGTAAACCCTGGAACGCAACAAGCTGCTGTAAGTACTGGAAATCACTAATAAGCACTTTATTTGATTTACTTTTCTCCACGATAAATACAGTCTTAGTTATTACTAGTGATTATGGTTTCAACTTAAATCTTCTATAACACCAATAAATTCGATTTCTGTCTCGACTGAAACGTTTATTTAAAATGCTATCAAAAAACAGCTATTCGGTCCTAGAACTTTCAAATGTCGTAGAACTAAAATGCTATGTTAAGTGTATATCTTCCCATTAGTATTCCATAGTTTTTTATGAGAAACGTAGAATTTTTTATCGTTTCCTTGGATATAAATGAACTCAATTTGATCGCATCGGGAAATTTGTAAGAACTATTCTTCGGTCAGTTTTTTTTTCTTCTTTTTTTTTGGAGACAGCAAAGGACAAAGTAGAAAACCGGTTATCTGTAACGAGGTCGGTTACGTTTGTCGGGACTTTGTATTAGCCACCGTGTAGCCACATGCCATTCTTGTCTCCTCCTTTCACAATAATATAACCAAACAATACATTGTAGCTGATATATATATATATATATATATATATATATATATATATATATAATCAACGCATATTTTAAAACTATGCTTAAGAACTTAATGCGTAACAACCTGTGCCTTTCTCTATTATCATGGTTACTCTCTAAATTATGCATAAATAATTCCGTAAATTCTTAGTACAAAGAAGGTGATACGGCAATCATCTGTTTGTAAAGCAAGTCGATGTATGCTATGCTTAAATATGATAAACTGCTTGTATGAGTTCATGAGAAGCACAAAAACGGTCATTTGTGAATCCAAAGTGCATTGGTTAAAGTATCGGAGCATTTAAAAGAAGAGGATATTTTAAAAACAAGTAATTCCATAATAATGGTATTAGATTGTGTTTGAAGGATTGATTTCAGTGAGTATAAAGGGAACTACAAGAGCTATTTTCAGAAAATTCAAGATATACTTATCTACATTTTGTCTATCAAATATTCATTTTTGATGATTTCATTTAAAATGCCTCTTTTTAAAGACATTTTCTATGATATAATAGTCTTCCATCAATCCAAGGTAATTGTTTTCCTTGACAGATTTCTCTCTTCCATAACTTCTGTAAATTTTCTCCTTTTCATACGCCTCCTAATAACGTACTTTTCTTCTCCTGCCTTTAGGAGACCTCACTATTCCTTCGTTTCCCATACTTTTTCGTGCTCAAACCAATTCAGTGTTTTGTTCTCTTCGATCAGTTCAAAGGCATACTTTTCAATTTTCAGAATCTCTCTAACTCTTTATTGTTCAATGTTCTCTGTTACCGACATTCTTGCTTATTTTCTAGACCATTTACATTGCGATTACTTGATAGAATCAATTTTAGGAAAATAAAAAAGAGCGAAGCATTTTCTAAGCAAAAGCTTTCAGAGTGAGATCGCAAGATTACCACTACAATCCTCCCGTTTTAATTTTAAAAATGCCGTGTTAAACCAAAGTGACATTCGGCTTTTTAGCTATACGATATTTTCACACACACACACACACACACACACACACACACACACACACACACACACACACACACACACACACACACACGCCCCATGAGGGGGAGAGAGAAAATAAGAGAGACATATACTGTTTTATAAAATTGCTGTTTTTTTTTTTTTTGCTCAAGAGCCTCAAAATGTTTATTTCAAATCAGAGTACTGAATTCTTGGGTCTAATGTAAACCTTATTCTTCCATAGGCAAACAGTGGTGAACGTAAAATATTTTTTGTGAAATATACTTTAGAAGTTTTATCAATTACGCTTTTAAATAATAAAAAAAAAAAAAAAAAACAGGAGTCACTGTACATAACAGTTACAGAAATATATAACTGTCAAAACTGTCAAAATTGTTAAAGGCAAAATATTGAAAGGTTAAAATTATTTTATCTCTTATATCAATAATTATGAACGTCCTAGTTTTAAAATCGTCAGTAGGTTTTCATCTGGGATCCGTGTATCTCACTATGTATGCAATATACCTGCACACACTTGGTGAACGGTTTCGTCTCTTCTACACCATTAGTATGGACATGCAATATTCAACCTACGCATACAAATGGAAAAGGAATTATGTTGACAGAAACCTTTGCTTGATTTGCTTTAAAAGTGTAGATTATTATTGCAATTTCGGCTTCACGTTCCCTTCGTCTAATACTGAAGGATGTGTTAATAAATACATAGGAGCTATACCCAATGGGACTTTCAGAAATTTCATAAACACTATTCATAGTGTCACGAATAATAGCTTGTCACTTTATAAAATATGATGTGTTGTTTTCTTGTGGCTTTCTTACCTCACCTTTCTCTAAACTTATAAAAGCTTATTCCTCTACTTTTTGTTAATCGAGATAGATTTCTATTTCATTAAATACCTACCACTCAAGAATAAAACAAATTAAAAGTCGAAAAGCAACAAAGAATACCTCAGAAATGGGTAACGCCAAAATGTTTTTATTTAACATGAGCTATGCACTTTAACGTGATCTACAGATTTTGCACAGTAAGATTCTATCTACCCAATGCAGTTACAAAAGTTAGTTCAGAGTGAAGAGAACTTCAGACTACAACACTCAAGATATACATTTTGTCCTACGTACTTCTTAAAGATATGGTATTTGATTCAAATTTGTTAGAGCTATTTTTGAGAAAATAAAAAATATCGAATACGAGCTTTATTTCAAAGTCTTCGTGTACTTTGGAAGATATATTTAAATACCAATATTGGCGTTTAACTAATTTTCGGCTTTGAGTTATGCTGTTCACAGCCATATAGGTAGATACAGATACATACACACATTAACACAAACAACATACCTTTTTCTAACTTTTGTATTAATTTAGGAAGTTAAAAATCAAGTATTTCTGTGAACTCTCGGTTTGGAATTCTTGGGTGAAATCCAGTACCTACCCTATCTCCAGGAAGGTAAAAAGGGAAAAGCTGGTTTTGAAATTTTATACTCTTTCTCTGATGCTGCGGTAAACAACGGAGTGGTAAGAGCACTTAAAACAATGCCGAGCTAATCATAAATGCAAATAAAGAACATCGAATATCTCGGGAATGGCTAATGTCACAAAAAGCTATTTGAAATTAATTTCGTATTTTTAAGAGATCCATATTGTCTGTATAGTGATTTTATACCAACCTTTTGGGCTTTATGGGTTAAACTTGTTTTTTTTTTTTTTTGAGTTAGGAGATCTCAAAATAAGTAGATATGAAAATATAAGTGAAATTAAATGTCGAATTTTTGGTTGGAATGCAATCTTCCTCTACCCACACGTACTGTATGTTGGTGCTAGAGAAATTAAAACGTTTTTTCTCTGTAAGTCTTCGCGCTAATACTAGCATTGTAGGAAAGATTTTAGTTTCAATGCAAAAATGAATACAATGTAACAATGTGCCCTCAAAGTACTTGGAAACTGCAATTATTTCTCGCTTTGGGTAGAATATGCGATCATTAGTTTCTTATTCTTTGACACCTTCCTGTAGACTTTTTAGAATTTACATGCACGTGATTTTAATGGCAAATACGGCTCCTATGGAACGTACATAGTGAAGATTGGCTTCCACATAATAGGTTTAATGTCGCGAAACAACAAGACAAGATACCTTGAAATTGCAACGATTTATATGGTGTTCTTCTTCATAAGCCTTTTTATTCTTCAGAAAGGTTAAAATTTGTGTATGAACTTTTATTTAGATCAAAGATCCTAGTCGACACTCTATGCCTGCTGTGCTCATTATCAACATCTCCGATGCATTTAACTTTGAAATTTATTTTGCTACACTAACTCTGCACTGTTATACTCCATAGTTGCTTTTAGTTGTCTTGAATCACCGGACCTAGGATCAGTTTCACAAAATCTTAATGATTCAGGCCACTTGATGTCCTAACAAATTATGATGCACTAATAACCTCTTGTTTACTTTAGTATATCTACGAAAAATTATAATTTAAAAGTAATTTATATATTGTAAAATGTACACTACCTGCCTCTCACCAAGAGGCCCGGTTCGATACTAGCTGGCCGCATGTGCAATTGTGGACAAAGAGGTGTCTGTGTGGGTTTACTTCGGGTTCTTCGGTTTTCCCCTCCATTCATTCCATCACCTGCTCTGTAATCTTATGACCTTTCATCCCTTTCAACGTAATTTCAAATCGTCTTCTGTTTCAAATCATACCAGACACGAGGCTGATTATGCGTCTTGGCTACCCTCTCTGAACCAGAATCTGTCTGTTCATCAACAGACATCTGACCCCAGGCGCAGGCTTGTAAGTTCTGCACCAGTTCTTGACAAATGACATTTTTAAATGAGAGATTAGATGCGAGTCACTTACTCACCTTTACTGTGTATTCTCAAAACGTAATCATAAGGAAGCATAGCTGTTTGTTATTTTAACATAAACTATTTGCGAACCTGTTTATCGAGAGTAGGCTAGCTCACTGTATCTTAGTTAAAGGTCATTCGTGTAGAAGGAATGAGTAGCCTGTGTAAGTCTTCTACAAATAGTGAAAGAAGAAGTAAAATATGCGGTTGTGTACGTATAAACAGTACATTACACTTACTTATACGTCAAAGAATATTATTCCATAATTACTTACCATTAGCACCTTCCGGATCATGGGTAGTGAATACAAACTCGGCGTTTATCAGTGCGATTAGGAAAAATTACGAGGGGAGTTAGGTTGGTGGAAAAAGGATTTTCGCCATCCTTATTATCAAATTGACTAAATGGAAGATCCAAAAGTGAACTAACCAGTAGGGATAGCATATTAGGGACCGATAGCGGAACACATAGGCATAACAGTTCCACACCTGCAAGTAGAGACCGAACTGCATTGACGACTGCACACGCCGTATGTAAACAGCCTTTAGTAACGCGTTGGGGAACGTGGCTTGACGAAGCAATATACTATACTGTATATTACAATATGTTTTATAGGTAATTAATACTTTGATGATAATGTATTCTCTTCAATCAAGATTGTAAAAGCTCTTGCTTCAAATGTATTACATGAAGATTTGCTATTCATACAGAAGAATTTTGCAGATATATCTCCGACACAATAATACACATTTGGAAACATCGAGCATTGAAATGCTTCGTGTTTCCTTCTTGGAATAGGATGTGTATTCGTTTATGACTAAACACACCTGTACAAGCATTATAAACAAACGTTGCCAGATAAAGCATCTACACTGAATTTCATATCACTGCACCTTATTACTCAGTTTATCTTGCTGGATGGTTACATAGTCTCGTTTATAATTATAAGTGCAGCCTTTACAACACAATACAATAACCATTTAAATTTAGAACAACAAATTAGGTAAGTCAATATATCTAGCAGCCCGCTATAATGCCTTCACTTGTCTTCACTGTTTTTAGTCTATCAGGCTTGCCAACCCTAGTTTCACTCAGAGAGACCAACGGTCTGAGCATACCGGCCGCCAAGAAATAAGTCTTATTTCTTCAAACACAATTGGAAGAACAAAATAAAATATAAATTACAATTCAGTCTCTTGAGGAAGAGGACACAATTTTACAATACGTCTTTTAAATAACCCATTTGTTGTGCGAGATGTTGCAACTCGCACCCACCCATCATCTCCTGGATATACTTGCTCAACCATTGCGAGCTTCCATCAGATTGGAGGAAGGTTGTCTTCTTTCACAATGACGAGTGTACCCGGCTTGTCATTTACATCTGGACTGTTTCATTTGGATCGCTGCTGAAGATGATGCAAATACTCGCGTGACCATCTGGACCAGAATTCTTGTAATTGTATCTGCATTGTCTCCCACCTGGTTAGCAAGCTAAGTTTAGCACTACTGAGATCTGGCTGGGGTAAACTGGTTAGAGAAGTGCCAATTAAGAAATGACCAGGAGTAAGAACCTGAAGATCATTAGGGTCAGATGAGAGAGGAATTAAAGGTCTGGAATTCAAACAATTCTCAATCTGACAGGTTAGGGTATAATAAAAATAAAATAAAATATAAGCTGTATATTAAACCCTGATAACTAATTACTTAAACCAGGGTAAAATATCCCAAACTTTATACATCTATTACTACTTATACCAATTACAAATTTAATCATATAATTTAAATTTACAGATATAAATTTAACCTACTTAGCCTAAATTTTTTATAAATACCAATTAAAATCATAATTGTTGTTAATTTACAGATATAAACTTAACCTTACTGAGCCTAAAATTTTTATAAATACCAATTAAAATTATAATTGTTGTCAATTAAACTGTGTGTTAATATTTAATTTAATATACTTCAATATCATTAATATTAATATTATTATAATTTCGTATTTTTAATATATATTAATACCTTTTATTTAATTTTAGTATAGTTTTACTATTATTATTATTTATTAAATTTTATTTTATATTATTTATTTATATTATACACATATTTTATTTTAAAGACCATTGTATTGTTTTCATAACTATTCTATTAAGTAATTTAATTTTATTACTCTTACTATTATTATATTATTACTTAACTTTAATACATATAATTACTGTTTTATTTATAGAATTTAAAATAAAAAATATTATCTAAAAATTTTTACAATACCAAATTATATTTTTTTTCAACTTTATATTCATATTTATTTAAATTCTCTAAAACTTAATATTATCATTATTTCCAATTATATCAAAATCCCACAATTTTAAAATTAAATAATTACATGATTTAAAAAGTTCAAAACCATGCATATTCATTATAAATTTATATTCAATTTAAGTCTACATTAAATCCAAAACACAAAAGTATAATTTATAATTAATTAAAACGTTTTAAAATATTTAAATTTAATTCATATTTAGGGTTTAATTAAATATTTAAAATTAAATCTAATACTTTTAAATTACTTTTATCTAGTAATTAAAATAATTGGTATCCAGTTATTTATTATAAACTAATGTTAAACTACATTACCCTACCTAAAACCGCCGGTAACCGGCGCCATAAGTATTGGTAACCATCTTTTCATTACCAATATTCATCATTATTCTATAAAAGTCACTTATTGTATTCTTCTATAACTGTAACTTTTAATGTCACTACACTCCTATACAAATTGATGCCATTATTTAGTAGTTAATTTTAATACTGTACTTTTCTACACTATTCTTAACTCCATCTTCTCACTTCACCCCAAAACCCCATTTTCTCACTTCTTCCTGGGAACCCCATCTTCTCACTTCGTCCCAGTCCCCCATCTTCCCCCTTCATTCCAGTCCCCCATTTCCCACTTCATCCCAAATGCTGTATCTTCTGCCTTCATCTGACCTACATCTTCCAGCGCATACGTTCTTCTTCTGCTTCATCGCCGTTGTCCCCAAACTTCCATTTACCTGCTCTCTGTTTCTTCTGCTCCTCCGCCAATTATATGCAATAATAGGTGCGCTTCTTATTATTCATTATTATTCTCATTCCAATATCTTTTCCTATTGGGTGTCGCAGGGGCCGCTAACTATCTCCCTGCATGCCACCCAATTCCCATCTCTCAGCTAGTAATCAACTATACCCTTCAAGGGTATTTACTACATCTAATTCGGCTTGTAAACTACTAGTAAAATATTTCTGGGTCTTAACCTCTCTAAATTCAATTGAGCATGTCTCTGATCTATTGGAATAATCATTTCCTCCCAACCCTTATTACTTACTTTTTTGCGAATAGATCCAAATGGATGCATAAATCTTTATTTCGTAAAATTTCGTTTATATAACAACCACTAAGTGCTTCTCTCTCTTCCCATAACTCTTGTGAACTTTTACTACATTCAAACAATACATGTACCGAAGTTCCCGGATCATTACAAATTTCACAATTTTCATTCAGTATTTTATTTATTTTCTTCCAGTAAGTATAATATGGACCATGACCTGATAAGTAGTGAATTAGGCCTTTTGAATCATTTATATGCTTTATTTTTAGCCGTTCTTTAAAGCTGTTGAAAAATGAAAACGTTCTTCTGCCTGTTTCAGTCTCTTCCTATTCCTTTTGCCATTCTTGTATTAATCTGTTCTTAATATCTAGTTTAGTTTGACAGTTGTATCCAACAATTTGTTGAATTTGAATAGTATTTTGCTTCTTTAACCAGTAACAAGCTCCTCTCATACCGAAGTATTAAATCAATTGGCCAAATGCCTGTTATAATTAACAGAGCCTAGGTTGGGGTAGTGGACGTCGCACCTGTAAACCATAATATAACTTTTCTTTGAGATCTTCTAAGTAATAATTTAATTGAAATTTTGTTGGATTTGTCCGCTCATAAACCAGCTCAATAATTTATAATGGATGCGAAAATACTAGTATGATAGCAGCTGATGGTCGATAGTGGTATTTTAAATTTGGACTGAACAATTGTAGATAATTTCATAGAATGTTTTCAGCTTTAAATCTTACGAAATTCACATGGTCCTTAAAATTTCTTTTTTCGTCTAATTGTATTCCTAAATATCTCATAACCAGACATCTTTTTAAAATATTGCCTAAAATTCTTATTTTTGGATTTCTCTTTAGGGTACATTTCAATAACAAAATTGCAGATTTTTGTGGAGAAATCTTCATTTTCACTTCTATGCACCATTGGTTTAAGGTTTACATCAAGTTGTTTCCTTTAATTTCCAGTTCGTTTCGGGAGTTTCCGTCTATAGTAAATATCAGGTCATCCGTGTATGCTATCGTATTACTGCATTTGTTATTTACTTTTTCTAATAATGTTTCTAGCACAATGTCCCAAAAGGTCGGCCCTAGGACTGAACCTTGAGGACAACCTTTTGATATGTTTTTGTGATAATTTTATTTATACCAATCAATTAAACTTTTCTATTTTCACAGTAATCAAGGAGTGTATTGTAAAGCGTTTTTGGATAACTACATTCTCTTAGCCTGTTGAAATAAAACGACCACTAAAGAATATCAAATGCTGTAGAGATATCATTAGACATTGCAATTACATATATAAATATTGAATTGTGTACACATTCTAATACAGCATTTAATGCATCCTCTGTCGACCGTCCTTTTCTAAAACCATATTGGTTTGCATTGGTGCCAATTAGGAGCCTATATTCTGTGATTCGTTTGTTCAATAAGCTTTCAAGCACTTTACCCAAGGTATTTAAGAGACAAATAGGTCTGTATGACTTATGATTACTTGGGTCCTTGTCCTGACTCTTTTTAAAATAATAAGTTTGGCTTCTTTCCACGGTCTGGAAAGACTCCTCTTCCGATGCAGTCATTGTATAATGTACATAAAATGGGGTTAAGCTAGTTTCCAGTGCTGTTAAGGTTTCATTTTTAATCCCATCTGGGCCTACAACTTTTTTAGCTTTTAGATTTTGAATTATTAGTTTAATTTCTGATTGATGAAATATATAACTTATGCCTTCGTTGTTATAAATCTGATTTGAGTTTATTTCTTAATTCTTGTTGCCATCCTCTTCTGTATCGTTTGGTAACAGTCTGAATTTAATTCTTAACCATATTGTCATCCTCCTTCCGTAGCGTATTCAACGTCTCTGTTTTTTTATTGCTTTTTTCTATTACAAGTTTGTAAGCCCCAAATGTTTTTACTTAGTTCAAATTCAACAACATTCTTCCATGATTTCTCCTTTGTGTTTTTTAAATTTCTCTTTAGCTCTTCTAGACATGTTTAAGTTACACTCCCTTTCTTGTGCTCTACTTCTCTGATAGATTCTCCTTGTTTTACGCATTTTCGCCTTAATTTGGTTAACTCATCGGTCCAAGCATTATCCGTATATTTTTTATATTTTCTTTTTTGCATTGAAATATTAAGCGTCCATTTTATTTTATCTTCTATTTTTTTCCGTTTCGTAATTTAAATTTTCTTAGTTATAGTCGAGTGCGCATATATCAAACTTTTCTCTGATTATTTCCCAGTTTGCTCGTTTATAGTTAAGTTGAATTTCCGTTTTGATCCTAGTTTGAAGTTTGTAGCTTGGTACGTAATCAAAGTATATTAGACTATGGTCACTCGTAGTCAAATACTGACCAACTTTCCAATTTCAATCTTGTTAAGCGTTTTATAGTTTCTGAGAGTTAAATCAATGTTGGAGTTAGGCCCCGGACTGTTTTCGAAAGTTTTTGGATTGTTAGCGGTGTTGTGTATAGCTAGGTTCAGTTCTGCAAGTTTCTCCTCCAACTTTTCCCCTCTATCATCTTTGTATGTAATTAGATTTTGCATTGGTGTCCATGGTGTAAATAATTTCTCTATCACTAAAAATTCTGTTTGTTTTGGTTATTTTCTCTAATTATAAGTCTATGGGTTCACTGAATTGAAAATAATGATTAGATAAAATGAACTCCCCATCCTCATGATTAACTTGAATACAGTTGGTATGTGTATTGCTTAGTTGAGTTATATTAGTGATTTGTAGGTGTGGATTATTGATTACTCTGGCAGCCTTTGGTGCATGGTCAGAAATAATGGCCCTTGCCATAACTGGTAAATATATTAACTTATTTTGATATGTATAGGGCTCCTGGATGCGTAAAATATCCAAGCTTAAATCTTCTAATATTGTCCTTAGCTCTAACATAACCAGCCTACTATTATGGGCATTAATTTGCGCTATTTTCACTATTTTCATATTATCATTAATTTCATTGTCAAATTGTCCTGGAGAATTACGCCTAGCAATATAGTTCTCGTCTCTTTCAAACTCCACTTCCAGGCGTCTATCAGAGCATTTGATTAGCACGTAGTCTTCAATAATGAGCTGTGGCTGTCTTCCTAGTCTTGAGTTATGTTTAGCTGTACTGTTATTTGTTATTGGTTTACAGGTGTCCTTGAATATTGTTTTCTCTGTTCTTTTGTTTTTTGAATTTTGAAAAGTTTGAACCTCGAGAAGTTCAGGATGAGTATGTTTAATTCTTGATTTGGGTTCAGGATTTGCAGTGGAATTTGGTTTCGAGAACAGGTCTTGGTTGGTTTGGAAAATTTTTTTCATTAACGTGGCTAATTTTTGGGAATATTGGTGTCGTTGATTTTTTTGGTTCAATTTTAGGGTAACCAAGCGAATCGTGCCTAATTACCGCATAACAATTTGACCAACTCTGAGCGCTATTAAAGGCAAAGCGCCCATAACAGAGCACAAAGTGTTTATTTTCAAATCTAATTTCTCATTTCTTCTTACATACATTTTTTCTAATAACACTAATAATTCATTGGGATCCGTTGTAACGTTTAAGACTTTTAACTCCATTCAATTAATCGCATCCGGGACGGGGAATACTATTTTACTACCATTTGGGTGTAGGCATCGAATCACATGTCATAAGGCTGCGGTTAGAATGTGTTTCTCTTCCACTCAATTCAACTGTAAGGTTGACTCAAGGTTAGCGTACATGTTAGTAAGCGCGGTGTCAGCCGAACTCGGGCCAATGCCTGGCGCTGGAATTTCCTGTCAGGGGTTTTAACCGATTGGTAAAACTATGTCAGATTTTCTGCTATTTTCTGCTACTCTTTCCTAGCTACTTAACTGCATGTTGTATCGTCCTCCGTGGTATAATGGTTACCATACTGGCTTCTTATACCCAAGGTCGCGGGTTCAAACCCGGCGGAGGGCGATGATTTTTTCGGGCGTAAAAATCCTTAGCATGGCTTCCTTCGGAAGCGAAGTATAGTCGTTGGTCCCGTGTCGTAGATTTACGGCACGTAAAAGAACCTCAAGCCTGATAGAGAGGCCTCTGAGCAAAATTAAGCGGTCGCCCAGTATAGAATGGGACGCTGAGAACCACAGCAGTTAAAGAGCGTCCATAAATAACACGCCATTTACATTTTTTAACTGTTTGTTATAATTCAAAACTTTGGAGTCTGATTTCATATTTGGGTTTTGAGTCAAAACTTGCCCTTGTTTTCTCCTTTCCCGCAGTTCTGATAAAAAGCTTTTCTCCCTTCTACTCTCCGTTGCACCATCTGATTTATTTTGTGTTATTATTTCATTGTAGTTAACTACAATCTTCTTCTTTTGTTTATTCATATCCTTAGCTATAGTGTTAGTGGTGCTTGTATTAGTCATGTCTACACTAGCCTTTACTAGTTTTATGCTTTTGGCATTTTTGAATTTCTGTGCATTATGAGTTGGATATTGGTTCATTTTGTTCTGAATTTTGCTTATTTTCTATTATTATAGTTGGTTCTAATATTTATATTCACTCCCTTGCTTATTTTCTGTTACTATAGTCGGCTCTAAGTGTTTATTTTCATTTTCGCTGTTGGATTCTTACTGTAATTTATTGCTTAACATTTTTATTTTATCACCTATAACCCTTTTAAAATCCTACTTGGAGTATTTTTTTGTCTTTTCCTCACTTGATTCCCTAAATTGTTGTTCATATTAAAATAATTATTCATAGTTAATTATGGGAACCGTTCTCTCCCAATAAAAGTTATAATTTGGGCTAGCTTTCTTCTTTTCAATCTTTCTTTTTCTTTTCTCAAGCGCGAATCTTCGCCACAATGACAACATAATGATTTTTTTTTCTTTGCAAAATTTTGAAATATTTCCA
Organism: Hymenopus coronatus; assembly: GCA_030762935.1. Classification (NCBI taxonomy): domain Eukaryota; kingdom Metazoa; phylum Arthropoda; class Insecta; order Mantodea; family Hymenopodidae; genus Hymenopus; species Hymenopus coronatus. The sequence continues at coordinate 142,251,745 of CM060897.1, forward strand.
AAATCACAACCCTTTAGATATCTGGCAAATGACACAAAGTCTTTTACCATGCATGCCTGAAATCCTAAATAAATCCGGCCTAAGTTTCTTAACAAGTTCCTAATTGCTGGAAAGACCTCTGCCACGTGGTGGACAGTGGTCTTTGTCCTGAGTCCGGTCTTGAACCTCAATTTAAATCTTTGATCAAAATCTTGTTTGGAAATTAAGCCCTCTAAGTTTTGTGAATATACATTTTCCTTAATTTCTTTCTCGTCCGTTCCTGCCATTACGTCATAGATTATGACTAATGGGTTTCTCTTCTTCGGTTGCTCTATTTCCAGTTCCTTTCCCTTCAAATTATTGCTATTTATCGCCTTATTAACGTCAGACTCTGACTCCACCTTAAGTATTACCTTTTTTCCAGCTGTTTTCAATCTATTGATTCTTATCTTCTCATCTTTTGGCTTTAAGTTTGTGCTTACAATTTTTGTATTGTTTCTTGAATCAAATTTTTGCTAAAATCAGGCTTACTGGCTGCTACTTGAGCAAAGCTCAATTTGGGTTCCTGTAGCTGCCTATTTTTGAGCAATTTGGCTTCTGCAATTCCTATCTTCTTTTTACCTTCTTCTGTCACACATTTCTTTTTATCCTCCTTCTGTACTTGGTATTTACGTCCTTGTTTTTACGTTTTAATACTGGTGATCGTAGCATCCGTAGCATTATGGGGGAGTTACCCCCCGATAGCAAATATTGGTTCTTAGTAAATTGTATACTATAACATGTATAATAAGAATACTTTTATGTACTTACAGTTCAGTACAGATGCTGTCTGATGAATATCCAATGTAATATTTCTCTAATAAAATCTAAATTTTAACAAACATACACACATACTAAAAACAGAGGCAACCGCAGAGTAACGGCCATACTCGGCTGCCAGTGCCGAGGTTAGGGTATAGAACTCTTCATAGGTAGGGCATGAAGCAAAACTCAGAGCCCAATAGAAGTAACATGACAGCTAACACTATCTTTAGGATAATTCATCAACATCTTCAGTATGTACAGAATAAAATTCAATTAATTGGAGATATGTTAATGGGAATTGATCCACATGGTGCTATATTTACTGAACATGGTCTAAGTGAACCTTGTCTACAAATAAATAAGCTGGATAATTATAATATAGCTAGCAGTTTCTGCAGAAAGATGCATAAAGGAGGGGGTGTAGTGATACATGTTAAAAGTTGTATACAGCATAGCTCACTTGATAATATAGTGTGTCAAAGTAAGGAAATGACCTGTGAAATAGCTGGTGTTAAAATTATATTAAGCATTGGTGATATATATATATATATATGTGTGTGTGTATTAGGTGTATACAGATCCCCAGCTTCAAGCACGGATGATTTTCTAAATTGTTTTAATAATGTAATGCAAACATTTTTAAAAAAATCGTAAGATTGTGATAATGGGAGACCTGAATATGGACTTGGGAAACTCAACAACATGTATAAACAAGCTTAAAGATTTATTGAATAGCTATAAATTGTTCGGCCAGAATTACAGATACATCTGCAACAGTTATTCATCATCATATAATAACAAATTTAACTCCTTCTGAATATTATTTTTTGTACAGGAATTACATATATCAGATCACCGAGCTGAAGTTATTGATATATACGATTGTGAAAATAAAAACAGTGATAATATATTTGTTATAAATAGAGTAATTTCAAATTGCAGGGAATTAAACTTCATAGAAACCTTGTCACATGAAAATTGGAGTATTGACTATGCTGCAGTAAGTACTAACGATGAACGGAGTGCCTTTTATGAAAAATTGAATTATATATTTGTCATCAATTTTCCACTAAAATTAGTTAAGAATAGTGAAAAAGATAACAGGGTTAAATTGCCATATGAGTATAAGGTATTGAGGGAACAAGTAAAAAGTATGTATGAGATTTATGAAATGACAGGCTCTGAGTTCTATAAGGATAGATATAAGAGTTTAAAAAACAGCATTCTCTCTCTCTCTCTCTCTCTCTCTCTCTCTCTCTCTCACCCTATTGAAATCCCAAAAATATGGCAAAGAAATTATGCAGTCAGCAAATAAGGTTAAACAGCTTGGAATAAAATAAATAATAAGACAAAAAATAAGATTAAATATGACAATATTATTATAAAAGATGATGAAAACGTTGTTGAAGATACAGACAGAATTTGTAAAATATTAAATAGGTATTTTATTGGTACACCCCATAGTCAAGTGTATTCCCAAGAAACCATAAATAAGTATGTTGTAAATTCAATGTATGCTATGCCTACAACAAAGGAAGAAATTAGAGCTATAAAACTAAAATATCCTCAGGGTGGGGTGGTATATCTTCCGATCTTTTTAAAAATGTGTAGTTATGATTGACAGTGTTCTTGAACATCTTATAAATAGTTCTATATCTGAGGTATTTTTCCTGATTGTTTGAAGAATAGTATTGTTAAACCTCTTTATAAAAAAAAGCGACAAATGTGATAAAAGTAATTATAGGCCTATAACACTTACCTGTATTTTTCCTAAGGTATATGAAAAAATAATGTCTAATCAAATGGTTACATTTTTTAATAAAAATAACATTTTGGTACCTACGCAGCATGGCTTTAGAAAAAACTTATCAACTACGACTGCAGTGACAAAATTTATTCATGAAATAATTACACACCTTGAGAAAGGTGAAAAAGTAGCTGGATTATTTCTAGACTTATCTAGGGCTTTTGATTAAGTAGATCGCTTTCTTCTGATTTGTAAATTAGAAAAATATGGTATTCGAGGAAAATTACTTGACATAATAAAATCATACTTGACAAATCGGAAACAATGTGCTGTAATAAACTTTAAAACTGGAAATGTAGTTAATAAAATTTCATCAAAAGATGTACTGTTAAGGTAGGAGTGCCGCAAGGATCTATTCTTGGACCCCTATTATATTTAGTTTATGTAAATGGCCTACCAGCTTCTATTAATTATAAAACAATCACATCTTCTGATGATACGTCGATAATGTTTTGGAATAAATCATAAGATCAATTAAAGCATAATTTACTAAATCAAGCTGCTATAACACTGAATTGCATAAAGAATAATAAATTAAGTGTTAACATAAACAAGAGTAAATTAATCATTTTTGAATACCTAACAAGTTTAAAATTAGATAATATAGTATTAAATGGTCAAGACATAGTGCAGGATGAACCTAAACATTTTTTGGGTATAGAACTAGACAAAAATTTAAATGTCATAAGTATATTGAATGTGTATGCAATAAAATTAGTAGTGGCATATATTTGTTAAGAAATTTGTCTAAATATATAAATAAGGAAATACTAAAAATGGTTTATTATGCATTAATATATAGCTTTCTCAGCAATGGTATAGAGATTTGGAGCTGCAGTGGCATCACATATATAAATAGAATCTTAAAATTACAGAAGGTGGGTGTAAGAACAATGTTTAAATAGGACATAGAACTTCATGTAGACCAACTTTATAAAATAAAGGATTTTAACTGTAATTTTATTGTATATATATATATATATATATATATATATTGATTTTACTCGTACAAAAATGAATTCAATGTAAATAGTGTAAATAGAAATAGTACATTTTATGATTATAATACTAGAGGATGTGACTTTCACAGAAAGTCAAAAAGTAATAAGTCAACTGAAAAAGATCCTTTACTGAAAGATATTATATTTTATAATAAACTAGCTTCCCGCCCCGACTTCGCACGGGTGGTGTAACCAATTAAAAAAAACTCAGTCAAAATCTTCCGTTTACAGTACGAATCTGCAATGGATTAAACTTACAATTACATAATTTGGCAATACTTTATTGTAATGTACAATTTTGCTTCCGCAGAGAAAACAAATAGTGGTGATGTTTTGCCGACTCTCGAGCATGCAGAGTACAACTATCCATGCGGAAAACACATAATTGAAGGTATGTTCCACACACTTCTAACGATTGACCTTGGGACTTATTGTCATTGCGAATGCAAGGCGCGCCGGAAGCAACATGCTTAAATTCAAAAGGAAAGTTGGCTGACATTAGTGATATTCTTGGAATAAGTATATCCTCGCCTTTGAGCTTTCCTATGTTATAGTAGCTTATATCAAACATTTCATAATTTGTTTAACAGTGACTTTTGTTCCGCTGCGTAATTTTAGCTGATTGAGATTGCGAGCATAATTATCACCGAGTCAACCTTGAGCGTAAATTGTGTGGCGGTATTCCTGGCAAATCCAATGAATTTAGGAATTCAGTAGGAATTCATTTGGATTGGTAATAGAATCGATCGACTTAAATGAATGCATTTGTCCGTCAATTTTAACCTGAATTTTTATATACAAATAATCTACATTCTTACTAGTGGCTGCTAAAATGGCTCGTTCTCTCAAACAAGCTTAGTTTTTGTAATTTGCACAAATATTTGGAAACACTTTCCATATTAATTCTTCCTTTGACATTGCGAAGTGACAAAAATGTGATGGAAACGAAATGAGGCCAGTAGAAGTGTGAACAGAAATTGACCATTCCAAATGTCTAATAATGCCTTTAAAGCACCCGGTTCACTCAGAGAGACCAACGTCTAAACACCTCGAGCCCCGAAAGATATCGATGAACGAGTGCAAGTAATTAATTAGAGACCCGTGACACCTATTTCAGACCGTGTGAACAAGAAGGTAAAGACAGTGTTGAACTTTCAATAATGCTTGAAATACAAAATATGCCTCGAGATGTTGCTACGGGAATACTCGTAAACGCTGATGGACTATCCTACGCAATAGTCGATGATGTTTCTTAATTCCGTTTTGGAGCGAAGTTTTTCACAATATAGAACCTATTTACGTGCCAATTGGAAATGACTCACATTTGAGACCTTACAAACGTATGTTGTGGATTATAATCTTTCTATCTTGAGAAAAAAAAAAAAAAATGAAACGTATTATGATTCTGATGACTTGCACAACAGCAACTGAATGTATGTAAATTGTTAGTTCCCATAAATCAGTGGCATTCATATTTGCCCCCCCCCAACTAACTTCAATCACCTTCCACTGATAGTGAAAACATCACAGTATACCATGCAACCCCTGCCCCATTTTCCTTCTATTAGTACCACTACATACAACCTGCATTGTCAACACAGCACAACAATATACCATGCTGCGCTAACTTCGATCCTATCCCGCTTTCGGTCCCTAAGGTGCCATTCCTACTAATCAAGGTAATTTACTTGCAAAACATGTCAAATCCCAAAATATACGGCGGTAATATATATATATATATATTACTGATCTTATAGAATTATAGATATTGTCTAAATTGGGGGTTTCACTCTGCTCGCATTTACTTCCATGAACCATGAAGCAGCTCCAGGAAATTGCAATAAATGCAAATGATATTAAATTAAAGAATAAGGAGAAAATATGACAATAAAAAATCTGATGTTTTACACTCACATAACTTTCTCTAGATGTTCTACACACAAACATCTTACAAAAGATTCTTCTTTCTATACCATGTTAATTGAGATAAACATTAACAAAATGTTCTTATTGCTTAGCTCCTTATAAACATAATCGAACTAAGGGAATACACTAACCTAAAGTAATAGTCAAATATTTTAAAAGCTATGTTATACGATTGTTATTGCGAAATGAAGAACTGAAAAAGAAAATTTTATTCTTCTAAAATAACAACAGCAATATTATTATTATTATTACATTATTATTATTATTATTATTATTATTAATATATTAAAATATAATTAATATAAAATATAATTAATAATATATTAATAATAATTATAATAAAATAATAATAGTAATAATAATTACATGCATAAAATGCAAAAATTCTCATTATTAATTATTATTATTGATAATAATAATATTAATAATAATAATAATAATAATAATAACAAAATGCATCATAAATCATACACAAGATGCATGTTAATTAAAAATGTAGGTAATATCCCTCCAAAATACATGTTTACTTTCTCTACTACATACAATTACATAAGTAGAGATGGTAATTACATTCCACCCAAAAATTGGATATGAGATTTCGCTGGCAATATATGCTTTGAGCACACCTGGATCCAAAATAACCGTGCGCGCGCGCGCGTGTGTGTGTATGTGTGTGTGTCACTATTTATATATGTCTGTGTGTGTTTGTGTGATGGTGTATGTGCGTGTGTGTATGTGTGTCACTATCTCTATATGTCTGTGTGTGTGTTTGTGTGATGGTGTGTGTGCGTGAGTGTGTCGCAACGGCATAGCTTCAACACAGATAATCGGTTAGATATCAAAGTTGGCATTTGGGTAAGTTCGGTATCTTCCACTGATGTGTCACGAAGATTTTCAACAAAATAGCTCACTTTTTAAATAGATTTTTTTTTCTAAAATTTTCGATTTTCTCAAAAACGACTATAACGATTTTGATTAAAAGGTCATACATTGCAGATATTTTCATTATAAATAAAATTACATCTTGGGTTTTCTGGAAACAGCCTCTATGTCCCCCTTCATTTTGGATGACTTTTGCATAACTGGGAAACTGTAAGAGATAGGCAACATCTTACTGTATAAAATAGGTACACCATTTTTGTCCAATATAGGTTTTGTGGAGTTAACTATTTCCGAGATATTCCTTGTTATTGGTTTAAATTTTCTTAAACGTATACTTCTTCAAACGGGAAGCTCTCATTATTTTTTATTCGCTTCTTTCGTTTGTTCTGTCCTTCTTCCTTTCTTTCTTTTCTCTTTTTTTGTTTTTTGCTTTTTTTATTTATTTTACTGTTGACCATTCAAAGAGAACGGAATTTTAATGTCACTGCTCGGCGAACAGCTTTTCAAGGATATGACTATAGCTTTAGTCTAGAATATTCCGCTATTTCTCCAAGGAAATTAGAGTTAAAACACTATTCGCGTTAGCATTTATCATGATTAGCATGGAGTAGGTAGAAGAAAGCTTTTGTAGGAATAATTTGTTGCAGAATATATAGGAAAATTCATGTGAAAGGGACACATTAGATTTTTACTGCAATACTTACGGATTCCTCCTTAAGTAGTGGTAAACCAAGACTTTTCATGATAATATTGATTGAATAACAATAATTTTGTAAATTTACTTTACAGTATAGGAATAAATATGATGACATAAGCACTAATAGCAGAACCAAAGAACTAGAAAAACAAAATTCATAAGCAGCGCCTAGATTCGAGAGCGCTATCTAATTTATCCTTCGTTAGGATATAAATGTTGTTTTATTGGCACATCGTATAAGACGCCGAAACCGGAAGAATTGGGCTACTCATCGGTACCGTCCTCAGCCATAATCGTAAGTCAATGTTTTGTTTTCACAAGAGTGAGCGCAAGCAGGAAAAGGAAGAATAATGTAAGATGATTTCTTTATAGGTGGATTATGTCACTTCATCCGGGTAAAAGTTGTATATATGACAACGAATATATCGAATATAGGAGCTGCAGGAAAAAAAAAGTAATTTCTGAAACCACTTCTTTTATTTCAGTGCATATAAGAAATTGATTTTCCGGCGCAATCACGTTAAAAATTTGTTGAAGGAAATACAATACTTCTGCTTAGCAGAGAGTATATACAAGCCTCGCGAATCAAAACATTTAGTATCGCCTAGTTAGTACAAAAGCCTGTGATTCTGGACATACAAAAGAAATAAGAAAAGAGAAGCTTGGTGTGAGGAATAAACACAGATCGTCATGGTGAGAATCTCTTCTACGCAATTGGTGTTCATTTAATGCGAAGGAAGAATTGGAAGGGGAATCGAATCTATGCCTTGCTACATTTGTTTATTGTGTATGAATACCTTGTGTTTTTTTTTCTTCTATCAAGTTATTGAAAATCGATCCTTCACCACATATATATATATATATATATATATATATATATATATATATATATATATATATATATATCATGAAACCTTGCCTTTAGGCGGGACCTAATTGTTCATTACGAGAGAGAGAGAGAAAGAGAGAGTAACTCACATAGAACACATAAACAGAAATATACCACAAAAACCCATGCCCAAGGCGGGACTCGATCACGCGATCCTCTGCGCCACGAAGCACTAAGGCTGTACACTTTAGCAAGGGCGGCCAGGGGAACCAACCGTTTGTAGTTTTATCTAACAGACAAATTGTTAGCTGAAACGGTACTATGGAGATTTCTAAAATAACACAAAGTAGTACCAGTTAACACTCGCCCGTTTTATCGCGGTGATAAACAGCAAGCTTTCACTTCCTGTTTTCCTATTGTCCATTGGGATACATACGCACACATTATTTTTTTGAATAAAGAAGTTCTCTGTTCTAATAACTATATTATACATGTTCCGTCAAAAAATGGCCCACAAGAATAGCGAGCTATGAGTGCATTACCCACATTCGATTAAATGAGCCAGTTCTTTGAACAATTTTAATTCTTGAGTCTTTTCTGTTAACCGGAAATGTTGAAGACTCTTCATTGCCATTGCCAACTTCCTACTTCTTTCTGCTTATTCTTCTGAAAGAAAGTGTGTCCTTAAGTAGAGCTCAAAACAACGAGGAGCAAAAAATAAAGTGTGCATGTGAGAATGAATTTGCGTGTGTTTGTTCATATAAAATGATAAACCTAATGACGATAACCTACTGTGATCAGATGAGTTGTTTCACAAGTCATAGTACCCGATATGACCATAAGAGCTAAAGGGGGCTATACAAAGTAAACAATTAAAAAAATTAATAGAGATTAGTGACTTTCCGAGATATTTTTGAAAAGAGACATGCTATCGACGACTGAGCCTATGCGCCATGCTTCATGGGCTTCTTTTCAGTCTGTACTGCATTGCGGTTGTGACAGATTTCAGTTAATTGGCTACAATATCCATATAAAGCATGTATAGATAATAAAGATTAATGTACTGTATGCCGTTTAACTTAATGAGATTGCATATTTAAATCACACAACTAATATATGTTGATTTATTTACTAGCTTAAAATAATTGAAGATCATTTGCGATATTTTCATAGAAAGCTGACAATCCATTATGATAAACTCTTTGCACAGCCGTCATGGGTTGAAATTTAGCTACTGCTGCATTGGACTGGTAGTTTGCAGTGTAGATAAAAGTATGATAATAATATTTAGAAGCCTCCAAGGAATATAATACAAACAGCATATGAAACCTGATTTTCTAACACACACACACACACACACACACACACACACACACACACACACACACACATATACATATATACATACATACACACACTCACACACATACACACACGCACTTTGAGAATTAAAAATAAATGTGTATAGATAATTAGACGAAATTCGAACTCAGGACCCTTTGAATACGTAATTATTAAACATTATCTCTAACACATTTTTAAACTACTTGTGCAGATATCCGCACTATTATTACACTAAGACCTGGCAGAAATCACAACTTACCCTACAACTTTCTCAAGTATCCAACTCTTATTTTCAACTCACTTAAACATATACTTTCATCCCTTTATGTCACTTTGTTAACTAGGACAGCAATTTCTGTGCTTGAGCTAGGTAAAGGACTTGGCTGAAATAGTAGTATACCTTACAACTTAAAAAAGTATCTCTGGTGCAAAAATCTCCACCGTTTTACCAATCTGTAAAAATCTTCGGATATTACGCATTAGCTGCTAGTGAACATTGTAGACTATTCATGACCTTGAAAAACATCTCCATTCTTAATTTAAAAGTATTATTTAGAGATTGAATCCATGCAAGGTAGGGTAAGAAAGTTTTGTGTAAATCTTATACGCTATAAATTAAGCATTATGTCATGATATCTACCTGACAACCTTATAGGGTGCAGACTAACGTCTGAAGATTAAATCAGATTTGAAAAAAGACAAACACACAAATCAAAAACTCATATTTGGCATTTCTTTCGGTACTCTGTAAAAATTAAATTAGGTTTTATTTTTGGTGGATCTTTAACTGTTGCGGTTCTTGCTGGTCCCCATGGCCACGCTCGCTAAAGCGTCTCGCTTTGGTGCTTCGTGGGCAGGGGATCGTGGGTTCGAGTCCCGCCTTGGGCATGGGTGCTATATGTATATGTTTGTGCAATGTGTATATGTTTGTGTAAAGGAACAGTAAAACCAGTAATCGTACAGTAATCATACAAGGGGGGAATGTAAATAGGGGATACAGCGCCGGAGTCCTGACCAAACTCCGGTACTGATTAAAATAATAATAAAAAAAAAAAATCCATACAAGGTAGGGTAAGACAGTTTTGTGTAAATCGTATACGTTATAAATTAAGCATTATGTCAGGATATCTACCTGACAACCTTATAGGGTGCAGACTAACGTCTGAAGATTAAATCAGATTTGAAAAAAGACAAACACACAAATCAAAAACTCATATTTGGCATTTCTTTCGGTAAAAATTAAATTAGGTTTTATTTTTTGTGGATCTTTAACTGTTGCGGTTCTCAGCGTCGCATACTACTTTGTACGTGAAAGACCGCTCATAGGCCTCTTTATCAGACCTGAGGTTTCTTTTTCTTTTAAATGTACGATACGGGAGTAATGGCTTTATTTCGGAAGCTATGCTAAGGATTTTTATGCCCGAAGAAAAAAAAAACAAAAACAAAACAATCGTCCTCTGCCAGGTTTGAACCCGCGACTTTGGAGCTAGAGGCTAGTACATGGTGCTCTGTGGCTCAGCTACCTTGGTGAGACCCCAAACGTGCAATATTTTTTCATCTTAAAATTGCATTGTATTGAACCTCCAATGCCACCTCGCTTATTCCGAGATGCGTTTTCTAGTTAACCAAATTCAGAGATAATCTTTTTCAACTTTCCACCCTTAACCTTTACAATGACAGTGACAAGAATGCCCAACCTAAAATTATACACACCTGGAGAGTTATAATTCACATTAAGAGACACAGAGCCTGGATTTCCATGCACATGTATGCTTTCTTACACTTTGGTTATACTTCTCCAACGTTGTAGTTATTCGTTTTATGACTTATTTATTCCAAATAACCGTACTTTTTTCAGTGTATGTTTGTATATTTTAACTCTTTAGGCCAAATTTCATGCAATATAACTTCATGTTTTGTATTTTGTTTGTTTAACTTAACATATGTAGATGCTTTTAATACATATTAATCCCAATGTTCTGGTTTTAGACATAACTTCAAGTTATTACACATGTATACATTTAATTAATGCCCTTCCCTAAAATCTGGGATTTCCATGTAATTTATCCGCTGAGAAAAGGTAAAAGGTAAGCAATTAAGGTGTCCTGAGGCCCTATCTGACATTGTCCTTGGACATCTTACCATCTCCTTTTTCCTTAAAACCCTATTCCTATTGCCTTAAAACCCATTTTCTCAGATGTAATTTACATCTCAGTCACGTTAAACTAATTATGCAAAAAATTTAAATTGACATAAAATATCCATTAAGTTTTTGTTTGTATAGATTATGTTTATTTTTATGTATAAAATGAACCTATATACGAGTATTGTGCAAAAAAATGTTTTTCTTAACCTCACTTCTATGGAAGTCTTAAGATGAAAGTGAGAGCATGAAAATATGCCATGGCCTTGCCTTATGTGAATGGTCTGTAGTGTTTCCCATATGAGATTCCATAAAATGCTTAACATCTGCTATTGTTAGTATATGAGAAACTTACGTCAAACAAAAATGACGTTACGTGACGATGAAAAGAGCAGAAGAGGGACTTACTCCAATTCTTCATCGTATGAAGTCACACGGCAGAAAATAATGCAAAATCGATTTTAGGACACTAAACCCTTTTAATATTGTACGTATATCTGAATGGCAACGTGGAGTTAAGCAAGTCATTGAAACAAGGAGACTACCATTTATATATCAGTATTATTTGTTCTGCCAGAAGAAATAACAGAATCCCTCATTTGAAGATATAGGAGCAGAACTTAATATAGAACCAATAAATTCCAAAATTGAAAAATATCAGAACCAATGGATGCAACATGTTCAAAGAATGGCAGATACAAGACTGCCTAAGGTTGCATTTGAATATGAACCAAAAGGAAGGAGAGATGTCGGTCGACCCAGAAAAAGGTGGAGGGAACAACTGGGCAATCTGCCCATACCGTGAAGTGCAGAAGAAGAAGACTTGGGTTGATTTATACTCATAGCACCTCTTAAGATCGGAATAATTTACTGATATGCCATCCATTCGGAAATCAGAAATGATAAAATAAATGACAGGTATACTATTTGCTTCGTTTAACATTTTTATTAAGTTTATTAGTTATCATCATAAGGAGCGGCTAAGGTTAAAAAAATTGCTGTGTTCCATTCACATGGCTTTCACTAGCTATTCTGCAACAGATTATTGTTACAAAAGCTTACTCTTCTCTCTACTTCCTGCTAATCAAGATAAACGCAAGATAGCAAAAATGGTCGTATTAATTACTTCCTTATAAGTAGAAGGGAAATAAAATAATGCATTAGGTTAAAGCGGTAGGAAATATTTTAAAAGCTGTTGATATGTGACTGAAATTCGCTCCTTTGCATGGCCAGGAGTTTTTAAATTCCTGTATAAGAAAAGCATTTTAAAACTGAAATCAATAACAAGGAATATCTTGGAAATGGCCAACTCTACGAAAAATTGTATATAAAAATAAATTGTGTGCTTTAATGAAGTCTAAATGTTTTGTATGGTAAGCTTTTGTCTATCTCTTACGGATTACCAGTTATGCAAACGTAATCCACAATGAAGAGGTCTTTAGAGCCCATTCCCAGAAAATTCAAGATGTACATATCTATGTAAATATATTTAATACATGTATTTTAATCAAAACTTTTTTTTTTTTTTTTTTTGAGAAAATCAATACTTTCGAAAATTTGTCACGTAAAACCTAGTTTGGGGTGGAAGAATTTTCCACAAAATCTTTGTGTCGCATCTTGGTAGATACTAAGATTAAATAGAAGTTTGGTATTTTACCGAGTTTTCGTTTTTGAATTATTGTTTCACAGACACATACACACACGAACCTTTTTCTTGTAATACTCTTTTTTTTTTTTTTTTTTTTTTTGATGCATGGGCTCTAAAACGTGTATTTTCGGTGAAATCCCGGTATCGATTTTTGGGTGGAATGTAATGCATTCGCTACCTACAACATGCATTTTACATACGTGCTAGAGAAATTAATATATGGAATCTGAAAACACACTTTCTTTGTGTTTTATTAATTTCTTATTTGTTATTTTAAACGAATTTCCACATAACCACATATCCTAAAGCTATTCCGTAGAAAAGTGATATGGTACAGGTTTTGAAAAATATGTATGATGAACAGATAGGCACGTAAACTGAAAAACGGGCTGAGGCTGGTAATATACACTATATAAATATTATGAGTTTGACAAGAATGAGAAAGAAATAGACATGTTACAATTTTGAATTGTATAAAAAGGTATGTATGGTAGTATCTGCCATCATGATAGGTGATACGAGAAAAACATATGGTTGATGTGACTTCTGTGAAACGTGGTGTACAAAAACGTCGAAGTTGTACTTTTAATTTTGTCTTTTTTCTTGCTTTGTTATCAAGCTATCCAGATGTCTTTCATGTATCCATCTTTTGAAGTCATTGCACTGAATCAGTCTGACTTTGTGTGTGTGTGTGTGTGTGTGTGTGTGTGTGTGTGTGTGTGTGTGTGTGGAGGGGTCCAACACTGCAGTCACCAAGGGCTTATTGTGCATCAAAGCCCAGTAGTGTAACAAAAACGTTTCTACTTTCTCTGTACATACTATGTATATAGTATATAGAATAGGTATAGTATTCCATGCAGAAACTTAATACGGAGATTTCACCGGAAATATATGTTTTGTGACCCCTGAATCAAGAAACAATCTAATGTGTTTCATTCACATAACTTTCTCTATCGGTTCCAAATCCAAACTATTGTTGCAAAAGATTATTCGTTTATCGACATCATGCTAATCGAAATAAACATTAGCAGAATTAGTATTATTAGTTGCTTCATTGTAAATAGAAGGGAATCCATTATGCTAAAGCGATAACCGATATTTTAAAAGCTGATCGCTATGCGAAACAATTCAGGTTCGCGCTTTGCTTGATACTGTTTCAGAAAATTTGGGTACTTTAAAACTAAAACCAATAACAAGGAATATTTTGGAATGGTCAATTCCACGAAAAAATATATATTGCATAAATTGTGCGTTATAATGGGATCTACATTTTTGTACAGTAAGCTTTTGCCTATCTCTTACGATTTACCAGTTATGCAAAAGTCACGCAATAAAAGAGGTCTTCAGAGGGTATTCCCAGAAAATTCAAAATATACATTTTATTTGTTTGTAAATATATTTATTATACCGTATTTTAACAAAATCGTCAGAGCCATTTTGAAAAAAACAACATTTTCAAAAGTACCATGTAAAAGGTAGTCTGTGGTGCAGAGATTTTTTTTTTAATCTTCGTGTCGCATTCTTGGAAGATACTAAACGTAAATACCAATTTTGGTTTTTAACTATGCTACCCAAAGAAACACATGTACACGCGCGGACCTTCATCTAAAAGTGTTTTTTTCGGACTCAGGGAACATTAAAACATATATAACCGGTGAAATCTCGACATTGAATTTTTGTGTGAAGTACAGTACCTTCTCTAGCTACTTTGTACATCCGTGTACAAAACAAAAAAGAGACCCTGATATATTACACTCGGAAAACCTGTAGCTGTTCCATATGCAAAATATTCGTGCTAAAGATTATTATTTTATCTAAATTATGTCTAATGATTAGCATATCATAATTTACGGCATTTTAATCAAAATCGCTAGAGCCATTTTTGAGAAAACAAAACTTTCAATTTTTTTCTATGTACATAAAGGATAGTTTGTGGTGGGGGTTTTCTTGAAAATCTTCGTGTCACATTCTTGGAAGATACTAAACATAAATAGCAAGTTAGGTGTTCAACGGTCTCTTTATTTTTGTGCTATGCTGTTCACAGACACGCACAGAACACACACAAGTCTTTTTCTAAAACAACATTTTTCGGACTCAGCGGACCACAAAAATATTATCTTTCCGATGAAATCTCGACAACGAATTTTTCGATGGAATACAATACAGTACTATGCAGGCATATTGTACTACTCCGTCTTCCTACACGGCACAACGCTTTGTGTACACCATGCGCGATACAGTCGTGTAACGGCAGCAATAAATTGTCACAAATTCCAAATATTGATATTAGTAATCCATATGATCAATAATCAAAATCAAATATCGTCCAAAATCCGTGTTTTGAGATTCAGCAATTTTAAAGTTTGGCTTAATTCTAAACATCCGTTATCGCATTATTCTAAACTTCAAACACATTTTAAATACATGTACACTATTTAGTCATTACTTTAAATGTAATGTTGATACTTTTATACACACACACACACACACACACACACACATACACGAGGGTTGGGGCAAAGGTCATAAGCAACTAGTTTTTTTTTTTTTTTTTTTTTTTTTTTTTTCCTTGTAGATATATGAACGAATCACAAACGTATATTTTCGTGTGAAGTTCTGCAGCCATAGTGTGTAAGCAGAAGAACAGATGGCTCTGTGATAGCTGGTAATAGCGCAGCGAGAGCTGTGAAATCAGTCAGTTGGTGAGTGTCGTGCGAGATAGAAGTGACCCGTGTTGAGCAACGCGCTTATATTAAAATAGCCGTTCTCCGAGGGAGAAATACGATGAAATGTCACAGTGAGCTAGTGGAAGCCTTTGGGAATAATGCCCTACCATACCGTTCAGTAGCGCGGTGGGCAGGAAAGTTTAGCAAGGACGTGTGTCAACCAGTGATGAGCAACGTTCGGGACGACATGTCAGTGCGCAGACGTACGTGGCATGTGCCGTCATCGAGCAGCTCCTGGATGAAGACAGACGATGGACGCTGATGGAGTCAGAGAGGGCAAATGGCATCGAGAAACGCACCGTTCACAGGATATTGTGTAATGAGCTGCAACTACGCAAAATCGCAACGGGTGGGTATCATATGCACTGATGGAAGTTCAAAGGTGTGTGCGCTATGCAAAATCCTCCGACCACCTTACACGCTGGCAACAGGACGGCGATCAATTGTTGTCACGAATAATCGCCATCGATGAATTTTGGGCCAGGGTATACGAACCAGATCTGCAACGTCAGTCCGCTGAGTGGCGACATGCTGGATCACCAAGGAGGCAAAAGTTCCGTCAGAATCCTTCTCCAGTCAAATTGATGGTGATCATCGCGTATGACGTCAGGGGTGCCATTGTTTGCCACTTTGTTCCACATGGCACAGTACTACAGGAACTTCCTAGTGCGACAGGTACGACGTGGCGTTCGGGAGAATCGTCCGGATGTTGTGGACAGTGCAATAATCCTGCACGACAATGCAAAACCACATAAAGCAGATTGTATAGGACAGCTACTGCAGCGTTGGGGATGGGAAGAATTTGAGCAACCTCCGTACTCTCCCGACATTTCACCCTGTGACTTTGATCTCATTCGAAAGATAACGGCACCACTACGTGGTAGGTGGTTTGTAACACGAGAGGACATTGCTAATGCTGTGCGCGAACAGATGACCCGATTCACACATGGTGCGGCAAATGCTGCGGCAGTTGGTATTCAGGGAGGTCCACGCCGTTGGCAGCGTGTGGTAACAGTAGCAGGGACTACTTTGAGGGTCTTTAGACCAATATTTGTCATGTATGTGTACTGTGTTGTCATTCTTTTGCACCGTGAAGGCCATATTACCCTGTATATTACCATCATAAATTAGTGTTACGATATTCAGTGCTATTCATTGTCCACAAATGTAGAACACACCTTGTCCTTTCGTCTGTATATGCCACATTTTCCAATCGGGCTGGTATCTTCAAGAAAATAAATAGTTGCCATGAACTTTGCCCCAACCCTCGTATACAGCTCTAACATTCCTTACAATTTCCAAAACATTGGACGAAGTGACTTCTGCCACAAGAGTAAAAGGTAGTTTAAAGGAGTCATCCACTGGATTATAAAATAAAGAGTTCTTTATTTTATTATAGATGTATTAACTGTTGTATAATGTTCCACAGTTTTTATTTTCTTGACCCTTTTATGACTTTACTAACAAAATGTTTTTCAATGCACGGATTTGCATCAGTTTGCAACTACATTTGAAATTAGACATAGCCTATGATTAACTTCTGACATTGAAAATCTTAATATAAAGTATTTGATTACTTTTAAAAAATTAAAAACACAATATGGTTAATAATAACATAACGTAACAACAAATAAAGTATAATACTGCTCATTCAGATATAGAAAAGGAATAAGTATTTCAGAAATTGAGGGCTGTCATTTTCATATCTGAAGCATTTTATTTTCAAATAGCTTACTCTCTTCTCTTCACTGCCCATAATTGTGTTGTACAGAACTACTCTAGACAGACCTGATAAATTAATAAAGTCATCAAACGTTATCTCTTTCAAATTATATCTGCAGCATTCTTCCTTTTTCTTGCAGAACGAGTGGTTCGATAGGTGTTTAGACAGTCAAGCATAGTGTAAACGGATGACACTGCATACTGTAATATTCCATCATAGAATGACCAGACTCAAGGAACCTTATTTCAATCAAATTAATGTTAGAAGTCTGAACATATTGGTTTCAATTTTGAACCACCACAAGTAACCGAAAAAAGAGAAGCTTCAATTACTGTCTGTGGCAAACAGATAAGAAAGAGGTAAAGACAGGTACCACATTCAGTACTTAAGTTCGTGTCAGGTGTAACAGTGTGAATCATTTGATAAAGCTCCCTCATACTCTGTTAGCTTGCAGGTATATTGGGACAACTTCACTACTTGGGATTTGTAACACACACTGTAGGTCGAACATTGCTGTCACAAACGATTCTTCTTTGGAAGCCCATTGCGTTGTGGTTTGCTGGCTTCTTGTTCCATTTGCTTATGATTTAGATACCTGCGCCCCAGTTATTTATTTTCTTCCCCTTGAGTAGCGTCAAATCTGATGAAAAATTAGCATTTTGTAGACTTAAAAAGGAGTACTTATAATCGTGGCAAAAATAATTTGTATTTTGTCAGACTTGCTATTTTCTCTTGTTCATAAAGAGGGTGCATCATGGGTATAGCAGCTTTCTATCCAAACTCTTTTTTTTTCTGAATATTTCATAATATAATGAGACTCCATAGTAGGACAGTTCTCAATATGCTGCTTTATTTTCTCTATCTCGAAAGAGTGTTTTTTTCTCTCTCTGATGGATGTTTTCCTTTAGATCACTGGATGAGAAAGTACCTGATGCATTTATTTCCTCATTAACTTTGTTTATGGTTCATTACTGATAAAAAGTGCATTTAGGAAAAGAATTCTGCATAATTTTCTTCGTGCTCCATTTTTCAAGAAAAAAGAATCTTTCCGCATTCATTCTTTCTTTTCACCTTTTTGAGATATTCGGCGTTGCGGCAACAATTTTGCTTTGTTTTAATATAAAATCAGTTTGCCTAATATAATCACCTATAGCCCAATATTCTGAACAGATGTTTGTACTCCTTATTTTAGTAAACATTGTAAAGCATTTAAATTGACAGGTGCAACTAACTTCCCTAGGTGTTATTGCATTATGTTCCCCATATTTTGAAGTATATGTCTATTCGGAGTTTCGCAGTTTCTTTTATTATATTACAGTTTCAAGTTGATGGATTAGGTCTATTGCAACTACTTTTTTTCTTTACCATATGATCTTGAGTACCTAAAAATAATGTTTCAAATATAGCCTACATGTTAATGTTGATCATTTCTATACGTTAGGGCTGCGCCGTGGCCGAGTGGCTAGACCACTCGACTGTCACCTAAACACCCCGGTTTCGATCCCAAGCGACCGCATGTGAGACTTTTGGTGGACAAAACGGCCATGAAAATGTGGTGCTTTTGCAGCCTGCGGTGGCACAGGTTGTAAAAGCGGACGTTAAACACTACCAAACATTTTTCTATAAATTGATCTGGAGGTTTATATTTTATATAGAATTGCTAATGTTCTTATTTTTGTTACGTTACTTTTTGGTTTATCATATTTAATTACATTCTGCTTTTCTTCTTGTTTTACAAACTCTATTGAGGCCACATAGTACTTAATTATGGTTACACAAAACTCCAACTGGAAAGAGCAATGAACCTTTCGCCTCTTTCTCTTCATCACTTGTATCAGCTTCAACAGATGTAGACTGATACTTAAGCATACGTTGAGTTGACTGGAAAATTCAGAGACCAATAGTTTACCCAATTACTCGAGTTATATAAGAAGTAATTGTTCACCGTATTACTGGATTTGTTTTCAATTAAGCAACTTGCCAATATGTTGGAAGACTCATTTGTATTATGTTTAGAACTGTGTAACATTAGTTAGTGTCGGGTTTGAAACTCTAATTTACATTTCTTGCCCAGTATTTTATAGCACATAAAGCCTCACTTCAGTTGTGAGAAAACAACACTTCCTAGATTGAAATAAAAACTTGCTGAGAATACAAGTTGCTGCAGTGTGACTTTGACTTTAAGCATGTTTGGAACGCATAACAATGGCCGTAACATCACTTTTGTCAGTGAATTCTGGTGCGTTATATAGTTATGATTTGCGATAAGCAGAAGTGAATAATTTTATTTAGTGATTTCTGCCTACCAAAGAAATGTGAAATTTGGACTTAATAAAAATAAATAACTTAGCAGATTAGAGCTGTACAGAAGGTCATGTAAATGGAATTCATCAGATTTTATGACATACTTTGCAATAACTATGATAAGAATATACAGCTACACAGCGGGAATGCATTCTAACCATTTATTCCTTTTGCATAGTAAATGCGCAGATAAAATTTTGCTAATTATGTTAGCAGTTGTCCTGGGGGTTTGTTAAATAGGTAAGATTTCGGACTACAGCATTTTGTAAGGCCGAACGCTACTATTTTATATGGGGAATTAAAACCCAGGTGTATGAAGAAGGCGAACCAACGCGGAGCAGTTCTATGTTAAGCTAATTTACAGCAACTTGTAGCCACTCACTGCTACCAACTTTAGACAACTACAACGTCTGTGAAACTTACAATTTAGAATTATTCAAATGTATACGTATCTTGTAGTTGATGACGTCAGATGCCTTTTCTAGCTAACATGCAATTGCTTCCTTTTTATGCCAAAACAATGAATTACAAAATTTTCTCTCTGTTTGCGAACATTGATCCTATATTAACATTCATTTAAATGAATCATGGCTAAATAACACTTCAATTTTCAAGATCAGTATATACCTGACAAACTTATCCTAAAAATAGCAACACCTACTACTGGAACATTTTGATATTAGGAGGGTGCAATATGTTTACTATCAATAAAAATGACCATCAGCATGTGTGACTGACAGGGACATCCAAACTGACTCTTCTGGATTTTCAGCGAAATACTAATTTACACAGCTATGGATTTAAATTCTGGCAGATTAATCCATTTTGAATTATTGAACAGGAATAGCAATTGATGATTACGGAAAGTATGCATGTGAGAGTGCACTTATCTGATTGAGTGAGCAGGAACACTGTAATATCAAACTCCTTTTTAATGACCGGCACAAAGGCTTATGGCATCTACTAAAAACAAAAGTGTGCTAATATTGAACATGAGTTTGAGTTTAGCAAATATCTAAGAGTTGTGAAAAAATAATAAACTCCTGTAAAAATTTTGGAAATATCTATTTGGAAGAACAGGATTATAATCACTTAAGGTGGTCTGAACAAACTTGTGAAGAAGACAGCTATGTTTTGTTTGGACAATTTTACATCCATTTT
This sequence comes from Hymenopus coronatus, assembly GCA_030762935.1. Classification (NCBI taxonomy): domain Eukaryota; kingdom Metazoa; phylum Arthropoda; class Insecta; order Mantodea; family Hymenopodidae; genus Hymenopus; species Hymenopus coronatus. Next base: position 142,272,719 of record CM060897.1, read on the forward strand.
ACCAACACCGATGCCAAGAAAGTGGATATAGAATTCCTGAAAACACAAATGCTCTGAAAAGAGGAAAAGAGGAAAGTATGGATTAATTAATTTAGACACCTATAAAATGTAATGTTTTAGATAAACATTAACAGAAAGTCAAGTGAATACAATGGACTAAAGCAATAGTAAACTCTTTTAAAAGAGGTTGTTGCTATGTGGCTGAAAAACAAAAGGAACAAGAATGACAAATTCCCATATGAGAAAAGTTAAGAGTATTTTAAATTTGAAACCAGTAACAAAGAATGCCTCGGAAGTAGTAAAATATACAAAAATAAATGTAGATATATGACATAAATTATGTATTTTACGAGATCTACATTTTTTGTGTATAACTTTTTGTCTGTCTCTTACGTTTACCAGTTGCGCAAAATTCATTCAAGATATACATTTTATTTGTCAAGTAGGTGAATATAATTTTGGCATACGGCATTTTAATCAAAATCGTTAGAGCCATTTTGAGAAAATCGACATTTTCGAATTTTTTCTATGTAAAGGGTAGTTTAGAGTGAAAATCTTCGGGTCATATTCTTCGAAATGTTGAACTTAATTTTCAAGTTTGGCATTTAACCAACTTCTCAATACTTTTTTTTTATTTCACCACGTATGTATAATATAAAGAGTAACGAAAGGTTATTGTATTCCACCTAAAAGTTCTATATCGAGATTTCATCGGAAACACATGTTTTGGGCCCCTGCATTAAAGAAAAAATAGAAAAATGTAAGCTCGTACCTGTCTGTATGTACCAAAAATATTTAAGTATCTGCCATGGAGTGGATGACGCATGATAAAATGGCAGTATCGATAGTTGTCCCAACCGACGGGTTCCTCAACATTCAGACTTCCACATCGTCTGCTACGTGAAACAGGCTCTTTCTGTGCAAGGGTACATGATACAGGTCGGAATCAAACAGTGCGAACTCTCAAAATGGAAGACGAAATTCTGCAACTTGTTGAAGACTTCAAATACACGACGTATTGCACACGTGCTTTGTGTCAGACATAGCCGTCTTACAAGACCAGCAGCTTCATTCTTACCATCTTCACTGCGTGGCAGCACTAACACCTGAAGATTTTGCCAAACGTATACAGTTTGTACAATGATTTTTTACAATAGACTGCCCTTCCCCTCCCTTATTTTGGGTCGAGGTCCTGAACATCTACAGGATTTTTTACCCTGAAAGCTCTTTCAAAGTCGATAATTCGCATGTTTGCGTACTTGTGAATATTCGACCTCGAGCTATTAACGAGTGGGCCGGCATTTTCGGTGATAGGTTGATTTGACCATACATTTTTCCATTCCGCCTCAATGGACGGAGGTATCGCATCGTAGTGCAGCATGTGTTGCCAGATTTGCTGGAGATTGTACCTCTGAATGTTACACAAAGGATGTGCTTCCAGCAGGTTGGTACGCCAGACTGTTTCAAAATTACTGTGAAGTCATCTGTGATCTACCTTCGGGAATAGCTGAATTGGCCGAAGTGGCCCTGTGGCCTGACCACCAGGTCACCTAACCTCACATGTCTGGATTTGTTCCCCTGAGGCATATGAAGCAACTGGTGTATTAAACATTGTGGAAACAGAAGAACATCTCGTCACTGGAACATCCTGATTTCTTGATCTGGCTCACCGCGCATGACTCTTGTAGGACCTTAGTCAGATATACAGAAGTGCTCTCTGCTGCGTTATCGTCAACATATGTTAATCACCATTCAAGAATAGATACCAGTACTTCCCAATCATATTCTATTATTCTTTTTTCACGGGTTTTGTCACCTTGCGGTACTTTGACCCCATGATCTCAAAATAAATCGATGGTCGCTGAGAGTTTCCTCCTCCAATACCTGCCAACAAGCAATCTCTGAAGTGATAGTCTGCGTTGAGCACGTAACGTCGATATACGACTCACACCTCTAGTTACTTCTAGCAAAGGTTGGTTCTATCCCCGTATTATGCACCACTAGGTCTAACGTCGCCATCCATTCCGTTCAGTATGTGCCTCTACGATCAGTTACCAAAGATCCCCATTGTGGCAATTTGATATTTAATCACCAAGGAAAATGCATTCACCTCCTGTATTTATGCTATCCTGCATTAAACGACCTATATCCGTCGTAAACACATCGAATGAAATATTAGGCGAACTACAGCAACAGAATAGGTGACAATGTTTCAGATGTACACATATGTGACAATGTTCATTTCGGAACTTGACCACGTTGAGTCGCTTATTCAGAAAATAGACGGCTACATCGCCCCTCTAATCCCTGACCCAACTAATATCCAACACCCGCTTCTTATTCGGTTCGCAGGCGACTATAATATCCACACCTCTCTCAATTGCCGTAGACTCTGCCATACCATGACTCAAATTTGATCGCATTAAATTATTCTGCAGTACGCGGATTTTTGTGCATGCATCCTGAGCTCTGGCGTTGAATTCCAACTCTCTAAAGTTCGGGCATTTCATGTGGTCAAATCTATATCCCTGACATTTAATACAGAATGGATTTTGCGTACAGTTCTTAGCATGATAGCCTTGTCCACCAGAGTGTCCTCGTTTCTGTTAACGTCCTTCTTCTTGTGTCATGTGCTCTTCAGACTTAAGGCTATCGCCAAAGTGTGAATGGTAACCCGCTATGCTCGGGAGGCTAATTGTAGTGAGTACCACTGGGCGATGGGGTCGCCACATACCCACACCGTCTACTACTGCTACTATTACTGCTACTGCTACTACTTCTACTGCTACTACTTCTACTACTACGACTACGATGACAACGACTACCACCACCACTACCACTACTACTACTACTACTACTACTACCACTACTACTACTACTACTACGACTACGATGACAACGACTACCACCACCACTACCACTACTACTACTACTACTACGGGGACGATGACTACCACCACTACTACCACTACTAACATCACTACTACCACTACTACTACTTCTACTACTACGACTACGATGACAACGACTACCACCACCACTACCACTACTACCCCTATTACCATCACTACTACCACTACTACCATCAGTACTACCACTACTACTACTACTTCTACTACTACGACTACGATGACAACGACTACCACCACCACTACCACTACTACCCCTATTACCATCACTACTACCACTACTACCATCAGTACTACCACTACTACTACTACTTCTACTACTACGACTACGATGACAACGACTACCACCACCACTACCACTACTACTACTACTTCTACTACTACGACTACGATGACAACGACTACCACCACCACTACCACTACTACCCCTATTACCATCACTACTACCACTACTACCATCAGTACTACCACTACTACTACTACTTCTACTACTACGACTACGATGACAACGACTACCACCACCACTACCACTACTACTACTAGTACTACTACTACTACTACGACTACGGGGACGATGACTACCACCACTACTACCACTACTAACATCACTACTACCACTACTACTACTTCTACTACTACGACTACGATGACAACGACTACCACCACCACTACCACTACTACCCCTATTACCACCACTACTACCACTACTACCATCAGTACTACCACTACTACTACTACTTCTACTACTACGACTACGATGACAACGACTACCACCACCACTACCACTACTACTACTACTACTACCACTACTACTACTACTATGGCGACGATGACTACCACCACGATTACCACCACGACGACTACGACTACCACCACTAAGACTTCGACTACCACCACTACGACTAGGACTACCATCACTACTACCACTACTACTCCTATCACCATCACTACTACCACTACTACTACTACTTCTACTACTACGACTACGATGACAACGACTACCACTACCACCACCACCACCACCACCACTACTACTACTACTACTACTACTACTACTACTACTACTACTACTACTACTACTACTACTACTACTAACACTACTACCACTACTACCACTACTACTACTACTACTACCACTACTACCACTACTATTACTACTACTACTACTACTACTACTACTACTACTACTACTACTACTACCAATTACTTCTGACACCACAACTACTACCACGCACTCTACCACCACTGCCACTACCACTACTTCCCTCCCACTTGGCGGTGTTGAGGAATCGAATCGAATACATTTTCCGTTCACAGCGTTTTAAATGGAAACAAGCAAACTCGTTGAATAATACCTCCGTGGTCGAGTGGTCAGCCCGGAGATCCCGGGTTCGATTCTCGGTAGGGGCGGGAAATCTTTCTTTAACCAGAATTATTCCCTATCCCCCACTGAATTTGGAAGTATGTATGCGAGAGTGAATGTGTGTGAGTGTTTGAGGGGGGAAATTGATTTAAACCCAACGTAAAGAATTTACAGACAACGAGCTGTTTCTAATGTAAAGCACCCGAAACGACCTTAGATGTAAAAGGAGGTTATATAAATGAAACAATAAATACAGAACAACTGGTTGTTCTATAACTATTTGTTCTACAGCTTGAATGGAAGTTTTTGTTTCGCTTATAATCGGTTTACCGTGCGTCTTCGAAACAAGTGAATGAGTAATGTTTTTAAAACATCAACATTCCTCTTTATTTGAGATTGAGCTGGAATAATGTGTTACATTAAGTTGACAGTTCTACAAAGTGATCAAAGAAAAACTAATACATATAGTTTTTTTTTATTTATTTATTTATTGATCGATCAGCGCATTTGCGCTCTACAGATCATTGGTTTTAGACATTATTTACATGCATGATACTGAATAACATTGAAATGAGGTAAGCCCCATTGGGCCCCTCATAAGTAGGTACATTTTTTGTTGTTTTTATTTTACAGAAAGTCTTGCTGTGAGAGCTGGTCCAGTGGTAGGCGACTCTTGATGCGAGTTGGATAGCTAGATTTTCTGCCAAGAGAATAGTGAATGGCTCCTGAGACGTCTTTTAGCTTGCTGTAAAACTGTTCGGCTTGTGAAGAAATTGACTGTTGAATGATGCTGATTCCAGTTTCTCTATGTAGTTGACTATTTCTGAGAAACCATGGTGCATTCGTTGAGATTCGCAATATTTTGTTTTGAAATGTCTGGATACGTTTGATTTCAGAAGGACTAGTTCCTCCCCAAACTGGATAAGCGTATAGTAGCAGTGGTTTTAATAGAGTCGTGTAAAGTAGTGTGCAGTTTTTTAGTTTGAGTGAAGATCTTTTGTTGAGGAGGGGGTAGAGTTTTGCCAGTCTTGCTTGGGCTAGTTTAAGTTTGTTGCTTATATGTGGTTTCCATGTGAGTCGTCGATCCAGGAGTACACCGAGATATTTCACTGTTTCTGTATTAGTTTTCCAGGGTATCTGTTTCGCTGGAAGCGTTACTGGTGGTGGATAGTTTTGTCTGCATAGTGTAAAGACCATTGCTTCACATTTTTGCTGGTTGAGCGAAATACGCCAGTTGTCTAGCCAGGGTATAGACAATACACATAGTTGAAGACCATTATAATACATTTTTTTTCTAATACTATTGAAGGCGATAATGTTTAGAGTGAAATTAGTAAATTAATTGGGACCATGTGTGACCCTTGTTAAAAAAATATCAAGTATCGTTTCTTGTTTCTGTTATTAGTTTCTTCGTTCTCCATCTCTTTACGTAAATGCGATAATGCTATTATGTGATCCATTTTCTGACGCCACAAGTACACATACTTGTGTACACATTCAGTTCTGCACGCTTATTCGTTTCTATTCCATTTGATTCCTCTGGATGGGAGCAGCAGGAGCTTTGGTTCGGTTCGGTTCCGCTAGGTGGGAGGTGACCTTATTACTACTACAATGAGGTGCTAAAGGACAAGGATTCTAAATAAAGACCTTGCTATGTGTACTACCTTTGAAGCCACAGTTGGAATGCTATGAAATCACAATGCCAGAAAATAAGCAATTGACAGTTGTGTTTTTCTTTAGCTCAAGTGTAGGTACAACAATAAAATCATATTGTGCAATACTTAGCATATCGTCTGCAAAACATACCATTATTAATTTCCTACCACATACTCAGTAGGTAGGGGAAGTATGCATTTCACCTAAAACATTCAATACTGAGATTTCGAAATAGTACGTGCGTGTAAGCTGTGTCTCTATGTGTGTGTGTGTGCGTGTGTGTGAGTGTGTGTGTGTGTGTGTGTGTGTGTGCGCGCGCGCTTACCGCGTAAAAAGCCAATGTCGGAAAAATGTTTTCTCCAAAAACAACGTGACTCGACGCAATGGTAAGACTCAAGGCCCTGTTCATAATGACGCAGTAGGAAGTGCAACATTTTGCACCTATGTTATGCAACACGCCACACAAAGCAATGCAACGCAAGAGTTTGCAGACTTTATCCTTGTGTTGCGTACATAGAGAAAGAATTGTGTTTTCCTTCCTCTACGTACTGCCTGCTATTCAACAGAAAACGAGCGCGATTTTACGGCGCCTTCGGCACATGCATACTCCTCTATTTATCGTGCCGCACCAGCTGTCATTTCCCTCAAGAGGTTAGGACAGTCTCCTTGCAAATCGTCCTTTGATTAAATGGATGTGCCCACCATCTACGTCTAGATTTCTTGGCTCTCAAAAACAGTAAGGTAATGCACATTGCACTAAATGTGCAACTTTATCACTTTCTGCGGTCTGCATACTTGAAGTATTTTGGTCAAACAATTATTGTGACATTAATTTCGCGAGCGTTAGTGGTGCGTACGTAATTTGTGTAACCTATTTATTCATTTATGGAATAGTGAATCTTGTTAATTGATTTGAAACTTGCAGAATGATAGGATGATATCCTCATGTAATTTACAAGTATAGAAATCCGTTCCAAGTTATTGTGAATTTTTCCCTCGCGCTTGCACTCATGCTGCGTTATGTCTGCCATTTTGTTTTATTTTGATGTAGCTTCAGTCTGATTGCTTCGCTGAAGTTGTTGTTGCTGCTGTCTAGTAGGGTATCCATAGTCTTTATTTGAGGGACATTCATACTACACTCATTCGTTACTCACCTAAGTATGAGTGTTGATTCTTTCTTGTTTTGGTGACCAAAGAAGATAACTTGAGTAAGATATTAGTGTGAGATGGGTCTCACTGCAAGACCATTACATGGACACATTTCTATTGATAGATAATTTTTGTCTCTTCCGGAACAAGAAAGTTGTGAATTCTGCGATTATCACATATTTTTATTTACTGCATGGAGTTGCTATGCTCCACAGTTTTCATTTATGAATTAAAATTTCGGTCAGCCGTAAGATTTTCTCCACAGAAAAGAACGTATAATTCTCACAGTTGTAGGGATATCAATAAATATATGTAAGAAATCCGCTTTGGAAATATTGGCAAAATAATTAAATTCGATTCAATTTAACGCCAATGAAACGTATTATCTACTTACTATCTAAATATAAAAATGCTTTATCATGGTATTCTGTGTTTATAACATTTTAAAATTTCTACATACTTACATGGTAATGTAGAAGCAACAACTAGAAATGTTGAACCCGACAATGACCCTGAAAGCATCATTATTTACTGCTAGTGTTACTTTTTTTCTAATACCACAATGTCGTTTCGAATGCCATACACCTGCATTTACGTCATAAATGTAACTCTCGTCTGACAATAGTTTCATCTCTGCGTTTTTATTCAAATAAGCCCACATTGTAATAACACAATTTTGAATCATTTGTAAAATGATTTATCTATATCACAAATTGGAGCTCGGCTTAAGAGACTTAACAATTTGGTAATCTCCGGTATATCTCCCCGGATCTTAAGGTTTTAACTTTGCCGTGCCGGTTATACATAACCTCAAATTCTATATTAGTAAATTACGCATAGTAGCACGGACATTTACACTTGTAGTGATTACATACATGCTTTAATAATGTTAATAACGTGTTTAATGAAGAAGTTTAGTACACTTTGTTTTAGTTACCAATCCTCAAAAAGTTTTTGAGTGTACTTCAAGTCTACACCAGAAATAAAATTTTACTCAGTTTTCATTGTTCCCCCATTTAATTTTCAATGAGTTTTTGTTTTTGCTGATTTGATTCGAAACTCAAGCAAGATTTGAATATGGATGTCCCTTAAGCGAGGACTATGGATCTATTCTAAATTTCCCGTTATATTCCGATATTCAATCGATTAATTTTTTTCAGAACTGCTTGTAAGGGTTTATCAGATAGAACTACATAGCGATGGGTCGCCTAACTCTCAGGCGTTCTAGTATAGATGGATGAGAGTAAAATTCCCCATCTACTTCCTATTTTTTTGTGTTCAAGTGGGCATGGCAGCCATTCTCTCACTTCACAGTTTTGGAAGCCAATATTTCAGCAAATATTGCAAATTCAACTTCAATCCACTTGCAGAAAACGTATTGTTATTGTGTTTCGATTAAGTAATAGACCTGAAGTAAAACGCTCCTAATGTTGGGTAATTCGCTTACAAAGAGAAATATAATCAGCAGCAATTCTGGCTGCGACTATAATAGCCGAAGTGGTTAAATTGTGCTCTTCTGCTGAATACAAAGAAGTCGGGAGGTGGAACGAATCCCCTGTGACGCGAGACTTCTCTATTTTATTTATTTTTTGGAAAAAGTTTATTTTCGTGACCTGTATGAAATATTAATGAAACCTCCTTCTGACAAAACTCCTCCCGTATAATAGCAAATTACATGGTTAGTTTTACTTCGCTTATGTTGTAATATTTGCCGTCGTCTTACGAACGCTGCAACACGACTTAAATTTTACGACTAAATGCTTTATAGAAATAAATTGCACGTGCTGCAAATAAAATAGGGAATTACTCATAATTCAACTAACATTCCTCCCAAAATCAATATTTTCCTTTAAATATCCACTTTATAGAAATAAATTGCACGTGCTGCAAATAAAATAGGAAATTACTCATAATTCAACTAACATTCCTCCCAAAATCAATATCTTCCTTTAAATACCCACACTCAAATCTGTTTATAATTCTGGAATAGTATTATCAGGTTAAGAGATTTATTTCGACCATGCATTGCTAATCTTTATATCAGCTTACAATGGATATAAGGAAGCATTTGTACCTCTTTCATGTTGGAAGAACATTAGATAGGAAGAACATTAAAATGTTCCAGGCACAAAAACGAAAATAATTTCTTTAAAACTCCTGAGTGAGCTCAGCATGACTTTTATAGTTGATTATAAGTAATGCGAGGCAAATACAATGGTTTGAGACAATAGGACCAAAAGTAATGAAATCAAATGAATTTAACGTATTACATAACCATACGGAAGTATTTAACACTATTAACATTGTATTAGTGGTCACAACATAATTCTGAAAGGTATCAAATATCAGCGAGTAAATAAATTAATGGTACATTAAACAGAGCACAATAAAGTAGTGGATTCTTGAACGTGAAGCAACCTTTACACCTAGCCGTATTGCCATCTGTTTATTTCCAGCTCTATTAAATATTGCCATGTCCTCATTAACCGGCTGTCTAGAAGTGTCTCTTTATCCTACTTCTTCATTTCTGATGACAATACACAATCTCGAGGATTTGTGACGTTTCTTAATGTTCGGTTACAGAAAATAAGCACGCGGGAGGTAAGTATCGAACCACCAACTGAATTCAGGAATAACGGCATTCCTCGGTTATTACTTTCTCTAAACGAACTATATACATGGCGTATAGAGAACGTATTGTATTGCACCAAAAAATTCAATACCAAGATTTAACAGGAAATACATATTTTGAGACCCTATGAATAGAAACACTTTGTTTGTAGGTGTGGGTGTGTGTTTCTGTGGGCAGCATAGCTCAAGAACGAAAAGTCCGTTAAATACCAAATTTTGATATTTTAGTGCAATATCTTCCAAGGAAGATTTTCAAGAAATCTCCCACCCCAAACTACCCTTTACATGGTAAAAATTTCGAAAATTTTGATTTTCTGAAAAATTGCTCTAATGATTTTGTTTAAAACCTCTTATATTTATGACCATTAAACTGTATGTCTTGAATTTTCTTGGAATAACCTCTTTAGTCCTGTTTATTCTGCATGCTTTTTTTTATTGAATTTTCCATAACCGTAACCCGTAAGAGAAAGACAAAACTTGCGACATAAAACATGTAGAGCTCGATAAAACACACAATATATGTCATATACACTTTTTTGGGGATTTGGCCGTTTTTGAGATATTCATTGTTATTTATTTCAGTTTTAAACTATTTAAAACCTTTCTCATACTGGAACTTGTCAACGCTTGGCCAAGCAAAGAAACGGATTTCAACCCCATAGGAACCATGTTTTAAAACGTTTGGCTGTCGATTTATCCTAGTGAATTCCCTTATTTTCCTTCTACTTATAAGGAGTTAAGTAATAAACTGTTTCTGTTAATGTTTTAGCAGGAAATAGAAGAATAAGCTTATTAACTAATTTGTTACAGAGATGTAGAGAAAATCATGTAAATGTAGCATATCAGATATTTTTTCAGTTGGGATTTTACACCCTATACTACTAATGTAACGGGTTGCTCCAGTGTTGTTAGTAGTACTCTCAGAAATTGTATAAATATTTTGCTTTTGTTTCTGAATATTATTTACATTTTGCCGATGAGAAGGGATCATCTAGAAGAATGTCGCAGTTTTTAGTGTGGAGCATAAGTTCCTTAGATGCTTTTATTAATGAGAGACAAATGCAGATAAAATTCTGCAAACGATATAATAATAATAATAATAATAATAATAATAATAATAATAATAATAATAATAATAATAATAATAATAATAATAATAATAACTGTTACTTGTTCCCGTTGATAGGCATTTGAAAACATTATGATGATGATGGTTAGTGTTTATGGGCGCTCAACTGCAAGGTCATCAGCGCCCTTATTAAACAAATGATGGCAAAAGCCAGAGATAAAGCTCAATAAGAAATATTATTAATAAGAACGAAAGATTAGTCTAAAAATGAATGTAAAAAGTAATCATAGAAAAAGCCATAGATTGGTGATTTGAGAGAAAAAAAAATTAAAACTAATACAAAAGCAAGGATAAAAACAACTAAATCCGAAATTTGAATGGTATCTTCGATAAAAATTCAAAAATCTTAGCTACCGCTCAACTATCGTCCGCCGTTCTGCAAGACTGACCGGCAGTTGCAGTGATTCCCGAATATGTGCTAGATTAACACAATCTAGCAACACATGACGGACAGACAAATCTTCTCCACAAAGCGGACACAATGGAGGAGATTCACTCTTAAAAAGGAAACTATGTGTAAAATTGCAGTGGCCAATACGCAAACGAGCCAAAATTACTTCCCCCCGTCGCGAATGACGAGAAGTTACCCAGTTTGTTGGAAGGTCTTTCACTACTCTAAGCTTGTTTCCGCGGAGAGCTGACCACTCTTCGTGCCAGCACGAAAGTATCGCCCTGCGCACAACAAGCTTAAAGTCTTCCGATGTTATACAAGAAATTTTTGTACTGGGCTCTGTGGTTGCCGTCTTTGCTGCAAAATCTGCCAGTTCATTCCCCGGGAAGCCAATGTGACTAGGAATCCATACTCACTCCAAATTAACCCCGGAAGTATATAAACCGTGGAGGGCATCCTGGATACGCTGCACGATAGGATGATAGTTGTAGAGATCACCAAGGCTCTGAAGTGCACTCAGGGAATCACTCAATATAAGACAGTCACTTAAATTTCGACGGCCAACGTGCAGAATAGCTCGATATATTGCGTATAGCACCGACACTATAAATAGATGTGCCACTATGAAAACCGAATGTATATTGTTCGGTATCATAAACAAAGGCGCACCCAACACCAACGGTACACTTACCTCCGTCAGTATATATACAAGTTCGGTCATTGTAGTTTGACAAAAATTCTAAAAAACATCTACGGATACTAGAAAAAGGCATTATAGACTTTCAGTATGCCGTCATCCCGAGGTTTACGTGGGATGTTGTAAGTAACCAAGATGGGTGCACCCTTTCCCTCTTGGGAAACATTCTAGACATTACGATACCGTGCTTATGAAGAAGCATTCGGAAGCGAACACCTGGGGGCCGTGGACTAATTGAGATATTTCTATAACGTTCGTCCAGCTCGGTGTTAAAAAAAGGAGTGAACGTTGGATGCGAAGGCATGCACTAAAGCCCACAGCCATAATTTGTTAACAGAATATCTCCTCTACACTGCAGAGGGGGCTCCGTCGATTCAGCATAAAGGCTGGCTACTGGACTGGTTGGAAAAGCTCCATCAGCCAGACGTATACCCTGATTATGGACAGTGTCTAATCTTCTAAGCACAGATGGTCTTGCCGAAGAATAAACTATGCATCCGTCATCTAACTTGGCTCGGATCAGTGAGCGATAAAGTCGCAGCAAGACTGTCCGATCCGCTCCCCAAGATTTGCCACTTAGTATCCGTAGAATATTCAGAGAACGGTTACAGCGGGCTTTCAGCTGTGCTCTAAGTGGTGACCAACACAGTTTTCTATCGAATATCAACCCAAGGAATCTCGTGTCATCCGCGTATGGTAGTAAAACTGTGGCAAACCGCAGCGAAGGTGGTAATCGCCTCCTGCGGCGCCAGAAGTTCACGCAGAGTGATTTCTCAGCAGAGAAGCGAAAGCCATTTTTAGAGCTCCAATCTGAGAGCTTGTCTAAACACCGCTGCAGACGGCTTTCCAAAAAAGGTGTGCGCTGAGATGTGCAATAGATGGCAAAGTCGTCTACGAATAAGCAGGACGATACTCTTGGGAGAATACATTTCGAGATAGAATTAATTGCTATAGCAAACAGCGTGACGCTTAGTACCGATCCCTGTGGCACTCCGTTCTTTTGAACAAAAATATTTGATAAAACCGAGCTGACCCTTACTCGGAAAACGCGGTGCCTCATAAACTCCTGAATGAATAACGGAAGGCGTCCACGTATGTTCCAGTTGTATAGGGAATGTATTATTCCTGCCCGCCAACACGTATCATAAGCCTTTAGAGGTCAAAGAACACCCCAACGGTTTGACAGTTCTTCATGAATCCATTCATTATCTGCGTCGAAATCGAGACAAGACGGTCAGCTGTTGAACGACGTCGTCGAAAACCGCACTGGGTGTTGGTCAGTAGATTATGAGTTTCCAGCCACCATATCAACCGTCCATTGATCATGCGTTCCATCACCTTGCAAACGCAACTGGTGAGGGAAATTGGACGGTAGCTGGATGGAAGAAAACGGTCCTTTCCAGCTTTCAAAATAGGTACGATGGTGGCCTCTCGCCACTTTTCCAGAAAAGTGGCGTCAACCCAATCATGATTATAGACCTCGAGTAGGAAGGCCTTACCTTCAGGAGAGAGATGTTGCAACATTTGGACGTGTATTCCACCAGGACCTGGTGCAGAGTTTCGCGAAGATGATAGTGCATGGTCTAACTCCCTCATGGTGAAGAGTCGATTGTAATCTTCAAGATTTTTAGAACGAAAGTTGAAACCTTGCGATTCCACCTGAGCCTTAACGGGAAGAAAATCAGGCGAACAATTCTCTGAGCTAGACACTTGAGCGAAAGCACCGCCAAAAATGTTGGCCACGTCAAACTTATCAATAACATCTCCTACAGCTGTTTTAAGACCGGCGATTGGCGTATGAGTCATTTTTCCGTCCACGCGCCTTGACTTATCCCATACGATAGAGGAAGGTGTATATCGATTGAATGACGCTACAAACTTGCTCAATGATGTCTTTTTGCTATCCTTAACAACCTGCCTAGATTTGGCACGCATCTTTTTATACTCAATCAGGTTATCCAGTGTTGGGCGACGTTGGAAAATCCTGAGAGCACGCCTGCGAGCATGAATGGCATTCCGGCATTCATCAGTCCACCAAGGTACCGGAAATCGACGACTGGTTTTGGTCGTCGACCGTGGAATAGACTGCTCGGCAGCATCAAGAATATTTTTTGTGAGGTGCTCCACTAAGACCCTCACAGAGTCATGCTCGTTGTAATAAAAGACAGCCAACCGGGAGTAAAGGTTCCAGTTGGCTTGATCTATACACCATCTAGGTAAACGTGTGGAACATGTATATTGTGCCAAGAGACTGATAAGACATTGAAAGTGGTCACTAGAATGCAGATCAGAGATGATATTCCACTGTAAGGAAGATGCTAATGGTGGTGAACAAACTGCTAAATCCAAGTGTGAAAAAACTGTTGAAAGCATCAGAAAGAAATGTACGTTCTCCGGTGTTAAGGAGAATTAGGTTAGAATTATTCAAGAAATCAGCAATTAACTTACCTCTCGCAAAAGCCCGAGGTGAGCCCCAAAGTGGATGGTGGGCATTTACATCACCTACCAATAGAAACCGTGTTGGTAATTGAGAAACTAGATTCTCTAAATCAGTGAGCGAGAGTTCGTCATTCGGAGGAAGGTATATATTACAAATGGTGAATCTTATATGTGACAGTTTAATCCTTACAGCTACTGACTGGATGTCAGACTGTAATGATACAGATTGCGCGAATATATCATCTCTGATGAGCATCATAGTGCCTCCGTGTGCAGGTACACCCTCTTCCGATGATAGATCACACCTTACTGGGGTGTACCGTTTGATTTTGAAGCTGTCTTGTGGACGGAGCTTAGTCTCTTGCAAACATACGACCAAAGGATCGTGCTGGTTAAGCATCAGTTCAAGCTCAGGTCGATGTCTTCTTATTCCACGTAAGTTCCATTGTAGAATAGCCATGTTCTTTATAATGGGCTAAGTTGTACATTGTGGTTGTTTCTATTTTGAAGGCTGCGGAGGTCGGTTGAGTTTATTCTTTTTAGGTGTCGGGAAGACACCTTCTACGGGAGGATGGTCCTGCCTCTTTGTCATTGTCCTTCTGGCAGTGAGGGCAGTATCACCTTCCTGCATCTCCTCCACTTGGGAGGACCCCTTTCCTATTGAAAATTTCGGTTCGAGTACCTCGAACCGATTGGAAATAGAGACCGGCGAAGATGATAGTCGCCGACCTGAGTCCTTCCCAGTTGAATCCTCAGACGAGGACCTCCGTGGACTCTTGTTTCCCTTTGTTGCTTTGGGAATAGGCTTTACACGTTGTTTGAGGACGTCAGTTCTCTTATAGGTGTTCTTAAACTTTCTTTCTGGTTCTTTATATATTATTAGCTTGCCAGACTTGTTGGTCGAGGACGATTGCTTTGGCGGCGATTTAATTTTAGCGCTTTTTACAGTTTCAGATGTTACTACTGACTTAGATGTTGAAGTCGAAGGCCTAGGAAGTGAGCTGGCTGTGAGAATCTTTTCTGCAATTGTGACCCCGTTTATATCGCTGGTTTGAATTGCGATTTCCCGACTTTGTACCGATTTAGCTACAATTGAGCTATAGGTACCATACTTCGGGACAGAGGGTTGGCGGATTCGCAAGAGTTTCTGGGCTTCCAAGAAGGACACCTTCTCTTTGACCCGTATCTCCTGGACCGTCTTTTCCTCTGCAAAACGGGGACAACTACGGGAACTTGATGGATGTTCACCGTTACAGTTAACACACGTTAGAGCTGACGTGCATTCTCCGTCATGCGAGATTTTGCCACAGTTCACACAGGTAGACTCGCCGTTGCAGAATTCGCTGGTGTGGCCAAAGCGCTGACATTTATAGCATCTGAGCGGGTTCGGTATATACGGTCTTACCTCAATGGATTCATACCCTGCCATTATCCTTTGTGGGAGATCTACCCGATCAAAGGTAATAAATAGGGTACGGGTAGGCACGAATTGTCCATTTACTTTTCTTTGAACCCGATACACAGATGTTACGCCTTGAGGAGCAAGATTTTCTTGAATTTCCTCACAGGTTAAACCGTCTAGTAAGCGGGTGTTTACCACACCGTGTGAGGAATTCAAGCTTTTGTGTACATCGCCTTTACTGGATAGCTAGCTAACATTTTGGACTTTAGTATTTTTGCAGCCTGGGATGCTGATTCTGCTTCTACCAGGAGCGTGACATTACGAGCTCTTATACAAGATTTTACAGGACCAGCAATATTATCAAGACCCTTTTGAATAATAAAAGGGCTTACGCTAGAGAACTTTCTTCCTTCCTCTGTTCTATTGACAATCAAGTAGCGAGGACCACAACACTCGACTACTTCTTTTCTGAACTCAGTACCAGATTTAATGGATTTTTTTGATTTTGCCATGAAAGTAAATTTTTATTTTCATCCCCCGGTGCTCCCCACCCACCACGGAGTCCAACAAAGGGTCATCCCACTGGGACGACAGGGCTACACAGGGGATATAGCAGGCTCGCCGTCCCACTCACCCTGGAGTTCGGTATAATACCTAGTCCTGGCCGATTGACTAGGGGTGGGCTAGTCCCTAGCCTGCCATTTAGGTGAAGCAGAAACCAAAGTGGTGTATTAAGTTGCGTACCCTCCCTAGTCACTGAAAAGACAGAAGGCCCAGGCTCAGATACGCAACCCTCAACCAACCAGGATATTCCTTTCCACCGACAGGGGTATCCACGCACGGCCAACACGTGGGTGGGCATTTTGATAGACTGAATCCCTCACCACTCGGAGGTTGCCCACACGAGGGAGTTCAGGTTGGCTCGGGACCCCGGGTGCGCCAAACCCGTAATTACCTTAGTAGGCCCCTGGGGGATTGAAAACATTAGATAGGTAGATCCAGACTGATAAATTCAATGTCAGAACCGAGATTTGCACAACGGATCTCCGGGTTCAAATCCCGACTATGGCATTGAACTTTTCAGTTTGACTCTTCCTATCCAATTCCAGGCCTACACGCGGTTTGTGTTGAAAAAAACAATTTGAAAATATTGTCCTTGAGATTCACGTTCATACATGATGGAGGAGTAAAGATTGAATATATGATGATTTACAGGCAACATTTGTATTTTGGATTTAAAAATAAGATATGTTTAATAATATTAATTTCATAATCAAACATTCCGCCATAATTTAGCAGCAGAGTGGTACTTTGAAGACTCGAGGTCGAAATAAACTCTTGTTTGCAATGAATAGGTAACAATCGGGTTTCCATTTTGTCTTAGTTCATTTACTTCGAGTGCTTATAATGAGTCAGTCATGTTTGTAAAATAACAAAATTATTGCTATTATTATATTCAATAGGAGAATTAATATAAAAAAATCTGACGTGTTACACTCACATGGCTTTCTCTAGCTACTTTGCAAACAAACTTCTTGCGAAAGATAATTAATTCTTCTTTCAACACCATGCTAATCGAGATTAACATTAGCAGAATGTACTTATTACCTAGTTCCTTATAAGCAGAATGGAACTAAGAGAATGCACTAAGCTAAAATGATAGTCAAATGTTTTAAAACCTGTCGTTATACGATTGTCATTGCAAATCGCTTCTTTGCTTGGCCAGGAGTAGAAGAAAAGAAAAACGGACACTTCCGACTGAGAAAAGTATAAGTACTTCACAATTGAAACTAATAACAAGGAATACCTTGAAAACGATAAGCTCTAAGAAAAAAAAATGTATATGACATATCTTGTGTATTTTAACAAAATCTACATTTTTTGTATAGTGAGTTTTTGTCTATCTCTTACGGTTTATTGGTTATGCCAAATTAAGTAAAATTCATCCAGAATAAATAGGTCTTTAGAAATTCAAGATATACATTTTGGACTGCCTCTGTGGTCGAGTGGTCAGCGAGCTGACTTCTTATCCCGAGGTCCCGGGTTCGATTCCCGGCTGGGACGTGGAATTTTTCTTTAACCGGATTTATTCCCTATCCCCCACAGAGTCTGGAAGTATGAATGTGAGAGTGAATGTGCGTGTGTTTAGTAATATAATAAATGATTAACCTAATGTTCTAACCTACGGTAATACGAGTTGTTTCACTAGTCAAAGCCCCTGATATGACCAATTAAATTAAAGGGGGCTATACAAATGAAACTATAAAAAAAAAAAAAAAAAAAAAAAGATATAAATTTTATTAGTGATGGAATATGTGGGATTTTAATAAAAAATCGTTAGAGCTATTTTTAAGAAAA
This sequence comes from Hymenopus coronatus, assembly GCA_030762935.1. Lineage (NCBI taxonomy): Eukaryota > Metazoa > Arthropoda > Insecta > Mantodea > Hymenopodidae > Hymenopus > Hymenopus coronatus. The sequence continues at coordinate 142,290,843 of CM060897.1, forward strand.
GTATTTTCGAAAATTTCCCCATGTAAAGGGTAGTTAGGGATGGGGGGGGGGATTTTCTTGAAAACCTTCGTGTCGTATCCTTGGAATAGACCAAACTTAAATACCAAGTTTGGTATTTAACCGTCTTTTCGGTTTTTGAGCTATGCTGTCTACAGACACACACACACACGCACACACGAACCTGTTTCTGAAAATGCTTTTTTTTTTAATCAGAGGGTCCTAAAACCTGTATTTCCGGTGAAAACTCAACATCGAAGTTTTGAGTGGAATACAATACTTCTCTATCCCTATGTACATACGGGGCTAGATAAAGTCAAAATAGAAGTATTTGTTTGTCTCAAACCCGTGTAAGTTCCCTGTAAATGCGGGAAACACTGACGTTGTAAAAGTCATCTTATAATTTAATCGCTGTTTGCTGCTGTCAAATTTATCAACCACTTGGACAAGGCTTACAATTAATGCCCAAGAATGACAGGTATCAGAGAATAGCATAGTGATATTTCACGCTCGCACATTTTACTTTATGATGATAAAACTATAAAAACATAACGTAGAGAATCGTGTATGAATCACAATTCGAATACCCTTCTTTGCAAATCACCATCAAAATTATTACGTTGGTTTAATTCACTGGAAAACAAAACTCACTTATAATTTTTTTTTTTTGCAAAAACATATCATTCCTTATGTATTTTGATGTACTGAGTTCAAATATGGCCTTAGAGTTTTTCTAGTACCCTCAGTTTTTACTTTCTCTATGGGAACTATGTACATATGTATAGAGAAGGTATTGAATTCCAGCCAAAAATTCGATACTGAGATTTCACCGGAAATACATGTTTTAGGTCCCCCTGAATCCAAAAAAAGCATTTTTGCAAAAAAGTCCGTGTGTGTGCCTTTGTGTGTCCGTGTGTGTGCATGTGTGGGTGTCTGTGCACAACATAGCTCAAAAACGAAAAGTCCGTTAAAAACCAAATTTGGTATTTAGGTTTGGTTTCTTCCAAGAATACGACACGAAGATTTTGAAGAACAGCCCCCTACCTCCAACTATCCTTTACATGGAATTTTTTTTAAAACATTTTGATTTTCTAAAAAATAGCTCTAGCGTTTTTGATTAAAATATCGTATATTACAGATATTTACCTGACAAATACAATGTATATGTTGAATTTTCTGGGAATAGTCTCTGAAGACTACTTTATTCTGGATGAATTTTACGGTGTTTTGCATATCTGCTAAACCGTAACAGATGGATAAAAACTTACTACACAGAAAATGTAGAGCACATTAAAACACACAAGTTACGTTATATATATTTTTCCGTGGAGGTGATCGTTTTTAAGGTATTCGTTGTTTTAGTTTCAGCTTTGAAAACCTTATACTTTTCTCATACAGGAATTTGTCAACTCCTATCCATACAAACAAAGGAACTTCAGTCACATGGCAACCAGCTTTTCACTATCATTTTAGCATATGGTTTCCCTTATTTTGCTCCTACTTACAAGGTAGCAAGTAATAAAACTGTTCCTGCTGATTTTTTCTTTATTAATATGAAGTAAATAGAAGCATAAGCTTTTTAACAACAATTTGTTCCACAGATGTGGAGAAAGTCATGTGAATGGAACACGTCAGAGTTTTTTAGTAAATCGTGTATTTAAACTTCTAAAAATTTGTAAATCATATGTAAAGTTACCGTAATATGTAAATGAATTCTTCATAATAAAATTATATAATTTTGTAAATGTAACTAATGAATATAGCTGAAAATTTTGCCAGTTCGTTTTCAAGTCCATCTTCTGGCTAGTTCGTTTTGAAGCCCATTCTCTACTGCTGTCAGTTGAATTTCTACCGTTTGCTGCTTCTTCTGTAACTTCTTGTGGTTTTTCTAATGAGGTTCCAGCAGTAATCTGCAAGTATATTAGGTTTCCAGCTTCCTTGATACCTCTTCTCTATTTCAGAAATATCTTAGTGGAATCTTTGTCCATATTCATCACTAGATTTGTAGGGAAAGTTTTCAAATGGGAATGCAGGAAGGGTATTTTGAGAGACATGTTGGAACCTAGTAATTTCTCAATTAATTGTTGGTAATTTTGTGCTCTAATATTACCTAAGAACTGTTCACAAATGGTTTTGAATGATATCCGTACTTTAAGTTCCACATGATTCACTTTACTTTCAAACTGCTGATCTTTTATTAGTTCTCGAATTTGAGCCCAACAAAATAGCCTTCCTTTAACTTTGAAGAACTGCTTCTTGGACATTTGTCTTCTAGGTATTTGAAACCTGCTCCGGATTTGTCTAACGTCTTCACAAGGTTCTTCATCAGGCCTAATTTAATCTGAAGTGGAGGCAAAAGAATTTTTGATTTATCAACTAATGGTTCAGCTGAAACATTCTTCTCTCCAGGTCCAAATTTCTTCCGGGGAGGCCATATTTTACTGTCGTAATGTATGGATTTGGCACGGCCATCCCATTTGCACAAAAAGCAGCAATATTTCGTATATCTACTTTGCAAGCCTAGCAGTGCTCCAATAATTTTGAAATCGCCACAGATGAACCAATTGTACTTGTCATACTGCACTTTGTGTAATGCTAGCTGCATATTTTTGTAACTTTCTTTCATTTGTACTGCATGACGAATGGGCACTGATGGTTGTGTATTACCATTATGTAAAATCACAGCTTTTAAACTTAACTTTGAAGCATCTTAACCATAAGCATTCGTCTGGGTTGTGAATTTTACCAAGAGTATTCATCAAACCATCAATGTCACAACAGTAATTCAAATTCTCTTCCTTTCTGAAATATCTAATCAGGTGCTCTTCTCGTTTTCGAAAAAATGACATTGATCAATCTCTGTGTAAATTATTCCACTCCTTTAGCCCAGAATTTAAAAGTTCTGCTTGAGCTTTGGAAAGATTTAAGTCTCGGTTGAAATCGTTTAACTCTCCTTGAGATACCTCATGATGCATGTTGGGATCTGGATCTTCAAAGTCTGATCCTAAGTTGGTGAGAACTAGTGGGTTATCACTTCCTTCAGACTTGTTTTCTAATGTCCAGGTTTCAGGAGGAACATGAATAGGCATCTCATCACTGTAAGCAACAGGTCTAATAGCTGATGGATATTAATTTTTTTGTGTTTACCCTTAAGCCCTGTTATTTTAGTCATTCAAAAAAGAAGTATCAATATGGTTCATTGGTTCCCTCCATACCATAGGAATTCCAAAAGGCCTAGAAACTTTACGTTTATTCTTTATTAACCGGCTGGCACAATTTATGCAAACTACACGGGGAACCCAACTGCGTTTTTGATCACCAAGTTTAAGATCAAAATGTAATAAATATAATTAATTTTCTGTCTATTTGACTTTATTGTTTATTCACTGCAGACCTATCAGAAATTATCAGGATTATTTATACATATTCGCGACATATTTACTCCTAATGTATATTCAATACATTTATGGTATATCACCAAGTAAGCACATTTTTAAGTTATGTTGTGTCATATTCTCACTTGGTCACACTCCATACAACGTCTCACTAGTACAACCTACAAATCACTGATTCTGCTATGGACGAAACTGGTATTAATTTTCAGGTAAACATAAGATTAGGCAGAAAGAAGCTTACTAACATACTGTAAGAGTAAAGATTGAAAAATATACAGATGATTCAGCTAGGATCAAACTAGTAAACATAAGATTAATAGCATAAGACATTGAGAGTTGAATTATAAGCATTTGAGACATTAGAAAGTGTTATAATTTATTTACTCTTAGGATATACAACAACAGAAAGTAAGTCGTCAAAGACAACATTAATTATTAATATCACACCACGGTCCTACTAGCTAAAGCAGTAAAATATTAAAAAAAATCTGATGTGTACCATTCACATGACTTTCTCCATATCCCTGCAACAAATAATTCTTAAAAAGCTTATACTTCTATTTACTTTATGCTAATCAGAAAAAATAGCAGAGATGGTCTAATTACTCGCTTCCTTGTCAGTAGGAGCGAAATAAGGGACAACTGTAGGTTAAACTGATAGTCAAAATCTGGTTGCTATGTCAATGAAGTTCCTTTGTCTATATGGATAGGAGTTGACAAGTTCCTGTATGAGAAAAGTATACGTTTTTCATAGCAGAAACCAAAAATAAGGAATGTCACAAAAACGACGAACTCCATGAAAAAAAATATATATAACATAAATTGTGTGTTTTAATGTGCTCTACATTTTTTGTGTAGTAAGTTTTTGTCCATCTCTTACGGTTTAGCAGTTATTCAAAATTTAGTAAAATTCATCCAGAATAAACTACTCTTCAGAGGCTATTCCCAGAAAATTCAAGATATACATTTTATTTGTCAGGTAAATATCTTTAATATACGAAATTTTAATCAAAATTGTTAGAGCCATTTTTGAGAAAATCAAAATTTTCGAAAAAAGTTCCATGTAAAGGGTAGTTGGGGGTGGGAGTATTTTTCTCAAAATCTTCGTGTCGCATCCCTGGAAGATACTAAACTTAAATACCAAGTTTGGTATTTTACCGACTTTTCGTTTTTGAGTTATCGTGTTCACAGACACACGGACACACGTACACATGGACACACGAACACACACACACACACACGGACCTTTTTGTGAAAATGCTTTTTTTTGGATATTGGGGACCCTAAAACATATATTTCCGGTAAAATCTCGGTTTCGAATTTTCTGGTGGAGTGCAATACTTTCTCTATACACTATATACATAGAGTGTATGGAGAAAGTAATAAATGTTTTTATTATCACTATTAGGTCTTGCTTATAGTGTCAATTACTATAACATAAACTTAGGCATTTAGAGCCAATGCTAATTCAGTATTTATTTTTGAAACTGAGGGTGCTAGAGAAAAACTGTTTTTCAGCGCTAAAATCCACATAGTAAAACAACCAATTTCATGCAAAAGAACTTTTGGCTGCTATTCAGTGAATTATTTATTCATTATTTAAATACCATTAACAAAATAACAAGTCGAGAAACTTATACCCCACACTGAAAACAGCGATATTCATTAGGTAGAGTAAGACTGAAAAACTCAACGCCATAGCCGGGATTTGAGCCTCGGATATCCCGGTCTCAATCTGACTCTTACCTAGTCAACTCCTGCACTACCCACGGCTAGTCTGGAAAAACAATTAATTAAGTGATATTCATGTTTTTGTAGGTACTCTTCTCCCGGAAATAAATGTAATTAACGTATAAAAACAAAGCAAAATATTTGTACAATTTCTTAGACTACTACTGACTTCTTCATTGCAAGGCAATTGATGCCAAACTAGCAGAGTAGAACTTCACGTAAGATGAATAGAGCGCGACCGCTAAAGTGACGAATAACCGAGGCTGTTGAATCACTGTCCGTGAATTCAAAAGTGCTAGCAGGTGGTGGTTCGATCCTCATCTACCCGTGCTTACTTCTGAAGCGGAACGTTATCAAACGTCTTTAATTCCTCGAGACCATCTATTGTCATCAGGATAAAAGCACATTTCTAAACGCCAGTTAATGGAGACATGGCAACATTATAGTGCTAGAAATAAACAGGTCGGCAACGCTGCTCGGTGTCAAGATTGCTTCACGTATACAAGAATCCACTACTGCATTGATCTCTGTTTAATATAACGTTAATTTATTCGCTGGCATTTGCTAATTCTTAGAATTATTTTGTGACCATTAATAGAATTGTAATAGCATCAAATACTTTCGTATGGTTACATGATATATTAAATGCATTTGATTTCGATAGTTTTGAGTGTTATTATCTCATTCCATTGCGTTTGCCACGCATTACATATTATTAACTGTAAAGATCATGCTGAGTACATTCAGTATTTCTGAAGAAATTATTTTCCTTTTTATGCCTACAACATTTTAATTTTCTTCCGATCTAGCGAGACATTCCAATATGAAGAAGGTACAAATGCTTCCTTATGCCCATTGTAAACTGATATAAACATTAGCAAATTATCTTAACCTGATAATACCATTCCAGAATTTTAGGCAGATTTGAATGGCTTGGTGGATCGCTTTCCCCAGCAGATGCGATAGGCGCATTGTTACTAGGTGCTGGTGGTAGTACTAGTTTTACCGAGTGATCCTATACCTTAGGTGCCAAGTCACTGTCGAGGAAATTGGGTACTTCAGGAGTACACAAAGGTGGGATACTCCTCAGAAGCTGGTGATTGTTGTGGTGGCACTGTTGCATTACATTGTCGGGTCAAGGGCCCCTCCTTCTTACACAGAAAACACATTGGCGTATCCGTAGATATGTAAATGCAATAGCTTCATAGTGGACTTAGAAGCATTCAGGCAATTTGTAATATTCATCGACTTTGACGTAGAACTGCCTACGAAAGCTTAGAATATGTGAAAACCCGGGAGTAGTTAATCCGGCTCGAATGTGGCTAATGGCAGAAATAGGCCGTAGGTGGCTAAGTAACTTTCCAAAACATAGTTCGGTATTATGGGGCAGACATTGGATAGTACCGCTCTTCTTTGTTTGGTTAGACGTGGGCGAAGCATTAGGGAAATGTTGATTTTAATTTCAGGGTGACTGTTAGCAAGCTCGTCCGCTTATTTGCTAGATACATGCAAATTCGATTGTTGGAGATGCGGGAAACGAAACATATATTTGCTGGTTCTATGAGTTTACCAATTGTGTATACATAATCTTGATAGTTATACCTTCATGGGCAGCAATTATTTATAGCTTGATATTTAAGAAGGTCCATATATCCATTTGGTTTACCTGATGTGCTGCTGCTGTATATTTCGGGTCGTTTAGGCTCATTACATGAAAAAAGAAGCTGTAAATTGCACAATTAAATACATCCCTGTATTTAAAGTTACTGGCGTGTCACAAGAAGAAACACGCACAGATTTAACAGTGTAAATATAATATTTTGAAGCACTGTCTCACGAAACGTTTTCAGTATTCCACTGTTGCTGCATATACGAGTATTTTCTCCAGGCAGTCAACTCTCATATTTGATATTTTCTTTAAGCATGTTCTTATGCTACTAATATCTAACTTCCCCTTGCTTAGCGCATTTTTCCTTTGCTCTGTCCATTGTTCATTGCTTACATAACAACTTTACTCCTAAGTGATCAACCTTGCTTAAAACTTCAAATTCACTCCCCTCTACCCACCATCTGTCTTCTCTGCTGAGTTTATTTCCATTCTTACCAACCATAATTTTTTATTTACTTCTATTTAATTTCAAACCCATTTTTTGCAGTATTTTTCTGTTGCTACTACTGACTACTACTGGCTACTAATTACTATTAACTACTACTAACTACTATTAACAATTACTACTACTCCTACTCCTAATCTACCTACTACTACTACTACTACTACTACTACTAACTACTACTACTACTACTACTACTACTACTACTACTACTACTACTACTACTACTACTACTACTACTACTACTACTACTACTACTACTACTAACTACTGCTGCTACTACTACTACTACTTTTACTACTACTACTAACTACTACTACTACCACTACTTTTACTACTACTACTACTAACTACTGCTACTACTACTACCACTACTTTTACTACTACTACTACTAACTACTACTACTACTACTACTACTAACTACTGCTACTACTACTACCACCACTACTTTTACTACTACTACTAACTACTACTACTACTACTACTACCACTACTTTTACTACTACTACTACTACTAACTACTACTACTACCACCACTACTTTTACTACTACTACTACTACTACTACTACTAACTACTGCTACTACTACTACTAACTACTACTACTACTACTACTACTACTACCACCACTACTTTTACTACTACTTTTACTACTACTACTACTACTACTACTACTACTACTACTAACTACTGCTACTACTACTACTACTATTACTACTACTACTAACTACTACTACTACTACTACTACTACTACCACCACTACTTTTACTACTACTACTACTACTACTACTACTACCACCACTACTTTTACTACTACTACTACTACTACTACTAACTACTGCTACTACTACTACTACTACCACCACTACTTTTACTACTACTACTACTACTACTACTACTACTACTACCACCACTTTTACTACTACTTTTACTACTACTACTACTACTACTACTACTACTACTACTAACTACTGCTACTACTACTACTACTACCACCACTACTTTTACTACTACTACTACTACTAACTACTGCTACTACTACTACTAACTACTGCTGCTACTACTACTACTACTACTACTACTACTACTACTACTACCACCACTACTTTTACTACTACTACTACTACTACTACTACTAACTACTGCTACTACTACTACTACTACTACTACCACCACTACTTTTACTACTACTAACTACTACTACTACTACTACTATTACTACTACTACTACTACCACTACTTTTGCTACTACTACTACTGCTACTACTACTACTACTACTACTACTACTACTACTACCACTACTTTTACTACTACTACTACTACGACTACTACTACCCCTACTTTTACTACTACTACTACTACTAGTACTACTACTACTACTACTACTACTAGTACTACTACTACTACTACTACTACTAGTACTACTACTAGTACTACTACTACTAGTACTACTACGACTACTACTACTACTACTACTACTACTACTAGTACTACTACTACTAGTACTACTACTACTACTACTACTACTAGTACTACTACTACTACTACTACTAGTACTACTACTAACTACTACTACTACTACTACTACTACTACTACTACCACTACTTTTACTACTACTACTACTAACTACTACTACTACTACTACTACTAACTACTGCTACTACTACTACTACTACTACTACTACTACTGCTACTACTACTACTACTACTACTACTACTACTACTACTACTACTAACTACTGCTACTACTACTACGACTACGGCTATAACTACTACGACTACTACTAACTACTTCTACTACTACTACGACTACGACGACTACGACTACGACTACGGCTATAACTACTACGACTACTACTACTACGACTACGGCTATAACTACTACGACTACTACTAACTACTTCTACTACTACTACTACGACTACGACTACGGCTACTACTACTACTACTACTAACTACTGCTATAACTACTACTACTACTACTACTACTAGCTACTGCTACTACTACTACGACTACGACTACTACGACCACTACTACTACTGCTACTACTACTACGACTACGACTACGACTACTACTACTACTACTACAGAAATGAAATTCTAATCTAAAGGTTTTATGGGTTCTAAATAGAGACTTTGTTACGTGCTACTTTTGTAACCATTGTGTGGAACCTTTATATATCTTCCAAGATCTGTAGATTTATGCAATGGCTAACGTTGCGTGTTGCGTGCTTATTAGCACACAGTCACCAACATAATGCAACTCAAGTACAGGATATTCGCCTGTTCTGCAATAGTTTTGCAGCATGAAATAGTAAGTAATGTGCAATCTGGGGTTACATATTACTGTAGGTGAAGGTGAATATCTCATTATAATGTTGCATGAAGGTGTTGAAAAATAGTCTATCGGAATGCCAGAACCCAGTTGGCAGTTAGTTACAGATAGCTTTGTTTAAGTTGTTTCGAAATGAACATACGTGACTATTAGAAATCTATCATTATCTTTCTGATTTCCGTTATCTATCTTATTTTATCTATTGACTGTTTTCGCAGCACTTATATTTTGTAATTTTCTGATAGATTTAGTTGCAACTCATGCAAGTATACTTTATCGGTTTCCTTTGAGAAACCAAATGCCAGTACCCTTATCATTATTTGGCAATATAAATCTATAATAGGGAGGTTCTTAAGGATAATTTCAGTTATATTATTATGGGATTCTTTAAAATACTTATCAAACATATTGTTGACAAGCCCTTTCAAATTTTTATATTAAAATCTAGGAAATCTTTGTAATTCATGTACTGCAGTGATAAAACAACCAATATGTGAGTGAAAGGTTCCGTTTACGCAAATACAAATTCTCGATATGTATATGTACCATGAACAATATAAGAACCTTAAATTGTCATTCTATTGGATATATGAAACATTATAAGATATATAAACAATTTAATATATACTCCGTCTTTGATAGTTAAAAGCTTTTTGTGAACTGAACATTAATCAAATTATGTAATTGCCTTTTTGGATAAAAGAAATTGTTACTTCATAAATGCACTGAAAGAAAGGAAAACAGCACTGCAATGTTAGGCAAGAACATGAGAAAGATCTGTTAGTCCTGATTACGTACATTATTTGGTATTGCCAAATAAGTTTACTCTCTTAAGCAGCTTCCCCATATTTTCGTATAATAAACATTTTAAGGGAATTTACGGTTTGGTTTTTATCAGAGTATAATGCATTTATAGGGAATCATTAGTTTATTTCAAGAATTTTTAAAATACACATCGAATACTCCAATTGCTTAATGTATATGGAAATTTTCGTTAAAAAGTTGGAACAGTATTCATACAACTTAAGGTGTATTTATACTAGGTGTGCTTAAAGTCATAACACGATACAATGTCGAAATAAATTTATGCTTAGTCACTAATAAATCTAATTTATATTGCAATTATGAACTGCTTTATCCTAACTCCTACGACAAATTTGCCTATCTCTGTTCAAACTGAAATAGCGTATCTACTCTTCACTACAATATAATGGTGGTAACTATCCTCCAGAAATGGCATAGTCTCTCTCTCTCTCTCCCTCCTTCCCTTTCCTCTCTATCGCTCTAAATCACTCACATACATAAACATAAATACACAACCACACACACACACACACGTATGCACGCGCGCTCTCTTGTAGTTCGGTTATATAGCTTTTCTTGACTATTTCTGATATCGTGGTTTTCACTTACTCTGTCTTTCTTGCGAATAACACAAAACAAAAGTATGACGGACGCCAGACATCGTATTTAGTTCAATTCATTTTAAGTGACGTTATTCATAACATTTATCTAATCCACTGCCTCTTTTGGGTACTATAGGTATATATGTGATAACCAGGGCAGTTAACATAAGTACACATGTTTGTAAATATATGGTGTTGTTAAAGCAAGTTGGTGATGTCATCGTGCAGTGTCGTTCAGTGGTGCGATTTTAACTTTTCAAACTTCAGTAGGTTAAAATCTGGGTATGGCATTGACTTTTTCAGTCTGACTCTAGCTTTCAAACTCCGCCCTTACACAGCTAGTGTGGAAGAAACAATTGCGTAACACTACAGTACCGCCTGCGTTGCCATTAGTAGTTAAAGTGGGCGTTAAACACTACCAAAAAAAAGTAACACTACAGCCTAGTTTGCTACTAAATTGATTTTAGAAAGGGTTTATTTTTAAAATAGTTGTTACTGGGCAGACTTTTTTAAGCATTTCACAGCCCTGCAAAAAGTTTTATGTTTTGCTTTGGTGCTTTGGATTTTATAATTGATTTTAGGTGTATTTGTATCGCTGGCTCTAAATATAAAATCAATGTTTGCCTATCGGCTCTATTTTTTTTAATTATTTTTAGATATCAGTTTTTCTCTATCAGCTCTATTATTTTTAGATCTGTGTTGTATTTATGTGCAGTTTTACAAGTAATGTGCAGTTCTAACGCCATTTTGAACAATTCTCAATCATAATATACAAAGATTGAGTAATACGAGTAGTTAATTGCCTAATAGTCAGTCTGGCGACCTCTTAGCTTCACAAAATCCACCAGTTGGTGTAAGCTTTTAGTAACTGAATTGACAGTGACACATGCTCGGTTAACGCTTCAACTAAAATGAGGTTAGTTTTTGAGTTGAGTAGATTACAGAGTAGCTAAGCTAACGGATACTGTGGTGGAGATTGTTATATTTGTGTTGTTTAATAGAAATAAAACGTGTTCAAGTAGAAGATATTGTGTAAATCACCCTTATGTGTTTTGCTACATACTAGGGTCAGCTGATAAGTCCCGGGCCTCTCATTGAAAACAGTATTTAATTTTTTGTTGTTGCTTTATTTCTCAACATAATCCCCAGGAAAGCTAATTCATTTATGATATCGGTGTTCAAATTTAATTAAAGCATCTCTGTAGTGCGATAATTCAAGGTCTTCAAAATAGCTGTTTACCGTATTAATGACCTCGAGTTATCACTTCTACAGGGCCTCCCAAGCTCATCACTAGTGCTCGTACGTCCCATTTTAAACTCTGCAACCCACCTCTTAATCACTGAATATGAAGCGGCAGCGTCTTTCAATGTACTGTCCATTTCCTCCTTGATTTCTTTAGGCGTCAAGCCTTTCAAATGGAAGTATTTTATCATTGCTCGTTTTTCCAAACCCTCCATTTTCGGGAAAACTCTAGAGTTGTCTTGTTTAAAATGCTGCCATTCGAAAACTAAACAAACTATTGACCTGTAACCATGTATACAAACTAGTCTAGAGTTACACTATACGATGCTACCGTTTAACTGGCCTAATGGCACCACATCTGTGTGAGGCCCGGGACTTATCAGCCGACCCTCGTACGCGGAGAATAAACGTTAGAAAACAGAAAAGCTGTTAGTGATTTTGTAAATGCCGCTGATCTTGAATACTTTGGTGGTCGACTTGGTGATCAGAATAAAACTTGGGTGTTGCATCAGGTTTGTAAAACGTGTACAGAACGTTACGACAAGGACAACTGAGAAAAGGAAAAGTCTGAAATTTGGCACACGGACAGTTTGGAGAGAACCTAGAAACCACCTAGATGACTTATTTTTGCCTCATAAATATTAATGGAATCAATTAAAATAACCGCAGTAAGTGGACCGTAGGCTGATTTAATCTCTGCAAGAGGAAGCCCCGATCCCATCATTTAACCAGCTACCAGATCTTTGTTGAGGACGAGTATTGTCCCTCGGACCTTTCTGATACTAATGAAGTGACAGTGAATATAAGGTGTCATCACTTTCTCAACGTTTCAACCAGAAAGAGTTAAATGTCCCCACTAGAGATATCAGCTTGTCAAAAGAAGCTTCTGAACTACTGGCTTCCAGGTTGAACGAGAAGAATTTACTGGAAATAGGAACCAAAATTACCTTTTAGCGTACAAGAGAAGAGGATCTGTTACCCTTCTTCTCTCAAGTTGACAATCTTGTATTTTGTAAGGACATTAAAGAACTCGTGGAAAAAATGGATCTTCCTGAGTATTTTACAAATTATTGGCGCCTATTTATTGATACATCACAGAGAAGTTTAAAATGTGTTCTTCTACACAATGGGAACAAATATGGTTCACTACCAATTGCTCACTCAACGCAACTCGAAAACCAATATAACACCATAGCTTTCATCTTGGAGAAGTTGAAGTATCATGAACGTCAATGGGTGATTTGTGTAGACTTAAAAATGATAAAACATTCTCCTTGGCCAGCAAAGTGGCCACACCAAATGCCCTTGCTTCTTGTGTTTCCGGGATAGCAAGAATAAAACACACCAGTGGATTAGAAAAGGGTGGCGTAAGAGAGAAAACATGGATGTTGGGGTAACAATGTTATCAATGACACCTTAGTTTAACAAGAGAAAATCATCTTCCCTCCACAATACATAAGGTTGGGCCTTATGAAGCAGTTGTGAAGCTCTTGATAAGAACAGATCATGCTTGCAGTTATAGGAAATAAAACGCCTCACTTGAGTACAGAAAAACTTAAAATAGGTATATTGAACGTCCCACAAATAAGACAACTCATTAACTATCCTGACTTTGTAAATTATATGAATGAAGCTGAGCTGAAAGCCTGAACTTTGTTTGTGGCAATTATACATTTTTTCTAAGCCAACGCAAGGCAGAAAACTATGTGGAACTGATAAACTTATAACCACGCATTTCTAACAGATTTTGTATAAGTTGCAAACCGTTAAAGACAAACAAAATTTAATGTTTAGAAAACGTTGCATTAAAAACTATTGCAATTTGCATAAAATAATATTTGTGTATCACTTGTGTTTCTGAAATATTCCGTGTATACTTATATTTTCCCAAATCGAATCGTGTACTTTGATAAAAAATACTTGAGAAGTTGTTCTTTTTTCTTTTCCTTCTGATGAATTTAGTTTGCTATTCTATAACAATAATGGGCTTGGATTTCTTGTTTTTTCACACAAGCCGTGTGTAGGACAGGAGTTGTATAGATAGAGTCAGACTGAAAAATCAATGCCATACACGGGATTTGAACCACGGATCTCCCGGTCTCTAGCCGCTTGCTCTTTCACTGAGCTAACATAGCAACAGGCTGGCATAGCATTGAATTTATCATCTGACTCGCATGTTTCCCGGAAAACCACAAGGTGATATCAAATTATTTTGAGATGACAACCCCAATGGCGACTTACAGTGTTGTAAGTACTTTAAGAACCAGGATTCATCGCATATTATGGTCAATTGGTTTTGGATTACTGATGCTGCCATGCTCAGTTTAAGAGCAACCGGCTCGAGACAGGGAGATCTGTGGTTGAAATCCCAGCTATGGCTTACACACGGCTTGTGTGAAAAAACAAGTAATCCAATACTAATTGACTATAATAGTTGACTGTACTACGAACCCTGGGTCTTAAAGTACTTACAACATTGTAAGTCGCCATTGGGGTTGTCATCTCAAAATAATTTGAGATCCCCTTGTGGTTTACCGCGAAACATGCGAGTCAGTTGATAAATTCAATGCTATGCCGGCATTTTGCCATGGTAGCTCAGTGGAAGAGCAGCCGGCTAGAGACCCGGAGATCCTTGGTTCAAATCCCGGGTATGGCATTGAATTTTTCAGTTCTGACTCTACCTATCCAATAATGGGCTGGTCATACAGATTAATGCTCTTTTCTCAAGAGGCATGTAAGTAACTCCATTTTAATAGGAAATCTTATCGTGACAAGCGTAACCTGGATAGGATGGTTAATTTTTATATGAATACCGTATAATATAAGGATGAATTTGTAGTAGGTGGGGAAACTCCTATATTTTTTTTTATTTTTATGGAATAATCCAGCATAAAGTATACCTAAGTGATGGCGTTTTGTGTGAATGCTTCCCAATACACTTTCTAATATACTTATATTGAAGAAATGCTTATGTTTATATTTTATTGCCAAGATATCTAAGATTCTTCTAAGTTAACAGCCGAAATTGATAGGGTTTCTAGTCTGTAATTAAAACAAATTAATTTTTATTTTTTAAAATATTTCCTTATATTCATTAATATGCATAACATAAAACACTACAGTTTCCAATATAAATGATAAACCTCTTGGTGAAAGGTGAATTCGTGTGGTTGGTGAGGTGTGAACTGAGTAAAATTAAACAAAGGCCCCTTCTCCCAAAGAAAATAATTGTTCCCAAAAGATAATGGTTTATCGTGCAACTTTAGAAGATACTACTGGATAAGTAGTGTCAAATTCATGTAAGGGAGCATTCACAATAGAAAGTGAAAAGCGCAACATAGGTCCTTACTGCATGTCCTAGTCTATAAGTAATGTTACATAGTCCTTATTTTGTCATTCAAGCAGCAGATTTAAATAATGTTTACAATCTGTTTCAGTGGACTTATTTTAACAAAACATGGTAGAGCTATTGCCTTTCGTTGCATTTTTGTTCGTAATTTATACATCTTAATGACACAGTTAAGCCGTTGATTAACATTTACCCCCATAATATGAATTATCTCCCGTGAAGAATTTTAATTATATTATCATATTCTTAGAAAGCTAGAAAATACACATTATTGGGTTTACTGTTGTAGACTGCTTTTGCTGTTTAAGAGATTGGGACAACTTCATTTTCTCCCACAAACTATTTTGTAGCAACGAATAGGTAGTGACTAGTGATTGTTTCATCCAGCTCAATGTTCAAATTGGTAAATGTGTCTGTTCAGTATGCACTACAGTACAAACTCTCATACCTATAGGCCTTGGACACGTCTTGGCATGTTATAAAACTTTTTCTCTCTGAGATCTTACTGTTTCCAGAATAAAAATATAGCTATATCAACGCGTATCCTTTTTACCGTTACATGAAGTCCCTAAAGTTATCCCAGCGGCATACTTATATTTTTGTGCTTCTAGTTTAAACATCAAATATTTTGGAGATAATGATATTACCGTTCTTTCCTATTTATGATGAGGACAACGTTGGAAAGGAAGAATAAGGTATAATAATACAGCCAATCTTAAATCTAAAGGGTTGTACTCCAGACACCGGCGCTACTACACCTGAGCTATCATGATATTCAAAATTATCCTGAAGTTACTACACCAAATCACAGCTGAGCTGGCAAGTGCACTATTACGACCTTGTCAAAAGTATCAATGAGAACCTTCTGGTTGAACAATGACTTTCTATTGCTGCAACACCTTGAGGTTATGAGAGTTATACTTCAACAGTGTACCAACATTTACATTTTTCTCATGACCATACCTTTCAGGTTTACAGTACTCGCAGCTATACCAAGAATTCCAATTTGGAACGAAATGATTGGTCCCAGGTCTTAAGAAACTAGACTTATACTTCTGTGTTTTGCTGGAGATTTTTTTGACATTCCCTCTTGTAAAATATGGTTGAGAATTGTGTTATAAACAACAGCCACAATAATGTTTTCTCATCCCCTCCAAGAAGACACGAGAGAATTGTTAACAAGGCCAGAAAGACATGTATTTCGAAGATGTTAAAAAAATACTGAGAAGCAAGTGTGTAAATGTTCCATTTATACATATATTTGATCAACAATGTCCAAAGTTCATAACAAAACTTTCAGTAAAAATAATAATAATAATAGTAATAGTAATAGTAATAGTAATAGTAATAATAATAATAATAATAATAATAATAAGAAGAAGAAGAAGAAGAAGAAGAAGAAGAAGAAGAAACTTTACTTCGGAAGACTAAAACTTGTTGGAGTATTCGCAATGAAGGACAAAAGATTTTACTTAAAAATAAGTATTAGGAAAAACTTGAAATGAAATTAATCGCCACGAATATGAAAGAGCACCTCACCAACACCCAATTTTGAAATGCCTATGTTTATTGGAGAAAATTACATTTATAAACAATGAAATAATTATAACATCGGTATAGTGATTTTATAGTTGCACACACGCATACACACATACACACACACACACACACACACACACACATATGCGTATCCTCACACACTCACTCAAACACACTCTCTCTCTCTCTTTCTCTCTCGTGATGTAGATTTTAAGTTGGTAATTAATAATGTACCGATAATGAATTTTATATTCTGGTCATGATTTCATTTCACTTTCGTCTTCCCTAAAGAAAGCATCTGTGTTTGTATTTATGACTTTCCCCCAAGTACGTTTTGGCTGTTATTTAATTTACTAATACGGTGTTGTATTTCGCTATATGCACCCCCCTCTGTAGTGCTTGGTTAGCGTGTCGGCTTCACATTCAAGAGGTTCCAAGTTAGAACCTCGGTCTTTTTTTTTTTTTTTTTTTTTTTTTGGTAGTGTTTAACGCCGGGTTTTACTTCTTGTGGCACCGCAGGTAAGGAATCTTGGTCAGGCTGAGTTGCCCGGATAAGGGGTATTCCGTTATTCTGAGAAAACGAATGACAGTTAACTTTAAGCTATGGACCTCGGGCTCATTTGAGAATGATTTCACCCATTTTATTCATCGTCGTATATGATCTACGTGGGCTAAAATATGTTAAACTTTAAATAAATGAACAAATGAATAAGTATATTTTAAATTTAACGCCTTTTAACCTGGCAGGTCATAACTTTAAGCTCTAAGGATCCGGGGCTCACTTGAGCTTTATCCATTTTACTATTCTCTGGTATGACTTACCATGCTAAAGGGTGCTAAATGTTAAATATATAAGCAAACAAATAATGTATCATTGTTTATACGCACATATAGAGGTGTTTTTGCTTCGTTTAAGCTTAGCAGTAAGTGTGCTACCTCTGCTGAATGTTTATTTGACTCTTACTAACTCTCTTTGATTGTAGAGTGGAATGATAGGTCGTATAGTATGCCTATTGGCAACTTATTGGTGGAATAAGTAATATAGGTGTATCGTCTCAACTTAGGCGGGAAGCATAAAAAAACTGAGGAGATTTTCACGGCCGACCGGAATAGCGCGGTAGAATTTTGGATCCACATCTGTTTCTTTTTGTTCTCTGTCTCTGATATTGGTTTGCAAACTGTTCGTGCGAGCGAACGAAAACTGATAGACTGTGCTGACCCTTGGTGAAGTTGCTGTGTAAAGCCTTAACCACAGGAATGTAGGGATAGTCCGAATTTTGGTTTGGTGGAGTCTAGATTGATGACGTTTAAGCCTACAGGTAGGCTCCTCAATTATTGCTTTTTCTAGACTAGGATCCTCTAGTCCGCTGGTATCTTGGTTTTGATTTGTTTAAATGTTGTTTTGAACTTTGTTCACTTCTATAAGAGAGGGCGAGAACTTAGTTCAGCTTTATAACTGTTGGCTGGTTTGAGACCTCAATTACCGGGAAAACCTACAAACTATGCAGGGAAACCGGAACTGCCTGCAGCAGCGTTCATTTGGCAAGTAGTCCCCCAGAATCTCCCGTGTGGCAAATCTGCTGTAGAAATTTTGAGCCCGGCGTTTAATCACATCCAGCACGTATGTGAGAGCCGAAGCTTCACGTAGTAGCCCCACTAGGAAACGACGGCATAGAGAGTAGATGGACCGAAGCCCTGTATACTATATCGCCTTGGCCGAAGAAGTCAGGAGTTTGTTGCCATGCCCCAGACCTCAAAAGCATAGAGCATCAGAGGAAATATGAGCGCATTAAAAAGGCAGAGCATTATATGAACAGGCATTTGGGAGGCCAGAACAGAGCACTGGGCGCCAACCGAACCCGTAGCTCTGTTTGTCGTTCCCTTAATATGTTCACGAAAATTAAACCCTTATCAAGAGTGACTTATAGAGAACGTATGGAATTTTCCCATTCTATCCTTTGGCCTTGGTAGGAGAAGTTGGGTATCTGAGCTAAAGGGGTGCGTCTTCTGGTGAACAGAATGTATGACCTTTAACCGGATTAATAGACATCCGCCACTGTCTGCACCAGTCCTGGTGTGGTTTGAGGGCTCTGCGTGGTGTTTTGTCAGTTCGGTAGAGCATCATCAATAGTTTGGGCTATGTTGACGCCTTGCAGTGTAGAAAAGCCTTCCATGTTAAGGCTAAACAAGGTGGGTGATAAAACAAAACCTTCAAGAACTCCGTCTGGAAAGGGTTTCTATGCAACTACTACTAAAAAGAAGCGTTGCTGTAGGAAACTGATAAATTGTGTGGATAGACCAAGATGGAGGAATATATAAAGGGGCCCTGTTCCCAGGTGGTTGAGAAGGCCTTCTTAACATCTAGAGACAGCGCTGACTTGAAAGCTGTGTCCTGGAACGCTAGGGCAGCAGCTTCCGCTAGCCTCAATATCTGCCAAATACTTAATGCCAAGATGAAATTCAAATTGGTGGAGTGGGATGGCTTTAATATCGGCCAGTAGTGGCGGCAAGCGGAGAAGTACTATCCTCTCGAAGTCTGCGGGCTGCCCAAGGGCGACGGGTTATGATTTCAAGATCAAAGTAGGTGGTGGGGTGGAGGTGTTATTGCGAGGTAGTGAAACGTTCTTACCACTATCATTGTGATGGATTCGGCTGCTGTCTCCAGGATATATCAATGATCCTAGGGCTAGGATGTATTGATGCGCTGAGGCAACATTTTACCCATTCCCAGTCAATTTCTCTGGCGTGACCTGACAAATCATGAATGACAATTCTGGTGTAGAATTCTATCAACACGGGATTGTGGTCGGAGTGAAGCGCAGTGGATGAAGTGACCGACAGATGATAGGGGTAATGCTTGATGATCGCAGTCAGTGACGGATGGTATTCAGCAAACTTGCGTAAGGTGAGAGGGTTGCCAGGGCCCCAGTACTCTGAGCTGGTGGTCCCTGTCAATCATGGAATAATCATATTGGCTCTGGGGTCCGCGCAGGGAAAATGTCAGAGCTGATGTTTGGCATTAAAGTCCCCGGCGAGAATCAAGCTAGGATGAAGGACGAAAACGGATTGGTAGTTAGTGAGAACAAACATCCTACACAGATAATATTACGATCTCCGTTTTCCTACGTTCTAACTCACGCTGTTGCCACTTCAGGGGCTTGCCGGAGGGAAGAGAGATGGGTTTGTGGACCACGTTTTGCCTCAGTAGCACTACAGTGCCACCATGTGGGCAGGGCACCCGATCGCTGCGATACCAGGTGGAAAAGTATTGTTAGGCGCCCGAGACTATAATGAGGTCCAAAGCATATTGGGCAGAAAAGTGTGGAAGCTAATCTTTTCGATCCTTCACGCCATTAGCATTCTAAAAGGGGTTCCAAGAGGTGGTACAAGACCTAGTTGCGTCCAGCAATTCGAGACAATTGTGCAATGCTGAGCAAAAGGTGTGGCCCTCATAGAGGATCATTGCCTTGCTGGTGGAAGAATTTCGTGATGATATACGGATCCTCTGATCATGATTCAGCAGCAGTGGCTGCAGCCGCCCAGTAGGTCCAAAAATTCTTCAACGGACGTTGATGTCTTGGTGGAGTGAGGAGGCAGAATGTTGACTGCACCCCGTTTCTCTCAGAAGATGAACTCCGGCTCCGGTACTTAGCCAGCAGCTGTGGGCCCGTCCAAGGCGGAATTGGACTCGTGGTTCATCCTCTGCCTCTTTAGACTGGGCCGTGAAGGAAAGTTTTAACCTGTAAATTTTATTTAGTATAATTCTTCTCCAAAAGGTATTGGATACCTTCAGTACATTGATCTTTTCGCCGGTTCTTAAAGGCCTCTTCGCACATTTCAAACCATTTCATCCCAATTTGTACTTGCTGCAAAGGTGCACGTTACAAGATTAGCGGTTCGGCAAACTCGGCAACTCATGACGTCGAGAGAATGTTTGTCATTGTTACGGTAAATGAACAGTGCAACGTTATATTAATCTTATGTACTCTATTATAATAACAACTTGAGTGTTTTACAGAATTTAAGGAAAGCAGGCTATTTAATAATGCATGGAATTATATTGTCGAAGAATAACGAAGTACTAAAACTTATCAGCCAATGGAATTCATTTCCGCCCATGTTTCTGTTTATATTCACTTTCACAGAAAGTAATATTTTGCGGTTTTGTTCAGTATTAGCTCCTTTACAAAGAAGTCCATGTCTACCATTTTTTCGCTGTTCTTGATTCTTGATTGATGATAACAGCCGGACGATTGTAGCATGTCTATTAGCAGATACGAGTTTCTTTGAAAAAAAAAAGAAAATAAAAATAATAATGCTGCTGAACCACAGACTGTACCGAATACTTGATAGTGTCAAGCAAGGATAAGTTTGCTAAAATATTACAGCTAAAGAGGAAAGCTTTTGTTTAGGAATGTGACCTTTACCTCTATTTATAGTGTGTTGAATAAAATGCATCATTATATGAGTATTTTAGGTGGAAAACAGTCGATTTTATTTATTACAGCTGGCGGCTCAAGTGGAATATGCGACACATCAGAGAGCGGTATGGGAAATTCTGCGCAAGATCCGACACGAACAATCTCAGGATAATTCAGTTTGGCGACAGATAAACTACTTATCTGTAATTGGGCCTGCTGCCTTACCGCCAGAGCTTCTAGACAGGGTAAGTTTGCGTAAAAGTCTGGATCATGCATTCTGTTATTCCAAGGTTATACAAAGTTAATGTAACCATCACAATAACATTCTTTGGTAAGAAAAACAGAATAAGTGTTTGAAACATTTTGTCATCGCCTTTCAATTTATCAGCATTTACAAAGTATGTCTATATCGTGTTTACACGATGTTAGCGTTTAGTGCCTTTCATGTGTAGTTTATCCAGAGCCGTAAATATGCAATCATCCTCATACTGCCTAAAGGTCTACTATTTAGGAAAATGACTTACCAAAAGAGTAAGAACAAGTGATCTCTTTGGTTATTTATTACAATCATTTGAAATAAGTAACAATTTCAGTTAAATTCAACTTTATTCTTTCGGAATAATTTCTATAACGAAGTGAATTTAGATCTCTTCTTTCATAAAAGGCACTCATTGCTTCGCATTTTCCTAATCATTTTACGATGCCAGTAATTAATACGGAACATCAGAAATACATTTTGTGGTACTGGCCAGAAGATGATATATTTGAAAATTTAATTGGTCCGGAAAACTGGATGGTTCATCCAGGTCTGGCAATGTTGTCTCTTGCCTTCCTGTTCATCGATCTAAACCTATCCGAGTATGGTGAGATGACATCAACTATTTTTCGATATTTATTAGGCACGGTGATACTTCACCCAAGATAAGCCCGTCCTTCTTTTGGCGTTGGTTTCAGCAACGCCAGAAAAGAGACATGGCTAACATTTACTCTTGCTGCATATAGTATTTTCAAGATGAACTTTAGAAGGGGGTGACCAATCTGTCAAAGCACTCCCTCCAAAACAAAGCTGCGGACTTGGCGCACACAACACGGAATTCACAGAGCAGCAATCGCCCATGAACTCTAACACTGTAACTCCCCCAACAGTGGATACATGAATCAGGATAGAGCAGCATCAATACGGGAAGCTGAGCACAAAGTTGGACAAGGGAAGTTAGCCTTCACTTGCCCAACTTTGCCAAAAAGGGAGGGATTAATGAAACAAACTATAGTCAGTTACCAACAATATTTTGTCCTAAATAAGGGAAGTCAAATTTGGTTGAAATGGGAGTATATGATTTAAAATGGATGCGCAAGTTAACATTTAACCAAAAGGTACCTTATGCACATTTAAAGGTATAAGAAAAAGTCAGAAAAAAGAGGTTCGTCATCTTCTCTCAAACTAGGAATCGCATCAAGAGGTACAACGGTGGTACCAAAGAGTTAATTTGGATAGATGACGTCAAACAACTGGTTGATAGATTACTCGTCATCAATGAGGAAAACGAGTCGGACACAGAAATTTTCACCACGAAAAGGTGTCAATCGTGGACATATTAAGTCATACATTACATTTGCTGAAACTAGGGAATTATTATCAAGATATACAGATATATATTAGAAAACTCAACCAAGAATCATACATAGATGTCATTTTCAAATGATAAATCTGCTTCCAACAACTTCTTCGAACTCCAAGGCAAAGATTTACCGAACGATTTGTTGAACTCAAAATGGACTAGGGAATAGTATAAATACTGCGGCCGTTGTTGTTCTTCAAAAGGGCACAACAATATGCACTTTGTTGCGGGAACTTTCTTGGAGCACAACCTACCATACCTATTAGGAAACCTTTAGGGGAAACCTGGCACCTATGGTAATAATGATTGAGAGCGCGCAATCCGCATTTTTTTTAAATGTAATAATATCATTATATATTTTACAATAGGTGCAATAACCGAATACAACGTGACAACGTGAAATGTTTGTTACATGTTGTCAATTTAGTTTACAGTAATAGGTGAAAACACATTTGGAAACAGAGTAACATACCACATGGCATTCATTTTCCATAATGCAATGAAGTAATACGCTAACATCAACACGATAGTTTCCAATGAAAGGGAATATGAATCAGAAACTCGATCATGGTTTGCCATATTCATTTCTGTTTTTGATGCAGCTAGGTTCAAAGAAGCAAGTGTGTCTTAGTTTATACCATATGAAACGAATGGGTAAAACAGTTGCTTCTCACAGGTCTAGAGTCTGAAAATGACAATTTGTATAGAATTATGCACAGAAATGTACCCAACAACTTATACGGGCTGTTTCGAAATAACACTGAATCAATATAAGTCTTATAACTGATATTTATTTTGAACTAGTCCGATATATAATGCTACAAATTCGCACATTTTTCTGTAGTTTAAGTAGCATTGAAAATTATATAATTTTGAGAATATGCAGAATACGAAGCTCTTGCAATGATTTTTTTTATGGGCGCTCTTTAAATGCTGCGGTTTCCAGCGTCCCATTCTGTATTGAATGAGATATACCGCTTAACTTAGCTCAGAGACCTCTTTATCACGCTTGAGGTTCTTTTACGTGCCGTAAATCTACGAAATGGCTTTATCTTCCTTCTGAACAAAGCTAAGGATTTTAACGCCCGAAAATATCCATCGCTCTACGCCGATATTGAATCCGTGATCTTGGGAAGTATTACGCCAAGATTACAGAGAATGACTTGTTATGCTACCCACATACTCAAACTCAGAGGATTTTTGTTGTCAAGCACTTGATCTGAAAACAACTGAGTTTCCCAATGTATGTTAACAGCAAATCTAGCAACTAGCTGAAGCGTAAAAGGAAGTTAAGAACTCAAAAGCTATGAGTTGGACAGTTTCAAAGATATAGAGTGCAAGCATATGTATTTTGCTCCAACCGCTTGTATATTATTATCGTAATCGTTTTCGTAATTATTCTAATAGTAATTCTTAACAGGCTATCGTAATTAAAAAGAACTTGCTGTTAAATATACAAATATTTCATTTAGTATTTCGATCTAAAGGCAGTAATTAAGCTTCTTGTCTCACTGAAAAAGGGATTTATTTTTGTTTAATCTTATCTACAATCTATTGCTAGTATTTTGATAGCATTTTTGAAGTATCCTTATGAGCTCCTTGCCTCCGTCCTCAAGATCACTAACGTTAAGGGACATTTGACGAATTGTTCACCACAATCGGTCAAAAAATTAAAAAAACAAAAACAATTTTTTTGTGGTAAATGACATTTGCAGCGCTTGGGCATTCACAGAGAGTCAACACTTACACTTATCCCTCTGTGTTGGAATCTAAAAGTATTTACAGATCGTAAAATACGTCTCTTCCGTAGAATACTATTTTATAAATCAGCGTTTTTCTCAAAACTACAATTACACGCCTTCAAACTGCTCCAAGTGTCTTAGTTTTTGTTCAAATTTCATTAAACTTTCGCAGAAAGTACTTATCTATAGTAACATTCTACATCACAAAACACACTATAATTTGCCATAAACTACCTAATCTACTGACTTTTTAAAACTGCCACATGTGATAAAAGAAGATCGTGCAGTATGAAAGCTGCCCAGGGACTACAAGGGTGCATTGGTAAGGGGTCTTGTCCACTCAAATGTTCTATTACGGTACAGTACAGACTTCAGGGAAACTAGAATGGTAGCCCGCCAGGGACCAAACTAGACGAAATATCACAAAGAGGCAATCAACCTATCAATGCCATAGCTGCAGCTGTCTAAAGCATGATGAATTCTACAGAGATTTCAAAGAAAGAAAGATATTTATAGAAGTGCAATTAGTAGTCAAAGAAATTCGGCACAGACAAACATGTTGCGTTAGTTGTAGGCACCATGAAAGCAAAACGCCACTTGGAAATGACTGTAGTCTTAAATCCGTTTGTATAGCAGGTACAAACTTAGTCTTTCTGAGGATCCGAAACATAAGTAGCATCAGCGTGGAAGAATAACACCAGCGTTATGATTGAACTAAACAGCTTGCAAGTAGCGGGTGACGATGTTTATCAGATTGGTGAAATCGATAAAGCCAAGAAAAAAGAGAAGGGGCTCAGATTAACTATGTCAGACAAAAACAAACCACAAAGGTGGATTTTTGGCTGTACTGATTGCAGGAATAGAAAAGCTGTGGCAGTTTCGGCAACAGTTATATCAGTCAGCTATCAATAATACAACGAAACACAAGAACGAGCTGAAAGAGCTGAAGCGACATAACTAGATAATAGAAGGAGGTTATCCTTCAGAGAGATGTTTGTCTGCAAAATTATTTTAAAAACTGAAAAATCTAATACCCTTTCTTCTTTGAGATAATGGAGCACGCAAAAAGACTCGGAGTAAAACATTGTAAATGTATATTCATGGTCGACGAATTACCAGATAAAAGAAATAGAGAGGAGTACGGTGTAGTCAGCTTCAACACATCGGAAAAAGCGAATATCGTTTTTTTTTTTTGTTTTTTTTTGTTTTTTTCGTTTTGTTTAATAGTGTTTAGCGTCCATCTTTGCTGCATACGGCAACCCAGACAATGACATTGGTGATACACGTAATGAAGACGGAGCCTCAGTGAAATGCGATAGCGAGGAAACCTGAAGAAGAACCGCCCCTGCGCCGCTTTGTCCACCACAAATTCCACAGGCGGTCGCCTGGAATGAACCTGGCCACATTAGTGAAAGGCGAATGGTCTAACCACTCGGCCACCGCGCGGCCCAGGGATAACCGCTGGATATGCTAGTTTAGGAATAGCGGCAAACCTCCAAAGGCGCTACTCGATTACTGGCAAAAGGCGGTTCGATACAACATCGAAAGCATCAAAATTTTGACCATTTAAACTGTTATCACCTGTGTAACACTAAACTGAAATTATTTGGCAATGGAGACGGATTATGAATCATTTTGGATACCTTATATACATATTTGGAAACGTTACTTCAGAGATTATAATCCAAAGATTACAACACGATATCGTAGATGAATTGAAAAACGACAAAATAAAATGAGCCAAACTAGCCATTTTAAATACAGTGCACCAAAAACAAAACAAACTAAAAACGTTGTAATGAATAAGAAATTAAAGCACTTAGTAAGAAAACCAAGGAGGAGAGGCTAAGTATTTAAATTGATTCAGAGAAAATCAAATAGATACACAACAAATTCGTCGAAATGAAAGCCGAGATACAGAACGTGGAAAGAAAAAGTAAAAAAAGAATTGCTTAAAGAACTGAATGAACTAGAAACCAAGACTTTGCAAGAGTTAGTAAACCAAAATAGATGCTAAAACAAAATATCAGTGACGAATTAGCGAAGATGTTCTATGTCGTGAAAAACTACATGTCGTTCAAAGCTATATCAGTCGTGAAAATAATGGATAGCGTAGACCACTATGAGAGGGACAGCTAAACTAATAAGAACATTATCGAGATCAAAGAGATTACGTCTTCGAAGGCAAACCGCTCGTCAGCGTTCATCCCGTCTGTCAACAAGTACGACGCCGTGAACCTTAACTATTTGCAGCAAGATCTAATCAGCGTTATACTTCTGTTTGGAGTACTGAAGAATAAATTCTTTTGAATCAATGGTATTGATTTTTATCCCATATTTAACCATTTCAAGGTAGTTAGGATTGATTCGAACCGAATTCAATATTTGGTGATTTTAAAAATAAAAATCTATGGGTTCCATTCACACGACCTTACCTAGCTGTTCCAAAAACAAAGTTTCCTTACAAAAAGGCATTCTTTTGTTGACGTCATGTAATCAAGAAAAGCATTCGTCGTATTACTTGCTTCCTTGCAAGCAAAAGAGAAATAAGGGAATACACTGGGCTAAAGAAACAATCAGATTTTTTATAAAGCCAATATCTAATGAAATAATTATTATTCAGTTCTCTTTGCTTGCTAGGAGTAAACAAATTAGAGACGAAAAGAAAAATGTTCACCGTTTGAGGAAAAGCTGAAACTGAACTGAACTGAAACTAACAACTCGGAATATCTCAAAAAGGGTTAACTCTATAAAAAAAATTGTATATGAAATACATTTATGTTTTAATGGGACCCACATATTGATATAGTAAGTTTTTGTCTATTCCTAACGGTTTACTAGTTGTGCAAAGTTATGCAAAAGACATCCAGAATGAACTGTGTTCACAGGCTATTCCCAGAAAATTAAAGATATATATTTTATTTGTCATGAAGATATCTTAAACACATGAAGTTTTAATAAACATCGTTAGAGACGTTTTGAGCAAATAAAATTTTTCAAAAAACTTTACATGTAAAGGGTAGTTAGGAGTCAAAAAGTTTTCTTAAAAATCTTCCTCTTGCATCCATGGAAAGCACTGAACTTAAATACCAAGTTTGGTATTTTAGCGACTTTTCGTTTTTGAGCTATGCTGCCCACAGACACACACACACACAAATGGACATGTTCCTAAAATGCTTTTTTTAAGATTTCACGGAGTCTCAAAATATGTTTCCAATGAAATCTTGATATCCGATCTCTATCCCTATGTACATTTCATACCCATGGATAGAGAAAATGAGTCATCCCCAGATTCCATGTGTTGGTCGAAGAGCTTCGGTATCTTCGCATAAGCTGTGTTCACAACGCACATGAAAGAAGTGTACAGTTGTCTGTGGCTGACAGCGCAATTGTTAACTTCTGAGTGCTGAAGACAGGTCACTGAACAATGTGTTCCATTGTTAGAAAGGCCTCAAGAGGTTAGAAAGTCCTCGCTTCCACTCAAAAGTTTTTTGTTCCAAATCTCGCGCTGCTTGTCATATAGAATATAATATTACATTAATATACCTTTGTCATTTGAAGTTATGGACCTATCTATGTGCACCAAAACAAAATTGTACTAACTCTCGTGTTAAATAACTAAAAGATCTGATGTGTTCCCTTTACATAACTTTCTGTATATCCCTATAACAAATTATTGTTAAAAAGCTTATACTTCTATCTACTTCATGCCAATTGGGATAAATATTAGCAGAAAGGTTTCTTGAAAGTAGAAATTAAATAAAGGAATACACTAGACTAAGCTCTTTTAAAAGGTGCGGATGAAATCCGTTTCTTTACATTGCTAGTCGTTGATGAGTTTTAAGTATTTTAAAACTGAAACGAATAACAAGGAATATCTCAAAAATGACTAACTTCACGAAGAGAATATATATGACCTAAATTGTGTTTTAACGAAATCTACATTTTTGTGTAGTAAGATTTAGTCTATCTGTTACGGTCTAGTAGTTATACAAACTCCAGCAAAATTCATCCAGAATAAAGAGGTCTTAGAGACTATTCCCAGAAAATTTAAGATATACATTTTATTTGACTTGTAAATATCTTAATATACAGTATTTTAGTAGAGGCGAAATCCGACCATCTCAAAGGTGTTTCAAAAATGAACAAGGTATACAAATACATATTGACTAGCAGTAAGCGTATTCAGAATGATGCTAGGAGGAGCCCATCAAAGATAAAACATAAAGATACTTGGAATAATTCCTAGAAACCTATAGATCGAGGACGCAAAAGAAATTTGCAATAAATACTGCAAGCCACTGATTAAAAAGCACATCAATCATGTTCTACACACACCTAAGAATGTGTTGCATTGCTGGAAAGGTTCAACAGAACCATTAAAATTTGAATGTGAAAAGCATTTACTAAACAAGGCGAAAAGGCAATAACCCGTGATCGTATTGAAAATTCCAAAGTTAAAGTGGGGATCGAGTAAGCACCAGCAAAGCAAAAAGTATATTCGAGAAAGAATACACCAGAAAGTTTTCGACACAGCTATTCACCATCCAGAAATTAATTGTTGGTGATCCATCATAGTGTCGTCTCAAAAACATTAAAGGCACTATTTTACGAAGATAAGTTGTTAAAATGAAACAACTAGGCGTGTATTTCATCGAAAAAGTGATTTGAAAGAAAAGATATAGGGTTTATATCAAGTGACGAGGTTTCTATAGCAATCAAAATATTTTGGTAGAGAATTATACGATAGTGTTTAAAAAAAATAGTTGTATTCAAAAAATGAAAACATTTAGGACTGCTGTTCATGTCATGTCGTTGAGAGAATTAGGGTTAGAGAGTAATGAATTGTTCACATAAGAAAATATAATTCAAATTACTTTTGACTTTCCTTTGAACAATTCTGGGACCTTCATCTTTAAAAAAAACGATAGTTTTTACAATATTAGGCGTAATTCATGTAATTTAAGATGGATATATGAAAATTTATAGAGAGTAATAGGATCCAGGACCGCATCCAGTGCTACGTTTAAATCGTGGAACATCTAGTGGTTCTTATGGACTTTTGAGTCATCATTATCTAAATATTTGTTTATCAAAGGATGGAAATAATTTTGATTGCCTATAGGATCTTAATAAACATTATATTGTAAATGGAAGCCAATTTGATTAGATATATAGAGAAAATGTTATACGGAAATTGAAAATAACCTCATTCGCCTATTACCTCTACAAATTAAAAGCTATCAGCAAAAATTATACGGGACTTTAAAGATAAGTTCATTGGTACAGTATTTCGCGCGACAAAGTTGTTGGGTAAGATTGTTACAGAATTTCAAAACGAACTTCGTTGGAAAAAGCTACTATCGGAGAATTTTAGCACAGGGGTTGGTTGGTTCAGGATTTCATTAAAGCATAAATTATCGTAAGATTTTATCAGAGAGATTAAAAATAAGGATGAGTGAGTAAATATTTCTATGCATCAAAAATTGCCAGAAATGTTATAAGAGAGTTTAAAGATAAAGTTATCTGGCATCCTAAAAAGAACTTACACATTTTTTTTTGTTATGCCAGTTCTTTTCTCCTTGTCAAATATTGGAAGTAAACGACAATATTCTGAACTTTAAATTATGCTGTGTTTGAGAAAAATATAAACAACCACAACTTTTGTAACGAATGCAGCTATAGAAGAAAATGATTGTCCATTGTCCAGGCGCTTTTTAAATGTTTTACTGTAAATGGAAGCACAGCTGATCAAGTGTATACTGGTTGAAGCTTACGAAGATACAGAGCTTCATTCTCTCGTTTTTGCAGAATTAGTATTCAAGAATTAAACCAACGTCCATTTTTGTAGAAGTGTACACTCTGTGATCAGACAATTTCACGATACGTTGAACTAGCATTACATTTTGTAATTAGAATATTATCAGAACTTTTAGTTAGAGAATATCAAGATAAAGGGATTTGGTGTTACATATCAGGTTACCAATCACTGTCTGGTAATTTAATTAGGGAATTTAGAGATAATGTTGATTGAGAACTCATTTCAACTCGTCAGTTTCTAAGCGAAAATGTAATTAGAGAATTTCAAGATAAAGTGGATTGAGGTGGGATTTTGTGGTAGCAAAGCTTAATAGAAATTTTTATCATAGTGTACCGAAATAAAGACAATTGGGCGGCGTTTCTCTATTTCAAAAGTTATCCGAAAATAATTGCATTGGAGAATTTCAAGAAGTTAGCTGGTACCGCATATTGGGATATCAAACATCCTCCAAGAATTTCATTAGAGAGTGTTAAGATAAAGTTACATGGAGATGGATTTCAATATATTTGAAACTATACGAAAATCCTATTAGTGAATTTCGCTGCAAGCATATTTGGCGGAGGAAACGCTATCGGAGCATATCATTAGAAACTTTTCGGACAGAGTTGATTGAGATAGCGTTGTAAAATTCAATATGTACCTGAAGAATTCATAAGGGAGATGACGGTTCCATACATACAAGATTGCTCTATATGTTAACACGAAGATCAACAAGTAGATCACGAAGATCTAAAAACTAGATCAACCACATATTTATTAGAAATGCATGGACATATGCCTGACGAATAACAAGCAATTGTCCGATGTGTAGACATATATTTAAATGTTATGTTTGAACAACTTCAAGAAATTTACTGCCACAGTTGACGAAATGAAAGCCAAATCTGTTACGAAGAAAGGATTTGATCGCTTATACCGATCACACTCAAAATACCTCTGTATTTTTTAAAGCCTTGTAAAATTCACGATAAATTTGGATGATAAACCGAAGTTTTTTGAACACAGGTATTTGATGGATCACATTAGCGAACCCAGTTCTTTAAAATGCAGGGCATTACTACTTTGTTATGTCGCTCTATAATACTTGGCTGTGGATAGCATCGTCATTACTAAACTCGGATGTAAACATTTATTGGACGTTGATTACAAATAAAACTTGGACAACATTTTTTACTTTCTCTATACGTATTAAGTACACGGTGTATAGAGAAAACATTCGATACGAGATTTCACCTGAAATAAACGTTTTAGAGTATCCACAAAGAACATTTTTAGAAAAGATCCGTGTGTGTTTGTGAACACGATAACTCAAAAACGAAAAGTGTGTAAAATACCAAATTTCTTACAAGTTTAGTATCTTCCAGGAATGTGACACGAGAATTTTAAAGAAAATCCCCCAACCCAAACTACCAGTTATAGGGGAAAAGAATTGAAAGTTCTGAATTTTTCAAAAATGTCTCTAACAAAAATGTCTCTATATTAAAACTATTTACATGACAAATAGAATCTATATTTCTTGAATTTACTGGGAATCCCTCTGAAGATTCATCATTCAGGAAGAATTTTGTATAACTGGTAAACCCTAAGAGATAGACAAAAACTTCATCAGCATCATCATCACCAATTGTTCATGGCTTAGGAGAATTCTCCTGTTCCGGCCACATATTTCTTCCCATCTTTTAACTGGTCTTCCTATCGTTCTGTAGCCCAGAGGTTTATATTTGTATGACCGAAATGGAGTGCGAGAGTTTTCCATTCTTTGTAAATGACTTTTCCATTTTTCTCTATTTATTTGTATTCTTTCTTTTATGGAAAATATGTCTAATGCTTTCCTTAAGTCTTCATCTATAATATGATCTTGTCTGGTGCATCCTTTTACTGTTCGGAGACATTTCATTTCTCATTTCTGCCGCTTGTATTTGGCTCCAATCTCTCTTTTTAGGTGTCCATGTCTCCGAACCGTAGAGTAAAACTGGAGCAGACATTATCTTATAGAATTTTAGGTTTTTGGGGTTTTTCTTTTCAAAGTACGAGGTATTGCTCCACAAATATATTGGAACTTTATTCATTTTATTACTTATTTCTTCATTGGTTGTTTTAAAGGTTACATTACAGCCCAAATAGTTAAATTTCCCCACCAGCTGTAACACTTGATTGTTTAATACTATCTTTGATCTTTTTATTTGTTTTCCTATAAATGCCATTATCTTTGATTTTCTACTGATATACTTAAGCCATAATCCTGGATAAATTGTTTTAACTTGTACATACTTATTTTCAGCTTATTTTCTTTGTCTTGTATTAACACCATGTCATCTGCAAAGAGTACCATATTTAAGGCATTATTTTAATTAATTTTTATTCCTAATGGTATTTCATCTTTTAATTTTCTGAGAGTATCGTCCATCCAGTTATTAAATAAAAGCGGAGATAAACTACATCCTTGTCTTAAACCATTATTAATTATCATATCTTGTAATAATCGTCCATTTTCTAAAACTATTTTTATTTTTGTTTCCTGATATAAATTCCTGAGTACACCTATTAATTGTTTTGCATATCTTTTTTTGTCTAATATATGCCAGTGTCTAGTTCTGCTTACCTTATCAGAAACATTTTCTAAACCTACAAATGATACATGTATTTCTAAATTATATTCTCTTCTCTTTTTTAATAATTTGGTTAATAGAAAATATATTATCTGTACAGGATCGTCCTTTTCTATATCCCATTTAGTTTTCTAATAATAACGGCTCTGTAATTATACTTAGACGTTTGTTTATGAGTTTTGTATATAACCTACAGCCTGTGTTCAGGAGACTTATACCTCTGTAATTACTGCACACATTTCTTTTACCCTTTCTAAATATATTAATAACGCGTGCATCGTATCAGCTTTTAGGAATTCTATAAGTTTTACATTTGTTGACAAAATTAAGTAATCTTACATTTCATTTATTTTCTCCGTACTTTATTAATTCTGCATTTATTCCATCTGGTCGTGGGGCCTTTCTATTTTTCATGTTTTGTAAAGATAACTGTAATTCTTCTTTGGTGATTGACTTTCCATTTTCTTATAATTTATACCATAACTCTTTTATAATATTTCAACCATTCTTCTTCAGATATATTGTTCGGTCTCACTTTGTCTTTCTCTTGTTTTGTTAACGTCTTAATCACTTTATAGGCAAATTGTTGTCTACCAAGTATGTCGTTTTCTAAATGGCTAATACAATTCTCCCACGAATCCTGATGTCTTCTTCTTGCAATTGCCTTTGCGATGTTTCTTTTTTTCTTTATAATTTTATCTTGACTTTCTGTTTTATTTTGTAGAAACTTTTTATACGCTGCTTTTTTATTGTCTTTAATTTCTTCATTCCATATTCTTAGACCGGTTTTTCTCCTATATTTATTTCTTCTTCCGTTTGCTTCATCTGCTGCTCCTTTGATTGCTTTAATTATATTGGACCATTCTTTATCTATATGGTCTTCTTCTTTTGTATCTTTTAGGCAAATGTTTAATCTTTCTTGATAAAGTCTCCCAATACTAGGTTCTTGAAGTAGATTTATTTTGAAAACCGTTTTATTTTGTTCTCGTTTGTCCTTAGTTTTCATTTTTTGCATCTTGTCTCTAATTCTATTTCAGATATCACTAAACAGTGGTCAGAGGATATATCACATCCCCTG
Organism: Hymenopus coronatus; assembly: GCA_030762935.1. Classification (NCBI taxonomy): domain Eukaryota; kingdom Metazoa; phylum Arthropoda; class Insecta; order Mantodea; family Hymenopodidae; genus Hymenopus; species Hymenopus coronatus. The sequence continues at coordinate 142,325,243 of CM060897.1, forward strand.
TAGACTCTGGTATGTGTAATCTGTGATATTAATTTTTTATTTACCATAATATAATCAATGTTCTTTGACAACGTGCATTCCATGTATATTTCTGGACATCTTTTGTCCTAAAATGTATTTGTTATCTTAAGTTCTTTAAAAGTTGTAGATGTAATTGTTTGCCATTTTCGTTAATATGGTCTTCTTCGAATTTTCCTACAATTTTAGATATAGGTTGTTTCCCAACTCTTGCATTTAAATTCCAGCAATGAACATATATTGAGTTTTGCTTTTATTTACTTGTTCTTCTAATTTCATAGAATCCTAAAACTTCTTCTTTTTTTCCCTCTTCAGGACTATACACTCCCACAACAACTAGTTGTCCTCTGGGGATCTTAAACGTTACTTGTATTATTGGTTCATTAATGAAAGCATAATGTTCAATCTCTTTGTTCATTTTTCATCAATTTACATAGCTAGTCCTTTAGCTGCTCTTTATTTTAGTAAAACCCCACTATATACTAAGGTGTATTTCCTTATATTTTTTCTACTTTTAATTTCTTTTTAGTTTCAGTAAGTACCGTTATATTTACCTTCATTGACAAAAACTAACTACATAACAAAATGTAGATCTTTATGTCATATAAATTTTTTTCGTGGACTTGACAATTTTTGAGAAATTCTTTGTTTTTCGTTTCAGCTTTAAAATATTTAAACTTTTCTATAGGGAGTATGTCAAATTTTGGCCACGCAAAGAAATTACTCTCAATCACATAGCAACGGCTTTTAAAAGATTTAACTATCGCTTTAACCTAATGTATTTCCCTTTGTCACGTTTGTATATTTTTATACTGCACATATGTTTATTATTAAATGATATATGTCCTGGCATCAAACATACCTTTATGAAGATATTGATCCTTCGCTGCCTCGACGTAGCTGTTTCGGAGTTTGGAGTCGGTAGAGCTGATGGGTTTCTCAGGGTGGAAACAGGAAAGAACGTACGTTCGGACACTGGTTTAAGGATTAACCATAGCAGCAGGATCCTGTTTCAATCGGACATTTGTAGACGGAACATCAAACATTGCTAGTGAAGTCAACTCGACAAACAGCGATGTTGAACATTTCTCTTAACACCTTTTTGCACTTGAAGAATGAATGTTATGTATTTATTTATATATATACTGATTGTTACGGTATACAGTTGAGTAATAGCACTGGTTACATTGTAGCGCTTATTAATATATTACACTTATATCACACTTTGAAATTTCAGCACGGAATTCTTCCACTAAGTGATGTGAAGTGGTCGTCAGAAAGACAGGAGAAACTGTATTACTTTACATTACAATTACACTGCACTTTGTTCTTTCAGCGCAGAATTCTTACGCTAAACGACGTGGAGTACTGTCGATGAGACAGGGCAACTGTGCAAATTCTGAAATTGGTCTGTTTAAATAGCCCACGAAGCAAGATGTTTGCCTTAAGCCTTCTTTATTCTGATTGGATAATATATGTCGCCAAAACTTGAAGTTAGCGTCACCATATCACGTGGTTTCATTGTACTTTAATCAGATGACCCGTGGATACACAGAGAAATACCCTGCTTTGTAAATATTAGGTACTTTTTCCGAGCGAGCACTTGTAACCCTAATGCACGCACATGACATAAATGAAACTTACAAATTCTCAAGGATTTTACAGACAATGACTGGTGTATTTTGTTGAACCCAATTGCGTAGTTTCTAGCAACTCTGTAGCATAGCTAAAGTAAAAATTATGAATTAAATACAAGTAAATAAAATAAATCACCAACACAAACGTGTAGTTATAACAATAAAGTACAGGGGATTGTTTATAGACCTTTGATATTAACATAATAATCATTACAGAGCACTGAGGTTCAGAACTACTGTGTCACCTGCTACTTACAAGGAAGCAAGTAATAAATACAATAGATGCTAATGTTTATCTGGATTATAATGCTGTAGATAGAAGTACAAGAAGTTCAAGCTTATTAGCAATACTTTGTTACAGAGATGTAGAGAACAACATGTGAATGGAACTCACCAGACTTTTCCGAATTGAACCTCGTCATGTCAAGGCATGTCGAATTTAATACCAGAGTCATTAGAGCGGTATCAAGGGATAAGTATATGTTCTTAAGCTAGACAATTTTGAAAATTAGTACGAAACCGTTCTGATGAATTACAAAGCTAACGCCACACATGTTTCGCTATGCGATATAATCAATGGTTTTGTTTACAAAGCGCCGGAACTTATGGGTATTCATATTTCTTAGACACGCGCAGCCGCAAAAACCACAACGTTTACTGAGCAAATGGAGACGACAGTGTTTGGATATTTAGCTATTCCCTACTCCGTTAATATTATGCATGTCTTGAGTTAATCTTTGTACTGTACCATTCTGCTACAATTTAATATGGCAACAATGTTCTTATGCTCCACGCTGCACATAGTGGCACTTCTTAATCAGTTCGGCCTTTTGCATTTTCCCTTTTTTTTTTTCGGGGTAAAGAGGTTTAAGCTGTCAGTCAGTTAGTCTAGATTGGGATGCTTCACACGCACACGCACGCCTTTCCCAGAGTGCAGTAGTAAGAGTTTTCGTATGGTGTGTTTCACTATTAATTCTTTATCGTATGGCTAAACCATCTCCTTAGTGTAACGTGAACATGATTGCTTGGTAAACGAATATTTAAATTAATTTGGTTTTCGTGAAAAGGTTAACTGCTATGATTTCTCATTTACTTATTTCGTTGCCAGTTACGTGACATAGTATGCCACATAACGACGTTCTATACAGAATTTCACTAATTTTCAGCTTTGTTAAAAGTTAAATTATAGGGAACTGTGTAATCACATTTCGAGGTGAATAGGAATGGAACTAATTTTCCGCACATTATTATTTTATTATGTATTTTTATTGTTAAAGTTTTCATAGTTCATTAATGAAATAGATTATTGTTATAAAAGTTATACTGGATCCCATTTTGTTCATTATAGTTAGCGGGGCAACACATACATAATCTGTGTCTGCTGTCACCGTGTTGATGCTTTATTGCAAATTTGGCCTCTTCTCCATTTTTCATAAATGTGAGTTGTCGGGTGAAATCACCCAAAGTACTGACAGAGAGTACAGTTGGTAGTCTGAGCTGGTTAATTTCATTTCTGATCGTAAGTATTGCGGGATTCAGTAGTTTTATAGTCCTATATGTGTGTTTTTAGTGCGAGAAATTTGTTGCAACTATTACAATGGGGGCTGTGCAAGATTCCTCTTTATTACCTAAGAACGAAATTTGGTTTGAAGTATGTGTTCGTGGAGCAGATATTCCGGCTACCGTCGATGTGCCGGCCACTTTAGAAGACTTTAAGCAAGTGAAGGACAAACGTTAGATCAAATTGGCCGATAAACACCCGTTGGTTGCGGACTTTGTGCGCGAGCTTTGTCTGAGTTTTACGAGATATTTATCGATTGGGAGTTAGAATCGGGGTTTTCTAAACATAAAATTCGTAGGATTTCCACACGTCTTTCTCATTATGTCAACGAGTGGTCTATTTTATCAAGTATTTCCCCATCACATCAAGTATTTCAATTCCCATCTTCACCAGCAAAATTACGCGCAGAATTTGTGATCTTATTGGAGCGTACTGTATCACTCGGTGAGGAACCCTTACCCACGACTAATGTTTCTTTATTTATTGACCCAATTTTTTACCTTTAAACTGTTAAGGTTGCCCCATCCTTTGCAGCGTTTTGTGGAATCTTTTACTGATTCTGAGGTGACCGATGTGAATTCGGCGGTTGAATTTTTTAAGTTTGGTCAAGGTTACTGATTATGTCTCTTTGTACGGGATTACTGATTTGCAATTATATGAGATTATTGCCACAAAATCTAAGGGAATTTTATCTAACATTCTATTCCGAGCAAAATCGCACTCTATCTCTTGGAATCGTTTTATGCAGAAGTTTTGAATTCTTTTGTTCCCCGTATTGCCTTAACATGCTTATGCAGACCCATGATCTACATCCCCAACGATATAGTGAACATTTCGTGGATTTTATGCGGAGGGTACGTTTGTATACTCTGGTGTTAAAAGTTACTGATTCAGAAAGTCAAATTGTTGATATTATACTTTCGGGTTTGACGCCGAAACACGTTCGGCGTTTGTTTTTATGGCAAAACCGACTAATTTTGCCGAACTAGAGCGAATGTTACCTCGCCTGTCTGAACAAAGCGCAGTGAATTCTATACGTGGTGTTGATGTTAAACGCCCGCCTCCACCGTTGGTTTACCATGCTACGATGTCATATTCTAATTCTTCAAACACTCGAGGTGTTGTTCAGAGCGCCTCGGCATGCTTTGACCACAGAGTTCGATACTGTCGATCCGCGTGTTCCACGTGGTCATCCTAATAGTGTTCACCGAGGTGGCAAAAGTCGATCGCGCCCCTCATGACGATTTGAACCAAAGTAGGGTAGAGTAGGGCGTCAAGCTCCTGTTAAGCCACTAGCTCTCGCAACCGTGGGAAATTTTCCGTTAGTAGCATTATTGCATTCGGGTAGTTCGGCTTCTCTTGTAAATGAGGAATTCTTTTATGCTTGTTTAGGGAAAGTGTCTCCAAAGGTGCAAGAGTGTCGCCTTCAATGCATTTCTGTTAAGCGGAAAACGTTTGAGGTCAAAACAAAAGTTCGGTTAACAATCCGTTTTCCCGAATTTACTTGGAATTTTTTTTTCTATCTTTTGCCCAATTTGTGCTATAGAATGATATTGAGTGCCGATTTCATGGCACGTACAGGCATTCACCTGCATGGTCAATTTTAAGCGACGCCAAATCTCGTTTGCATTAGCACCTTCATTTCATTCCAGTCTAATTTAATGCCAGATCTTAATTTATCTGAGAGTGTTGTAGGAGAAGGTAGGAACCCCTTTCCCATTTGATGTCAGACCAAGCTTCTCGAATTAAGAGGTTGTGTTACCAGTTTGGTCGAGTATTTACGCCGCCAAAGATGCGATTTTAAAAGCTAAAACAGATGATATGTTGGCCAATTGTACTCTTTGGGTGATGTCATCCGACAACTCACATTTATGAAAAATGGAGAAGAGACCCAATTTGCAATAAAGGACCAACACGGTAACAGCAGACAAAAGTATATATGTATGTGTTGCCCCGCTAAATATAATGAACAAAATAGGACCCAATATAACTTTTATAACAATAATCTATTTCCTTGATAAACTGTGAAAACTTTAACAATAAAATACATAATAAAATATAATGTGCATAAAATTAGTTACATTCCTATTAAACTCGAAATGTGATTTCACAGTACCTCATAATTTAACGTTTAACAAAGATGAAAATCAGTGAAATGCAATATAGAACGTGGTAATGTGGCATTCTATTTCACGTAACCGGCAATGAAATAACTCAATGGGAAATCATGGCGGTTAACCTTTTAACGAAAGCCAAATGAATTTAAATATTCGTTTTACCAAGCAGTCATGTCCACGATAAAGAATGAATCACGCCATATGAAGACACTTGCCGCTTTACTCTGAGAAAGGCACCCTGACCTGAGACTGACTGACCGACAGCTTAAACCTCTTTACTCTGAGAAAGGCACCCTGACCTGAGACTGACAGCTTAAACCTCTTTACCCCGAAAAAAGAAGCAAATGCAACTCCCGCGGCAAAAGGCCGAAATGTGTAGCGTGTAGCATAAGAACAATGTTGCCAAATTATATTGTACCAGAATGGGACACTACGTTTTAACCATCTTCGATTCCAAAATCATTCTATGAAACTTTATGTGTTCGCCTAAAATTTCTTTTATCCTGTGATAAAGGTTAATAGACTTTCAGGCCTTTACTTAGTATAATGTCTGTTTGCAGATATTATATGCAGATTATTTCTTCGATACTACACTGTTAGTTTGAATAGGTTTAGTTTGGGGCCTGATAACATATCAATCGTCCTAGCAACTGCCATCAAATAATCTCAGAAGTATAAACCTCCGTATCTCTAGGTGGTGCTACGACATGTCATCTCGTTTGCTCTATCGTTTCTTCTGTATCTGAATTTGATTTTTCAGTATTGCTTTTTCACGGGAGAGTTCATTTACTTGATTTATGAGTTTATACTCTCCTGTTCTTTTGATCGTTGGTAAACGTTCTTTTGTGACTCACTCTATAGCCTTATCAGCCTCTGGTAATTTTCATCTGAACATAACTTTTAAAGAGCAAATTCTTTAATGAGTTTAATATTTGTGCAGGTTTAAACAGAAAATTCGTTAATGAGTGTAGTGTTTGTGCATTTTTAAAGGTATTGTGTGTGGACCGGGCCCTGAAAAAATCACCATATTGTTTAGTATCGCATTTCAAGCCCCCCCCCCATTTGCATAAATAGAATCTCTTGGTTTTAGATTGCATTACCGTAACACCTTTAACCCAGAAGGAATCTTCAGGATCTAGCGTAGACATATTGACAGGCCTACATCAATTAGGAAAAGAGTTTTCCGCATATAATTTGGACCATCTGTCATCAGGTTTATAATATTTGGTTTGTGATGGTTATGAGCTACCAGAGCATGTCCCTGCTAGTTCGTAAGGCGCTCTCAGGTGTCTCTGAGGTAGGCATCTAGCGTATCTGAAGATTCATATCAGCGCCACTTGATTCTTCTGATCGTGACTGTACAACCTAACTATTTAATGGTGAGATGAGAATTATAACCGATTAAGTTGTACATGAAGACAGGAATATATTTCGGTGCTTTGCAGATTAGAGTGAACTCATTATGAAGACTTCCGCGATATTCCCCAAATGGTCATGATTCGGTAGAAGACTCGAAATCCTTCTGTTGTTCATACGCTAGTTTCAGAGGTTTAGCTTATATGTATATACTGCTAATCTCCTTTGCAAGAGATATTAGACAATCCATTAATTTTTCAGTACCAGCGCCTCTTTATACATAAGGGTCCCAAATAACACATGCAAAGTGGGTTGAGTTACCTATTGCGTAACACTGCTCTATAGTTCCGAATACCTTAAATATTATAAATGACCTGTAAGGAGACAGAAAGCACTGCAAACACTGCAAAATAGGCTAAAAATGTGCTAAAATGTCTATAAAAGTGCGTAAAATCTTTAGAAAAACACTGCAAAATACTGCAAAAAGGTTTTCAAACATCACCCACATTGCAAACAAAACATTAAAACAGATCATAGTTCTAGGAAAACGATAAAAAACAACTCCAAAGCATAACAAACGGCCTTAAAAAGCACCTAAAAGGACTCAAAATGCACCTAATACTCTGAACCTAGCTTAGCTGGCACCTTCTCCTACATGTCTCCTTGAATACCCTATCTCTCCCTGTATGCGCATTAGCCCTAGCCCTGCTCCCTCGATAGGGCCTTCATCCTCCCTGAATTCTGTATCGTTCCCATGAATGCACAGTAGTCTCTGGCCCAGCTCTCTTCTAACTACTCTCAACTCCATACCAAGAATTATATATTAAAGGAACAATCACTGCTCTGGGACAGAATAAATTGTGCGTGTGTTTATGTGTGTGTGGGTGTGCGTGTGTGAGTGAGTGAGTATACGGGGAAGAAGTTATGGATCATGTGAATTATAATTATTTTGAATACTTTATAGCACGTTCAATTGTGGTTGTAAGAGAAATGTAAATCCTAAAGGAATCGATTGCTGCACAGAGAGAAATAATTTTGGTTCAATTATGAGGCGGGGCAAAAAACGAGAATTGGCGTAGCTACTCGATACATATTCACAGCTTTGACCTTTAATAACGAATAATTTTGTAAATTAATTATGAAGCGGAAAGGTTAGATATGCATTCATCGCTTATTATGCAAAGTACTACAATTAACATTTGTATTAAATATTGCTTATTAAATATTTTACAACCGTTTACAATATACAATGGAGCCAAACTCATGTTGTTAGAAATAAATTCCTTAGTTATCAAGACAGTCGATAGCAGTAATTTTGTGTTTGGAAGCTTAAGTACATTTCCAAAAACATCGAGTTAAAATAGCCATAAAAGAAATACTCTCCTTATTTGTTCAGTACGAAAGAAAACTCAAATTATGTGGGGCATGCACCAGCTGCTAAGCATTACGTGCAATGAAACCGAAAGATACTTCTCAAGAGCTACGAAGAAGGAGATAAAGAAAAGGGCGTGCTTTGTTTGGAAATGGTGATACACGAATATTGTAATTCTGATAACAGAAGAGTCTACTTGGAATTGAGAAAGCAGTTTATGGACACAGTCAATAGCCTTCCCTTTTGATATCACAGCACTATGGATAGCTATATACAATTGAAATGTTGGAACCATTGTCATTTTAAATAAATAGCACAAAGAAAATTATGGTAAAAAAATCCATATCCTGGTTAATTTCCTTGAGAAATGAAAATTTTTAGTATAGGTTGAACGCCAGGGAAGTACACATTATTGGGACCCAAAATGGTGGCTATGAGAAAGAAATAATTCCGGCATTTCTTTTTATGCCTGTTTATGGTATGACTGTCTTAGTGTTATCAATCGGAAATCATAAGTAATGAAAATCGAGAATCCATGGGAGATTTATTTCAGGTTTTGGCAAGAAGTAAAAGTTAGAAGAAGCAAAATAACGTTTCATTGAAATTTGGAATAAGAATGGATTAATCGTTGAAACTTCTACTACTAGATATACGTTTTTGGTGGAAGAATGGATACCTTAAAACTAACAGCTATTGTAGTTGGAAAAAACACAAAAATAAAGTATTTAGCTTGTGTAGACAATATCTGACGGTTCAGTTCCAGGTCTATTATCCTGTGACTTATCCTTCATTAAGGTGACGCCTTAGCTGAGCGGTTAGATCGCTCTCCTTCCATCCAAGGGATTCGATCCCAAGCGCCCACATGTTGGACTTATGGTGGACGAAACGGCGTCTGGACAGATTTTCTCCGAGTCCACCGGTTTTCCCACCACTCATTCCACCAATTGCTCTGTCTTCACCTTTTCTATCATCCAGTTCGCTTTCATTTCATAACATCCACTTTTTCACGCTCATGCCTGATTACGGGCTTACCACTTGTTCCAGGTTCTTCATTCTGTGGTTCGTACTGTTGGTTCCCTGACAGATTTCTGAACCCCATGCAACCTAATAAGTCCTAGGCTGTGTCTTTTTACATATGAGGAGGGTAAGGCGATTGCGAAATAAAACTAATTACTTTTTTTTTCTCACCCAAGCTATGTGTAGGACTCAAGTTGAATAGGTAGAGTGAGACTGAAAAATGCAATGGCACAGTCGCAATTTGAAGCACGAATCTCCCGATATATAGCCGGTTGTATGTTATCTCAAAATAATTTGAACTTATGGAACTGCCCTTGTACAATATTTTAACCGCTAGCTTGATAGAAAAAAATGTTTTCAAAGACAGACATCATACGTGTATGATGTTACATTTCAATCCATCCTGAATCCCTACCGAATGTAGCAGAGTTTCTGTCTAAGAAATGCACTCCAGTTCCTGCAGAGATACATGAACTTAGTATTGCATTATTTTGATGCTATATGTTGCTATATTGTTTTTTTTTTGTTTTTTTTTTTTGTAGTTTTAACACCTACTTTTACTTGTGGCACCGCAGGCGATGTCCCTGGTGTTACAAGAAATGAAGATGGAGCACCGGTGAATACGATGTCGGGGAAACCCGGAGAATCAGGAGAAAACCCGCCCCTGCGACGCTTTGTCCATCACAAATCTCACATGCGGTCGCTTGGGATGGAACTTGGGTCCGTCTAGTTGAGAGGCGAGTTGTCTAACCACTTGGCAACGACGCGATCTTCTATATTGCTGAAGTGCTAATTGCTTCGACAAACGAAGAACATAAACATTGCCTGGATTCGCTTTTTCAACCCTTATCAGCTAAATATCAACATCAAATGTCTTTTTGCTAATGTCTATCTGAGAGGAGATTACATTTTTTTTGAAGTAAGTGTAATGGTACTCACTCCCAGAGGTATTCTAATGCATTTTCTTGGATTTACCATCTCAACAAATGAACGTTTCTGTTTTCTGCCATAGTGCAGTCTAATTTCTTCGATCTAAATATAAAAAATGAAAAATCAGATGGTGTCCAGAGAAGACAGAAAGAACAAAGTTCTATAGCTATGCAACAATCTCAAGCCCAGCTCTATTGACACACTTCTGGTAGATGATTCTGATTTTGTCTTAGATGCTTTACTTCAACAATTGCAATAGAATTTTCTCGAGGTAACTGAGCGACTGCCACCCCCAGAAAAAACTGTTAGAATGCGAAATGTTGGCTATTTCCCAAACTTTAAGCATTTCCAACATATTCTAAGGAAGAGAGGTCTCTTATCTACGATGGTCACAATCTACATGCTCAAACAACATCCTGAGAAATCAAGGTCTCACCAATGTCCAAATATAAGGGTTATTGAACAGTTTGCTACTGATGTAAGGTAGGTATAATGGAAGAATACTGTTGTAGCTGACATTTGTTTCAGAATCTACCCAATCGGCATTGCTCCAGGCAGTGTACCATTCCTGGGCACAAACATACGATTGGGCCATTCATACCGTCAGAGTTACGTCGTTATTTTTGGAGTTCCTGCACAATCGATAATCAATTAATTGGACCTATGATCTCATCAAACAACACTACATTTGATCTTTCATAAAAAGAAATAAAAATGCCATCGGCTTGCAAGTGAAAGACAGTAAAGCAAAAAGCATATCTTTGAGAAAGAGCAACTTGCATGTTTTCAATGAATGTGAATTGCATTTAGAATATATTTACAGACATTTAATGCAATTTTCAGACACCAAAAATGTAATTACATTTCAGATGTAATCTGATAAGTAAAATTACTACTTTACATGGACATTTAATAGATCGTTTTCATGAGTTTTTGTTCATGACTGGTTATCCTGAGGTGTTAAACCGTGTTTCACCTGATTATTTTCCTTGGTGTATGGATCTTGTCAGCTACTATTATTGACTTAATTGCTTAGTAAAATATAAATATAAATGGTATTTTACAGTTTTCCTTTTCATTTTTTACTCTAACAACATACACTAATAGAACTTAGAATATATTAGAAATATAAATATAGATTTTATTATACAGATTTCTTTTCATCCTTTATTTTAAGAATATATTAGCACATACACCTTTGTAAGCAAACATAAATAACTGTTAACAATAAAACTAAAATCTAAACCTCAAACTTGTTAGCTACTTTATAGATGATGGTAATCATTGACAAAGTAGTAATGACTTCTTTTAAACAAATCTAATGTGTTCCATTGACATAACTTTTTCTAGCTATTCTATAGGCAAACTATTCTTATAAAACATAATTGTTTTATCCACATCCTGCTAATCGAGCTAAATTTTAGCAGAATTAGTCTGATTACTTGCTTCCTTGTAAGTAGGAGGGAAATAAGGGACTACGTTAGGCTAAAGTCAATATGTGAAACAACTGAGGTTCAGTTCGCTTTGCATGGTCCCGTTTGAGAAAATTTATGCAGCTTAAATTGAAACCAATAACAAGGAATATTTCGAAAACGGTCAGGTTTACCAGAAACACATATCTACATGACATAAACTATGTGTTTTAATTAGATCTACATTTTTTTGTGTGGTAAGTTTTTGTCTATATGGTTTAACGTTAGGCAAAATTCTGCAACACTCATCCAGAATAAAGAGGTCTTCAGAGGCTATTCGTATTAAATTCAAGGTATATATTTTATTTCTGGAGTAAATATCTTTAATAGATGGTATTTTAATCAAAATCGATAGAGCAACTCTTCCTATCGCATCCTTGAAAGATACTAAACATAAATACCAAGTTTGGTATCTAAGGGTCCTTTCGTTTTTGGGCTACGCTGTTCAACAGACAGACAAATAGACGCACACAGGTATCTTTTTCTAAAAATGCTATTTACTTACTCATGGGTACTCTAAACATATATTTCAGGTGAAATGTCCTCATCGATTATTTGGATGGAATACAACACTTTCTGTAGCTACTGTGTATATTGTGTGTAATTCGTTCTAGAGGAAGTAAAAATACATGTATGTGCTGACAAAATGGATCGAAATGCAATTAAAAATAATGAAAAATGCTTTTTACACAATGCTTCTAGTTTAAAGCACTGCTTTTAAATTTTTTGTACTTAATACATTCCCGCAATTCTTTATTTTCGTGTTTGTGTATTACTTAACCTAGTCTTAGATAGCAGGTTCTGCTGAGCAACTGGGAATATCTATTAAAGGTAGACTCACATGATGATATATATTAGGTATATGGCATAACAATTTCATATATACTCGTGTATGGCAGAATTGTAGAGGAGTCCTAGATAAATAGTTTGAGTTATGGAATTTGTTGTTCCTTTTGCCAAATGTTAAAGTTACGGCATGTTTTCTGGATCGCACAACAATGACTATAGATTAAAAGAATGTGGGCGTGTGTGTCCTATTTCATTCAGAATGCCTCATTTGTATGCCAGTTATCAATGAAAGCAGTATTCCTGCGCAATCAATATAATATTTAAAATTATTGAACTCGTAATTTTGACAAAATTGCCATTTCTGTGAAATAAAATGCAAATGGCGTGTTATTTATGGACGCTCTTTAACTACTGTGGTTCTCAGCGTCCCATTCTAAATTGGGCGTGAAAGACCACTTAATTTTGCTCAGAGGCCTCTCGATCAGGTTCGAGGCTCTTTTACTTGCCATAAATCTACGACAGGATACCAACGGCTTTACTTTCCTTCCGAAGGAAGCCATGCTAAGGATTTTTACACCCGAAAAAAAAATCCATCGTCCTCCGCCGGGTTTGAACCCGCGACTTTGGGTACCATTTCTTTGAGGGTGTGCATGCCGCTGATAACAGTTCGGTTGATTTCAGATCATATGTAGTTAGCGGGAGCGCTCTGCTCTAACATGCTGATGGACGAGTCGGAACAGCACTGATCTTCGAGTCCTGTAATACAATGTTCGCACGCTCTCTGAGGTTTCTATTTTTTAGTGCTTTAATCTTCTTGATTTTCATAAAGAGGTACACAATTTGAGCAGTACTAATACGCTTATTTTAGATTTCTGAAGGCAGGACGATAAACTCTACAGTGCAAATTACTTACAAAAGACTGTGAATATCTATGTAATATTCAATATTAGGTGGGGTAATTGTCAAAGAACCGGAATAGATTTTTGCAATTAGGTTTGTTGAAAACATTTAGTAAGGTGTGCGTTGAAGCGCAGTTACTGAACTATGTTTATGGTGTGGAATAAAAAAAGATTGATGATTTCTTAGATTCAAGCAACAGTACTTTAACTGAATCAGTATGTAGATGCTATGTGTTTAAACCACTTGAGCTACTGTGGTCCTGCGAGAATGGGCTTGTGAAAATCTAATGCCTACACGTGACTACTGTGAGAACCAATGTTCATATTGTAAAAGTATACACATTCTGTGTATGGACATACTTTTTTTCAACAAGGTGCGAAACGGAGAGCACGCAGACATCTTTAGATAATCTAAACTGCAAACTTCTGAGCTCATGTGCTTTTTGGTTCCACGTGGTACCATTGCCCATACTTAAAAACTTCACTTACCGGATGCCCGTTGAATCAGATGAACAACTACCACCAGAACTTTAGCTGCTTGTGGTGACGTTCCCACCACTCATTGAATTTCACAGGGTGTGAGGTTCATTTCCTCCTAGGTGCAACTTTTGCAGGGCTGTTGCAGGTTGTCACGTTGAACAGCTCCTCTGGTGACCTGTTGTGTTTTGTGCTTCGGATATTCTAATACTTCTGGAAGTCTTTGTTTACCTTTCATCTATAGATGAAATGGTTTAATGCACTTTCCTGTCTAGTACATAGTTCTTAATTAATTAGGAACTTTTTTCCCTTCAGAACCAGTTGTTCGTTTTTACTTCATTTGAAGTTCCTTGGTACAATGTTATTTCGTAAATTGTGATCTGTGCATACAATTGTAATGTGTACGTACACTACACATCAGTGTATGATGCACGGTATTTTTAGAACTCCTTCGAAGGGTATGGAAAAGTGTACCCCCTTCATGTGTTAAATGCAGTTGTACTTGAAACGTTCTCTATTGCACCTACATGCTAATCATAGATTACATTTATTTTATTTTTCAGTACAATAAAGGAACGGCTCTTATAAAAAGAAGAAGGAAAAAAAAAAAAGGATATATGAGGCTTGAACATTTAACTCACTCAACATTCACGCGCTTACCGTAGCGCCAGATAGTGACATATGGCTGCGCTCGCCGAAATTCGGGTGTTCACGTCACGGTCCACTGAAGTTTAATCAGTAGCGCAATAAACCTTAACACCTTTTATGCTGTAGTAAAGAATTTAGAACCTATGGTCCATAGCTTTACTCTGTCAAAATATTTATCTTGTACCCCCCCTATAATCCTGCCAATTTGTGCGGTCGAATTCTGGGACAACTGTGTATGTCTCAAAAGGGAAAACAAATAGTTTTTCTTTGCAGTCGAGATCGGAAGAGGTTTTGTGTATAACTATGGGATGTGCTTCTCTAAATCTGATCGCTTCGTTTTTCTTTGTCTCTCTAATCTGACCTACAACACTTTTCCTGTACTCAGATGAGTAAACATGTCTCTATTGGCTCACGCCTGGAAATTATTTTCTGTATCGGAAACATCTTAGTTTCAGTCAGTTACTTGTTCATGTATGGACTAATTTTATTGTATTACTACTGAGGTATTTAAAATCAAGGAAGTCAACATGCAGAAACTCTTAGCTGACATGTAGCTGCATTGACATGCGCAAGTAAATTTTGAAGGTGATTTGCAATGCAAAGTCGAATTTGGCATCTTTCCCGTTTACCATTAATTTCAGGCCAAAAGTATTCGAGACTGCGCCGTAAAATTGTGCAGATTAAGCTTTTGTAAGTAAAACTCTATATTGGCATCAGAAGAAGGTATCAGTAAATTCTTCAGGTCAAATTTCTGACAAACTATGATATTCTGTCCATCCACGTGAAAGTAGTACTTTCTAGAAATTGACATTTCTTTGCGTGGTTTGCGCTGTTTAGCTTTTCAATGACCATTTAGTTAACATAAAGTCTTATTGTCTTCCATAAGAGAATTCCTAAAACTATGTGTGATACTGACCTCATTCTTTTGAAGCTTTATTAGAAAAGCCGTAAATGCACGTTTTGCGTTTAATCATTTTGGGGATACTGGCTGTTTGCAGCTCATCTCTGGTTGGTTTATATGTATATCTTTCTGCATATTCCTACCATAAGAAGATTGATTGGGTTTGTTCCATCTGCTGCTTTGTGAGGTAAATCATTTGGGAGTCATTTATTGATTATGCAGAGCGGCTCATATCAATTTGGGCCCGCGTTCTGTCATCACTCTTGAGAATATGTAGAAATGGATGTGCATTGGTGAATAATGGTAACAATGGAGATATTTTAAACCGGAGATAAAAATGAGCCACTATGCTGCAGAAATGCCATCGGTAGTATTGGAAAATAATTTAATCACTGCTGAATGCTATTTATGGATTGAACTGCGTAAACTAAAACATGAGTCGGCGGTGAAAGCCCACTAGAAGACTTAGGTTATTCTACCAGATTTTGTCTGCTTTACTTTGAACTTCGTAAATAAAAATTACTCTGCGTCTCGGAAATTATAACAGATACGCCTAAATGGACTTTACCAAACGATGGAGGAGAACATTTTACATCAAAACCCTCACAAATCTGTGAAGAATTGACTGAACGTATTTCTCTTGTAAGCCGACTATATGAGTGAGGCTGCATCGTAGCCGAGTGTTTAGATCACTCGCTTTTCACCAGGGCGAACCATGTTCGATTCCAGGCGACAGCATGTAGGATTTGTGGTGGACAAAGTGGCGCAGGGCGAGTTTTCTCCGGGTACATCGGTTTCCCCCACCATCGCGTTCCGCCGGTGCTCCATTTGCATTCCATCTATCATCAGTGTGTTTGCTTTGGAGCTGCTCGGTCAATTCTACCGCGTAGGAAGAGTTCGTAGCGGGTAGACAGGGTCCTTTTCACCTAGTAGTCTCCGCAGAACGGTGTCGATACACGCGGCGGAGAGATAAAACTCAGTGGGGATCGGGTTCGTCAGCTAGGTGGAAAATATTGTCACTGGAGGGGCCCAAGTCTAGTAGGATCCGCAGAACCGAATCGAGACACGCAATCAAGTGTTACCCTAAAGAGCTCAAATGCAGAACGGAATCGTCATGCATGAGTTATCCTTAGGCAGGATCGGGGAACAGGCACTCGATAAAGAATGCTGATGTCAAGGTAGAACTGAGACGTGCTACTATCAGAGATGTTAAAGCTCTGGTGGCTGAAAACTGACGGACTTCTCATTTTTTTTATTGATGGTGGGGGAAAAGGTAACTGACGCCCTAACCCCAGGCAAGCCTGGGAGTGTGAGACACCCCACCCTGGACTCGAACCATGGTGGCACTACTCACAAAAAAAAACCCACCGGAAGTAGAAGGCCCATGCCTCTCTGGTGCAGTACCGCATTAAGCACCTGCGCATTTCTGGTGATAATAAATGCTGCCTGCCAGTGGCAGTAACAGCGAGTGATAGTGAAATTAGCCAGTGGACACAGATGACTTGCGCCCTGAGTGCCTCTCTGGAGAAGTGGTTAGTGAAAATGACTGGTTATTTCCGGTGAATTTTACTCAGTGTTCTGAGTGGATCTGCTGGTGTTTTCGGAGTCTGTGTTCTTGCTGGAGCCTGGATAAAGCGTCTCTTGAAACTGGAGTTGTGTATAATGAGGTGTTATATGGAAACCTGTCGGCGGAATGGTGCTGCTGATTTTGTTGGTCCTGCTGTAGCTGCGTTTGGACACTGGCTATCCGGTTGGACAGCTCAGCACCGGTCCGCTCTCCCTTTATTCTCACATCTGTTGCGCTATACTGTCGGTCCCGTGATAAGTACGCTGGCGCCATCCTTCGTTATTCCTTACAACTATTTGTACACAGGGCCTACAAGTGACAATATTACATACTAAGGTAAGTCCGGCTTGTTCAGCCTTCGTCAAAAAGTTTATGTTGTGAATGTTCACAACATACCTCCCCCCGATCACCAGTTGGAGCAGTTAGCGCCTCTTTGGGGTTTTACATATTCTCAGTCTCCTCCTAAGTTCCGGCTTCTAGGGTCTGAAGCTTGATGCCCTTGGGAAAACCGGGTCGTATGGTGTGTCATTCTTCTTGCCAATACGTGATATCATCCTCTGAAAACTTTGGGGAAGTCCACAGGGATTTTGGTAGTGTTTAATGCCCGCTTTAACTACTTACGGCGCCGCAGGCGGTGATACTGATGATACATGAATGATGAAGAACCGGTGAAATGAGATGGCGGGGGCAACCGGAGTACCCGGAGAAAACCCGCCCAGCTCCGCTTTGTCCACCGCAAATCTCACATGCGGTCGCTTGGGATCGAACCCAGGCGTGTAGGTGAGAGGCGAATGGTCTAACCACTCGGCCACGGCGCGGCCGTCCACAGGGATGAGACCACTTTGGATGAGCGGGGTTGCGGTTTCTGGTATCAGAGAGAGGGGGCGGAGTAGCTCATACTCCCTCCGTATCTCCATCAGCCACTCTTCACCTGTCCGGCAATGGTGTGCTGTAGGCCTCTGTCGTATGCGGTCCTTATATACTCCTGGCGCCCGTAGCGTGTGCCGAGTTTGCTGACTAGTGGCAGGTGAGCCTCATTTCCCCAGCATTGCTATGGGCTGTGCGGTTATGTACTGGGTAGGTCCGTTGCGGCTCTAGACGTGCCCGTCCGGCGGGTATTGGACTTGTGCATCCCTGTCACTTAGCATGTGCGTGGCCTTACATCTGTCGATGCAGATGTTCTTAATTGAGCCATCCTCACCCCGTATAATGACGGTTATGAGGCCGTTGTTCAGGACTTCGAAGGACCCTTTGTAGGGTGGTGCCTCTTGTCGGATATACACGAATCTGGCCATCCTGATGCTTTGCTGAGGTAAGTTTTAAGGCATTCTTGTAGCCTAAGCTGTGTGTCTCTGGTGTGTGTGTGTAGGTTGGTAATGATGTAGGAGAGAATACGTCCATAGGTAGGCGTACTGCTTGGTGGTAGAATCTTTCTACCGGACTAAGGTGGTCGCCAGTGCTGACGGCCATCCGAAGTATAGAAGGGGAGGCTGTTCGTCCATGCAGTCGTGGTCTTCACAAGAGCACAGAGCTCGACCTTCAAACACCTGTTCCATCTTTCCACTTTTCCGTTGGCTTGTGGGTGGTAAGCATTGGTGCGGAACTTGTGTATGCCGAGGAGGTTAGCAAGTTTGACGAACAATTCCACTGCAAACTGTCGGCCCTGGTCTGTGGTGATCTCGGCCCTGGTGTTTGGTAATTCGGGCCGGTGTGCCGAAACGAGCAGTCCAATGCTGGAGAAACTTGCTGGCTATTGTTTCCACATCTGTCCTGCCTCTGGCCAACTAGTGTTCCTGTCGATCATCGTAAGTCAGTAGATGTGGCCCCTGGAGGACGGCAGTGGTCCTAAGATGTTCAGATGGACACGTTCAAATTTACTGGCCTCTGGGAAAGCCTGTAAGTACACCTTGGTGTGTCTGTAGATTTTGGCGCTCTGGTATTGTTAGCATGTTAATGTCCATTTCCGGATGTCAGACAGCATAACGGAACAGAAGTATCTATCTGACACGAGTCTGCGAGTTGCTCTAATCCCTGGATGGTTGGGGCCGTAGATCTTCTTAAAGATGTGTCGGCGCAAGAGTGCAGGAACGAATGGTCGCTGCATGAGCGTGACCACGTCGCAGGATAGCGCGAGGTGGTGTTAGGTACTGGTATGTGTTGGATGTTAGTGTGCGTTTGTGCGTATGTACGGAGTTTGGTGTCCTCTACTAGGGCTGTAGCCAGTGTTTCTGCCACTGTCAATTTGATACTTTCCAACCAGGAGAGGGTGTGTGCTACTGTATTCTTGTCTCCTTCCCAATATTAGATGTCGGTGGTGAACTTAGAGATGAAGTTGAGTTGTCTGATGCACCTTTGGCTGCTGTCTTTTTTTTTTTATTTTGGGCGTTGGCATCGACATACTATGTTTACAGGAGCCCTATACAGTCAATAATAAATTAACACACATTCCGGTAATTACAAGAGCTATTACAAATAGTCCACTTCCGATGGCAGCAATAATTGTAAATAATCCACATCCGCAAATTACTAATCTCACACAATTCAGTAACTCTCACGTAAATTGTATCCAAGTTAGTCATGAAGATGGAAACTTTATATTATCAAATTCTTATTTTCAATTTAGAGAACCAATCGATGAATCCCTAACAAACATTGAGCAGATAAGTAGAACTTATTGGAACAGTGAGATAATATTTACAATAAACGCCAATGCTAAATCTAACTGGTGGTTTAATAATGTTAAAGATGAAAGGGGAGAAAGAAAGGAGGAGATAATTGTAGATCATAATTTAATAATTTATAATACAGCAAACGATTCCCGCACTTTTGAAAACAGAGCTGGAGCAAAGTCTAATTTTGATTTAACACTAGGAAACTATAGAACACTAAATAAAATAAAAAAACTGGAAAGTGGGACAGGATTTAAAAATAAGCGACCACAGATTAATTTACTTCGATTTTGTGCCTCAAATAAACTATCAGGGAAGATTAGAAATACAAAAACAATACATCTTTAATCGAGCAAATTGGGAAATTGTTAAAAATGAGTTTAATACGGACAATTTGGACTTACCAAGGCGAAAATCTGGATTCGCAAGTAAATAAAATAGAAAAAATAATAAATTCGACCTTATGTATGTGCCCAAAAAGAGAATTAAAAAGTACACAGATAATGTGTGGACGGAAGAGTTAACAAAACTTAGAATGAAAATAAGAAAAACAAGAAGAAAAATATCAAAGATCATATGTAGAACAAGAAAAAGAAAGGAACCTAGAAATGTATAGAAGAGCCAAACAAAAATCTAAAGATAGCTTAACACAGACGAGGGAGAAATCCTGGAGTAATTTTGTGAATTCAAGGATTAATAATAATAATAATAATAATAATAATAATAACAACAACAACAATAATAATAATAATAATAATAATAATAATAATATGTGCGGAGCCCCATATAAAATAATTATGGAGCGCAAGTAGTAATAGCAGGACTATAGGGAGAATCGCTTCTGATTGGTTGACTGGCGTCACGTGACCTGCGACGTCATCAATATGGCGTCCAAGGCAATTCGCTTTCTACTAAAGCTCACCTCCATCTCTTTTCGCAGGATATTTTGTTTTAATTTTATATGCTACTCTGATTGGCCCGAGATGGGCCATGGCCGCACCCCGGACGAAATTGTGGATGTCTCATGGAATAGGATAAGGATGTATGAGTAGGTAAAATAAAAGAACAAAATATCCTGATATCAATATTTATTCACCTTTATAGGATACAAGTGTAGAGTTTGTTTCGTCACAAATGACATCGTGCAGAACAAAACGTGAAGCAGTGTCTTTAGGCATTACAAAAGCATTACTGTCTGAAGCGTTCTTAACATAGTCTTTTACATCGTTTGTGGCTAAAATCAATTTTGCCAGTTGATGTTGCAATATATTTGCATTGCACAATAGAAAATGTATGTCGTCTAGACAAAGAACGACATTTGAGTTTTCACTTTGTATTCTTGCTCGACAACCACTGATGCTGCGTAGGCTAAACTGTTCCTCGATGCACCTGTACGACTGGCCTTGACAGAGATGTTCGGCAAGTTTAGGCAAATGATTGAGCAGCGTTGTGAAGTAGTAAGATGAGAGGACCACTCTACCCTGCCTTGCTCCACCAATTTCCACGTGAGCCTCGTAATTTCTTCTCTTGTAGAAACCCAAACAAATGTATCTGGAGTAATGCTTGTTGAGGAAGTACGTTCTGCGATGCAGCACGGGCTCCGAAGTCGCAGATGGCGTTTGGCGCAGCATCTTGATTTGCTTACCTCTGGAAGTCATAGTTGCGACTCGTTATAGGTTGCCTGGATACCTCTGCTTTTATATAGCTGAAACAAATGAAACATCGTGCCGATTAGAGCCATCAGAAGGACATCTGGTGTTAAGTTTTTGAAGGTGATGATACTTTAACCAATTAAACATGGCGTGAGCGTGTTTGCAAGCACACTGGGTGTTGCTGAGTTTGTGACAAGGAAATACACAGTGCATTTGATGATAGAGGTTTTCTGTATTTGGACAATTAAATTCTTTGTTTATATTAATAAACGTTCTGGCGCATAGTGCTGAAAGAGCTTCACATTTGTTCTCATCAAAAGCAAAGAGAGAGATATGCCCAGCCACTGCTTCTTCTAGTACAGTTTTCAGCATGTGATAAGGAATGTAGCCATCACTAAAATGCATTCCAGTTTTATTTTCTTTATTAAAAGCATCCAGTTTTTTAGTTCCAAGGGTAGGGCCTTGAGAAATGAATTGTTTGAACAAATCCTTTCCCTGCGATGGCTAATTCCTTTATGATTATTTCTTTTCCATTTCCTTTAAGCGTTGTATAATCCACGACAAGACCTTCCATCTTGAACGATGACTGATGGGAATATGTGAATAACACTTACTTTTACACCTGGCAGACACCCTTGTCCACCGTTGCATTTCCAGAATGGAAACTCGCAGCGGAACATCTCTCTCGCCTGACGGTCTGGATCGGCAGAGTTGAACAGAGCCACAAACTCCTTCATGGTGTATCCTCTGGTGCATATGTAGCGAGCATACAGGAATGCGTATTGACCACAGATGTTGGAGTAGAGGCTTTGCAGCTGGCGGTTGTTAAAGGTGAAATTAAATTATATGAAGTCTTTCAAGGGTTTTATAAAAGGGGGTAAGCCGTAGGAATCGAAATACCATGCAAAAGAATTAGAATTTTTAGTTATAGCTATCCAGTGTGAACCAGGTAGGTCATGAGGATCTAAATTAATTATGAATGTAGATGGTGAATTAAATTCTTTAGGCAACATGTCTGAAGCAAAAACGCCTGCAAAATTTGGAATGTTGTACAAAGTTTGTTCTATCTGTAAGGTGTTCATTCTTAATAATCTGTGTGCACTCTTAGATCTTTATCTATCTGAATAGAATTCTCGTATTCGCAATACATGAAACACGTAATGGCTTGTTTTAATTTCTCTTTAAATCTGAGCTCTATTCTTATATTCCCATTATTTAATAGAGAAGCGTGACCTTCAGAAGCGGCACTGTTAGGCGTTAAAACGTAAAGCATTATAAAATAACCCTGTACATACATGTCGTGTGTGATTTGGATTCCACTGTTGTTATGATGAATACCAGAACCAGAAGAGAGTGTTTGGTAAGCCATTGTTGTACCTTTTTCATGAGAAGAATCAATAGAAAGACCCTCTGCCGGAATTTGTTGTCCGTTAAGATATATTGCAAAGTATTCCAAACCAAAATGCTTAAAATTGAAAGGATTGGTGGTGTGAGTTCCCGAAAAGTTTGAATTATTAGTCATACCAATGAGTATTCTTTTTGGTAGTGGTCCTCACACAGCGTTATCCACAGAGATTGTACTTTGTCCTGCAGCAAAAGTAAAGGATCTGAGATCGACTCGTGTTATATCGTATCTTGCATTTACCTTTTCTAAAGCTTTCATATGCGACATCAAGAGATTAGGAGCTGGTTTTACTTTTCTCACGTAAAGAGAGGCATCTAGAAATTGAAAGCTCATATGCAGATCTGCGCTTTCACTCATCATATAAAATGAGTCTTTAGCTTTAGTTAATTTGATTTGAAGAGTAAGTCCCGGTAGTAGTAAAGTGGGTACATTGAAAATATCTCCATGTAATCTACCGAACATAGGTACTTCTTTAGACGTATTGCTTTTATTAAATCGTTGCTTCCATCCACGATTAGAATCCCCGGCTTCCAAAGTTCCGTTTTTCGAAACATCGTCTCCGGAGAGATCATGGAGAGCCGTGTCTATGTACCAAAAAGCATTAGTAAGATGACTGTTTGCTGCATCGTGTCCGTATGCTAATAGGGTTTCTAAATAACTACGATAGTGATAAAGGTCCTCAGAAGGCGTTATAGATGTTCCATATATGGAAACTCTCAGCTGTCTGAACAAGGAGTGCAATAAATTGTTAACACCTGTCGTTTTATCTGTTGGTGCTAAGTTTGAACCATCTGATTTCACACATTTTCTTTCACCATCAAATAAATATTTAAATCTGAGTAATGCTCCTTATCTCCAGGAATAACAAATTCTAATACACTTTGACCTACTGGGGCGATGGGTTTGATTAGTGTAGTAACATATCCTAATACTGCCGATTGAATTGGTTTTTTAGCCAAATTGTCAAATTCGGATTTTGTACAGGCGATCATGGTGCTATCTCGCTATCACCCTGAGTACATGTGCTGGTAACAACGTGATGCAGGAGGTATTTAACCGAAAACGTCTCTAGCTTTTTTAATTTTAGAAGTTCTTCTTGAAACTGATCTCTTTCTCTTGCCCGTTCCTTGTTGCAACTTACCCGCCAATTTTTTTGTGCCTTCTGTGACTCGTCTTGCCACGATATCTTTAACTTTGGTACCTCCCTGTTTTGCAGCAATATCGGTCATGATATTTGCTCCCGTGGTGAGAGCTTTCCTGCCCAACGATTTTGCACCGGATAGGAGGATGGGCTTAACAATTCTGAATAAACTCCCCAAAAATTTACCTAAAACCCTACCTTGTTGAACTAAAGCGGGCGTTAAACACTACCAAAAAAAAAAAAAAAAATACCTTGTTGAACGAATGGACTTCCTACATACAGCGGTCCTATGTAATCACCCAGACGCCCTCCACTCTAATTTACATAGTATGCTGTAAGCGGGTCCATTGCCAAATGCATGTTTTTTTATTTAGGATTCCAATTTATAATAGGACCCGCGCAAAAAAAAAAAAAAAAAAAAAAAAAAAAAAAAAAAAAAAGGGTGAAACTTTAATAAATCTTAGCGTTCCATTATATATTGGGCGCCTAATATCCCTCATTTAACTCTTTTATGATACGGCTTTATTTCCCTTCTAAGGGAAGCCTGCTAAGATTTTTTTACACCCGCTATTATCGTCTCAGGTTTTACACACAGACTAGGATGTACTCCTAGACCGCGAAGGACGACGAAAAAAATGGTTGGGACTATATATTAAATTCCCAACGATTTTCATTCACCCATCGCGCTACTCCTAGCGCCTGTGACTTGGCACAACGAACAGTATTAAAGTTATGCCACCTGCAAGAAGGAGCCGTGACTAACAAGTCAATGTTTACATTGCAGCCTAAGTTTTCAATATTCCATAAGGAATAGTCATCATTTTCACTTGGTTGCAGCATTCTCTCAACGATGTTTCCCTTGACAAATAATATTCCAGGAGGAATCCTGAAGGTATTTGGGCCATAGTCTATATAGCCAGAACACCATGGAATTCCGTGGAAATTATCGGTCAACCATGTATTTGTTTGCCAATGTTTTGCAGGCCAAACGTTGTGGGGAACATCGGGATCTCGAAACAGATGGTGTATCACTATCTGCTCGCTTTTATTCTCAACTACGGCTAACTCTTTTATGATCATTTCCCCTTGAGGGTTACATAAACCTTGAACTGCATCTGCAAACTCAGGTTGTGCCAACTGAAGAAAAAAAAATTACAATACTTTCTTAAAATGCAGCACAGCAATTGTAGGCGTAGCACTACTACTAAGCCGAGCTAAATCGCCAAACTTGTTCACTAATTCAATTGCTACGGTTTGAAAATGATTAAGTTCTACCGGAACGTAAAATATATTTTCGAACTTATGGTGACTAGTGTAAGAGGGAAATTGAATTATTCTTAAACAGCGAACGTAAGAGTGGCCGAGTAGTTGTGGTTCGTGGAGATTGCAGTAAACAAAAGCGGGCTCCGTTCCATAAATAAACTGAAAAGAGCTTTTCCTATGTGATCTAAGAAACAGAGATTTCATATCGTTAGTTACATCTGAAAGAATGCTTTGATTCGCAACTTTGAAGGCATCGAGGCTAGGAAGTGAATTTTTTATTGTGTCTACGAGATCCCCTATACCATAGTATATTCTAGTGGGTAAGAAGATTTTTCCATTAAATATCGTTTCCGTCTTACCTCCTACCTTTCTAACCATTTTTAAATTGATGCTATTAGCTTTTTCTATTGTAAATTTTCTGGAATGGACTGTGATGGAACCCAATCTTTCTTCGCGTTTTCTAATTCCGACAGAAGCAATTCCTGATGTTCTTCGTCCTTTACCTGATTCTTTAGAGAGGTGTACAGGTCTTTGAAATTCTTAAACTCAGTTTTATCAAACACTATTCTACCAGCTCTGGTTACAACGACATTTTTGGTCAATTCTCCGGCTTCGTTAAGTACATTTTCACCTATGGTTTCGTATCCGTAGGAGTAGGAAAGCTCTGCTAGACCTACCGCCCATTTATCTCTCTGAAGATTAACAGGTTGTGGTAAGTTGTTGCGAAAACTAGCGTGTGAATTTTCGGAGTACAAATCTGTGCTAGAATCGCTCAACACGGTTATGTAAAGCTGATCCATGATGCATCGATCCAGATGTCAAAGTTAGGATCGTATCCTTTCCAACGGACGAGATGTTGTGTTCTGCCGTTCCTCGCCCTTGTTTTTAATATTTTATACAAAGTAGATTTGTTAATTTTTACAGGAGTAAGTTCATAACTGTAAAACTGTCCCTCAATATGAGTTCCGTTAAGAACTTTTAGTTCGTATACGGGTTGAGGCGAATGTTGTATTGCCTTTGCTATTTTGAAAATCTCTGTTGAGAAATTTTTTTCGTAGCCTTTGGCCAATTTAATCTTTTCTTTGCTTAATCCTTACTGTTTGTCCTTCACTAAATTTGATGGGTCTAGATTTAATATTAGCACGTTTTCTCTTTAAGATTTTCCATATTTTTAATACGTTTTTCTCGTTTACTTTGATTGGAGCAACACCTACTGAAGAGTGGACGGTGCGGTTATATGCACTAACAAAATTTTCAAGATCATCTATATATCTATATGAATTCTTGTATGTGAAATACTTATAGATTTTAGACTTGATGGTACGATTAAATCTCTCAACCATAGCACACTTTACATCAGGGTTTCTGCAAACTTGATGCTCTATACCCTTCTCTTTTGAAAGTTTTTGAAATGCAAATCCTAAAAATTCTTTTCCCCTATCAGATCTCACTACGAGGGGAAAGGAGGAATCTAAAATACCTTCAAAAGCCTTGGCAGCTTCTGTACTAGTTTTGGATCTTAAGGGTTTTACACGTGCGAACCTGAAAAAAACAATCTACACAGGTTAGCAGATACTGAACTCCGTCGTTATATTTTTTAAGACTTTTAAAATCTGCCAAATCGATCTCCCAGACATCACTAACGTTATTTAGCGTGTACTGGTTCCTCTGAAACTTTTTCCGCGCAGGCTTGTGCAAAGTATAGGCATCTTGTTGAAGAAGCCAATCCTCTGTTTTTCGTATATTCTTTCCCGTCGCAGAAGCAAGCTTCGGTAAGGTGGAAAAAGCGGAAGGTTTTTCGGGATCGTAGAAATCCTTCTTATTCATTATTAATAAGATGTCCACGTCTCGACAGCCTTAGATGGAAGTAACCCGGCAATTATTTCTTTATACGAATAACGGAATCGACAATCTTAAAGTTACCATCTCCATCCTTGTAAATGCCGAATACTGTATCTGTTGCCCTGGGGGTGTGCAAATAAGAAGCCAAGTAAGGACCTGCTAGATACCCAAAGTTTCTATTGGTAAACTCTTCTATTTCTTTCTTCTCGTGGGCCGGCAAAGGTAGAGCCCTTTCTTGTTCTTCGTCAAGATCTTCCTTTTCCTCTTCTTCTTCTTCTTCTTCTTATGCTTCTGCTTCTTCTTCTTTCTCGTAGTTCGTTTCCGGAGAGGAAAAGACGAGCCTCTTTTTGACCTTAGAGATGCGGGGTGAAACTTGATCTGGCTGTTGCTTGGGCTGCGGCCGTGGCTGCGGTAGATACATACGACGGCGGTCGTTCGATTTTAACTCAACCAGTTCCTCGTACGCGTCTATTTTTCTTCTTCTTCTTCGCTCTTTTGTCTTCTTTTTAGTAGAGTAAGTATCAATATACTGTTGAGATACCAAAAACGATTTTTGTAGCATTTAGCGATTTATTAGGGCTGAAAGTCCAGTCAATACAGCAGATAACAAAGGAATTAAAAATCCTCCCTTTTGTATTATAAACTTTCTCTTGTTGTTGATGTTTTGAGATTTATCCACCACTTTCCTCAGATTGCTTTTATACCTTCTTAAATTGCGTATGGTACATTTGCTTAGATTACAGTTTCCGTTTGGAACATTTAGAGCTCATTCAGCAATAGCCAACACTAACTCTTTGTCAGCCTTCTCCAAAATGGCTTTCCTCAGCTTTGGTTTGGCGCTTTTAAGCACGTGCAGCATGTGATAGTTCGATTTTATCCGCTTGCTCATGCTGGTATACTATGGTGGGAAGCTCCGATGGGAAAATGTTGGTTCTAAAACACAGGCGGTTGTCGGTCTCCTGGCATAGATCAAATAGCATATATCCGTGTGGCTTATCCGTAGCATCTAAATATGCCTCAAACAGCGATTTCCAAATTTCGGGGTACCTTTGTCTGACTAGATGCGCCACTTGGTTCTTATCCCTAACGTTTTTGAAAACCACTATATATTTAGCATTTAGTGAGCTGTCTCTACAATATTTACCTTGATGAAATAGATTCTGAGTAATTAATATGACGCTTAAATTTCTGTGGTGACTGCCATTTGCGCACACCTCTTTCGAATAAACAGAGTTTAACAAATCGTCAAGTATTATCAGTTTAGGTTTTCTTTTTTGATTTTCAAATTGGGGAACACCTACATGAAATGTGACATTATTTAACTTAGGCACAGCGGATTCTTCGCTATAACACCACAATATTTCTTTAAATTTGCTGACAGTGCACAAGTGCCTTAGGTTTTTAATTAAATTTACACAAAATACAGTTTTTCCAGACCCTGAGCTACCGCTTATAATTAGAGTGAAGGGGTTATGGACTTTAATTACTGGAAGCTTTACAGGCATGGCATGTAAACATCATGGGTGGTGGTCCGTCAATTTGTGTTCTACTTTTATTCCAATGATCGGTTCATCTTCGAAATGTAATCAATTTGAGTTTTTGTGGTGATTTTTTCCACACTTTATCTATATCTATGGGCGGATAACTGTCTAAAACTTCGGAGGGAAGCAGTGACAGCTCTAGATCCGTTAGAACGCGAAATTGTCCATGATTTTCGAGATATTTTAACACTATTTTCCACACTTCAGGTTCCATACTGAGCGCAGATTCATCCTAGCCACTCCTATTTATACTCACCCATAGCTGAAGGGCAAGGAGTCGTATGAACCCTCCAATCGACGTCTCTTGTGAAAGCATATTCTATATATTTTGTCTTCTCTTTCGGGGACAATATACAAGCCATTTGATCTTTTACGCTTTATTTTTTTTTTCCGTTCTAACTACAATGTTTGTTCTGCATTTTCATCGAGAATTATATGTTTTATAGAATCAAAGTTAACTAGCTGTAAAGAGGCATAATTAAGTGTTATTCCTCTGACTTTGCAAACAGTTTTGAAATCTCCATTCGGCAAACAAATATTGTACGCGTAATTTTTAGGCCCTCCACATACGAATTCTGAAATGTAAGCTTCCGACCCGTAGTCAGCAAGCTCATCCGCCATGTCCCCCAAGTTATCGCCACATTCGATTGGACACTGTTCTCCTTCCCTTAACACGAAAATTATAGAATCTGTATCTGTATACAAAATATCCCTTTTCAGTGCCTCCAGATATGTATATAGCTTGAGTCTTGCACCTGCAGTGACATAGGCGCCTAATACTTCATTAGTATGTGTTAAAGAAGGGGCTTCATCGTCTTTTTCGTACTTCCAGGATAGCCACACCACTTGGTCACTCGCAAACATCAAATTTTGCACCTCGATTCCGGGTGTGTACAGAAATTGAAATAATTCTCGAGGTTCCTTAATCATTTTCGTACGTGATCTATTGCTCTGTTCTGTAAGTTTCCCCCAGAAGTAATTAAGACACAGTTTAGCTAACGATCTTGCACCAGCATTTTTTCTAATGGCAGTCTTATATAAAAGAATTCCTTCATTCTGAAAAAAAATTCAGACGTATTTTTCTCTATCCTCTTCACCCTTAACCCAAGAAGGATATCCGCTTGCCTCGGCCTTTAACTTAAAAAAACCATTAATATATTCTACAAATAATCCCCCCTTATTTTAATTTTTGTCATACTGTTCCATTTTGTATTCGTAAAATTCAAAAATTTCTCTCACTTCATAATCCATTTCGACAGCTTTTCGGACCTCGTCTACTATCCAAGTACCCGTTAGTTCTCGTTCGCTTTCGTTGTGATTACAATGGCCACCATTTTCCTGCTCCGCACAGGTGAAACAAAGAGCAAATATTAATTTTTGGCGATATCTACAAGATAGGACAGGATGATAAAGGCTCCTATTTTTTGCTAAAATTCTACATTTTATCACACCCTCCTTTTTAAATATTTCCGAAATATTAGTACAATCTTGACCAACATAAACTTTAGGATGACCAACAGGAAATTTGAAATATTTGCATATATAAGGACATAAAGACATCACATCGTAATATTTAATGCGTGAATTTGCATTTGTTTTCCAATACGTTTTAATTGCTTCAGTCCTACCTCCATAGAGCGAATCTCTAAGAATAAGGGCGTTTTTTAAAGCTGGGTGCTGTTTTAAAATTTCCTCAAATTGACATTCCCACATAACATGAATCACGTAACCTGCGGATACAATTTTATCTAAGCGGCTCATCGTATACTCATATCTATCTGCAAGAGTTTCTGCTTGGGTGTCTACGTCAGGAATATCTCTATTATTTTGGCATTCGTGACCGTGGTAATAACAGCCTAAAAATTCAAATACCTCTCTCGTTTCTTCACAAAAGCCATCAACTTTCACATATGGAAATTCGGGCAGTCTTACTTCCTTCCCATTACCCGCATGCTTAATGCGGATGTTCCTTTTAATTTCTTCATATCTAAGCCACATTAAACCTTTCATACTTTGTTTATCGCCCTTCCTATAACCTCCGCAAGGAATAAGCCCTATAGTCTTTGGTTGTAAATATTTTTTTCTAAATACTTTGTTGCACGCTGAAGCTATTGTAATAGATTCCTGAAATGCATCAATACTGCCAATCTGTAAGAATGTATTTCTAAATGTAGAACACGCATCTCGTAACACTGCAACATCTGCCAAACAATATGTTTCAAGTTCTTTTCTGAAATCGAATATTCCATCTTACTCTGTCTCGTACCAATCAAAAAATTCTTTGCGCTCATCCGGCATTAATTGATCAACGATATAATAGCGAGGTTCTGGATAGCTGCCTACATAGTTCATGTTTGCAGGAGTGTTAAAAAATGAGGAAAGTGACCTTTTGTCACGCCCTGTATTCCAAAAGCCTTCGGCAAACTTCTCAATTTCATTGGTAAGAAATTCAAGCTATCCAAAAATGTTAAATGTTCCACTTTCATGCCCAATATTTTAGCTCCACTCATCACCAAATCTGGTAACCAACCCTGGTTTACACAATAATCTAATATAAACATAAGATCATACGCTCTGGCATTATGCGCAACAACAAAAATTTTCTCACATAATGTTCTATCTCTCCGCAGATTCACCATAAATTTGTCAATGCAGTCACTACCCCAAAATGAATGCCTCCTTGTTCCACACTGACTACACTCCTCGCTTAAGTTTTTCTTTTTTTCGCAAATAAAACAAAATTGTTTCAAGCAGAGTAGGTTGGGAACGTGGAGGTACGTATTGTCTCCTATTCGTGTGCTCTGGTTACATTCTATGTCATAGAATACGTATAAAACCTTTTCAGAAGATGGTACGCTTGCTCTAAGCGTTGGTATGTAACACAAGTGACCTGGCATCTCATTACTTTTACAATTTTTACAATATGACATGTAACACACATGATTAGGATTTAACTGCTTACTGCAAATTGAACAATTTCTCTTCCATTCACATATAGTTTTATTACCAAATCTATTATGTACATGATTATTTAGACAAGTTGGACTTCTAAAATATCTTTGACATGTGCTACAAAATATATAATTTTCCTTCAAAAATACAAGGTGGAACTGAAAAGCACCCTGAACATTTATATTTGCATTTATGCGTTTTTGCTCCGTTATAAGACATTCCTTTATTGCACCCTTCACATACATAATCTTTAGCCATGGCACTTGTAAGACTCAGAATCACACTAAAATGTTTTTCCTGGGCATCATACAGAAGATTCAAATGCTTTCGCGAATTTGAATTACCATTATAAATCATATTTTCACAATATAATCCTTCATAAACTATAATTCTATATTCTGAAAGATAGTGTTGAAACTTTTGCAACTCTGTGATACCTCCACCATTAGTAAGATCAACATTTGCAGCTCTTAGAAGTTTATTTACCTTGGAATGGAGTAACCAACCTCTTCTATAACTATCATAATCAGGATGTTTTGTTAAATGTGCAGTAGCAATCACAAGGGCATGAGCTAAACAATTTTTCTTTGATTTAACCTTTACTGTGCTTCTTTTTAAATGAGCTAATGAGGATAGAGGTAAACCTTTTATTTTCTTTCTACCTTGTCCTAAAGGCATATCAATATGATCTACTTTTACAGATAAGATATCCGTGGCGTAAAAATTGGCGTTAGATTGGCACACTTTTTCCATCATAGCCAATAATACATCCAAAGATACCTGATCTCTTCTGCGAAAACTAAGTCCTATTGGTTTATCTTGTAAATTGACCGAGTTAGTTATGGTTAAACCCACCAAATCATTTGGTTTCACACCTTCTAATACCGTATCTAATAGTTGCTGCATGGCATTTCTAAAATATAAAATAGGACTTTCATTTTCTGGAGCTGAGTTAATTTGAATATCATAATGTCTACCGTGAGCTCTGAATCGTGGAAATTGTCTTTCCATCATGTTTAGAATGTTAATATGATCCATGCTGAAAACAATAATATCGTATAAACTTAAGGTTATCTCTAAACATAGAATGTATTACTTGATAAGTACAAAAAATACTCACTTTTTCTATAACAGATGGTTGAGCGTAGTTCTGTGCGCAAAGAAAAGACATGTCAGTTTCTGTTACTGTTGCTGACTGTGGTTATCCTCATACATTTTATCGGTTTATATAACTTATTGAGCGTTGATTAGAAAGTGCCTTTTGAGGTCACATTCGTGTATATAAAGAGAGCCTGTGCCACCTTCAGCTGCACAGAAACACCAACAGGGCACCGTACAACACACTTCATCTCCACAAATCAGCAGCAAGGTAAGCGAATAATTTATAACTTTACTTCTGTTTAACTTCTCATAAAAGCAAGACATAAACTATTATTCATTCTTCTTTGCAGAATGGATTTTCTTACGAGATTCAAACAGATTCAAAACATTAAAACACTACAAATCAGAGATTTAGAAATTCATACTTCATATAATGTAGTAGGCACATCAAGGGTCGATACGCAGTATGGACCGTCGATTTGTCTTAAGCTCCAAAAGAGTAGTGATGACGATCCTGTAGAAGTATTTTTACCAAGGAAATACACGATCGCCCTTAAAGAAAAGGACATTAAAGACATTAATAACGGAAACCTTTCTTTAAAGTTTATTTTCCAAGGGTTTAATTCCAAAAGTGGTTATATTGTATCATTTGAAAAAAATGTAATAACGTTAAGAGCCTGAAAAAAGCTAAGAATTTATTTTCTAGTTATACATATATTGATGTGATTATTCCATATAGTTTAACACAAATGTTAACACACATAATATAGGTAAATGTTTTCATCACGAAGCTTCAAATAAGAAATAACAAAAACAGTAGAACTATTTATCCGAAGGGATAGAAAGTTATTATATAAGATGCAATTAAAATGGCCATGTTATATTATTTAAGCATTAATGATTGTATCACATACTGTTTTCGAAAATTATCAATGTAAAGCTTATAGTAAAAGTCTATCTTTTTCAGATGACACTCCAAATTAAGATGCTTAATGATAATATCATAAGACCAAAAAGATTTAGTGATGAAGCTGCAGGGTTGGATATTTATTCTCCTCGTGCTTATGATATAAAACCTCAGCAAACTATACTTATCCCAGTGGGAATATCTGCACATGCTCCAAGAGATTCATACATACGTATAGCTGATCGTTCAAGTGTAGCTCTTTTAGGTTTATCAATCAGAGGAGGCTGTATAGATAGAGATTTTACAGGGGAAATCTGTGTAATAATGTTAAACAACTCAAACAAAAAACAACATATTTTAAAAAATCCAAAAATTGCTCAGTTAATATGTGAGAAGATCTATATACCTAAGGTAAAATATGTCAATAAACTAAAACAAACTAAAAGAGGAAACAAAGGGTTTGGCAGTAGTGGTAAATTTTAGAAGATTTTTGAAAAAAAAAAATTGTATGTTTTTTTTTTGTGCCTCTCTAGATCATGGGTCCTCTTACGTTTCGATGTAGCAATGCACTGACAAGAAGATATAATTTGCTGCAAGAAAGAACTGGTTTCAATACTTTGTTTGAAGAATTTACACCAATACATTTCCCTGAATATTGGTCTACTCTTACATGGATAATGTACTCATTATCTAGCGATAACATTTGTTGTATTTTAGGAAATGCATTTCCTTGCTATGTTGCAGGAATATGTAACACCGAACCTAATTACATTACTTTATATGTTGCTATTAAACAACAAAGCAGAGAAGCGCAAATGTTAGAATTCTTATTTTCTCCAAGTAACTATGTGTTTGTAACTGATCAGAACTTAGCACTTAACTTTAAATATAGTCATTCAAAAGAAAGTCAGGTATTCCATTTACCAACGGTATCTTATTATTGGAAAGTGGAATGCAAAATATGTGAATTTAATATTAAGGTAACTCATATTCAGGTTAAACGCCGGGTTACTTTGCAGGAAAATTGGGTGGACTTTATGTATTTTCTTTACAGAAGTTTTAGATATAGTTTTCAATAATACGTAATTATAGGATCTTTTCACAACAAATCATTTTCTTTAAAATACCTTTGTCATCCTTCAGCCAAGTTAAATGGTTGGTACTCTAAACAAAACAGAAATGTACAACAATACAAACATTTGTTTCAATGCAAAAACTCAGAAACTTGTAACAGCAAAATGTGTGTAAAAGCACTTCCAACATTAAAAGGTTTAGCGTCAACCATTTTATTGGACAAAGCGAAATTAATTTTTTTACACACAGAAACAGATTATAACAATTACATACACATTCTTACAAATAGCTACGAATTTGATATTTCTATAGAACAAATAATCCCCATCGAATTTCCTGCAAAGCTTATAGCTCACTACTACACGCTTAATGGTAATAAACGTTGTCATCTTTTGTGTCTGAGACAAGAAAATTGTAAACCTATGAAACGTACAAAACTAATAAAATGTGATGAAGCATTTATGAATGAAATGTATAATGCTAAAGACAATTGGTGGGGTTTTATTTGTAATAAGCCTTTATTTTTTATGTATGATATGTAATTACCAACTCATAGATATTAAACATTATAAAACAATGGTTTGCTTCTTTAGTGATCTTCTGGCTCCCTTAGTATATCTTTTTTTTCCCTATCAAGTCCTTTAAAAGAAAAGAACTCGAATTCATTGTTACAATACATAACAAATCTTACCTCTTACCTCTGAGCTGCAATTGATTTCGCTTGAAATCGCTTGGCTTATATATACTCGAAGTGCATCTATCAGTGCCAGCACAACTTTCGCTTTCACTTGGCAGTTTGCTGCAGGAAATGCACTTGCCAACTCTATTGAGGTCAGCAGACTGAAGGAACTAACAATGCCTACTTCGTAGATATTAGTCAGTATGTATCTTATACAATTAATAAAACGTTATTTAGAAATGTATATATTAAGGTTTTTATTCATTAATTTTTATTCCCTAGCCATTTTTTTTTAAAAAAAAAGAAAAAAAACTTTTTTCTTCCCATTCAAAATTTCGTCCGGGGTGCGGCCATGGCCCACCTCGGGCCAATCAGAGTAGCATATAAAATTAAAAACAAAATATCCTGCAAAAAGAGATGGAGGTTCGTTTTAGTAGAAAGCGAATTGCCTTGGACGCCATGTTGATGACGTCACAGGTCACGTGACGCCCGTCAGCCAATCAGAAGCGATTCTCCCTATAGTCCTGCTATTACTACTAGCGCATAAAAAACCTAGAGATTCTAAACACGCTAAGGAAGAGTGATGGTACTTAACGGTAGATTGGGAAAATCTGCAAAGGAGCTTGTTTATAAATTACTGCCAGATGATGACAGACAAGATAGCGAGAGCAATACAGAACTAAGAAACAGATTGGGAACGGAGTATCATCAAGAAAACATTATTTACCCGTTTCATTGCTCGGAAGTATGATTTATTATTTCAAATTTAAAGAACAAGAAAGCAGCAGGATTAGATGGAATTAAAAATGAAGTTTTAGCGGCACTAATGGACAAGTTAACACCATACTTGACACAATTATATAATGACTGTTTGTGGAGAGGTGTATTTCCCTCTTGTTGGAAGAAAGCTAAATACTGAAGAAAAGTGCAGACAAGGACCCAATGGATCCTAAATCGTATAGGCCAATTTGCTTACTAAACACGATGGGTAACATTTTGGAATGTTTAGTAAACAAACGCATAGAGGAATATAGGTTACAAATTGGAAAAAATGACAATTAGTACGCATTTAGGAAAGGTAGGTCGACCAAAGACGCCATAAATGCAGTTACACATATGGTAGAGACTTCAACATCAAACTATGTTATGGGTATATTTGTGGACATTTCTATCGCCTTCGATAACCTTTGGTGGCCGTTCCTTTTTGAACGGCTTAAAAGTAAAAATTATTCAAATACATTATACAATTTGCTTTTTAATTATTGTCAAAATAGGAAAGTATAACTCTGTGGAACGAATAAAATCATTATTAAGGATATCACTAAAGGATGCCCTCAAGGCTCAATTCTAGGGTCAACCTTCTGGGACATCGTTTTGGAATCATTATTGGAAAAATTGTATAATGATGTAAACTGTTCAAGGATTATAACGTATGCTGATGATATAACACTTTTAATTGAAGCGAATTCCAGATTAGAGTTACAATACAGGGGAAATAATCTAACAGCAATTTTAAGTCAATGGTGTGAGTAGTCTAAAATGAAAATAAATTCACAAAAATCAGCTTACATAATATTTAACGGCACACTAAAAAGCAACCCAACAATAAAAATCTCAGGCAACAATATTAGAAGAAATCCTACCACAAAATATTTAGGAATTAAAATGGACGATAAGTTAAATTCTAAGCACACATAGAGTATGTTAGAAACAAAGGAGAAGTTGTCCTGTTAAAGCTTTCAAGAATTGCACAATATAACTTCAAAATTTCATTATGAAATATAACTTGTTACCATACCAGTATTTTTGCCTCCATTATTAACTATGGATGGTGTACAATCCGTAGGATTGTACAAACTTAAGAACGCCTGGGCATTGGCCCCGGATACCGTACGCGTTCCAGAACGCGACTCGCACTGGCCTCCGAACGAATCTAGAGGTCATTACTTAGCGAAACCTGAGTACAACTGCTCCAACATTTGCAAGAACAATGTATGTTTCTGGAGGCGGAGAGGCGGGGATCAGTGTATTGCAACTTGAAGTTGCGTAATACAGGTAGGACCTTATTTAGGAGGTCACCGAACAACAGGGCTAGGTCCTGAAGTTCATCGTCACCGAACAACAGGGCTAGGTCCTGAAGTTCATCCAGGTCCGCCTGTGAGATGACCGCTGTAAAGGCCGACGAAGCCGCTGAGGTCGCCGGTGGTGCTGCTGATTTGGCGGGAGCTGCCACGGGGTTATCGCTGGAGCCTCCGCTGCCGGTGTTTCCGCGGGGACTGCCGGCGGGGTTGCCGCTGGAGCCACCGAAGCTAGTAGGTGCTGTGGTGCAGCTGGCGTGGTCTTGGATTGCTCAGAGGTGGAAGCCTCTGATTTGGCCCGGCTGACCAGTAGCCCTTCGAGTTTTGCTTCCTTTGCTCTTGGACTTCTTTTTCATAGAAGTCTGGCGAGGGCCCTCTGCTGAGGGCGGCTTCCTCCGTCGATATAGGCGGACCTGATTAGGGGGTGGGACCTCCGTCGACGACGGAGTTGGGGGTGGCACTGTCTCTTTAGTTACTGCGGTCGAGTGCTGACGCAAAGGACACCCCAGAGCGCACATTAGCTGGCTCCTTGAAGCCTCTGTATATGCCCACATACTCCTGACCACCGTTCGCTCAGCGGCGGTGTTCATATGCCTTAGTGCAGTCCCGCAGTAGATGGGCCCCAGCACACCGCAGGCATGCGAGCTTGCGCTCGCACACACTACTGGAGGGGTGGAAACCCATGCATCTATGGCATTCAACAATTCCTTCTTTGCCGTGGTATATTTCGATACGCACGACGGTGAAGATGAGCGGACGGACAGCGTCTATCAGCTGAACTGGCTGGGAGCACTCCTTGGGCACTACGACCAAGAAGAGAGGCATTGGCACTCTTTCAGGTCATTGGCTGTAGCCACCGTCTTACTGAAACGTGCCACTGAAATAGGGGTTATCTGGTATTCTTCCTGAAGGGCCACCTTGACGTCCTCAGGGGTGCTGTCGGAGTCAAGGCCCCGAATAATCCTACACTCCACATAGGGCCGCTGCAGCGAATAGTTGTAAAATGGGATCTGTTCGTTCCGTAATACAGCCTTCACCGCCTCAAAATCCCTTACTGTGGAGGTGGACTTTTTTGGCCTTCCGCCGGACCTCAAGAGGGCCTCTGAGCTTCGTTGAAGCTTTCTCATGACCAGTATTTGCGGAAAGTGTCGGCTACGATTGGCGGGATTTTGCGTCCCCCTCTGGTTGGTCATCTTGTGGTGGTGTTATTTGGGCCGCTGAAGAACGATCGCCTCTGCGGCCACCTGCGAGGACCGTTATCTAGGGCCCGTCAGGTTCGACGTCAGTGTCGGAATCGGGCATGGGGATGGCGTAAGGACTGGTGGGATCACTCTCAACCGCCACCAGGCGATGTGGCGAAGATGGCTTTCGCCTGTTGCTGCCGCTTTCGCGAAGGTTTAGTCGTCTCAGGGAAGGAGGTAAGGGTGCTGGTGTTGAGCTTTTGCCATCAGTATTCGTCGAAGTCGGCGCGGTTGCTCTACGGCTGTCTGCAGAGGACGGGAGCTCCTTGGAGGAGGCGCCTGAGCGAGCCATGTCGGCTCGAGGTTTCAGGCCAACGACCTTCACCATTGGTTGTGATCTTTTGAACCCGCTGTAACAGCAGTCAGTCGGTCTTGGCAAGTCAATGGAAAGAAAGCTGATAGTAGAAGAGTTGTAAGAAGAGTGGGGAGTTCCTGCTCTTTATGGATAGTCAGCAAGCTGTATGTATGGAACCGCTCGTTCACTGGTGACGGAACATCAAGCTAGTAGAGGGTCAGAGCCCACTGCGTTGCCGCTGTATGTACACCGAACGCCCTCTTGCGTCAGAGCGGCAAGCTAGAAGAGGGCAAAGTGCCCACTGCGTTATCGCTTGGGGGAGGGCTGCCGTGGTTCTAACCGCCGCTGATGCCGGGTCTGCCGGTAGATGGAGCTTCTGTCGCTACTGCGCAAAAAGGTTGCTCTCTCCCTCGCTTCTCAAGAGAGTGTCGGCGCTGAATTCTAAATCGGTCCGCTCGCATTTTTTTTCTCTCATCTAATGCACTCTACTGTCCGTCCCGTGATTAGCATGGTGGCGCCATCCCTTGTTATTCCTTACAACTATTTGTACACAACGCCTACAAGTGGCGATCTTACATACTATGTTAAGTCCGGTTTGTTTAGTCTTCGTCAAAAATTTTATTTTAAATGTTCACATCGGGTACCTATAAATCCTCCGAAGCATTTCCTCGATAGTAAATTATTAGTCGAAGACATTGCGGCTTTCCTTTGTAAATTAAGGGGACACTTAAATCTGTTCAAATGGACCGTCACACTAGCGAATATGATATCAACATGTATGACATGATGCAATTAGGACGCCACTGCTACGCAATTAGGATGGCTGGACCTCTGATGCTCTTAACATTGATGTCG
Source organism: Hymenopus coronatus (assembly GCA_030762935.1). NCBI lineage: Eukaryota > Metazoa > Arthropoda > Insecta > Mantodea > Hymenopodidae > Hymenopus > Hymenopus coronatus. Next base: position 142,364,699 of record CM060897.1, read on the forward strand.
TAGACATTGAGAATCATAGAGGAACAAACTGTTTCCGTATATTGAAATAGATGTTCATTCTAAAGCAGGTAGTATCCCTACATGTGAAACCAGGTAAGTATATTATAGTTATTTATTATGCATATCTTAATTGTATAACGTGTTCAATGTCTCTGAGCATTGCCGAGGGTGGGACCAAACGAACAAACGAACAAACAAACCACAAAAGACTCATGGTTACTGGAATTACTCAATCGGTTGCGAAGGAACACTGTTTCTCCTGAAATCAGAACAAGATGTAGGAAAAGCCTGTATCTGTGGTGTAGGGCTAGAGCATTCAAAAGGTCACGATTTTGAATTTCGTTTAGGATAAGTTTCCCAGATAAGGGTTTGGGGGGGGGGTTTCCATTATCTTGAGAATAGAAATGTGGGGTAACTTGAAGCTCTGTGAACCACAGGTTCATTTCAGCATCATTTCCACATCGTCCCCTATTACCTCGCACTTTAAAGGACGTTGAACTTGAAAGTACAAGTATTTGATCAGATAAGTATATTTGAAATAGAAGTAGTATAATCAGGCTGCAAAACACTTCTTTTTGCTTCACATAAGCAATAATATATCTAGCCTAATGCTATAGTAAATGTTTACACGGTTTGGATAGGTAGAGTCGGAATGAAAAATTCTATGCCATAGGTGGGATTTGAGCCATGGGTCTCCCTGTCTCTAGCTGGTTGCTCTAACCTCTGAGCCATCATAGCAACATGCAGCATTAAATTCCCCAATTGATTCGCAGGTTTTCCAGTAAACCACAAGATGATCTCAAAATATTTAGACAAGACATACCCCAATGGCGAATTACAATGTCGTAAGTCCCCGGCTATATGGTTAAACCAGCTAGAGACCATGAGATCCGTAGTTCAAATTCCGGCTATGGCATGGACTTTTCCAGTCTGACTTTATTTGTGTGGCCAAGCTCCGTGTGTTTACGGGGCGAGGGGAAGAAATCCGAGCGTAGGACTGTTGAAATCGTGATGTTTCTTGGTTAGTAGGATACTATTCGTATCACTGTGAACATTCTGTTGGGAGTGTAATGTCACCTTTATAACGGTGGGTACATTAGAGAAGAGTGTTCGCAAGCGAAGTCTTGTAGTGCATAGTGAGGCTCGTTAATTGATTTGGAACATTGTACAAACATGTGATCCTGGCAAAAAGTCTCAATGTTTCCTATGAAGCAGGCAACAAAGAGGGCCGCAAACTATGGTGGAAAATCAGACAATTTCATTTTACATATTAGAAAGGAGGGAAAACGCCAGGAACAAAGTAGAAGGCCACGTATTTTCAACATCAAGGGAAAAATAGATACACGAAAGGACAATGAAAAAGTATTTGTGGATGATTTTAATAAGTATGTTATTCGAAATGTTGTTCAGGAATTCTATATAAGACAAAGAGTAGTTCCAACAGCAAAGAAACTTCTACACATTATAAAGAAGAGGGCATATTTTCCTTGTTGCGTGTTTTAAATACTATCGGCTTCAAGTAGAGAAAATTTGGAAGCAAACGAAATATTTGAATTGAGACGCCTGAGATAGTGCAGTGTCGTCACGAGTGTCTTGTAAACATTAAAACTTTGTGGGAATCTGGCAAGAACGTTATTTATTTAGATGAAACTTGACTGGATATCAATATAACCGTAAAGAACTGTCGTCAGTCTGAAGATGTTTTTTGGGGGGCCGAAAATTATAATGCTGGCAATCGACTCTTTTTGCTACATTCCGGAGGCAAGATGGGGTTTGGCAGTGGAGCAAAACTTTTGTACGAGGCAGGAAGCACCACTGGGCCAAATGAACCATCAACATTTTGAGAAGACGAAGAGTCAAGGTGGTTGAAAGCTGGGATTTCTCTGCTTCCAATCTAACTCGGTTGTTATTCCATGAAGTCATCTGTAATTTTGAGAAATGGTTGAAAGAAACGCTCATTCATCCCACCTTCTTCTGTTATCATTTTGAAAAAACGCTCCTTATAACACAGTCTTATCAGAAACATGTCCCAAAAACACTCAACAAAGAAAGATATAGAAACGTGGCGTTTACTGCAGCGTAGAAACGAGGAAAGGAAATTTAATACCTCTTCTAAAAGTCCATCGCTTTAAGACAAAGAACTTCGAAATAGATGCATTTCTGACGAGTCTAAAGCGTGCACCAATAAGGCTACCAACATACATGTGTAACCTAAACCCAATCGACTCGCTTGGGCTCTAATATGAGGTCAAGTGAGGAGCTGCAACCTCGATGTAAACCTGAATTGTAGAAACCACAAGAACATATACAAGAGGCCATCTAAGAAGTAACGGAAGCAGACTGGATAGGGTTTTGTAAGAAAGTGAAGGAAACAGAGGCTGGGCATTAGAAAAAAGGACAGAATCATATCGGATATTATAGATGACATTGTTGTGAAACTGGCATCAGTTGATGTTAGTTTTACCAGTGATAGTGACTGCCAGTGACATTAATGAACAGATTTTAAGTGACAGTGACAGTGATGAGGTAGTTGCACAGCCTCTGTGAAGCTAAGTTGATAGCAATTTCTGTCATCATCATTATCATCATCCTTACAGAATGTAGTTTGTAAAGTTTAAATTTATCAAGGTCGGCAAGCTTCTTTATATGTTTGTTGTTGTTTTTTATTTTTATTCCAACACCAAACTGCTTATGCACCATAGTAAAATACAAAGTGAAGAAGCATACTGCATAATTAGAGAAGTAAGACATTAATTTAGTTTGCCATTTAGTCACACTACTCTTCATGCATTCATTAAAATCTCTGATACGCCACTCATTATCCGGCCACCTACCCTTTTTAATATCATTCTTGCTTAACGTAAACTTAACTTAGTCGAATTCCTTCCAGCCATACGGAGTCTACACACTAACAGTACCTATCCAATTGGTATCTAGCTGTGCGAAAAAAAAAAAAAAAAAACAACAAACAATTAATTAACGTTTATATAGATTGCTTGGTATACCGCATTGCATACATGCTAATACAAATATGTTCAAATGTTTAGTGTATCTCTTGAAACATTCAACTCGTATGTTATTCTTATTGCATCGTTTCTTGTTTACAGTACAACAGACTTATTAACGATATGCTAGCCGTATTCAACACTGCCACGATATGCGGTTACAATGAACCATTCCGATGCGGTCTGCGCCTCGAACCTGGTAAGTGATATAAAGCTGCTGTTACATTGTGTGCATAGCAATGTTAAATTAAGGAATGCAAGGGCAAATTTTGCAGTTTCGCTCAGGGATTTATGGAGGCGTAAACTTATAATTCTGGAATTTATATAAGCGTAAGAGAATATTGTAGTGAATATTTATTATTAATAATTACAGTAACTATAAAAGTTAATGCTTAAAATAATAATAATAATAATAATAATAATAATAATAATAATAATAATAATAATAATATTTTCATAATGAGTTTTAGTTAATGCTAGAATTATTTAGTTCCTTATAAGTAGAAGGGATATAAAGAAATACACTGGGCTAAATCGACAGCAAAATGTTTTAAATGTCATTGCTATGGGATTGAAATCCGCTTATTTGCGTGATTAGGAGTTGACAACTTCCCGTGTTAGAAAAGTTAAAAACGCACATTTTAAAACTGGAACCAATAACAAACAATATCTGGAAAACGGCTAACTCCACGAAAAAACGTATATGGCATTACTTGTGCGTTCTAGGTAGATATACATTTTTTTCTGCAGTAACTTTTTGTCTATCTTTTACGGTTTACCAGTTATGCAAAATTAAAAAAAAAAAAAAAATGTCTCCAGTGTAAAGAGGCCTTCAGATGTTATTTCCAGAAAACCCAATAACACACACACACACACACACACACACACACACACACGCACGGGCATTTTTCTAAATTTTTTTCAGGGAGTCAAAATATGTATTTCCGGTGAAATCTCGTAATCGAATTTTTCGGTGCAATACAATACCTTCTTTACACACTATGTATATAGTACGTGTAGAGAAAGTAAAAATACATAAAAATATCATATAACCGTATCTGTTTTAAACATTGTATTCCATTGAGTATTTAAAAGTATTTGTTTATTGCATTTAGTTGCACCATGTAAATGTCTTCTTTGTTTACGTGAAGAGAAACAAATTAACAAATATCACAAAAGCTTAGGATCGAAACAGAGTCAAGGCCTATACAAAATAAGGTAATGGAATAGAATTTACACTCAGTAACTCAGTTAAGACAGACAGCATTTTAATATGCGCTGATTATAATATTTGTTGCAAAAGATTAGAGTAAAGGCAAATATTATTGTCTATTAGGGCTTTCTGATGGAAGAATGTACAATACTGATATATATCAGAACCTTAGAAAAGTTTCCATCCATTCTGTCCATCGTCACGCTGTTTTATATCACAATTCGCTAGTAGAACAGTTTAACAGTTTATCGTTTTGTGGGGTACATGAAATGCTGAGACAATATTCGTGTTGCATCCTTGGAACATACTGAACTTAACCGACTTTTCATTTTTGAACTATCCTGTCCACGCATACGCCTGCGCAGACAGGCCCACAAACACGCACTTTTTTTAATGTATTCAGCGGTTCTCAAAACATGTATCTACGATTAAATCTCGGAACCTATCGAATTTTTGGGTAGGCTACAATACCGCATTGTACATAAGTGCTGGTGGAACTTATTTGATGTGTTCTATTTACATGACTTTCTCTACCTATACTGCAAACACACTGTTATTTCAAAAGATTTTTCTTTTATATACATGATGCTAATCGAGATAAACATTAATAATGATGGGCTAATTACCTACTCCCGTTTAAGTGGAAGAAAACTAAAGGCAAATACACTAGGGCAAAGCGGTAGTTAAATTCTTTAAGTGCTAGTCACTATGCGATACAATTGAAATTCGAAACTCTTTGTATGGCCAGGAGTAAAACAAAAGAGATATGGCAACTACCCGTTTGGAAACATATTTAAGTACTGCGACTACACCCTGCGGTCGTGAATGTGTGTTAACGGCTTGCTACGTAAGTCATAGCTGATTGTTGGCATCCATTGTTACATGTGCGTTAATGCACATGTATACCGGCGGCAAGTTCTTTTGACTCCGCAGCTGTAATTGTCACACTTGTGCTAGTGATCATGTGTGTTGTTGGAAGGTTCTTTTGACGTCAAGTCCGGCATTGTTACACCTTAGTGAGTTTTTGACACCTGGGATGATTGGCACGAGTGACTGCTTATAGACGTTTTCAACCATGTGGCTAGGAATTACAACAAAGGGAAACGAAGTGTGATATTGCACAGGTAAAACCGCTTTTAGTGGTTGGGAACCGTGGCGACAATAGAACCTACCGTGGCTGAGATAAATCTATGCAACCTGCTCTCGGTTGCGGGTTGCCCAGGGTTCAGTTTCAACAGAGAATACTTAGGGGCAGTTGAGTTGAAATCGTAACGAGTAGTTGTAATCGTCACCGGGAACGAAAGGAAAGAAAACTATAGGCATACATTTTAGAAAACATTGAAGTAAGACATATTGGTTAGCAGATTCTGACTGAATCAGTTTGTGGAAGAAATAAACGGTTAGATAAATATAGCTCATAGGCCGTGGCCCAAATGATTTTATTACCGACGTTTCGCCGAAATCTGCGTTCGGTTCAGGGAGTAAAGCTATTAGTCAAGCTCTGGGGTCCAACAAGACTGGATCGCTATTTTGTTTGTTTTTTTTCTCAAATGGAGGGTAAAAATGCATTACTGCATTCATCCGTCAGCCGGGATAGGATTGGAGGATATGTGCGGCTCTCCTCTCAAGAGAGGCACACTACAAAACCCCGCCACCAGTATTGGAAGGAAAAAGGAGCGGCGGTACCGCATGATTGAACCTGCGTATTCAAAAGAGAAAATGACTGGACCGGGAGTAACAGCCAGAGGAGTAGGAGATGAGAGTCGGGAGGCAGACTCGACCGAGGACCAGACTGCCCCCACTGCGGATTCAGGGAGGAGAATATGGAATTAAGGTGGGGATGTGACGAATTAACGATAATGATGTGGGCAGCCTCCCTGATTTGAGCAGGACCTCCCTAGTGCATTTGTTGGTTCAACCGGCGTCTGGAGAGTTCTCACCTTCTGCATGTCGATTGCTCTGATGAAAGTATTATTGATTAGTGCGCTGCAGTTGAAGAAATTTAGGATTTGTTCAATATGTCGTTGGAGATTTTGAAGAGACGATCTTGTTGCATCCTGATGATCTTGCTGCCGTTCTTCCAGGACTGTCAGCTTGGCCGTCAGTGTCATTAATTCCACACAACACCAGCTCCTGCCAAACCCAAACCAAACCCACCTACCCAAGCTAGGGCACGCTGGCCTACTAGGCAACCGAACTACCATGGTTGAGCGTCAGCCGAGGCAAGAGAAGGCTAGCTGCGGACCTGCGTCCCGACGCATTCCTTCCGCATCTATTCCACGAACTACCACCACCAATTCCTTGCCATGCAGATATTGGCGTGGCTACAGCAGCTTCTGCTGAACCACGGTCAGCACATTTGTGATCTGCTGGTCAGATTCCTTTCTGCCACCGCAGCAAACATGGCTGTTATCATAGAGGGACTTGCCCTCCTGACCGTGATCCTCCAGACCACCCAAAATGGCAAATCGAACTAAGTCTCGTACCTCATTTCAATTGGCGTTCTAGACCGCGTGTGGCCTTATTGATCAAAGGAGCGAGCTGCAGTATTTTGCCGGTTCACTTGCCCTAGACCTCGTGCTGACGAGCGAGACACATCTCGGTTCAAGCACGCCTTTCCGTCTTCCGGGCTACAACTACCACAGGTTGGATCGCGTTTGTTAGCGCGGAGGTGGCGCAACGATCTTCGTGAGGAATAGAGTAGTCCATCGGCCCATCCAGCGCCCGCCGCTTCAAACCATAAGAGCCACGGTTGTCTGTGTTAACCTAGGCGGTACGGAAGTTTTACTGGCATGTTCTGTATACCACCTACCCTGCAGGCAGTTCGTACGAAACGATTACCTTTCCATCCTTGTCCTACATCCCAATGTAATTCTGGCCTTGGCTTCAATGCCAAACATCCGCGTTGGCATTGCGGCCCCCGGGTGGACACTCGAGGCAAAGAAATTATACGCATGGTAGATGCGGACCCTCAACTCAGAGTAGAGAACTCCTGGCAACCCACATACCATCCACGAGGTGAAGGACGTTATTGACTTCGCGATAATCAAGAAATTCCCTTTTCATACATATCTCACTTCGATCAATGCACTTCATTTCCATCATAATCCCAGTTAGCCTAGGTTAACACATGGGTTGCTAGTCATAACGTGCATTGGGAATGCGTAAGGATTTGCACCAATGACTCTAGCCGAACACTAGGATCACTGACATTCCATCCTTGGCGGCTGCGGTCTTATCCTTTGCATCCAACATCGTGTGAACTGTCCATAACTTTACCGTTCATATGAAGAATGGTATTTAAGGGTGATTAACTGCTAAGGTCATTAGCGCCATAATAAAACAAAACATAGCAAACCCCAGAAGTTAAAAACTATATTAAATAGACGATAAAATAGCAATCAATGGCGTTTCAAAATTAATTGAAAATGACGTGGGCAAAAACCAGAGATGAAACTAAAACGTGTGTAAGGGGAACCAAAATTATACTAAAATGAAGGTTAAAACAAGGTCCCGAAGCTTAAAAAACGTTAAAAGAGATAAAACAGGCAAAACCATAACCAACGTCTCAAGAAATACGGCGGAAGAGAAACTAAAATTAAATGCATGATGGGAACGCCAGTTTTGATAAAAAAAAGTAAAACCCGGATCTACCACATTGTTGTCGTCGGCAAGCATGTCCGCGAGGGAGGCCGGTAGCTGTAGTGATGAACGAAATGCCGCTCGAGTGATGCACTCTAGCAGCACATGCAAGACCGACAATGCTGCTCCACAGAGGGGTGAAATAATTATTGGTTCCCACGTAAAAAGGTGACTATGAGTAAAAATGCAGTGACCGGTCCTTAAGCGAGCCAGAATCACCTCCTCCCGACAAGCTACACGAGAAGAATACACCCAGTCTACAGGGAGAGCCTTCACCTCCCTAAGTTTGTTAGCGCGGAGAGATGACCATGCCAGCACCAGAGTCACAAACAGAATAATAGTACTGGATGCCGTTGCTGCTGTCTTAGCTGCCAAATTCGCCAGTTCATTCCCCAGCAAACCATTCCCCAACTGTATATACAGTTCAGCAGTATATACAGATGTACTACAATGCAAACTGAAGGTAAAAGGATCATTACCGTAAACAAAGGCACATCCAGCACCATCATTACACTTACTGCCATCGGTGTATACAAAAAGGCGATCACTGTACTGGGATAAAAATTCTAAAAAACAAGAACGGATACTAAATTCAGGCATCGCAGATTTCCTGTAGGCCGTCTTATCGAGATCTACATGGAATGTAGCATGTAACCAAGGTGGGAGGACCCTCTCCTCCTTGAAAAAATGCTGGGCATGTCAATATCGTGTTTCCGAAGCAGTTCTCGGAAACGCAAACCAGCAGGCCCCGGACTCAGTGAAAGGTTATGACAATGTTGGTACAACTCGGTGGAAATGAAATGGCGTTTTACTTATGGACACTCTTTAACTGCTGTGGTTCTCAGAGTCTCATTCTATACTGGGCGTGAAAGACAGCTTAATTTTACTCTGAGGCCTCTCTATCAGGATTGAGGTTCTTTCACGTGCCGTAAATCTACAACACGGGACCAACGGCTTTGCTTCCCTATCGAAGGCAGCCCTGCTAAGGATTTTTACGCCAGAAAAAATCCATTGTCCTCCACTGGGTTAGAACCCGCAATCGTGGGTATATGAAGTTAGCATGGTAACCATTACAACAAGGAGGGCGACTGTTCTTTGGAGAAAAAGAGAGTAAATGCTGTATACGAAGGCAGGCATTTAAGCCCACAGTCACAATTCCCTAGCAGGACATGACACCGACACTGCAGAGAGGGTTCTGCCGATTCGGTGGAGAGGCTAATAATTGGGCTGGCTGAATAAGCCTCAACAGCCACTGGGATGCCCTGATTATGGACGGTGTCTAATCGTCTCAGTATAGATGGGCGTGCAGAAGAATAAACAATGCATCCATAGTCTAACTTGGATACAATCAGCGCACGATAAATACGCAGCAGTACTGTCCGATCTGTTCTCCAAGATTTGCCACTTAGTATCCGTAAAATATTCAGAGAACGGCCACACCGAGCTTTAAACTGTGCTAGATGGGTTTACCAGCATGGTTTCCGATCGAAAACTAACCCCAGGAATCTCACCTCATCTGCGAAGGGAAGTAAATCTGGACCAAGTAGAGAGTAGGTGCCATTCACAACCTACGACGCCAGACTCTCTTCTCAGGTGAAAAACGAAAGCCGTTTTTTGAGCTCCAATCAGAGAGATTGACGAAACGCCGCTGCAGACGACGTTCCAAAAAGGATGTGCGCTGAGAACAGAAGACGGGAATAAACAAGACGAGATACCTGGAGGAACACATTACGACATGGAATTAATCGCTATAGCAAATAGCATTACGCTTAGTACCGAGCCCTGTGACACACCGTTCTCTTGAATAAAATTGTTATTACTATAAACAATGTAGATCTTTTTTAACGCTCGCCGATTGTGTCAACTATTGTTTTGTGGCTTCGAGAAATTCTTCGTTATTCCTTTGAGCTTTCAAATCTTTACTTATATTTTTACTTTCTCTATTACTTATGTACATAGGTAGGAACGGTATGCCATACCACCGAAACATTTGGTATCGACATTACGCCAATGTCGTTACTAAAATGTACTAAAAACAAAAATAGACAGTAAAACGAATATGCGTGCCTGTGTGTGAGCAAATGAGCAATGTAACTAAAAACAAAAATCTCATGTGTTGCAGTCATATGCCATTCTTTAGCTCTTTTACAAACAAACCTTTCACCCCACTTCTTTCTACACCATGCTAACCGAGATAAGCATTAGCACAATATTCTTATTGCTTAATTCCTTACAATTAGAAGGAAGCTAAAGGAATGCACTATGCTAAAGTGATAGACAAAGTTTTAAAAGCTGTCGCCATGCAATTGTCATTGAGATTAGCTTCTTTGCTTGGCCAGAAGTAAATCAAAAGAGGCACGGGCGAGTATTTTAAAATTTGTGTGTATTTTAAAATCTAAACCAATAACAAGGAATATCTCGGAAATGGTTACCTACATAACAAAACTTTAATGGGCATAAATTGCGTATTATAATGAGATCTACATTTTTTTGTATTAAGTTTTTCTTTATCTCCAACGGTTTACCAGTTATACAAAAGTAATTTGGAATAAATTTGTCTTCACAGGAAAATCCAGATACACATTTTATTTCTCATACAAATATTCTTAATTTACGGTATTTTAATCGAAATTATCAGAACCATTTTTGAGAAAATAAAAATTTTCGAAAATTTTTCCATATAAAGGGTACTTTGGGTTGGGGTGATTTTTTCACCATTTCATGTCGTATCCTTGGGAGATAACTGAACTTAAAAACCAAGTTTGGTATTTAACGGTCTGTTCGCTTTTTGAGTCATGCTCTCCACAGACAGACACATAAACACGCGCACACACAGACGGATAGATTGACACACAAAATTACCTTTTTCTAATTTTTTTTTTTTTTTTAGATTCAGGGAGTCTGAAAACATATTTCCGAGATATGGATATCGAATTTTGGAAGGAATACAATAAGTTCTCTATCTACTGTGTACGTTGTTCATGTGCGCTAGAGAAAGTAACAATTAATAATAATAATAACAACGTTACTAATACTATTTCTTTCTGTAGCAACTATCTATAGTGGTCAGAGGAAATATTCCATCCAAAAATTGATACCTAGATTTCACCGGAAACACATGTTTTGAGGAGTTCTGTTCAAAAAAGGCATGTTTAGAAAATGGTCCGTCTGTTTGTGTGTGTGTCTGTGTCTATCTCTGTATGTTTAAGTGTGTGCACAGCATAGCTCAAAAATGGAAAATCGGCTAAATACCAAACTTGTTCCTTAAATTTAGTATCTTTCAAGGATGCAATACGAAGACTTTAAGAACATTCTCTTCACAGCAAAACCAACCGTATATGGAGTATTTTTGTATGTTCGGTTTTCTAAAAAATGTATAACGATTTTCATTAAAATCCCATACACAAAAATATTCACATGGCCAATAAAGTGTATATCCTGAATTTATTTGAAACTGCCTCTGAAGCTCTTCATTTTGAATGCCTTTTACATAACTGGTTAACCATAACAGATAGACAAAAGCTTACTACACTTAAAATTAACACCTCGTTGAAACACACAATTTATGTAGGTATGTAGTTCTTGTGGAGTTAACCATTTCTGAGGTATTCCCTCTAAATGATTTCAATTTTAAAATACTTATATTCCTCAAATTGGCTGTCGTTATTCGTAATCAAGTAAAGAGCGAAACCTACCACATGACTATCAGGTATTAAAGTTGTAACTATTGCTTTAGCCTAGTGTATTCCATGAGAGCATTTATTACTTTCTTTACACGCATTATGTACAAAGTATATACAAAAGGTAATGCACTCCACCAAAAAATTCTATTCCGAGATTTCACCGGAAATAGCTTATTAGGTTCCCTGTATCCCCCCCCCAAATTAGAAAAAGATCCGTGTGTGTATTCGTGTGTCAGTGTGCCTGTGAACACGGTAACTCAAAAACGAGAAGTCGTTAAAATACCAAACTTGGTATTTAAGATCTTTTAAAGGGCGACCCGATGATTTTGAGGAAAATTCTCCCACACCAACCTATCCTTTATATGAAAATATTTTCTAAAATTTTAATTTTCTCAAAAATGGCTCCACCGATTTTGATTAAAGTACTGTACATCAAAGACATTTACGCCACAAATAAAACGTATATATTGAATTTTCTGGGAAAAGCCTCTAAGGACCTCTTTTTTTTTTTTTTGGTGAATTTTGCGTAACTAGTAAACCGCAAGAGATAGACAAAAGCTTATTTCACCAAAAAAGTAGATCTCGTTAAAACACACAATTTATATCCTATGCATATTTCCGTAGAGTTGACTATTTTCGAGATATTCTTTGTTATTGGTTTCAGTTTTAAAATACCACAAACTTTTCAGATACGGGAATTTGTTAATTCCTGGCAACGCTTAGACACGGATTTCATACACATGGCGACCAGCTTTTAAAATATTTGACTGCCGTTTTAACCTAGTTTATTCCCTTATTTTCTTTCTGTTTATAAGAAAGCATTTCTGCTAAAGTTTATCTCGATTAGTATGAAATCGCTAGAAGAATAAGCTTTTCAACAATAACTTGTTATAGCGATGTAGAGAAAGTCATGTGAATGGAACACATCAGTTTTTTTATACATACGTTTATCTGGATTAACTTAAAATTGACGAATACACGTTTTTATTTTCTCTGGCGTCTATGTACAATGTAAATTGTGGATAGAGAAGCCACTGTATTCCGTCAAGAAATTCGATACTGATATTTCACCGGAAATATAACTTTCCCTACATCTCTGTGACAAATTATTGTTAAAAAGCTTATTCTACATCATGCTAACCTAGATAAACATTAGCAGAAAATGTTCTTATTACTTGGTTTCTTTTAAGTAGAAGAAAAATAAAGAAATCCACAGTCTTAAGCGATAGTCTCGTCGTTTAAAAGCCGGTTGCTATGTAAAACAATTGTAATTCCAATCTCTTTGCTTGCCAGGAGTAAACAAACGAGAAACGAGAAGAAAGTTGTCTTCCTGTTTGAGAAAAGTTTAAGTGGCTTAAATTAAAACCAATAATATGGAATATCTGTTAATTCTCAAAAAAAAAAAAAAAAAAAAAATGCATCTGACATAAATTCTGTGTTTTAGTGAGATCCACATATTTGTGTCGTATGTTTTTGTATAACCCTTACGGTTTCGCAGTTATACAAAAGGCATCCAGAATAAAAAGGTCTTCAGAGACTATTCCCAGATAATTGAACATATGCATTTCGTTTGTCTTAAAATATCTTAGACATAAGGTATTTAATCAAAATCATTAGAGCCAATTTTGAGAACATAAAAAAAAGTTCTAAAATATTTCATGTAAAAGGTAGCTGTGTGTGGGAGATTTTCTTGAAAACCTTCGTGTCTCATCGTTGGAAGATACTCAACTTAAATACCAAGTTTGGTATTAACCGACTTTTGGTTTTTGGGCTATGCTGCCCACAGACGTACACAGGAGCCTTATTTCAAACTTTTCTTTGTACTCAGATATATATCTCCGGTGAAATCTCGGTATCAAATTTTGTGTGCAATACAATACCTTCTCTATATACTATGTACTTAGTACGTGTAGAGAAAGTATAAAGTAATGTAACTAACAAACTTGATATTTGTGTTTAGTATATTTCAAATTACGTTACAAAGAGTTTTAAGAAAATTGTCCCACCTCAACTAGCCGTTACACGGAAAGATTTTCAAAGGTTTGATTTTCTCAAAGTTGAGTGTAATAGTTTTGGTTAAATTAGCATATATTAAAGATATTTAGATGAAAAATAAAATATATATCTTAAATTTTACAGAACAGCCTAAGTCCACTTAATTGCAATGGTTCTTGTAAAAGTTTGTATAAATGGTAAACGTTAACCGATTGACAAAAACTGCAGATCTCTTTCAAACACATGGTTTATTCCAAAGAACCACGTTTTTTAACATAAGGCATTTTCGAGATACCGGTTATTAACGAATTGAGTTCTTCAATATTTTGTCATTCTTTGATATTTCGCTTGAATATCAGTTCTTTCTCGTGATCATACGGAAGGAGTATGGATATTTTTCTTCGGATATTGTACTATTTCTTGAATTCTCATTCTATTTGCCTTTCATGCAGAACAAAATATGTATTCAAAGGTAGAATACACTTTCCTGACTAGTACACAGTTCTTAATCAGTTTTATATAGGTACTTGATTTACTACAGGTAGTTCATTTTTGTTTTATTTGAAGTTCATTCGACACAATGAAAATATTCTTTGGTAAATTGTGAGCCGGGCCAACAATTGTAATATGTACATACTAGCACCAAGTATGGTGTACTAAATTTGGAAACTTTCTTCAGGTGTTGAACACAACTGTTATCGAAACGTTCTTCGTTGCACCTACATTTGCTTTATTTGTCAGTACAAATAACCGATATTAGGTAAGGTAGCAAAATAGGAGCGGCTCATTATAAAATGCAAAATGGAGACAACATAAAAATAAAGGTATCTTAGAGGCTTAAACCTTCAGGTCCCTCTGCATCTTAATCGGATGCGCACACGCTAAATAGTGCTACTATGTATATGCTCTCCGAAACCCGAGTGTTCATATCCCGGTCCGCTGCGGTTTGATCATTGGCGTGCTACTCCTTAATGCATTTCATGCTGTAGCAAAAAATGCACAACCCATTGCCCATAGGTTCCCTATCTCAAAATATTTATCTTGGACCCCTCCACAATCCTGCCAATTTGTGCGGCCAAATCCTGGGGCTTCGTGTGTGTGTGTGTGTGTGTGTGTGTGTGTGTGTGTGTGTGTGTGTGTGTGTGTGTGTGCGTGTGTGTGTGTACAAAGCATATAGAGTGGAAGATGAATTAAATGCAATAATTTCATATTTAGTAGACAACAATGTGCATTACACATATCTCATTTTGTCCGCTTACTAATAGCATTGTCATAAAGGAAGCACATATTTCAGGGTCTAAAGTATTTTTAACAGCCCTGAGCAATATCTCTTGTTTGATTACATACATCACTCCCCTATGGTTGGACAGGACACAGAGCAGAGGAGGGTCAACGTGTTACGTAAATAATCAACGAATATATCTGAGCTAGGGAATAATAGCCATCCTAAAAACACCGTGAAATTTTTCTCATGAACATAACTTTGGAAAATGGCGAAAAAAAATGTAAATACTGAATCATCACATCGTCCTCAAACGCTGACACAAATATTTGCACAAATTCACTTCTCAGCCTATATAGCCTAGGATAAGAAAAAAGAGGAGTGAGTTGAGTAAAACTGAACCTGATTTTATCACCTTCATTTATCGTTGCCAATTATGAGGAAGCAATATTCGGCAGTTTCTTGTGTATGATCTCAAGTATGCTATTTCATGTAGCCCAAAGTTAGTACTGGAAAATAAAACGTTACATTTGACTAATGAATGGGAATGCCGTTTTATAGATGAACGACATGCGGTTATTAGATTGCAGCACCATTTAGGATTCGAAAGCAGAAAGTGGGGCCGAGATGGTTTCATCGAAAAACATGTATGCACGTTACTCACCCAGAAGAATTAAAAAAAAAAAAAAAAAAAAAAAAACAGCAATCAGTCAGAGCGTAGTACGGATACGGAGAGCTGAAAACAAACCTATTGAACATTCAGAACTTATAAGGAATTGGTCGGGGCCTATAAAGGGGAGGGATATGTATGCAAAGTATTTACTGCTCCCCCAAAACTTTGGAGATCAAACACACCTTGAACTGATTCTCTTAATTGTGTACTACTAAAGTCATGGGACAGATTATAGGTGAATATTTATTTGCGAGTAAGCCATACTTTGCCATTTGGTAAACAAGTTTTATCTTAGAAAAATAAAGAAAATAACTGCAAAGCTTATCGGGCATATAAGTTTGGCTGTAATTGAAATGCAAATATCCAACGCTTACTTGAACATTTGTGCCGCTTTGGCTTAAACTATAACTCTATGTGACTAAGATTGAATTGAAACCTGATATGTGTGTATTTTTAACAGAGCTGATGGTGATTATGGGTCGTAGCAGAGACTGGGATGAACTACAGCACACCTGGATAGAATGGCGAAGGCTAACTGGACAGAGAGTACGTGATATTTTCGAACAGCTTGTTCAACTCTCCAATGAGGCGGCAAAGTTAAACAGTGAGTACACTTTTGCTTAAAGAATCATAAAATTAAACATTTTAATAAACAATATTAAGCAACCAATGTTTATAAAATGGACAAACTTCTATTAACATACATCTTCAACCTTCTGTCCATACGGAAACAAACAATTTGTCACGTTAGAGAGCAGTAGATTGGGAAAAAGTAAAATACTATGCATGACTTAATTAGATTAGAATAAAGAGAAGCACAAACATAACATCAGCAAAGGAAAATATAGCGTGAGTCAAAACAATGGCGCCTCTCAAAGAATGCGTTTCAAATGTGCTAAATAATTCACATGCGGGATCTTTAGTTATTACGGTTGACTCAGGGAGTTACGTACAATAGGATTTATAGTTTGTATGTACACACTTATAACGGGGAAGGGATATTTCCGCATCCGGTTTTAGAACGTCAATGTCAGTAGTACAACAAAGTATGTTTCATAATAAATTATATAGGGATATCTATTACGGCTCATACATGTTTATTAGAGAAAAAATGAAATGGCGTTTTATTTATGGACGCTCTTTAACTGCTATGGTTCTCAGCGTCCCATTCTATACTGGGCGTGAAAGACCGCTAAATTTTGCTCAGAGGCCTCCCTAACAGGTTTGAGGTTCTTTTATGTGTCATAAATCTACGACACGGGACCCACGGCTTTACTTCCTTTCCGAAGGAAGCCATGCTAAATATTTTTACGCCCGAAAATATCCATCGTCCTCCGCTGGGTTTGAATCCGCGACCTTGAGTATATGAAATCAGCATGGTAACCATTACACCATGGAGGGCGACTATTGTCCACCCCTGCGGTGACGATGAATTTGTGTATAGGTGTATGAAGCTAATGCACTGTACACCCCTAATTGAATCTGGTAGGGGTAATTTAATAAAATTCATGTAAATGAATGGGATGTGATTGTGCGAGCCTCCACTCCCTGTGGTAGTGATTCACCTCTCGTGTGTAATACCATAATAAAATGTGTATATTCTTCAGTTAGCCTATAAATAGCATAAAAGGAATAATGAAGCATGTATGTTCACCGCTAGTCTGGATACTAAGTACGTAGGTGGTTCCGTAACCTGTGTACAGGGAATACGCAATAATAATAATAATAATAATAATAATAATAATAATAATAATAATAATAATAATAATAATAATAATAAAAGATAGTAATGAAATATGTATGCCTTTCGTTAACATATATATATATAGCGGTACGTAAATAGGTATTACGTATGCCTAATTGTAAAGCTATATATACAACAAATGTATAACCTACAGAAGCTAGTGAAAATAATATATTTACATAAAAGAGGAAGATGTATGAACCTTTTGATCCAACGCTACAAGAACAAGCAGTGAGAAGATAACGGAAGAAAAGGCAGCACAGGAAGGGTAGGACCGCGTTGGAGGAATCAACCTGGATCCCATTACACCCCACCATGAACCAAAAATGAACAACTAATATTTGAGAAAGACGTTAGCTTATCCCCTAGTGCAAGTATGCATTTAGGCTTATATTATGAACTCTCGCAGTCTTGATCAAAACAAACGACGATGCATGCGTGTACATAAGAAACAGAGACTGCAGCTAATAGTACAAAACATAACAAAGATAGTAACATACATTGCGTAAGAACGGCTTCCCAGCCGTTACTTAAAATATAATATAATCGTAAGCTTAAAACGTATGAATCAAATAGTGTTAGCAAACATCCGAATTAAAATTTTATATATCTGGATATTGCAGCAATAAAATGACTGAAAGGACTCATCCTGTATATCCAAAAGCATCTATATCAGCTGCAGACATTGTACCTACATGTACTATAGGTCTGGATATGAACAGTTTATCATGAATAACTAGGCAAAACAAGGATGCTTTTGTTGGCATGTTAGTCGATGCTTGAACTTATAATCCGATGTTAACAGCTCCAGGGACGGTCTCCTCTGGGTGACGAGAGCATTCTGGGACAAATAGGGATGCAAATTCCGCAAGATTATTGTAACAGAAATTCTGGACTTTGGAGTGCATTTATATACAGATGCAAATTTAGAGGTCCCAAAGCCCAAGTTCATATCATGGAATGGAGAACATTCACTATTAAGATACAGTTTCAGGTTGGTGATGTTACAGTGATCAAATAGAGAAAAAATTTTGGTTGTATCGTTCAGTCTGTCCGTTTGTACTCCCACAATGACAAAACGAGGTTCCCCCAGTTTAGAAGTGGTAGTTACATTCTAAGTGAACGATTTAGTCTGGGGGACAGCAAGCTGAATGTGACGATCCCAAGATCGAAAGGCAACATGCAACGGTTGATTCGTCTTGACCAATTTCAGCTTCTCCACCCTCTCGGAATCGGAAAGTCTAGGAAACGACATCCTCCATTCAATATATCTCGGAGAATAGCAGCCTCTTCTGCATCCTTCATTCAGTTATTGGAATTCATGGATCTAAGAGTACCAGTTCAAATTTGCAGTGAGTACGAGTTCCTTGTGATCGTCTGCAAAGCCAAAAGATAAGGAAAGAACGGGTGTACCCTTACAATGACCAGGAGTACTATTAGCTACCACCCGTTGGGTCACTGATAAGATGTAGCATATCATCACCTCAATCGTACACGAGATCGGGCACCATGATAACAATATATGGTACACGTGTAGAAGGATATCCATTTTCCGTCGTGACTGGAGATAGAACATTTTTTACTGTTCCATTTCAATAAGTCAGGGATGGGCATATCCTAAGTATCGAAATTGCTATTTTTGTAAATTATTGATGCCCCAATAATCTATCATCATTTCAAAAATGAATACCGAAAGTGATACTATAAGCTAAAATAGCACACCGTACCAAGATCATTATAGAAACGATACGATCTATAAATTGCAATAAATTGGAGACAGCGTGTCATCACGGAGGTTCAACCTGTAAGTACACCTCTCAAAGCTATGTTGAAATTAAAAGAAGGGTAGGTTACCAAGGCCGATGATACTGATGAATATGATGACGACGCTGACATTGAGACGTATCTAACTAAAGTAACTAGTTTAGGCAAAAAGAATGGATATAACGTATGGGATGTGCTATAAGATTAGCAGCTATTGGCTGGGCAATAGACGGTGACAGTTACATTCAGATAGGAAGCGATCCTTACAAAACAAATCCAGGGCTACTCGAATTTATCTTCAAAGGAGTAGCATGTCAATCAGTGTGCACCGAATACATTTGGATTCATAGTCACACACTCTGCAACAAAATGTGTTAGTTCACAATATTGGTTACAGTTTACACGGACGTTTAAAATTGCTTTGTGGCTTTCAGTATAAGAACATAATCAGTAATCTGATAAGTAAGACGGGATTGGTAGTTGAATGGAAGGAGCTTCGAGACAATACCCATTGCATTTATTGGTCTGATCCTAATATATTAGTCATTCGACTGAGATTTCTGATTGCATCCCAGGTGGCTGAGAACAAACTCCCGAGATAGATGAGATCTTGTGTGAACCATACATAAATAAGCAACCATACATAAATAAGCGAAAAATTGAACTCGAAGAAATTCCTTCGTCAACAGTAACAAAGGGACTTCACAATCTGGAACAGAGTGGTCTGATAGAAATGATTCCATATGCAAGAGTAAACAAATGACATAAATATACATTGATTATTATTGACAATTATTCCAAGATATCGTATGCCAAACCTCTGAAGAATACGTCCCGAAGTCGCGTCACGGAAGCATTGGAGCTCATATTGAAAGAAATGAGAACGGCTCCAAAGCATATTCAATTGGACAATTGTAAAGTGTTTTAATACAACTAGTTCAAATGATTAATGACAAAGTACATCAATCATTATAGTACTTTTAGCCTTATAAAGACAACTGTCCTGAAACGGGTGATATGACTATAACGACAATGTTGTACTGCGAGTTTATGAATCTATGAGTGGTAAGATATCCTTCTTAAAGTAATAACAGCGTATAATAATACGTTCTATTCAACAATCAGGATGCGTCTCAAGAATGTTACCAACAATGATCTTCTCAGCTCTAAGCACGACTATAACGTAGGATAAAGAAAAGGAAGACAAAGGAATTCAGGGGCAACAAAATTCAACGAAGGGTTACCATTCCATCGGAGCGCCCTCGTTAGGTCTCTTGGGGATTACGATCCCACAAACCGCCGCTTCAGGCGATACCGGCTTCCCCGCATGGCTT
This sequence comes from Hymenopus coronatus, assembly GCA_030762935.1. NCBI lineage: Eukaryota > Metazoa > Arthropoda > Insecta > Mantodea > Hymenopodidae > Hymenopus > Hymenopus coronatus. Next base: position 142,384,974 of record CM060897.1, read on the forward strand.
GCGGGCATCCCCGGTAACGAAGGAGCACCACCAACAGCTGCTACGGCTAAGCTCCTTATTATCCTTCAAGAGTTGCTTGGATTCAAAATTTAACCTCAAGAAACATTTTGATAAAAACACACTAGCGGTGCACAAGGGCCGTTGCACCATCAAGGCAACCGTCGAGGAGCAATATTCGCCTCCTCCTGTCACTCCACAACTCCAATACACACCCGCCATCCTACAAAACCCACAATCCCGTCAGAACGTGGTTAAGTTCTCTCTGAGAACAGGGACACGTCTAACACACCTCGGGCTGCCCTCAGCCTGCCAATCACACTGGACTGGAATTCAGGATCGGTGACAGCGTAAAAATCTCAAAGTATAAATCATACTTCGAGAAGGGATACACCCCGAATTGGAGTACCGAGATATTGCAGATCGGTAAGGTTAAGGCTGCAGATTCTCCAACTTTACACGCTAATGGATTCCGATGGGAATGAAATATCAGTAGGTTTCTATGGACATGGGTAATCGCGAACGCCTTTCCCTGACACATTCCGATTGAAAAAGTGCTCAGGGATAGAGGAGTTAGATTCTGGTCCAATAGTTGGCATTTCCTAAGCTACAATGACTGAAAGTAAATATTTGAGGTAATATGTACATATATCAATAAAAAAAATATGTTCATTGGATGCATCCTTTTTAAACTTCCCCGTCCCTACGCCTCCCGCCTTCTAGGATAAAGGACAATAAAGGAAATAATAAACAACAACACATCGTTCGGATATTATGTTTTAATTTAATCTCTGCATGTAGTGCTTGCTAAAGATTTTTTTTGTTTGCCTCCACCATATGAACATGAAATAAGTTGTTTTGAAAACAAAAATCTCTTACATAAGATTTTTTAATCCACATGATGCTAATCGAAATAAAGATTAGAATGCGCTAGGCTAAAGCAATAGTTAAAATCTTTTAAAAGCTCGTCGCTATTTGAAACGACTGAAATTCGGTACTTTTTGGATGGCCAAAGTAAAATATTAAAAACGCATGTAAAAATAATACAATTAAAGAGAGAGAGAGAGATGAAATGAAAGATAGCTTCTCGTTTGAGAAAGGTTGAAGTAGTTTAAAATGGAAACCAATAACAAGGAATATCTGGGAAACGAGAATATATATATATATATATATATATATATATATATATATATATATATATATATATACATGAAATAAATTCTGTGTTTTAGGAGCCTTTTTTCTATCTCTAACGGTTTACTATGCAAATGTCATCCAGAATGAAGAGGACTTCATAGGGTAAGCGCAGAATATTCCAGAAATACGTTTTATTTGGGATGAAACTATCTCTATTACAAGTTATTTAAAACAAAATCGTTAGAGCCATTTTAAAAATATCATAATTTTTGAAAAGTGATCCATGTAAACGGTAGTTTGGGGTGTGAGGGGCTTTCTGAATAACTTCGCGTCGCAACCTTAGAAGATACTAAACATAGTTTTTTATTTTGCCGACTTTTCGTTTTTGGTCTATGCTGTTCACAGACACAAGGACACAAGGAGACACACGTGCGCGCGCACACACACATAGGCAAGGGCGGAGCGTTTTCAATTTTTTTGTTCAGGGGACCTCAAAACATATTTATGACGAAACACTTCATATTTCGGTGGAGTGCAGTACCATCTCTGTACATTTTGGCCATAGTACTTGTAGATAAAGTGAAAAGCTGATGTATCCCATTCGTATCAGTGATCATCTACCAGTTCTGCAAACAAACTATTTTTATAAAATATTAAATTAATCTTCTATCTACTTCATGCTGTAGAAGATAAACATTAGCAGAAATGGTCTTATTAGTTGGTTCCTTGTAAGCAGAAAGAAAACAAAGGAATGCATTAGACTAAAGCGATAGTCAAATCTTATAAAGCATGATAATGTGGCGACTTTGAAATTCTGTTCTCTTTGTATGGTCAGGCGTAAAACAAAGGAGATATGTACCGAATGACGACTTCCCGTTTGAGACAAATATAATTATTTTATAACTGAAGCGAATAACAAGGAATATCAATGTTAATCACTGACTAACTCCAAAAACTGAGACAGAAACTCTTCGATATCCGCGTAATTATGTAACTAAAAATACCATGTATAAATAAGGTCTATTCCGCAAAGATCTCTATTACCGATATTGATCATTACACTTAATTAAATAGATAGCCTTTCTATATAGTAATGTATTATTAATCATATTAAGGGGTAATACGCTTTGCTTTAAACATTATTTGATTTGTGAACATTTGTATTTTGTCAATATTTTTACCTGCTAAGATTTGAAGCGTGGCTTTAACTGTAAATGCACAGTTTTCCGTTAGCAAGAGACCTTGATGTATTGTGAGTCGAGTTTCAAAATAAAACATTCTAAAATGTTATTGCCCTCACTTTTGTATAACGTTGAGTGATATTAGAGAATATAAGTGCATTCAACCAATAGCAAGAAGGGACGCTATGTATACAGAAGGATGCTTTAAATTCAAAATCACAACAGTTTTGGACAGTTCTACGCCAGATTCCGTGGACGACACTATGACGGTCGCTGAAGCAAAATCGCGCCACGTTGCTCACCACGGTTGAAACAAAGAATTCATGGTTTTGCTTTCCCCATATTTGCAATCATCACCCACAAGTTTGCAGGAGTCACTTGGTTGCCAACGGTTAGGGTTTATACCGTGTAATATTACACCATGCATAATTTTCTTCAATAATATTTACGAACCAGTAATTAATGTTGTTTTTCTTCACTACCTTTTTGTATTTCCTTCTGTGCCACGCCCTGTACCGAGTCATTTATGTTCGCCGATGAAGAGGAACCAATGAGCTAATATCGGAGCAGCAAAGACATCAAAAGTTAGGGAAATGTCACTAGGTTTCACCCTAACCGGACCAACTGATCCACACAATAACGCCGACGCAACTTTGTCATTTACTATTTAAGATAATATAGGACAAAGTCACCAATAGCATTTGCAAAAATGTAACTGACATAAGGTGTGTGTTCGATAGGACTCTACAATTTGTGTGTAGTAAGACTGCCTTTCTCTTACGTTTACCGGTTATGTAAAAAGTCTTCGAGAATAACGAGGTTCCAGAAAGTATTCCTAAAAATTTAGGATATACATTTTATTTATCATGTAACTATCTTTAAATAAAATCGTTAGAGCCACTGAGAAAATAGAAAATGTTCAAGGATTTTCTGAAAGGAGTAGTTTATTATGCGTAGGTTTCTTGATGTTCAAGGATTTTCTGAAAAGTGTAGTTTACCCCTACACAGTTACAGTTTGTCATAAGAAACAAATAAATATTTATATGACACCCTTACACCTCCACCATTTAAACACGAAATCAATTTATTACCATAACACTGCTACTGTTTATTATAGGAACCCAATATATTAACATCACAAGATTTTATATAACCTTAAAAAAAACATGTTTCAATTAATTCTTTTCCCTTGTTTGTGTTTATACAAATATGTAACCTATATGACCTCTCTTTTTTGTGACTGTCAGCTAATTAATATCTCTTTTTGTCTTTATCACCATCAAATTTACATATAATGGTTTAAATGCTTTCTTTAAAATCAGTTTCAAGTATCTTAATAGGTTACATACAATTTTATTTAACACAGTTACAGTTTTATCAGAATAGTTACATGTTACAATTTTATATAAGTACTTTTCGGTGCTTTCTATATTTTTCTTGCCTCACACGAAATCAGTTATTTTTCATTTCTACGCGTGGTGATTGCTAAAGTATTTATTTTGCTTGCTTAGTTTAATTTCACTTCTACTTCCACTACTTGCTGAAGTACTTATTGTTTATACCTCCATATGTACACGAAAACACTTAGTTTAATTACCCTAAAACAGTTACAGTTTATCATAACCAGTATGCTTACATGACACTGTTTGATATACCTTTAAATACACGTGTTTTGTTATTAGCATATCTTTTTTGTCATTGTAACCTAATTACCGTCGAATTAACATATCATGGTTTCTTTAAAAGCAGCTAGTTTCAAATACCATAACAGGTTACATACAATATTATTATAAAAAAAACAAGCATAATTGCATGCTACAATTTTATATAAATATTTTGAATTAGATGCATACTATATGCTTCTTGCTTCACATGAAATTAATTCATTTTCATTTATATATGTGGTGCATGCTAAATGTTTACTTCACACCATATTAATATGAAATCAATTACTTTAATTGCCCTAACTTACACAGTTACAATAAACAGCCGAATTAACATATGTTTTGTGTTGTAATCAGCTTGTTGCATAAGTACTTATATTTAGCATGGCCAGATAATATATAATGCCCCCAAGCTGCGTCGAATGTGAACCTTTGATACTCATACGTTTGCCATTAACACAGTGCAATGCCATCCTATTCATTGTCCCGTATGCACATCTTGTCCATGGCTTCTGTATGTCATCTGTGTGGAATAATGCGTTTTGTTCTCATCATCAAGGATTGACACATAATCTTGAAACCAGAGAGAGCGTATAGCATTCTTTTGCTTTTTTCATCACTTGATCCTCATACCTAAAGTATGCAATTTTGATCGTAATACTATTTGTTCAGTCATAACGCTGCCTGCGAGCTCATCTTTGAACAATCCGACAACCTTATTCTTAACACAAGGTATACTATAAACGTTATCCTCTGGATTGTTGGAGTGTCAAAATAATGGAGGTTACGTTTTATGAATTGGCATATAGCAGACCTACATTACATAAGGACAGTATCTGTGTCCATGGAATTTAGAATTAGACATTTCAAGTTGGGTTTCCAAATATTATAAAAGAAATTGATCGTCTCCTTAGCGCGGTGGCAGTACGGCTGCTTGCCAAGCGGAAGACCGAATTCGATTTCCGGTACCGGCGTGGGGAATTTTCCCCCGCTGGGAGACCTGCTCTGGGGTGCACTCAGCCTTCTGAGATCCCTGGGAGGGGTCAATTGAGGAGCTACTTGATTGAGAAGTGGCGGCTTCTAATCGAGAAGATCGTATTAACCGGCTAGGAGAAACTCGAGGCGCTGATCACGTCTCGCCTTCTAGCACTAAACCCCATTCATGACGCTTTCGGGCCGAGATGGGGATGCAGCGGCCGGGTGGTTGGTCAAACTCCCTTGTGAACTGTCGTGTCATGGAGTTATAAAAGAAATTGTTTATGCTCGCCTTTGATTTGTAAAGAATGACCTGACTTAAGTATATTGATTTCGTCATGCAAAATTCATTTTTCGCTAATTTTATATTCTCTCAATATTCTTCGAAAAGGTTACACACCACTCAAAATTTGGACGTACGTTTAAATTACGGGCATGATGCCACGCTGTCACGATTGAAAATCTGAATATTTCCTTACCTTCACGAAGAGTTTTCCATATACGCAATTATGCATTAATTTAAATATATTCTGACCGAATTTAAAGCTTTTCTTAGCATACAAATCGGATTTAGCTCTATAAATTCTTAGGCCAATGGGATTGATCGTATTTAACTACTCTGTGTGCTCGTTTTGAGTTCATTTCTAATTGCATGCATTGTTGTAAGTTACCGAAGTGTAATATATGGTTACGTTTCTCTGTGAGTGTAGCTAACAGTTTGTTATATTCACCTTTAGTCGGTATCTTGCTCAAAGGGCATATTGGCAGGTCGTGCTGCGAGTCGTGTATCGAAGCTGGATAATACAAGTGTGTTTCTAGAACGTCCTCAATCTTCGAATCGATAGTAAATGTAAATGGCGTGTTATTTATGGACGCTCTTTAACTGCTGTGGTTCTCAGCGTCCCATTCTAAATTGGGTGTGAAAGACCGCTTAATTTTGCTCAGAGACCTCTCTATCAGGATTGAGGTTCTTTTACGTGCCGTAAATCTACGACACGGGACCCACGGCTTTACTTCTCTTCCGAAGGAAGCCATGCTAAGGATTTTTACACCCGAAAAATTCCATCGTCCTCCGCCGGGTTTGAACCCGCGACCTTGGGTATATGAAGTCAGCATTGTAACCATTACACCACGGAGGGCGATAGTATGGTTAAGAAAATAGTGTTACCGATTTCGTCTCTGCTTAACAACCTGGGTGCTATATTTTCTCATAATCACAGGTAAAGCTTATTTGCATTGATATGTGATAAGTGCTTATCAAGTTGTGACTTATCATATTCTATCATATACTTATTGTTAGCTATTGCAGTACTTTAGACACCATACATAAACCCCTCTGATAGCCGATTCCAAAAAATGTATACTTTAATCGGTAATCAACGATATCTTTACGTTCATAATGCATAACATGGCATAGTACGCTAGTGCTGGTAGGGTAAAAAGATTAATATGGTCAAAAGCGTAAATGTTTAAAACAAACTTGCGGAAATTTTCAAACACTTGTCAACAATAAGGTATTTGTCTTCTGGCATAGTCCTTTGTATTCACCTAGGTTCTTAATATGAAACACGTCCCACACATTTTGAGCATGTCTGTACCGTTATGTCATCAACATTTTTAATGTCAGGTAGAGACACCTATACTAAATTTTCTTTACAATCTACATATGAATTTGTAAATATGCCTTTATGTCTCATGATTCCTTGAAGTTCAGGAGTTTCATATGCACTATTTGTAATTCTGAACTCATCATCGGTTACCAAAGCGGCTAGATTCGATAGTTATCACTCATGAATCGATACGATTCAAGGAATCTAAAGTATTTCTTACTAAACGAGAGATATCGTTCTGAGCTCCGCGGCAAACAAGTTAATGGTTCACTATCATAACCTAGATAACTGACTATAAAGTGAGCATCGTAATTTGAGAAACAATAAAAATAAATAGGAATAAAATTAGTACTATTTCTTCTGAGGTTATGTAGGTTGTGTGCTGAAGTGATGTAGTTTCCGGAGCGATGACAGTGATCGCATAATTTTGTGTCGTCACATTCAAATTTCAGTTTGTTTATGTGACAGAACTCTGCAGGCCTGCTCCTACATTTTCATTCAAAAATATTCAAGTATATCTGGATCGTTTAAGATGATCGAAAATTTTACCGATTGCATTTGAACCTCTGGAGAGTTTGAATTTGATAGCGAATGGTCGTACCCTCATATCAGTTGAAGTGCAGTTGATAACGGTTCATGCTGAATGTAATGATCGTGTCCAGCTGGTAGAATGGGATGTTTCACCAGACTGCACCGCCTGTGGTGTCCTAAGTAGTTAAAGCGGGCGTTAAATACTACAAAAAAATCACCAGACTGTGGTTTTTAAGCCAGCTTCAAAATCGGCGTATACCACTATTGGAACTGGGAAGGACGATGTAAATTATATAGCATTGTCTAGTCCCGGCCTCAGGATTGTTGATATTTGGTGCATCTTTTTCGATGTGCATCTTCGGTCGGGAACCGTTTTAAACAAGTATTGCATATCTACATTTTTCTTGTGTTTAGTTACTTGGCATCGCGCAAAACGTGATTAATGTGAAATGCTATTTCAATACACTCTAGATTCCTAACAGATTAACACGAAATTTTTTCCTATTTGCCGTTGATATAATGAAATCGTTATTATCTATTCCGAAAACTGATAGGATATATTTCTGTTTTTGTTTTCAATTGTTTCCTACTGACCAAGGTCTACTGGAAATCTAATATCGCGGAAATTATATTCATCCATCATTCTATGACATTACTATTCTATTATTCTTGGTAGGATATTTAGTGGCAAGCAAACACCAACCGAAATATGTATTGACTTTATTACTTATATTGATAATGGATCTCTTATGTTTAATGCGTTTAGGTAGTTCTATATACTGAGATGCACACACTGCATCATACCTGCAAATGTTAATTGTTAACGGTTTATGTGATGTAGCGCCTTCGAGCTCTCGCGGGTTTTGAAACTATATTCTTTAACAATACAGATATTTTTATTTTATTACTGTACCATCGCTTGACATTTGTATTTTGCTTTATGGCTTCCGTGTTGTACTGGAATTAAATGTATCCATCTGTTCCTTATCCGCAGTACTAATTATATATGAATACGTTAGAGTAGCACAAACTTTAAATTGCCAGCGGTGCCACAAGTAGTTAAAGCGGGAGTTAAACACTATCAAAAAAAATTTAATTCCACAATTGTGTTTAACTAATTGTGTATCTGTACAATGGATAGCAAAATCACTGCTGTGGTTTATATATACCACAGGACTGACTACCTGCAATCCATTGTCTATCCTAACTATATGGATTCGATTTTTAACGACATTTTCTATCTGACAGCATGATACTTTAGAGGTGCGGCTTACGGTGTAATTGGGGGGTAGTGGTTCCTCTACTGTCTTGTGTGGTCACGGTTCGTTCTTTTGGTTCGTCTCCTATTCATTTGACATTAAATCTGTAATATTTAAAACACATCCTATAATCAACTTGTAAATACGCTGGAGGTATAGAAGTTGCCTATCCCAGGGGTTTGAATTGTAAGCTACAATCCTTATAAAATTTAACACAATGCTATTATTTCTTAGCATACCAAGCAATTCGATAATTTTTACAGAGTATAAGAGGCTGAAACATAATATTTGACTTAACCAATTCGATTGAAAGCTATACTTGAAAAACATTAAGCACTTCAGTAAACATGAAATAATTTGAGCTTTCAGATTTTTAATTATTTTTAATGTAGTTAGGTACGGGAATTACACACAAATACATTTTATTTTTTAGCACATTAAAGCGATTCGATCATTTTATCAGAGTATAAGAGGCTGACACATATAACTTGACTTAACGATTTTGATTTGAAGCTATATTTTTTAACTTCCATAACAATTTGATGACACATTAAAGAAGCGAAAGTGGATTACTTTGCTTAAAAATGTCGATTGAAAGCTGTGCTTGAAGAAAATCCAAACAATTGGATAATCATTAAACATTTATGTAAAAAAAAAAAAAAAAAAAAACAATTTTAACGTTTGCACTTAATTATTTTTAATGTAGTAAGGTATATGAGTTAAACACATATTTTTATTTAGAAATGCATAATCCATGTTTTAATTTCAGATGCTTTGAACATAGGGTTCTTTTTTACTGAAGCATGCAGTTCTGTTGCCTAACAGACCCGATTGAAAGGTATTCTTTTAAACACTAAAACAGTTATTTGTATACACACTAAGACAATTTGATTATTTTATAGGTAAATAAGCGATGGAAACAAATTACTTGACTTAGCAGATTCGTTTAGAAGCAATATCTTTTAACTCTAAAACAATTCGGTTACAAATCATTAGGAGGCTGAAATAGATTACTTTACCTAACAACTCCGATTTAAAGCTATACTTGCCCTTAACATTAGCATGGACAATTTAAACTCTGAAGGCTTTACTTAACATTAACATGAAAACGTCGAACTTTCAAATTTTAGAGCAATTCTATTAAGATTGTAGATTATTTTTTTTATCCAAATAAGTGTATTCTACATGATACTTTCAGATTCTTTGGCCATCGGAATTCTTATCTACTCATTGAAGCATGCTGTATAAATAAATAAACGTTTCTTACTTACGTTTGGTGTCTGTAAAAATTCAGGATGTGTTTCGAAATGCTGATGGTAACGTCTGCGTGCCTCTATAAATAAGAATGCAGCCTCCCTTGTCCAGTTTTCAGAACTGCTCTTTGGTCGTCGTATTGCATATCGTTGGAAGGAAAAGTTGGACGGCATCCAGGTGGAATACGGTACGTTGAACGTAGTGGACCTTCACACTTCTAATGCGGTGATCGTGTGCTGTATTCCTTGCTCTATTTCAGCCTACTTCTTTGATGGTGGGACTTGTCTGTTTTCGAATTAGTTGAGCTCCTTGGTGAGCGTATCTGAAATAAAATATTGTCATCGGAATGTGCTGAGTTCCCACACTCCGATAAGCACGAGCTTTCATGTTACACTTATCTTAGTTTTGCTTAGCTGCAACCGTGTATGCTATGTGTATGGTGTGTGTATAATAAGTCAGCCGCGGAGGGCCTATTTGTTGTAACCGCAGAGATGTTAAACTTTTGGTTAGAGATGTTTCAACTTTAGGTTACTTAGGTGTGCAATGATTTTTAATGTACAATCTACGCTCCTTATACCTAAAAGCTGACTTATTTCCCTCCTCTCGCTACGCTCGGTCACTAGGTTTGTGTTTTGTGATTTTATTGTTTTTTCCAATTTCGGATTATATCGTCTAGTTCTTACTTCGTTTCTATAGTTTCTTCCTAGCTACAGTCTAACGCATTGCTCGCATCTGTTATCACTGTTCTATTGCTGTAATTGCATTCAGTTTTATCGGGTTCTACTATCTTGTTCGTGCTTCGTTTCCATGATTTCATTCATCCTGTCTGCGCTTCATGCCTTCCGTCTATAGTCGGTGTAAGATGGGTGTTAAGCATTGCCCGTCCTTTACTGCGTAATATGTAACAATTATTGTTATGGTTGTACTTTTTGTATTGCTTTTTGCACGGTTCCTTCTTTTCCACTTTGCATGAGTGCAATCTTTCCTCTTTTGACTGCCATCGTTTTTACCTTGCATTTGTTCTATTATTTACCTCCTATATCTTAATGGTTCTTTTGGATTGCGCAACCACCGAGTGATTGCATGTTTGCGGCTCCCTCTGCTCAATATTTTGGGATGGTCATGTATATTCTCTCGCTAGTGACACATATTACTCACATTTTTATGGGTCCACTACTGGTGATCTTAGCTGAATACTTTGGCTATTGAGGATGACCTTTCATTTCCGTTTGTTGCCATCACATGGAGTAGTTATTTCAGATATATACATACATATGTACATCGCATGTATATTAGTGTGCGCGCGCGCGGGAGGGTCGTGAATTTAAAAATAGTTTTCCTTTTACGCTTGGCTAGCGGTGGATATTTGTACTTCATCGTTATTCAGTTTTATGAGGGCTGTTTTTTTCAACCTCCACAGGTTGTAAATAAAAGTCAAGTTCACAGAAAATATATTTTATTACTAAAGGTTTTGTACACTTTCGGTTACTTTTCAGCATAGTCGTCAAAAACATGGACACATTTATCGTACCTGTACACAAACTTTGCAATACCCGTTTCAAAAAATGTTGCCGCCAATGATGCAACGCGGATGCACTATCAATGCAGCTGTTTATTGCGAAACTTTACGACGTTTGCGGAGAGCCATTTAAAACAAACGAAGAGGAATGCTGGCTTCAGGAATTATATTGATCCATGACAACGCTCGTCCACACACTGTTGGCACAACCCAACTTGTCTTTTATTTATAGCCTATCGGAGGTTTAAAAAAAACGGTCATCGTATATTGTTACATATTATATGCAGGCAAGTTTACGGAGGACATACATACTTCATTATTCTTTTCCTATACGTCCGACAGGTCTCAACTTGTTCTGACAAGTCATTGATTGTTCTGCAGTGCTAGGTCGATGTGTTCATACATCTCCCTCTTTCATGCAAATATGTTATTTTCACTAACTTCTCTCGGTCATACATTTGTTGTATGTATACCTTTACTTTCAGATATTGTACATAGTACAAATATGTACATGTGTTGTTGTATATAACATACTTACTTCATTGTTGAGTTTGTATTATTATTATTATTATTATTATTATTATTATTACCTATTCTCTATATACATATATCTTGAAAGGTTACCTGAAGTGCATTATACCTGTCTGACGAAAAGTGCAGAACGGTTTAGAGCGGTCAGAGAAGGCGAGAATATAGTGCAGGACAGTCTGGCCGTCAAAACATCAGCACAGCGTACTAAACAGGAATAAAATAAGCGATCGACAATAGGTTGAACTTGTTGTTTTCTTTGTCACTGATAAATATTAATTGTTTACTTTGTGAGCGTATGACTACGCGCGGCGGTGTTTGCATTTTGACTTTATTCGAACCCGTCCACTGTAAGAGACCAATGTTGCATTCCAGTATTGCCGAACTGTTCAGGGCATGCACTGGGAGTCAACGTAGTAAAGCTAATCTGTTTTTGTTTACGCAATCTTCCACTCCTGGGCGTCTGTATTCATTCCTCAGACACATGCTTATTTTATTATACTATTAGACACGAGAGGTGTATGGGGTTCGATGTCAATCATCACCAACGCCACCATCACCACCACCACCACTACATGAAGAAGGTCGCACGATTCCATCTCATGTATTCATTTACATGAATATAATTAATTTACCCCCACCATATACATCGGGATTGTACAGTTCATTAGCTTCATAGACCTGCACACACATTCATTGTGGACAACATTCATTCTCTGATAATCATGTATATTTCGTGATAATTTCGTATACACACATGCACGTTTCGTGCTAAATATCTCTAGATAATTAATAATTAAACACACATTTTATACTATTGATGTGGATATGTTGCATATATGCACACGCACTCCTATCAGAAATCACAGATTGTCAAGTCTAAGATTGTAAAGGTCAGAAAATGGCTCACTACGACCAATCCATGGGCTAGAATATCTGTGGTTGAGATAAACACGAACAGTACTAGCACACTGCGGTGGTCGCAATCTCGTGGCGTAGGGTTCACGCCCCAAACATAGTTTAAAACTTTTTGTTTTCTTGAACAGAGAGAGCGTACATTTGGAGTGCTTTCAATATTAATTTTTCGCATTTCCTTAAGTACATATTATGGAGGTGTTGGCATAGTGTGTTTAAACAATATGACCATGTTTAGCTGAAAGTAGCAGAAAATCATTGGCACAAGTAGTACGGAAATGAGTGAGCTGGAATTACCCATACATTTATGTCAATTATTAAAAATGTGGACCATAATTTTTGCACCCCATCCATCCCTTTGAACCCAAGTCCTTAGTATGTAGAAATATTCAGAATAGTGCCGGTAACTCTTCTACTCCAATTTCAATCCCTTTAACCCTTCTATTCTTTCTAGCCCCTCGGCATCGAAAACACTTTTCGTCCTAATTTAAACATTTTCGCTAATATATGCACATATTTTAATGTGCTGGGCCAGGTTTTGGGAGGAATTTAATATAAAATCAGAATGAACCTAACTGCGCAATAATAATTTGTAATATCCATTTAAATATTTCAATAATTATTCGTTCTTACCTTTCACCTATAGGAATTATATATTGTATATGACTTCATACCTACCTTTTCAGAGGAATTAAAATACCTATACTTCAGTTAAACGCAGAATAACAACTTAGAGTATATATTTGTCCCTCTAACACTTTAAGGCCTTTTCCTTTCGTTTATATGTGCTTTAGATAAAAATATTAAATAAGTTGCACAGAGAAGCCTAATTTCAATTTATCTCTAAGTTCACATTAAATCTTACTTTACGTAATAACAATTTGGAATTTAAATTTAACCGTTTCAGCACATTCGCGTATTTTTATAATTAGGTATAGTGATTACTATCTTAAATAGCCGGCTTTGGTGGTGTTTTACGGTTTATTACTTCTACATTTCCAAATTATGATTCTTGTTCAGTAGCCTACGTTCTTCGGGTGTATTTAGCAATTATTAATAAACACACTCAAACAAGTAGTAATTGAAGCTTAGGAAACCACAAGGGAAGAAAAGTAGCTAAGAAAGCAAGGTGCACAGTTGAGTAATCAAAAGTATCAGTTTGTAATGATATTTAGGTTCTTGTGAATGCAGTCCGTACTTGCGCGTTGTCAACTTTTGTTTAGTCATCGCTATTTACAGCGAAAATTTCAGTTGGTTACAAGTGATTCCAGTTTAGTTAAATATATCCTGGTTTATCCTCAGTCACTACTAAGAAAACGCAAGAAAGAATAAAAAAATCTAAAGCAAAACCAACAAAATGAACATAAAAGAGAAGCGGAAGAAGTGGTGCTTCATCCTGATTTGATGCTATTGCTGTTTTCATGCCAAGTTTATCAGTTTTGTTTTTCTGCTCATAAAACATCATAAACTTCCCATATAGAAAGAAACCTGCTTGTTACAAAAATTGAGAAACTAAACATTATAACAAGTGCAGGTGCGAACATTGGAATATATTGATAGAATATGTCAATGTCTATTTCGACTTATCTATTACTCTACGTTAGTAATGTTTGAGTGCCCCAGGGCTTTTGTAACCAGTGCGATTAAACTGGATCCTTTTGTGTTATTTTATATAACTTTACAATAAAAACCATATGAAACTAAATAAGGTTTTAATTTTAAATAAGAAGTATTTTGTCTGGTTTGATGCTTTTGCTGTTTTCAAGTTTAATATGATGTCAATCTTTCAACCGTGCGATTATACTGTCTTCGATTTTGTTTAAGCATAATATCTGTTGTAGATACTTGATTCGATCAATTTCAGCTACCTAGATTAACGAATAATATGTAAACTCGTTTTTACTTTATTTTCTGCGTTCGTGAAAGCCTAAGTAGGTAATTAGTTTTCTTATATTGCTGGTGTTATAACAATCATTGAGAAAGATAAAGGTCTTGAGATCAGTGACGGTTTCTGGGGTTGGCAACAGTTGTTATCTGCTATTAAGCCACTTTAGGGTGGTTTACCTGGATTGGCAGTATGCTCTTGGTTCACCCCAACAATCGCTACACAAATGCTTGGTCGTTGAGTAGCTGGATGTCATATTCCGTGCCGTTTGTCCGACTAGCATTTAAATAATTGTGTGAATTTTTCAGTACTTTGTTTGAGCATGAATTGATCAACCTGTCTTGGGATACAAGGAGTTTTTTGGGTAAGTTTCTGCTGAGATTTTTTAATTTATTTACTGTGAACGTTACGAACCAAAGCAAATTTTAACAATAATTGCCTTTATTGGCTTCCTTAATTAAGTCAATCGACGTAAAAGTTTACTAACACATTACAGATGTTAATATACTCTTCTTCTTAACACAATTCATACTATTATTACCAGCTTGATTACTATGATAACTTCTTTGCGTGGGTTACAATAGCGTGTGTTGTACAAAATTCGTCGATTAGCACTTAATTACTTTTTGTTTTTCTTACATTTAGCTATACAAGCATCTTCAGGGACCACATATTACTCAAAGTATGCAATATATTTAGGAATATCGAGGTTTACAACACTAATGTATCCAAAAGGCACAATGCTAACTTTTTATCCTTCTTTGAGAGTTAACATTTTTTCCAACAATGTTTGTTTGGAACTATAGTTAGAAAAAAATCTCGTCTACATAGTAAAATTATCATTCTTTTGCTATTTCCATAGATATTTCATGTGCATTAATACCAATGCAAATAAGCTAGAATGCATGGTTGTGTTATACAATCTACTGCCACAGATCTTTTGTAGACAGCACATGAAATGAATAATTAATCTTGTGAAATGGGACAGTTTTCTTATATATGCAATGTTATGACAATCATTGAGAGCTTTTGTAGTCAGTATATGAAATGAAATAATTTAGATTGTGAAATGTTACGGAATTTTGAACTTGAGCTAGACAGTACCCCCCCCCCTTTTTTGTCAAAGATTATCTGTGCCAATCTGGTCGAAACCGGCGCAGCTGTGTAGTAGCCTATAAACATTTACATACCTGTCTGCCTACACAGGCTTTTATATATTAAGATATGTTCTCTAAGAATTTCAATATACAGGCAGAGATTACCTAGCTTCATAGCATTATAATTCAAACTAATTAATCACACCTAGTTAAAGAACGAAGGAATGGCTAGAAGGAATCACGATAATTTGTTATTCTTTCTGAACAACATGGGAGCTTGGTGGGAACCTATTCAATTACAAACACACATTCACACATGTACATGAACACACATCCACTTACATTGTAACAAAAGGCTTTATTGACTCATCATGTAGTTTCAAATAAAGTTTTGAATTCACTGCTGCAAATAATCACTCTTATGACTGCACGCCATCCATAGTCGCACACCACTGCGCGCTAATACTCCAGTCACCAACGTTTCAGTATAAATCACAACCACTCACTGCAATTCTTCCTCCTTTTCTAGTGAGTAAATGACATCATACACTTTCTGTTAACGTGTCGGAGGTACTAAAAACTGCAGGTTGGAGAAACATCTCCAATATTGGAAGAATCATGATGTCATGAGATGAATCTCGCGTTCCGAAGGATCTGTTTCGGCGTGCCGTTGTTTATGCATTCAACCGCGATGTCTCACATTCCAGTTCCACCGCCGAATACCAGAGCGAAAATGAGAACGATCACATACCGGGATGCTTTTTCACAATATACAGGAAAACATACAGGGACCTATTAACACTCATGCATACACACAAAGAACACTCAGTTGTACATATACACATCTATTCGCAACACATGCTCATATGTGGAGAACGGAATATACATAACGCCGTATACATTAAATCCACCAGGGCAACTGACTTCAATACTGAGAGAACAGAGAAAAACGATCCCCCGGCCCCTCATACATGGCAACGGCTGCGTGCTCCGAGGCCGGTGCGCATTTTTTTCCTTGAGAGATGCGTGACAAATGACACCAGACAGAGTTCAGCTAAACATTTAAGCGAGAGGGACCCGGGGTTGAGGGGTCGCTCTGTAGAAAACACGCTTTCCGTGCAATTCTTTGGCAATGTGTGCTGCAGACTGCATCCTTGATTCTTACAGGTGCGAGCAGAGGCTTTGAAAAGCCTACTGTATTGCTTAAATACAAGATATGACTATTCCAAAGCATCTCCTAACGGATTCATGAGCATGTGCTATCTTTCACGAAAACACATACACCCACCTTCTCTTTGACCGCGCGATGGGTTACCTGATTCTCAGGCATTTCTGCATAGGTAGTATGAGCATTAAAATTGCCAAATGCTTCCATTCCCCTCGTGTTCAAGAAGGCATGGCAGCCATCCACTCACCTTGCAGTATTGGAAACTAATATTTCAGCAATCACTGTAAACTAAATTCAACTTCAATACACATGCACAAAATGTTTTTTATTATGTTTCGATTAAGTAGTGGACCTGAAGTGAAACACTCCCAGTGTTAGGTGGTTTACTTACAAAAGTAAATTCAATCAGCAACAGCCTTGCCTATGGCTAGATGAGCCGAAGTGGATTAAGCGTGTTTCTGACAAATACTTCTAGAGAAGCCGGAAGATGGGTCGAACAAGCAATCCACAACTCTGTTTAATATACCATTAATTATTCGCTGGCATCCGCTACCTTTTACAATGTATGTTGTGGCAATACAATTTTTATTCTATTAAGTGCTTTCCTACAGTAAATGGTATTATATTCAATTCGTTTGCTTTCGACACTTTTTAGTCCTGGTCTCACATAGCACTGTATATTTGTATGGCATTACTGCATAATTATCTATAAAGGAATGCAATCGTGCTGAATTCAGTCAACATTTCTTAATAAATTGTGCCTGTGATTTCCTCCTTATCTATCTAGCGATACCTTTCAGTATGAAGGAGAAGTAAATGCTTCGTCATAACCATCGTAAGCTAATATAAACATTAACAATGCATGGCCGAAATAAATCCTTTAACCTGATAGCAGTATTCGAGAATTATAGACAGATGTTTTTGAATGTGGATGTTTAAAGGAAACTATTGGTTTTGCGAGGAATGTATCCCATTTGAGGTAGATGTATTTCCCCTTTTTATTTGCAGCATTTGCATTTTATTTTTTATGAAGCATTCAGTTGTAAAATTTCAATCGTACTGCAGCGTGTATAAGATGACGGTAGATATTACAACGGTACGCGAAGTAAAGCCAACTATGTAATTTTCTTCTCTACAGGAGGATTTATCTGAAAGAGATTCCATTAATCTGTCAAATTTATATTTCACAGAGATCAGGTAAATAAATATTTCCCTCTCCCCCAAAAACGTTATAGGGGTTCAATCCACCTTCCCACTTCTCGGGTAGTTCTGGTCAGAAACACACTTTAACCACTTCGGCTATTCTAGTCATAGGCAGGCTGTTTGTTGTTATTAAATTTATCTTTGTCAGCAAAGTACTCAACACTAGGAGCGTTTTACTTCAAGTCTACTACTTAATCGAAACGCAACAACAGCACATTTTCCGCGGGTATATTGAAGTTGAGTTTGTAATATTTTTTCGTTGGCTTAAAATAATTGCTGAAATATTGGTTCCTAAAACTGCGAGATGAGCGGATGGCTGCCATGATCTCTAGGATCACTAAGGGACAAATTTTATTCTCATGCCACCTTGCCACCTGATATTTGCGTGACCCATCTTGCGATCAGCAGGAGGTGGGTATTTAATTTTGTGAAAGGTATACTTATGTTTCAGGGAATTCTTTGCTGTAGCCTTATTTTAACATTTTAATTTCCTTATTACCTTTTCTTATTTGTTATTAGCAGTGACTTCAATATAAGACAAAAAACCTTGAGCTAATTCAATGATTTTAAATGCTTTTAATGACGAATCTAATGGTATCAGATTTTTATTTCAACATTTTGGTTTCATTTTCCTTTTTTTTTTTATTTATTATTCTTATGGAGTACTTATTTTGTGTCAAAACTTAGAATTAAAAACACAATATCAAGTTGCTCCAATAAAAGCTTATTAAATTAACCAAAATGTCTCCAAAATTCTGTCCACTTTTACAAGGGTAACCAAAATTACACCAGGAATGTTAAGGTATCTCTACCCTTTAACATTAAAAGACGTAAGCATTTTCTTATACTAAAAAATATCAGTCACACGTTCAAGGCAATAAATTTGTGAAGTACATATACACCGAGAAAAACCGGCATTCTATTTATGTATTATTAATTGTATAGCATTGTAATGTTTATGCTATGAATACTAAAATAATATTCCGTAATACATTACAGTATACTATTACAGCTATTATTATAGTAATTATGATTACTATGAATATTGCTATTATTATTGCTATTCTTATTAAATACTTCAGTTTTATAATGTATTACATTTATAATGCAATTAAATTAATGTATTATTTGATTATACATCAAATTTGGTTTTCAGTCTGCATTTGTGTCTGTCTGTCTTCTGTATTTATACTTCCCATTGATGTCTTGATTCCTGTATCCATGTAGTGGGTGGTATCCCTCTTTTCTTCTTTCCTGATGGTTTCTAATCCATGACCCATTGTGGAATCTTTCTTCCGAAAGCCTTTTTATATGCTCTTACCAAATAAAATTATGCTCCATAAAATAATGGATATTTTTACTGCAATTTTCTTATTGGCCTTAACTTCTAATTGTTTTCCGTCTGGATTTCCCTGCTGACTGTCTCTCAGAAATTCATTCAGTTGCCACCGATCCTTTTATTACCTGGAATTTAACTGCCCATACTTCTGATCCATATCATAATGCTAGTTTTAAAAGTTTTTAACACTTTTTTCGCCTTTGTAATCTAATCCCATAAAATGCTATTTAATATACTACTCCAATAGTTCATTTTCCAGCATTTATTATCGAATTAATTTCTTGATCTTGCTTAAAGTTTGGTGTGACTTTTATTTCTAGTGTGTACCTACCTCTTCAATGTATAATGTGATGGATATCATCCCTTCTAACAGTAAACGTAACTGCATTGCACGACGGTCCTCAAGGGGCCTTGGCCTACCGCCCAGCCTCTGCATCCCCCATCTCGGCCCGAAGACATCATGGATGGGGTGCAGGAGGTTGGGACGTAAAGGATAAAAATATTGAGCATATAAACCTTCGTATTTTTAGCATACATGTTTTTTTTGTTTGTTTTTTTCTAATCGGCAAAGGGAGCGGCGAACGCAGTGCTGTAGGTGAATTTATTTTTTATTTTGATTTCCTACAGAAGTCCAAAGCGTAAAATTCACTTGTTTTATTGCACTGTATTGCATAATTACAATCCCGGTGATGAATTTGGTACATAGACATTGTTCCAAAGAAATAATTTAAGAATCTCATTTACAGAGGATGTGAATAATAAAAAGGCTATTAATTAACCCGTCTTTAATTCTAGTTTTAAAAACATTAATATGTAAATCATTTTATGTGATAAATTTTATCACATGCACATACTGAAATATACACATGTTTAAAACAGCTAAAATCTTTTCAGAGATAAACAGCATTTTTCTTTTCCCTAATAAGAAATTTGTTCACAGAATGCATAATGACAATTTTTGAGACGCCCCTTTGGTACTAAGCATTTTAATCTTCTCAGTTGGTGGATTTCTCTTAAGAGTCCAAAACACACCTAGTTTATATGAGCATTTCATGTTAATTTATAATCTACAACGTCTAATAGTTTGGTAGATGAAATGATATTATCAGTGGCTTCGGCTCTTAAAGAAAATCTATATGTAAATGACTGAAATGAAGGTAAAACCGTTGGTCTCAAACCAAGCACAGGCCTTCCCAAAATTTACCTATATGTTTTCAGTTAATTGATTTAAATTATCGTGAGTAGAAGAAAATATAAATCATCAGAAAGAAAAACAGACAGACTGACTGTCAATTTTTACTCAACCGCACTCTTACACCGCACTCTGCGGGGAGCTCCACATATCCCCCAAGCCATTGCACTAAAGCTTGGGGTTGAATGCAGGAATGCATTTTTCCCCTCCACGGTAAAAAAAAATAATAAAAAATACATCATGCTCTACATCGCCCCGGTGCCACTACTGTGGCTCCGACAGCGCCACCGCTGAGTGCACTGAGCATGTTCTACGCCGTGGCACAGGACATTTCACCGGGCAAGCTCAGTGCCCTCTATACCCGAGGAGCAAGACCTCACCACCACCAGCCCGGACTGCAACACCGCCGACCAGCTCCATCAACACCACACCACCTGCACCCTCGATAGACGCAGCAACGCGGGACGCCATTCAGGACCTCCACGCGGAGATCCTGAACGTCGGCGCTCACTTAGCTGCCCTTGAAGAGGTGTGCAGCAGCGTCCTGGATCTGAAGCTGCAAGAACTTCAGGCCACCACCATGCATCAAACCACCACAGCGGATCTAGCATCCAGACTGGACAGCATCACGACGCAGCTCAAACAGGTCATCAGTCAGCAAGCAGTGTACTCCGCAGAGCTGTTCCGATCCCGGAGCCAGCCACCCAACACTGCCGCTCCTGCAAGGCCCACCTCCTCAGACGGGAAGTGGGTCCCTGCGGAGAAGGACCTCGCTCTAGCGGCGAAGTGCACGAGACTCCGACAGGACATGGAAAGACTGAAACACAAGTAAACTTCCACGATCATTCCAACATCCTCACCTACTATCTCCTTCAACTTCCTACACAATTCTACCTTCATTTCCCTAGGCTGCAGTCAGGTTTCATGGCTGTAGCCTAGCAGCAACCTTTACCTCGCTCCCGCCACTGTGCGGCAGCATTCCTATCTTTCGTTTACTAACGCGGGTGCATGAGCGGGACCACGCTAAGCCACGATTTTCACAACAAACTACTGTTATAACGTGGAGGGTTTTTAGTGGGTATGCCGCATGAGGAAGCGGAGAGTCCCACATATCCTCCCAGCCATTGCACTTCGGCTGGGGGTTGAATGCGTAATGCACTTTTCCCCTCCACGGTATAAAAAAAATTACAACAGGCCATAATATCACGCGAACCAATCAATGGTAGCTTAATTCCAGCTCTTATAAATACCAGTCTCCGTAAGCTCAATCCATCAGTTCACCCTGAAGACGAGGAAGATGCACTTCTTCGAAACATTGGTATCAAGCAAAGTTTTTACCTGGTTAGAAGCCCGAGAAGATTTTGAATCAATACGTCGCCAGGAAAGCTTCAGTTCTTATTTCAGTTATAAGGTGTCCATTTTAATAATGATTACTCGGCTTATTAATAGTAACTGCGGATTCCCACAAGAATCTGTTTGAGGGTAATTGATTAACAGACTGACACGTTGAATAAAAATTGACAGTCAGTCTGCTGTTTTTCTTTCTGATGATTTAAATTTTGTTCTACGCATAATAATATAAATCAATTAACTGAAAACATATAGGTAAATTTTGAGAAGGCCTGTGCTTGATTTGAGACCAACGGTTTTGTCCTCATTTCAGTCATTTACATATAGATTTTTTTAAGAGCCTAAGCCTCCCAAAACCTGGCCCAGCACATTAAAATATGTGCATATATTAGCGAAAATGTTTAAATTAGGACGAAAAGTGTTTTCGATGCCGAGGGGCTAGAAAGAATAGAAGGGTTAAAGGGATTGAAATTGGAGTAGAAGAGTTACCGGCACTATTCTGAATATTTCTACATACTAAGGACTTGGGTTCAAAGGGATGGATGGGGTGCAAAAATTATGGTCCACATTTTTAATAATTGACATAAATGTATGGGTAATTCCAGCTCACTCATTTCCGTACTACTTGTGCCAATGATTTTCTGCTACTTTCAGCTAAACATGGTCATATTGTTTAAACACACTATGCCAACACCTCCATAATATGTACTTAAGGAAATGCGAAAAATTAATATTGAAAGCACTCCAAATGTACGCTCTCTCTGTTCAAGAAAACAAAAAGTTTTAAACTATGTTTGGGGCGTGAACCCTACGCCACGAGATTGCGACCACCGCAGTGTGCTAGTACTGTTCGTGTTTATCTCAACCACAGATATTCTAGCCCATGGATTGGTCGTAGTGAGCCATTTTCTGACCTTTACAATCTTAGACTTGACAATCTGTGATTTCTGATAGGAGTGCGTGTGCATATATGCAACATATCCACATCAATAGTATAAAATGTGTGTTTAATTATTAATTATCTAGAGATATTTAGCACGAAACGTGCATGTGTGTATACGAAATTATCACGAAATATACATGATTATCAGAGAATGAATGTTGTCCACAATGAATGTGTGTGCAGGTCTATGAAGCTAATGAACTGTACAATCCCGATGTATATGGTGGGGGTAAATTAATTATATTCATGTAAATGAATACATGAGATGGAATCGTGCGACCTTCTTCATGTAGTGGTGGTGGTGGTGATGGTGGCGTTGGTGATGATTGACATCGAACCCCATACACCTCTCGTGTCTAATAGTATAATAAAATAAGCATGTGTCTGAGGAATGAATACAGACGCCCAGGAGTGGAAGATTGCGTAAACAAAAACAGATTAGCTTTACTACGTTGACTCCCAGTGCATGCCCTGAACAGTTCGGCAATACTGGAATGCAACATTGGTCTCTTACAGTGGACGGGTTCGAATAAAGTCAAAATGCAAACACCGCCGCGCGTAGTCATACGCTCACAAAGTAAACAATTAATATTTATCAGTGACAAAGAAAACAACAAGTTCAACCTATTGTCGATCGCTTATTTTATTCCTGTTTAGTACGCTGTGCTGATGTTTTGACGGCCAGACTGTCCTGCACTATATTCTCGCCTTCTCTGAGCGCTCTAAACCGTTCTGCACTTTTCGTCAGACAGGTATAATGCACTTCAGGTAACCTTTCAAGATATATGTATATAGAGAATAGGTAATAATAATAATAATAATAATAATAATAATAATACAAACTCAACAATGAAGTAAGTATGTTATATACAACAACACATGTACATATTTGTACTATGTACAATATCTGAAAGTAAAGGTATACATA
This sequence comes from Hymenopus coronatus, assembly GCA_030762935.1. Classification (NCBI taxonomy): domain Eukaryota; kingdom Metazoa; phylum Arthropoda; class Insecta; order Mantodea; family Hymenopodidae; genus Hymenopus; species Hymenopus coronatus. The sequence continues at coordinate 142,408,649 of CM060897.1, forward strand.
CAACAAATGTATGACCGAGAGAAGTTAGTGAAAATAACATATTTGCATGAAAGAGGGAGATGTATGAACACATCGACCTAGCACTGCAGAACAATCAATGACTTGTCAGAACAAGTTGAGACCTGTCGGACGTATAGGAAAAGAATAATGAAGTATGTATGTCCTCCGTAAACTTGCCTGCATATAATATGTAACAATATACGATGACCGTTTTTTTTAAACCTCCGATAGGCTATAAATAAAAGACAAGTTGGGTTGTGCCAACAGTGTGTGGACGAGCGTTGTCATGGATCAATATAATTCCTGAAGCCAGCATTCCTCTTCGTTTGTTTTAAATGGCTCTCCGCAAACGTCGTAAAGTTTCGCAATAAACAGCTGCATTGATAGTGCATCCGCGTTGCATCATTGGCGGCAACATTTTTTGAAACGGGTATTGCAAAGTTTGTGTACAGGTACGATAAATGTGTCCATGTTTTTGACGACTATGCTGAAAAGTAACCGAAAGTGTACAAAACCTTTAGTAATAAAATATATTTTCTGTGAACTTGACTTTTATTTACAACCTGTGGAGGTTGAAAAAAACAGCCCTCATAAAACTGAATAACGATGAAGTACAAATGTCCACCGCTAGCCAAGCGTAAAAGGAAAACTATTTTTAAATTCACGACCCTCCCGCGCGCGCGCACACTAATATACATGCGATGTACATATGTATGTATATATCTGAAATAACTACTCCATGTGATGGCAACAAACGGAAATGAAAGGTCATCCTCAATAGCCAAAGTATTCAGCTAAGATCACCAGTAGTGGACCCATAAAAATGTGAGTAATATGTGTCACTAGCGAGAGAATATACATGACCATCCCAAAATATTGAGCAGAGGGAGCCGCAAACATGCAATCACTCGGTGGTTGCGCAATCCAAAAGAACCATTAAGATATAGGAGGTAAATAATAGAACAAATGCAAGGTAAAAACGATGGCAGTCAAAAGAGGAAAGATTGCACTCATGCAAAGTGGAAAAGAAGGAACCGTGCAAAAAGCAATACAAAAAGTACAACCATAACAATAATTGTTACATATTACGCAGTAAAGGACGGGCAATGCTTAACACCCATCTTACACCGACTATAGACGGAAGGCATGAAGCGCAGACAGGATGAATGAAATCATGGAAACGAAGCACGAACAAGATAGTAGAACCCGATAAAACTGAATGCAATTACAGCAATAGAACAGTGATAACAGATGCGAGCAATGCGTTAGACTGTAGCTAGGAAGAAACTATAGAAACGAAGTAAGAACTAGACGATATAATCCGAAATTGGAAAAAACAATAAAATCACAAAACACAAACCTAGTGACCGAGCGTAACGAGAGGAGGGAAATAAGTCAGCTTTTAGGTATAAGGATGCATATTAAAACCTCTCTATCAGGCTTGAGGTTCTTTTACGTGCCGTAAATCTACCACACGGGATCAACGGCTTTACTTCCCTTCCGAAGGAAGCTATGCTAGGATTTTTACGCCCGAAAAAAATCCATCTTCCTCCGCCTGGTTTGAACCCGCGACCTTGGGTATATGAAGTTACCATGGAGGATGACTTTGTTATTTGAGATATCATAATAAATCTGTTACTAGGTAGGTACTTATTCTTCTTCTTTTTTATTATTATTACTATTGCTACTACTACTACTACTACTATTACTACTGCTGCTGCTGCCTGTCAAAAGTGCAATGTTGACAGTTAAAACCCGCTGCAGTGACGTACTTTTTTTTTTTTTTTCCGTCTTTTGCGGATTAAAAAATCCTTGGCATGACTTCCTTCGATTGGAAGGGTCCAGGTAATGTTTATCTATACATAAAAAAACACCGTACCACGAAAGAAAAGGTCCTAAGGCTAAATTCGCCATGATTCACATCTGCAAGTCATGTTTTTGTCCTTTTTTTTTTTTTTTTTTTTTTTTTATAGCGTTTAAGGCCCGCTTTTATTACCATAGCACTGCAGGCGATGGCATATACATGGAATGAAGATGGAATATCAGTGAAGTGCGATGGCGTGAGGAACCGGGGAAAATCCGCCGCTTTGTCCACCGCAATTCTCACTTGCGATCACTTGAGATCAAACCCTGACCGTCTAGGTGAGAGGAAAGTGATCTAACCACTTAGCCATGCCGCTGCTCGTTTTCGTCCTATAGTGCCATTTATGGGGGGTAAGTTGATCCCTCGTCACCATGTGCCAGAAATTCCCCGAGTAGAAATTACTATACTGTATTGCATATTTACATGTTCAGAGGCACAACTTGTAATTAACGAGTTTTACCAACATTACAACCGTGCGTCAAGTACAACTACGCGATTGTATTACGTACAAACAGTAGTAGTATATTTATTATGGGTAAACATACTCATTTTATACCCGCACTGAAGTCGAGTTTAAATGGAGGGTAGCTCCAGCATACGTTTATTGGGATAAATCAATTCAGAGAAATTAAAGCTTTATCTGTAATATAATATGGCGGCTGTGAATTTTTCAATAAAACATTCAACATTTTAAGCAAAGAGTAATACAAGTGATTCTTTATCCGTAATGTTTCACTGATGACAGCCTTACATTTGTGTTCATGCTAGATTTCCAGAATGCAGCAGAATATTGGCAGTTTCCGTATGAATCACCGTCCCTGAGACATGATTTGGAAGATGCCTGGAACGAAGTGAAGCCGCTCTATGAACTGCTACACGCCTATGTGAGAAGGAAGCTTCGTGATCTCTATGGCCCTGAGAAGATCAATCGTCAAGCTCCACTGCCCGCACATATACTTGGTAATACCATCTTTGTGAGTTCTAGAAAATTAGGCCTTGTTTAAAACACCTTAACGCCTACTGATTATTGATCTCCTTAACAATCTCGATAACGTTTATGAGGTTGGGAGCGCTTAAAATGTTTGGCAATCTAAGGTCTGGCACACAGAAGCAACGAGATTGAAACACTTGCTCCTAATCTTCTCATTTTACTGATATATAGAGAAACTGAATATAGAGAATATATAGAGAAACTGTTTTTAACTGCTGAAGATCTGCTCGAACATAGCGATGTTTCTTGGTGTCTCTAGTTTTAGAACCGGATTTGATGTAAACAAAAGGTTTGTATTTTTCTTAATTGGCTTTGTGTGAATCAACTGTGAGGAACAAATATAAGATGTGCTTTTAAAGATGTTAAGCGCCAAATGTATGCTTAATTCTACTTGATATTAGAAATAAATTAAGCATAAAAACAAAGAAAAATGCTACAAAGCATTTATTTAACTTTCATCACAATGAACAGTGTAATCTCAAAATTCTTTTATTCCTGGTTTCAGGATATCTAGCGCGCGAAAAATATTTTTATTTTATTTTATTTTATTTATTTATTTTGTGGGCCTACGATGTACAGGTGCATAGAGAAACTATATTCAATTTTCTGTTTCAATATATAGTCAGAATTCCTGTTGATCCGGAAGTCAAAATATTCTGCTATGTATGCTTCTCAAAAACTGCACTTAACTTCACAATGCTCTAAAATAAAAAGAAATAAACGCTATTGGTACATAATAAAATGTCTTTAATTCCTTCGCTAATAACCTCGTATCGAGCGAAGACGTCAGACCAATGAAGATGCGCTATTCTTTCAAGTGGACTATTTGCAGATTCAATTATAATTTAATGGCATTTGTAGTTATTAAATTTACTTTCTAATATTATTTTCAGATTTTGCGTGAATTTTTCAATCAATCTACATATTGTTTTGTATTATTTTGTAATAAAATCTTTGTTTACTTATTTATCAATATAACACCGTCCGATATGACAAACAGGTTAACGGTCGCCAAGCTTTAGAATCTGATGTTAAAGTTATATAACTTATAATATAAGATTCTATTATTTTAGGTAGTATTTGAAATATTTATGTGATTAAATTGTTGTTAAAATTACTGGAAAATCTGGTATGTTGAGGTAACCTTATTCCGGAGACAACTCTCAGAAAAAGGAAAGGCAAAAATATATTTGAAGGATGTCTAGAATCAATTCACTAGTTTCCAAAATGCAATATCATTGCTCCTAACCAATTACTAATTCTGCATTACAAACCTTTTGACTCACTTTTGCATTAAGTTCTTTTGGTGCTTTAGAAATTATTTAAGTATATCACTATCAGCTAATCTAAACATATGTACCAACATTTGAAAACAAATAAGTAAACTTTCGTTTGTAGTCCCCTTAAACTCCCATCTGCTGGCAAAAATAAATCATTGAATACTTGTAATAACGGTAGTTTTAACCACATTAACTAAAGTAATAATGATAGAAGTGATACAAAGAACTTCTTTAGATTAAATGGTTTTGGATTCTCTTTCACTTAACGGAGGTTTAGTACCTGAGCCAATTCTAAACAGTATTGTGCTTATCTAATAAGCAACTTTTATTACTCTAGTAATTATTGTGGACATCATGATTTCACGTGATCATGTTCAAGATTGACCAGACTATCCGACTACGTGCCAGTAGTAAATAAATAAGGCATCCAGATCAGGCAAATAAGTGACCGATGGCAGGCATCCGAGGTATCGGTGAAAAAAAGAAGTTGATGTGATCGTATGGAATGAGGTAGAGGAAGGGAAAATATGTGACCGAGAAGCCTCACATTTGAAAGACGGTAGAGTCATACGTGACGGAACATCCGAGGCATCGGGTAAAAAGAAGTTGATGTGATCGTATGGGATGATGTCGAGAAGAGGAGAGAAGAAGAAGAAGACGAAGAAGAAAAGCCTATTGATAGTGAAACATAGTAACGAAAAAAAAAAACTGCCAAATAGGGTATTCGAATGAGTATACGTATATGTGTGAACGTGTGAGACAAGAGTAACGAGGTCATCGAACAAGATAGAACATGTTTAAAACTTAGAAAAGCAGCACATGCGAAATGTGGTCGGTAGGCAGTAATGAATGCGTTCAAACTTCCATCCCTTCCTACATCTACATCGGTAAAATAGTTGTTGTTGTATCACATGCATATCTATCAGCGAGCACAAGACTTTCAAAACTCGTGGAAGGCGTGGTGTGAGTAATGAGGTCATCGAGCAAGACAGAACATGTTCAAATCTTCAGAAAGGCAGCATGTGTGTAATGAGGTTATCATGAAAGAATGAACACGTTCAAATCCCCTCCACTCTCCCGTCTACATCGGTGAAATGATTGTTGGTGTAACGCATGCACAGATGTCTGTGAGTCGTCGCCATGAACAGTGAAATAATCGGAAGTGAAGTTGAGAGTGACAACGCGCACTGGGTGAACATGGGAGAGTACGAGCAAATAAAGCAACACTGTCTTGATAAGCATGAGGAAACTTGTAATAGAGATACGCACAGGATTGTCTGTAGGGATCCATCACAGCACGATGAAATGATTACATCCTTCCGTTGCGATGTGTATCGCAAGTTGACTTGGTAAGTACGCGATGAATATGTGAAACACATAGAATAAACAAAATTGATTATGAATAAGTGTTAAAACAATTTTGAATTTTTTACAGCACATTCGAAGGTGAAGATATACCTCCGTATAGGGACATGGATCGAAGCGTCCAGACCGAGGATGCAGGTGAAGAAGAAAAGGGAGTACAACAGTTTATTTAATTGTTAATGAAGAAGAGATTATTATTATTATTATTATTATTATTATTATTATTTCTTACTGTTTTGCGTTTGTATGTTTCTAGGTTCGATAAGAAATCTGAGAAGAATAGGAAGAAAACAAAGAAGGAGAGAGTGGAAGACGTTATACTAATCATTTTCGATCCAATCCCAGAAAAGATGGAGAAAGATGAATCGAAATAGTGTGTTTATGCTCAACGACATCTCCATTAGCCCCTACCATCGAGTGAATATAGGACTGCACTCCCCTCGCTATGCATCATAGCAGCAGACGAAGCGTATGCATACATAAAAAGCAAGACTGGCAGATAATAGTTCAAAACATGGTTGTGCTAGAAATGTACATGAAAGAAGGTACGCCTCCCAGAGTGCTGTACAGTGACAATATAATCTATGCGTATAATGTAATGTTGAAAATGAACAAATGTAATGAAATAGCTTTTGTGGACACGTGTCTAAACAAAAATGTCATAAATGTTGATAGAGTTGCACTAATAGGATTGAAGAGACTAATTCCATATATTCAAAGGCATTTATTTCAATTGTATGTTGCTCATAAGTCAATGAGTTCATACGAAGTTGGTGATAGGAGTGCCAGGAGAAGGATTAAGGAGACGTATGCTAAAATTAATAAAAATATAGTATGATTAACTTTGATTTTCTTTATTCATATAAAAAATACATTTTCCTTTCTAAATAATAGATTGAACAATATGAGTTAATGGGTTGTAAGTGAACAATTTACTATGAATAATTAAACAAAATAAAGATGTATGTGCGGGAAAGTTTGCTGATGCTTGAACTTCTGATATTAACGGCACCGCTCACAATTTCCTCGGGCTGACGAGAACAGTCGATGACAAATAGAAGTGCATATATGACGAAATCATTTCTCTTCAAAAGCACTCACTGTTGAGATAAAGCTTGAGATTAGTGATATTGCAATGATCAAAGAGAGAACTATCTTTAGAAAGATAATTCAGTCTGTCGGTTTTTTGCACCCACTATGACAAAACGTAGTTTTTCAAGTTTGGATGTCGTGGCAACGTTCCATGTGAAGGTTTTTGATCTGTGGTACAGCAAGTTGAGTGTGAGGGTCCAAGTTTCGAAAGACAATTTGCAGATCCGATTTGACTAGTTTAAATTTCTCCACCTTCTTGGCATCGGAAGTCGAAGTACGGGCGTCCTCCATTCGATTCTGGTTAGTTTAATAACTGATAGATCATTGCCAAATATGCAATTATTAGACTTTTTAGATCTAATGAGAACAAGTTCAAACTTGCCTTTAAGAATGAGCTCCTTGTGATCGTCTGCGAAACCTACAAGTATCGAGAGAGGAACGATAGCGTTGAATATATCATTCAAGGGGTTCACGATTTCGACATCCTCTCCGGGATGGGCCCAACCGGCGTTCTGTAAGCGATTGGAGTCCAAAGTGTTGAGAGAAGCATAGTTGTGTATAGTCGAAGAAATTCCTGGATTTCGTGTTCTGGCTATAGTACTACCATTCATATCCAAGTGAACCTCATAAAGCAGAAACACCATGGCATTGTTGATCAGCTTTGACGATGTGGTTTCTCCATTGGGTTTAGTAAGAGAACCTTCTATGTAGAGATAACTTCTGCTAGTTAGCGTGGCATGGCATTCTAATTTCGTCGTTTGCATCGAGAACTGGTATGTTGTAAGGTAGGAGCACGTGTTCTTCCTGTTTAATGATCTTATCATCAAATGTTGGAACTCCTGTCACATCTAATACGTCCATTACCGAACCTTGAAGCCCAGTCCCTCTAGGAACATCCGATTGGATGATGTTAGCAGTTTGCGTGCCGAAGACAGAGTAGGTCTTAATCTTGAGAGAAGCTTTTTATTATAGTGATGTCTTTTAAAACTAATCCCCATTTCGTCGTATGTGTAGTCTCACAGTAATAGCTTCGTTTCTGAAGTCAAGCGTTTCTCCGTTCTGGTCCACCACGCGAATGCTGAGCTGTTCTATGAGATTTGTGTCGATGATTGGTAGATATATAGGACTGGATAGTTCCTGAGAATTGTGATAGCTAGTTCCTCAGACTCTGTCAGTTCATTAGACTTCACTGTGCGCATGCCTGTGAAATCAAGAAGAGAACCAACCGATCTCTCTTGAGTAAAATCGATGACATAGGGCCATTGGATCTCGGCCTTCGTCGCGTTATTATTAGGTCGCAGAAAAAACTTGTCATCAACATCGAGCCTATTTTTTTTTATGAAATTCTTTATATCATCAATTTCATATGTGTCGGGTGGAATCACAATTGTTTCAAGCCTTCCATCTCGAATGCAATGGAAAAGGTTATTGCTCTGATCAACATTGGGTGTTGAACAAAATGTCTTGAAATTCAATAAAGCAATCTCGTTAATTCCATTAGGATCCAAATGGAGTGGTGGATTCAGATTAGTAGAGTAGCTAGAATCAGATCCGCTCAGAGTGATAGTGTAACTCATTTTGACGGTGCAAACAGATCAATGAAACTGTTTTATAACGAAACTGCAAACACAAGTGACCACAAATTACAGAATCAAAGTCCTTATACCTGTGTTTTCTATATAGAATTTTAGCGCCTGAAAGGTAAGACTGGATTTCTCTTGGAGGTTTCTAATTGCCAAAACTATCAAAATAATAGGCTACATTTTCATCCTTGCGAATAGCAACCCAATGCGTTCCAGGATTATTGGAACTATCCAAGTTAATTACAATCCTCTCTGTACGTCTAGGTTTTCGGGGTAGTTTGTCGAGCATGTACACACCTCTAAATTTTGGAATATGTAGACGCCTAGCATACGTTTCGATCTCATGCTGGTTAAGGCTTTTTCCGGGATATATACAGGCCTCGTCCCAAGTTTTTTGAACGTAATTATAAAGCTTTACCCTTTCGCTTCCTGCGCTTCCCTCCAAGACCTTTGCCGGCAGCTAAGGCTTCCATATGTTGATTGTGACGAGCCAGTTCCTTCAACTATCTCTCGGCAGCATGCTTCTTATTCACTGAGGTAGCGATCTGAGCAGCTCCCCCTGCCAAGCTACCCGCGGCACCCAATGCATCTAAATCTAACTGAGGTATCAAAGGTAAGAAACCTCCCCTCGCAGCAGGCGACAGTATCATCCTCTTGCCTGAGGTACGGCTCTTGCGCAAACCAGCACCTACGGCAAGCTTCCCCTTCATGAGAGCAGTTACAAGTCTAGCAGCAAGTTTTTCACCAAAAGCAGCGTCAGCAGACTGTACCCTATTCCAAGCCTTCTCCACGAGAACCTTGTCTGCCAAAGGACTCGAAGCGGTGTTCTGGTGCGTAGACAATATCGTGATCTTAACACGCGCGATTCAATTCGTTTAGAGACAATTCTCCTGTCTGCAGACGTTTATGTAGTTTCGTTCCAGGATGGCAGAATCTGTAACCCGGCAGATAGGTCTCGAACGGAAGAGAATTAATTTAAGAATCAGTAAATCCAGGCACGGTCTTGGAAGACTTCCGAACACTTCCAGAACCCATTGTACACTAGGAAATAAAAAGAAAAATATTTACCGTATAATATCAGCCGCGAGATGGAAGTAGTGAAGCAAAAGTGTTCTCTACCGATACAAGTGCTAGACTTTGATAATGATATTCGTGAAGGAAGACACGGATCTCTCTTCCCGAGAAATGTCACAGTCTCATTCTGTGCAGCTCGAATGCTGGGAAGACAAATATACTATTCAACCTGCTAATACAGGAGAGCGGTATGAGGTTTGAGAATCTGTGCATTTATTCAAAATCGATACATCAGCCAAAATATCAATGTCTTCTCAAAGTATTAAAAACTATACAAGATATAGCAGTGTATACGTTTGAGGATGATGAAAAGGTGATGCAGCCCGGCGAAGCAAGAGAAGCTTCAATATTCATCTTCGATGACGCCATCAATGAGAAGCAAGGAAAGATAGCATCGTATTATAGCATGGGTAGACACCGTAACGTTGATGCAGTTTACTTAGTACATTCGTAAACAAAAGTACCAAAACATTTAATTAGAGACAATGCAAATATGATTGTACTGTTCATGCAAGATGATATAAACTTAAAACATATATACGATGATTATGTAAATACGGATAGGAGTTATACAGAATTCAGGGAGTTATGTAAACAAGTGTGGTAGAACAATGAAGAAACGAACTCGAGACCCTTTGTCGACATAGCACCTGAATTCCCTCTAAATGAAGGACGATACAGAAACTGCTTCGATATATTTATCAGAGTGAATGACTAGATGACATTATCCACTTCAGTTATGAGTATCGACAGGTTCGGATCCAGGAGAATCGCCCCCGCTAGAGGTTTGAGTGACCGTTATATTATAAATCGAGATGGCACGGGAAACTATCAATTCAGAAAGAAGCATCTGCGCAATGTTCAGGTTCCTGAAGAGGAGTATGATGCAGCAAATAAACGTTATGTTGATGCGCTTACGACTGTCGTCGAGAATCGAATGCAAAGGTTTGCCGAAAATACTTCATATCAGCGCATTGGCGACTTTGAAGTTTTGCTTAGGAACCACATGCAATCACTTGATGGACAATACGAGAATTTAATGGCGTATCTAAGTAAATACGCCTTCAAACGTGATGCAGAAAATAATGTTTATTCTGAAAACGACAAGAATGCGTCCAGTTCACCATCACGATGTTCCGAATAAAAAAAAATATTATTGGATTAGATTACGTTAATGCTCGGACACCGCTTCATCATTCAAACGGGAACGTTTCTTTTCGAAAAAAAAAATAATAAAGGAGATAGCAGATCCCGTCGACAATTAGCGCTGCAGCAAGTAAACATTTTGTTAAACGTTTAATTACAAAGAAACAAAATGAAACGCAGCCGGTCTTAAACAGAGCTCTAGTTTCTATGGCTTCGGATATTGCTACAACAGCGGAGAAAAATATGGAAAATATGTTAAGTCGTCAGATCTCACGGGATAAATACATAACCTCAACAAAGGATAGCGTAAATTTTTTAAAATCACAGGTGAGTGTCATTAATGCTATATTAGATCAAATGAGAGAGATGCTTGCCATTCCGTTGCAAACAAAAGCGTACAGAGGAAACTCCATAAGGTACACGCTAACTTCGGCACTCGAATATTATATTTCTCCTGTAAACGGAAAAGTGATATTTCCATGCTCTGTGATCCCTAATAACAAAGCCGATACGACAATTATGATACATGATAAGAAAATTGAAAGTTATCCTGCACTTGTTCTGATAGGTGATAAAATTAGTTTCACAGTTCCAGCCAATCGAGTGAAAGACGGCCATATTCTAAGCATCGAATTAAAAATCGTCTATAAATTGACATCAATATCTTAAATATACATTCATTTGATGATGGAAGTTGAAGGTATACGACTCAAACACTCCATCACTCGCCATAGTGAGGCAATTAGGAAAATATTACGTTCCCTAAAAGGTCTCAGGTTGGAGACCAGGCGTTTAATGTCGGAGGTTCTCGAATCCGTAACTGTGCCACTGAAGGATATAATGAAAAACCAGGGGAGGAACGAACCTCTCTCTCGCATCGGCGAAGAAGAAGAAGAAGAAGAAGTAGAAAAAGAAACAACCGACATACTTGCAAAATATCTGCATAAGGTACGGAGATTATGAAAAAAAAAATCTAGTTCATCGACATGGTTACATCAGAAACACGGTCTGAGATCGAACAAGGGCATCAAATATAAAAATATCGTATGAGGTTTACTTGAGAGTAAAACAGGTTTAGGTTTCGAGTGGAAGGAATACGTGCCCAATAGAAAAGCCGATTACGTATACTGGTGGGACCCGAAAGTTTTAATTAACAGACTCAGATTACCTATTGCACCTGGGGACGCAGGCAATTTGAACCATAGTTCTGAAATTAGGGAGATAGTGACTGATTTGGAAACTTCAAACATCATAGCATTATCGGATGCAACATTGTCGTGGAGTTATACTCTCCAGCCAGAAGAAACTTTCTTCGCAGAAAGGTAGTTATTAAAGGTCTAAATGACTTATTTAAAATAGATCTAATCGAGATGATACCATATGCAAAAGAAAATAAAAATTACAAGTACATTCTTGTTGCTGTTAATTTTTATTCAAAAATGGCTTACGCGCGGCCATTGATAGACAAGACTGCAGTCACTGTGACAAAAGCAATGAGTGAAATACTATCTGATCTGAATACTGTGCCCAAGAACATCCAATCCGACAATGGCAAGGAATTTTATAATAAGCAATTCAGACAGTTAATGCTTAAATACCGAATTAACTACTACTAGCATAGTTAAGGCTGCAGGAGTTGAACGTTTAATAAGAAAACTTAAAAGTATGATGCACGAAGAGTTCTCAGCTGTAGGTCCTGCAAATGGGTGGCTTTATTGCCTAGGATCATCCACAGTTACAGTAACAAGTATGGCTCTACCATTCGTATGAGACCTAGTGGTGTCGCTGACAATTCTTTGCTCCTTTCCGTCTACAGCCAAGGTCGTCATGGCAGGTAGAAGAGGAATGCCAGGAGATTTAATTTTGGAGACTATGTGAGAGTCTCTAGGCATAAAGATATACTTGAAAAGGGGTTTACTCCAAAATTGGAGACGGAGATATTCCAATCGTCACTGTGAAGGCTACATTTCCACCTACATATCATCTGCAAGATGTTGAAGGACGTGATATACAAGGGGGATTTTATGGTCACGAGCTATTGACAACCCGATATCCGGACAACTACCTTGTGGAAAAGGTGTTGCGTCGTAGTGGTGACAAAATCCTTGTCAAGTGGCTAGACTTCCCGAAGAGTGAATGGATACCAAAAGACTATAGTGTAAAAAAAAAGTAAGGATTCAGAATTTATTTTCGGAATCATAATAATAAACAAAAATTTCAATGAAAAAGAAATGATTATTTTTCTTTTAGCATTTTTTTAAAATTACTCTCTTATCCTTCCAAAAAAAGAAAACCAGGATTTAGCGAATTTACTGTAGGCAACATTGAGTAAGATAAAATTAAAGAAAGTTGAGATTTAAGCGAGAACTTTTTTTTAAAAAAAATATATCTTACATTTCAACATTTCACCTTTTTTTTACATTTATTTCTAAAAACATCTCTCCTATCCTTAATTAAAGGATTCAGTGTGTATTTCTGGGAGCATAATAAATAAATGAAAAAAAGATTCCAATGAGAAAAGAATGATATTTTCTCTTTATTGTATTAATTTGTTCTTGCCTATTCTCCACCGTTGAGCAATTAAAAAAACAGTAAAATTATAATATAATGAATAGTGCACTTATTGTATTAAATTTTCCCCTGCTATACTCAGCCATAGAGTAATTAAAACAGTAAAATTATAACAATGAATAGTGCACGTTGCATTCTATATAAACAGTTTCAGGTATTTTACTAAAAATGACGATTCAGAATGTACTTTCGGAATCATGAATAAAAATAAAATAAAAAAATATATAATGAAAAAAAATGATTATTTTTTAAATCATTATCAAAATTTCTCCCCCATCTTCCTAAACAAGGATTTGGGGTTTTACTGGAGAAAAGTTTCACATAATAAAGGGTTCATTGATTATTTTGTCTTTTATTATTTGAATTTCCTATCCTCCATGATTGAGTAAGATAAAAATAAAAGCAAATTGAAATTTAAGCAAAAATTTTTAAAATAATCATTTAACATTTCAACATTTTACTTCTTTTTTTACAATTGTTTTAAAAAAAGTTTCTACTCTTCTCAATCAAATGAACCGTTTTTGGGCATAATAAAATAAATAATAAAAGACTCCAATGAAAAAAAGCTTCTTCTTTATTCTATCAATTTCCTCACTATCCTCCACCATTGAGTAATCAAAAACAGTTAAATTATAATATAATGAATAGTGCAAGTTTACAGTTTACACATATAATTTTAGAATTTTTTACCAGCAATGTGTCGATGAGTGAGGTCAGCACCGAGATTAACTATGTTGGATACAAAGTGTAATATATGTTATATAAGTAGCCTTAACTATTTTTATTACTTAAAAATAATAATGAGCAGAAACATTGTTTCATGTAATGCAAAAATAAAGGTTTCAAACTTTTAAGCATATATAGCTTAAAATCATGATCTGTACAAAAAGCATAAGACACAAAAAATTTTCAAGAGTTGTGCTCAGATATATCAGGTACTGCGTAATGACCTCAAGCAACAGTTGAGTATGAATTCTCTGAAATATAATTCTTTGTATCAACATTAGTTAAAGAAAGTTTGTTAATTTCCACTGTGTGAACGTTATGTTTATAGCTCCTAAAAGTTATCTGTTTAGTATAATGCAATGCATTCACATCCCCGAGGCATGATAAGTAATCATCAAAAGTTAATGAACGCATTGCAGACTTTGAAACACCCTTCGATTTCTTAAGTATATGACCGTCGTATCGAAATGCATATAATTTGGAACGCAACCCCGCATATTCTGTCATTACTCTTCCGGACAAATCTTCCCTGTAAAGACCCATTATTTTAGTATTCAACAGTAGTATTTCATGTCTGTTATCAGGAGGGTAATAGGAGGTGTCAAAGTATTGTATGTTGGTTTTCACAAAATCGTAAATATAGGTAATGGTTTCAAAGAGAAATGCCGCTGTATCAGTATAATTTAAAAACAGATGTTTAAGATTCTTCTTCAGAACATTATAATAAAAATCATATATTACAAATTTAGAAAGTTCAAGGATTGCCTGTTCTCCGTAAACGGGTTTAGTCATCTTAATTTCTTCCCTTGCCAATTCAATTCCGATAAGATTTTTCTCCAAATATTACAACTCATTTGAACGTGTGTTGCGATATTAATTTCCGTGCTTGCTTCCAATTTGTACAAAGCCGAAAGTCATTATATTTCCGCACATTCTCTATAAATTTATCATATACGCAATTATGCGTCTTTTTTCATAGACTGTCCGAATTTTGGTTTCTCTTGAGCACGCTTTTTTACATTCAGGTCTATATACTTTTTCAACCACTGCGATTGCTTGAAACTTACAGCTGTATGAACATGATTCAATTTCATTCCTAAATGAATACATTACTGGAGGTTACGTTAATGCAACACGTAATTTTGTTTATTTGTCAGTGGAGCGAGCAGTTTTTTTTAGTACACAACGGCAAGTCATTAGGTGCGTCATACAGGTCTCTGGGATAATCAAGGTCTGTCTCGATCGCGTATCCTATTTCTGCTTCTGATGGAACATTTAAAAATCCTTTTGATTAATTTCATCTCTGGTTAACCATCGAAGCTCTCCATAAGGCATATGATCAGGTTGAACATATCCATATAAGTTATTGGAATCAATATATAAGTACTTAATGGGTAATGACTTGTTAAAATCGTGCATTTATTTATTATTCGCCTTCGCGTATCGATTAGACACTAAAAAGTCCACCTCTCATTCCTGATTAAAAAAATTCAAGCAATTACTTGTCAGTGATTAAAGATATGTTTGCTTGCGTAGTTCTTAGCATTGCATCGAATGTTAAATCCGGTATTGTGCAATAGTGACATGGATCTAATTTATATAAATCCATACATAACTCTCTGTAATTTTCAAATATATCAGCCAATAATAAAGTATCAGTCTTAAGATACAAATCACTGCAATCACCCAGCTTTCTAATACTGAAGGCTTTTTATACAGCTTGCGCAAGCAAATAATCTTCTTGCGTTATATCATCAAACTCTGCTATATCAGGCAATTTACGCACTTCTAATTTATCTACACTCTCTAGATATGTTTAGGGGGAAACACCTTTGCGTCTCATTAATTGCTGGTGTTCATATTTTTCATACTCTATGCTTATGATTTTAAAGTTTTCAGGATTCAGCATATCAGCTAAATTACTCAATTTATCGTCTAGAAATCGATAATTGTCTAAGAATCTGAAATATATACTCTTTCCATAGGATGTATATCTCTTACTGAGTGACAAATAATTTTCAGATGTCTGTGAAATACAATTTATGACTTCATTGCCATAAGCAAGATTTTCACAAGGAAATGCGTATCATAAGCAATGAAAAAAATAAATTGGTATGAAATCTGATAGCTTCCTATTACAATTACACGACTTGTGACTTAGGCGCAAGAACATGCCTGATATATGGCAATAGTTCCTCGATCGTGACTTGTAAATATCGAAATCTTTATCTTCATCTGTAATTTTTATCTCCGCAATCTTTGAATGTCCATCAATTGCTCGGTCACCGATTAGCTGCAATTCTTTGAAAAAATCATGAATAGCATTTGGACCTTTAAAGCTTTTAAATTCTGACAGTGAATTGTCATAACGACAGACAACTTTTAATACTATTGACACAGTCTCAGGTTTTTGTATTTGACATGTCCAACTATTTTCCATGGATGGTTGACAGGAATGAACTTTGGTAAGTACAGATTCTATATCTGCATAAATGACATACGGAACAGTAGTACATTTGGAATATGCATTATATTAGATTTTGTTATTTACACCAATTTCTGGCATTGTAACAATCTGATTTTTTAAGCACTTAACCTTATGCTTTTCTAACTCATTTTTAGTTCAGAAATACTTTAAACACGTTTTACAAAATGAAACTTTTCTCTTGCATCCAGTGGCCTGTTTAGCCAATAGCCTGGATAGATCATTTATTAGATGATAGTGCGATCTATTTCCCTTGGAGACACGTTACAGATTCACATGATGCTCTTTGCGTTCAGAAGTTTGCTATAACAGAATAATTGATCTATCATCTATGCCATATACCGTAACTGATATACTTTCATTCTGATTTTCGAATTGTTTTATCTGTTCGAGTGAAACGGGAAAGGTTATCCGCCTAAAATGAACTTCTTGAAACATATCGCGTTTGGTATATGAACTCGCTCGTCTTTTGTTTGTTTTCACTGGATACTTTGACGCTAACAGACAATATGCAAAGCATTTACTATCCGAATTCCGTATGTTAGTTACAGCTTCTTTGTTTTTTATGAAATCAGGGGATTCTATATAGCATCCTGCATTTAACACGTCATACTGACAAGTACTTAAAATTAGACCACATATTTGATATAGAGATTTTCAACTGCATTTCGATTCAAAATTGTCGGTACATGCAAGTATGGTATGTTTCATTTTAGTCTCGTGCCATTCAGCGATGTTTGCAGCCTTAGTAATTGAATCCATTTTACTATTGAAAATAAACATCTTAATTCTTTCATTTTCAGGAGATTGTATTATGTATTTGCATATCAATGTACCGTTTAATTTATAACCTTATTTGTATTAAATCAAATTGTTCCGAATTCCTTCACAAACAAGTAGTTTACATTCGTCTAGGAATATTGAGGAATCTATTATTGCAACAGTATTTTCAATTTTATTTGTATAAATTCTGCTTTTGAAAGCTGACTCTATTATTTTACATGTTAGTTACTGATGTTTTATCTGAGCACAACTCACCGAATTTACAGTCCCAGAGGTATCCACAACACTTTTGTCGAACTCTCTTCTAACCCTTTTTGCGGAGGTTACGTTCTCTTCAATAGATTCACAGCCGATTTGTCTCTTGCCAGGTTTACTCGGGATGCTCTGGATGTATTCCTCTGGAAAATGATATATCGATAAATATTTTTTTTTCTTTTCTTCTTTTTTTATAACGTTTTATTTGTTTCACTCAAATAATAAATAAGCATAGTTTTTCCTGTTGTAAATAGCATTTTTGTTATTAATTAAATAATTACTGTCAGATAAAACAAACTTTAGTTTTTAGAAAGTGAAATGGTATGTGCAAAATATTGTTTATATTACCTGGAATTTTTGGAACTTCAATATCCGATTTGTGCGGGCATCGTACCATCTAGATTTATTATGTTGTTTGGAAAAAAAATTAATTGTATTAACAGAATATTAAAAAAAAAAAAAAAAAAAAAAAAAAAAAAAACAATTTTCCTGGAATTAAGAGTGAAATTGGAGGATAAATTAGTTTTTTTCTTATGGAAAACGCGAAACATTCGCAGTTGTGTGTGGAGAATCAAGAAACCTTGTTAATACTTTTTTGAAATAGAATTTTTAGAACATTGTTAACACTTCTTTAGAAATCACATTTTTTTTAAATAACAACAGCAATTATGATTCTTATCAAAAAATCATAGGAAAAATATTGATATATTTTTTGATATAGCAAAAACAAATAAATGATTTTACAAGTTAGAACAGAATAGCCGATGTTGTGCGATTGTAAATTAAACATTAATCCGCTCCCCTGCGATATATATTTTTAGGAGTGTTTAGCTTTAGCTGCAAAAAAAGTGATGTGTCTCTTGAATCCTCCGCTCAACGTGTCCTGGCCTCTGTAAATCATCTGGAAACTACCAGATTTGATGGCCTGCTTCTGCTCGTCAGACATCTTGCTGAATCGGTCGGGAAGTAGTACTTGATATTCTTCCATGGATAGAACTACCTTCGACCCATATTTTGTTTTTGTGGTCTTTAACGATTTAATTTGTGTGCTATGTCTTGTTCCATATCAGCGAATGCTTTTGTGGGTAGGATTTTTGCTCCAGCAGCTATGGCATTTAACTTTGCTACGACTCGTGCCTCTGAAAACAGAATAACTCCTGCAACTTGTATTATTTTTTCAACTTTTTTTTTTTTTTTTGGAAAATTAAATGGAAACCTTTTTTAAAAACCTATGAAGTTATTTATAATAATTATAAATATTTATACCTTTTTTTAGAATACTACCAAATAACCTTTTTTGTTTACTTATAGTTGAAACGGTTTTTTTTTCTTTTCTTTTCACATCATACAGAATCAGTTTTGAAAACAAAGAATTATAAATATTCAATACTTTTTTAATCTATAAATAAAAATCATTTCACCGTTATTTTTAAATATAGTTTTTTGTATAAAATAAGTATAACATCATTATTGAATTACAAAAACCAGTTTTCAAAATACAGAATTATAAATATTCAATATTTTTTTAATCTATGAATAAAAATATATTAAACTTTCCACTGAAATGTTTTTACTTTTCATTCGAAGTATAGATTTTAATATACCAGAATAGTGTAACTGCCTTTATTATTGAAATACAGAATCAGTATTAAAACTAAACATGCTTATATTACTGAAAAAACAACGGAATATTATTAAAGTGAACTTATAACTCACCTGTCATTCTGTCTGTAGTATTTTTCTCCTGCTGTGGCATGTCATAAGCTGTACTCCTTTGTGGTTCTCTCTGGGTATTTATAATCTCAGTGCTGACCTACTTTATTCTTCATTCACACCTCCCCAGCCACACAAATCCTTCTCGCACTATTTTATTCATTATAATTTCACTGTTTTGATGTACTAAAATGTTTAAATATTAACATTAGCTTATATAGCATCTGTTTTCGTACAAGAGTTTGTTGGTGGAAGACATAAACAATGTTTGACCTCATTACTCATAAGATACCTTCCGGAAGTTTTGAAACTCTTGTGCTCGCAGATCGCTATGCATGTGATACAGCAAAAATTATTTTACTAATGTAGACGAGAGAGTGGAGAGGATTTGAACTTGTTCATTCTTTCGTAATAAGCTCATAACTCACATGCGGCCTTTCTGAAGCTTTGAACATATTCTGTCTTGCTGGATGACCTCATTACTCACACGACGCCTTCCGCGAGGTTTGATATTCTTCTGCTCGCAGATACATGTGATGCAGCAACAATTATTTTACCGATGTGGATGCAGCAGGGGATGGAGTTTTCTAACGTGTTCATTACTGACTACCGACCACATTACGCACGTGCTGCTTTTCAAAGTTTTAAATATTATCTATCTTGTTCGATGACCTCGTTACTCTTGTCCCTCACATCCACATACATACACGTACACTCATTCGCATACCCACTTTGGTAGGTTTTTTTTTTTCTCGTTATAAGTCTTCACTATCAATAGCCTTTTCTTCTTCTTCTTCTTCTTCTTCTTCTTCTTCTTCTTCTATTTTCCCCCTCCTCTACATCATCCCATACGATCACATCAATTTCTTTTTTCCCGATGCCTCGGATGCTCCGTCACGTATAACTCTACCGTCTTTCAAATGCGAGGCTTCTCAGTCACATCTTTTTCTCTTCCTCTACCTCATCCCATACGATCACACCAACTTCTTTTTTTCCCCGATACTCGGATGCCTGCCCCGTCACGTGAAACTTCATCATGCATTCTCGCGCAATATATTGTCGTCTTTCAAATGTGAGGCTTCTCGGTCACATATTTGGCTGTTCTGGAAGTGTTACTTATTTACTACTCGTGCCTATTACTCACTGAGGTTCGCCTTCCTAAAACGCCCCCCCCCCCACAAAAGAATTGTTCAATTATATACAATATTTTTCTTGATTTTAACGCAGATTTCTTCTCTGTTTTAGAATTTAATGTAAATTAGACGATGGTAGTGATTACACATAGGAATTTCCACACATAAAGTTCAGGAAAAGAGTTAAACTATAGGACCTTAAGATGGGACGTCATAGGAAACAAACCATGCCCATTACTCTTACACTCAGTTCGCATTTGCGCACAGCACTCATCAGGCCGCGTTTGTCTGGCGTTAGTGATCATTGGAGCCGCACTTTAGATTATTTGGTTTGAGTGTAAATAAGTTGAAGTCAAGTAATTCCTAAGCCTTGTCATAACACTACATTCGTGACATGTCTGGCCTGTGACTATCATGTAACACCAATTAGTACTACATCCTATATCTTGGAAGACCGCCTTCCCTTCAAGACATAACAGCTAACAACATTGTTATCAAGACATAGTTATCCTGTCTCGTTGATATTTAATAGTACTTACACATTCCTAACTTCTTGGTTAAGAAAATCTCGGTAAAAGAATTACAATTGTCAATTTGTCTCAGTGCTAATCTTTACCAGCCAGATGACTCCACTGTAACGCATTCATCAGCTCTTAAATTCGGATCGATCATTCTGACCTTCGTTTTTTCGTGATTATCCCTGGTCAGTAAATGAATTCTGGGATGGTATCCATTCTATCATTCATTTATTGTACATTAGTTTCTATCATCATCTTGTCCTTCATTTGTTTCATCCTCATATGTTTCGGAACTATAGAAATAGAAGACCGTGATCGGTGCATTGTAGGAAACGTTGGAGTTTGCGCTTGATTGGTCAGCTGGTGCCCCTTCCTGGGAAGAGGGGGATTCGTTCATACCGGGACCCTTCGTTGAAGATGACACCGGCAGGCTTGCACGGCGTCAGATTCTGGAGTAGCAGGAACCCCACCCTTGCTAAAACGGATCATTGTCAGGATCTGGTCACCTTCGTGTCTCCCCTTCGGCTCCTCCTCCCAGGGATCATGTAAACACCTACAGTGACCTGAGTGTGATGCTGAGCTCCAGAGGTTGCCCCACCTATCCTCTAACACCAATCTTTTATTCTCAGATCCTTTCAATACAAGGATTGGTAGCATCAAGAAACTGCAAACTTTTCGTGCGTATTAGACCATTTACAAAAGAATTAGATTTACAACCAGTCTAGAACGAATTATACAAATGCCCGACCTATTATATTATATATTCACCATTACTAAAAGCGGCCCAATCAATCACACAAGTTGAGAAGCTTCTGTTTTATTTCAGGTGATATGTGGGGACAGTCATGGAGCAATGTATTAGATGTTACTATACCTTACCCAGGAAAGAATTTTCTTGATGTCACGACAGAAATGATAACTCAGGTAAGTCACTGTTTGTCAGAATAGTTGTGTATATTATAGCTAGGTAGGATTTGTAGGCACAAAAAGTAAGTAAACAGGTTACAATTAATGAAATACAAAAAGGCAAAGTATTCAAAGTATGAAAAAATAGGGACACATTAAACTCAGACACATAAGATACCTTCTAAACTAAACGTTCCCCTAAGTGTTATTTTCTGGGCATATAAATGCCTAAAAATAATTACTTCAGCTTCTTTTATAAAAACAAATAGCTTAACTTGACATTGAAAAAGATTATAAAACTAAAGTTGCTCATTCATTGAGTTGGCATTGATATGTTTTGCAATAAAAAGTAGATTCCGGGCTCGTAGGCCGTGGTCGAGTCGATGAGACCGAATCGACTAGACCACGGCCTACAAGCCTGGAATCTATGTACTTTCTATTGGATTAACGCCGGATGTGAAAGCGTAAATGTATATATTGATATATTTTGTTCTTGTCTTCTTCACTCATACTCCAGTGAATAAATCACACTTCTATAAGTTTTCTACTGCGAACTGATGCCTATTTTCACAATTGAATGCAATAATTATTAGGACCTAAAAATGTACATTTCTATTTAATCGCTTCCATCAAAAGGAATTTCACTTCTAATTCTCCGTTTCAGCACAACAAGGAATTGTTAGTGCAGCAATATATTTTTTAGACACGTTCTAATTGACTTCGGGAAAACCCGTCAACAATCGACAGGATAGCCAAATGTACAATCCATGAGCCACTCCCTATTTGTAGCAGCATTTTCCTCTAATGCTAACTTTCGGGCGCCAAATACTTGGAACTGTAATCGTGACATGAGACGGCAGGTTAGCTCAGGACATAGATTAAAATTAAATTGTCAACTCAATGCCTTTCGAACGGGCGTTTCTGGAATTAACGTTACCTTGATAATATAACCAACATCTATATCGACGGATTGTGCGATGCGGCACCTCCCATCCCGCACGTATTCAACGCAGGAATTATCTACCGAAGTTCTTTCGAAGTCTCATCTCGTGCACCAATGAACAGTTTACCGAACATTTCCAAATAGTTGATTTAATATATATGTGCGAGAAATTGAAATATGAGGTAAACTATTCATGACTGCGTGAGATGTGACTTAGAAAGAAGTTCGGCAGCTAATTCCTGAAAAGAAAAAGATCAGCAAGAAGAAACCCACATTTAATTTACCCTTTTTCTACTGTATATGAAAAATTATAACGTTTTTTAATAATCTTCATCTTTAATAATCATATGAAGACAGGCAGAGCA
Source organism: Hymenopus coronatus (assembly GCA_030762935.1). Taxonomy (NCBI): domain Eukaryota; kingdom Metazoa; phylum Arthropoda; class Insecta; order Mantodea; family Hymenopodidae; genus Hymenopus; species Hymenopus coronatus. Next base: position 142,431,442 of record CM060897.1, read on the forward strand.
TTTAAATGCAGTTGGGATTGCACAGTATATGTTCCACCCTTTCCCTAAGTTAGAATTTCAAATCCTGTTACTTAAATAAGCACAGTAATTAAAGCTTCACTCTGAATTAATTAATGTGTTCTGTATGTAGAGGAAAACTGGAGGGGATGCCACAAGGTTAAGTGTAATGTAATTTTTTGGTACACGGCATATTTAAGAATTGCATTAAAATCTGATGTGTAAAAACAGCATCAATGTACACATAAAAATTCTAAATGAAGATATAACAACTATGTGAAACAAAAAAAAAAATCACTGCCTGTTTCAAGAATAAAACAGAAGTGCTATGTTAATGCATGTATTATTCAATAAGGTTTTGAATAGCAGCAGCTGTATATCAATGCATACACGTATACCTTTTTTTGCATAACATTACCAAAGCTCCTCAAAGAAAGACTGTAATTTGAAGTTCTCCTCCATAGTATTAGCATATTAGCAGAATTTTTAAAATCTATACATTAGACAATGTCAGCAACTGTGGCATAAATATTATCATATAATATCATAAATATTTGTGCATATTTGTAATAATTTGATTAAAATATCATTCACAAGGACAGCGTAAGCAAATTATTACAATTAGAATAACATATACTTCACAATGAAAATAAGAAAAGCCTAAGAAAGTAATAAAATGCACCATTTGTTTAAGGTCTCATGGTCTTTACAACACAAGGAATACTACACTCTTCAATTTCTAACAATTTTCCTCAGAGATAAGGTATCCTGCATGGTATCAACGCCACAAAAAGTTTTATTATTATTATTATTATTATTATTATTATTATTATTATTATTATTATTATTATTATTATTAACAGTAATATTAATAATAATAAATTGAGAAACAAAATTTAAATTTCCTTATGACAAAATTTTATAAACTTAGGTATTCACTCCATCAAGCAAAGCATCTTTTTGAGTAGGTATCTTTATTTATTTTGGTGAGACTTAAGCAATGCATTATATTCTGCTTCAGCTAAGTTGACATTACTGCTCTTTACTTAGCGTAAATCTCTCAGGCTTCAGCACTAAACTGAGTATGTGCCGTGCTACTGAAGGAACATTACACCCCAAAATAATAATACTGCAGCTAAGTTGGCATAACCAAGCAACTCGCCCCAAGGTATTAATTGGCTAGCCAGATTATTGAAAAGCATTTGTCACTGCATGATAAAGGAAAACATTGGAAAAGTTCGTAACCAAGCAACTCACCCCACGGTATTAATTAGATAGCAAGATTACTAAAAACATTTGGTACTGTATGATAAAGGAAAACATTGTAAAAATTTATAACCAAACAACTTGCCCCAACGTGTTAATTAGGTAGCAAGATTATTGCAAGCATTTGGCACTGCAGAACAAAGGAAAACATTGCAAAAATTCATAACCCAACAACTCACCCCATGGTATTAATTAGGTATCAAGATTATTAAAACCATTTTGCACTATATGATAAAGGAAAACTTTGTAAAAATCCCTAACCTTACAACTCAATCCAAGGTATTTATTAGGTAGCAAGGCTATTAAAAGCATTTGGAACTGCGTGATAAAGGATAACATTGTAAAATTTCATAACCAAAACGCTCACCCCACAGTATTAATTAGATAGTAAGATTATTAGAAACATTCAGCACTACATGATAAAGGAAAACACTGTAAAAATTCATAACCAAACAACTCGCTTTAAGGTATTAGTTTGCTAGCAAGATTATTAAAAATATTTGGGCTGCATGGTAAAGGAAAATATTGTAAAAAGTCATAACCAAACTGGCCCCAAGGTATTAATTAGTAGCAAGATTCGGCAGACATGGTTGCCTATGACATGATTCAGCTAAATTTATTTGCAGAGCTATTTGCCGATTCTTACATTACATTAGAAATAAACCAATGTTATTGAAATGAAAACAATAACATGAAAATAATTAGTTCAAGTGAATTTACCAGCATTTCCACCACATCTAGCTAAATATCTATGCACCAGTAATGTAGAATGCATTTTTTTCATTAATGTTATAATGTTATTCGGCCAAAAGCAATTAAGGAAACAAATGAAGTAATCGTGTCTTAACAATTCACCTCACTTGTTCTATATTAGTGTTTTGCCAATGCAGATAACCAAAGTGTTGAACCAAAGCAAACAACACAAAACTTTCTTTGTTTATTCGTAATGTTATTTCCTCTAAATTCATCAATAACAGCATATAATCATTTCTAATGCCTAAGTTGATGTTTACAAGTTGATGCCCAAAATGTGTGCAGCCGAATTAAAACTCGGCCCAGACTGATGGTTTTTAATTTTGTTTAAAAGCAACAGCCCCATATTATAAATTTACTGCATGTAAAAGAACTTCTGCAGGTTGAAAATCCAGCACACAAGTGTTACTGTTATCCTGGCAATTGATAAAGTTATTGACAAAAGACTAACTTTTTAAAAACATTATTTTTGTCAAATGGAATTTGGCTACCTGCAAGAAAAGTATTGCAAATGCAAACAATACTGTGGATTGAATGTAAATTTATACAAGCTTGTGCTGAAATGCCAACATGCATTTAATGGCAAGACGACTGAGGTAAATAAGTCAACAATAAATTAGTTATAAGAGTCTGCAATGCCGCACGAACGTCAAATACACACTTCAAGAAAAGTAGGCAAAGCTGGCTGTTGTGGTTAAGATAAACATGCTGCTTCAAATCTGGCATTATTCTTTCATTAAGAATTATATGTATGGTGTATACATTAGTTAATTTTGTAATGAATCACTTTGTCTGCAGGGGAGAATCTGAAATAGTTATTAAAGTGTCTTTTCATAGTTATTACAACCAAGCGGCAGCATGTTTCATGTTAGGTAATGACTGATCCTGTACTCTCGAATTATACTGAAAAGTACAGTATTATTCGGGAAACGGAACAGTTTAATTACCTTGTTCCTCCCTGTATCAGGGCATCGAAAAGGTCACTTTTCCTTTCAGAAGACTTTGTGCATCTTACTGTTATGAAATTGCGGCCACGTTAAAATGTTTCAAATTCAAAGCATGACATCAAGATGGCTAACATAATAATAATAAGAAACAGACCGCCACTATAGGCTGTTGTTTCACAGTCCTGTCACGTAATGTGTGAACAAACGGGAATAATTGAAACTCAGTCCTATCTTTAAAAGTTTGTTTCAGGATATACCTATATTAATGACAATTGGTACCACTAAACCATTATGTACTTCCATTGATGGCTGATAGAAAGAGACATCTATTGCCAGCAGTACAAGATAATTTTGGTGTGCAGCTCTTGAAATTTACCTTTCGAACCAACTTTTTTCGAACCTCTTTTCTGCACCGGAAGTCGCTAAGCAAGTTAGGGCACGCTGGCTCAAGATTTGCCTACCCTTCGCATACAAGCAATAATTGTCTTTGCATTGTTCCAGTATCTAGAATATGCTCATTTAAAATATCGTTCTTTTCTTCCAGAAGTAAGCGGATCTGCCGAATTTTCAAGAATCCTATCATTTAATACTTCTAACTATATTTTGTTTTGTTAGAAGGAAACATCCACCATAGCTTTTATACTCATCCATTTCGTTGTGAGCTTTTAAACATATTTTTTAAATTATAGGCTAAGCCAGCCTACCCTGAGGAGCCGCCTATTGCAAATACTTCGGCATGAAAAATCGTGTAATGCAGAGCCAGCTGTTTGTGGGTTAATATCGAAAACTCTCGAACCCGATTCTGAGTCTGTTTTTGATACTGTAAATCAGATCAAAGAGCACTCAGACAAGTTTTGGTAAATTTATTTCCATTCACCATCTTCAATTGTTACCTGGAATTTCTTATGTGAGCAGTCCCTTTCCGTGCCAAAAATTGGAGCCTCCATTTCCTGCAAAATAGTTAGGTTTACCGATAAAAAAAATGGGATTCTTGATTTTCTTATTTTGTTGCAGTCTGTGGAGAGCCATTCTTGTCTTTTTTTTTTTTTTTTTTCAAAACTTCCAAATTAGTCAGACTCAAGATTGCTACCATTGCATATCGGCCCAGTTATAGGTAGCCAGGCCATCCGTTGGATCCTGCCTAGTTTAGTTTTACTGCTTGATTTTCTGCCTTGTTTCTCCAGACTATAGCACCATACAGTAGTGACAGTCTGACTATCCTAGTGTATAACCAATATAGCATATTGGGTCTTACTGTACATTTGCCTTACTCCGAAAAGGTAGTGAGGTATTTATTCTATATGCTGGTTCTAGGTCAGATCGAAATTAAGAGTTCCTCTCAACACTTGACTACTCCATACACACTGATTTTCCCACCATTAAGAATCAGATGGCCAAGTTGTTTGGTGTTTCTTCTTCTGGTGAAAGGAACCAGTGCTGTTTTCTCGGGAATGAACAATAACCCTTCAGAATCTGCCCATTTTACTGCTTTATTAAATGCTCTCTGCATGAGATCTTTAATTGTAGTTAAAACATTTTCTCGGACTTTTATGGCGATATCGTCAACGTAGCCAAGAATATCGTAATGGGATGGGATAGGAGTTGAAACTCTTCCCTGTGGACATTCCCCATGGATTATAGCAGCAATATTGCTACATGCAAGGGATGCATTTGCCACTTTATTTAGAAGCATGGATTTTATCCACCTACAAGAGGTCTCATCGACTCCACGCTCCCTTACAGCTGTGGAAATTGTCCCGAAGGATGTATTGTCAAAAGATATCCATGAAGGTTCAACGCCACTTCCCAGATTTTTAACAATCTAGAATGGCGCAACTTTTACGGAGTACCTTCTCTGTAGGTAAACTGATTATGTTGTAAAGTTCTGTATATCAAAGCACCTTCCCTGTCCAGCAGACTCTAAGAGATTTTTGTCATGATTCGATTATAGAGCTTAGGCTGGGTCATAGATTTCCCGGGTTTTGGTACAAATATCACCGTAACATGCCTCCACTATAATGAAGGCTATCCCAATGTCACCCTTACTCTGAGAATTTTGTTAATTTCCTGCCAACAGTTGAAAGCCCTGTTGGACCATGATAGGCATAGATAGATGCCATACCTTCCAGGGAATTTATAAAGTTGAAGTGGGAACACAGTCGATTTTAGATTTTCATAGTATATTACCTTCCTAGCTGTTTGCCAGTCATCCTTCCTTGAGGTCCGCAAAGGAAAATCAATTCCAAGACCATCCAACCTCCGGAAAGCTCTGTTATTATATTTAAGCCGGGTTAACGAGTGGTATAAGTTCGTCCATTGTTTTCTTGCCAGAGTTTGTTCGGGACCCCTTACCCTTAGATTTTTTTTTTTTTTTTTTTTTTTTTTTTTGCATCTGGCACAGCCAGGTGTTTTTGATCTCCTCACAGTGACCTCTCTTTGCCCTTCTTAAATCGGTATTCTATAGAAGGGTGCCAATGACCTCAGTAGTTGAACGCCCTTAAACACCAACCATCATCATTATTGTAATGTATAGATTTAATGACTTTCTATATTCAGTCAATGAATCGGAAGATGTTTCTGAATTAGAAAGCCTTTTTACCTCTTTCCTTTTGTATGCTAAGCCATTATTCCATCGGGAACTTTCTTACATGTACGCTTGCACATAGGGACAACTCCTATTGAAGACTTTAGTTACTACACCATGATAAAGCCCTGACGCTAAATCCAGGTGTGTAAAACAAGTTTCTAAAATATAAAGTTTGCTTAGATTCGGTAACAGATGATATCTAAAGGAGGCTCAGTAAGTTTTCCTGCGGTTTCTATTAATTCTAGTTAATATAAACCGGACAAACTTACGTACTCAGACTTTACAAAGTTGCAATATAATTAATAACTATCGTTATATTTATAACCTTCTTCCTGTTCACTGCAGCAAATGTCGGCTATTTCCTTAATGCATAATGGAAAGACTCACCTCTGTGATTGAGGTTTGTGCTTTCCACACTATGAAGGGAGTTGGCATCATATCCGGTGATAAGGTGGGAGCTGTCTTTAACATCCCAGAGGACTAATCTTTCAGTTTACTCTGTAGGGGTGGGGGTTCTGGATCTTTTAATGGAAGAAGGCAGATCCGAGCATAACCTCCCTCGGCCCTTCTGTACTAGATGAATGTAGTTTTAGTATCGTTCGGTCTCTAGAATAAAGATACATTACCCGCAGTATCTTGATTAATTGCTTTACAAGAACGCAGGTCCCAGAAATCTGTTTGGATCTAAGTAATCTAGTTGTTTCCCTATCTCTTGCAGAACTCTAATGTCTCCATTGGAAAACCAAGATTCTTGTATAAGGGCTACATCGTATTCCCTCATTTTGACATACAGAGCAACCGAAACAACATACTGTGCTCGAGGTTATTCTGTAGCACCGTTAGCTGGTATCTTTACTTTCCCCTTCAGGAGTAGAAAGTCTGTCTTTCCAAAGCCCAGAAAGCCTTAATATTTCTAGCATTTACAGGCATCACAATCTATTGAAAATACCTTCTCAGTTACATTGAGCCTCATCACGTGTCAGTCGTCAATATTTGAGGCCTGTGTTTTGGATTTTCATCCTCAGCATAACAGTAGATGTCCCAACAGTAGGAGAAACACACGATAACCCCTAGATTCCTCTGGAAGATCCTTGACTTCCACAATTTGTAGCTTCCTCTCTAAGATCCAGCCACTATTTCGTATCTTCATTTGCACAGTTTACCTAAGGATCCTCTGCGAAAAACTGGTGTTTGAAAATTGTGGGGTAACCTCCTCCGAAGATATGGGTCCACAGCTTCCATGATTTCAGTTTGGATCAGAGATATCTGCACCTGATTCAACTTATGGTTGACACAGAAGTTGCAAATTTTCTGTTACTGCAGTTATTCTTTCTGTAATATATAGTTTATTTATATGCCTTTATATTTCTACATATGCAATTGTCCTTATTTGACACATATATGCTTATTAAGGCTTTCAGAAACAAAGTATGTGACTGCAACAAATCACCATTGGAACCCTACAGTAGTCCAGAATGGCTGCGTAGTGCAGTCGGTACAGCACCAGACTGTTGTGCAAGGGGTCTCGATTTTCAATCTCGGCTATGGGTAGCAACTTTTATTTATTCCCTATCTTCTCCGGAGTCTAGAAGTAATTTTATACACCATCTTTATTTCTGTATGTTCCATTCCAGTACTACATGCAATTATATTGTCACGCCTACTGTTATAAACTCAAGAACCTCGCTTGGCTATGAGAGGGTGGATTAGGAAAAATTTATTGTTCACTGCAGTTAGGCGTGCATATGGGAACGCAGCTCTATTCAACCTTTTACAACAGGGAAAATAACCTATATAATCCAGTAAAGAGGTGTGGATGGATTAACTAATCTACTAATTTAAAGACAACATGTCTGAATTAACATATATTGTTACCTTACTATCATGTGAGGTTTGGCGTGAGGCCAAACTTGGCGTCCTGCTTACACGTCCGTTCTCCTCTTGGTCCTCACTAATAAAGAGAAAAATGACACTCTAACGGTGGTTTTTATGAATGATAAAGTGGAAAATGTCACCTACATATGAAACATTATATATTACCAGTATTACCACATCCTGTGCACACAGTGAGGATGTGACAATATTAATATAGTTCAAAATATATGTAAGTGCTTTATTGTGTTACAAATTTACATTTTTTCTGCCTTGTTCAGTCATATTTTACTAACATGTAGAGCATCAAATTTTATATTTGTTTATGTTCATGTTGTTCACAAATTTCAGAAATTGACTTTTGAAGGTTTGCTGTATTTGATATTGCCTTCTTCTCATTACACTTTTCCTGCATACGGATGCTCGATCCTCCACAATCTTAAATCTATTAAAATAGACTCCAAATTTTCTATGACCTGTCAGCATCGCTGTCCGACCTGAAGTATGGTCTTTAATCATGTTTGTGGACATGAAATATTACGAAGCTACATATGGCAGCTATGGTATAATAAGCAAACTTAAGCAATCAGCGTACATACAAAAACCAAATTGCACTCGGATAGTGTTCGTCGGAATGGCTACCATATAGTAGAGAATATAGCTTCGTTCACTCGCATGCCATTTGTAAGCAATGTCATGGCATGCCAGTTTGGTTTGATAGTGTTTAATGCCTGTTTGTGCTGTATATGGCACCATAGGCGATGACACTGATGATACATGAAATGAAGATGAAGCACCGGTGAAATGCGATGGCGGGGGAAACTGGGAAACCCGGAAAAAACCCGCCCCTGCGCCGCTTTGTCCATCACAAATCATACATGCGGTCGCTTGGGATTGTACCCGGACCTTGGCGAGAGACGAGAGCTCTAACTATTCGGCCACATGCGAAACTAGGAGATGGCATGGAAGATCATACACACTGAAGATCTATTTTCTATATGCGCCATCTCTTGTACAAGAGATCACTCCGTCAGTACAGGGCTTTAAAGACACGATTTCCTTGTACCATTCATTCTTTTGACACCGACTAAGGCTTGCGCAAAACTTGTCACCTTGGGATCGGGGAGTTGCTTCGCGGTCTCCGTAGAGATAAGCTGCCCAGAGATGCCAACGACATTCGCCTCCCGAAACAGGCCTTGGCTATCTACCTCCTGCCTACGCGCCCGGTCGCTGCTCAAGCAATCTCCCTAGGTCATAGAGAGTATTCCTGAGGGGAACCGGAATGCTAAATTTTATAATATGTGAGAAAATCAGTAAAATTTCAGTAAAAAAGTAGCAAGAAACATGAAATGGGTAGGAAAAAACAAACAAACATAAATGATCAAAACAGGCACATTTAGGCAACCTGAAAATATGTGTGTAGACCCTGAGTGACATAAAATATATAATATGTTTATTTTTGTAAGTTTTAGACCAAACGAAAAAAAAAAAAAAAATGCAAAATATGCAAAACCCTCAGCCTGGTTATGACAATACCAAAAAGTGTGTGGCCAGATTCCTCTCCTTTGCAAAAAGTAAATAAACAAATCTGTTACATTTGCACGACTTTCTCTAGCTGTTCTACAAACAGATACCTCACAAAAGAATATTCTTCTTTCTACACCATGTCAAAATATAAGTATTAGCAGAATATGCTTATTAGTTAGTTCCTTATAAGTAGAAGGGAACTAAAGAAATGCACTCTGCTGAAGTGATAGTAAATTTTTACTTTCTCTATACGTACTAAGTAGATAGTGCATAGAGAAGGTCTTGTAATGCATCCAAAAATTTGATAACGAGATTTCACCGGAAATACATGGTTTGGGACCCCCTGAATCCAAAAGAAGCATTTTAGAAAAACGTCCTGTGTGTGTTGTGTACAGCATAACTCAAAAACGAAAAGACCGTTAAATACCAAGTTTGGTATTTAGTTTGGTATCTTCCAAGGATGTGACACGAGGATTTGCAAGAAAATCCCCCCACCCCAAACTATCCTTAAATGGAACATTTTTCGAATTTTTTATGTTCTCAAAAATGGCTCTAACGCTTTTGATTAAATATCTTATGTGTAAGATATTTTTATGATTAGCAAAATGTATATCTTGAATTTTCTGGAATAGTCTCTGTAGATCTCTTCATTTCCGATGACTTTTATATAAATGGCAAACCGTAAGAGATATACAAAAACTTTCTACACCGAAAATGTAGATCTCATTAAAGCATAATTTATGTCATATACATTTTTTGTAGGGGTAACCGTATTTGAAATATTGCCGATTATTTGTTTCAATTATAAGCCATTTAAACTTTTCTCAAACGGGTATACATTTTTTTTTTCTCATTTCTCGTTTGTATTCTCTTGGCAAGCAAAGACATTTGTATTTCAATTGTTTCACATAGCGACCGGCTTTAGCCTATGCATTTTCTTATTTACCTTTTACTTTCAATGAAGTTCATAATAAGAACTAATTCTGATTATATTTATCTTGATTAGCATGATGTAGATAACGGATTAATCTTTTGAATAATATGGTTGTTTGCCTAATCTCTGAATGGAGCATATTCGATTTTTTCCAAGTAAGAAGGACAATTTCTACTGATGTTTATCTCGATTATCATGACTTAAATAGAGGAATATGCTTTTAAACAATAGTTTGTTACAGAGATATAGAGAAAATCATGTGAATGGAACACATCAGATTTTTAAAAAGCTGTCGCTTTGCGATTGTTGTTGAAATTCGCTTCTTATAATGGTTAGAAGTAAAACAAAAGAAACATGTGACATTTCCTGTCTGAAAAAGTACAAGTAACTATATTAAAATTAAAAGCAATAATAAGGAATATCTCGGTAACGGTTACCGCCACAAAAAATATTAAAAGGACATAAATTGTGTGTTGTTTTAACGAGATCTACATTTTTTGTGTAATAAATTTGTGTATATCTCTTACGGCTTACTAGGCTATGTAAAATTCATCTAGAATGTACACTTCTGAGAATATTCCCCGAAAAAATCAAGATATATATTTTATTTGTCATGTAAATATCTTTAATATACAGTATTTTAATTAAAATCATTAGAGCCATGCTTGAGAACATAAAAAATTTCGAAAACTTTTTCATGTAAAGGGTAGTTTGGGTGTGGAATTTCTTGAAAATCCTTTTGTCGCATCCTTAGGTTATAGTGATCTTAAATACAAAGTTTGGTATATAACGTACTTTTCATTTTTAATCCCCCCTTCCCCCCCCCCCTTCTCTAAACATGTATTTTCAGTGAAATCTCGGTATCAAATTTTTGTATCTACATCTACATATGCGCTACAGAAAGTAATAAAATATAAAATAAAGCATAATAAATAAATTCACCAACATAAGGACCATATTATTACAATCGGTCTTCAACCCTCTTGATGTACAATTGCTAACAAAAACCAGAACAACTTTTGGGCTGTCCCACATTTCAGTCGGTAGAGCTGTGTCAGAGATCCCTGGTTCGATTCCTGACTATAGGGTGGGATTTTTCTCTAACCAAAATTATCATCTGCCCTCCTCAGGGTTTGGAAGTATGAGTGACAGTGCGATTACGTATATGTGTGTGTGTGTGTGTGTGGGCGCGTGCGCGCGCGTGTGTGGTATGATATATAGAAAACCCAACGAAATGTATGCCAATGTCAACTGCACAAGAGGAAATACCATTGCCAAAGGGGAATGTGTTCCAAAGATGCAGAAGGCTCCAATGAACATTGTAGTTAAAGAGGGGTATAAAATGGAGCAATAAAAATAAATTTGAAAATCTCCTTTCTGCCCAATTTAACATTTCTTTTTTTTTTTTTTTTTTTTTTGTTAGTGTTTAACGCCCGCTCTAACTACTAATGGCACCGCAGGCGGTGACACTGATGATACATGAATGATGATGGAGCACCGGTGGAATGCGATGGCGGGGGAAACCGGAGTACCCGGAGAAAACCCGCCCCAGCGCCGTTTTGTCCACCATTTAACATTTCAGGATGCAACAACAAGCGCCTTGTGTTTCGGCATAACAAGTCTGAAACAGTCTGAAAGGCAGTAAGAATGACTAGGACAGGACACTGTTGGAGGGAACTCGGCACCGAACCTGAGGTTATTGTACCTATGTCTCACGAGGGGACGCTTCCAGGTGGGAGGAATGAGATGAGAGATACCCAGGATGGTCGGAACCAGGAGCGATGGTTAGCAACGGCAAGATCCCTACATTTTCCAGATTGAAGCACCAGGACAGTTAGACAGGTGGACCGGGACCGACCGCCCCACAAAGGATCCAACGCCCCCGCCAGGAGCGACATCCCAGCAACCTGTCAAAATTAGGGGACGGGGACGTTTACTCAGAACATCCTTTTCCCCTACCACGCCACACCGAGTACCATCATCGACACTTCCAACTCTGAAAGAACTCAACGGGATGATGGAAATTACAATGGAAACTACATGAAGAGACAAGAAATCCGGGGATGAAAGAAACCCCAGAAACCCCCGAAAAAACTCATTCGCTACGGAAAGCCAACCCGGACCTCTTGAATACGGGCCGCAGACGAAATCGCCTGAGCCATCCCTCTCGGTAAGAATGACTAAATATTTGTCATGTAATTTTAATAGAGAAGAGAAATCTAAAGGAGGTGTAATACTCGCCACAGTTCACGGCAAAACCGTTACACAACTCTTTGCGCCAGAGGTCAAGGACCTTCTCGAATCCGGTCAGCGACGGCAATTACCGAAAAATTGTCCAAAACAAAAGGCAAACGACACCTGGACGTCCCGGGTTCGATTCCCGGCTGGGGCGGGGAATGTTTCTTTAACCAGAATTATTCTCTATCCCCCACAGAGTCTGGAAGTATGAATGTAAGAGTGAATGTGCATGTGTTTAGAAATATAAAGTTTATTAACCTAATGTTCTGAACCTACAGTTTCACAAATCAAAGCCCCCGATATGACCATTGATGTTAAAGGAGGCTATACAAATGAAACAATAAAAAAAAAAAAAAAAGCAAACGAAGTACAGCTGATATCAAGCGGAAGGGAAGAAACTAAAATAATACAACGGGTAAACCATGCATTGTGCACAGAGAAGCATAATCGGCATACAAAATTAACATTATGACAATTTGTAAGTTTTCTCCCAGCAATGAAAATACAAAAACCTCGGAACCTTTTACCTTTCTTTACTGCTTACCTGTAGTAATTAGAGAAGTATTGTATTCCATCGAAAAATTCAGTGCCGAGGTTTCACCAGAAATACACTTTTGAGACTCCCTGAATAAAGAAAACCCGGTTTTAGAAATAAATACCTATATCTCTCTGTGGATGAGTGGGTTACTTCAAGGATTACTTCAGAAGTTTCTGAGGACACGAAGATTATCCATGAATTCCCGCCACAAACTAAACTTTGCATTGAACATTTTCGAAAACCTTCATATTTTTGAAAATGGTACAAATTACTTTTATTAAAATACCACGTTTTTTAAGATGTTTTCATGAAAAATGAAATATATATTTTCAATTTTCTGAGATTAGCCTTTGAAGTCTTCTTTATTCTGAATTACTTTTGTATTACTGGTACACAAAATCTTAATCGCCGAAAAAATGTAGGTGTCGTTAAGACACATAATTTATGTTAAATAAGATATTTGCGAATTTAAGCATTTTATGAGATTTTTTTTTTTTTAGATTGAATTATAAATGCACTTTTTTCAAATGGGTAGTCATTTTTCGTATTTTCCTTTCTTTTCTTGTTTTAAATCACATAGCGACGCGTCTTTAGTATCGCATTAACTACTGTATTGTACAACGAAATCTGTTATGGGAATTTAAAATTAAACTAGATCAACAAGAAATATGATAACTCATTTTAAGAATAATTTTTAGATGAGTGGATAGAGAAAATCATCTGCATGTAATAAGGTTTTAATTATAGAATAATTAAAATATAAATTTATAAATAATTACTATATTAAAAAAATAAGCTACTCAAACCTCATTTCTTTCCTATGATGGGATTGCATACAAGTCGCTGCTTTGTCTAATCGTTCAACACACCGGGTAGTAAGAAATGAAATGCAGGGATAGAAGCTAACATCTCACTTGTTAGCTTTTGGATGTAGAATTATTTTATGATGTATCTATTTTAGTTAACAATGCTAAAATTCCATTAAACATTCTATCAAATACGTGGATATACCTTAATAAAAACTTGTAAAATTATTGTGGCACTCACTGTTATGCCTGCGACAAACATATACTCGTACCACAATAATTAAGATTATCCGCTTGTTACCTAAACTGCTATTTCGTATATCTGAATAATCAATCTTATTCTGAAATTTACAAACATTTCTCTGTCAACAAACATCTTTCCAACATTGAAATCACTCTACAATACTGAGAAAACACTTCATCTGGGCGGTAGATATCTCCGAAATATTAAATTGCTAATTTGTCTTCTTTTGTACTTTAGTTGCTGGGTAGTCCACATGGTGGGTAATTTCACTTTCAAGAAACTGCCCATAAAGTTGGCTGGATACGCTTGTGTATTAACATCCATGGAAATAACCAATCTTTCAGGTTAGCGTGTGTGTGTGTGTGTGAGCGCGTGCATTTAATACTCGGGATAGAGCCGGTCAAGTCGGTTTTCTCACTGCCACTAAGCGCGCCTTTCGCAGCCAGTAGAGCAACTGAACGCATAGCATGCAGGAGACAGCTTGACCAATGAGCGTACGAAAGTCTCGATTACTCGCTAGACTCACAAGTCCCGTTTTTCTCATATGGGAACTTGTCAACACGGCCACGTCAATCCCATAGCAGCCACATTTTAAAACATTTGAGTGTTGGTTTAGCCAAGTGTATTCTCTTATTTCCCTTCTACTTATAAGAAACTAAGTAATAAGACAAGACCGTTTCTGCTGATTTTTTGTCTCAATTAGCATGAAATAGAAGAATAAGCTTATTAAAAATAATTTGTTACAGAGATGTAGAGAAAGTCATATGAAAAACACATCAGGTTTTTAATATATAGCATTCACGTTAAATAAACTACACATTTCAGCACCGTTGCTGTACACAACCAGCCACATTTCCAAATTTTCTTGTTATTTTTTAAAGTATTTCTATTGGCAGAAAAATATCTTTCAACATCGAAAGATGTTATTGGCGTATTATTTCATATACGCAATATACCAAGATAAAAATCGTCATAAATTCTTCCCCTGGTTAGCCCCACATGTACACTCAAAACAAAACTAAATGAATTGTTAATCAAAACGTAAATCAAATGAGTTGAAGAAAATTGATACATTCTCTACTGCGGTTAGAAAAGAGACTTAAGTTTAGCGAGTTTTAGGTCTTAAATGCCATCTAGCTGGTTTTAGGTTGAATAATATTCTCACATTAGCTCTCAAATGGCTTGAAACATAAACATACGAGTACTTTGAAACTTACTAACTTATTTATAAGGGAAAAATAGGTTAAAACCTAAAAATCCGGGCCCTAGTTATTACGTAATCAGTTTATACTATGTATCATACGTCAACCTGCTTCGCCTGTGGTTACGAGAATACTCCAGTCGCATCGCTTGTGAGCACTAGTTCTCGAAACATGAGACTCGTTGCTACGCTCGAGAAGCGGCGTGGCTCGCGAGTAAACGAGCACAGGTTTTGTTCGCCTCTAGCTCGGATCTCGTTACAGTTGGTCTCCCTTTACTTCCCATCCCTTTACTTGAGATCATCTGGATATTATTTAAGTTGTTTACATAATAATAAATTATCCATATTCGTTCGTCGCTTTTTTCATTCATATAGCCTCATTTAACTACTATAGTAAAATCGGGTTTTTTGACTGGGACATTGATGTTTTACTCTTCTAACTTATACTGTAGGTTTTCACACTTTCATTCACTCCCGTATTCATACTACCAGACTCCTAGAGGGTAGAGAATAATTGTAATGAAAGAAAGATATCCATCCCAGCCAGAAATTGAACCCGGTCCCTCCGGATGAGAAGTAAGCTTGCTGAGCATTCGACCACGCAGGTAATGTTTGTTACTTCTTATTGCAAAGTTATTGCATAACTTTACGTTAATGTTTTCTGAAGAGTCATGGCTAGTAGTAAGATGAACATAGTTATAGCTGTTTTTAGAGGTGATTTTAGTATTAGTTGCAGACTTTATATGATGTTTCTCCCTTGGAATTGAATATACTTGTAGTAAATTTAAGAGTGATGATCATTACTGACTTTCTTTTTAATATGACGTTTAATTTATTATCATGTTACTTTTTGTGTTAGTTTATTTTGAACTAATGGGCATATCTTAAAACAAGATGTCACTAATAAAAGTGATTGCTATTAGCTCATCAAATGAGGATGAACGTTCATGTAACTGATAATTGTTCTTTTATTGTTCTACGTACAGGGATACACACCACTGACGATGTTCCAGCTGGCCGAGGAATTTTACCTGTCTCTGAACCTAAGCGCCATGCCCCCGAGTTTTTGGTCAGGTTCTATACTAGAAGAATTACCAGACCGCATTACTATTTGCCAGCCCTCAGCATGGGATTTTTGCAACCGACAAGATTACCGGTAAGCTAATCCTTGGATGAACTGGCTTCATAGTCTAATCAAGAGAGTTCAACCTCTCATTATTATTAACAAAGTAATAATTTTGATTAGATTCACATGATATTCCCTACACATTATCATTTTTAGCTATTAGAAACTGTTCTTACGAACGCTTATTTCTCTATCTGCTTCCTTTTAAACGAGATACCCCTATACAGAAATAGTTGCATAACACATTTAGTTATACAAAGGCAAGGACGATAGTTAAATGTTTCAGAGGGGATGTAGGCAAATGTTGCAAAAAAGAAAAACAAAGTAAAAAAAAAAACTTTCTAATACCGATTTTAATTTAATAAAATAGGCACATATGGATACGTTCCAATGATAATTTGTCTGTTTTCCCCCTCCAGTTGCGTGTTGTCTGTCTAAGTTTGTATTATTATTTATTCCATTAAAATAGTAACTTCTTTTAAATAATGCCAAAAGCATTGTTCAGGATCAAATTAGTTAAAGTTTACCAAACAGCTATCACACTGGATTCTGTGACCACGCCTTGGCTGAGTGGTTAGACTACTTGCTTCGCACCAACTGTTCGATCCCATGGGGGATTTGTGGTGAACAAAGCGGCGCAGGGGCGGGTTTTTTTCCGGGTTCTCCGGTTTCGATGTATCATCAGTGTCATCCCCTGCGGCTCCGTCTGCAATAAAAGCGGGCGTTAAACACTGTACAAAAAAATAATAAAAAAATAACAGTGGGTGCCGTATCTCTCCATTGTATATCACAGGCGAGATAGAAGTAACCCAACGGGTCCTACCTAACTTCACCAACAGCATGGACTTCTATCTTAATGTCATAGAGCAGTTCGACTCGTTCGTCAATTCTAACATTGAAGAGAAAAAAAAAAAAAAAAAAAAAAAAGAAAAAAAGAAAAAAAAAAAAAAACCTGTATTACCTTCACATGGTTTTCGCTATCTGTTCTGCAAAAAAACCATTCTTACAAATATCCTATTTTATCTACACCATACTAATCGAAATAAACTTTAGCAGAAATTATCTTATTACTTTATGTGTTTCATTCATATGGCTTTCTCTACCTGTTCTACAAAAAAGCTACTCTTACATAAATTATTCTTTTATCTATATCATATTAATCGAAATAAGCTTTAGCAGAAATTGTCTTATTACTTGCTTCCTTTTAAGCAGAAGGAACATAGGGGAACACACTAGTGACTAAACCGACAGTCAAATCTTTTAAAAGCTGGTCGCTATGTGAAAAACTCGGTTCGCGTTGCATGGCCAGCAGTAAAACAAAATAAAAATAAAAAAAAGTGACTTCCCGTTTGAGAAGAGTTATGTAGTTTAAAATTGAAATCCATAACAAGACATATCTCGAAACGGTCAACTATACAAAAAAGTATATAATATAATCTATGTTTTAATGAGACGTACATTTTTTGTGTTTAGATTTCTATTTCTTACGGTTCGCCGGTTTTGCAAAATTCAGCAAAATTCATTTAGAATGAAGAAGTCTTTAGAGGCTTTCTCCGGAAAATTCTAGATATACATTTTATTTGCGATGTAAACATCTTTAATTTACGGTATTTTAACCAAAATCGCGAGAGCAATTTTGGAGAAAAACCAAATTTTCAAACAATTATCCTTGATAAGAAGGGAAGTTTGGGGTGGGAGATTTTCTTGAAAACCTTCCTGTCACATCCTTGGAAGATACTAAACTTAAATACCATGTTTGGTATTACACCGACTTTTTATTTTTGAGTTATGCTTCCCACCGACATTTACTCATGGAACTTTTTTAAAACCTTGTTTTGGACGTAGGAAACCTCAAAATATATATCCGGTGAAAGTTTGGTATCGAAATTTTGGTTAGAATGCAATACCTTCTCTACCTAGTAGAGAAAGTAGTACAACGAAAGGCACAGCTTTACCATCTTTTTCTTAAAATAAATCTGTTAGAGCGAAATACAAACAGCGATTAAACCAATGGAACAACAATGACTATGTGATATTGCAAATGCTTGTAAACTAAGGCTATAGTTGTTGCACTGTTTGTGTTTTGTGTTGCACTTTTTATTTCATATTACTGATATGAATTTACATACAATGTAACTAAACTTTGATGGTAATACAATACTGAAGAAAATAATATACTGTTATTAATAATAATAATAATAATAATAATAATAATAATAATAATAATAATAATAATAATAAAGCAGTGAATTTAAAGGAGCTTTCCAAGTAAAATTGAAAAAGTTGTGATTAAAAAGTAATTAATTAATTAGCCTTTCTTGCACGGGACTTATCATTACTGCCTAGGAAACTTTATCACATAGATTTACAGCAATTTTAATTACTTTCTCTACATGTACTATACATATAGTAGGTAGAGAAGATATTGTATTATATCCTAAAAATTGGTGACATACTTTCATCAGAAATAATGTTTTGAGGTCCTCTGAATTAAAAAAAATTAGAAAAAGGTCCATGTGTGTGCCTGTATGGCTATAAACAGCATGTCTAAAAAAGAAAAGACATCAAATACCAAATTCGGTATTTAAGCTTAGTTTATTCCAAGGATGCAACACGAAGATTTTCAAGAAAATCCCCTCCCCCCATCCCAAAATACATGGATTTTTTGTACCTGTACATTGTTTTTTAACGAAAATTGCTTCTAACGATTTTGATTAGGATACCCTACATTAAAGTTACAGGACAAATAAAATTTATATCATGGATTTTCAGGAAATAGCCACTGAAGACCTGTTCATTCTGGATGAATTCTGCATAACTGGTTAAGAGATTAGGACAAAATCCTACTATACAAGAAATGTAGATCTCATTAATACACACATTGAATATAGTTCTTGTTATTGGTTCAAATTCTAAAATACTTTTCTCAAACGGGAAGCCCTCATCCGTATGCCTCTTATAATTAAGTAAAGTATCATACCTATATTATCTTAAAAAATTCAGGAGTCATTGTGAATTATTTGTAACCAAGAATTCTCATCTAAGATGTGCTAGCCGTATAATTCCACACCTTCACATGCATTCGCGAGAAATAACTGAATAGCGACATCGTTTAAAAATTACAAAATATTCAACAATTTAACCAACAATTACGCACATATTGGAAATACCTAATGCGACAAAAGAATTTTAAATAACTTGTGTCTTTTAGAGAGATCTACATTATATATGTAGTAGATAATCTTTCGCACATCATTTAAGTTTCCCACATATACAATGATCGTGTGTTGTACAGCATGTACCAATTCTTGTCGTAGTTTTAGAAGATATTGCTTTTCAATACCAAGTTTATTAATCGAAAATTTCGTTTTGAGTTATTTGTTAATAGAAACACACACACAGCACAGCACGGATAGTTTTCTAAATACATCCTTTTTTGCATACAAGGTGTCTCATAGCATGTATTTGAGGTGAAATCTCGATATCGAGTTTGGAATGGAATGTGGTCCTTCTCTGTCTACTAGGTGCGTGGTACAGAAAGTCAAACAGAAGCAAAATAGATGCTTTCAAATTTTCAGCACTGTCCTGGTTCAGCAAAATGGCAGGAAAGGGAAATGTCTCATTGCTCAACTCTTACCTATTCCAAGCTGAGATTTAGTTATACAATATGATTTTTTAAGCAAGGTATGATTTCCGCGGCTTGGCGTTGCGCGAGATCTCGAGCATGCGCAGAAGAGTTTTCATGCTCATGTCGTTGCTTAGCTCGACTGGCTCAAGTAGCAATATAAACGCCAAGACAAAACGTCTATGGCAGAAGACAGTATCTTAATTCAGCTAATGAGGAAACATCCTTGTCTTTACCACTTTAATGTGGTGATTATAAAAGTGGCAACCTGAAAGAGAACGTTTGGTCAGAAATATCTCAGAGGTGACATGAAATCAGCTAAAGAATCCGACTTATTTAATAAAGGTTCCAGGTTTTCGCATGTCCAGCACGTGTAACGTTTTTAAATGAAAATAATGTATGGCGTTTGTGGTTATAAAAATTAGATTTGGCATTATGCCGTTCACATAATTGCAGTGCCTATAATACTTCATCGCCTTTTTATTTTACTGTAATTTTTAATCTTGCAAAATCTCACTTTTGTCTGTATAAAATTAAGTTTCGCTTATTTATGTGAAAGAGAATTTTAATATTACGTAAGATGCTATTTTAATGTATGTTTTACCTTCGAAATTCGGAATAAAATGAAAATTTCCTTGAATATTCTGATATTTTCAGGGCACAATGCGGTCAAGCTAGTATTCTTAAACAAATGTAGCCGCGAATTAATGCAAATACATGGTGTTTGACCTTGAAACTACCAATCCTCCTTGATAAATTATGCAAAAGGCGATTTACTGTTATAATTTTAGTGTTTTAACACTAAAAACAACCATACTGGTTTAAGATTTAGCTTTGTTTCTCTAGTCTAGTATAGGAATGTTTCAAAGCTGGCTTTAGTAAACGAGAATTGAGATACATTGTAATCTCTTGATTATGAGGATATTTAACGTTTGTTGTTGTTGTTGTTCATCTTTCTGTGTTGAAACTTTTAAGTGTAATAAGAAGAATAACTATAAAATATAACCACGTGAATCGCCATACAGAGATTGTAAATTGCAGCATTACAATACGAAAGTATGTCACTTCTCCTTTAACCTTATCTAAATAACAAGTAAGCGTAAAATGTAAAGTATAACGTAAGAAAATAAATAATAAAATAAAGCGTGAGAAATATCTTGCGTATCTAATGTGAATACATATTTGTATATGGCTGTAATGTGTGACGGGGTCTCATGATATCAGCAATGCCAGTTAGTGTTGACAATACAGAGGAAGATAGAAACAGAAAACCTTATTGCTGAGGAAGAACATCTGCAATTTGCACTTCTCGGCAAGAAGCCTCATCTTTGCCCGTATAATATCTCGATCTAGTAGAACTAAAATCAACTACAAGAAATTTTGGCCGTAAGCTTAGGCCGAGTTACATTTAACAAGGAAACATGTTAAAACTGTTATAGAAAAGAGCTACGTATGGAGAGGTGCTAAAGAGGCAATACATTCAAAAGGCCATGTAAAAGTATCCTCCTCACGATGTGTGGTCCCTATAGAAAAACAAATTGGACCTTTTCTAATTGCTGGTCACGATGACAATTTATTATATGTATATTCTAATTTCCAAATTAAAAATGCGGTCCATTTCTAATCGATAAACATCCTTCCTACAGAAATGCCTGCCGCATATGAGAGGCTAAATACAGAGAACAATGAATATCTGCAACTTAATTAGGTTTTATCTAATCTACTTACTATGACAATAATCTTTCTATTTTTTGTTGATCAGATTTAATCCATTCTTTCGTTCTGTATGTATTTTTAAAACAGTATTTATTCACAGCGCATGTTTAAGAAATATCAATTAATAACTAATACCTCACAAAATATTAATAAAATGTACATAATATTAATAGTAAATCTTTTACATAAATCGTAATTATTTACGTCTGTGTAACAAATGAATTAATCACCCATAGTTTATGCATTTACGATTCTTTAAAACCCACCTTAAAGTTACTTCAACTTTCTTAGCACGCGCTATAGTTTACTTAAATCTTTGTGTAATTTCCTCTTCACTTCTGCTTCGTATGCGTAGGTCGTAATTGAAATGATTTGCATTCAGTTGGAAAAGTTGAAAATTTTGCTTTATCATTAATGCGATGTCTGCCTATGCGGCGCTGAAACCTTAAAATGCAGTAAATCGTCGTATGCAGTGAGTTAACGCTCTTCTTGTTAATACTAAACTTCTATCGGTTAGCAACAAACAAGGACCATCATCTTCCTCTAAAAGAGCGTTCATTGTTGACTTTTACAATCAGTCAAGGTATTTA
Organism: Hymenopus coronatus; assembly: GCA_030762935.1. Classification (NCBI taxonomy): domain Eukaryota; kingdom Metazoa; phylum Arthropoda; class Insecta; order Mantodea; family Hymenopodidae; genus Hymenopus; species Hymenopus coronatus. The sequence goes on from CM060897.1 coordinate 142,453,409, forward strand.
GGTGTTTCTTGTGCCTGGGCTGTTTAGGAAATGTACCTCTTCAGCTGAGATTATATACTTTGTCTAGGTTTCGTTTATTCGACACAGCTTTGCAAGAAACTGTACCTTTTTCTATGTTCCACGGAAGCATTGCCGCACGAGCTTCTATCGCCACGCCTTCTGGGAAATTATTTAGGGTCAGTTCGTTGCCATCATCGCGCTCAAACGCTCAACGTCACGCCTCTTAAGGAAACACACCTTTAGTTGAATTCTCGCCATTTCCAAATTCCGATAGTTTGCCTAGTATGCGTCCCGCGCATGACATGGGATGACATGTCTGTTGTCATGACAACCAGGGTTAGCTTTGAAGTTGCCAAAAAGGTTTTAAACCCCCTCCACACCCTTCATCAAAGCACAGACGGTCATTGGACAATGCTTTGTTTGCTTCAACAGCACTCTTGTAACGTTGCAATTTGGCGGGATATAAATTCTAGGTATAAAGTGAACTATAAGGTTGCAATTGTGTACTATCGTAATGTTTCAGGCACTAACCCTGCAGTTATATTATTGTATATGACAGATATTGTGGTAATCATTTTATACCTTAACATTTCTGCTGCAATTTCTGTGTGAGTGAAGATGTCAGATGTCGGAAAATAACAGAATTGGAACTAAAGCTTTAAGGCTCTAATCAATTTCAAGGAGTACACAAAAGTAATGAACATCCATTTAAAATGCAAGTATTGAAAGGAATACATTTTTATTTCATCTACGAAGTACATGATCCATCCGAACATTCGATACCAACATTTCACCGGAAATACGCGTTTTAGCGGCCTCTGATTCCAAAAACCCATTTTAGAAAACGATCCGCTCGTGTGTCTGTGAACTTGATAACTCAAAAACGAAAAGTCTGCAAAATACCAAACTTGATACTTCAGTTTAGTGTATCTTCTAAGGATGCGATAAAAAGATTTTGAGAAAATCCCCCCATCCGAAACTACACTTTACATGGAACAATTTTGCAAATTTAGATTTTCTCTAAAATGGCTTTAACAATTTTGATTAAAAGATATATAAAATAAATTTACATGAAAAATAAAATGTGTATATATTTAACTTTGTGGGGATAGTCTCTGAAGACATCTTTAATGTGGATGAATGTAGCTGATTTTTACATAAATTATAAACCCTAAGAGATAGACAAAAATTTACTACACAACAAATGTAAATCTCGTTAAAATACACAATTATGTCATACACATTTTTGTCGTTGAATTAACAATTTCCGAGATAGCCCTTGTTATTGTTTTCCTCTTTAAAATACTTAATTTTTTCATGTGGAAATTTGTAAACCCCTACGGTGCAATTGTTAGAATTGTGGCAGAATTGTTAGACCACTTGCCCTCATCATTTGCGCGACCGCACGGGGATTTGTGGTGAACAAAGCGATTCTTCGCCCGTCCCCCATCACATTCCTTTGGTGCTCCATTTTCATTCCATGTGTAATCAGTGCCATCGCCTGCGATGCCAAAGTAGTAAAAGCAAGCGATAAACACTACCTGCCAACCAAAGAAATGTATGTCAACCACATGGCAGACAGCGCCTAAAGATTTGACATCGCTTTACCTAGCGTACTCCCTTTATTTCCCTTCTGCTTAACAGGAAACAAGTAATAAAGACAATTTCTGCTATTTATTTCAATTAGTATATTATATATCCAAAACATAAAACTCAACAAAACTTTAAAAACAAAAAAATTAACTGACAAACATACAGTTTGATAAACCTGGGAATTCTCTTGAAAGAATGTGAGCAATGAATATTAAATATTTTATAAAAATTAACTACACTCCTAGCAAGTCCACACAATTAAATCTTATCTCAGACTGAAGAGAGTAAAATTTCGCTTCTACTAAACTTCCAAAATGGTCTAACACACATGATTTGACTTAAATTTGAGAATTCTCAAAAGAAACTGAGAAATGGATACTGAATATGTTGTGAAAATTATTGTAAAAGGTAACTGCAGTTTCTGATAATTCCAAACAGCTCTTTCATTCTCTCTGTCTGTCTGTCTCTGTCTCTCTCTCTCTCTCTCTCAAAAAAAAAAAAAGACATTGAAAAAGTCTAACTTATAGTGTGATTTAAAATTGAGAATTCAAAAATGAAAAAACTGAGAAATGGAAATTAAACATATTGTGAACATTATGGTAAGAGTTAACCGCACTCTCAGCAGATTCCACACAGCCGCCTCTTTTATTCTCAAAATTGAAGAAACCTAACACCCAGTTTGTCTTAAATTTGAGAACTTCCACAAGAAACTGATAATGGATAGTAAAAGTATTGTGAAAGTTATTGTAAAAGTTAACTGCACTCTCAGAAAATTCCACACCCCTATTTCTTTTATTCTCAAAAACTGAAAAAATCTAACACCCAATTTGACTTAAATTTGAGAATTTTCGATGGAGAATTTTCAAAAAGAAACTGAGAAATGGATAGTAAATTGTGAAAATGATTGTATAAGTTAACTGCATTCTCAGCAAATTCCACACAGTTACTTTTTTCTGTTCTTTCTAATTTCAAAAGTCCAACACCCAGTTTGAACTTAAATTTGAGTATTCTCAAAAGAAATTGAGAAATGGATAATGTATGTATTGTGGAAATTATTGTAAAAGTTAACCGCCCTCTTAGCAAATTCCACACAGTTAAGTCTTCTTTATTCTATCTAATTTCTTAAGTTTGACTTAAATTTGAGAATTCTCAAAAGAAATTGAGAAATAATTATTAAACGCATTGTGGGAATTAGTTTAAAAGTTAATTGCACTGTTAGCAAATCCACATTTTCTATTCTTTCTCATTTCAAAAGTGTAACGCCCAGTTCGACCTAACTTTGAGAATTCTTCAGACAAGGAACTGAGAAATGAATATTAAAGTAATTGAGAAAATTATTGTTATAAGTAACTGTACTCTTAACAGGAACCACACAACAAAAACTTATCAGGACTTAGACAAAGCAAGTCTACTTTCCCAACAAGTAAACGGACAATTAGCTAAGCATGGACATTCTCGTATATGATCCGAATGCTAGATATATAATACAATTAATATTAACTGTGCTCATAACAAGATTGAAAACGTTATTTCATACTGAAGTCAGACCTAAGCTCTTTTCCATAAATAGCATGAAAAATATGTAATTGACAGGAAACAAGAAACCGCAAAAGAAAAAAAAAAAAGAAGAAAAAAAAAGTTCGTACCGTTCTCCGTTCCGTATATAGGTTGCGACAGATCGTCTCACCATATCACAAGAAGTCATTAATAAGAACGCAGGGGAGAGGTAAACAAATCTGTAGTCAAGTAAACACTACTGTTTCCAGAGAACAAAAATGACTTATGAGTAGGGGTGGTGATTGTTAGCATTTTGAGATAAAAAAAATATGATGTAATCCATTCACATGACTTTCTCTACATCTCTGCAACAACTTTTTGTTAAAAAGTTTGTATGGCCAGCAATTGTTAAATTCCTGTATGAGAAAATTTTAAGTTTTAAAGCTGAAACCAAAAACAAGGAGAATCTCAAAAACGATCAACTCCACGAAAAAAATGCATATAACATAAATTGTGTGTTTTAATGTCTCTACATTTTTTGTGTGGTAAGTTTTTGTCTCTCTCTTACGATTTACCAGTTACACAAAATTCCGTAAAATTCATCCAGAATACAATCATTTTCAGCGGCTATTCCCAGAAAATTTAAGATATACATATTATTTGTCAACTATATATCTTTAATATATGATATTTTAATCAAAATCGTTAGAACCATTTTTTGGAAAACCAAAATTTTCGATAAATTTTCCATGTAAAAGGTAGTTGGGGTTGGGGGGTTTTCTTGAAAATCTTCGTGTCGCATCCTTGGAAGATATGAACTTAAATACCAAGTTTGGTATTTAACGGTCTTTTCGTTTTTGAGCTATGCTGCCCACAGACACACACACACACACACACGGACATTTTTCTAAAAATTCGAATTTTTGGGTACAATGCAATGCCTTCTCTATACACTATGTACAAAGTACGTATAGAGAAAGTAAAAATGAGCATTTTGATTTGTGCATTTAGCATTTTATAGCATTAATACATTTTCAATTTAGCATTTTATAGCATTTTGAAGAAAAACGTACATCTTGAATTGATTCTGTTAAACATATATTATCTCATGAAAAAGCATTAATGCGATATTAATATCACAATATTAATAAAGTGGAACTGAATTCTCAACGGTAACAATGACACTGATATAACAATGACAAAATAATAAATTATTGTTGACATAAACAGTAAGCATATTATATAAGAATCATGTAGCAATAACAATGTATACATAAGGCACGTGTCCTCATTTGATGACATGATTTTTATGCTCTTTTTGTATACAAATTTATGCACAATTTTCTTGTAAAAAACGTAGTCCCTTTCTTTAATATTTGTTAATAAGAAAATATAAATGTTATTTAAATTTGATAACTGTGAAGTTGATTAGTTTCCTTATGCAAAATTCAGATTTATAATATGTATTTTACAAACGAGGGATGAGAGAACTAGTTCCGCATTCCAGATCAGTACGAGGGACAAGTGTGTCAGAATCATAAACATTTCAAGGCTTACAAACTCATCACATGCAATTTCTGGAACAAAACAAAGAAAGAAAATACATTTTAAAAAATCGCCGATTTCACGTTTATATCGTATTTTAGTATAATTTTCGTATTTTATCGCATTTTCAAAACACATTAAAATGTGATTTAGAGGTCGTAAAAATGAAAATACAAGAGTACAAAACTTTGAACATTTCGCGCTATGTTGCATTTGCGAAAAATCACCACCCCTACTTATGAGACACCTATTTAGATCATTATATACAACATATTAATTGTTACATATATATATATATATAAGGCTGAATCTAATTTCCTTTCTTGCATATGTGCATTATGAAAAAGCCCAAGCAATTATAAATCGAATTGTAATATTTATAGATGGAATGTAAAGTAATATCTAAGTAATAAAATTGATTTCTTAAATATCTTCAGACTCTTCCCAGCTAAAAACGAAAGCGGGAATTAAATTAAATCTTTACTCATTTGCAGCCATAGTACTGAAAACTATATGTACTTCTGAAGCCTATCAAATGACTACCTCATTCTACGATCCGACAAACAAGATTTTTAATGCGAAAAAGTTCGTTCCACTTCATTTTCATCTTTATTTCATGTAGGATGCTCGTGGATTACTAGATCCGTCTTGACAGTTCTACATGCCGCACAGATTCAGTTCAGCTCCATACCTCTGGACTATAATAGTGTGACGTGGTTCTGTTTTTCAGTAATGGGTTGCGCTCTAAGTTGACTTTGCTCGCGCAACTAGCACCGCATGGTATTGCCAACCCTCTCTGCATAAGGAAATCGGTTCGAACTTCCTAGATCTGTTGTTAACCATAATAGCACACTCAATATTTACCAGCACTAAAACCGAAAGTGCAATATTAAGTAAATCGAAAAACTGGAAAATTTTATGTTTCGTTGTGCCTTAATAAATGCACATCCAATTCGACTATGCAAATAAACTATATTTCATAATGAAAAGGTAGAAACCAAGAAGAATACAGAATCTGTGTGTACTGAAAATTGCATACATATTATCTCATGTGTATTTCTCACGCCCAACAAGTAAAATCGCTGAAAGGTTCCCACAGCGTAAAAAAAGTAGCCCAATCACACAAAAAGGGAACAAGAGTTTACCGGGAAAAAAAAAAATATCTGACATGAAGAAATAAAAGAAAAGGGAAGTACAAACGGCTCAACATATATTTATAAAGCAGCTGTCAGAATACTTCGGATTTAACCTCAATAAAATTTGGTTACATTAATAATTGCCTCCATGCTGAAGTCAAACTGCCAAGTAATTTCGACATAGATTTTTTCTCCTGTATAAATTCACTAGAAGTTATTCCTTTTATTTATGTAGTATATATATATCCTTTCATTGAACCTCTTGTATGCTACAGAGAGGACAAAAATGAATTATAATATCGAATAATATCATCTGATGTTTTGAAGGAAACTTTAGTCGCTCTTTATTAGAAAGAAATTATAAGCCTTATTCAGACAATGTTATGTCATATCTGCTAAATTCGTGAGCCATTTTATCTGAAATTATTTAAAATATGAGACTGAATATTTTTACAGGTTTAAGTTGTATACCTTGTAAATTCACTAATCTACTTATATATGAGATGTTTTATTAAGAAGTGTGGGATTTTTAATAAGCACTTTTTGTTTAAAATTTCTAAAAAAAATTAATTGTTAAAACATAAAGAAACCTACTTATTAGCATAAAATTAAATCATTAATAGCATTGAATTGATGTTTTATCACACAACATTTCAATTTGCAACGTTTCATAGTTTGTGAGAAACTGGCCACTCATATCAGAAAATGTAATTCACAGATAAAATTGTTCATAGTAAACATGGAGGAAAAAATTCACGTATGTTTACACAGAAAATAAGTCACATTGGGCCTAACGTAACTGCCATATTTAGAAGCAGTACCAATATGTAAAGTAAATCTTCCTTTATAACGTGAGCCGATTTATATCTAACACAAAGATCACAATAATTTGGATTTTACTGACTAATACAAAGTTCAAGATGCAAAATTCCAGATTCAGTAAATAATATTTTTAAAGATATGTTTAAAATAAAGTATTGTGCTTAAGATACTAAAATATACACATCACATTAAATAGGAATTCCAATTTATAAGACTATACAAACTAAAACTGTCACCTTTACAATTTGAGTCATTTATGCGATACTTAGACAGACTAAACTGGAAATAATGAAAACTCTTCCACTTTTCTCGAATTTTACTGGACAGTACTTACCTATCCGGTGACTCGGCTCATGAACAGTACACTTGTCTTAGCCCAGCTAGATGACTCAGGGGTTTCGTCTAGAACTGGCATTTGGGAAACGCCTTCAGAGCTCCAGAGAGTGATAAAGGATATCCCAAATACAAAGAAGGAAATAAAAAATGCAGTCTGCCATTTAGAAGACTTCTTCAAAAGATTACCTAGTGCTTCAAGTTTTATAAACGAGGTAATGGAAAACTAGCAACTCAAAGTAGTCAAAAGCAGAAGGAAACCACTTAAGCCAGTACGTAAACAATTACAAAAAAACAAGAAGAAATAGAGAAGCTGAAATATACGATAAAATGTGAGCTAGAACAAGATCTAAATGACCAACAACTACATGAAATTATAAGTATGTAAATGGCCGGAAGAGGCCTTCGAAAACTGTCAACCTGCAAAAGGGAAACCTTTAGCAGTTGAGGATGAAGACCTGGTGATAATTGCAAATAAAGAAGTTGATAAAGAGGAAGAGATTATAAGGAACATTATTAATATAAATCCGCAAATAAAACAGTTTTTGGAAGAAGATAAACTAAAACTAGGAAAAATGATATGCAATATGTTATCAAATGAAATCCTTGGTGATGAAAAGGAATCAAAAAATACAAAGAAATATCTGTACCTCATTATGACTGAGGACGGAGGAAAATCGACAGAAGATATATCTAATCTAAGAAAAAATTTAGAAAAAATATTAGACACAGAGAGGAAAAATGGGAGAACCCGCATAGCCGGTGTAACCACGGATCAAGTGGATGAGCAAGTAACAAGGAAAGTTTTGGAGTATTTATGCAAAAGAAAAAATGTTAAGATGTCAATGTATATAAAACATCAAAGATACAATGAAACAAAAGGGATGGAGGACAATAGTAGGAAGAGAGGACTAAATGAAGATACAATCGTACTCAAGCCACTTGGAGAAAAATCATACGCAGACATTTTGAAAATTATAAAAGAAGTAGACACAAATGGAATAATAATTGATCACAAAAGAAAGACAAACGAAGGAAATGTGCAGCTGAAAATAAAAGGGAAAAATAGAAATGATAGAAAGATTTTTAAACAACTCCTTTCTTCAAAATTGGACAAAATTGCAGAAGTAAATATGGAAAGCAAAAAAAAAAAAAAAAAAAAACTCTTATGCTACTAGATATAGATGAAGTTGTAGAAGAACATGAAGTAAAAGAAACCATAGAACGGGAATTAGGGAAAATGGAAAAAAATATTCTAATAAAAATGTCAGATAAAGCAAATGCACAAGGTGTAAAATATGCATTTGTAACCTCTAATATAGAGATTACAAATCGACTGCTAGCAAAGAAAACAATAGGGAAAGGATGGGACAGATGGAGAGTTAAGCCAACAAATACACTAAGTAGATGTTATAAGTGTTATAGAGTAGGGCATGTTGCAAGCGAATGTACAGCTGCACCTTTTGTGAAAATGTGTCATAAATGTGGGGAAACAGGTCATCGAATAAAAGAGTGTAAAAACATGACAAGATGTTACCTGTGTAACTCAAATGAACACAAAGCAGAGACGATGAGATGTCCTGAGTATAGGAAATTAGTGGAAACCCAGGCAAGGATACAAAGACAAAACTCCTATAAATAATGAGATTACTTCAGGTAAATCTTGATAGGAGTAAACGGGCCATGGATTTACTTATACATAAATGTGCAGAACGTCAAATACATCTGTGTATTATCGCAGAACCAAATAAAAACATGACCAAACATAGCCCAAAATGGATCACAGGTGAAAGAATAGACGCAGCCATTTATATTCCACGAAGTAATGATAAAGTGAGAAACATCGGAAGTGGCAGTGGTTTTGTCTGGGCCGACACCGATGAAATATTGGTATTTTCCTGTTATGTGTCTCCTAAAACAGATCTGGAGGATTTCCATAAATACCTATTTGAAATCAATTGCGTCCTTAAACAACAAAAACATAAAAAGAAAGTACTTATTGGAGGGGATTTCAATGCCAAGGCATATTCCTGGGGCTCGCTAATAGAAGACAAGAAAGAATGGCAGAATGGGCAAGCGAAAATGATTATAATATCCTAAATGATGGGAAAATGCCAACTTTTGAAAGAAACGATGGTACATCTTTCATAGATATCACAATGTGTTCTGGAGAAATGAGTAAATTTATTAGTAAATGGTATGTGGATAATAAAGAAAATTTAAGTTACCACAAGAATATATTTATAGAGACTATAAACACTAAATTGCCATTACCAATTTAAAGGCCACAGAAAGGTTGGATTTACAAAAATGATAAGAAAGATATTTTAATACAAAAGGTAGAAGAAGCAGCGAGTCATCCAGAGTACTTACATCTACCAAAGAAGCTTGGAGAACTATTAGAAAAAGCATGTAACTCTACTTTTAAGAAGAAAGGCAGCCATGGTAAGTTTAAAGCGGCGTATTGGTGGAATAACGATATTTCCCAACTAAGGAAAAGGAGTATGGAGGCACGAAGAAAAGTGACAAGGGCAAAAAAAAAAAAAAAAAAAAAAAAGAAGAAATGCGGAGGAAAATGAAAAGCTCACCATACAAAAGGAATTTCGAAGATGTCGGAATGACTTAAAAAACGCAATAAATACAGCGAAGAAGGATGCATTGGAACAGCTATGTGAGGAAGTGGATGTGGATCCATGGGGTACTGGATATAAAATTGTGACAAAAAAATTAGGACTCCGCACACTTTTAGTTATTACGGATGAGGAACAAAAAGAAATTGCTAAAGAGTTATTTCCCGTACATAAAAGAAATACGTGGCCAAAAATGCAAATATAAATAGAAGAATTACCGAAGTGCCAAATAAACGAGATCATGGATGCAGGAAAACGCATAAAAAACTGGTAAAGCCGCTGGACCTGATGGCATCCCCCCGGAAGTTATAAAGCTAATTGCTGAGAAAAAGCCTGATCTTCTGATGGAAACACTAAATGGTTTAATATGCAAAGGAAAATTTCCCAAGGAGTGGAAAATTGCAAAACTTATACTGATAGAAAAACCAAAAAAGAGAAACTGCAAAAAAACCTATAGACCGCCTTTTGGATACAATAGGGAAACTGTTTGAACAAATAATTAATCAGAGATTATTAAAAGAGATAGATTTAAAAGGTAGTCTCGCGCAAACCCAATTTGGTTTTAGAAAAGGCCGATCAACTGCCGATGCAATAAAGTTGGTCTTGGAAACAGCACAGAAAGAAGTTAATGAAAATAATAGGTATGTAGTAATGGTTACATTCGATGTTAAAAATGCTTTTAACTCTGTACCGTGGCTGGGCATTATAAATGAATTAATACAAAAGAAAATATCTCCATACATGATTAAAGTAATAAGTAGTTATCTACAGGATAGAAAGATCTTTATTGGAGAAAACTCTGAGATGGATGTAACCAGTGGAGTACCGCAAGGATCAATTCTAGGCCCCACTTTATGGAATATATACTATGATGAAGTGCTTCTACAGGAACCTGCAGCAGGTGTAACACTGGTGGGATACGCAGACGACCTCACTCTGATTGTGTGCGGCACTTCAAAACAAAATATAGAGGAAAAAATACAGTGGTCCATCAATAGGGTTGAAGTCTGGATGACTACTAGAGGACTGAGCCTGGCTCAGACCAAAACCGAAATGATAATCCTGGGAGGGAGGAGAACCCTCAAAGAAGTGACTATACAGGATGGAGACTTAGAACTTAAATCGCAAAAATACCTAAAATATTTAGGTATCTTAATTGGATATAATATGAGTATGGTTGAACATCTGAAGTATGTGTCTGCAAAGGCGGAAAAAGTGGTCGCAGCTTTGGCCAGACTGATGCCAAACGTAGGAGGTCCTAACCAACAAAAGCGGAAATTGCTAGGAAGTGTTATTAACTCCATTATACTTTATTGTGCTGCGGCTTGGAAGCAATGTATGAAGAAAATAACACATAGGAAACTTATAGAACGCGTCTACAGAAGGATCGCTATAAGAATAGCAAGTGGATATCGCACAACATCCACAAAGGCTATACAAGTGATTGCAAGAACAATACCGCTCCATTTATTAGCAACCGAGCACACATTTAAAAAAGAAGAACATAATAGATCACAAAAAGAAGAGAAAAGGAAAATTACAATGAAAAAGTGGCAGGAGGAATGGAATGACGAGCTTGAAACGGCCCAGCCAAAAATTGAACCATGGCTAAACAGAAAACACGGAGAAGTTGACTACTTTTTTACGCAATTCTTAACAGGACATGACCGATTTGGGACCTACTTATACAAAATGAAGATAATTGAGACTGAACAATGCAGGTATTGTAAAGAAATAGACACACCAGAACATACTATTTTATTATGTAAAAGATGGAACGCCGTAAGAACAAAAACCTTAAATGTTTTTGAAATTGAATTATCACCCAGACAATATAATACAAAATATGATACACAAGAAAGAAATATAGTACCTCATTACAGGAATGATTAAGAACATCCTACAAGCTAAGGAAAAAGATGAAGGATAAACTTGAATGCTGCACTGTGAAGAAATGCTGAAAGGCGGTTCCGCAGCGCTGCAGGAGACGGAGGTGGTTTTTAGCCGGTAAGAGTCCGACACACCAGGGCCACCTTCCCTGGCGTCCATGAGGATTTTCCAGTCCTTATAAAAAAAAAAAAAAAAAAAAAAAAAACTATTTTTACTACTACTACTTTTACTATTACTACTAACTACTGCTACTACTACTACCACTACTTTTACTACTACTACTTTTACTACTACTACTAACTACTGCTACTACTACTACCACTACTTTTACTACTACTACTTTTACTACTACTACTACTTTTACTACTACTACTACTACTTTTACTACTACTACTACTTTTACTACTACTACTACTTTTACTACTACTACTACTTATACTACTACTACTACTTTTACTACTACTACTACTTTTACTATTACTACTAACTACTGCTACTACTACTACCACTACTTTTACTACTACTACTACTTTTACTACTACTACCACTACTTTTACTACTACTACTACTTTTACTACTACTACTACTACTACTACTACTACTACTACCACTACTTTTACTACTACTACTTTTACTACTACTACTACTACTACTACTACCACTACCACTACTTTTACTACTACTACTACTTTTACTACTACTACTACTACTACTATTACTACTACTACTACTACTACTACTACTTTTACTACTACTACTACTACTACTACTACTACTACTTTTACTATTACTACTACTACTACTACTACTACTACTACTACTACTTTTACTACTACTACTACTTTTACTATTACCACTACTACTACTACTACTACTACTACTACTACTACTACTATTACTACTACTACTACTACTACTTTTACTATTACT